>CM062251.1:2139492-3490796 GCA_031216285.1 Syzygium syzygioides | reverse complement strand
AGTCCACTACAAAAAAATTACTGCGGTGTATTGGAAACATGTAACATGAAATTGCAACAGTGGCAGAAATCTTCTCCTCGAACAAGCAACACTCACTATTTCTATGCAAGAGGGACTCAAACTGATGATTCGAGAAGCAAATACGACATGAATATTATTCAAAGCACCGATCACACGATAAGTCTCACAGACTAAGAAATTTCTTTGCACGGAAAGGTGAAAGGGCGACTAGTATTGGTAATCCCCTTAGCGTTATTATAGGAGTTCCATACTTGGTACACACCACATAAAATATCTAATTTGAGCAATAACTACTGCCTAGAACGGCATGCCCATCACCACATGACGCAACCCACCACAAAGCAAATTTGTAGAATGCGAAAGGATCAACATAGCACAGGGGTCATCCACAGATTAACCTAGGACCAAGGCTTCTTCATACTGTTTGAGTATGAACAATGCAACTTGTACCACTTGGCCAACTACCTGAGCAACAAGTTTCGTAAGATAGACATAAAATTGGGTAAATTTCGTCCTTTATCACTTAAGTTTTTGTGAAGTTTGCAATTAGGTCACTAAATTTTGATTTTAATCACTGAATGCACTAAAGTTTCAGTCGACAACCAAAGCAAATAGCACATTCAAATGAGTAGCAGATATAACAGAAGGCTAGCAACAGAAACAACATAATATTCCAAACATTTCTACTGTTCCATAACATAATATTTTCTAGACATTTGTCCGCCGTCCCTAAAAATAACTTTCACTGCAAAGTAGTACTTACCAAAATATCAACAAAGGCTGGCAAGTTATGCGTCCCAAAAGGTTTAGGAAGCCCCACACTTAGAAACATCGGCCATTCCAACCTGCAGACTGACCACAATTATATTATCGTGCGCCAGCAAATTGATCTCAATTACCACCTTGGCCGCCTCCCCTCCCCATTCTCCCACCCGACCATCCTTGGCCCCCATCATTTTGGTCTCGGCCTCTCCCAACTGCTCCCATCTGCATCATCCATATTTTCTGACCATCCTTTTTTCCAACCACCGGAACCCTCTCCTCCACCAGAACTCTCAGTTTTCTTCCAACCATCACCACTGGCTCCACTTCCCTGTGCAGCCCGGGAGGACCCACCACCTTGTTTGCC
Organism: Syzygium syzygioides; assembly: GCA_031216285.1. Taxonomy (NCBI): domain Eukaryota; kingdom Viridiplantae; phylum Streptophyta; class Magnoliopsida; order Myrtales; family Myrtaceae; genus Syzygium; species Syzygium syzygioides. The sequence goes on along the minus strand of CM062251.1, from coordinate 3,489,646 downwards.
CCATGAAGAATCTCCACTTTCTTTATTCGAAGAGCCTCCATTTTTATTCCAAGACCCATCATCAGCATCATCTCTGTTTCCAGACCAACCCTTATTCCAACCGCCAGATCCTTCTCCACCGGAACTCTCAGTTTTCTTCCAACCATCACCATTATTTCCACTTCCCTGCCCAGCCCAGGAGGACCTACCACCTTGCTTGCCCCGTAAAGAATCTCCACTTTCTTTCTTCCAAGAGCTTCCATCTTTATTCCATGGCCCTCCACCAGGGCCATCTTTGTTTCCTGACCATCCCTTCTTCCAACCACCGTACCCTTCTCCTCCACCAGAATTCTCAGTTTTCTTCCCACCATCACCATAGTTTCCACTTCCCTGCCCAGCCCAGGAGGACCCACCACCCTGTTTGCCCCATGCGGATTCTCCACTTTCTTTACCAGAAGAGCCTCCAAATTTATTCAATGACCCACCATCAGAATCATATTTGTTTCCAGACCATCCCTTGTTCCAACCACCAGACCCCTCTCCCCCAACAGAAGAGTCAGTTTTCTTCCAACCATCAACATTTTTCCCACTTCCCAAACCACTCCAAGAAGAGCCTCCATCTTGCTTACTATATGAAGAATCTTTAACTGGTTTATTCCAAGCGCTTCCGCTTTTGCTCAACTGGTCCATCTCCTGGCCAGTAGATCCACCTTTATTCAACGCATCTGCACCAGAATCTGCATTTGCAGTGTTGCAAGATTCCTCAGACTTTTTCCCGCTGCTCTCAGCGTTGCTTGTGAGTTTTTTCTTTCCCCATGGTGCAGCACTGGAAGAAGATTTATTGAGGCTTCCAATCCTATCATCCCACTTGTCATCCCCAGCTCTTGAAGTGTCTCGCTCTTGTGCATTCCATGAAGCGTTTTGACCTTGATTGTTCCATGAAGACCCTCCAGAAGAAATCTTTGGCTTGTTCCAGCTGTCAGTTTGATCGTTGCCACCAAATTTACCTTTGCTCCATCCACCAGCTCCTGAATACCCCTTCTCTTTCTCCCAGGAGTCTTTGGGTTTAGCCCAGTCACTCTTTGAACCTTCGTTGTTGTTCCCCCAGGAAGATGCAAAGTCAGCTTTCGGTTCCTGCTTGCAAGAGTTACCTCCAGCATCACTCCCAGATCCTCTAACTGGCTTACTCAAGGAAGATCCTTCATCTTGTCTATTCCAAGATCCTCCATCAGCACCAAAAGACTTGGGTTTGTTCCAACTGCCTCTTTGATCGCGGCTCTCATATCCACCTTGACCCCAATCCCCAGAAGAATCCACCTTTCCTTTGCCCCAGGATCCCTCTGAGCTTCCCCAACCGCCTGAACCTTTTTCTTTAACCCAAGATGCAGCACCATCACCTGAAGAGAAATGTCACAAACTTCCTGAGCAATACCTAATTAAATGATTTTTGACATAATAAAATATGATACAAGGAAAGTCTATAGCGAAAGGAAACCAGACTAGACATACTGAAAATAAGCAGAGGTTCACCTGACATTAGAAACTAGTAATGATTGAGGGTGAAAAGGTCTTCGACCTCTACAACAAATTACGAATATTAAAGAAATGTAAATATTATTGAGTTTTTTTACTGTCATTGTTCCCAAATTTACTACAAAACTTTTCATCGATGAAGTTTGGTTGTTACTTATGCAATAAAAATTTAAGGATGTGTATCCAGATAACTAACATTACATAATAAAATATGTATAATAAATTTTATATTGATGAAACCTATTCGAGCATACAAAGAGAAATGGTAATATACCGCAGTGAGAGTAATGCCATGTGGCGCACATAAATGATGACAATTTATAAGACAGGATAATCTAGCAATATATAATCAAGCCACTAAATAAACAGGTAGAACGCCTAAAAACTGACTTTGATTTAACCGAGCAAAATAAATCAATCGTACTTAATCATCCAGATTTCAGGAAAAATAAGAAATCAATTTTAAAAGTCTCGTCAACTTATTTCATCTATTGTTTCTTCAACTTCAATACGCTTGACCAAACTTCAGTTGTTCTATGCAATCGTCGACTTTATAGTAAACTTTCTTCTTTCTCTTTTATTTCGCGCTATCCTTAGTAAAGTAGTGTCTGGTGTTTTGGCTGTTCACTGAATTAAACTCATGATTCTTCATACCTACGTACTGTAAAAAAGTCCCCCATCAAGGTTTTATAACCTATAACAGAAAGTACTCCAACTAGCAGTACATGGAACATCTGCAAAGGCTAAAGAGTAGTTGCAGCATACCTTCATTTTTCCATCCAGATGACGAATCCTGACCATATGATCTTTCTCTTCCAAAACGACCACCACCTCGTTGACCACCTCTTCCTCTTCTCCCACCTGACCCACGACCCCCATCAAATGTTTTCTGCCTCTCCCATGAGTCTTGATTATTCAAATCATCTTTCTTTTCCTTCCCCCAATCTCTGCGCCCTTGATCTCCACCAGCGGTTTGAGGTGTACTCCATCTGTCACTTCGTTCCTCATTTCCATGTTTGTCCCACGAAGACCCTCCAGTTTGCTTACCCCAAGAAGAACTTCCATCCCCTTTTCCCCAAGAACCTCCATCTTCTTTATGTACATCAGCTTGCTTACTCCATGATGAAACCCCGTCTGCTTTATTGCAAGAGATTCCAACATCCTTGGTCCAAGAAGAACCTCTGACCCGTCCAGGCTCATCAGCTAACCTACCCCATGAAGAACCAGCATCTTGTACACCCCAAGAAGAATTCTTGCTATCTCTCTCCCCAGAACCTCCATCTCTTTTAGACTCATCTTGTGATTCAGTCCAAGAAGTTCCTTTACTTGTTTTATCCCAAGAACTGTCAGATTGTTTACCCCATGTAGAAGTTCCATCTTTCTCATTCCCACCATCTAATTTACTCCATGAGGAAACTCCATCTTGTTTCTTCCACGAAGAAACCCCTTCATCTCTCTTTAGTGATGAGCCGTCACCAGCTGCGTTCCCAGAACTTCCATCTGTTCTCTTCCAAGAAACTCCAGCTTGTTTGCCCCAATTATCACTTAAATCCTTATTCTTTTCTCCAAAAGCCGCAGCCTCACTAGAGGAATCAAGATGACTTTTCATCTTGAGGTTTGCGCCACCCCAACTTTGAGAATCTTTTGAAGGGTCTTCCACTTTTCCCAATGATGAACTAGCATCTTGATTATTCCAATTATTCCAAGAAGAACCTCCATCAGTGCTAGAAGCCTTTGGTTTGTTCCAACCGCCTTTATCACAACCAACAGTATTATCCTCCTTCCCTCTTCCCCAGGATTCATCCAAATCCTTCCATGCATTTTTGTTGGTGACATCCCTATCCTTTTCATTCCCAGCTCCAAGTGTTGCACTGCCCCAATTGCCTGCATCATTTTTAGAAGATTCTGCAGCATCTCCAGTTTGTTCCAATCCTTTACCCCAGCTGCCTGATGAACTGCCACCAAAACCACCTTTTGTGCTAGCTTTGTTCCACATGTCATCACCTTTTCCCCACCCACCTATTTGATCATTATTAGAGGCCACTTTATCATCAGATGCAGCTTTACCCCAGGTGGAGTGCTGCTCTGGAGACACTTTTATCTCCCATCCGTTGTCCTCTACATCTACACAATTGTAAATAAAGGGATACAAGATGGTTCAAACACAACGACATGTAAGATAAAACAAAGATCAAACGTATGAAAACATTCCTGACCCTTTTTGGAATCAAAACCTGCAGAGCTGGACGGATCTGCAGAATTATGTTCAGTCGGAACCTGCATAGCCAGACCATTTTTTCTAAGATACTTCAGACATTTGCATTAAAAAAAGGAATGGAAAAGAGAGAAAAATATAAAGTAACAAGAGCAAGTTTACTAACCGGAAATCCTGGGGCAGAAAAACTAGGCCACGAACTCCTAGAATAAAGAAGAGGCAATGAAGGGTTGTCACAACTACCATTATGTGATTAAAGCAAAAAACAATCTCAATCTTTGTGTAGAAAATAGAGTATGTGACATCAACAGCTAATAGACCATCTCCCACTGGTAAAATAGTCATGCCACCACATGCACTGCCTCCACTAACAACCCAATACTGGATTAAGACCTGTACTTAGGTATTTGATAGAATAAAAGTTGCACCTATTCTTTGAGATCACTTAGGCAACCGGACTTTATCTGAGCTCTAAATTTCTATGACAGATAGTGAAGTTACAAATATTGCACTCACATTGAGAGGTGCAGAATCAGATATTCTAATCATAGAGCTGATGTTCAGTAACCAAAGAACACTTAGGAGAAAACTAATAGCACAAAAAACCAAGAACTGAGTGACAGATTCCAAGCAAAATCATATCAAAGGCCTGCAGTCACAATGTCAAGCAAAATCGTACAACTGAAAAACCAGTGAATAAGTAAAGTAGATCTTAGAGGCTACTCTTTAACTCTATGACCAGGCATGTGACTATAGTTGAATTGGTCCACAGAAACACAAACGTCCATGCTGAAGACATTCATTCCAAGCACAAGAGAAAGCAACAGAAGTTCTAAAATTGCAGGGCATATTTCTTGCAAATGGTGGCTTATCTGTTTTCTTTTTTGGTCTGGATATGCATTAAATAAATAGCTACATAACCATGAGAGTACCCCGTAGCAGATGACCCTCCAGCGTTCCAGCCACTGCCACCTGCTGAAGCTCCAGCTCCACCTATCCAATCTACATATATGAAAGAGCACAAAATCTTTTATGACACCTAATTTCAATCACTAGGAGCATCTCTTTAATAGGTTGTCCAAAAAACTAAGCCAATAAAGAAATTGAGAAAGGAAAGACATCAAAGCTATTTGTTCAGAGCAGAGCATTAGAGAACAAAGATCAGAGAAAATTTTCAAACCAAATGAATCAGGAGATGCAAATAGATCCTCGTAACACGATGATTCGAAGATGTGATTTAGCAAAAATAATACATGAAAATTGAACATTCGTTATATGAACAGTACCAATTGGGTAATCTAAGACATTCACCTGTAGAACATCCCTCGTTTCCAAAAAGATCAAATGGTTTTGAAGTACTGGAATCAGGGTCCACCCTATAAAAACCCACCAAAGTTACATAAGAACAAAGTATAGGTGCATCTCAGAGTTCGGGAATACTCATAGATCATAGAATATATAAAACCTACCCGTTCGATATAGCAGTGCTCGTTCCACGGAGCTCGGCAAGATGCTCCGATTTAACTGCAGCAATAAGAGGGTATGTGACAATGTCACCATGCTAACTGACCTAATCAGAAGAACAAGTTCAAAATGATAAACAAACCTGTAAGAACTTTTTGTTGAGAGTCAAGCTTCACAGTGATGTCAGAACGCCTTACAGCTATGACACGGCAAAGATATCCCTTCAAAGGGCCAACCCTGATTCTCAATGTTTGCCCAACCGAGAATGGTCCATCTTTATCACCTTGAGTAACTTCACATAGAAGCTAATTACTCAATCACACGAAATGTACAGACAGTTACACTAAGTAGTTAGATACTTACAGTCGTTGTTTTCCCTTGCTTGCCAGGACTTCTTAGGTGACAAAGGGGATTTGGGAGAAGACGGAAAATCATCAAATCCGAAAAAACCCGACTCAGCACCCTGAAAGTTGGAGAGTTTAAAACAGAGAAAAGGAAGGAGAAAACCTCATGTATCAGAAAGGAGCAAAACAAAGACACTCAGCACCTTCAAATATTCAAGAGATTGCAGAAAAAGAGAACCTTTTCAGAGAATGCATTAACTGGAGCTTTCATTTTCTCACAACATTGAGCTTTGCAACAGGTATAACCCCCATTTTCCTCCTCATTCTCATTGCATAAAAAGATAATCCCTCTGTAGATTTGCTTGACAATCCCTTCTTTGTCCTGCAAAAGGATGTATCAGAATGCTAAGGTTGAAGTCTGTGCACACATTAATCAATAGTAAAATTAATTAGTCTACAACTGTGTAGAAACTGCTACCAACCTTTGATGGACCTTCCAGCACCCGAACTGAGTCGTTAACTGAAATGGCTTTCTTGTGCTGATCAAATGCTGTAAACTTTCCCTCAAAGGGTCCATTCTTTATATCATGAACACCCACATTTAATACCTTATTTCCCTCCGGGCCCTCTTGAAGGATCTGGCACAATGATAAACCAGTAACAGGAAAATAAGAAATAACAACTGTACATACAAGGTTTAAAAGGTGCATCTATAAAATGAGACAGAGGAAGATATGAAAAGTTTACCTTGTAACTATCATCTTTGTCAAAGCCAACAATAAGACCAAAATCTTTTCCCCTATAAGTGCAATTTATGCAAGTATTCAAATTAAATTTGGAAAAAAGGAGCAATAGATGGAAAGGTAAAGTAAACCCAAGTGATTGACACATAATGGCCAATTATCACTGCATAAGTAAACAAAGACTCACCCAAGACTGACAAGTTCATATAGTTCATATTTCTTGGCAGAATTGGAGCTCGATGAGCCATCTCCTTTTTCACCCCCTTTATCACACTCTACCGTTCGCTTTTTCTTTTTATCACCATAAAGCTGTGAAAGCCATTCTACATCTCCAGATTCGTTATTCTCAGCAGGCTGAAACTTCAATAATTCCTCTTCTGAAGGCATGACACTCCAAAAGCTTAATGCTTCTAATGACATTCTTTTGTATAAATATCCATCCTTGAGCATCAATCCATCAAGAACCTCAAAATGTTTTCCAGTTTCACGATCGCGCCGATATTGCATGCTAGGACGAAACTCCCTGAACGCAAGATGGAAAGATATGTATCATAAACCAGAGCTGATAAACTATGTTGACTAAGTTATCTATCTTACACTTACTCAAGTTCACTTGAGCTGATTAATCTGGGCGCTGGTACAGCGGTTCTCTTCTTAGAAACGCCCCCACCCTGGGAAAAGGAAAATATGCTGATCACAAATTATGATTACAAACTCATGAAATAAATCATAATGCCATCAGACTTCACAAAGCAGTAGAAACTTCGTGCTTCAAACAGCCTCCAATAAAACTTTCATGTAAAGCCAGCCATTAGTGGCCAGAATTCTTATAATCAGTAACGAGACAAAGCTTAACGTCTATAAGAATAACATGAAGAACTTATAAAAATGTTCCTTCACATATGATGAGGACGAAAGAACTTGAGATGTCATGCTGTTCTGAAACAAGGCAACTGAGTACAAAAAACCCACAAGAAGTAGCACAACACAATCATAAAGCCATGTCAAGTTACACAATTCAGGATCCAATAACTGATTAAGAATTAACTGAGAGAAAGATATCTACAGGAGAAAAGTATTATCAGAACTAAGTTAAATAATTACAAATTTCTCAGCCATCGCCTGTAAGTCAATTCTGGGGATCAGCTTCACTGTTGCCCTACTTCGCTCATCATTTACCGCAACAACCTACAAGACATAATTTTGAATGAATAAGTAATAGGTAAATTCGAGAACCAATAGCAACGTAACCCCTGAAATCATACCTGTGCTAGGTCCCCCTTGTATTTACCATTCTTCACACGGGCCCACATGCCCACAGAGACTTCCCTGCGCTTGCTTCTCACAGAGAGCAAGTGGGAAACTTCGTTTCTTGGAACTGGCACTATTCGACTAGTATAGATACTACAGAGGCCCCTACATGACTATTATAAGAATGGAATAACCATTTACCATTCATTACCATAAATAAACCTTTGAAAGTAATAAAAGAAGTACTGATGACTTCTAAATAGATCAATTAATCAAATAAGCAGATAAAGAATATATGCATTTTCATGTACTATCGGCCAAAAACAAATCAGTTACCTCAATTACATCAGACTGACGGTCTGCTTCGATGTAAATGTAACCTTTGACATGGTCAATAGCAAATGCAGATATAATATGAATCTTCTTACCCAGTGCCATCAAGTCAACAAACTTCTGCATAAGACAAAAGGCTGAATTTCTCTCTCGACCAACCTGAAACATTTAGTCAATGGGAGAAAACCTATTAGGCAGGAAGAACATGAAAAGAAACCAGAAAAGATTAAAAAGTTTGGCTTTATATCACAGAATAAAAGAAAATAAACATCTACCGTGCATTTAACTTTCCAGACCATTGGATCCTTAACAGAAGGCATACCAGAACCTCCATCAACTGAGTCCTTGGCATCATATTCATCAGCAAATCTTACCAACGCCGAACCATCTCTGTAACGTGCTTCCATAATTTTATCGAATTCCTCCTCAAACTGCTCTTCTTTGGGGAAAACTGGAAGGTTATGTGCTTTAAATGCATCGTTCTTGAGATTTTGCACAGCATCAACTTCTTCCATAAAACCTGTTACCACATAATAAACAGCATAATGGACAAAGATAAAGATCAGTCATTTTATAACTCATCATTACACCTCAAGAGGCTTCAAGTTTGCAAATTGTACATGTGCAATTCAACACTGAATGATGCTTACAACGAAACATAAAATCGTCACTTCTTTCTACAGACCACAACTAGTCTTTACTGTTCAATGTCACGAGATTATCCTGAGACTAGTCAGTCTTATAGAATGCAGAGTCATAGACATTAACCACCAGAGCTGACCGTGAACCTTTAACAAAACAATATGATCAATTCAACTATGAGTTTGAAAATCAACATCCCCAGAGCATATGAACTAGGAAAGAGAAGATGGAAATTGGTTGCATCATGTAAATATGATTATCCTGCAACGTGAAGTTAAAATTGACCATAGATGCTTTGTCTAGGAAGGAGGGGGAGTGAAGAAAATGGACAGCGGGTGAGAAAAATTGTAAAATCCCCCCCCCCCCACATTTTCTCTTATCAAACCTAGTACAAGGGAGAGGAAAAAATCAACTACTCCACAAGCAACTTCAAGTCATGCAATTCTTTGTAATTGTCAGTGCAGATTGTAGGAGAGGACATGAGATGCACACTTATCTTCTCCGACACATCATCAAGCCAAATCTAGGTCAAACAACTAATACAACTGCACTCTAAGCAAAGATAGGTCATTGTCTGAATAGGAGGCACGCCATACAAACGTACAAGTATAAACAAAGGAGGAGCTAATTGACTATTAAATTAAAGCTAACTAGAAAAAAGATAAAGCAAAGTCTCCGCACTGCGGGACTCTAAACAGCATGCATTTTAGCTTTCACTCCAAATGTTTCTAGTCTGTCAAATGCAAGTGATCCTTCTCCAGGTTCCTATCAACTTTAGAGCAACTAAATTATCTTCCTGAGAAAGGTAAATGGCTCCACCAATTTCAAGGTGACGGTAGTCCTCGTACAAAGCTTGCAAGCCACTAACAACCCTCATCGCCCTTCTTACATCACCTCACATCATAAAATACCCGGCAAAACTACACGATAGCAACATCTCCACCCTCACCAGCATTAACCAAAGATGGAGCAATTCAACTTTGAGCCGCTTGGATAGCAGTATTTCAAAGAGAAACCGACATGCAAACACCGTTCATGATCCCCAGTTGCAAAGTGGTTCAAAACAGAACTTGCATTAAGCATCAGCAACCAGCAAACCACGCGTTCCCCAAAAAAGAGTTCAAAGAAATCAAAAAAAAAAAAAAACCTCAAAGCCCTCCCCTTACCCTGAAACCCTAGATTTTGACCATTCCAGCATATTCAACCGCATAACCTCAAGTTTCCACAAATTACAGGACACAAGCTCAACATCATCAGCCGTCACCACAACACAACTCGGAATCCACGACCTGTTTAAGCGAGCGCCTACACATACAGCCCGCGGACGGAAAGGAAAACACCGTACGAAGAATAAAACATGATAAACCCCCCCCCCCCCCATCCATTCAACACAATTTCCCCGGAACCTCCCAGAAGCTCGAGCGCCGGAAATCCATTCCGAAACACGGAAATGCAAAGGTGGAATGCAGACCCAAAATGCTGGGCGTCGCAGAGCGAGCGAGCGAGCTACAAGAGAGAGGCGCGAGCTACTAGACCTTCATCGTCGAAGATGCTGTCGTCGCTGGAGTCGTCGCCGCCGCCGATCTCGTCGGCGGCGTCCTCGAAGAACTGGAGGACGCCGCGGTTCCTCCGCTTGCGGCCGCCGCCGCCGCCGGTCTTGTCGTCGTCGTGGCCGCCGGCGGCGGCCTTCCGCTTGCCGGACGATCCTTTACCGGCGACCTCCTTGGCCTTCTTCCTCGCCATTCTTCACCGCCGGACGCTCTCAGGCTGACATGGAGGTAGAGACTCGAGAGGGCTTCTGAAGAGAGAGAGGGAGAGAGGGAGAGAGTGGCGCTGTAAAAGTGACAAGCGGGTCGGGTTGCACTTTTACCACGCTATCGACTTCTTTGGGACACGTGTCCACGAAAAAAAATTGACACAAATGACGCCTAAATTTTGACCCAACATACAATTTCATCCCTTAAATTTATTTTGTAAATGTTCGATATCGTCCGTGAATTATATATCATTACGTTCAATATTATTCTTCTGTAATTAATTCGAGTTAATCGGAACTTACCGTTTGGCTTTTAATCCATAAGCTTCAGTGGTGAACAAAGAAAAAAACTAACGTTACGCATACAATATTCAATTTGGGCAAAAATTTTAAAGAGTGTAACTCATTGCTCTAGCATCCTTTCATGGTGATCTCTTTTATTTTATTCTATATGAATTTAGGGGGGGAGTCTCGTAGCATATAAGATATTGCTAGAAAATTGTGCAGAGAATAGTTATCGAAACACCTCTCTTGTTATTTCTTATCGAAATTTTAGAGGAAACGTTGGATAAATTAAAAATTCAGCTCACTTTATGTACTATATTGAATAAATTAAAATTATAGGGATGACATTACACATTAGATCGCAATTCAGAAATTATTTGTGCGATTATCTCCTTCTGTTAATAGAAATATTATACTATTCATTTACGTGTTAAAACATAATCGTACTTAATTGGGAAGACACCTCGCAACATTTTACCGTACCCGTGAAACAAACTTTGAAGTGCCCCCGATGGAAGAGAGAAACGGGTGGAATCTCCTGTTAAGCTCTCGATTTTTACCCTAATCGTAGTTATTCGAGTATTAATTTCTCTTATTGGATTTGATTTGAGGATTTTCATTTATTATATTTCCATCTAGAGTAACAATCATGTTATAAATGCTCATGTTGACCATAAGAACACAGGGCTGTCGCCGCTAAAAATGTATTCAAATCACACCATACTTTGCAACGAATTTAGGAGGTTAGATCCATGTGCTCCAATAATTATCCCGTGCGCCTGGGAGGGCAAATTCCATTTCAATTGCAAACTTTGATTCAAACATAAATTAGCAAGTTGGGTTTTCGTCAAGTGGCAATAAATAAGTTGGGGGTATAAGCGAGTACACTAACCAGTAAGTTGCTCGAGTTTGGCTGACGGATTACTTGCCTTTGGCTCCAACCTTTTCGAGATCGAGTCGAGGTCAAGTAGCTCATCATCTAGTTGAGCCTGAGCTTGAAGATACTCAAGTAGCTTGTGAACCTAACGGAGCGAATATAATTAATAAACTATAAATTTGAATTACATATGTGCATTGATAAGTATGTAGTAAATTTTTCCATTTATGGTGCATTTTGAAAATTCAAGCTCAAGTCCGAGTATAATTCTAGCTTTGACTAGAACTTGTTGATCAGGTAAGTCCGCCTCGAACTTGAACTCACTTAAAAAACTTTATTCGAGTTGAGCTCCAAATTGAAAAACCAAGCTTGGACTCGACCTCTTTAAAGACTTATTTTAGCATTTGTGACTTCTTTGATTTAATCTAAATCTCCTGAAAATTTAAGAAATCTATGCATTTGAAATGTGATTTCAAAATCACTAACATAGATATCGTTAATAGTAATATACAAGTGTCGAAACTTACATTCTTAGCAATGACTTTGCCTATTTGCACTCCTGCTTTTGGGTTCACAAGCCAACTCATGGTGCTCGGAGAAATGGAGGAGTCTATCATTGTGCATGCAATTATCAAGCACCAAGTAGATCAATGTCATCATCATATTCCATATAGAAGCAGCACATACATAGAAAAGACATGACCCAAGTTTTCATAGAACACGCTATAGTTGGTAGCGAGATGAAGAGACCATACACAGATAAAAACCAAATGAAGAGTAAGAGGTTCGCAAAACATGCTAGTCGTCACAGCTGAAACATCCTACATTGAAGATAAGCGGGACACTGACAGTCGGGCATATAAAGCCTAAACAAGACTGGAAGCAGGACAGTCAGAGCGCACTCCCAAGTGCTCAGTAGCGCTCAAATGAAGATGGACGCCCTCCCCGGCTTGGACGGTCATAAGGACCCGCCCTGCTTCGGTAGCTCCGATCCTCGTTCCGTGCTGGCCCTCCACTCCCGTACCTGTCACCACCACCTCGTGGGCCAGCATCCCTGTCGTAGCCTCTATCTTTGTTGAAACCGTTCTGAGGATAGCGATCTGAACCACCATATCTGTCACTGGTAAAGCGATCCCCAGATGCGTACCTGCGTGATTAGCAGAACACATGTCAACTACAAGTGACGATGTCGGTATCCCATCACAAGCACATCGTCTTATTTAAATTGTTATCCAGACAAAAGGAAGAGCACTTATCGTTGGTATCTAGGGAGATATACCTACACAATATTACATATATATATATATATATATATATATCTATAGAACAAGTAGGAGCTTTGTACTTGGCTCTATACCATTCTGTACAAGTGTGATGAACATGACAAAATAAGTAGAGCTGACCGACTTTTGCTCCAAAAACCAGCTAGGAATCACGAAATGCACCTCTCAGTAAACAAAAGTCAAGTTGAACTCCACCCTTTCTATATAGCTGAATGAAAAAGAAAGAAAATTCAAGTACCTGTCGCTAACATAGCGATCACGGCCAGCATGCTTGACATCTCTGCTCTCAAAGCGGTACCTATCCCCAAAACGGCCTCCATCATAGCGATCATCAATGAAACGATCACGTTCTCCGAAGCGATCTCCACCACCACCAGCCCCTCCGTAACGAGAATGTGAGGAGAGTGGAGGACCACCCCCACCTCGTCCACCGCCTGCCGAAGGGCAATCACGAGCCCAATGACCAAGGCGCCCACATTTGAAGCATTCATCTTGTCCAGCAGGCCTGTCTCCTCCATAATTTCCCCGGCCCCCTGATGAGTAGCCTCCACGATAGGCATGGTCCCCATCATCTGCCATTTTGGGTTGAGCTTTGTTCACTGAGATAATACGGTCACCAAATTCACGTCCATGCATCTCTCTGATAGCATCCTCCATACCACGTCGATCTGAATAGGTTACGAACCCAAATCCACGAGGACGGCCTGTGTCTCTTTCCAGCATAATCTACAGAAGAATAACGTTAGGGAAACTGTGCAAATGAAGCATTTGACAGAAGTCTAGTCATTTGTAAATTGCACCGAAATTAAAGCACAAGTTGTACTAGAGCAAAAGCTTAACATCATGGACAAAAAAATCATATGAAACATAAAGCTGCTGTGAGATATTTATTCACTTGATTTGGCAGTCATTCATGCTTATATATTACCACAAACATCCAGTACCCTCTAAAAAAACCTAGTCCAAGGTAAGCACAAGACAAAATAATAGTCTCCAAAGAGAGAGGGAAAGAAGATGGATTAAAGCCCTTACGAAGGCCAAAATCATGAAAACATCGAGAGAGAGAGACAAAATAAATCGACTAGCTAACTGGCACCAAAAACATACACTCTATTTTTTACAAGCAATAAATCCAGAAAAATGTAAAATTCCTTCAGATTCATGAACGGCCAAGTTCAACTACACTGACAAAAAGGAACACCCTAAATGCAACAGCCCTGAGAGTAGATACAAGAAAAGGGGAGGCAACTTTCCTCATCCACTGCATCAATTTCACAGATAATGAGTCATAATGCTTCTTTACGACATCGCAAGAATCCAGATAAACACTCAAATCTGGTGTTATTCTAAAGGGATAAACAGACCATACAGAATCTTCAACAAGCATATATAAAGGAGACATGATGGTTAAATGACAAAGGAAAAATGTTCACAGGCTAGTCATACGAAAATATCGGAAAGAAAGAGAACAGGTTGAACACGCTCTGTTCATGGTTTCATCAATACCATATTCAAGGATCCTACCTCTTTTGCACTTTTATAATAAAAACTGAAGTTAGAGATTAACTTATAATTTAATTATGCTTCATAGTTATGTAGGCAGTAAGTAGAGAGCTAATCAGTAATAAAGAAGCTGAACTTACTCGTTTTGCATAACAAGAAAGGCATGACAAGGAGTCAAACAAATGCATTGTATCTAACACAAGACGGTCTGCCATTGCACAGTCCAAAATTAGTTGAAACGGAATTTCGTTCTCAGTACCCCCAAAAGATTGAGAAAGCAATTCTGGCATCAGCCAATCGCGTCTTAGACCACACAACTGACAACTTTTGAATGGACTAGAAGTGTCCATTAAATCTGATTTTCTTCATTTTCTCTAGAAGATGATGTTGCCGCCAAGAGACTTAAACTGAAACAGCTCATACCAGCAATGAACACTGTAAAGATCAGACTCACATCAAGGGTTCTGACAGCATCGATTTTCTTAAAAGTCCCCTTCAACAGTTAGTGAACAGGCATTACCCACAGAAGAGAAAACTTTACAGCAATCCAGTATTTTTGTCATTGGATACTGTAATTACTCAATGCTAATGGCACATCACGGTATGTTTCCTCAAATTTGTGTTGGAAAATTTGGTTCATAATTCTGCTGCAGTGAAATATCTTGCTTCCAGAAAAGAAAACGGGGAAAGAAAGAGAACAGAGACAGTACTCAAAGGAAAATCTACAGTCTCTCAGAATTAGCACACAGATACAACTGCAGGTGTCCACCTCCACATTGCCCTTGTTATATGCAAGTCACTGATCCGCCATCAGAAGATCGCACATCATACCACCAATCTCTTTGGTAGGGTATTCCGAAGTCATACTATGAGGACAGAATGTATCTCGAGAGAGGACAGGAACGAAAGGTTTTTCAGGCCAATCAGCACTTGAAACTGCCAAAACCTGACCCAATCGAACAAACTCAAATACTAAATCACAAATGGAACCACTCAGATTGATAACACAAAATTATGAGAGCTGATCCCTGAGGAAGAGCTGATTCTCCCCTCGGACAGACAAAACAGATCTGATGAGTCTCAATATGGCTATCAAGCAGCTGGATGTAAACCTAACATGGACAGCCGTTGATGAACATATACTGGGTTGCATCAGTAGCCTCATATGCCAGCCCATGCAGAAAGATTTCTTATTAGAACCACAGCCTCTAATTGAACAATCAAATCATCAGGGTCTAATTTTAAGTTTCCTTATCCATTAAAAGTTTGATATCAAAAGGTCCTACGTAAATCTCAACCAATATCAGCATTAGCAATCAATCTTTGATCTCCATGGAACTTAAAATGAATCTTCTCACCATCCCTCCTCAAGGCTGGACAAGCAGAGCCATTTGACTCTGCCTACAACATATTTTCCATGGAGTTACAGATCAAGGAACAGCAACCCTCCTGCTTTACACTGAATACCGAACAGGCAACGAAATAACTGATTCTTTAGATTCTTGGGACACTAAAAAACGGCAGAGGACTTTCTCCAGATAGGTGAGGAAACTGTTGATTTACTCTTAATTGAACTGAACTTCCCACGTCCTTTGGTTCTGTACCATTGCTTATATATAAATCAATGGAAAAAGGTAAGGAGAAGCAAATTTGGCCAAAATGGAAATGGTTGATATCATAAGCCAATCACTCTAGCAGATATCCCAAGCTAGCCTCAGACATATTTGCCTAGCAACCGCGAATCATTATCAACACATCCCCACCAAAAAGAATGGTTAAAGTCGGTGTATTCCTTTCAGCTGCAAAGTTACAGTTGATAAAATCATACTTCCCCTGCTCGCCTGACATCTCCAAAGATAACATGTGAAAACTTGAAACAGAGATCGGAAGCCCTGAACTACTAAAAGGAGGCAAACCGCATCCAATTTCCACAAAAGGATGATACAGAAAGGCATGGATTCTGAGCCTCTCAAATCAAGTAACTTGTAGGAACCAAGGCATCGTTTCTTCATCTCAAACAAAAAAAAATTGCACTTCCATTGTGCAAAAGCAACTTCGCACGGTCTTTATGCAGAGACTGGGGTAGCAAGCTACCAAGAAACCTCTTCTCCTGCTAAAACAGAACCTTCTATTCACTTTTCAAGTAATTCCCCCAATTCTACATGCTACTCTCATTTCAAATGTATGAGCATCATTAGCCACTGTGCCCAAGTATGGACCCTTTCATGAAGACTCCTTCATGCTTAGTCAAAAATATAGTGATTCCTTCCACAAAGTCACAAACCATCCACTGAGATCTAGAGAAGATTGGATTAGATACATCAGCCATGTCTTAGTTCATTGAACAGCCTTCTGATATACTCTACTACATGAGCCTCCAGAAGATTCTGCAATTAAACTGAGCAATAGGTTCTCTAAACCCATCTACAGCATCTCAAAAAACCAAACCAGCATCCAGCAGCACAAGAAATGAACCATGATCAATATAGTACTAAAGCATTTGAATATAGATATAACCAACAGCCAAACCAGCAGGTCAAAATAACATCAAATCATAATTCAAACCAAAAAAAAACTTTATCTATCAAGATTTTGACCATTTTTCCTTTACTTGCGTCGTGCACTCCACGTTTCCCCCACATAGTCATGCTGTAGAACCATCAGTACAAATGCAATAGCCATATCATGAAACAAAAGGAGATAACATCTCACTATAGCCGATGCTCCTGAACCCTTTCATTATTATTTCACATCTTTAGTCTTAAAATGGTCTTTTTGCCAGTTCATCATAAATTTTTGCTATTAACTGGCCTCGTGAACGCACATCTAAATGAAAACATAATTATATTGGAGAATGGGAAAGGACCAGTGGACTCTACTTTCAGTAACATAGACAGAAAACAGGGTAAAACACCAGCATTTCTCTTTTAAGAAACCTACCCAAATTGTTCCATTTGAATCGGCACTCCATATTAACAAAGCAAATTTCCAAATGCAGCCAGAACTACAAGATTTACCAAGAACAGGTAGAAAAATTAAATCCTCCAACAAAATCAGATAAAAAGGACGGATAAACTTTCGAACACACCTTACACTAGGCACTATAAAGCCAGACCAACCTTTGAGAAATGAAACAATTTCTTACGCGAATTGTCCACTATCTTTATAATAATAAAAGAAAAAAACCAAGATTTTCAGCATACAAAAACCCAATTTACACCCAAGTAGGCCAGGCTAGCTTTCGCACACCCGTCTTTGTAAAAATTTCACCCGCGACAGAGCTCAAGCGCTCAAAAATTACACATAAAAAAACCCAACAAATACCAGTCCCCACGCGCCTCGCCAATTCACAGTGTCAAACCTAGCTTTCTTCTCCAACAAACGAAAACCATTTCAAACATGAGCAAGAAACAGAATATCTTGGAATGCCCCAATCTCCAGTCCCTAGATGCATGCCTACCGAGACAAAAAAAAAAAAAAACCACGAACTTTTGTGAGAGAAAACAGCCTCGGCACGCCCGATTTTCCGTCTCGGGAAATCCGAACGGAGGCCTCGAAGCCCAGAGAACGATGATTATACCTGAGTCTCGATGACCTTGCCGAACCGGCCGAAGCCTCTTTCGAGCTGGCGCTCGGTAATGTCCCACGACAGGCCGCCCACGAACACGCGATAGTCTTCCTTCACCATCTCCGAGCCCCCTCCTCGCCCCAATCGCCTGAAGCCCCCAATCAAAAACAAAAAAGAAAAACAACACCGCACGAAATGACGAAGAAGAACCCTAAAACGATGGCGCCGCGCGCCCCGATTTCGCAGACACGGCAAAACGGAAGAGCGCGAAGTCGCTTCATACCTCCTAGCTAGCTTCTGCTTCTTCTTCTTCTCCTTCTTCTGCTTCTTCTTCTTCTTCTTCTTCTTCTTCTTCTTCTTCTTCCTGGGTGCTTCGCTGGGTCGATGGGGAACTGCGAAAAGGGCAGAACTCTGGGAAAAACCCTAGCAGAGAGACTTGCAAAGAAAGGCCAGGGGGGCGGAGGGCTTCGTTCGTATCCTTTCCTGCGAGGGTATATATATATACATCTTCCCCGCAGAGTCCCCCCGACCCAGTGATTCGTTCGGCGTCCCACGTCGGAGGAACCGAACCGTCCTGACGTTCCCTTCGCAAAGGCTCTTTGTCCCGGGGTCACGTGTCCGGTTGTCGAGGCGGGTCCAATCAGCGAACCGGATCGGACCGGATCGGGGGTGGGGATCGGTTCTCGGCTTGTGGAACCGGATCTTTTCTTTTTTCTTTTTTACTTCTCCCATTCCATGTAAATGGCAGTGCAGTGATTTTTTTTTAATTAGGATTTGCTTCGAAGTAATAAAATAAATTAAAAAACCTTGATCGATCCACCGGCTCGATTTTTTATGTGGAATCGGGAATCGAGAACCGGACCGCTCCCTCCGGGTAGCACCTGAAACCGGCCAATTCTGACTGATTCCTAGATTGGATCGAAACGGATGCACACCCCTAATTTTCGATACTATACAAAATTTTGATTTCACTTTATTGCCACTCGAGTATTACCTCCTAATGTCATAAAAAAATTACATTTTGGGATATTTTGTAGTTAATCATATAAAAAGACAATGCATGTAATGATAAACGCTACCGCACTGTATCATAGAATGTTCACCACTCATTTTTTTTCGCGACATTATACTCTTCATTGCAGATACTTTCGTAATTGATGATTCATTACTTCTTTTTATTTTGTGATTTTTGATGATTTCTCTCGAATTTGGAATTACAAGAGCAAATTTACTGATGTATCGTGATGAAGCGCTCTAGTTTTCACTAGTCTATAGTTTCCAAAATGAGTTAACTATATAGGCAGTTCCCACGTCACGTGACATCGAGTTAGGCAAAGTTTGTATCTCTACATATTATAAGCACGTAGGTATTTGGAGCAATCCTCCGCGATTGTTTATGTTGGATCGATGCCGTGGAAAATTACGGTTGAAAATGCAAAAGCAAACTTCACACTTCGGAGCATACAAGAGACATTCATCATGAATTTCATCGCTTTATCATGCTCAAAAATTTTCATGGGAATTATATGCATATATTGCAGAAAATCTTCTGATGTGAATTGTTGTTGTTGCCGGTGTAGACAAATCACTTGCAGAGAAGCCAAATGACAATTTGAAAGAGAATGTTGGAAGCTAGGAGATGAAGTGGACACACAGGCAAAAGGCACATGAAGGAGAGCCTAGGAAGGACCGAGAGGATCAGGAAAGCGAGAGCGAGAGGGCGAGAGGCTGGCAACCCGAAAGAAGGCCTGCGGGCAAACCCTCGGGAAAGTTCAAGTACTGTGTCTGGTACAACAAGCCGGACTATGGTACGAGTTTGAAGGACGTCAAGTCGACGGGCTCAGTGTACAACCAAGGCGGGTCGTGGGGACGATGGCATAAAGTGGAGCGACAACCATGAGAGTTCATCTGCCGATGGCCGGGCCAACATGAGGCTTAGGACTTTTTCATGAACCTAGGGTATGAAGAAGACGTTAGAGTGGATTGGCGGCAACTCTACATCGGTTATCTAGGGAATAAAGCATCGACATGATCCTAGGGCAAGAAGACCCAGCGAACTCTATCTTGATGCAGAGATGAAAGGGCTCGATTGGTTAGGACGACTAAGGCTTGCATCTTCAAGTAAACATAATCGAAACACAATCATCTATCGCCTTTCACCTGAGATGAAGACCGGAAAGGCCGGATAACATGTAACTCGCCTGTAATTAGATGGTTAATCATATAAGGCAGGTGGCCTTCATTTGAAGGCTCTTTATTTCCAAATGAGTCTCGTGAGCTGGGACTCATCATGTCAAAGAATTAATGGTTATCAACATTTTAGCCTTCCCTTGTAGCTAAACAATCAGACCAACTAAGATATAACAATATACATTACTGTACAAGACAGGGCACATACCCAAATAACTGCCACCATATTTATGGTCAGAGACGAGGGTCAGGTTACTTGGGTAAAAGAGGCAGCTTGCTTACACTAGTGCCTCCACCCCCGCCCCCGCCATTAGTCAGTGATTTAGAGCTTGTTTCCTTTTGGCCACTCGAACCGGACTTCGAGAGCTTAGATGTTTTCTTGTTTATCTTGAGCGGAAGAATCTGCAACCGGGGGTTCAGCTCGGTGCCAGAATTTTCTGCAGCTAGCTGATAGCTTTCCACCAGCTCGAGCTGTCGAGCGACTATCTCGGAGTGTCTAGGGAGAAGTTCTACTGGCTCTCCACCAGGAATGACGATGTACTCGATTGCAAGACGGACCTCCTATCATACAATCAAGAAAGTTAACAGGAAAGATAATGCAAAACAAACTATATTTTCTTCTGCCGTTTAGAAGCAGAAATAGGAGATACGTAGATATAAGACACAATGTCTTTTTGGGGTGCAGCAAATAATTGACCACTCAATGCATATCTAAGCTAACGATAGTGACCAGATGACGGGAGAACTAAGCTCATAGCGCAAGAGACAGACAAAAATGCAATGTCATCACTTTCTGGAGAATTCTGTCCATGAAGTTACGTTATCGTGAGTTGACCATTCTGCCAGGAACAGCAGATATTTGGCCAGGAGCATATTTCTCCAAAGGAATAATTCTTTTGAAACAAATCAAAACATATTAATGACTCACATCTTTTTTACTTTCTTGGATCCCCTAAAGAATAAGCCATATTGCATAGAACATGTAATACATATTCCCTGGTGCGAAAGCATAAGCATGCCTAGGCTTTTGCCTAATCTAAGGTAGATGCGTAAAAGGCTAGAGACCTCAAGTTCAGTAAAGAACAATGCATGATGAGCACAAATTGACCAGAAATTTCTACGTCTCTGTTAAAGTAATGTGCAAGCATGTGTTTAATGTGTCAATGCAGGACATTTTTTTCTTAATCGATACAACACGACTGACAGGATCTTTCTTTTACTTCTTTCAAATAGCAGATGGGATGTTTCTGAATCAAGGCTTCAATCGAATGCTTTATCATCATTTCCCTATCTGCGGAAGAAGAAAATTTACCTCCAGTGCATCAATCTCCTCAAGGGACGGTTTTCTTGTTGGCACATCATCTTCAATTTCAACATCCACATAGTTTTTGACAGGCTGCTTCCACGAATAGCTATATGACTCCATTCCGAGGATCATACGGACTGCCTTGACCATCTGGGCCATGGTATTTGACTGAAATACCAGAGAAATAACTTTTTATTTAGAAGCATGCAACAAAAATGTTGCTGGAGAAGAGAATGGTTATTATATACCTTGATAACAAATACCGGCAGCTGGTGAAATTTAGCTATGCTATGGATCCAAGGGCTCTCCTTCATTTCAGCACTGCAGGCAAGAATTGCATCTGCCATGCCAATGTCATCAGTTACATCCATCTCACCTTCAAGCCCCATTACCATGGCCACTTGTAGTAGATCAGCTTCAAGAATCTGGATCAAGCCAAAAGTCAGGTATCAATGTTCCAATATCATCAGTGGCACCATAAAATGTTCATATAACTAACTTAAGATCGAAAAAGAGAAAAACACAGATCTGGTATCTGACAGAAGTGCCCTGGTGCAATGGGGTAGAAATGATGAAAACTGTACTGTACCGGAATGATCGGTCAGAATATTTACCTTGTAAGTGTAAACAGAGACTGGCGAGCTTCTCTTTCTTGTAGACCGATTAGTGCTACAACTTTTAGCCTTACTGGAATGATGATCTATATCTTCCTCATCAGACTCTATATCATTTCTTAAGCCCGTATTATCAGCCAAACTGTGATCTTCTCTGCTTTCCTCATCAAATGTTGGAGTAGATTTCAGAGGATCATTGGCCTCAAATTGCATACGACGGATTTCAAACAGGGGAGATTTTCCTATAACACAAATGTTTGGAAAATCATATTGAGAGAAATAGTCCTCAAACATGTTGAAAGGTAAATATAATGACAAGCTCCCACTTCAATCTTCGAATTGAGGAGACATAAGTACCTGCCAGTATAGCATCAACACTCGCATCCAGTCGGTGATGAACGCGGCACTCTGTTTTAGATATAATCTCAATAGCACAAGTAAATGTAGGGGGGCCTTTCCTCTCAAGAATCGTCTTCTGCACTTTCCTTTTCCTTGCTTCCTCATCACCGAGCGTTACACTCTGTTTGAAAGGTAATTTTCAGGCTTAATCCACCATAGAATCCAAAGGACTATGACTTTAGACGGACCACATTTCAACTCTCAAGCTAACTAGGAAAATTTTCAAATACACTTTGGCCTATATCCTTGGAAGACTATGCAGCATTAGAACAAAGAAACCTCGAGATACACGGACGCCAACCCACATCAGCAGCCAATGGTGCCAAAAACCAGCTTCTCTCTCCCCTATCATGTAGTGGGGTGTATGCAGGTTTATATCTGGCTGATGGCGGGTTTATTCGCCAAGGTGGAATGAAGGAACAGGCAAAGCAATTGGTAGCAGTAGATAACTACAAATAAATTGACAACTGCATCGCACCTCTATGCCGCCAACAAGGATCTGCAAAGAAGGGTTTTTTATTATGTTATCTATTGTCATTCCATGTGCTGTGCCGACAAGTTGAACTCCTCTTTGAGCAATAGTACTGGCGGCTAGCGCTTCAAGTTCAGTTCCAATTTCATCGATTATGATTGTCTCAGGCATGTGATTTTCAACAGCTTCTATCATAACCTGTATAGAGGACGCATGGTTTATAACAAGTCTAAGCAGAAACTATACGAGCTTATAACATAGTTAGAGTCAAGTAATGGCATATTACTATAATAAATTCAAAACCTACATTATGTTGCATATGGACATTGGGCACTTGCATTCTCCTTGCCCGGCCTATTCCTGAATGAGGGACATCTCCATCACCTCCAATCTCATTAGATGTGTCTACTATGATGACGCGCTTCATGTGCTCATCTGCCAACAATCTAGCTATTTCTCTGTCAAAACAGACTTCTTTTAGATAAACCAGCCATTCTTGCACCAAGAAAAATCACAAAGAAGAATGAGCACAATAGCAACAGAAAATGCCCAAACATGACTTTAAGCTAAAACAATCTCAGTTGGAAGGTATCCTTGAGGATAGAAATACCTAATTAAGGTAGTTTTTCCAACTCCGGGTGGACCAATGACCAAGATTGAGCCTCCTCCCTCGATCAAGTCACGAATTGTCTCAGCACTTCCAGATATAGCTCTCCCAACTCGGCAAGTGAGGCCAATAACTTGCATCTTACGGTTTCGGATGGCACTTATACGATGCAAGGAACTATTGATGCCCGATCTGTTGTCATCTGAAAACTCTCCAACCTAAAGAGAGAAGCCAACATAATGTACAGCCAAATAATTTCCATGTCATCACAAATTTCCTTTCCTATGTCCAGATGATCAAAATTATCAGAGACCAGGCAAAATTGCTCAACTGTCTAATATTCACTGTAAGGAACATGGTGTAAACATCACATCCTAACTATATGAAATATGAAGGTCTTCATATAAAAAGTAACCGATACAATGCCCGACCTCTTGTAGCCCAACAGTCAGATAGAAAGAATTTTCAAGCACCACAATCACATCATCTAATTTATTCATCAATTGTGAAACCCATGTAACTGCAATACGCATTTCGATTCTCACAGTGGATAGCTGTTACTGCAAAATACAATTGAGCAACAGATTGCAAACTTTGCATCAGTGCTGTTCTCTGAATTTATAATGGATTAGGCTTCGACACATAAAACGAAAATCCAGTAGCTTGATCTCAGAAACTTTTTCCTCAAACCAAGCAAACAGAGCTATTCACAATATCTAGCTACCACAATCCACTTAAAAAAATCACCTTGGCTATAGCATGGCTCAAATCATCCAACTTAATCGGCTGCTCCGATATGACCCAATCACCCGATGGGAACCTGGCGAGCGGCTTCCTACCGAAATCCATCACGACCTCAATCAACGCCCCGATCTCCTCATGCTTGTGCAGCTCCTTCCTCATCCTCAAAGGCACTAACTCAAGAAACATCTCCAGCTCCGAGTCCGCCGCCGACCGCGACGTCGAAGGCGCGCCCGACGACGGATTCAACGCCGACCCATTTCCCCCGAAGAGCCGGTCCGACGGCCGCCGGATTTCCGGGGACCAAAACGGCGGGGCCTGCGACTTCGACGACGCGATCCCTCTACGCCCACGACCCGTTCGACGGAATGACGAGGAGACCGCGGAGATCAAACCCGAGCCCCTGAGGTACGTGAGGGTGGAGGTGGGGATCTGGTTAGCCGAGTTCCATGAGGTCTTGAGATCAATGAGCAGAAATTCTGAACACAACGCTCTCATCCTCGCTTAAGCACTCAACTTTGCCGTGCTCTGCGATCTGGGTCTCACTTGTTGGTGCTTTTATGTGGGCTTTTGGGCAGAGAGGCAGAGCAGAGAGAGAGAGATTGGAGATGGAGGAAGAGTGCAGGAACGAGAAGGAGGAGAAGATTCGAAGGGATCTCCTCTGGTGCCGGGGAAGAAGCGGGAGCCACCACGAAGAAGGCAGCAGAAGGAGACAAACTGTTAACGACCATGGAAGCTCAAAGGGGTGTTGAGCCACGTGGTGGCTGCTCGCTGGGGGAAGAGGTGGCGATGCGATGCATGTGGGATTGCACTGCGTTGTCCGTGTTGGCGTGATAACTTGGAATGGTGATTCTTCAAAGTCTTCGCAGAAGACCAGAAAGAGTTCTCATCGGCCATCTTTGATTTTGGATTTACCCGACAAGAAGACAAAAAAACAAGGGAAAAAAAACAGGACTTCTATTTCGGCATCATTAAGCTCAAATGCATGGCAAGTTTTTGATTTCTTTAAATCGGTCAAATGATATGACGAGTCAATCGTCACGTGCAATTATAACTTCACTTCTCTCATCCCATAAAATAATAAATCATCAGCGTCAAGCCATACGAATTGTAAGCAATTACGTACTTATGATTGAACCTATCCAAATAACTATACCGAATAGAAACATAAATATAAGGTAGTCCTCGCGGTAGAATCAGACCTAGGTTGTATGGTTTTTCTTTTCAAAGATGGTTGAGGACCATGGAATTATAGCATTGGAAAAGAAGCTCTAGGGATTAGATTGACATTGCATGTGCTTCCGTCTTTACTTTCTGAAAAACACATTTAGCTTCTTGTTATTAATCACAATATATTTTCGTCTTTATAATAAAATATATATTTTAGAAATTAGCAATT
Source organism: Syzygium syzygioides (assembly GCA_031216285.1). Taxonomy (NCBI): domain Eukaryota; kingdom Viridiplantae; phylum Streptophyta; class Magnoliopsida; order Myrtales; family Myrtaceae; genus Syzygium; species Syzygium syzygioides. Next base: position 3,464,142 of record CM062251.1, on the reverse strand, counting down.
ATCGTAGTCTCTATTTGTTTCGCAAAAAATAATAAATGACCCCTCAACTAAATAATCATAACTCAAGGTCAAACGCACCAAGAAACTCGTCCTAATGGACTTTTTCCTCAATTGCCATAAAATTCATGCCACTTATAGTTCAATTTTTGTTTATGTGTGCACCGAACGAATATAATCTCCAATCAAATGCCATGAGACTTTCCCTCTTTCTTTTTCCTTTTTTCTTTGTTCTTTTAGCTTTTCTCATGTCTCTGCAGATATGGAACTGGTACAGAGTGACAAATCAAATGATAAATTTATTGTAACAAAGCACAAGCCTTCATCTTTTAAAGGAATGAATAATGGTGAGACAACAATGTCACATTCTCAACAAGAATAGAATATACTTAGCACAACATAAATGAATTTCCTAAATATCGAACATCGGACTTGGTTTATGTCCTCAAGTAAGATGCTTATAGGATATCAATAATACTCTATCTCCGCATCCTGACACACCTGTGTACTACCTCCTAATTCCTTGGCTCAGATGCAGCAACATCTATTACTCTCATTTTTTGACTCGGGCTACTCAGACTGCACAGGAAAAGCAATTAACTAAATGCATGTGGTATATTACATTACTTGCCACGAGAAAAGCAACATTTGCATCTTCTTTCTTTGGAAAAACAAATTGGCCACCACTAGTGACGGTTGAGAGACATTGCATAGCAAAAGCTTCGAATGCCAATAGGATGAGATGAAGAGCCCTGTAGTCACATATCACAATCATGTCATATCTCAATACAGTTGAAACACAATGATACATCGTACTGAGAAATTACACTGGTGAAGTTGGAGTATTGACGTATCCCCAAGAGACAACCGTTATGGTTTAGCTTCCTATAATGATGGCCATATCACTTCAGAGAGATTGATAGTCGTTTATTTGCTTAGAGATATGAATATTTTTTGGTAAGTAACCTATGTCCAGATAAACTGCATGTCAAAACATCCAAAATTGAACTATAATATTTTATGTTATTGCCTTGTCCATGGGACCCGGCTCCACTTTGTGAAGAAGCTTAAGAGCAAAATTCAGGAGCAAGTTCAATATAAGCTAATCACAAAAGGACTTTGTTAATTGTTACGGTGACATTAGGCCACCGGTAGCTACATTTTTGTGCTCTGAAAACGTAAAAAGGTAGTTTCGCGATTAATAAGCAACAGATTTATCATTTATGATATCTTGAAAAGGTAATCTCACTGTAGATACTTTAATGGTACCCACTCAGCATCACTCCACTCATTAATCTCGGAAATTCTGACATACAAATTAGTATGTTCATCTCAACTTCTATTAGCATTGAATTCCACAGTAGTAAGTAGCCAGTTATTTGGCATCATGAAAAGGTAGTGAAAAGAATATTAGACGAGAATGAAGAGCATACATTCTTATCCCAATTGCAATAAGGAAATTGCAGGTTGGACCCGTCAGCAAAAGCGGGCAAGTCTTCACTTGTAGACAGTATTATGTTCAACAAAGTCATCGAGGACATATTATCATCCCCCAACAAAAGCAAGGAAATCTGATAATTTGCAATTGGGCAAGTGCCCACCTAAGAGAGCTGCACAAGTTCATCAAGCACATCACTACACACAGCTTTTAGCATGTCATATCCATCTAGTCTGCCACCACGTCTTAACTGTGAACATTCAAGAGAAGAAACTGTTCTCTCGACAAATCGCTGTACCTTTGCTCCCTAAGATCAACTAGAGTGTCTCTAGAGTAGTTAACAAGGGTAAACTGAAGTATGCACATTAACCTATTTACACCATCAGCCCAAGCATAACAAATGTATTCCCTAACATGTCCTCTATCTACTGCTTTTTCTCTCTATCACTTTCAGATGATTCAGAAGAAGATGAGCTCGAACTTCCCGACTCATCATCTATGCTTAACGATGCTTGCTGCTACTGCTGCTGCATGATGAGATGCAGCACGTTCTTTCAATACTCGCGCAAATTCTGAGTTATGCTGCCAAGCCCAATGAATGTGAAGAAGTTGATGGAGAATCTTGTGTTCTTAATTTGGGTTGTTTTTAGGGAAAATTCATTCAAAAGAGTCCCACATCAATAGATCATTTGGGTGTTCATGGAGCAAATATAAAGACGGAGTGATACAAATGAGGGAAATGGGCTCTATATATACTTGCACTCATCGTGTTACAACCGTACATTTTTTTTCTTTAATCTAATGGTAGAAATCTAATCACTTATATCTCATGTGTTTGGCAATTGCTCCCCAAGTTGCAACCGTACATTTTTCTTTAATCCAACGGTAGAAATCCAATCCCTTCATCTTTTGCGTCTCACATTTGTGGAGTGATACAAATAAAGGGAAAGGACCCCTATGCTTGCACCCCTCGAGCTACTAACTGTACATTTTCCCTTGATGGACAAGAATTATCGTGCTCCAGAACCACCAAAAATCTATGGGACATTCAATATGGTCCCCCAAAGGGCACTTTATCTACAATTGCGTGGAAACTTATTATGTCCACTATATTTTTCAGATTGTTCACATCTTCCGTTATGGTATATATGTTCGTGTGCATCGTGAAATTATTAAATTCATGTTTTAGTTATATAACACATAATTCACTTTCAGAGGAGACCTAGCTAGGAACGATATATATACGATGCTAGGAGGCTTAATAGTCCATAAATGAGAACTGATACCAAATCCTCAATTTTTTATTATGATCTTTATGTCATTGTCCTTTTTCCTCTTCTTCAGTTACAATTTTGTCCACAACACTGATATAATGCCAGAACAGGCATCTTTCTATTTTTTTTTTGAAATATATTGATTCAATTACAAAAATTATGTAATTTAGGAATCTGAGCACAATCTATGCAGTTGAAGCAGGACAAAGTCTTTTGCGATAATTTTTAGTTATCGAATTTCGTTTGAAAAAATAGTATAATTTTCAAAAAGGAAATTCAGTATGAAATTGTAGAACTCAAATATCCAATCACCGAATAATAAATGTAAATCAATGAAATGAGCAATAAATTTCATCCCGACAAAGGTAGATCTCACGCCTTGCCATAAGATAGTAATGTTTTGATTTGGATGGAATAACGGGGCTTATAATCGAGAAAATTCGAACGCATTTTGAGGCTGTTGCTAGACTAGAAATGTAGTTTACCATGTTTAGACTACTTTTAGGTCCAAAATTAGTACTTTGACTTGTTTTTGGCCATTTTTTCTTGATTACAAAAATAAAACACAGGGCAACATTTTTTCATGACCAACAAGGTCTATTAGGAGAATTTTGAGAAATGCTTTGCTCAGCAATATTCAGTGATTCACTCTCTTGAGACAAACAAATTGAGAAATGCGGCAAAATATTTTGCGCATTTACTAGTCACAGATGCTCTACCATGGCGAGGGCTACATGGCTTACCCTGGATTTGATTGGGGGCTCGCGATCCCTGGTTGTGACCGACAAGGGGTCGTGGCCCTCACCCAGGGATAGTATGGGTCGTCAGCCTTTGACAGTGGAATAAAAAGAAAAAAAAAATAGGAAAGAAGGAAAAGAAAAGAAAAATAATCTGTAACTTCAATTATGCCCTTGAAGTTTTATCACACGGGAATACAAATTGGGTCGGCACATATAAATTTCAAGTTAAAATAAAAAATTGTGAGGCAATGAAATGAGATCACATAAATAATGTCTCATGGTTGTCTAGTTTTGGTTCCCACCCTGAGCAATATGGGCCATCGTTTTATTTAATAATTTAGGAGCACAAATATAAAGGCTTGGCTACCTAAAAACTCACGAAACACTTTGCACAAATCAGTTAAGTCCAAGTCATTGGCCTGTTTAGGTCATATGCCCACTCTGCTAGCGACTGCTGCCAGCGACGATCATTAGTCGCCTCCCCTACACCATCGTCGCATTGCGCTTTGCTGTCTCCCTGTAAGACAGTAGTAGACACACAAGCTCGGCTCGAGTCAAGTCAGATTCAAGGTCAATTAATCTCGACCATGGGTGGATCTGCCGCAGCAGAGTTTGCCGGATGTACAAAAGTGTTGTGGTGTTTGGTGAGACGAGAATGCCATGCCGACGTAGTCATCGGTGGCGGTAACGTTGAGCGGCATGGTCATTGGACGACGAAGCCAGAAGAGATTTAAGTCTACTTTGCAATTAGGTTTTTTGGTTCTTCTGATGTGAAAGTACTTCGGTAACTTAGAGGGGGAGAACTTTTCAGGAGTTAAAAAAGCAAACCAATTATTTTAAACCCACCCATCACGCCGTTCTCGTAATAAGTTTGAGACGGAATTATCTAAATTCGAAATCATTCAATAAAGTATGATAACATGTCATGTGGCGTCCGAAATACTCAGACACACGAGTCTTGTCCTCTCTTCTGTCCCTCCCCTTTTCGATTCCGTGCATGTGGAGCTATTCTTGACGTGTCCCTCTAGTGCCTTCATCACTTCCGGACAGCAAAATCGATCACTGCGACTACCGGTTAACTAATTGGAAGAAAATGATTCGACCCTTATCCCCATCTATATAAGCCTCACCCCACCGTATTTCATGCATGCACGTTCTCTCTGTAACGCGCGCGCGCACACACACTCTCTCTCTACACCGAAACCCAGTTTGTCAATAACGTTACAAGAGAGAATCAAAGCAACGTCCACACATGCAACGGAAAACGATGGACTTTAATTATTCTGCACCACGCTGCTGTCTCTCGCCCCCACGTCTGCCGTCCAATGCTGCCCACCATCGGACCGGACGGCCCTCCTAGCCTTCAGGGCTGCCCACCATGAGCCCTACTTGGGCATGTTCAACTCCTGGACAGGCGCTGACTGCTGCTGCGGCTGATACGGCGTCAGCTGCAATGCCGAGACCCACCACGTCGCCAACCTCCATCAGCCCCAGTTTCGAGCAGGAACGCATGTGGCTGAAATGGCAAGGTACGATTCGTCGTTGCTCTGTCTTTCGTGGTTTCATTTGGTGTTTGGTTGCTGAAACGGTGTAAAGGGGAGTTAAATTACGTTGGTCAGAGATTACATGCTTAGTGAAATGGCGTCCTTGGTAGAAACGAGCGTCGTTCGGACTTAAAGCTCGCAGAAGGAACAATTGACGACGAAAAGAGACGTGCTTGATTTAGCTGAGATTCAACTGAGCCGCTGCAGAATGTATTGTATTAGATTTGATAGGTTAGATTGTTCATGTGTAATAAATGGCTGGGAAAACCATATTCGTCGCTTAGTTGCGTGCGTTATCATCGATTTATCTTCCAGACAATTGTGGCAATCCAGTTGACGAATAAAAATTAGATTCTTGATGTTAATAACACTGCGTTTTGTTTCTCCTCCTGTTTATCCTCCCCCATGCTTCTTATACTTTTCCATTTTTGGCACATTATAACTTTTCTGGTTATTACAGGAGATATCTCTTTATGGAGGCAGATTTCAGAGTTGTTTGAGAGAAATTTGAGCCTGAGCTGCTGATGCTGGGAATAAGGATAAAGGAATCAAAATGTCAATGAAAGATTGGGGGGAACTGCACGTCCACATTTCCTCCTTTAACAACTTTCCTACTGCTGCTGGTTTAGCTTCCTCAGCTGCAGGCTTTGCCTGTTTAGGGAACAGATCTTTTTCTCAATTCCCTCTAGTGTAACTTGTAGGTTGAAGTTCTTGTTCCGCCCATACTGTGGATAGCTGTATGATGCCTATTTCAAGTACTTTGTCCATTTGATGTTTTTTTTTCGTCTTTGTCGTCCTTGGGATACTTCCGTGAGTCAATTCACCCACTGGTCAAATTTTGTGATGTACTTTTGAATAAGAAGTGATCTGAAACGGACCTTACGCTTCGGATGAATTTAACCCTTCACCAGCCCAAACGATTTCTATCTACCTCCTCTGCTGAGTTGGAGTTTCAGGAGCAAGAATGTGGATAGAACACTGTTTAACGAAAGACAAGGTAACATGGCTGTTATCCAAAAGACTAGAATAAAAAACACAAACGATGCCTTACCAATATACTAGATCCAGATGATTATCTGTGCGCTACCGCATATTTGCATTGGGCACATATACATATGCCAGGTTAATTTATATCACTAAAATTAGATAAAAGTTTCTTGAATACCCACAAAAAAGACAGAATCATATAGGTTAAGAAGCATGTGGGTAGATAACAGAACTAAAGAAAAGATAGAGTAATCCATTAGACATAGTCAGGTGCATAAAACTAGGAAAATGAAAAGAACAAGATATTTTGGTGGATTTATATTTTACATCAAGGATATACAAGAATGCCCATGATACAGACTAAAACTAGAAAGGTCTCTAGAAGTATCACTGCTCCTTAGACTTATAACTAGTTGACGTATACTGGGCTTTTATATTCCCGTATGTTGAATGTATGCTTCTACTTAATGCTTTTATAGGCGACATCGTTTTTTTTTGCCTTGAGATTATGTTATGACATCTTTTTCTTTTATAAGGAAAGGAATGGACAGTTCTATAATTTGTGATTTTGTCTCTCTTTGCAGTGTTTGCTCTTGCAAAGTTAATGAATGTTAAAGAAGATCACTACCAACTTTCTGCTATTGCTAGGTAGTGTGTGCCCTTCTGCATTATCTAATCTTTCAATTGGTTGGTTGGGCGTTAGCTTGGTGCATTCCCATATGAGTTTGTTTTTCTACATTTTAGGAAGGTTCAGGTAGTTCTTTGTGCATTCCCAAATAAGTCATGCCTTGCCTTACCATATTTCAAGGAGGAAAATGGACGTGACAGCCTCCCAGTTCAGCTGGCAGATGAAAATCACTGGGTCGAACTTGTGATTATCATTGCTGTGGTATGTTCCTCTTTTTTATAAGAATAACGTTTTTGCATCTCCTAGTTGATTTTTTGAGACGCAGAGAGTGAGCTTTTATCCTAAAAGGGGAAAAAGAGGCGGCAAAGAGCCTATTAGTCATACTTTCAATTGAGACCTTGCAGTCCCCTTCCATCTTGTCACCTATAATTTGACTGTTCGTCTGGATTTGTTCTTCCTTGGCATGTTGACTGATTCAGCATTATCTGTTTAAGATAGAATCCTCTGTTGCTACTGCATTGATGTTGTTGCTTCAACCTTCATTCACCTAGTACACTTATAATTCAATTATAAATTTTGTTGCTCTGCGTCCTCAATCTTATGCAATCTTTGCATGGGTGATGTCAGGTAAGTTCCCGGCACAAGGAAACAAGTAGCATCACAGGAATGCGTGAAAGTGTTGAAACAAGTTTTTCTTTTGCAACGTGGAGCAAAGGTATTTCTTCTTCTCCTTCAATAAAGTTGTCGTCAATTGTTCATGTCTGGAAAATTCCTCAAGCTTTTGACATTAGTTGGATGGTGGGAGATTTTCATAGGCTGCATAACAAGCATTTACACACTCATGCCATTCCACCTGTGGAGCTTCTGCAAGAATGAATTTTGTGTTTTTTTCTGGGCATCCTATGGTCATTTCCTTCTTAAAGCTTTCAATTGAAGTTTCTGCAGCTTCTGAAGTAGACACCCGCCAAACTCCTTCTCCTCTATCTTCAATGAAATAGGAGGTGGTGCCCAATCGGATTGTAAAGATGGAAGAAGCCATTCAAAATCGTGACTTTGCATCTTTTGCGGGACTTACCTGTGCTGACAGTAGTCAGCTCCCCGCAGTGTGCCTCGATACATGTCCTCCAATTTTCTGCATGAATAACACATCCCACAGGCAAGTTATACCTATTTTTAGACAATTTAAGTTCATAATACTGGATTTTACTGGTTTGTCCGTACTTTTGCTCCCCTTTGATAATTATGTGTGTGTGTGTCTTTTTTATTAAATATTTGGCGCTATATTCCAGGATGATCAGCTGCGTTGAGGAATGGAATCGCTCAGAAGAAGCACCTCAGGTATTCAAAGTGTCTTTCTATTCTACCGTCCCGATATTTAAGTTCTATCTGGGGGTTTGCAGCACCTAGCTTCAGTCGAGGCACATTCTTGTTGATCATCATTCCCTATGTGTTTAGTTATCAGATTACTTGTAGACTTCCTCTTTGCATGTTCATATAGTGGAAGAAACTGTTTCTTTCAGTAAATTGCCATACCTTTGCTCATTAAGATCAACCAGAGTACCCCTAGAGTAGTTAGCAAGGGTAAGGGATACTTAAGTACGACAAAAACACATTAATCTATTTACACCAGCCCAAGCAAAACAAATGTATCCCCTAATATGTCCTCTATCTACCGCGTTTTCTATCCCTATCTGATTCAGAAGAAGATGAGCTCGAACTTCCCGAGTCATCATCTGAGCTTGACGATGCTTCCTGCTGCTGCTGCTGCTGCATGATGAGATGCGGCATGTTCTTCAAATACTCACGCAAGTTCTCAGTTATGCCACCAAGTCCAATGGATGTGAAGAAGTTGATGCAGAATCTTGCGTTCTTTGGATTGTCTTTAGGGAAGATTGATTCAAAGGTGTCCTGCATCAGTGGATCATTCAGGCGTTCATTGAGCAAACGGATCCCCAGATGCTCTGACAGTTCCTACAAGAGGGAAAGTGATGTCAATGAAAGCCTGTCTTAGTGAACAATAATTATGTTAGAACTCAGAAGTATTTAATTTGAAATTATAAGGAAAACTAACTGACATTTGCCAAGGAATAGAGCAAATACTAAAAGGAGTACCGGAAAACATAACCATATTTGCGGTGCATCTATCAAAAACTTAGATGGAAAAAATGTCCTGCAATCAAGATTGCATACGTTCCACCCAGCATACATGAATCTTAGATACTAAAAGGAAACAAGCCACATAAACTTAATTCATGGGCCATATATATATTGTGCCAAAATCAAAGAGAAGAGACCTAACCATCAGTAATTTCTTCCCACCAAAGTAAATAACAAATAGTCTTCTTTAGAGCATCGACAAGCTGTTTCTACCATTGTAATTCAGTAAAAGAAACGAACAGTAAGTCTTAAATTTTATCGGCTGGGTTTTCACTCACCTGAAAGAGGATTTTGATGAATATTCGTGATGATGAAGTGGTGTCCTCCTCAGTCAATCGTATGTAGGCCAAGACGTGCCATGGTAGAGCATCCGTGCCAAGTAAATGCGCAAAAAATTTTGCCACATTTCTCAGTTTGTTCGTCTCAAGTCGGTGAATCATTGAGTATTGCTGGACGAAGCATTTATCAAAGTTCTCCTGATAGACTTTGTTGATCATGCAGAACCTCTGGCCCAGCAGACCATAGTAGCGGAGGTAAGTACTCTCTTGACTGCAACACTCCAACATCATTAAACACAACTCCATCTGCACAGCCCAAAAAACAAGACGGTAAGTAAAGAAGACAATTAGTTCCAAGGACAGCAAATGAAGCAGCTGATAGACTAAAATAAGAATTCTAAAAGCATTCCATGATGTGAAGGAGGCGAGAAAACTTAAAGAAGAAGGAAAAATGTAGAAAAGAGTCATAATGTGATTAATTTCCCTAACAAATTAGCACGAGAAACTACGAGCAACACATAAATCATTACAATTAGGGTCATGGATGAAAGTTGCAATGATTTTAATCTAATCCATTATCTAGCTTAGAATAAGCTTAGCACCCCCTCTGAAAGCTCTCGCCCCTGTTAGCCTATGAACAAGTCAATTTTAGAAATCTCTACACTCTGCAGAAACTCAAACCCAGGAGAAAATATTCAGTGGTTAGCTCGCACCAGGTCATCCGCCTACGTGGCATGCGTGAGCTTAGTTGGCTCCACTCAACGGGAGACACGTGGCGCTGAGTTGGACTTGCTGAAAAATTTAAAAAAGGCTACGTGGGGACACAGCTGAAAAATTAAATGCCCGCCTAAAACTTCCGCCCCTCTCTCTCTCTCCTCTTTTCAATTTCCAAGGCCCTTCTTTACCTGCACTGCTAGGGAAGAACAGCCAATACACACTCTCTCTCTCTTTCTCTACCGCCTCCGCCTTCGCCTCCGCCTCCGCCTCTCCCGAGAGCCCCGCCGGTCGCTCCGAGCTCAGATCTGCGCCCAAGAGGGAGAGCCTCGCGTCGCTGCGAGCTCGGATCTGCATCTGGCACGTCGCCTCCCCCAAGAGCCCCTCCGTCTCGGCTGCTGGATCCCGAGCCCCTCCGCCTCCGCCGAGCTCAGATCTGCGCTCAAGAGGGAGAGCCCGCGTCGCTCCGAGCTCAGATCTGCGCCTGGCACGTCGCCTCACCCAAGTGCCCCTCCGTCGCGGCTGCTGGACTTCGAGCCCCTCCGCCTCCGCCGAGCTCAGTTCTGCGCCCAAGAGGGAGAGCCCCGCTTCGCTCCGAGCTCAGATCTGCGTCTGGCACGTCGCCTCCCCCAAGAGCCCCTCCGTCGCGGCTGCGCAGATCTGTTGTTCCGTCTCCGACTTTTTGTATTGTGTCGGCAAGTTTTACTCGATCGGCTCTTTTGGCATATATGTTTATCCACGCATCATCGTCCACCACCACCGCCGCCGCCGCCACTTCAGGATAATCAATCTTCAGAATAATACAGTGCAAGCAGAGATGAACACCAAATCTAATGTGGGTATAGCTTGTGGTGTTTAGAATAAAGCCTTACATCGACCTTACGACTCTCATATTCTCACTTTAATGATGGTGCGACCTATCCCAGTTCTGCTTAGAGTACTTTTGAGGATGGGTTTCGCTAAAAGAGGATATTAAGCCTTGCAAATGTCACATTAATATCATAAATTCCCTTATCCTTATAAGCTGCTTATGAAATTACTGCCAGTCCTTTTCTGTGTACATCTTTCATGGCTTCTGATAATTCTTGTGGATTGACAGAAGCAAATAGTGAAGGAGGGTCAAGTAGTTTGCTATATCGAACAGCTTGGTGGAGAACTTCCACTTGAGGTCAGTCTTAACTTTTGTTTCTGCGCGTTTGAATGGAGTCTTTTCTTGTCCTAATTCAGGTCACACAAAGGGCTCATCTTGGCATCAAAGTAGTCTGATTTCTAATCTATCTACTTGTGTTGATCCTTTCCAGTCTGATGTGTTGGGAGAGGTTGTCAAGATCCTGCGAGAGGATGGTGGTACGTACCATATGTACCCTTCTCTGATGTAGTAGCCATTTTAAGTTGCTATTATATGCTTGGTTTACTCATATTTTCTTGCTCCGTTTGATTGACAGATCCAGTTGGATATGGCGATGCCCTCATCTCCATCCTTCCTTCTTTTCCTGGAATCAAGAAGCTGCAGTAGATGGTTCTTTTCACCTTGTGTTGCATCTTCAATAGCTTCAGCCCTGGATAGAGTGTACTTATCGCGGCTTATTTAGCTGTTCTAACTTTCAGATTCGTCTTTATTGATGGTACAATGTTCACTTCAGTGAGATAATTTTTTCCCCTCGTCTATTTCAAATGAAACAAGGAGATCAGAAATGTTGGACGTAGCCCTATGTCTCGACAGTTTTAACACATTGCTGCAGAGAATACAAAGGTGAAGGTTACAAGCACGAACCTTTATGGCAACAATAGATTACGATTGGAATTATTCAGAATTAAATTACCAGTTATACCTGGCTATCGAGATGCTGATAGGTTTACTTCTTCAGCCTTTTGTGCTTGGGCCATTAAAATTCTTCATGTAAGGCAATCTCCAGGCTAATCATAAGAAAGTTTACCTGGTATCGTGCCTTGTATATATTTCTTGAAAAGTAACGGTAAACGACCCCTTTTCATTGCCGTGCTTTGTCTATTCCTTGATTTAGCCATAAAGACAGCATTTTAGTGAAATCACCAATTTGGGCAACTCTATGTGCCGAAGACGAGTAGACTATGAAAGCTTGCTCACTAAGCTGCGCACATCTGCAATTAAAAACTGAACTCAAAATATATGCTTTCTTGGCGGGTGATCTTGAGCTCAGCCTTACTAGCATTCCTTTTGATACATTATGTTCTCCCACAGAACAGAAATTGTCTGATAATCTATGATGGCTTGGGTTTTCCAGTCAGAGGGAGAGAGCATAACTTGCGGACTGGTCCTAGTTGAGTTTGTAGCTAGTCTATTGCACAAAATAGGAACAACAAATTCCAAGAAGTTACCTCTAGTTGCCTGATATTCTGCCTCAAATTGTATCCACGTTTCACTATTGATGCAATCAAGGACCGTGGGGGATTGAAAACCAACTTCGTATGCTTAAGAAGAGAGATTTAGTGATCGTTTGAATCACCCGAGACAGAAACAATAACAGAGGGAACTACCAATAGCTTACTTGAAAGCAACCTGTTCATAAATGAATTACAATGTTGACTCTCTCTTTAATTGACACAATAGCTAAAGATTAATGTAGTAACTAGTTCTTGTTGCCAAAGTTCCCTGTACACGATATCAATCGATGAAATAAATAAACTATACAGGTTTTCAACGAAAAACAAGCATCGACCACATACAAGTATTCAATTTTCTATCTAATCTAAAGAACGTCTTTCAACGGCCTTTGCCCACTTGATAGTTGACCTGGCCAATGCATCGATGGGGTCTATGCACTTCCTAAGAAGAGGGTCATCTTGAGGTAAAATGTCTCGCAGGTCATCGGACGCAAGGACAACAGTGTTCACCGCCCTTACTAAGAGAACCTGAAGGGCGATCCTCAAAAGATTTCTCGCCCCTTCCATGTCCTCTATGTTCGAAGCTTCAATTGCAGGAACTATAGTGTGCTCCATTGTTGCTTTATCCGGCAACACGACCTCAAATCCCTGCATGAAAATGGCCACTCAGACAATAGCCCAGATAGAATTCGGTCTCTCGGATTTACATCACAAGAAAATGATATGAAGGATGTCCTGTAACCTGTCGTGCTCAAGTCAAGGATTTAAAACCCTCTAAAAATCTATAACGGTTGCTGCCAGAACTGTGCTAGAAAATCAGAAACAAATGCTACTCCACAAGTCCATGTGAAACCTCTCGCAAATCTTCTTAGGAATGTAGATGTGTCATCAATTGGGGCAGTCAATACTTGTAATACCCACCCCATCACCCGGGGAGACTGCACAACTTACTAAGAAAACAGGGAGTTAAACAGAAATGACCAAAACTTAGTGCCCTCATCTAGACCACCCACTCCTTCAGCAAGCAACTTAAGGCACAAGCAGATGAGCGGGAAGATAAGGTTTCCCGCTAGTGCTATCATCAAATTCGCACTATATATGTAACTAGACTGAGCCCACAACGGTGGACATAGCAAAGCTTCTGTGCATAAGAACAAAAAGTGAAATAATGCTGTCAAAATCCATCAAAAAGCCTAGGTTTCTACTAAAAATGTCAACATTTGTGCTGACTGTTTTACTTGATTCACATTTAAGTCAAAGGAACAGAAATTTCATGAAATGGGTATCTCAGAAAAATCAGACAGAATTGCTTTTTGAGGATTTAATCTTTGCCATCTTCCGTTGGTACATAAAAAGTCCAGAAGGTGAATAAGGCAGTATGAGGAGGAAACCGAAGTGGCAATTAACACAGCAAGGAAATCGTGGTATTTACTCAGTGGAACCTAGTGATGGTTGACGCAATCTCAAAGTAGAGGCTGCAAATAGCCGTGGTAGAGGAATTTCAACAAGACAAAAAGTCGGAGACGGAACAACAGATCTGCGCAGCCGCGACGGAGGGGCTCTTGGGGGAGGCGACGTGCCAGACGCAGATCTGAGCTCGGAGCGAAGCGGGGCTCTCCCTCTTGGGCGCAGAACTGAGCTCGGCGGAGGCGGAGGGGCTCGAAGTCCAGCAGCCGCGACGGAGGGGCACTTGGGTGAGGCGACGTGCCAGGCGCAGATCTGAGCTCGGAGCGACGCGGGCTCTCCCTCTTGAGCGCAGATCTGAGCTCGGCGGAGGCGGAGGGGCTCGGGATCCAGCAGCCGAGACGGAGGGGCTCTTGGGGGAGGCGACGTGCCAGATGCAGATCCGAGCTCGCAGCGACGCGAGGCTCTCCCTCTTGGGCGCAGATCTGAGCTCGGAGCGACCGGCGGGGCTCTCGGGAGAGGCGGAGGCGGAGGCGAAGGCGGAGGCGGTAGAGAAAGAGAGAGAGAGTGTGTATTGGCTGTTCTTCCCTAGCAGTGCAGGTAAAGAAGGGCCTTGGAAATTGAAAAGAGGAGAGAGAGAGAGGGGCGGAAGTTTTAGGCGGGCATTTAATTTTTCAGCTGTGTCCCCACGTAGCCTTTTTTAAATTTTTCAGCAAGTCCAACTCAGCGCCACGTGTCTCCCGTTGAGTGGAGCCAACTAAGCTCACGCATGCCACGTAGGCGGATGACCTGGTGCGAGCTAACCACTGAATATTTTCTCCAAACCCAGACACTCAGTCACACAACCAAGCAAAACTTCACTACTGTAGCATTATACGCCAGATACCATACTAATTGCAGAAACATTGAAGCATCATACGCCATCTACCATACTAATTGCATAAACATTGAAGCATTAAATGCTTCCAAATAAAAGGATTCTACTTTCAAGGTATCTAGTCTAAGCTGCCATATGCCTCATCAGCTGAGCCAAATAAATATAATGAAGAAGAATATACTAAGAAGATGAAAAACCAGCAGTGTCAACAAGATCTCAACTTTTCGCCTACTCCATATCTACTCAAAACCCGTGTGGCACAAGTAACGCACAAGAAAGTCTTCCAATAATCATGCAGGTAAATACAAAATTGATCAGTTAGTTTAAAACCAGGAGCATACGAAATACAGAGACAAATTAGGAAAAGCAAACGCACCATTTTTGCATTTATGCAAAAAAGTTGGATATAGAGATTTACAATTGCCGCAGTTTCAAAGTCGGTGCAGTACACAAAAGCCATACCGGTCTATCCTCATTCACAGATGAATCAAAACATGCAAAGGAATCAGCTCTCAAAGTTCAGGCCTCAAAGCAAGCTCAAAAGAAAAAATGCACTCATCTAACTTCACTGCTGGTTTGGAAAAAAAACCAGCAATTTTTACTTATATTCTCAAAATCACCGGACACGAGTAATCAACCTTCTTAGAAATCAACGGCAAGAAAGAAGTTCGGTAATCAAATTTGGCAGCAACCGATGAAATGTTGTCTCACCTCTTGTCCAGCTTCTAGTTTAATTTTTAATAGCTCGTGCCCTGCTTCCTCGAAATCGACACTGGACATAATCGTCAGATATATCGTTCTCCGGAGATTCACAAGATTCATCTCTGTCTCATCTTTAATTTTCATCTGGTCATCCTCTTCCTCTTCGTCAAATTCCTCGGCAGATCCGTCTTCTGAGCCTTCTTCAGAATCTTTTTCCTCCCCAAACTTGTCACCAAGAATGGTTTTCTTCAGTTCTTCATAGCGATTCTCGTTCTCCACGAACTGCGGATCAGGCTTGAATATGTCTGTTGCAGAAACAAGTACGACATAAAACAAAAAATCAGACACTGGGATATGCAGATTAGGGATTATAAGTGGCTTCATGTAGCCGGATAGGCAAACAGATACCTAGACTAATTTCTGGATCGATGTCCTCCTGGAGTGATATCTCATGTGTTAGTTGATCTTCTTGCTCCACAAGGTCCAATTCTGGACGAACCGCGGACTGCATGTACACAAGGAAATTCAAGTTATGACAGTAAGAAGGCTTGCACATGCATGCTCGAGTAGCCTCTTCGTACCAAAAATCTTTGTTTCTCACCCTATTGAGAGAGATTGGAGTTACTGACCTGAAAATTAGTTTTTCTAATGGCAAAGAGGCCTTCGATCAAAAACTGAACTCGCTTATCTATTTCACCTTCGTGAAGGATTCCACGAAACCGTTCAAAGATACCTGAAGAAATTACCAGAATTAAGAGGCCGTGACACAAGATATTATTGAGGAAAACATAAAAGCAAGGATTACCAGCACCATTACCTGGTCATGCACACTAAATAGTAAAAACTATCTTCTTAACTACATGCAAGTATAAGTTTGGAAGATTCCACATGTCTATACAAAGCCTTAGGATACAGCATGGCAACACTTCATTTAATGGATGATGCAAGCTTAATCAAAAGTTGACACTTCCATCTCCTTTATGATCTCCATGTCTGATCCGACAAATTCATATTGCAAACATTAAAGAGAACTCTCCAATATACTCCCTAACAATGTGAAGGGTAAAAAAAAATTGAATCCATCCACTAACCCAATAAAAAACTGCAAGTGCAAAGGCAACAGACGAGACCCCTACTAAATGACCAAGCAGGCACACAAGCAATACAAAAGAAGAGCAACAAGCTGGATAACATATAAAGTCCGCCACATATACCTACCATGCAGACCTTTAGGACACAGGTCTTGCAGTATGGAACCGCACTCCGTCACGAAACCAACAGCAACCTCCACGCTGTCATCGGTGGGAATTTCCAGCAGGACAGTGAGCAGCTCCAGAGCCACAATCTCGTGAGCTACTCGCTGGTTAACCAGATGCGCCAGAAATTTAACGGCGGCGAGTAACTGAGGCTGTTCAGAATAAAACCAAACAAAATTAACATCAGAAGTATGAATAACCAAAGCGAGGCTCGCGTACTACGAAATCCAGACCTAGAAGCGAGTGTCGTACCTTGTCATTCCGCTTATAAGCTCTCTTGACTTGCAGAACAATCCTCCTCAGTATAAGGTGACCCACCTCGGAAAACTTGGTGTTGACGACAGCGACCAAAGCGGCAAAGACGTCCGTGAATCCCGGAGAAGCCAATTGCGACTTCATGCAGGAACGGCAAAGAAGGCCCCTCCCTCGGATGAGATTCTCAGCAAAAATTTCAGGAACAATATGCTTGAGGTTCGTCGCGTTGACCTTGTTAACCAAACCGTTTAAACTCTTCCGTAATGCGTCCCACGTCATCCTTTGATAATCGATGCCGCTTTTGTCCCCCACCTCGTCCATCAATCTGGCCGGCTTGAAAGGTGGGAGGTACAGCCCTCCGCTTCTGCCCAAGCTCCAAGAATCGGTACTCACGGTGCCTTCCCGCAGAGTCGGTTGTTCCGGTCTCCAGCCATCAGCCTTTCTGCCATCCGTTCCCTCTTTCTCGCCATCTCTTCCCTTTCCCTCCTTCTCCTCCTGCTTCACATCACTATCGTACCTCCGTCTTTTTCCTTGTCCATCTCTCTCCTCATCGTCTTCCCTTACTCGACAAGGCCCTTTCCCCATGTGTTAGCTAACCGGCAAGATCACCACGAACTGGGAAAATCAAGAAGAGAACGGTACGCAGTATCAGCATCAGAGGAGGGGCATTGCCCTCTGGCCAGTTCAAAAATCGATATTTACCGGACAGAATTCTCTCCTTCTTTCTACTCTACTCTTTTTCTTCCTTCACAAATACGAACACAGTGAGAGATACAATACAAATCGCCGTCGTTTCACTAAACAAGACGGAAGGACCCTCTCGAATCGCTAGCAAACGACGGCGATCCGACGGCGACTTTCAGTCACGACAGAGTCGGCGCGACAACCGGGCATCATCCTTTTGCACGGAAGGAAACGACCGGGTTGCAAACCAAACCCACCGCCACGAGGAGGAGGAGGAGGGAGACGACATTGTCCCAGACGAGAGAGATGGACAGCAGCTCATCAGTTCGCGAACGCGAAAAGGAGCAAGAAACATCACAGATCACCACCAAGCCAAGCACACGCAAGTTAAAAGAACGAGAACGAGAACGAGAACAAGAAGAACAAGCTCTCAGCCACCGTCGCCATCAACATCAATCAGCAGGACGAACATCAAATCTCCAAACGACGACCAGGAAAAAATCAAGGACAGACGGACGGACACCATCGATTTTGTCCGCGGCAACCATGTCAATGCAATCGCAAGATCAACTCACATCACCCCCACCACCGCCACCTGAACATCCGCTTACCGGCCAAAAGGAAGCGAGCAAAGCGCGCGCGACTTCTTCCGATCCCGGAGAGACAAGGTCCCGCACCTGCGACCTCCGACGCGACGAGAGGAAAAGGTTTTGCTCCCGAGATGCGAGCGAGGCGAACGAGAAGGCCACCGACCTATTTATTCCTTTTCTTTTCATTTTATTCTACTCCCTTGTTTCGAAATTCCACAGAAATTCCACCGACCTATTATCCAGTTAATTCTAATTTCCTCTTAATCAGAACCAGACCCTGATTTTGAGCGACCGTCCACGTCCGTCCCAAATCAAGTTCCCTAAAATAACTCGGATCAAAGATTCATCTTCCCCCTCCTAAAATCTTCTTGCCCAGCAAAATCCATGTCGCGTGGCTCAACTAGTAAAATTTCCGGCAGCATCGCTGCCTATACTGCCGCGGTACGAAAGCTAATCGGATGTAAGGAGTTCCATCGAGATCGCTTCGATTTTTTGTATCACGTTTTACGGATTGATCGATCGATCGCGTGCACATTTCCGGTGTATTTATCGAAAGGACAGAGGTGGGCCAGTTCTCGACTAATGTAAATCCACCTTCAAAGGTAAGGTCGGTCGGAATCTCCAAATCGGGTTGACTATATGACACGAAAGGACACGAGACCTAAACGGATGGAGGACCGGGACAATGCCGAAATGCAATTTGCATTGGTCATCGTATGATAAATTCCACGTCATTTTTTTTTTTGCCAAAGCGAACGTGCTTAGCTAAATTCCTTTTTTCTGCAAGTGAAACATTTTTAATTTCGACGTGATGAAGGAGTTTGCGCTCGCGGCGTGACGGTTCACGTGCATGCATTGCCACAGCGGGGATTGCTGCCGAGTTACCGTGCCGACTTCGCGGTATTTTTAGGTATTCATAAAAGGGCCATCGGTAAAAATATCGCCGTGAAATTCGGTAAACAAAATTGATCGCGATTTCTTACGTTGGCGGTACGTGGATTCCTTCTTGCTACGAGTCTGCAGGTTTCGAAACCGTTCCGCCGGGGATTTTTGGCCGAAAATTGGCCGAAGGACTATGTTGAAATTCAGCGCGGATGCTTAAGGTTAAATTGTAAAAAAAATTTGGAAGTTTAGAGCCGAATTGATAGTCATACAATATGTGTGTATAGGGTTGATTGGGCAATTTTCTCGCCCCTTTTATTCCTTCTATCTTCATGTATAACAAGGCGATTTTTGTATTCTTTGGGCACAATTAGCTATAGGAAACTTGTGAATTCTTTTGTCCTCAAGTATCTTAATCCTAAACAAGTAAAATGTTGAATTGAGGATTTCTTGCTCTGATGCCATGTAAGATTTAGAGTGAGGGCCGCTGTCGATCGTTTTAAAAACTTAAGCCGGTAAATAAATGCGCGGTTTAATATTGAAATAAGTAGTTATCGTTGACCAATGTATGTATCCTTTTGTTAAGAAAAAATAAGAGTTGGAATTCCATTGTTGATGAGAGTGAGAACGTAGGTTTTTGTTTTGATCAAAGACACATGGAATGATCCGCTACCTTTAACCGTGCTCACGTGAGATTGATCTGAAACAAAACCCGCTATTAATTGTTTGAGATATACGGATGCTAATTGCCATGGACGAGGGATTGCTAATTGCGGAACCCGGGGTTTTTTATTTGCTAAGTTTAGCAAATCGAAACCACAAACTTTTACGAGATAAATCAGTAAACCAAAGAAAGTATGGGTTTTTCTAGAGAACCTTGGAGATTATGCTTTGTAATTGTTGTTAAGAACAACTTTCACTCTGTTTCAACAAAGGAAAGAAATGAAGATGTTGCTGATCCAACCAGGAAGGCAAGAGATGAAGTCAACAAGAAAACTTCCAGCTTCACGTGTTCAACTCTTCCACTGCAGAACCGTTACTCTGTTTTGTGCATTTAACTGAATGAACAACTGAATTTACTTCTCTTATTCTGTTAGTCTGTTAGTTTTGTTAGATGAGCTGTAAAACTGCCTTTAGTAGTTCTATACAATATAAATAAGAGATCAGAGAAAATGTGTGATTAACTCTGAATGATGAAAATTCTCTTTGTATTCAGAGAAATATAAATCCAGAAAAACTCTGTTTCTTCTCTCTGTTTCTTCCTCATTGTTTCCTTCTCTTCCTGTTTGTAAGTTTTTCACAATTGTAACGTCTTAGACTTACTTTTATGAATAGATGTAGAAGAGGGAAAAAGGCAAGTACTTTGAAAGCGAATATTAGCAAGGACATCGTGCATTAGCTTTGTGAAAGAGTCATTGGGCTCAAATCACTCCTCGCTTTCAATGCATTACACAAGACATTGGGCTCAAACGAAAAGTGGTGCTAAAAAAGTCGAAGCCTACAAGAAATAAAACAAGACGTTACACAAATTAGTGAGGACCAAAAACCCTCCTTTTGGACACACTCTCTTTCGACAAAATGAAAGAAGGGCTTGAAAATTTTTGGAAAATCTCTCTCTCTCTCTCTCTCTCTCTCTCTCTCTCTCTTTGAGGACAGATATTATATGCAAATACCGTACAGACTCAACTTGATTAATATCTGACCCAAAAAGAAAAAAGAAATAAAGAAAACTTGATTAGTAATAGACTTCCAGCTATATCTGTTTGCTCTCTTTTCCCCGTCATTGGACAACACCAACATTGGTCTTCATCACGTGAGAACGAAATGAAGGAATCCATTATTGACTATCGTTTTTATTTATTTATTTGTAAAACGAGGCACCAAATAATTAGCTGAATGAATGATCACGTGGTGCTTGTTGCTTAGTCAATCAAAGTATCTTCTGGCTAATTAAAGGTTAAGACCGTGTCTTAATTGTTTAAAATCTACTTGAATTAGACATGAAAAGGTAAATGCTCCAACGCAACAAATTAAACGCGACCTTTGTCTTTATTGGAATTTTTTAGATACACATTTCATCATCAAATTAAGCAAATTAAACTATTTTAATTATTATTGTGAATTATGATTGAAATGCAAATATACTATGGTTCAAATAGTATTCAGAAATACGAGGCAATACATGTCTGTTGGATGAGGATACAGAATAGTATTGAGATCCACATGCAAATGCTGCTCTTCTCGTGGCAAGCCAGGTAATATGCCACATGCATCGTGTTAATTGCTTTTCCTGTGCAGTCTGAGTAGCTCAAGTGAAAAGTAGGAGAGTAATAGACGCTGCATCTGAGTCAAGGAAATAGGAGGCAGTGCATGTGTGTTGGATGCGGAGATAGATTAGTATTGAGATCCTATGAGCATCTTGCTTAAGGACATAAACTAAGTCTAATGTTTGATATTTCGGAAATTCTAGGATTTTATTTTGTGCTAATTATATTCTATTCTTGTTGAGAATGTGACATTGCTGTACTACCATTAGTCATTCCTTTAAAAGATGATAGCTTGTACTTAATTCATTAGAATAAATTTACCATTCGGTATTGTCATTATGCACCGGTTCCATATATGGCATGAATTATAGTCTCGTGGCATTTGATTGGAGATTATATTGGTCGGATGCACACTTGAACAAAATTCGAACTACGTATGGCATGAATTTTGTGGCAATTGAGGAAAAAGTCCATTAGGACGAGTTTCTTGGTGTGCTTGACCTTGAGTTGTGATTATTCATTTGAGGAATCAGCTATCAATTACCAGAACTGTTGTATATTCTTCTAAGGAACACGATGGGATAAGATCAGCCAAGAGGAAGGAAGGAAAGGAAGGAAGGATTCAAGCAGGCAGGAGCGGAACGCTAAAGGAAAGAGGTCGAGCTTGGCGAGGGGTTTTAGGGCTTTTGGGCGGCGCGAAGAGAAGACCACCGACCCACTTGTTCTTTTTATTTTATTCTTTTTTCAAAATTCCACAAAATCCCCCATGCTTACTTGGAAAGTAAACGGCAATTAGTGTATGACTAAGTAACGGACAAATGCGATGGGAGTTACCGCATTATCCAGTTAATCCTAATTTCTCTTAATCAGAACTAGAATCTAATTTTGAATGACCGTTCATATCAAGCAACTGTCCCAAAATCAAATTTCCTTAATTTACTCGAATAAAAAATTCATCTTCCTCTCCTAAAGTATTTGGGAAAATGACACAAACAATCCCCGAATTTTGGCTTAATGCGCAATTCGGTCCCTGAACTTTTAATTCGTTCAATATCATTCTTGAACTTTTGGTACATGTTTAATTCAATCCCTCAACTTATATGGAAAATGTTCAATACAGTCGTTTCCATTAATTTAAGTTCAGGGATTACGTTAAACATTTTCATATAGTTTAGGGAACTAAATTGAACATGTATCAAAAGTTCAGGGATGACGTTACATAAATTAAAAGTTTATGGACCACATTAAATATTAACCTAAAGTCCAGGGATTACATTGAATAAATTAAATGTTTAGGAATCAAATTATATATTAAGCCAAAGTTCAGAAACTGTCTGTATCATTATCTCAAAATTTTTTGCAAAACAAAATCCATATCGGGTAAATAAAATAATAAATTCCCGGCAAAATCACTGCCTAAAATGTTGCGATATGAAAGCTAATCAAATGTACGAAGCAGCATACACTGCCACTTTATTGCTTAGGGAGAATAGAGAGCAGGCCAGTTCGAAATTTCCCTCTCAAGCAAAGAAAAGGGAACTGATGTGTAGCGTGGTTGGGATCTTTATGCCTGATTTTCTGTTTTTAGGTTCTTCCGAAAAATTCACTATCGGAATTTCTTTTCTTTTCTTTTTATTGCTCTTATATACAATTTGAATAACCATGATAATTATTAACTCCATTTCATGTAAAGTAATTTTATTTTCTAGCCAGGACACTTATAGAAAGTAAGTTACGATCGACTGGGCAATTGCTCAATAATAGGATAAAAGGAACTGACCTTAAAGCCTCCATAAGTTCGATCAAGTCCTAAATATTTTTTTACCCGAAGACCCCCGGGGACAACCGACTCCCGAACATTTCAATCAGTTTGATTAAGTCCTCATCCTTCATCGGAAAAAAAAATGCAATTATGTTTGAAATGTAAAATTGATGGATGTTACCCAAACGCTTTTTGGAACCAACCATCGAAATGACTTGATCATACGTTTCAAAGAAGGTTCAGGACTTATTTGAACCAGATTTAAAGGTTTTGATGACTTGATTGCCTTCGTCAAACAAAATTTCAAGTCGCCATAAATAAGGTAATTTGCTATGTTACTTGAAAGGTCACCTAACGATTTGACTCGAAACTTTATGATAAAATAAGGGAAATGAGTACTGTTGTTGGGGGAAACGTGCGAAGAGCTGCGGCAAAAGAAACTCACGATCCTATTAGGTAAAGGTTTGCAGGACAAACCAGCCAAATCGGAAATCGTTCAGACTAGGCCAATTACACATACTTTTTTATTTTTTATTTCTTAAAAAAATTAATAAAATATGAATTAAATTCTAAGCGAAACACCTTTTTCTATTCTTCTTTTCAAATTCAGGATCAGTGCATATGTATCATTTAATTCAACATGAAAAGATGACATCAAGTAATGGGAAAAAAATGATCGATTCTGTTAGACTGGACCAATGGTCCAGTTCGGTTCCTGGTTCTAGGACCAACAAGTCCGGTCCTTAGTTCCCAATTTTGGAAACCGATCCTCCCGATCTGGTTCAGGAGACGGGCGATTTGATCTAGACCCGACGTCGATGAGGCCATCGCGGAATTTGAGGAGATTGACGGAAAGTGACGCTCACATGCACGGACGGGGGGTTCGCCCGAGTTGATGGAGCACCGAGAGGCCGTAAAAAGGCAGGCCATTGAAAGGTTGTATTTTTAATTTTTGATATGCTAAAATGCACCACCATTAACTACATTTTATAGTAACTGAGTGCAACATATCATAATATATTGGGGTGATCGGTTCCAGAGTAGGTAGGTTCTAGACCTAGAACCTAAAACCGATCATGTTATAACCAGTTCTTAGTTTTTGGAACCTGAAATCTATCCCGTTTTATCTGACAAAAAAAGAAAAGAAAAGAAACCTACCCTGTTTGTCCCTGGAACCTGTTTTGGAACCAACCTTATCTTTTTGGTTCGGTTTCAGGGTCTACCCAAGAATCTGTTTTTCTTTTGTCCCCTTTTCTGGTTTCATTTTTGCTAGCAGAATAATATGAGTAGAATTAAAACGATTCAAAGTAAAATATGAATAATAAAAATCACTATCCACCAAAAGCAATAATTCCTAAGATGAGCAATAAAAATTACTATCCACTAAAAGTAACAATCCAAAATATAGTAATAGTATGATCTACAATTTTTTTTTAACACAAGCTAAACATCTGTTCCAAAACCGATCTGGGTGAGTCTTCACTTGGAACCGAGAACTAGACCAGTTCCAACCAATTCCCAAAAAATGGAACCTGTTCCCGGACCAGTTCAAACAAGAACTGGTTCCCGGATATATTTTTTCGAGTGGTTCGATACGGTTCCTAAGTAAACTCAGTTCGATTGCATACTCCTAATAATATATGAGAAAATGTGAATTTTTTATATTAGGATTACGACAGTATACAAAGGATTTAGCACGTTATTTGTCGCAAGTGCAAAACTAAATAATATATAAATCTTTTACTTAGATAATTACTATGGTTTGTCCAATGCCAGAATTTTGTTTTTTTCATTTTGTGAGATGTAGACAATTTGACATTTACTAGGAGTAAAACATCGTAGAGTATGAATATTTTTATTTTATGAACAGTATGATATTTCATCATAACAAAATGCAAAATTGAATAAAAGATAAAAAAAAAAAGAAGAAGATTATACTGCAAAAATTCTTCAAAGAGAGAAAGATGGTATGAATAATCCTCTTCTCAGGAAATCGCAATATTTTCTTTATTCTTTTACTCATGTGTCCGGTAGCCCGTGACTTCTGATAGCTCAAAATGCATCGTTCTTTCGAAGCAACGACGGCATCGTCGTGCTTAGCATTGCTCTAAAAGTTATGCTTTTTCATACGGCGGAGATAAAGATGACGTGTGAACACGTTAATGCTACTCATCTTCACTTTCTTATGACATATAAGGTGTGTTTTCATTCGATTGATAATTTATAATTTGCTAAGTCTTTATTGCGCGGGTTAGCAATAGAGGATTAACATTGGCGAGAATACAAATCTCCAAAAGAAACAAAGACATAAAGACAACGTGAAAGAAAACGAAAGCAAATGACAAACCATCGCGCGCGCCATGCGCTACGTCCTTGACCGCCGTTAATATTGCCGTCTCCGGCCACCGGCCTAGCCGAGCCGCCGGCTCAAATGATGCCTTTCAGTTTCTCGAGAAACAAGTCCGCCTTAGCCGCCTCCATCATCTCCACCGTATGATAATCGCCATCGCCGCCGAAAAGGCCCACCACTTGCACGCCCTTCGCCTCCAGCTCCTCCGTCAGCTCCCTCTGCCGATCTATCAACGGGTCTCCCCCGCCGCCCGCCACCACCACTCGCCACCCCATCGTTCTTATTCTCTCCCACTCCTCCGGTCTATCCCCGGCCATTGGATTGCAATACTCGTGGTCCCGGTCCGCACCGGCCGGCAATGCCAGCTCCCACATCAGGTCCGTCCCGTTCACCGGCAGGACCGGGTTGTTGAACAGCCTCACTTCGGACTCAGTCCTCTTGGACCCACCGAAAAAGGGATGGTGCAAGATCAGCCCTCTGATCACCAACGGCTCTAGATCGGCCGCGGCGACGCTCATGCGCATGCCCACATGGTATGCGATGTTCCCGCCCGCGCTCGTGCCCATCAGGAAGCATCGCGAGAAGTCGACGTGCTCGCGCAGCCACTCCTCCTCGGCCGTCCTGACCCAGCGGAGGGCCTCCACGGAGTCATCATAGGCTGCGGGGAGGCGGTGCTCCGGAGCGAGGCGGTAGCTGGGGGAGACGATGACAGCAGAGAGCTTCGCTGCCATGAGGCAGCCGTAATCGTGGATTCTCGTGGAGGACGGGGATAAGTATACGAATCCGCCACCGTGGTAATACACGATGATCGGCAGTTTTTGGTCGAGCGGTGATGGCGGGCGAGGCAAGTAGATTCTGGCCCAAGTGTTGTGGGTCAGGTCGAGCGGGACATCCTTGGTGCGGACGGCAAAGGGCTGGTCGGGATCGGGCACAGCCGGGGTCTTTGGATCGTCGAGGAGGCGCGGGAACGTGCCGTCCGGGTTGAGGACAACTTTGGGGTAGTCGTAGGCATTGACGGCCGGATCTGGATCTTGAGCTGGATGTTGGCCGGCCATGTTTGCTTTTGCTTAAGGTGTTACCGAAGAAAGAAATGGGGAAACCATTATATAGAGGGACAAAGGTGCAGTTGATGGAGCCGCCGAAGGCATCATTTGTCGTTGGCTTATGACGAAATCAATTCGACGATTTCTCCCATTCTCTCAACAAGTATGCCTGTGCCCTAACCACCTAAAAGCCAGCATATCAGCACATAAGTATTCCGTGGCTGCTCATCTCTTTGAAGGACCGATCCTTGGCAATGTATACGGTTTGCTCTTTGCCCGACCCAATGGCGTGACCCGCCATGTAAGTGAACCCTAATGAGAAGTCGAGAGAGACGATGTTATATGTTGATATGAAACTGACCGTGAAAGCGGTCCGTTAACATTCGCATGGTTTCTGTAATCGTCACCGATTGCTTCCCTACCTGATAACAAATTCCACTATTAGGAAACGTAACTCCAAGAAGAGGTTCATTAACATTCGCATATCATCCTACTTGGTGCCGAGTATGTTTATCTCTTGCTTTTAATTGACTTGATACACCACCCATCACTGTGATATAATATAATCGTGTCATATAAGTATATTCTCTAGGAATGGAGATTACGGCAATCAAACGCAAAACGACTCGTTAGTGGCCGAGCAATTGTTGTCACTTAGATTTAATTATTTCTTCAAGCAGTGTCTGTTTGACAAGTTAGGTTAGGCATATTTTTTTTAAAATGTAGAAGTGACAACTCTTTAAATTGGTAACCACCGCCCGCAGCGGCTGCGTTGGCTTGCGCTCTGGTCCCCCCACGAAGGGACCAGAGTTCAAACCCCAGCGTAATCGTTAGGGATTCTTAAGTGTGGCGCCGTGGTGGTGGGTCCTGCGCTAGCGTCACCCCAGGTTTACTCCTCCGGCTGTCGGCCGTGCGGGGGGTTCCTGGGTTACCAAAAAAAAAAAAAAAACTCTTTAAATTGGTCAAGCAATCAGAATCGGAATTGGAATGATTAAACTCTGCTCATGGATCCTCTGATTCGAATAGTATTCTACTCTATGTCTTAATAAATCTGAACTACGGATTTGGAGAATCGTGGGTATTATTTACAGTCGAGTCTATCGAGACGTCCAGATGAGCACAGCACGAATTAGAGGATCTTCGTCACAAAGTTCAAGTGGGATGCTTGCTAAATTATCATGAACCCAAGCATAATTTATATTTTTTATTTTTTCTATATGCCATTTTAAATATAGTAAAGCGAAGGCAAAGGTGTTTTATCTTTTTCACTTGGGGTTGGCATTTGATTGGGTCCTTTAGAAACAAATGTAAAGGCGACACTGACTCTTTGCTCGAATGACCTACATAAAACTTTACATGGTCAAAATCATTAGCGCCAGTATATAATCGCAATTGAAATCACAATACCAAAACTCTATGTACCTCGTAATTTTCATGTTGAACTGAATTTGAAACCAATGAAGCGCGCAAATCTTAATTGAATGTGAATTCATTGTCGTTGGTTGCAGACGGTGGAGATAAGGATGATGTATGAACGCATTCGTGCTACTGATCTTCGCTTTTCTTACAAGATATAAGGTTGCTTTTATTGGATAGATGCCCTTCGCCATTGAACGCCGTTTATCTTCCTGTCCCCGGCCACCGGCCTAGCCGAGCCGCCGGCTCAGATGATTTCTTTCAGTTTCTCCAAAAACAACTCCGCCTTAGCCGGTTCCATCATTTCCACTATATGACAATTGCCTTCGCCGCCGAAAAAGCCCACCACTTGCACGCCCTTCGCCTCCAGCTCCGCCATCAACTCCCTCTGCCGATCTATCAACGGATCTCCACAGCCGCCCACCACCACCACTCGCCACCCCTTCGTTCTCATCTTCCCCCACTCCTCCGGTCTCTCCCCAACCATCGGATTGCAATACTCGCGGTCTCGGTCGGCGCTGGCCGGCAGCGCCAGCTCCCACATCACGTCTGTCGCATTCACCAGCAGGACCAGGTTGTTGAACAGCCTCGCTTCCGACTCCGTCCTCTGGGATCCGCCGAAGAACGGGTGGTTCAAGATCAGCCCTCTGATCACCAATAGCTTGAGATTGGCTGCGGCAGCGCACGCGCGCAGGCCCGCATGGTATGCCATGTTCCCGCCCGAGCTCGTGCCCATGAGGAAGCACCGCGAGAAGTCAACGTGCTCGCGAAGCCACTCCTCCTCGGTGGTCCTGATCCACTGGAGAGTCTCCACAGCATCGTCGTAGGCCGTGGGGAGGCGGTGCTCTGGAGCAAGGCGGTAGCCGGTGGATACGATGACGGCAGAGAGCTTTGCCACCATGAGTGCACAGAAATCATGGTTCATTGCGGAGGATGGACTGAAGCATATGAATCCACCTCTGTGGTAATACACAATGAGGGGCAATTTTTGGTCGGGCAGCAGTGGCGAGCGAGGCAAGTAGATCCAGGCCCAAGTGTTACGCGTCGGGTTGAGGGGGACGTCCTTGGTGCCAACGGCGAAGGACTGGTCGGGATCAGGCACGGCGGGGGTCGTTAGATAGTCGAGGCGGCACATGATGGTGCCGTCAGTGTTGAGGACAACTTTGAGGTAGTCGTAGGCATCGACGGCCGAAGCCGGATCGGTATCTGGATGTTGACCGGCCATGTTTGGTCCAGACGGGAGTGAAGAAAAGGACCAGGAAAACTGTCCCGCGATTTGTAGCCACCTGAGTTGTTTGAGAAGTCAAACGCATGCGAGTGAGACAAAGGGAGAGTAGCCGGCGCAAAAGGATTCGAACTTTGAAATAATATATTTCTATCCTTTTCTTTCAATCGAATCACACGTGCCCAATTAGTTGTTATTTAGGGAGAAATAATCGTCCTCACACTTAAAAAAACAAAAAGTACAATTCAATCATAAAACCTATCAAATTAATCCAATCAAAGTCCTCGAGATTGCCAATAAACATGACGCCGTGCTGATAAATGGATTGGGAGGGTGCAGACGGCAATACACAGACGCGGGGTTCAATTCCCGCGCACTACAAGAGGTAGAGCACAAATCTGACAGTAAGGAGAGTTAGAGACATGACAGATAAAAAAAAAAAGTCCCCAGGATTAGACCCAAAAAAACAAGTCCCTCTATTAACTCTATCTAATAGGCCTAATTAAAAAAAAACATAAATTTTAGCTTGACAATTCTAGCCTGAACTTTTTTTTTTGTCTTATAAAAAATCAATAGCTTTCATTTAAATTTCAAATCTGGCCCTATTGACTTGGAATCATTAATTGTCCAATATGACTATCCCACCTCGGCAATAAATCCATATAGCTTGCTAGATGGATTTAAAGCACTATTTATTGTCTTCTTTTCTAAGTTATGAGTTGAAGAATAATGATGAAATTGTTCATGGTCTCCTTCACTTTACTAGCAAATCAAAAACGTCTGCATATTAAAATTCTCCGACCAGGCTCTACTGTTTCGCCGTAATTTGAAGTTGGACCACCACCCGTCAAGAGATGTCATGGGCGATATCCGCCAAGCTTATGACCATAACATTTTTTCTTAAACAAGCCCAAGCTCTCCCCCTAAAAGTTTGAAGTCTATGTCGAATTGACATTAATCAATTGATTTCGTTTAATATATCGAGCTCTAGTGATGGACATTAATAAATGGATTTTGTTGGGAAGTATAGTGAAGAAGATTCTAGGGTTGCGTCCTGCCAAAGTGCTTGTAACAATCTACAAGATCTTAAGCTTTGGTTAACGCAGGCTAGATTTGAGACTTGAATAAATGTTATTGATTTTTATTGAGATAAAAAAAGTTAAGACCAAAATTGTCATTCAAGGTAAATTTGGTGTTTTTTTTTAAATTATTTAATATCTAATAGGGTTGATACCACGAAAAATCCTAAACTGATACACTCATGACAATTTTATTCTGAACTATTTTTTTTACCACAAAAAATCTCAAACTGGTACATCTGTGATAAATTTACCCCAAACTATTTTTTTGATCATATAAAACCCTAAACTGGTAATTGTCAACTATTTTTTTGACTACCAAAAATCTTAAACTGATACACTTGTGATAATTTTATCCCAAACTAATTTTTTGACTACTAAAAATCCCAAACTGGTATATTTGTGACAAACTTACCCTCCGTTAGTATCCGTTAAATTGAATTAATATTACAAAAAATCACAAATCGGTAAACTTATGATAAACAAAGGGGTAAAACTTAAAATCGGTACACCTATCAATTACCACGTGTCATTAAATTTAGCAATTTGACAGTAAAATTTAACGAAAACTAATAGAGGGTAAATTTGTCACAAAAATACAAGTTTGAGGTTTTTGGTGGTCAAAAAATTAGTTTGGAGGTAAAATTATCACATGTGCATCAACGTGGGTTTTTAGTGGTCAAAACAATAGTTCGGGGTAAAATTGTCAAAAGTGTACCAGTTTGTATTTTTTTGTGGTAAAAAAAAGTTTGGGGTAAATTTGTCACAGGTGTACCAGTTTGGGGCTTTTCATGATATTAACCTTATCTAATGTGGCTAAACATATGTGTGGCTTATCAAGCGCCAAGCCGGAAAAAAATTTTGAAAAGGTAAAAAAAAACCATAAAAAAGAAATGAGGATAAAAGGAAAAAAATAGATAAGAATTTTAAAGAAAAGGCTGAAAAAAAAAGAAAGCCATTTTCTCTCTATGCAAGAAACCTAAGACATGAGAAGAAAGAACAAAGAAATATCCACCCAAAAAAAAAACCATTAAAGTCAGCTGTAATTCGAAAATATAAATTTTAAAAATACTAATTTTACAAAAACTGAAAATAACACTGCATTAAGAAATGTAAAAGAATTTTAATTTTGAATTTCTTTCCCCTTAAAAAAAAGAGCAAACTGTCACTGCAAAAAATTAAGGAAAAAAAAAATTAGGGGGAAAAAATCGAAGCAAATGGATTTCAAAAGTTTGTGACTTGGGTGATAGGAATCAGAGGATTTCAAAAGAGCTTCCCAAGTTCAAAGAGACTTGGCAATTCGATCCGGGCCGATGAGGTCACCGTCGAAGACATTGACGGAAAGCGACACTCGCGTGCATGGACCGGGGGTCCGCCGGAGCCAATGGAGCACCGAGAGGCCATGAAAAAGGCAGGCTATCGAATGGTTGCATCCTTCATTTTTCGATACGCAAGCTTTTTTTCTTCCCATCACGTGATGTAGAACAGTTAGCCTGTGATTATCTTGAACAATATGATCGCCGTAATCACCGGAAATCTCGACAGTTTTTCTGATTTTGGGAAAACAACCATTCAAGCAGTTTCCTATATTATTATTTAGACAGTTTCCTATATTACCAGTCAAGCAGTTTCCTATATTATTATTTAGGCAGTTTCCTATATTACCAGTCAGGCAGTTTCCTATATTATCATTTAGGCAGTGTCTTTAATTATTCTGTTTCCATTAATATTAGGACTCCTATCTCTATATAGAGGATGTCTGTCTTGTAATCAAGAACATAGTATCATTGAATAAAAATTTCGAGTTCTTTGAAGTTGTTCCAAATTTACGCTTCTCTCTGCGTCATTTGGTATCAAAGCAGGTTTCTCCTGTGACGATGGTGAATAACGTGAATGTCAATCTCCCCGCTGCTGAGGGCCGTGAGAACGAGCCTATTACGCGGGTTGAATTCAATCAGTTCGTGGCTCAAACCGATCGGAGGTTTCAAGAGATCCTTGATGCCATCCAGCGTTTGTCCACAAACCATGCACCTGGTGCTCTTCCAGCCGAGCGAAATCCTGTCGCTCGTGATCCCGAAGATGCTATAGGGCATGGAGGAATTCCTCGACATAGGCGTCAAGACTATGTCGAGGATACGGAAGACGAAGATGAAGATTTCCAGGAGATGCAGATTCGTGGTAATCGCCGATACAGGGGATTCCAAGAGGAGCATGTTCGTGGGAATCGACGTCAGGGAGGATATCGACGAGATCCTGAGCAGTATCAACTAAAGGTAGATCTCCCTACTTTCAATGGGAATTTGGATATTGAAGATTTTCTTGATTGGCTTTGGGAGGTCGAAAAATTCTTCGACGCTATGGATATTGACGAGGATCGCCAAGTGAAACTTGTGGCGTACAAGTTGAAGGGTGGCGCTTCAGCTTGGTGGGAACAGACTCAATTGACGCGACGTCGACAAGGCAAGGCTCCTATTCGATCTTGGGTTCAGATGAAACAGAAGTTGAAGAAGAGGTTCCTCCCAACGGACTATGAGCAACTGTTATTTCAGCAATTTCAAAATTGCCGACAATTGAATAGATCGGTCCAAGCTTATACAGAAGAGTTTCTTCGACTTTCTGCTCGCAATAACCTGGATGAGTCCGAGGCACAACAAACTGCTAGGTACATTAATGGTCTGCGACTTAATATCCAAGATCGGGTTTCTTTGCATCGACTCTTCTCTGTCGAAGATGCCCAGGATATGGCGCGAAAAATTGAGATGCAATTGGAGAGGACTAGCCCTAGTACTCGTGGTAGAAATTATTTGGATCGTGGTTCATTCGCGAAAGGAAGACAGCTTGATGTTACAAGTTCTTCTAGTCAACAAATCCCTGATTCAAGCAGAGTTCCAGGGAGTACTATGGGGACGCCTAAGGAAGCAGTCGCAGCAAGCAATCGCACTCCCAATCAGAATACCCAAAATCCATATGCCAAACCCCAACCGATCAAGTGCTACAAGTGTAACGAGTTGGGCCATCGTTCCAGTGATTGTCCTCGTCGTAGAATGGCCAATATCGTTGAACATGACGAAGATGTGTATGAGGAAGATTGGGAAAAGGAAGAAGAAGTGGGAGTAGAAGATGAAGTGAGCGAGCAAGTTAATTGTGTAGTGCGTCGTCTATTGTTTACTCCGCGGATAGAAGATACCCAGCGGAATCAGCTTTTCCGCGCTCGTTGTACTGTCAACGGCAAAGTATGCGATATCATTATTGATAGCGGAAGTTGCGAGAACATAGTGTCAAAGGCCCTGGTGGATCACTTACAACTAAAGATAGAGCCGCATCCCGCACCTTACACGATCGGATGGATACGCAAGGGAGCAGAACTTAAGGTAAACCAATTATGCCGTTTACCTATTTCGATCGGAAAATCATATCAAGATACTATTGTCTGTGATGTGGTGGAGATGGATGCGTGTCATGTTTTACTGGGTCGGCCATGGCAATATGATGTTGATGCTACACACCGAGCTAGGGAGAATACATATTCTTTTGTGTGGAAAAGGACTAAAATTACTTTGAGACCAAAAGGTAATTCCCCTCAGATTGTGAAGAAGCAGAATGCAGGGGTTATGATGAACATCCGAAAGCGTGAAGGGATGTATATGATTGTGGACAAGGGCGACCAGCAAGTTACGGTTCGTGTCCCCGACATTCTTAAGCCCTTATTAAAGGTATTCAGTGATGTTATGCCTGAGGATTTACCTGACGGATTACCTCCTTTGAGGGATATCCAGCATGAGATTGATTTTCTTCCAGGAGCTAGTCTTCCTAATTTGCCGCATTATCGGATGAATCCGAAGGAGAATCAGATTCTACAAGAGCAGGTGGGAGATCTCCTTCGAAAGGGCTTCTTGCGTGAAAGCAAAAGTCCATGTGCAGTTCCTGCGCTTCTCACGCCAAAGAAAGACGGCACCATGCGTATGTGTGTAGATAGTCGTGCCATTAACCGGATTACTGTCAAGTATAGGTTTCCGATTCCACGACTTGATGATATGCTAGACAGACTTGCTGGATCACGGATTTTTACGAAGATCGACCTTCGAAGCGGATACCACCAAGTTCGCATCCGTCCGGGCGACGAATGGAAAACGGCCTTCAAGACAAGTGCGGGTTTGTATGAGTGGCTTGTCATGCCGTTTGGACTCTCTAACGCGCCTAGTACTTTCATGCGTTTGATGACCCAGGTTCTCAAACCTTTTCTTGGCAAGTTTGTAGTAGTTTTCTTTGATGATATACTCATATATAGTCCGGATTGGCGTCTACACATGGAGCACTTGAGGGATGTCCTATTAGCCTTGCAGCAAAATAAATTGTTCATTAATCTGAAAAAGTGCAGTTTCATGACAGAACGCCTCTTGTTTTTGGGTTTTGTTGTTGGTGCGGATGGACTTCACGTTGATGCAGATAAGGTGGCCGTGATTCGCAATTGGCCAGTTCCAAAGAATGTTGGCGAGGCTCGAAGTTTCCATGGTCTTGCAACATTCTATAGGCGTTTCATTCGAGATTTCAGTACTATTATGGCCCCAATCACTGATTGTTTAAAGAAGGGCAAATTCCATTGGGGAGAAGAAGCTTCAGCCAGTTTTGATCTTATAAAAGAAAAACTCTCCACGGCGCCGATATTGATGCTCCCTGATTTTGAGAAGGTGTTTGAGCTAGACTGTGATGCTTCCGGCGTCGGGATTGGCGCTGTCCTTTCCCAAGAAGGTAAGCCTATAGCCTTCTTTAGTGAAAAACTTAATGAAGTTCGCCAGCGTTGGTCGACGTATGAGCAGGAATATTATGCTGTCGTGCGAGCTATAAAGCATTGGCAGTCTTATCTTTATCAGCAGGAATTTGTTCTTAACACTGATCATCAGGCTCTTAAATATATCAAGAGTCAGAAGCACTTAAATCGAATGCATGCACGATGGGTTTCTTTTCTGGAGCAATTTAATTTTGTACTTCGTCATAAAGCAGGCCATTTAAATAAGGTGGCAGATGCGCTAAGTCGACGTGCTGCGACACTCGTGACCATGCGCACTGATGTTGTCGGTTTTGATTACCTATGCTCTCTTTATCCTGAGGATGATGATTTTGGTGAGATATGGGAGAAGTGTTCTGAAACAGGTTGTCATGGCGATATGATAATTCAAGAAAAATTCTTGTTCTTTGGCAATAGATTATGCATTCCCCGTGGTTCCTTGCGTGAACAACTCATTCGGGAGCTTCATGGTAGTACTCTCGGCGGACATTTGGGGCGAGATAAAACTGTAGCCTTGGTGGAGGAGCGGTACTATTGGCCTCAACTAAAGCGAGACGTGGGGCGATTTGTCAGTAAATGCTATATTTGCCAGACCGCTAAGGGCCACTCTCAGAACACTGGTCTTTATACCCCATTGCCTATTCCTTCAGGTCCTTGGGTAGACATATCGATGGACTTCGTGTTGGGACTTCCCCGCACTCAACGGGGTTTAGATTCTGTTTTCGTGGTGGTTGACCGGTTTTCGAAGATGGCGCACTTCATCCCTTGTAAAAAAACTTCGGATGCTTCGCATGTTGCAAGTTTATTCTTTCGTGAAGTAGTCCGTCTCCATGGTGTGCCGAAGACAATCACTTCCGATCGTGACACGAAATTTCTGAGCCATTTTTGGCGTACTTTATGGCGTTTGTTTGGGACTGATTTACAGTATAGTAGTTCTTTTCATCCCCAAACAGATGGTCAGACGGAAGTTGTGAATCGTGTTATGGCGGATATCATTCGCTGCCTCTGCAGTGATATGCCTAAGCAGTGGGATCGGTATCTTGCTCCTGCTGAGTTTGCCTTCAACAATTCGGTTAACCGCTCTACCGGTACATCTCCCTTTCAGGTCGTTTATGGGCGTACACCGCAACATACTCTGGATTTGGTTCCCTTGCCCAAGATTCCTGGCTATAGTGTCGCAGCGGAGAATTTGGCGACCAGAATTAATGAAGTCCAAGCTGCTGTTGCTAGTCAATTGGCTGCATCTAATTCAAAGTATAAGGAGGATGCTGACAAACGACGACGTTCGAAAATTTTTGAGGTGGGCGATGAGGTAATGGTTTTCCTGCGAAAGGAGCGTTTTCCTGTCGGTACCTATAATAAACTGAAGCACAAGAAGATTGGTCCTTGCCGCATCCTGAAGAAGATCAACGACAATGCCTATGTAGTTGACCTTCCTAGTGATCTCAACATTTCCCCTACGTTTAATGTGGCAGACTTATTTGAGTATCATGCTTCCGATACACCCCTTTATCCTGATCATAACTCGAGGGCGAGTTTTTCCGAAGAGGGAGGGAATGATGTAGAACAGTTAGCCTGTGATTATCTTGAACAATATGATCGCCGTAATCACCGGAAATCTCGACAGTTTTTCTGATTTTGGGAAAACAACCATTCAAGCAGTTTCCTATATTATTATTTAGACAGTTTCCTATATTACCAGTCAAGCAGTTTCCTATATTATTATTTAGGCAGTTTCCTATATTACCAGTCAGGCAGTTTCCTATATTATCATTTAGGCAGTGTCTTTAATTATTCTGTTTCCATTAATATTAGGACTCCTATCTCTATATATAGGATGTCTGTCTTGTAATCAAGAACATAGTATCATTGAATAAAAATTTCGAGTTCTTTGAAGTTGTTCCAAATTTACGCTTCTCTCTGCGTCATCACGGGAACCAAAAAGCTCCGTGAATCGAAGTGGCATGTCGTGAGCAATCCATCATTACTCAACTACGATATTGGTCTCCAACACGCAAATCGATTCGGAAATCTTTTAATGCGAAACCTAAGACAAGCATATGCATATCACATCACGTTTTCACATGGTGAAGATAAGGATGATGCATGAGCACATTTTATATACTACTCGTCCTCACTTTCTTACAAGATATAAGATTGTTATTGTTGGGTAGATGGCATCCGTCTCCGACCGCCGTTTATCTTCCCATCCCGGGCCGCCGGTATAGCCGCACCACCGGCCGGCTCAAACGATACCTTTCAGTTTCTCCACTAACAACTCTCCCTTAGCGGGTTCCAGCACCTCCACTCCATGATAATCGCCTTCGCCGCCGAAAATGCCCACCACGTCCACGCCCTTCGCCTCCAGCTCCGCCTCCAGCTCCCTCTGCTGATCTATCATCGGATCTCCGCCGCCGGCCACCACCACCACTCGCCACCCCTCCGCTCTCATCCTCTCCCACTCCTCCGATCTGTCCACGGACGTCAGATTGCAATACTCGTGGTCCCGGTCGGCGCCGGCCGGCAGCGCCAAATGCCACAGCAGGTCCGCCCCGTTCACCGGCAGGGTTGGGTTGTTGAACAGCCTCACTTCCGACTCGGTCCTCAGGGACCTACCGAAGAAGGGGTGGTGCAAGATCAGGCCCCTGATCACCAAAGGCTCCAGATCGGCCGCGGCCGCGGCGCACGTGCGCAGGCCCACGTGATATGCGATGTTCCCCCCGCACTCGTGCCCATCAGGAAGCACCGCGAGAAGTCGACCCGCTCGCGAAGCCACTTGTCCTCGGTGGTCCTGACCCAGCGGAGGGCCTCCACGGCGTCGTCGTAGGCCGCGGGGAGGCGGTGCTCCGGAGCGAGGCGGTAGGCGGGGGAGATGACGACGGCGGAGAGCTTCGCCGCCATGAGGGAGCAGAAATCGTGGTTTATCGTGGAGGACGGGGACATGAGTACGAAACCGCCGCCGTGGTAGTACACGATGAGCGGTAGCTTTTGGTCGGGCGCTGGTGACAGGGGAGGCACGTAGATCCGGGCCCAAGTGTTGCGGGTCGGGTCCAGCGGGACGTCCTTGGTGCGGATGGCGGAGGGCTGGTCGGGATCGGGCACGGCGGGGGTCGTCGGAACGTCGACGCTGCGCGTGATCGTGCCGTCTGGGTTGAGAACAATCTTGAGGTAGTCGCAGGCATCGACGGCCGGCGCTGGATCAAGATCGGGATGTTGACCAGCCATGGCTGCTATGCTCGAGGAGTGACTGGAGAAAGAAATGAGAAACTCTCCCTGCTCTTTGTTGCCGTCCGAGTTCTCTGAAAATCAAAAGTTCAAAAGCAGTCCAACCCGACGGCCACGATAATAATTTTTTACATGCATTATTGGCTCGGTCACCTGTCTGTTTCGTATTTCTTTCTTCGGTCCCACGTGGATCGAGCAAAGCAAAGATGGCCCAGTCGAGGTCCAGACCCGGATCCAATTGCCACCGATGATGATGCCTCTGCCTGTGACTAACCTCAAAGTTGTCCTCGGCACGGTCGCACACCGCCTCGACGACCCAGCTACCCCCCGCCGTGCCTGATCCCGACCAGCCCCTTCGCCGTGCTCACCAAAGACGGTCCGAGTGGGCGTTTTGGGCCACGATAGTTATCGGGCATCGTTGGCTTGATCGGGACAGGCTTGGCTAGGCCGGGCCAGGTCGAATGATGTTTTGTGCGCGGTCATAAAAATATCTCATCTCTTAAACAGACTTATATAAAAAGATCAAACAAAGGTATTCCTTGGTTGCTCATCTGATGTTATTCAACAATCGCATAAACCGTTTTTCACTATTTCTCCCACTCTCTCAACAACTATACCCGTGCCCTAACCATCTAATAACCAGCATATCAGCACATTTGTATTCCTTGGTTGCTCATCTGTTGAAGGCCTGATCCTTGGCAATATATATGGTTTGCTCTTTGCCCGACCTGATTGCATGACTCGCCGTGTAAGCGAACCCTAACGAGAATTCGAGAGAGATGATGTTATATATCGATCTAAAACTGATCGTGAAAGTGGTCCATTAACATTCACATGGTTTCCGTCATCATCACCGAATGCTTACCTACCTGATAACAAATTCCACTAATAGGAAGCATCACTCCAAGAAAAGGTCCATTAACATTCACTTGCCACCTTACTTGGTTCTGGGTGTGTTTATGTCTCTCTTTCAATTGAATTGTTACACCACCTATTACTGTGATGTGATATAACCGTCACATAAATACATTCTCTTGGAGTGGAGATTACGGCAGTCAAATGTAGGATGACTCGTTAGCGGTCGACCAGTTGTTGTCACTTAGATTTAATTATTTCTTCGAGTAGTGTCTGTATGACAAGTTTAGGCTAGGCATATTTTTTAAAAATGTAAAAGTGACACAACTCTTTAATCGAATGACCTAAATAAAACTTTACATGGTCAAAATCGTTTGCGCCAGTGTATAATTGCAATTGAAACTACAACACCCAAACTCTATGTATCTCGTATTTTTCATGTTAAATTGAAATCAAGGGATGTGTAACCTGGAAATCCTAAAATTTGTCATGAAAGTGCGATTGAGCCCTAAAACTTGCAAAAAGTGAAATCAACTACTTCCATAAACTCCGTCCAATTTGGTTAACGAAAATGTTGACAGTTGACGTGGCTTTTTTTTTATAATATTTTCTCTCTCATAAGTGGCTAATCATGAAATATAAGGCTAAAACGACATCATTTTGGCCTACATCTGATTTTTAATATAAATTTCACCTAAGTTCAATCTAAAAATAAGCTAAATTTAAAAAAGGGGGACGGGGGGGGGGGGGAGTGGCGGCGGCGACGGCGAGGGCTACAGCCCTCCCGCCTGTCTCCCTCCCCTTTTTATTCAAATTGAGGTGCGACTACTGTAGTTCCTCCACGAGGTGGAGAAGCTCGGATATGTCCGGTGGGCAGAGCCAGACTTGGGTGGAGGAGCGCGGGAAATAGCTGCTGAAGGAGCTGTCGAATGCCGCCTTCTGGGAGGAGATCTTGGACAGCGAATCAGCGGCGGTTGCAGCGGCAGCGGAGTATCGGGCTCTAGCGATTTATTGGAAATTCCTCTCTGCTCTTGGCTCTACTTCTCCAGCAAAAGTCATCCCTCGCTACCGCACCACTTCATCAATTTTTATCAGACTATCAAAGTGAAGAAGAAGCCCCCGGCTCGACTTCCCGGCCTCCGGTCGATCCTGCGATGGGAAGCTTGAGGCCTACAATTTACCAAGTTTTGATCTCGTTAGAGGCCGCCGCGGGGGCCGTCGTTGTTGGGGGCACCGTCGTCAGGGCTAATGTAGCTGTCATCCGGTCCGAAACCCTAGCCTTCTCAAGCTTGAATGGCTAGGGTTTGGTTTTTATTTTCCATATTATTTTTATTTATTTATTCATTTATTTTTGAAGAATTTCTTAGCTTTTTATTTATTTTTTCTCATGGGTTGTATGGGTGGGTCTAGGTTAAATGTGGGTTTGGTATGAGTCATTTAAATTGCTTAGTAAGTAAATGGGTTAATGTGAGTTAAATGGGTGGATTTGGGTCAAACCCATTTATAATGCACCCAAATCCAACCCAACCCACTCATTTACCACTTCTATCTTTCTCCCTTCTTTTTTGGCCCAAGCTGAACGCACCGTGATTTTGTCCGGTGACCAGATTCTCACTTGTCCCCTACGACTTTGCTCATCTTGCTTGATTTCCACTTTGGTCGAGAGCTGGTTCCGACCTCTTTTTTCTCTCTCTAACTAAAATTTGGTTGGCTATATAAGACGGGTTGGAAATATGTCTCGACTTTGAATCCGTGAAGCAAATCGCTATAAGACCCGTTGAGTCAGCTAAAATGGGTTCCTATTTTGGATTTAAATGCTGTGTGTGTATAAAGTGGGTAATGATTTTAGCACACTAGAGAGGCGATGAGCTAGTGGCCATAACAACCAATTGCGTCAGATGCTCGTGAATTACATCATGAAGAGTCAGATGCTCGTGAATTACATCATGAAGAAATGGCAAGTGTTTTGAAGCCAAGTAATCTTGTGGTAAGATTTGTAATTTCCAAAGCTTAGGAAACTTTTGTGTCATGATCCCTATACAAAAATTGTAGATTAAAGATTTCTTGAGAATTGCTAATAAATAATAGGGATAAGTGCATAGAAGTACTAAAACTTGAAATGGAAATGCAATTGAGTCATAAAATACAATCAAGTCTTAAAACTTATCAAGTTGATGCAAACAAATTCTTCTATGAACTCCGTCTAAATTGATGACGAAAAACTATTGCCCCAAATCAGAAAATAGGTCGTTTTTTTCTTTCAAATAAAAAAAATAGCCAAAACAAAAAGGGACACGAAGAGCCGGGGGGAAGAAATCTTGCTCGCTCCATCTCCAATAACTTTTTGCCTCCAACCCGATCATTTGGCAATTCGTGGTTAGAACTTTTCATGGTTTTTCTGAATCGAGTTCTTGAGATGGAAATTTGAAACACTAAACAGAAGCTCTGCTGGCCATTACTGGAGAAAGATCGTTGCAAGAGTTGCGTAGATTGGACCTCGGGAATGGGAAGCCATTTTGTCAATAATTGACCTGTTTGTGACACGGCTGATAAGGAGGATGTCTTCTCCATTTCTTGGTTCCGAAGAAGAGGGGTAAGAGGATGCTTCACGTTAACAGTGTGTCTGTGTACACACGCTCCGAAAAAAGGTTTCCCAAGTCCGAGACACAGCCATTTCGATCCGGGCTCGACCAAGTCGAAGACATTGATGGAAACGACGCTCATGTGCATGAACGGGGGCTTTGCCGGTGCCAATGGAGCACCAAGAGACCGGAAAAAGGCGGGCTATTGAAAGGTTGTATTTTGTACTCTTGATACGCAGTAGCTTTAGCTTTCATCACATTCAACACAACAGTGCAGTCGAATCGAAGTGGCACGTCCTGAGCAGTCCACCACAACTCGACTACAGTACAGTTTGTGCGACACATATCGATTCAGAAATCTCCCAAGACGTAGAAGCTTTTAATGCTAAACCTAAGGGACCATCATGCCAACAAAAAGCTCGGTTCCGAGAATTAATCAGCAATGCAAAATCTGGGTTGAAGCCTCCTGGTTTAGGACCCGGATCGGCCCTCATATCAATGATTGGAAAGGAAGAGAGAAAGAGTGCAAAGAAAAGCACATGCGCATCACATCATATCCATTGCGGTTGGAAGTTATGCCTTTTCATATGGCGAAGATAAGGATGATGTATGAACACATTTATGCTACTCATTTTCACTTTCTTACAAGATATAAGGTTGTTTTTATTCGATGGATGGCATCCGTCTTCGACCGTTCCCGTCCCGGGCCGCCGGCTCAAACGATACCTTTCAGTTTCTCCACAAACAACTCTCCCTTAGCCGGTTCCACCAACTCCACTCCATGATAATCGCCTTCGCCGCCGAAAATGCCCGCCACGTCCATGCCCTTCGCCTCCAGCTCCGCCGTCAACTCCCTCTGCTGATCTATCAACGGATCTCCGCCGCCGGCCGCCACCACCACTCGCCACCCCTTCGCTCTCATCCTATCCCACTCCTCCGATCTGTCCACGGACGTCGGATTGCAATACTCGTGGTCCCGGTCGGCGCCGGCCGGCAGCGCCAGCTCCCACAGCAGATCCGCCCCGTTCACCGGCAGGGCTGGGTTGTTGAACAGCCTCACTTCCGACTCGGTCCTCAGGGACCTACCGAAGAAGGGGTGGTGCAAGATTAGGCCCCTGATCACCAAAGGCTCCAGATCGGCCGCTGCGGCGGCGCACGCGCGCAGGCCCACGTGATATGCGATGTTCCCCCCCGCGCTCGTGCCCATCAGGAAGCACCGCGAGAAGTCAACGCGCTCGCGAAGCCACTCATCCTCGGTGGTCCTGACCCAGCGGAGCGCCTCCACGGCGTCGTCGTAGGCCGCGGGGAGGCGGTGCTCCGGAGCGAGGCGGTA
Source organism: Syzygium syzygioides (assembly GCA_031216285.1). NCBI lineage: Eukaryota > Viridiplantae > Streptophyta > Magnoliopsida > Myrtales > Myrtaceae > Syzygium > Syzygium syzygioides. The sequence goes on along the minus strand of CM062251.1, from coordinate 3,421,448 downwards.
GCTGGGGGAGACGACGACGGCAGAGAGCTTCGCCGCCATGAAGTAGCAGAAATCGTGGTTTACCGTGGAGGACGGGGACATGAGTACGAAACCGCCGCCGTGGTAGTACACGATGAGCGGTAGCTTTTGGTCGGGCGATGGTGATGAGGGAGGCACGTAGATCCGGGCCCAAGTGTTGTGGGTCGGGTTGAGGGGGACGTCCTTGGTGCGGACGGCGGAGGGGTGGTCGGGAACGGGCACGGCTGGGGACGTCGGGTCGTCGCGGCCGCGCGTGACCGTGCCGTCCGGCTTGAGGACGATCTTGAGGTAGTCGTAGGCATCGACGGCCGGAGCTGGATCGAGATCAGGATGTTGACCGGCCATGTTTGCTTTGCTCAAGGTGGGACTGAAGAAAGAAACGGGGAGGCTGTTCTTTTGTAGCCGTCCGAGTTCTCTGAAAGTCAAAAAGTCAAACTGCGAGTCGAGCGTGACAGCGAAGACAGGGATGATTGGCGTGGCCTAGTGACGTTGTGTGTGGGCTGTCATGAAATTAGCTCGACTCTCGAAACTAACAAACTTAGACAAAGGATTAATCATAAGGTAAACGACACGATTAAAAATAAATCAAAACAAGTTGGATGGCGACATCCCACGGTTGCCAATCTGTCGGGGGACTGAAACTCTGGCAATGCACGTGGTTTGCTCTTTGCCCCAAGGGCCCAACCCCATTGCATCACCTGCAACGTAAGCTGACTTTAACGAGAATTCGAGAGAGACCATGTTGTGTATCGATTTGGAACTTGGTCCTTTGGGTTTCGGTGTTTCTGCAATTGAGTCCTCTGAATTTTACTTTTGTGTAATCGAATCCCCTAACCTTTCGCGACTGGTTTAATCAAGTGCTTTGTTCACCTGTTGCGATCGATACCGTCGAATTACCGAATTAGCATCACGTGTCGTCTTTTGTCACATAAGCAATGCCTCGTTATGAATTAATCCGACCATTTAATAAGAGTATTTTGATTACTAAAATCGAGTAATCCGAACACGGGTGTGTGTGTGTGTGACGCCAATAAAAGTTGGCGTTCTTCATTGGCCGGGCTTCTGATCACTCCAATTTTTATTTATTTATTTTTCTCATTTCAATAGGGAAAAGTGTCAAAAAAAAGTCTTAAACCTTTTATATTGGTGCCAATTGAGACATAAATATTTTTTAGTGCAAATTGAGTGCTAAACCGTTTGTCTTTGTGCTAATTCAGTCCTTCCGACTAATTTTGGCTTGATTTTACTGACATGGACACCAGCCGGTCTACGTGACACAGCCGGCACTGACGTAGATAACTTTTAATAATATTTTCATATTTTTTGAATTTTTTCTTTTTTCTTTTTTTTCCTCCCCTCTCTCCTTCCTATAGCCGGTCGCCATACCGATAACCAGCCAGAGGCCAAATCTCGCTAGCCTCTGGCGAGCCACGCCGGCCACTAGCGAGGCTCACTCTCGTCAAATAGCCGCGAGGGTGGCCTTGCGCTGGGCTTGAGAGGGTCAAGCCTTGTCGGCCATGGGCGAGGCTGCCCTCACGACCATCCGGCAAGGGTGAGCCTCGCTAGTGGCTAGCGTGGCTCGCCAAAGGCTAGCGAGATTTGGCCTCTGGCTGATTACTGGTCTGGCGACCGGCTGGAGGAAGGAGAAAGGGGGGGAAAAGAAAAAAAAAGCAAAAATTCAAAAAATATTAAAATATTATTAAAATTTATTCACGTCAACGCCGCCCCGTGCCACGTAGGTCGTCCGGTGTCCATATCAGCAAAATTCGGCCAAAATTATTATGACTCAACTGACACAAAAAAATTCGATAAAAAAAAACTTGCACAAAAAATGGTTTAGGATTTAATTAGTATCAATACAAAAGGTTTATGACTTTTCTGACACTTTTTCTTATTTTAATATGAGTTGCGCTTTTTCCACTCCTGTTTTTTTTTGGGCTTACATACTCTCTTCTTTTATGTTATGACTATACTATCTCTTGTAGGGCCCACTACTTCTATTATAACTTTGTAAAAATGGTCATTTTTTTATCTGGTCTAACTCTTTTCATTTTGTTTCTTTGCAGGTCCCACTGTCCTTTTCTTTCTTTCCACGCTCTTGACGTCTCATTTCTCAGCTCTTGCAAATCGTCTCTCTGTATTCTCTCTTGTATGCCATTTTTTTCTTTCTATGCATCCCTACTCCTCAAGTCGCAGGGCATCAAGACAAGGTTGGCTTGTATTCACACTAACAAAGATCGAATTCACAAAAACAAGGTAAGCATACATTGGCAACCCCAACATGCTCCACAAAAAGATCATCATCCATATCTTCGCCGGTTGTGGACCCACCTCCTTGGGTTGTCAAGTTCTTGAGATGGACGTCCCACCGCTGCATCGTTAGCTTGTCTCGAGATGATGAGCAGGACATGTCTGGCAAGTTCTCAGGCCAAAACGATTACATCAACTACACGTTCCTCATGCTCAACCATGCTAGACAACTAGGCGATGGCGAAGTTGAGTGCCAAACACATTTTCGAACTTCAAATGCTTCAAGGGGGTGCAAATCGACCTGGTTCGGCTCCAAAACGTGATGGTCGAGCGACAAGGGTGGCCGTGGGAATGGTGGGATGAAGATGGATCATGGCTTGTCCCTAATGAAACTCTCTAAGAGCCAAAGTACAGACTTCAAACCCACACAGTGCCAATTCGAGAGCAAAGGAAGTATAGATTTAGGAATACATATTGGCAAGAAGACGGGGAGGATGCTTATAATGGTGGAATGAACATGGAGGATTTCATAGGCAAACCTTGGAAGCCTCTCACTCTAAAGATCAAGGTACCATCAGGTGTTCTTAGCTTCCATAGTGCAAGAAGAGGCTGTGTGCGGTGGAGAAAACTGGCTCGTTAGTGAGGTCAACGGTGAGCCCAGTGCCAGAGCCAGCAAAGGTGTAGAGGATTATGGGGTTAGCATCATATATATTCAACTTCTTAATGCCCTGCAACTGCAGGAGTAGGTAGGTGTAGAAAGAAGAGAATGGTCTAATAGAGAGAAAATAGAAAGATGATTTACAAGAGCCAAGAACTGAGACATCAAACGCATGCAAAGAAAGAAGGAGGAAAGTGGGATCCGCAAGCTAAAAAAAATAAAATAAAATAAAAAAAATTGACCAAATAAAAAAAGGGGCCACTTTTCTACAATTGTAATAGAAATGGTAGCCCCATAAGTGATAGTATAGTCAAAACAAAAAAAAAAAGAGAGTGTTTAAGCTAATGAAGGAATGGAAAAAGTGCGGCCATTTACTTAAGTCAGGAAAACTCCATGAGATTCAGAAAGAAGTGACGACTCTTAACAAATCATAGGTGGTGATGTCTTATTGTAGGAAGAGGAGGGCAAGGAAGACTATCGTAGGCATGTCATTAGGTGATCCACTTGACACCATATATTGTAAAATATATTTTTCTTCGTCGTACAATATTATATAAAGACTATATGTTGGGGTGTGATTCATAGTCCCTATCAATAGGAAAGCATGGGAATCCTGCTCTAGCAAGGGTCGTAGGGGACAACACCCCGAGCCATCAAATGGTTTTCATAGTTTGGGCTCGTATTTTATTAGTAGTTTGGAATTGGATTCATGAATAGCTACTGAGTGATCTAGGACTTTCTTGGCCCCTAGGTTTTATTTCTTGTACGGCCTACATATAATCTATTTCTGTTTAGTTGAGAGTTGTATAGAGAGGTGAGAGGTGATAATTATTGTTGAATCATCTACTGGATGTAACCTTAATTTAAAGATAAACCAGAATAAAACATTGTCCCGATTTCTCTTTCTCGCCGTTACTTTCTATTTCGTTATGTTTATGCGTCTAATCCTAATATTATAATGTTTGATCATGATCGAGTACACATAATATCATAAAAATGCATTGTTTTTTCAATTTTGCAACATCGCACCATCATTAATGATGTTTTATTGTAATCGATTGCAACACATTATAAAATATCAGGAAACGTAAATTCTTTTGTTTCACTAGACGTTATGTTATAAGTGCAAACATTTTAATGTATGAATCTTTTATTTAGTTCATTATCACTGTTTGTCGTGACCAATCGAATGCCATAATTTTTTTTTCATTTTGTGAGGTATACATATTTTGACATTTACTAAGGGTACAACGTCTTAGAGTATGAATATATTTTTTTTATGAACATTATGACGTTTCTCTATAACAAAGGGAAAAATTGGGTAAAAGACTGAAAACAAGATTATGCTACAAAATTGTTCATAGAGGAAAGATGGAATGAATAATTTTGTTCTCAGGGAATTGTTTTATTCCCTTGAGAATAATTTTTGGGGAAAATGACACAAACAATCCCTGTCCCTTAACTTTTAATTTGTTCAATATAATGCATGAACTTTAACCTAATATATAATATGGTTCTTGAACTTTTAATTTGTTTAATATGATCCCTGAATTTTGGTACATATTCAATTTAGTCCATGAACTATATGAAAATATTCAATATAATCATTTTATTAATTCAAGTATATATTAAAGATGTACTAAAAATTCGGGGACCAGATTGAATACACTAAAAGTTTAAGGACCACATTAAACATTAAGTTAAAGTTTAGGAATTACATTGAACAAATTAAAAATTCAGGGACCATATTGAATATTGAGCCAAAATTCAAAGACTTTTTGGCTCATTATTCCTAATTTTCGAGCACCAAATTTTTTTTTTATTCATTTACTCAAATGTCCGGTTGCCTGTGGTTTTTGAAGTGGTGCAAATGGCTCAAAATGCACCATTTGTTTGAAGCGATGACCGCACCGGTGAGCTTAGCAATTGGCATTGCTCCAAAAGTTATACCTTTTCATACGGTGGACAAAAAGATGATGGATGAACACGTTTATGTTATCATCTTCACTTTCTTACAAGATAGAGTATTACTTGGTGACAATATAAATCTCATAAAGACACGAGACATAAAGACAACGTGACAGAAACCAAAGGCAAATGACAAACCATCACTCGCACCATGCACTCCGTCTTCGACCGCCGTTTATCTACCTGTCCTCGACCTCCGGCCTAGCCGAGTTGCCAGCTCGAATGATGGCTTTCAGTTTCTCAAGAAACAACTCTACCTTAGCCGGCTCCGTCATCTCCACTACATGAAAATCGCATTCGCCTTCGAAAAAGCCCACTACTTGGAAGCCGGGAAAATTAACAAAAAAGTCCTAGATTTATTGTATTTTTGCTAATTTAATATTAAATATTTTAATTGTATCAATTGAGTTATAGATTTTTGTACACTTTGGCTATTGAGTTCATTCGGTCAATTTTGAGAAGAAATCGCTACATGGTTGTATTTTTCATTTTTCGATACGCCAAAGCTTTATCTTTCCATCACGGGAACCGAAGCTCCGATATATGTGGGTTCAACCGAACACTGATGCAAAAGTATCGAAGGGGCATGTCGTGAGCAATCCACCATAACTCAACAACAATATGGTTCACGCGACTCATATTGATTCAGAAATCTGTCAATGCTAAACTTAAGGGACCGTCTCGCCAACGAAAGCTCGACTCCCCATCAATGATTGGAACGGAATAGAGAAAGAGCACAAAGAAAAGCATCACATCACGTTTATTGCAGTTGGAAATAATGCCCTTTTCATATGGCTGAGATAAGGATGATGTACGAACACATTTATGCCTCTCATCCTCACTTTCTCACGAGACATGAGGTTGTTTTTATTCGATGGATGGCATCCGTCTTCGACCGCCGTTTATCTTCCCGTCCCGTGGCTGCCGGCATAGCCGCGCCGCCGGACGGCTTAAAGAATACCTTTCAGTTTATCAACTAACAACTCCGCCTTAGCCGGTTCCATCACCTCCACCCCATGATAATCGCCTTCACCGCCGAAAATGCCCACCACGTCCACGCCCTTCGCCTCCAGCTCCGCCGCCAACTCCCTCTGCTGATCTATCATCGGATCTCCGCCGCCGGCCGCCACCACCACTCGCCACCCCTTCGCTCTCATCCTCTCCCACTCCTCCGATCTGTCCACGGACGTCGGATTGCAATACTCATGATCCCGGTCGGCGCCGGCCGGCAGCGCCAGCTCCCACGACAGATCCGCCACGTTCACCGGCAGGGTTGGGTTGTTGAAAAACCTCACTTCCGAGTCGGTCCTCTTGGACCTACCGAAGAAGGGGTGGTGCAAGATCAGGCCCCTGATCACCAAAGGCTCCAGATCGGCCGCGGCGGCGGCGCACGCGCGCAAGCCCACGTGATATGCGATGTTCCCCCCCGCGCTCGTGCCCATCAGGAAGCACCGCGAGAAGTCGACCCGCTCGCGGAGCCACTCGTCCTCGGCGGTCCTGACCCAGCGGAGCGCCTCCACGGCGTCGTCGTAGGCCGCGGGGAGGCGGTGCTCCGGGGCGAGGCGGTAGCTGGGGGAGACGACGACGGCAGAGAGCTTCGCCGCCATGAGGGAGCAGAAATCGTGGTTTAGCGTTGCGGACGGGGTCACGAGTACGAAACCGCCGCCGTGGTAATACACGATGAGCGGTAGCTTTTGGTCGGGCGCTGGTGACGGGGGAGGCACGTAGATCCGGGCCCAAGTGTTGTGGGTCGGATCGAGCGGGACGTCCTTGGTGCGGACGGCGGAGGGCTGGTCGGGATCGGGCTCGGCGGGGGTAGTTGCAAAGTCGAGGCCGCGCGTGACCGTGCCATCCGGGTTGAGGACGATCTTGAGGTAATCGTGGGCATCGACGGCCGGAACTGGATCAGGGTTCGGCTGATGACCGGCCATGTTTGTTTTGCTGCGAGGAGTGACCTGAAGAGAGAAACGGGGAGACTGTTCTTTTGTAGCCGTCCCGAGTCCTCTGAGAGTCCAAAGGTCAAACGCAGCCGAGCGTGACGGCCACGACAAAGGATTTTTACATGCGTCGTTGGTTTTGTCACGTGTCTCTCCGCGGCCATGCGCGACCCTGACCGCCCCTCCGCCGTACTCGCCAAGGACGATCCAAGTGGGCGTTTTGGGCCAGCTCAAGCTCTACTTCGGGCATCGCAAAGCTCGGCCAGGCCGAGTGATGTTGTGTGGGCCGTCATGAAACTAGCTCAACTCTTAAACAGAGTTATACAAAGATAGGATTAAGCAGAGGGTTAACGACACGGTTAAGAACAAATAAATCAAACACGTCCGACAAACGGCGCTGCCATATTATAGATTTCATGGTTTCTCATCTGCTGAAGGACTTATCTCCAGCACTATACATGGTTTGCTCTTTGCCTAACGGTCCCGATCACATCCCGACAACATAAGCAAACTTTAACGGGAAACTCTAAGAGAGACGATGTTGTGTATTGATCCGAAACTTAGTTTTCTTGGGTTTCGGTGTTTCCGCAATATAGTCCCGTATCTTTTATTTCGTGTGATCGAATCCTCTAACCCTTCTCGACCTGTGCGATTAAGTCATTTGTTTACCAATTGCGATCGATGCTATCAAATTACAATTTCTTTTTCTCTTATCTTTTCCCATCTGTTTCTAGCCATTCGGCACCGAATTAGTATACTGAGTCATTTTTGATCACATAAGCAATGCCCTATTATGAATTAATAAGAATATTTGACTTATGTTTACACCAAAAAAATGGCTAGGTTGTCGATATAGATAAAAGCACGTGACTAGTATATAGACTATCACCAAGCACGTGCCCTATTGTCGACAACCCCCAGAAATTTTAGAGGTGAGCAGTCTTAGGGTCAATTTTTCCATTTGGAACCTGGAATCTACCTTGTCGAAATCGGTTTCTCAATTTTTGGAATCTGAAACTTAGCATGCATATCCTGAAATCTATCCTGTCAATCGGCTCTAGGGTTTACCCGAAAACCGGTCAATTTCTTTTTTTTTGTTTCATTTTTAGTTAAGCAAAATGACAGTGAATTTATGACCATAAAAAATGAAAGTAAACACAACAACAAAAATCTCCATTTAACATAAAAGCTAAACTTCAGTTCTCAATCATTGAGGAAAAAGTGCTTCGAGTTCTAATCACCTGAAATTAAGAGAAACAACAAACATAGTTGATACTTTAATAATAGCTTTTAATTTAAACTAGTTTAAAGCAACAACACCTTATAGTTTTGCGAAATCAATCAACGAGATCACCCCCTCCGAAACTCAAACACAAAAACACTAGTTGGTCATTTAATCGGAAGGTGTCATTGAGTCACCCAAAGAGAGATTGCTAGATCATTATATGACAAGGTAAATTCAAGGTGTTGATGAGAAAAATATAAAAAAAAAATTAGAGAAGATAAGAAATGTTAATAATTTGTAAATCGGGAAAAAAGATTAGTAATTTCATACGAGTGACAGTAAGCCATCAACAAGTGATTGGAAAATCAGGGGGCGTGTAACTTTTTTTTTTTATCAATAATTGTTCGACACTCACTAAATTTTTTTCCAGAAATTTATCAGGATGATGTGTAGTTTTTAGAATGGAGCATTAGAATTTCCCACAGAAAAAAAAAAAACAAAGGAGACTACTCGAGCAAAGGTTAAGAAAAGTCTTTGCTAGTCTTCAAAAACTTTGGAAAAATCCAAGCACAACTCAAGAGTTCCAATCTCCACGGGCTCTTCGAATTCCAGCTAAACTCGGTGAACTTTTCGAGGCCTGCTTAGAGAAAGAACATTCAGAAAAGGATATGCCTTTTGGATTCGTGGGCTGTGCTCCACTCAAAATACAGGTGCCATCGACAGAAGTGGAGAATGGTAAGCCAGACAGCAAACCCACGCTACCGGTTCGGTTCCCAGTTCCCGGTTTGGTTCTTATCCAGGAACGGGAAACCGAACCGCACATTACCGGTTCTACTTTTTGGGGAATTGGGAACCGGACCGGTAACCGTGTCAGTTCGATTCTATTCCCGATTCTACCATGAACCCATGCTCACTCCTAAGGATTATTATCGATATTAACACATATCGACGACCATTCCTGATTAGCTGTGATGTATGACAATGGATGGTTAACAATGGGCGACAACAGTATTGATTAATAAGGTCTACAGATCATTGATTAAGGCATCGGGAGAGACTTGAAACGCATGGAGGGCCTCGAAGATACACTTATAGGCTTGAAATCACTAGGGAATAGAGTGAGGGAAATTGTGGAGCAACTGACATGCGACTCTAAAGGAGCAATTGTTTGAAGACAAGATCATGTCTTGAGGGTATGGGCACAAAACTTTCGGAGATAAGAGAACATGGTTACAGCCACAAGAGAATTGCCCAAAGACGGTTATGGCACGATCACTATATATACCATCGTTCATCTGCTGGTGGACCCCTCTACACAAACAAATAAATCTACTACTTTTCACTCATTTTTTACTTTTCTGTACTGCACTTGTAGCTTCCAAACCTGCGTCATCGATTAAACTCCGGTATGTTTCTTAACTGTAATTTTCAGATCCGCTACGTCCATTAAATTCTGGCGTGCATCTCTATCTCTAGTGTTGTGTCAGTAATGAAATTCGGGCACTACATCTCGACTTTCTCAAATTTTATCATCAATTGAATTCCGGCATAATTTTTTAACATTTGATTTTGTTAAAGTGGTTGTACTTTATCAGACCCCGTGATCGATTAAATTCTTGCACAGATTGTATTTGTAAAGTTCCGTCTAAAGTAAAGCTCTCGTCGTTTCTTATCTACGTGTGATATTTCCTATACGGAATATCACTACAAAACGATCTCCCGTGACAAATATTTTGCCGCCGGACAATTCCCGACGAAATAATTTCATGAATTCAAGGAAAATCCCATCACAGCTCAGCGTGTGGTCCCAGTCCAACATCGGAGAGTCCGAAAGAGAGTCGGCGCCTTTCATTGGCCGGGCTGCGCTTCCAGCCACTCCAATTTTTTTCTTTTCCCTTTCTTTTTATTCTTTTCCCTACCCTTTTAATAAAAGTCAGAGAAGCTCCACAAAATTCAAAAGGGCAGCGACACGGCGCGTGACAAATCACAGGTGGCGACACCTAATTGGAGGAGGGCTATCAAGGCGGGATGCGCGTCGCACCGCCGAATTTCTCGTCGACCTCCAATTTATCGCGAGAGATTGAGACGTCGCGGAATCTCTTCCTTCCAAGGTGTCGCGGGCGGAGAGGGAGAGGGACGGGCACGTTGGGGACGGACATTGCAACGAGAGGAGCAAAGCTTATGCTCGGACGGCATGTTACGTGAAATCCATAAGTGAGAAAATTATATTTTAGCATAGGCTTATCTCGCGAAAAATAAATAATTTTAAAAATATATTATTTAAAAAATAATCGTTTGTATTACTTGAAATAATTAATTAATACAATAACAATAGAAGCATAAATGAGGACACTTTTAAGTTTTTAGAGATTACATTAATAAAAGTCTATCCGGATTTAATATATTATTAAAATCACTCAGAAAGTTTTGTATACGTGGGTTGTGGTTTATTTTCTTTCTATTGTGAATTCATAACTTATGTATATTGGTAAACGCCAAGAAAATCAATATATGTTGGTAAAATAAATGCCAATTGCAGAGTACTAAATGAAAGATGAAACCGCGATTCGTATACGATCAAAGGCAATAATAAGGCGACTTCTTAATTTCGAACCAATTTTCAATTTTTAACATATAACTTTTATGTAAGCTAAATGCACGAATGTTTTTTCTTTTTTTTTTTCCCTAAACTTACTTTTATCTACTGTTGTTGCGACGTGCAACAAATTGTGGTACACAATGATTCGAAAACGTAAGATGGTACAAAACATTACCATAGTTAATTATACCAATACCGAGGAAAAATAAGTGAAGATTGTCATCCAATTATATAAGCTAATCCATTAATAATCATCATTAATTATCACTTTATCAAAGCAAAACCACATGAATGACATAATAAAGGCAATAATCCCACGTTTTGCGCATGATTGATCAGTCAATTCGATGACAATAACCTTAAAAAACACAATACCCTATTTTTGGTAACTAGATGTAGATTTATATCGTTACCATATAGAGGCTTAGCCTAACCATATCAAGCTGTTCTTGGAACCTCGGCAGGATTTAATTCCTCGAAGGGAATTGAGACACGTGGCGCATCTAGAAGAGCATGTGAAGAATCGTCAAATTTATTATGACAGCCAAGAAAAGAAGATGTATCCAATGCCAAGAGGTAATAAAGTGGATTTTGAATTTCTTTATTTTTTTCTTGCTGAAGCATTTTTAAAAAATTATAGGGAAAATTGCCCAAAAAGCCTTAAACCTATTTTTCAGAGGCCAATTCACTTCTAAACCTTTTAATCGTGCTAATTTGATTCTAAACCTTTTGATGATTTGCCAATTTAGTTCTAAATATTTTGATAATTTGCAAATTTAATCATAAATCTTTTGACAATTTGATAATTTATTCATAAACCTTTTTACGATTTACAATGTAGTCTTTTCGATCAATTATCTAAATAATAGGTTTATGACTAAATTAATAAAATTTCAAGAGTTTTAGGACTAAATTGACACAGCGAAAGGTTTAGGACTAAATTGATCAATTGTCAAAAGATTTAAAACTAAATTAGCATAATTAAAAACTTTAGAACTGAATTGACTACTGTACAATAATTTTAAGACTTTTTAGACAATTATCCTGTAAATTTGATATTATTTCCTTATCAGGAAAGAAGGAGACAAAGAAAAAGGGTGACTTCAAACCGAGAAGCCAATGTAAATTTTCTTAATGAACAAGCAACTTTTCTCCTCCACAAGTAGCCAAGTGACAAGGATTAAGGAGCAATTCAGAACCATTGACCAACTTTAACTTTTCTTTAGTCAGCAAAAATTCAAAAGCATCAAGCGATCAAGATCAAACTGAGTACAGTTTGTAATTGGTAAGAAAGTGGAAAAAGGAGTAAAAAAAGGAGAAAAAGGTCAAGATTCCTCGCCACTTCTGACCCAAAAACTACTGGGTACTAGTCAAAGATGGAGTGCCCCCGACATCATTTATGAATTTTAATTACTAATAGTAGTCTAATTTGAAATTTTTTTTTCGACCAAAAAAAATTATTAACATGCTTATGGTATCAACGCACAAGTTAACATGGCATGTTTAAACATTAAAAAGGAGAAAATGAAAACAGATGTTTTATGATCAAAATACAATTCTAACAAGTTAAGGTAAAGGAATTCGAAAGAGAAAGAGATAAAAAGTTTGAGGGAGGGAAGAGGTGGCCGACCACCATTGGTAGTGGTAAGAACCACCGACCCGGCTTTAATTCATTTTCATGCAATATAAATTTATTGACCTATTCCTGACCCAATTCATATCGCTAAAATGTTTTCATATTAAACCTAATATAGGAAAAATCATACCCAAACTGAGATAAGGTTGCGGAGTAAGCAAGCGTAAGATTGAGTTAAAGCGAGAGAGAATGAAGAAAGACAATAGAGGTGAGATAGATCTAAGTAAGTTATAAATCCATTTGACACTCATATAATTTTAAATTTTATCATTCTAAACTCATTTATGAATTGAATATAAATAACCCATATAACAATTCAGTGAACCAAATATGGATTAAGTAATTGGTTTAACTCTCACCAAGTTCACATGACTCAAACAAACGTCTTGTGTTGGCCAAATTTCGACTCATATGAATTGTGGTAGGGATAGAGGGGCTGCACAAGTTTCAATCAAACTTAGGACCGTCACTCATTCCCCCAACAAAAGTCAAGATTTTGAGTCTCATATTTGTAAATCTCTCCAGCATGTCGTTTTCACTACATTCCTATTTGTACAATGGCCACCTCAAGTTACGCAAATTTGGTGACTCTTTAAATTTCATTGTAGTCATAGACCTTAGAAACTTGAAGGACAATTTCTTCTTCAATCAAGGTCTCGCGAGATTTGGCCGTGCGAGACCCTCATTCATTTGGGTTGCATGACCTCGCAAAAGCTTACTAAGGTTGAGCAAAGGGGTGGCGGTGTGAACCATTGTCGGTGGGGCTTGGCACCGCCACCTCCGTCGCTTCCTTTGATGTTTTTTATTTTCTCTAATTTTCTAAATTTTATTGTTATTTTTAAACTTCTCTATTCATTGTCTTTTTTTTTGGTAAGGGACTTCTCTATTCATTGTCTCTCTTTTTAAATAATTAAATTTTCCATGTCAGCTACAGTAGTTAATTTCATTAAATATGTTAATAATGAAAAAACTCGACTGCACAAATCATAAGACTCAATTGAAAAACTTAAAAGATGAAGGTTTCGAGTGCTTATGAGTACCAAAATGGAATGACCCCTTTTGGAATGATCCCTTTTGCTTATAAGATGCTGTATATAAATCAAATATGGCGAGCACAATTTTCGAAAGAGCCCTGCATATTCATGTCAACAAAAGACAGCCCAAGAATCAACCTTGTCGTAAAAGCATAAAAGGAGAAAACGAGAAAAACTTTCTAGACTGCCTCAGGACTTGTCATCGCATCGACGATTAATTAACATTAAATATCGGCTCCACGAGATAATAATCTCGTTAAACACTCCAAATCAAGCACTAAACATCAACGACGAGAACTTGAAAATGGCAAGTGTGAGAGACTGAGAGATAAGGAAAGCAGAGGCCTGCGTTCGTGTCCGATCTCTTTCCCTTGCGGAATCTCCAATGTATTTCGTTTCATCCCTCTTCCTTTCTTCTCTTGCTTGCCCGATCGACTCCGCTATCTCCCATATACAATTTCTTAAAATAAGACGAAGCGTAATCCTTCATTGCCCACTTGCTTCTTTTTTTAGAACGTTCTTGGTTTTTACCCCTTTGAGCTGGGGACATTGGAAGGAACAGAGCAAAGAGATTTGACAGAATTGAACAGAGAGGGAGTTGATGGGGATCTTGCATGCGTACGAGGATGCGGTTCAGATCAGCGAGTCGGAGAAGGCGAAGGACACGACTGTGATCACCGTGAGTTGTCCCGACAAGACTGGACTGGGGTGTGACTTGTGCAGGGTCATCTTGCTCTTTGGGTTGAGCATTACCAGAGGAGGTGAGCTCTCTGTTTTGGGTTCTTGGGGTTTCTGTGTTCTATGCAATGCTGTTTTGATGGGAAACAGATCTGTGTTCATGAGTCAGTGGTTGTTCGTTACTTGCGTTTCTCCCGTTTAATTAGATATTTTTATCTGGGTTTTGTTATTCATTGGAAAAGGATGAAATGGGTCATTCAAAGAATTCACGATCATCTCTCGAAGTTTTGGTTTTTCTGGAAAAATTGGATTTGAGGGCTGGAGTAGAATGAATGCATGCGATTGTGAGTTTTGTTTCAAGCTTTTCTGGAGACCTCCAGTAAACCAAGGACGATGAGGATAAAATCTCCTACTTTTGTATGATTTTTCAGATTTCCATTTGTAGGACTGAGATGCATAGGCAAATGGAGTACATGTCACTGTGTGAACTTGATCTGATTTTGCAGCACCAAGAGCGATTCTGTTGTTTTCTAATTTCTTTTTCTGTTGCATAATCAGACATGTCAACGGATGGGAAGTGGTGCTACATTGTGCTTTGGGTGGTGGGGAAACCAACAAGAAGTTGGAGCTTGTTGAAGAAGAGACTGTTGGAGGTGTGCCCTTCATATTTTTCTATGTCAGGAATCGAGTATTACAGACCAGAGATGGATCAGCCCAAGCCCCATGACGTCTTCCTCTTGAAATTCTGGTGCTCTTGTGACCGTAAAGGTCTATTACATGGTGAGATTTCTCGTCCCCTAGGTCCCTTTTTGCTTGATATAGATTATATATCAGATCTAATCAGTCACACTTTTCTAATTAATTATCGGATTTTGTTTCTACTGGAAAGCATGATAGGTATTAAAGTGCACTCCTGTTTCCACATGGGTACTTTTAATTCGCATTTTTAATTGAGGGCTTCTCTCCGTTAGTTCAACAAAGCAGATTATAGTATGATCTATGTCTGTATATGATGTGCACAGTAAGAAGCTTAGTATATATCTGACAATAAATCGGGCCTGAAATGTTTATTAAGATGTGAGTCTGAACGGGAAACTAAATGCACAGTGGTGTAACATTCAGTCTGTTGAAATTGTTTCGCAACCATATGCAGTCATGATACTGTTCCTGTCCAGCATTTGGCTCCTATGCTACAATGAAGCAAATGCTTCTTGTTGTTGCCATCTTCACATTCCTTTTGCTAGCGGGTTAGCATATTTACATGCTAATTTATGATAGATTCAAATTCGTAGATTTTGTAATTTACTTCTCCATTTCAACCTCCTGGAGAAATTGCCATGTCAACTTTTACGTGACAAAATTAGCATTCTGAACTGATGTTTCCTCTTAAAAACATCATTAATTAGTCTCCTCAAAAAATGTCAACTTCCCTTTTCTTCCCATATTTGCTGACAAATGATTCTGTTTCTGCATTTTCTGTTTCCGATATTAGATGTAACAAGGGTCCTTTGTGAGTTGGAGCTAACGATAAAGAGAGTGAAGGTGTCCACTGCTCCAGATGGGAGGGTAATGGACCTCTTCTTCGTGACAGACTCCAGGTTTGATTGCCGCCCCCCCCCCCCCCCCCCTTTTTTATATCTTTGGTCTTTTGTTTCCAGTGTTGCTTGTTTTTGCTTATTTGCTTTCTGAAAGACCTCAATTGCCCCTCAATATTTGAAGAAATTTGATTCTACTAATGGGAAGTGGAGAATTCCTATACCATAAGAGCTTGAGACAATCAAACTACTTGCTGAAAATACTCAAGAATCGTATATCTGACCTGAGTTTAGGTTTTTTAACCTAAATGGTTGGTTGATTAAGTTTGTCTGTCTTTGATGAGTGGATGGATAAGCCTATTAATATTTGAAGAACATCTGAAGAAATTTGATTCTATTAATGGGAAGTGGAGAATTCCCATACTATGTGAGCTTGAGCCAACCGAACTAATTGCTGAAAATACTTAAAAATCTCATACGTGACCTGAGTTTAGGCGGTTTAACCTAATGGTTGGTTGATTAAGTTTGGCGGTCTTTGATGAGTGGATGGATAAGCCTATTAATATATGAACATCCGAAGAAATTTGATTCTATTAATGGGATGTGGACAATTCCCATACTATAAGAGCTTGAGCCAATCGAACTACTTGCTGATAATACTCAAGAATCCTATATATGACCTAAGTTTAGGCATTTTAACCTAAATGGTTGGTTGATTAAGTTTGGCTGTCTTTGATGAGTGGATGGATTAGCCACCCTACCAGTAGAATTGGAGGTTCAAATGTTTAACTAAAGAGCCAGCTATTAGGAACCTAATGTAGTAAAATGGTCCTCTTAATTTTATCAAATTGATGTATACAATCAGCTACATTGCCAAATATAAGCGACTTCCTACTTCTAAGTTCTGGCCATTACCATTGTCCGAGTTTGCTCTCGCATCACTTATAAGGTAAGTAGTCATTGTCAACTATGTGGGGTCATAACACTCCATTTAGCAAAGGGTTCGTTTATTATTGGGTTTATACTTAGTACTGTATGCAATTCAACTTGAAAGCATATAGATTCATTGGTAGAGCTCTTCTTTTGGGTGCTCTATGATCTGGATAATCAATAATGGCGAGACCACTTGCGATATGGAACACTACGAATTAAATACACTTTAATAACTCAATCAAGGACGCTGAACCACTGAGCTTGGTTGATTCAGTTTGTGTCTCTCTCTTGTCCGAGATTATGTTCTAAGCTTTGAAATGCTTTCCCTATCATTATGTGCTGGGTGGGCTTCAAATGGGATGACCTTAATTTGACAGTAGTAATCTGATGCAAGATCAATTTGCCTTTTCCTTTCTATACTTATGAATAGCTTGTCTACTTACTTGGGCAGAGCACTTCTTCATACTCAGCAGAGACAGGAGGAAACAATATGTCGTCTCAGAGATGTACTAGGGGACTTCATTCTTAGTTGTGAGATTGAAATGGCTGGCCCTGAAGTTGCTGCCTGTTCACAGGGATCGTTGTTACTGCCATCTTTAGTTATTGAAGACATGTTCAGCTTAGAACTATCGAGCGAAAGCCCAACCGGCTCTCTTTTCTCTAATCCTCTATCTATTATCATGGACAACTCCCTTAGCCGGTCGCACACACTGGTTCAGGTCCTTTGTCAGGACCATAAAGGCCTAATCTATGATATTATGAGAACGTTGAAGGATTATAACATCCAGGTAGACATATATGTGTTTCCAGATAAAACTAAGCATTCTGAAAGTGATTTTTTAAACTACTTGAGAGTTTGTAGATGCAACTCCACACTAGTCCTTGTGCTTTGATTAACTTGATTCAGTGCTTTTCCTGCAGGTATCTTACGGACGGTTCTGTGAGAAAGCGAAAGGGAACTGTGAGGTGGAGTTGTTCATGCAAGTGGATGGCAATAAGATAGTCGATCCAAACAAAAAGAATGCATTATGTTCTCGTCTTAGAATGGAGCTCTGGCGCCCTCTTAGAGTGGCCATCGTGAACCGGGGTCCAGACACTGAGCTGCTAGTCGCTAATCCCGTCGAATTTTCTGGAAGAGGTCGACCGCTTGTGTTTCACGACATTACGCTTGCTCTAGAGACTCTCAATGCTCAGATCTTTTCGGTACTTTCCAATTCCCTTTCTAGCACTCTTGAGGAACGACTCAAGGTATAATCCATATAACTGTACGCTTAACCATCGCCATTTCTTTTTCCAGGTAGAAATTGGGAGGCACATGGTACACAACCGGGAGTGGGAAGTGTACAGAATCTTGATCGATGAAGCCGATAGCTTGTGCGTGCCCAGAAAGAAGATTGTGGAAGGCGTGAGAAACAAATTGATGGGGTGGGAGTAGGTTGAGATGTTGATGTGAGTCAGCTTATTAGTCTCTCATCGCATTGGTGTACAGCAAATTGCTTTCAGTTTTAGCATACAAATCACATCTAGATCATATAACGAGGCAATCACTGTATATCACGAGAAGCTAGGAGACAGATCATGACTAGGCGCTTACCCCCAACTCAGGCTATTTCCATCAGAATACCAGCATTCGCATATCATTGATGTATGTTTTTGACCAAAGCAGCGTCGGTGAATTTCTTCTGGTGTCCTGATCCACTTTCATGTTAAGGATATTTCAAGGCCCGTCCCAGTCGTTTCTGATCCACGATATTGGTTAAGAGTGGACAGCGGCATTGCTGATGGGTCTATCTCTGATTCGCGTTGCTCTTCATAAGAGCTGAGCTTGGAACGGGTAACCCGATTCTCGTCTTAGTACACAGTGCGGACATGGTCATTCGTAATTTTGCTTCGC
Organism: Syzygium syzygioides; assembly: GCA_031216285.1. Taxonomy (NCBI): domain Eukaryota; kingdom Viridiplantae; phylum Streptophyta; class Magnoliopsida; order Myrtales; family Myrtaceae; genus Syzygium; species Syzygium syzygioides. The sequence continues at coordinate 3,403,083 of CM062251.1, read as the reverse complement.
AAGTTACTAAGGGCGCAAATGATAACCATTTTATTTCATAAATCAATTTCTCGTCAGAAATGAATTTTTCTATTTTTATTTCATGGACGAGTTTCAGAGCTAAAATACATGTGTGATAACAATACAAAAATTTTGTTTCTGAAATAAAAATTCGTTTGATAACGGTACAAAATTTCTCTCTTGAGCGGTTGGCGAGTGGGCGACGGTAGACGATAGAGGATGGCGGCCGACGGGAGGTGGACGGGGGTGGGTGGCAAGAGGCAGCGGGTGGTAGCAGACAACGGAGGACCGTGGCAAGAGGCGGCTAGCTTTGGGCGGCGGTAGACGGTTGAGGATGGCGGTCGACATTAGGCTGTGGTGGATATCAGAGGACAACAGGTGACGGCGGGAGGTGACTAGCATCGGATGGCGGCAAAGGACGGTAAAAGGTTGCCAACGGGTGGCAGTGGATGGCGGCGACCAATGGGAGGTAGCTAGCATCAAGCGGCGGCGGAGGATGGCAAATGGCGGTTGGTGGTGGCAAGTGGTGAAGGATGGCGACGAACCAAGTTGGTGGGTAGTGATGGGAGGCAATGGCAGGCGTCAAATGGGCGGCTTGCTAGTAACGAGGACGAGCGATGAGTAGAAATTTTATTCCTCATGTCAATTCTAGATTTAGAAAAGTAAAATTTTTTACTTTTGATTTCTATTCCATAGTTATTTCTAGAATAGAATTTTGTTCTATAAATAGAAAAATAAAATTGTGTTATCAAATGAATTTCTGTTTCAAATTTATTTTCGAAAATAAAAAAATAGAAAAACAGATAAATAGAATGATTATTATGCATGCTTCAAGAGTCTTTTACTGTTGTTCATCGGTGACTAGTGGGGTATTGGAAGTTCACTGCCTCGGATGGACTCGCAGTCGTACGAAAAGAGAGAAAATGGTGTTGTATCTTGGTTGTAGGGGAGCGAACAAATTTACTCAAAGATAAATAGACCCCGTTTGGTTCAGTATTTGGAATGCTCATTTGAGCTCTAAAGTCCCTTGGCCAAATACAAATGGTGTTTGATAATTTTTTTTACTTACTTTGGAGAGATGCAATTGCATTTGGAATGCTCTCTAAAGGATTTTTGGCTGATGCAAGGGTGAAGGTGGATTGAGAAGTTGCATTTTCGGAATGCAACTTGTATTGTTCATCACCACTGTTCATCTTCCCCAGAGGTAGGTCCGGTGGCCGGCAATTGCTGATGGGTCTATCTCTGATTCGCGCTGTGCTGCATAAGAGCTGAGCTCGGAAGCGGGAGGTCTCAGGTGACCTGATTCTTGTCTTAGTACACAATGCAGACATGGTCATTCGGAATTTTTTTTGGTAAGATTAATCATTCGGAATTTCACTTCGCAAGTTACCAAGAGTCTCTCACTGTTGTTCATCGGTGACTAGTGGGGTACTGGAAGTTCACTACCTCGGATGGACTCGCGGTCGTGCGAAAAGAGAGAAAATAGCGTTGTACCTTGGTTGTAGGGGAGCCAACAGGTTTACTCAAAGATAGATAAACCGCCCATCTTCAAGAAAAGAGGCGAAATAGGTGCACCAAGTGCATGAAGTACTAAATAACTTGCTTATTTCAAGGCCGTTAAAAGTGCTTATTACTTAATGATATGAACAGTTTAAACTAAGATGAATGAGCTCGCGGAATTTAATATGAAATCCCCGTTTCATTGAGTGATTACCATAAGATACTTTCTCACTAATCGTGAAACTATGATTATCCCAATTTGTGACGAAATGTGTGTTTGAATAGTGATCACTTTTTTACTTCAAACAACTCTGTCATCGCCGCTCCATTATGATATCGGTGGCAGTAGAATTGGAATTATCTTAGGTTCGAATAACCTGTTATCGCCGCTTCGTTATAGTATCAGTCACAAGTAGAGTCGGGATTATTTTAGATACCTAAGATCGAGGGAAGATTACGGAAGTTGAGATTAAATCGTGCGTCACTGGACTAGCCACGTCCCCGGTGACTCGCTCTACTCCTTAAAGAAAAAGTCAAAGCCTGAAACGCCCCATCTTCCAGCTAGATTCGTGGAGCAACAGCAGCTCAACCACGTAGATTTTTCTGAAGCCACCCCCCCTCGTGCATGGATGCCACGTGTCCTCCCATCCCGGAGAACGCAGCTGAGGACCTTACAAAGTGATGAAAGGTGTTTAGGTTGAGTGTAAACAGATGAAACTCAACATGAAATCACATAGTACTTTGTGATAGTGTTGCAGCAAGATCTCTTTATTTTCTTTCATATTGCTCAAAGATCAAAGGCTGAGAGCAACCAGCAATGAACTTGGCCTCACCCCGACCTTTCTGGTGACCCTCGCTGTCTCTCGCTCCTTCCTTCTTCTTGGCCTCTTCTCTCTCGACCCTGAAAGCCGGCAAAAAGATCGACAACCATGTCACTGCTCAAGCCCAACCAGCCTCCATCTCGCACCATCGCCATCATCGCGCTGGCGCTCACATTCACCCTCTGCTCGTCGTCGCCGGCAATCCTTCAAGTCACGGAGCACAGCCCTCTCCTCATCGCCGAGCGTAGGTTCCAAATCTTCATGCGCAAGTACGACAGGAGCTACTCCACCCGGGAGGAGTACTCGCGCCGCCTTGGGATCTTCGCGGCCAACCTGGCACGGGCCGCAAAGCACCAGGCCCTCGACCCCACCGCGGTCCACGGCGTCACCCCCTTCTCCGACCTCTCCCCCGATGAGTTCGAGAGGCTCCACACTGGCGTCAGGGTTGGCGGAGGCGGTCTGGGCTCCTCGAGCGGTGTGGCCCCGCCGGCAGAGGAGGAGAAGGTGAATGGGTTGCCGGAGAGCTTCGACTGGCGAGAGAAGGGAGCTGTCACTGAGGTCAAGACGCAAGTGAGTGTGTTTCCTTTTGGGATATATACACTTGTTATATATCCCCTCATTTATAATTGACTAACAAACTGAGCTGGAGAAAGCTTTGCTAAAGTAGATTTAAAAAAGTGGTGATTAGGTCTTCTATGTAGTAGTAAGATAGAAAATAATTGTCAAATGTTGCCCTTTAATTCGGTTGTCTTTGAAGACGCTGGCCCATCAGAGTGTGGGATTAAAAGGCAATTTCAGATTCATGGTATTGTAGATACAGAACTTGATTGGTATTGTAGTCAATTGATTCTGCTGCAATCTTTTGCAAGAATATGTCAAATCTATTAAATTTCATGTACAACTTTCCGTTTCAATCATCCTGAGTTATATGGAGTTGAACCATTCTTTTTAGTCCCACCACCTATATTATATACAGATTGTATGATTATGGTGACTTTGTTCAGGCTGACCATTTATATGGTGTGATCTTGGAGGAAAAACTTGTTTGATAGATGAAAATTTGCAAGCAGGAGTTGCTGTGGTGTAGTGGTTATCACGTTAGTCTTACACACTAAAGGTCCCCATTTCGATTCTGGGCAGCAACATCAATTTGCACAAATTTCTCTCGCCATGTCTTTTTGGTGTTCACTCTTTCCATGTTTTTTGTCCATTTTATGTTGCGTAATGATCATAAACATATGTAATGTGGTAATTGCAGGGCTTGTGTGGTTCATGCTGGGCCTTCAGCGCTACAGGAGCTGTTGAAGGAGCCAACTTCATCGCCACTGGGAAGCTTCTCAATCTTAGCGAGCACCAGCTTGTCGACTGTGATAGCACGGTTAGCTCCTAACTCCAATTAACACAGCCAAATGATGTTAAAGAGAAATTCCGTGAAATCAATCGATTGGTGTTGCTAATTGTACTCGGAATTATTGCTGAAATCCTTACTTCGACTTGTATTTTTGTTGGGATTTTTTTTTCGAAGTGCGATTTGTCACAGAAGACAGCATGCGACAGCGGCTGCCATGGAGGCCTTATGACGAATGCGTACAGGTACTTGATTGAGGCGGGCAGGTTGGAAGAGCAGAGCTCTTATCCTTACACTGGGAAACGCGGGTAGTGCAAGTTCAAATCGGATAAGATAGCCGTCCGGGTGGTGAATTTTTCCACCATCCCTGTCGACGAGGACCAGATAGCAGCACATTTGGTCAAACACGGTCCCCATGCAGGTTTGGAATTCTGATTTAAGAATCCGTCCATCCTCCATTTCCTTCCTTTATTCATTATTCATTCACATTTGCGCTCAAAACATCTGGCCCTGTCTGGTGAAAGATGCAAGGCCTTACTATCTCATAGCTTAATCAAAGGCAAACATCGCGCATGGGCCGAGCTGTTTGGTGGGTATTGGTAGGTTTTTCCATAACCAACAAGGTTCATGTCGATCACAATATGATTAAAATTTCTGGGAAGGTCTTCAAATTTCCTAGGATAATCTTTCTGGTATGGGCTAGGAATTATCTATATGCTATGTCTGTTTTGAATTATTTCAATTGTTAACTTAACGAATAAACTTAGCCAGGCTTCTGACTTGTTGAATATGCTCTTACAACGATTATGTGAAAAGCCCGCTACTAATCCGCCTAGTGCCTTATCGAACCGGCGTATAAACAGCTTCACTGATGAGCTCTTGGTTTCCGATCGCAGTGGGGCTAAACGCAGTCTTCATGCAAACTTACATCGGGGGAGTCTCGTGCCCGATCATTTGCGGCAAGAGATGGGTCAATCACGGGGTGCTCCTCGTTGGCTACGGAGCGAAGGGGTTCTCCATCATCAGGCTCGGCAACAGGCCATATTGGATCATAAAAAACTCGTGGGGGAATCGCTGGGGAGAGCACGGTTACTACTGGCTTTGCCGTGGGCATGGCATGTGTGGAATGAACACCATGGTTTCGGCTGTTGTGACTCAAGCATCGGGCTGAGCTTTTATCTATCTATCTCTCTCTTTTTACACTTCTCAAGTATCTCCTTTGTTGTATAATCGTATAGATTACGGGTTGGTGAAGATGGTGATGAGCGGTATCCGTAACAATATGGAAGTTTCGCAGGTCATGTAACGTGAGAAGGGGAAAGCAAAGCTCAGGTGTTTTCTAATAATTTTTACATTTTGACGGCACGCTGTTTTTCTGATCTTCATAAGGATAACGGATTTAGCTCTGATATCACTTATCCAAAAGAACACTTTCCTATGGGCAACTTTCCTATGGGCAACGAAACACTAATTCCCAAAAATGACATTTACTTAAATTAACCAGAAGTAACATTTTTTTATCACTTACATATTGCAACACTAATTCCCAAAAATGACATTTACTTAAATTAACCAGAAGTAACATTTTTTTATCACCTACATATTGCAGCGTGATTATGAAATACATATCGCACTTGGTGCGAGAAATTTACCTAGTCATGTTAACATGTACCGAAACATCTACCACTCGGTTATTTACTTTAGAGCATTGATTATAAATGAGAAATTAGAATCAACTTAGGAACTTTAAACAAGTTTCGATCAAAAGAAACCAAAACGAGATTATCCGCATCAATGGGTCCCTAGTCACATCCCGATTCGGAAAACCACGAACGTCCAACTACATAGCTTTTGGACCGACGACTTTGCTGTTGCTGGCATGATCCGTAGTCTCATCCCGATTCAGCGACAAGAACTCTCTTTCAGAGAGTAGCGGGTTGGTGGCTTTATATAACTGTTGGTCAGCTACAATAACTCTCTCATGTGGCATTACAGACGTACCGACTAGTGGGATGAGATTTTAAGATGGGTCACTAATTGCATGATAAATGAAAAGAATTTTTTTGTTTCTCATTTGGAAAAATGACACAAACAGTCTCTGAACTTTGATCTAATGTGCGATATGGTCCATGAACTTTTAATTCGTTCAACGTAGTATATGAACTTTTACTTAATGTGCAACGTGGTTCGTAAACTTTTAATTTGTCCACGAACTTTTGATATATGTTCAATTAGAAAAATCACTAAAACAATTCTAAACCTATTGCAATTGTGCAAATTCAGTCCTAAACATTTTTTTGGTACCAATTTAGTCCTTAACCTTTTGAATTTGTGCCAAGTCAGTCCATTTGGCTAATTTTGACTGGTCGGTACTGACATGAATGTCGGCCAATGCCGACTGACATGGCAATTTTAAAATAACTTTTTTTATTTTTTTTTGGAATTTGTTTTCCATCTTCTTCCTGGCCGGACCGACCAGAGGCTGACGCCAGTGAGTTCAACCTCACTGGCCACAGGTGAGGCTCGCCCTCGTCGGCACTGGCGAGGGCAAGGTCGAGCCTCGCCATGGCTAGGCGAGCTCGACCTCACCCAACGACAGCAAGGTCTCGCCAGATTTGGGCAGCCTTGCCATCGCTGGGCGAGGTCGAGCTCACTCGGCCATAGCAAGGCTCACCCTTACTGTCGGTGGTCAAGGTTGAGCCTTGCCACTCGCCCTCGCCAGTGCCAATGAGGGTGAGCCTCGCTCTTGGTCGACGAGGTTGAACTCGCCGGCATTAGCCTCTGGCTAGTTCGGCAACGACCGGCTAGGGAGAAGATAGAAAAAAAAATTCGAAGAAAAATAAAAAATAAAAAAATTGAAAAAATAAAAAAAATTAAAAATTATCACATCAGCATTGGTTGGCATTCATGTTAGCAACGGCCGGCCAAAATTGGTCGAATGAATTAAATTGGCACAAATACAAAAGGTTTATGATTGAATTGGCATAAAAAAAATTTAGGACTGAATTGGCACAATTGCAATATGTTTAAGCCTATTTGGTAATTTTTCTTGTTCAATTTAGTCCTTGAACTATATAAAAATGTTCAATACAATCCTTCTATTAATTCGAGGTCAAAAAATATATTGAATATTCTCGTAAAGTTTGGGGACTACATTGATTATGTATCAAAAGTTCATACACCATATTAAATAAATTAAAAGTTCAAAAATCACATTGCACATTAGATCAAAGTTCAGGAGCTGTTTTTGTTGTTATCCCTTTTCATTTTTAGAAGCGGGGGATTCTCTTTTAGATGTTTCAACCGCATCATCCTCCCAAACTCATAGCTAAATTCCCATGCAATATGTGCGGAATCCACTATAAAACAATGGCATCCAGCATTTCCTTAGCAACAGCCCAAGCTATCCTTTAGTTATCCCCTTCACCATTACAGACCTTATAACCATCTTCTTGAGACCTTTTAGGACCGCAGCAGCTCCAATTTCAGTGGATCTATGACCCCTGAAACATGTGTTTTAGGATTAACTTGTGTTGGAAATAAAAAAGATTTTTCGTAATCCAAGCTTATCTTTAATGGATTCTTGCAATTATTATCTAGAGACTTGGAGTCTTGGAAATTATTCTATAGGAAATTATGTTTACTTATTGTTGCTTGTTTTCAAGATAGTTTTTAATTGTTCTAGTTATCTAAATGGTCTATAAATATCATGTAATCTTTCAAGAAATATTAGAACATCAGTTCCAAATTTCATTATTCCAATAATTTGGCATGCGTAAAACAGATTTAGGATTTTTTGTTAGTTATCCTCTGAATAATGCATAATGGAAGCACATAGCTTTGATCACAAATTTATGGAAAATGGATCCAGTTTTAGATATCAAAACAATGTAGAATTGGAAGATTGGCAACTGAGAAAAGAGGGGAGAGTTGGGGAGAAATTTCCAAAGGATAGATAGAAGTATATAGACAGAAGAAATGAAACTCTATATTTTTTGATTAATATCCAATCACGACAAGAAGCTAATTACAAAAGTTGCAAAGACAGCATTTAAAATGTTACCGGCAACTAGACCCTAATTCTAATAAATAACATTTTCCCAACTTACGAGCCTAACTAGTCTTGTTCATATAACACATATATATTCACCATTGGATTATTTACTTTAGAGCATTGATTAGAAATGAGAAAATAGGACCAACTTAGGAACCCTAAACATGTTTTGATTGAAAGAAATAAAAACAAAACTATCCGTAACATTGGGCCCCTAGTCTCATCCTGATTCGGAAAACCACAAACCTTCTACTATGTAGCTTTTGGACAGACGACTTTGCTGGCATGGTTCCAGTGATATGATGCCAAAATCTGATCAATTATGGTGCCAAAGTTTTTTCTAGTGCAAACATTTCCTTATTTGGTGTAAGATGACAAACAAGTTGATTGAACGTGGTCTCATTTTGGTCATTTTTTAGAATGAGACAATAACACAAATAGTCCCTGAACTTTAGCTTAATGTGTAGCTTAATGTGTAATTTGATTCCTGAACTTTTAATTTATTCAATGTCATCCCTGAACTTTTGGTACTTGTTCAATTTAGTCACCAATTTTCATTGAACATTTCATATAGTTTGGTGACTAAATTGAACATGTACCAAAAGTTCATGGACTATATTGAACATTTTCATATAGGTTAGTTACTAAATTGAACATGTACCAAAAGTTCAGGGATGACATTGAACAAATTAAAAGTTCAGAGACCATATTGAATATTAGGCTAAAGTTCATGGAGTACATTGAACAAATTAAAAGTTTATGGACCAAATTATACATTGGGCCAAAGTTCAGAGGTTGTTTGTATCATTTTCCCTTTTAGAATTAAAGTTGACTAAGAGGGATCGCCTTTTGAAAGATTCTTGACACTACAAAAAACATCTTTTTTCCGACGAAATTTCCAACAAAAAATTTATAAAAATTTTTTGGAAAACGAATTTTCCAATGAAAAAAATTCGTTGGTAATTCATCGTCGCAAATTTTTCCAACGAAAAATTTCAATTTTCGTTGGAAATTTGCAACAAAATTTTTTTCATTAGAAAATTCGTTGAAAAATTCGTGGCTAAATTCGTTGGAAAAACTACAAAATTTTTTTTTTGGTTGAAATTAAAAAATCGTGGCAAAATTAGTTGGTAATTATTTGTTGCAAAATTTGTTATGACAAAAATCATACGGGCAAGGGCCAGCCTCGCCGCTAGCACTGGCGAGGGCCAACCTCACCGTCGGCAAGCTCGCCAGCCATGGCGAGCTCGGCTCTCGCCATGGCCGGTGAGCGCCAGCCTTGTCGCTAGCGAGGGCCAAGCTCGCCATGGCCGATGAGCTCGAGCTCGCCCAGATCTGGGCGAGCTTTGGGCGACCTCGAGCTCGCCGGCCATGGTAAGCTCGGCCCTCACCATGGCCGGCGAGGGCTAGCCTCGTTGCCGGTGAGCTCGAGGTTGCCCAAATCTGGGCGAGTTCTGGGCGACCTCGCCATGGCCAACGAGCTCGAGCTCGCCCGCCATGGCGAGGGCCTGGCCCATGGTGGTGGCGCTCAGCCTCGCTGCCGTGAACGCGACGAACATCGCCCCCTTCATTGGCCGGATGCTTGGCAGCGGCGGGGGGAGCTTGGGCCTGGCGGTGGAGCAGTGCCTCAGCGAGTGCGCCGACCAGTACGTAGACGCGATAGAGCAGGTGGAGGAGAGAGAGAGAGAGAGAGAGAGAGAGAGAGAGAGAGAGAGAGAGAGAGAGAGAGAGAGAGAGAGAGAGAGAAAATGTGTAAATTGAGAATTGTTACGAAATTGGCCGAATAATGAGCGCAAAAATGTTAAATAAGGAAGGAATAGGGTTTTCGTTGCAAAATTTGTGGGAAATTTCCCACGAATTTTGCAACGAAAATTGTACACACTAAAATAATTGCCCGGAAAATTGAAATTCGTTGGAAAATTCATTGGAAATTTCCCACGAATTTTGCGACAAAATTAGTACATGCGGCATCTTTCAAATTCGTTGCAAAATTTGTAGGAAATTTCCAATGAATTTTCCCACGAATTTTAATTTTCCGGGCAATTATTTCAGTGTGTACAATTTTCGTTGCAAAATTCGTTAAAAATTTTCAACGAAGTTAAAAAATGCCGAACAATACCGGGTTTTTTTTGAATTCGTCGCAAAATTTGTTGGAAATTTCCAACGAATTTTGCGACGAAAATTTTTTCATCGCTAATTTCCAACGAATTTTGTGACGAAAAATTTTTCGTCGCTAATTTCCAACGAATTTTACTTTTCATTGGAAAATTTGTAGCAAATTTGCGATAAAAATTTTTTCGTTGTAAATTTTCATGGCAAAAATCCAGTTTTTTTGTAGTGCGAGTGCTCTCGGTATACGGGAGTTCGGCTCATCAACTTACGTTATTGGATGAGGTGAGAAGCCACCTCATCTAATAGTACACGTGATTGGGCTCGCATGCATCGAGAGAGCATAAAAGTCATTCTCCATCTTAATTCTTTGTTTCACTCTGCAATCATCAAATGCTTTTGAACTGTTTATATTCTCTCTGAGTAAAAGACAATGGTGTGTCAATATGTGAAAACCAAGGGTGACCCAGCTAATTGTGGAGAAAGATGATACCAATAATATATACGGTCTCGATTAGAAGAAGCTCGTCGAGTGCTTTTCTATGTTGACAGGCCACCAAACCCCCTCCCCCGCCCCCCTACCCAATAAAAAAAAACCTAGTGAAAAGCTGTAATCAACCATATAAATTAGACTATAATGCTTAAAAATAAATGTCTCATCTCTGCACACAACTCACGTGCCAAGGCAATCGCTCGTGGGAGATATACTTTTCCTTCATATCAGGACAACATATATATGCACGTAGTCGTTTCTCAATATGTTTGGTTTGTTTCACAACAGTAAAAGAACATCAGACAGTCATGTATCTGTAGGACTTCTTAGACTAAAGAAATCTTCTCAACCAAACACAGTCCAGGCCTTTGAATTAACTATCAGTCCTGCTTCCACTAAAGCAAATTACAGCAGTTTGAAGTTCAAAGAGATTTACATTCTCTAGGATCACGCTCCTAGAGGCTCCTCATGATTGCAAATCACACCCCTAACCTTAACAGATGCAGTGTAATCAAAGAATCCCACGACAACAGCTACGAAAGTCTATTCTTGGGTTTAATTGATAATGGCTAACAATTCTCAGGACCTCTTAAGCTCGTGAATGCGCATCTCATGCACATCAACCCTCTTTTCAATTTAAATATCATACCTCTCGCTACTTTTTCTCATTTTGTGGAGTGCTTAGGAGTAAGAGTCATAACCCTATCTTTTGATGGAGGAGTCTCCATGAGTTCACCTTTTAAAAAGAATTTATTGTGTTTTTTATTGAAGGTAAAGCTACAGGAACTGAGTATTCCCTACATTTCTTGAACTTTTTTCTTTTTGGATCAAAAACCTTGACCCCAAAGAAAAACGTTGTCGTCTTCGCACGACTGAGAAAAATAACTTTGTCGTCTTTCATCTGAGGAAAAGGTACCAACATCAACGTCATTCCGTAATTACTACATGTGGCCCAAGAGCAGTGGAAGTTTCTACCAACATGATTCACGTTTGATATGATCCATACTTCAGCGGTCTTGGTCTTCTCTATTTTTTTCTTCAATCCCTCACGGATGAAGTATTGGTCTATTATTGAACGATCACATCAAATAGTTAAGAGTGACATTTTCAAATGAGCACGGTTCATCTCGTGAACAATGTTAATCAACTTTGGATAAGTTATTTATAGAAATAATATGCAACATAGTATTTTCAAAGGTACACATATCATCTTGTGAGTAGAGCCTTATAGATACACCTTAACAAAATAAGGAAAAATTATCAAAACAGTCCTAAACTTATTGAAATTGTGGTGATTCAATTCTAATTTTTTTTTTTGCCAATTACGTCATAAACTTTTCGCATTTATGCCGATTTAGTCCATCCGACGAGAAAATATCCAGTGGTTTCAAAACGCCATGTCAATTACTAATGTAGTGTGCATTTTTTAGTCATGTCCTATAATAAAATGGCATGCGTTTGCTGAGTTGGAATAAAACAAAAAAAGACCAAATTCTCCCTTCTTCCTCCTCCTCCATCCTTCATGAGATGATTAGCAGCAGCAGGAAGGTGACCTTCTACAGCCATGGCCTTCTTCACCTTTGTTGGCATCCCTCGTCCATGGCCAAACAAGCTGTCGTTGCTCACGGACATGGCCCCAGAACTGGCCGAATTTCCAGATTGAGCAACCTCTTACGACGTTGCTCAATGTTGACGACGGCCATGGACAAGTGACACAATGCTTGAATGGGTTTGACCATTGATGGCCAGATTTGGAGATTTGGAGAGCGACACTGAGAAGGTGACAACAGCCATGGACGAGGGACACGATGATAGATCTGGAGGTTGGAAAAAAATAGAAAAAGATGAAGCCAGAGGGGAGGCTCGGGCCGACCGTGAGAGATGCCAGAAGGGGTCCTCTATCATCATGGTTGCAAGCTTTGCTTGTCCATGGCTCGCGAGGAGCCTCATCCACAAATTTGGCGACCGTGGATTGTCTGTGGTCGTGAGTTCTAATGGTGAGCTCCATATCTCGTCCATGGACGAACAATGTTGACAACAGAAGCTTCTTTGCTTCGTTGGAGTTGCAGATCTCTTACTGGCAGAGCCTGAGTTTTCACTGTTGTTAGGCTGGGATGGAGGAGAACAAGGGATGGAGGAGGAAGAAGGGAGACTGTGGTCTTTTACGTTTTTATTCCAACTCAGCGAACACATGTTATCTTACCATCAGACATAACTAAAAATGCCCGCCATGTCAGCAATTGACGTGGCGTTTTGAAACCACTAAATATTTTCTCCCATCCAATCAATTTTGGCCAGAAAATGTTGACATGGATGCTGGCAATCTTACGGGACGTGGCCGGTGCTGACGTGGACAATTTTAAATAATATTTTAATATTTTAAAAATCATTTATTTATTTATTTTTCTTTTTTCTTTTTCTTGAGGAAGAAGGGAAGAAAAAAAAGAGAAAGAAAAGAGAAAAAATTAATAAGAAAAGAAAAAATATAAAATATAAAAAATTATCCACGTAAAAGCTGGCCGTACCACGTAGGACGGATGATATCCATGTCAGCACTAGCTAGTCAAAATTGGCGAGATGAATTGAATTAGGACAAATACAAAAGGTTTATGACTCAATTGAAAAAAAAAGGTTTAGGATTGAATTAGTACAATTGCAATAAGTTTTTAGGACTTTTTTGGTAATTTTCCAATAAAACAATATGTGAATCCCTAGTATTAGTCGAGTTGAACAAAAAAAAAACAAAGAAAAAATGTGAAAAATTTAGAAAATTTAAATAAATTACAAAAATCGTCCAATTCAGATCCAATCAGTAGCCGGCCATGCCAGGTAGGATGACCAACACCGACTAGACCACCACGTTTGATCAAAATTGATCAGATGGATTACATTGAAAAATTGTCGAAATGTTTATAACTAAATTGATCAAATTGAAAAGTTCAGAACTGAGTTGACCGTTGTACAATAGTTTTACAACTTTTTAAAAAAATTTTCCGAAATAATTTCTAAGTGAGTGAAAGGAGTAAAGGTTCATAGGAGGTAACCGTAATCAAAAGTATTTTAGAAAAAAAAAACCGTTTTTAAAAGTAGTAACCGGATGAGGCTGTATTTTTTTTTTTTTTTTAAAAAGGGCAATTTTCCTTAGTAGGAAGCAAGTGATTTTGCTTTGTGAGACGACAATTTTTCTTGTGCAGCCAACATTGCTACTGGCCCCGTGGTGGAGCAGGAGTGATGGATTCCCCCACTTGACAGCGGTGCGCAAATAAAATCTGCGGCCTTCAATAGAGCTAAAAGACAAATTTTGCTTCACCGAAAGTCAACATGTAAGTCATTTCTCAATTATCACCAATCCCCCTTTAAGGCCACCATCAGTGTTCTTGGATCTTCCGATAACAAAGCAACGAGAGATTCCTCTCCAACCTCAAGCTAGCTCTTATTCATGGCTGACAGGTAAAAACCTCTCTCTCTCTCTCTCTCTCTCTCTCTCTCTCTGAGCTCATATTCTTATCCCTTGTTCTCTTGCTTGCCCACAGCAAGAACAGCAAATCCACCAACGGAATAGATGAGGAGGAGCAAGTTGATGAGAGGAAGTACTTCCAGAAGGTGCTTAAAGACGTCGTGGCCCTCAACTCCCTCTTCACGGTCGCAGTCTTCGTCGGCCTCTCCCTCGCCCAGCCGGGCCAAGTTCAGAGCCTCCAGGATGAAACAACTTGCCACCCAGACGCAAAAATACGCAAGCGGCTTGTAGCCTTTGAGATTGCCTCCTTCAGCTGCTTCATCTGCTCTGGCTTCCTCGCTAAGACAGTCATGGTTTTCCTCTACGTCGACAAGAATCAGGACAGAGACGCGAAGAACCTGCACCGCCGGTTTAAGTACCTCGTCGGGTTCTATTTGTCAATATACGTGTCCATGGTCGGGTGCCTACTACTGCTCCTGGCCATGGTCGACGTTGTCCAGATCAAGCTCGGCCGGCTCTCGTGCCACAGCAAGTTCACGGTCGGCACTGTGTCCGTCATGGTTGGCACCATCGGCCTCAGCCTTGTTATCTACTTCATGTCAGTGACCTACGGCGTGGTAGTCACCTTCAAGGCGGGGGAGAAAGGCAAGGGTGGTCCCGTCTCGAAGGACGACAACAAAGTGTAATGAGGAGAGGCGATAAGTTAAATAGTAGGACAATCTAAAATATGCAGGAATTATCATGTAACGTATATCTAGTGATATGTGTTTTATTAGATGTAGCCATGTAGGTTGTGTAGGGCTTGATATATCGCAAGTCCCTGTATGTTGTGTTTTAAGTGAAGGTGTTTTTCTATTGTGCATTACATGATTCTTGCGCGTCCTTCGAGTGAGTTTCGATCATCAACATTGATTTTCAAAGTTCTTATATTAAATGAACGTCCCAACTCTCACAGAGAGTTGCTGAATTGGTTCACTTCTTTAAACGTTCAAGGAAAAAATTGAGCATGCACCGCCCGTACAGGGGAAATTTTACTTAAGCGGCTTTGTCACGTAGGATGACCCGGGTCCACATCAGTGATTTTCAGTCAAAATTGGCTGGAAGAACTATATTAGTAAATCGCAAAAGGTTTAGGACTAAATTAGCCAAATTGAAAGGTTTATGATTCAATTGGAGGAAAATTATCTAAAAACTCCTACACCTATTACATTTTTGCCAATTCAGTCCTAAATTTTTTAAGTTTGCCAATTGAGTCAATTCGGCTAATTTTAGCTACCCAGAGTTGACATGGACGTCGGTCGGTGCTAGCCATCTGGTCAACGCTGTCATGGTAATTTTTTTTAATATTTTAATATTTTATTGAATTTTTTCCTTTTTTTTGGCCTTCTTCCCTTTGGTCGACAAGGTCGACCTCGCCAGCCTGTGGCCTCACCTAGCAACGGTGAGGTTGGGCAAGGTCGGCCTCGCCTGGGCTAGGCAAGGTCAGCCTCGCCTGGGCTAGGCAAGGCTCAACCTCGCCTGGGCTAGGGGGACCCAAGCAACGGCAAGGTTGGCCTCGCCTTGGCTGGGCGAGGCTTCGCCCAACTAGGGGTCGGCGAGGCTTGCCCTCGCTAGTGGCCCGTGGAGGCGAGCTTTGCTAGAGGTCGGTGAAGTCGACCTCATTGGCCCTTACCTCTGGCTAGTTTGACGACTGGCCAGAAAAAAAAAAGAAAAAAAAAAGAAAAAACAATAAAATATTAAAAAATTTGCCACGTCAGTGTTGGCTGGACGGCCGTCGTCCACGTCAACTCCATGAGGCCAAAATTGGCAGGATGAACTTAATTGACAAGAAGTGAAAATGTTTAGGATTTAATTAGCAAACTTGAAAGGTTTATGATTGAATAGGCAAAAGTGCAATAGGTTTAGAACTTTTTGGACAATTTTTCTATTGAATTAGCATCCGTACAACAAGTTAATGACCCTTTTTTGGTAATTATCCCCCGTATAATGCATAACAAAAGCACATAGCTTTGATCACAAATTTATGGAAAATGAATCCAGCTTTTGAAATCAAAACAATGTAGAATTGGAAGCTAGCCATTTGAGAATAATGTGAAAAGAACATTGACGAACTAAGATATACTTGTTGATGAAAAGGCTGTTTTATACACATGAATTTGAATACACATAATGGTAGCGGTAGATTTATAGATAATGATTCAAAGGGCAGATGCACTTTCTTTCGCTAGAGGGATCTAAAAAGCAAAAGTGATCTATAAATCATTTAGTATTTACCAAAAAAAAGAGCGCGCGAAATCTGCAAGTATTTTTTTACTTAATTTTGATAAGTAATAGTAGGTATATACTAATTTCCCGAATTGGTAATCCATTAAAACATAATTATAGGCGAGTCATGTTCAATACCCTATAAATTAAGGGTCGGTCTCCTTACTTTGTTTGTCTAGTATATTGGTAAGTCTATCCAGCATTATTTAATTTGTTCAATATAATATATTACAATATGGAAAATGAATTCGATAAACACATTATCATTTTATTTGACTGCCAATTATCGCCATTAAAATGCTATAAACAAATTTAATTCATGATAACATTTTAAAGGAAAGCTATTTTGTTTTTTAAAATAATCTGTAACGATACAATTGTTTTCATTAGATAAGCGAATTATAATTATTAAAGAAGAGCAATCGTCTTAAACAGAATCGCATCCATTTGGCGGGAAGCTTTCCATCTATAATATGGAATTAAAGATAAACAGTTTGTTAATTATGAAAAACAAAGAAAAAAAATCACGTTTTCGACTTAATGTCTTATTTTGTAATATTCCAAAAAAAGAGGGTAATTAGGAAATTGAAAAAAAAGGGTAAATTTGGGAGAAAAAAAAAGGGAACATTCTGGACATGAACCCAAAAGATCAAGAGAAGGAGGGAATCATGAAACATGCCTTAGTTATTGTAGCGACTTTCACTTTGTCTTAGGGTTACTATTGGCCATTTTTACCTTACCAAAGAGAGAGTATCAAGAGAAAGGGAGAGGAGACAACGACGCCGGAGATCTGAGACTCGATGGAAAATCGACCAATTCGTGGCAGGTTCTCGGACTAACTTAGAATGAATTGGTAAGCTAAGAAAAGTCGGTGAAGTTACTATCTCCCTTATCCTGTCTATCACTAAAAATATAATAATTGTCCGATATTGAGTTAGCGCCCGAGAAAACGTATATTTGCTTTTAAATTGTTTAAATTGTCGTGGCACTTATATAAGGTTCGCCATCATCGACCAAAAACAGCGGCACATATTATATTCAGATGCAATGTAGGATATGATTGTTTGCCTTCAAGAAACCCTATCATCCAAGATGGAGTTCCACGTCATCAGAAAGGACAAAAAAAAAAGCAAAGTGAGAAATAAGTGAAGATACTATAATATGAATATGAATATAAATTGATGGCTATAGAATTCCATGTCACGTTATAATGAAATTTGACCAAACAAAAAATGTTTTATGAGCTTGTCCACATAATAAAAAGCAATTTGGATAACTGCACAAGCTTGATATGAAGTTCTCCATCGCTTCACCTAACCCCCAAGAGAAGGAAAGACAAGTGGTTGCTGGTGGTGGTGAACATGACAACAACCCCCCTTTGCTGCTTTGCTGTCTCTCTCTCTTTTAATTAAGACAAACATTGTCGTCTTACAATTACAAATTTCCTGAAGATTCAACGGCAGCATCAGCTTGGTCCGAGAGTTGGCCGGTCTTTCTATATTCCTTGGATCTGTCATAAACAATTGTAGAGCGAACAAACGACAAAACGATCGTCAGGAACGAGCTAAGCGCCATTGAATATCATAGTTAGGATTGGAAGTACAGTAGGAATGACCTTTATCTACTGTCATTATTTGGGTAGTAGCCCTAGCCCCTAGGAATGGATATCCAATACTTGCAACATAAATGTACGTGATTTCGATTTCCTTAAAACGACATTGCACGAGCGACAAAAACAACGTCGTTCGTCTATTATCTGTGGAATAGAGACGAACAGTCATTTTCTAGTTGCAGCACGTGGCCCAAGAGCATTGGGAGTTCCGATCCACATTATTGACGTTTCATACGACCAATACTTTTATGGTCTTCGTCCACTATTTTTCTTTTTTTACTTGAATCCGTTGATCTCCATAAATATATATAAAAACCATTGGATAACGGGTATGATTCCCAAGGTTAATCTGTGCGGGACATGTTTGGGCTTGGAGATGCTATCTTTTGTGTCCAAATCAAACGTTTAATGACGGGATCAATTCCTTGTGGATTAAGTGCTGGTCTATTATGAGTAATCACATTTGATAGCTACGAGTGACTTTTTCAAATGAGTACCATTTATCTTGTGAGCCATGTCGATGAACTTTGATTAAGGTATTTCTAGACAAATTATGCTATAAGAGTGTTTTTGAGCATGGGGATCCAAGGCTTGGCCTTAAGGTACTCAAGCCCAGTTGCTAGGGGTCCAAAGCCTGTATTCAGGGGGATCGAGGCTTAGGCTGCTGGCACTTGGGCCGAGCCACTAGGGCCCTTGGCACTTGTGCCCAGGACTCACACACAGCTGTCAGGGTCCTTGGTCCGGCCTCGGGGGAACTAGGCCCCACCGTTGGAGAGCGCCAAGGTTCGATTGTCTTCTTGAAATCGTGTTCTTATATACAAAAAGAGAAATCTATTTTCCTAAATTTAAATATAAATTTTTCGCTGACTCAATTTTCTAAATGATCCAAATATTGAAAAACAAGAAAAATAATTTACAATAGCTAATTTTCCTTAAAACAAATGGGCATTTACTATCTTCAAAAGAAAGTTACTAACTGTTAATTTAGCTTACATTAGAAGGAGTTTAGGGAAATTGCCAATGTTTTCGATAATAACTAAATCTACCGCCTATGATAACTTGAGAAAACCCTCAGATTATTATTGAGTGCTAAAATCCTCGAGTTGAAAAGTTTCTGACCGAATTACTCTTCACAAAACAAGAAGGTACTAATTGGAGGGGTAATCGAAATTATCTACGTTAGTGCCAGCCGTGTTTCCTAGGACAGCCGCTGGCCATGTCAATAATATTTGGTTAAAATTGGCTGGATTGATTAAATTGACAAAACGTGAAAAATATTTAGGTCTTTATTGGCACAATTAAAATGTTTAGGACTGAATTGGCAAAAGTGTAATATGTATAGAATTTTTTGGGCATTTTTCCCAAATTTATAGGGTCTCTAGAGCCCAAAAAAGTTGAATGATATCATTTTGATAGGTTATTATTAATCACAAAAGCAATTCCAAAAAAAATCGACTTTTGTCGGCAAACGACATGATTCTAACCTAGTTCTTGGTAGGGGTGAGCGCGGTTCCAGGGTAAAACCGGGAACCAGAGAACCGGACCCTGTGGGTCCGGTTAGGTTCCAGGTTCTATGGACAGAGGGTCCGGTTCTCGGTTCCACATTTTTAGGAATCGGAACCAAGAACTGGGAACGGGAACCGGATCCCTAAAAATTAGAAACCCTACTCCTCTTGAAACCCTCCATCTTGTCCCCCTTGCTTGTTGCTTCCACTTCCGTCTCGCTCCCATTTTCGCTTCTGCCTTGCTCCTCTCTCGGTCGCTCCTGCTTCCACTTCCGCCTCGCTCCTCGCTTCCGCTTCTTGCTTTCGCCTTGCTCCTCGCTTCCGCTTCCGCGGTTCTCTCCCACTTCCGCACCCCCTTCCCACACACACTCTCTCTCTAGAAGTTATTAGAGCAAAACCAAGTGGAGTAGGATTCGTGTTATTCCCCTTGAACCAGAAGAAACTCCAACGAAGAAGACGAAGAAGAAGAAGAAGAGGGGTTAGCGAGGTACAGGTTTGATTTCGATCACAATTGAATCGCTGCTGGATCTTCGATTTCGCCCTTCGCCCTTGCGATCTGCGCTTCGGAAGGCTTGGTTAGGCTCCCTCGCCTTTCGATCATCAGTCCCCGATCGATCCCTCTTTCATGATGATCTCGCGGAGGAATCGCGCTCTAAGCATCCATCGCTCGATGTTCGGCCGCTGGTTCCTTCGTAGGCAGTGACCTAGATTGGAACTCAGGGAATTAGCGATTTTGCTTTGCGTGTTGTGGGGGAGGTTTTTGGGGGATTTTCTTTTTTCTTTTTTGATTTGATTTGGTTTGGTTTGTCGATTGGGGCTATGATATTAAGGAACTGGAAGGAGGAGGCAGAGAGGTCGGGGTTGGTGGTGTCGGTGTAACCTGGAACCGACCCTGGAACCTGTAACAGGGTAGGTTCCAGGTTCTATGTTCCGACGGGTAGGTTCCAAGTTCTTTATTTTGAGGAACCTGTACCCGAGAGTAGGTTCCAGGTTTCAGGCGAAACCTACCCGGAACCTGGAATCGCTCACCCCTAGTTCTTGGTGTTCTCGTATTTTTAAATATGAAATTACACGTTGATCTATTTTCATGGACAAGTATACAGTATACTATTTTAACATACTCTCCAGGGACAAATTATACGTTTAAATCTTTTTGCGTCTCTAATTGGTCTTATAATCAAATTCCAAACACTTCGATTGGTATATCAACCAAGGGATTAGAGGGAGCATTACATCATCTATGTATGGTGAAGTGCTTTCATCTACCAACTTAATTTCTTGAGATAATGACACGAATAATTCTTGAACTTTAATCTAATATGCAATGTGATTCTTGAATTTTAAATTTGTTCATTATAATCTCTGAACTTTAACCTAATATGAAAGTTATCTCTAAACTTTTAATTTATTCAATATGATTCTTAGATTTTTTATATGTGATCAAGTTAGTCCTTGGACTAAATAAAAATGTCTATTGTCATTCTTTCATAAATTCTAGTTCAAGGATAATATTGAATATTTTTCATATAGTCCGGAGATCAAATTGAACATGTATCAAAAGTTCATGAATCATATTACATATTAAATTAATATTTATGAATCATTTGTGTTATTTTCTTTAATTTCTTAAATAAGCAAAAGTTGCCATGTTTTTGGTATGGACTTCCTCAACGGTCGCTTCAAGGATCAACTACAGTGATCTATGATTTCATTTCCCCCCCAAATAAAGAACAAAAAGAAAAAAAAAAGCTGGTATAAGCGATGTCCCTCCTGTTTTTTTAACAGCTGGGAAAAGCTACAGTGACATGCTTTTAATTTTCTTTCCGGTGTAAAAACAGGGCAAGCATTTGCGCGACCGGTGCGAGCGCGACGCGACCTGATCTTAATCACCAAATCGCGTGAATTGATGAGATCCACGTGATTTAGCGGTCGAGATTGACCCAAACGGCCGAGCTTTGTATGAACTCGGGGCATGTAATAATTGTATCTGTATCTTTCTTTCGGGCATTTCAACGAGGGTGGGGTGGTGCTCCTCCCCCCATGGTTTAGAATACCGCATCTCCTGCCTCGGTAATGGGTGGGACCCACAGTCACATCCCACGTGTCAATTCATTCTCCCGACATGGAGCCCGCCCCCGCCCCCGCCCCCAGCTTTGGGCCGGCGACCCTCGTTGGCCCTCGCCTTCTCGAGGGCCGGCGGCCCTCACCGGCCCCGGGCGAGCCGCCGGCGAGGGTGTGCAGCCCCCGATCTGGGGGAGGGCGCGACCCTCGTCGCCCTAGATCGTGGCCCGCACGGCCTCGCCGGCGACCCTCGCCGGTCCTCGCCCGGGCCTTCTCGAGGGCCGGCGGCCCTTTTGGCCCTGGGCGAGCCGCCGGCGAGGGCGTGCAGCCCCTGATCTGGGGGAGGGCGCGACCCTCGCGCCAGATCGGGGCCTGCACGGCCTCGCCGGCAGCTCGCCTGGGGCCGGCGACCCTCTCCGGCCCTCGAGAAGGCCCAGGCGAGGGCCCCCACTCCTTCCCGACGGCAGTGGCGGCGGCCACTGGCGAAGGCTTAGCCACCGTCGCAACTACCGGGTCTCTATTTTTTTTTTTTTGGACGGGAGGGTAGATTTGGGACTTAAAAAATAGTTGGTGGTTTTTCTTGAGACTAAAAAAAGTTCAGGGTATATTTGGGACAAAGTATAAAGTTGAGGGATTTTTTTGGAATTGGGCCCCAATACTTCTGTGGTCTTGGTCTACTATTTTTTTTGTTTTTTTGCCTTGAATCTGCGAATCTCCATGACTACGTGTAAACCATAGAGTAACATGTATGGTTCCCAAGGTTAATCTAAGTGGAATGCATAGGTTTGAACATAGTATTTATTTCGTTCGAATTAAGCGTTTAACTACTTGACCAGTTTAATGAAATTCAATAGATATGAGTAACTTTTTCCTATGAGCACCATTTATTTCATGAACTATGCGATCACCTTTAATTAAGATATTACTAAACTAATTTTGCTGTAAAATGTTTTTGAAAACTCTCCAAGGGTGATATGAATAATAAGGCTATTAGTTTGCATGGGCAGATTTAGTGATCAAACCACAACATGTTTTGCTCAAGATACTTTCGAAGGCTACAACTGTTGCTTCGTGAGTGGATTCT
Source organism: Syzygium syzygioides (assembly GCA_031216285.1). Classification (NCBI taxonomy): domain Eukaryota; kingdom Viridiplantae; phylum Streptophyta; class Magnoliopsida; order Myrtales; family Myrtaceae; genus Syzygium; species Syzygium syzygioides. The sequence goes on along the minus strand of CM062251.1, from coordinate 3,380,774 downwards.
TGCAAATGCACAGTGTCGAGTTAGAAAAGTTTGGTTAAACCGTGCATGTGGACTCATATTAAGCCTTGGTGGAACCGAGCCTGATCGCAGGAGTCTCGAGATAGGCCTCAAGGGACTTGGGCCCGGGTGCCAATGTCCTAGGCTCGACCGATAAGGTCCTGAGCCAAGCACAAGGGTCTTGGGCCCAGCCTCAAGGCACCTAAGCCCCGCCTCAAGGATTTTGTGTCCGACCTCGAGGTACCGTGGCCCTAGCATGGGGGTCCGAGGCCTGGCCTTAAGGGACCAGGCCCAGTTGCTAGGGCCTAAGGCCTAGCCTCGGGGGAACCTAGGCTCAGGTCGTGGGGCACCTAAGCTAGCCACCAAGGCCCTTGGTACAAGTGGCGAGGACTCACACACAGCCGTTAGGATCCTTGGTTCGACCATGGGAGAACCAGCCCCAAGCATCGGAGCCCCGAAGCTTGGATTCCAAGCACCGAGGGTCAATTTTCTTTTCGAAGTTGTGTTCTAATATATCAAAGAGGAAATTATTTTTTTGAATTTAAATAGAAAGTTTTTGCTGACTCATTTTTCTAAATGATCCAAATATTAAAAAACAAGAAAATGATTTCTGACAGTTGATTTTCTACTAAACAAATAGGCATTTACTATCTTCAAAGGAAAGTTTACAAAGTGTCAATTTAGCTAACATTGGGAGGCGTTTAGGGAAATTGCCATTGTTTTGGATAATAAGTTTAGGTTCTACCACCCCTTATAACTTGAGAAAATTTTACTATACCATTGGATTATTATTGAGTGCTTAAATCATCAAGTTGCGAACTTTCCGGCCAAATTACTCTTCCCAAAAACAGAAGGTACTAATTGGAGGTGCAGTCGAAATTATTGGAGAACTACAATTGTTGATAAACATTTGCTCACCAGAAATACGATTAGTTGTTGCCCTTTGAGAAAAAAAATTGATAATGTTGGAGAACTATTAAGATTATGGGTAAATGACACAAATGGCCTTTGAACTTTGGCTAAATGTACAATGTGGTCCATGAACTTTAAATTTATTAAATGTGATTCTTGAACTTTTTGTGCCTGTTCAATTTAGTTTTTGAACTGTATGAAAAATGTTCAATGTTTTTAAATTGAACTTTCTCCTAAGAGTGATTTATAATTTGCCAGATTTGGGCACTCTTTTATCATAGCCAAAAACAAAAAATTGCTTCACCGAAAGGCTGAGTTGGTCGTTGGAACGACTGAATTGGACTAGCTGAGTTCACCTTCCAATTCTCAAATTTCTATACTCGTATCAACATATTTGCACAGTTGATTTTAGTGATGAATTTAAATGGTCAGCATGTAAGTCAACATTTCCCTATTATCATCACTTTCCCTTAAAAGCAACCAACAATGTCATGGGATCCTCTCCAACCTCAAGCTAGCTCTCATTCATGGCAGACAGGTAAAAAGCTACCTCTCTCTCTCTCTCTCTCTCTCTCTCTCTCTCTTTGGGAGCTCGTTCTCTCCACTCATTCTTTCTTCTATTGTTTGTCTACAGCAAGAACAGCGTACCCACCGCAGAAGAAAATGAAGAGGAGCGAGTGGACGAGAGGAAGTACTTCCAGAAGGTGCTTGACGACGTAGTGAGCCTCAACTCCCTCTTCACCGTTGCCGTCTTCGTCGGCCTCTCCCTTGCCCAGCCAGGCCAAGTCCATAGCCTCGAGGACGACGACACTTGCCACCCGGACACCAAGATACGCAAGCGGCTTGTAGCCTTTGAGATTGCCTCCTTCAGCTGCTTTGTCTTCTCCGGCTTCCTAGCCAAGACCGTCAAGATCTTCCTCTACATCTACAAGAATCGGGATGGCTTGCCCGGCAGCGTCGTGAAGAACCCGCACCGCCAGTGGAAGAGCCTCGTCGGGTTCTATTTGTCGATTTACGGGACCATGGTCGGGTGCCTGCTGCTGCTCCTGGCGATGGTCGACGTCGTCCAGATCAAGCTCGGCCGGCTCTCGTGCGAGAGCGAGTTCGCTGTCAGCACTGTCTCCGTCATGGTCAGCACCATCGGCCTCAGCCTGCTGATCTACTTCACTACAGTGACCTACGGCCTGGTGTTCACCGCCAAGAACGCATCGCCCCAAGGCAAGGTGGCGGAGACCGGCAAGGGCGTTCCTGCCACGGTTGGGAAGGTGTGACCATGAGAGACGAGAAGTTAATTAGTAGGGCAATCTAAAATATGATGGGCTTATCATATAACATATATCCAGTAAGACGATATATCATAGGTCCATGTATGTATGGTATGTCTTAAGTGCAGGTGCTATCTTCTCGTGCATTCCATGATTATTGCGCATCCCTTGAATGAGTTTCCATCTAATAGTCGACATTGATTTACAGAGATCACATATTAACTGAACGTGACAACTCTCGCTAAGTGCTGGATTGATTACTTCTTGAAATGTTCATTGAAAAAATAGAGTACTCACATTGCCAAAAATTTTATGCAAACGGCCTGATCCACTTTGATTTGAGCATTGTGACGAAAATTATATACAACCGGAATTTATCGACATATTCCTCCAAACAAACAGGAAAGAAACGAAAGACAAAACATAAATCATGGATCAACTAGAGTTTCTAAGGGGTTTGCTTAATAATAAGAAAGATGAATCTTATGTAAGTACTGTGAAATAAGATTTGATAATATACAAGGGGATTTCCTAAATATTCATTCCAAAAAATATAAAGTTCGAAACCAATGATATATGAGATCGTTTGTGTAAAAGGATTATGACTCTTGCTTTATCAAATCAATGATATATGAGATCGTTTGTGTAAGTTTTTCTCTACTATTAGAGTTTTGTCTAGTTACTGGTACTGTTAACCCATTTTAAAAGGCACAAAATTGCTTAAAACTCCGTCTTTCTTGCTTCTGATCATGTAAGAGGAGCTCGCCAAAAACAGTAAAAAGAAAGAAAACACATATGCTGCGGGCCCAATGCTTATCTCCACGAAAGACCGGATGGGTCAGACATGTTGCAGCCACTGCTTTTTCTCCGTGAGCTGGCCACTTACGTCTCTTTCATTCTTTTACGGATCGGCAATACTTTGGCAATTAATAAAAAATAAATGGGATAATGACACAAAATAATCCTTAAATTTTTGCTTAATGTACAATATAGTTCATGAATTTTTTATCCAATATGTATTAAGGAGACAATATTGAATATTTTCATTTCAAGGACCATGTTGCACATTGGGTCAAAAGTTTATGTACAACATTGAGCAAATTAAAAATTCAAGGACCATATTGAATATTGGACTAAAATCTTAGGTACCATATTGAATAAATTAAAAGTTCAAAGATCACATTACACATTAGGCTAAAGTTCAGAGACCATTTGTGTCATTTTCCCAAAATAAATTTAGGTGTCCGACTAGTTACGAGTAGCTAGATTAACAAGAGCAAAATTAATTACACGAGTGAATTATCATATTTGACTTCTTAATAAGAAAGATCTAAATGTGTTATCAAACAAGCAAGAACCGTACGAAAGTGATTGGCTTTTTTTCAATGTTGAGTTTTCAAAAGAAACACTACCAACACAAAAAAGTAAAAACCTTCAACAAATGGATTTCGAATGTTGGCATGTGATGGTCATTTGAATTGTTACTTACTGTGAAAATATATACATGCCATGATAGTGAAAATGTATTTTAAACTTCGTGACAGTGAAACGTGGTGTGATTGATAAATCACGATTGCCCACTTACTATGAATCTCGTTCTACTTGGCACCATGTCTTTATGTATTTCACTATTGATTGATTGGTTATGCCTCATTTCATTGCTACGTGATGTTTTCCTCATAGAAAACGCCTTCTCTATGGTCATCCCTGACATTGTGAAAAAAAAAAAGATATATCTGGTTTACGCTATGAAGTAATGTTAAAAATATTAAACAGATTTTTCAAAATATTTGGTATCACGCCCCGAACCCTACGGACACACAATATCCCGCTATGATCGTTATGATGCGACGACCCAGGATTCATCGCCGACATTTTCTTTTTATCTTTGAATTACGCAAGCGAAAACGATAACCAACACAACAAACCCCATACAACAATCACATTAGGGATAGTAGAGGAAAACCAGTCATAACAAAAGCCAATTTTTTTTTTATATCATACAATCGATTAACCCTGGGAACATACTTACAAGCCCACTTTGGGCGTTTCCACAAAAAGCCAGCAAAAAGATAAGGGCTAGGGTTAATCTAGTCCATCCAAAAAATCAGCTTCCAGGTTTAATCCTTAAGGACCAACCAAAAATTACGGTACTCCAAACCGCACAAGGAGCAACAACATGCTAAGGTCCTGAAAAAGGTTTAACAACAACAAATGAGATAAAATCTCAATAAGATAACGGCCTAAGCCCCGCTTAGGAGGCCAACTCGCCTCGGGGGTCCCTAACCAGGCAATACAGCATCAACAGCAACATCATTAAACAACCACATGCATCCTTATTTAGCCTTGGTACACTCGTTAATGAAATGAATATGTCACATACTCGAAGCATTTAAATAGATTTCCCATGCATCAATACATCACAGGTATGCGTGTCTCAATTATAAGACAGAATCTACTTGGGCACGTCCTATATCATGCCTAGCAGTTTCCATCACATAATCAGACACTATGCATCGCACGTATTCTAGTTATTACGCTCCTTCGGAGCCACTACACATCAAGCAATCTGCAGCAAGATGTTAGTCTTTCGGCATAATCGAGCTCCGTCCCACCCCGTCGGGCACGGCTACATTAAACGATCTATAGTAAGACGTTATTTCAATACAGCAACATCAAACGATCTACGGTAAGATAGTATCCCGTAAGGAGCATCGAATCCGCCATTGGGCCATGATTCAGCATTCGGAGTATCGGCTATCCAGATAATCTCCAAGCATCCGATAAAATCAAGCACGATCTGCAGCAGACCTCGATAAATCAGGCATCGTCAAGCGATCTACAGCAAGACGGCTCTGACGTGCGACCACATGAGCACACAAGCATTCCGGCCAATTATTATCTTTTCAATTAGCCCATGCATCCATGAATAGTGCTCACACAATGCCGCATAACAAACCAAGTGGTTACACATGCAAACAGTCAATCAATTTGTAAATCTCATTTCAAATATGCTTTCTTTTTCAAGACATCAAATTCATTTTGTAGACATAGCGATAACAAATATTTATTTTAGAAAACTCAAAATCCTTTCTTGAAAATAGTTATTATAATCATTTAGCTATACTAATTAATTAACACGATAATTCTTAGCATAAGCATCATAATTCAAGCATAAAAATCACAATTTGCCATTAAAAATCATTCAAATATTCATATTTAATTTTCGGAAATAAATTATTTTCAATATTATTCTTATATATTTTTTAATAATAAAATATTAATATTTAATGTCAAAAATTAATATATTTAATAAAATAATTGATAACTTATCAATAAATACGTGATAGCTTATCGCAAAACCAACAATAGCCTATCACACAAATAATCATAGCTTATCGAACTTTCCGATAACCTATCGCATAATCCCACTTAACTAGCCATAAACTTAAACTAAACTACCCTAAGCAAGTTTAATACTCTAAACGAGGGATTAGGGGTTAACTTACTCATTTAACAACGGCGATGACGCGAGCTCGCTTGTGGTGGCTCTGGTTTTGCGTTACGAGCAACGAACGGCAGCTATCCGGGTGCGGCGAAGGAGCGGCTGCTGTGGTGGTTGGTCAGGGCTGCTTGGGGGCTATTCCGGGCGTGAAATGGTGATTGGTGGTGTCGGTTAGGTAGCTGGACAGCAGCGGACCAGCAGCTGCAACGGCGGGGACGGACGATGGACGACGAAGTTTGGCGTTCCAGTACAAACAAGCCGGCTGTGGGCGGCTGTTCGGTGCTGCTTGAGGGTTGAACCGGGGACAAAATGGTGGTTGGTGATGGCGTCTTGGTGGTTGGGACGGCAGCGGACAAGCGGCTCAACCGGCGAGCGATGAAGCTAGAAACTTGGCTGGAAAACAGCCGGCGACGGCGGCTGTGGGGCGCGTCTGGGCGGTGCTGCTTGGCCAGAGGGGAGCTGCGGTGGCGGTGGTTTGGTGACGGGGTGGAGCGGCTCTCGGCGGGGCTGTTTCCGGCGAGAAAGGGCTGGTCTGGCGGGCTGAAAATGAGGAGCGAAACAAGAAGCAGAAGCGAGAGGAAGCAGCAGCAGCAAGCAGAAGCAGAAGAAGAAGAAGCAGCAGCAGCAGAGGAGTAGAAACAGAACACACGAAGAAGCAGCAGCTGCCAATAAGGAGAAGAAAAGAAGAAGAAGAAGTAGAGAGAGAGAGAGAGAGAGAGGAGTGGGTGAGAGTCAAAGGCGTGGGCAGCAGCAGCAGTGAAGCAGCAGCAAGTCAGCAACAGAATGGGTTCAGCAGAAACAGCAGCATTCACGTGAGGGAAGGAAGAAGTCAGCGGAAAAAGCAGTCAACAAGTGGGTGCAGCGTGGGAGGTCAGCGGGAAAGAAGGAGAGGAAAGAGAGAGAGAAGAGAGGGGTGTGCGTTCATCATTACCCCTAAAATTTTTTTCCTTTTTCTTTTGCAATTTCTCTAATTTTTGTCTCCCAAAATTACAATCTTGACTTCGATCCGTGTAGCAATTTACGGGCCGATTAAACTTTATCGGGTCTTGATGGCCAGCCTTTCTCGAGCACGAGGTTCAACGGGCGTTGCTCGGTTCACTTTCGTTTTTTGCATCAAATTTCCGATCCTTCGATCCTTTTTCGAAATTGGAATTTTTGATGGCCAATTCGTAAAAATTACGAGGCGATGTCCTATGGTTCGAGTGTAAAATCCTTAAGCATTTGACACTTAAAATCGGATCATAATTCGTGGCCGAAAATCGATCAATCACAACTATAATTCATCTCGAACTAACGGGCGGCTGTTAAAATTAAATTCTTCGATAGCCTTTCCCATTTGGTTAGTATTCCCTGAGTGACCAAAGCAGAGCGAGAATTAACTAATAGAGCGTTGACGAAATCACCATTTCATAAATCATCAAATTGAGTCGAATTTTCAGGATATTACATTTCGACTTTAAGAATGCACATATTGTTAGTATCTCATATTCAAGCATCTCAAATGAAACAGCATTTATGAACTGATCTTAACACTTTCATCACTATTATAGTGTAGTTCTTTAGCATCTAGCAAATAGCACGACCCCCTCCTCTCTCCCCGCAACCTCATTCCAAAGAGAAGCAAAATGACCAAGATGTTTTCTTACGATTGAAAGAGGTAAAGTAAATAATGTGGCCCACCCTTCTTGACATTTGAAAAATTCTTTACTTATATAAATGTCCACTAGCAATATGTTTCATCAATTAATTTATTGATTTCACATCGGAGAGATAGAAATGCAGATAAACTCTGGGTATCCCAAAAGAGGTATATTGAAAAGGTACTTGAGCATTTCAACAAGAATAAGGCTAAACTAGTGAGGACGCCATTAACTAGCCACTTCAGGTTATCTGAACAGCAATGCCCCACAAAACATGAGGAGATTGAGGAGATATCTCGAGTTCCCTATGCTAGCGCAGTTGGGAGTCTCATGTATGCTATGGTGTGTAGCAGGCCAGATTTATCTCATGCAGTTAGTGTTGTGAGCAAATACATGAGTAATCTAGGGAAGGAGCATTGGAATACAGTCAAGTAAATATTTAGATATTTGAGCGGGATTGCAGACTTGGATATTATGTTCAGTCGCAACAAAGGTTTGAAGGAGTTAGCGGGATATGTTGATTCAGACTTTGTTGGTGACCTAGACAGGAGGAGGTCTACTACAGGATATGTCTTCACATAAGCTGGTGGACCTATCTTATGGAGGGCGATGCTCCAGTCTACAATTGCATTATTTACTATAGAGACAGAGTACATGGCAGTTATGAAAGCTACTAAGGAAGGGTTCTGGTTGATTGGATTGGTTCGTGAGTTGGGTTTAGAGCAAAGAGGTGCGGTGTTACATTGTGACAGTCAGAGTGCCATACATCTCGCCAAGAATGAAGTATTTCATGCAAGAACAAAGCATATAGATGTTAGGTTTCACAAAATCAGGGAGCTTGTGTCAGATAGCAACATTCACTTGAGGAAGATTCACACGAATAGCGATCCTATAGATTGTTTTACTGAGCTAATCACTATTGAGAAGTTTAGATCTTGTTTGGGCTTAATTAATATAACTCGCTGTTGAAGGTGAGGGACGCACTCAATGAGTGCGAGAGTGTATTTCTTTTGGAGGTACGGGGATGAAGACATCTATATTTCATATTCTTTCACAGGTGGCTTTACAGAATCCAAGCTAAGGTGGAGATTGTTGAGATTGATGTCATGTATTCTGTTATTCAAGAGATTATGAGACGGTTCCAAAAGGTTCCCTGACGACTGGATAGCACGGGAGTTCCACTCCCCGGTGAGCGGGCGGGGGTCCGGGGGGGTCGCCTCAGCAGGGGTCGCAGGGCAGCGCCTCCGAGCTGCCAGAGCTTTTTATGTTCAATCATAAAATGATTTATATGAGAAAGCTAAATATTTTAGGCTATGTATGTAATTTTGTAATTTGTACCATGTAGGGTTTCGCTATATATATATTTAGGGCGAAATGGATATCTAGAATAGAGATAGGGGGTAAGAAAGAGTGGCTATACACTTTTCTACGTTATTTGTGAAATGGATCTTTTCTCCCCGTGAACGTAGATAGACGAAACATTTCTCCTATTTAATCACGTAAATTCTTATATTGCGTGAATTTTTGTTACTTTCTCACATGGTTGATGGTTGACGAGATCGAATTTAGATAATTCGACGCTACTGACATTGAGTCGCCGCTTCAACTCTATTAAACCTCTCTCCGTATGGATACTGAGATATCCGAACCGCTTTTCGATCTGCGCTCTGAGATATCCGAACAGCGCAAGAGCATCGATGACGACAGCGAGGAGAGGATTCCCAATTGGAGGGACCAGATCACGGTCCGAGCGCTTGCCGTGAGCGCTGTGCTGGGGAGCTTGTTCTGCACCATCTTCCACAAGCTCAACTTGACTGTCGGCATAACACCGTCCCTGAACATTGCCGCCGGGCTGCTAGGGTTCTTCTTTGTCAAGTCATGGACGGGGTTCCTGTCGCGGCTGGGCCTCTCGGTCATGCCCTTCACTCGCCAGGAAAATACGGTGATCCAGACCTGCGTGGTCGCGTGCTATGGGCTCGCTTTTGGGGGTCAGTTTTTCTATTTTTGGCAGAGTCAGATTTGGCATCATGTGTGGTTTTTTATGCTGATTGCGGTTTGAGCTCTGTTGTTGCTGTTACCCTCAGCTGCATTAAGCAATCAAATGGTTGATAAAAAGCATAATTTCACTGTCGTATTGGAATAGCTATGCGTTTCTGTCCAGTCAACATTGGTTGCTGCTATCGCTGGCAATATACGAAACTGAAGTTCTGTTGTGTGATTTCTTTTATCCAGTTTATGACCGTCAAGCCTTTAATGTTGATGATTTCTGGTGGTGAGTCTATTAGGATAATTTTCCTTCTAATCAAAAGGAAAGTGAGTTTCCTGCTTAGAATAGTAAACAGGAGGCTCCATACTTCAGATTGTTACAGAGTATATCTGCTAATGCATGTAGATGGATGTCATCGGGTTTGCATTGTTGACTGTTGCATGACTCTGATGTTTGGTTAGGTCATCGAGTAGATACAGATGCTTGATTGGTGAACTGGTCGAAGCAACTTCACATTTGGATCGTCTTCTTAGCATTCCCCCTATATTTTGATAATCACAATTTTTTTTTTGTTGGGTTTAACTTCTTGTTTGATTATTGGCAGGTGGAGGTTCATACTTGATTGCAATGGATGAAAAGATATATCAGCGCATTGGTGCTGATTATCCTGGTAATCGGGCAGAAGATGTTAAAAACCTAGGCTTGGGATGGATGATCGGGTTCTTGTTTGTTGTCAGCTTTCTGGGTCTCTTTAGCCTTGTTCCTCTTCAAAAGGTCGGTGACGTCACATACAACTTATCCATACTTAAGTGGAACAGTTGATGAATGCACATACTTGATTTGTAGGTTTACAATGCTAAAATCTGAAGTATACTGCCGTATATATATATATTTGCAAGTATCACGACCAGCAGCGCATGTCATCCTTTTCTAATCTTCTCTTTTTCTGTCCAATTATCGCAGGTTATGATCATGGATTATAAGCTTGCTTATCCAAGTGGTACTGCAACAGCTACGCTAATAAACAGCTTTCACACAAACAGCAGAGCTGAACTTGCCGGGTAAGCGAGGCTGGGGGAAACCATATGCTTTATAGAGCTTCAGGCTTGCAGCTATGAAGCTCAGATGATTGGGATTTTATTAAAATGATGGAGCTGGAAAACATTTCCCATCTGTAGTCTGCATTTGCCAGATTTAGTCTTGAAGGGTTAAAAGGTTCCTTATACAAACTGTTAAAAAATTACTAATCAGGAAAGTAGTGTGAACAGCTAACCTAACTTTAGTCTTTCGACTCCGTACAATTCTTTTCTTCACTTTGGATATCTCTCTTAACTAGTTATGCGACTGCTGTGTTGATTTCCCAGCAAGCAAGTTGGTTGCCTCGGAAAATGGTTGAGCATAAGTCTGTTATGGAGCTGCTTCAAGTGGTTCTTCAGTGGTATTGGCAATTCATGTGGATTTGATAATTTTCCCAGCCTTGGCTTGACTCTGTTTAAGAACACGTAACTCTCTCTCTCTCTCTCTCTCTCTCTCTCTCTCATGCACACATGCTTACCTGCCTCTCAATGTTATTTGCATGTTTTACTTCTGGCACTCACTCATTAAACTGCTTTCTGAGGAGTTTGTGCCATGTACTATCATAGTTAGAGTCAAATGGATATGCTTGCTAGTTTTCTAACGTCTAGCACATGCATTTTCGTTCAATAAAATAGATATATTTGCTAGTCATTTATCTCTAGCATTTGGTTTTCTCTTACATGCTGAGATTGCTAATATGTGTGTCTTCCTTGCTGATCACGCATCATGCTCTTTATGCAGGTTCTATTTTGACTTTAGCCCAACTTATGTTGGATGTGGTCTCATCTGTCCCCACATAGTTAACTGTTCGGTTCTACTTGGGGCAATTATATCATGGGGTTTCCTCTGGCCTTTCATTTCAAAACATGCTGGGGATTGGTATCCAGCTGATCTTGGCAGCAATGACTTCAAAGGTCTCTACGGGTATAAGGTACTGCACGAGAACATTTATGTTATTCACAACAAACACTTCAAGTGTGCTTGCTTGCAAAATGTTCTTTTGTGTGATGAAGATGAGTACTGGCCCACGTCAAGGTAAAAAGGGGGAGAAAGATCTCCATTAGATGGAGACATCCCACCAGCAAATACTTAGGGTGAGCCTGTGCGGCCACAGGGAGATGGCACATTTTTGTGAAATTTTCTCTTCGCTTTACTGACTTTGAAGCGACTTTCCTCTCTGTTTCCTTTCTGTTTCAGGTTTTCATAGCTATTTCACTTATTCTCGGGGACGGTCTCTACAATTTGATCAAGATAATAAGAATAACTGTTAAAGAGATGTTCAACAAAGGCAGTAAGACTAGCAACCTGCCGATCATCATGGAGTCTCTTGGTAAGGACATAAACTATGTTGCTTATTTATAATTGAAGCTAGTGGATGAGAACTTAGCCTACTTATATTCATTTCATGATGGTACGGCTTTCTCATCTATTATCTAGGATGATTACTCAGATAATGAATTCTTAAAAATCAAATGCATCTGAAAGCTATATTTGAGCTAAAAGGTTTATTAAAGTCGTAAAAGTTGCTAAGAAATTCTTCCTATAATTAATGTGGCCAATCGGTTGCATATTCTAGTGGGCACCCCGTATTATACCTACTGCCTCTTGCAGTCACTGTTCAGCATGCATGAATGAATCTATATCGCTGTGCATCAAATATTAGATGTTTCATCTGATTGCTGAATTGATCTTGAGATCAGGTTATCTAATCAGAACTGACCAAAAAAGATATAAATCTCAAGCTTCTATTATGGATTCTGGGTACCTGCTCGAGATGGTAGTATACTCTGAATGCTTCTGTTATCTTCGTCTGGTTGTTTTGGACATCTTTAGTTCCACTTTCTCGAAAATGAGCATTCATTATTTAGTTGTACTGTAACATACACGCATCTTCTCTATTAGTGCGATAGTCATTTCATTTCACTTTTATTTAGTGCCCGTGGAAGAACGCTGTCCTTGATCATCTATGCATAGGCTCTCTTTTTTACCCTTAGATAGCCCTTGTGTACTGTTTGATTCTTGTGATTTTTGCAGATGGTGAGAGTTCCAAGATAGTGATGGAGCAACAGAAAAGAGATCAGATATTTTTGGAAGACCGAATACCCTTCTGGTTTGCAGCATCTGGCTATGTCGGTCTTGTCGCAATATCCACAGTGACGGTACCAATGATCTTTCCACCTCTTCGGTGGTATTTGGTTCTAGGTTCGTACATCATTGCTCCTGCCCTTGCCTTCTGCAATTCTTATGGTACTGGGCTAACAGACTGTAACTTGGCCTCGACTTATGGAAAGATTGGACTCTTCATCATTGCATCTTTGGTTGGGTCTAATGGGGGCGTGATAGCTGGTTTAGCAGCATGTGGGGTTATGATGTCCATTGTCTCGACAGCCGCTGATCTTATGCAAGATTTCAAGACCGGTTATCTAACTTTATCATCTGCAAGATCAATGTTCGTGAGTCAGCTAGTAGGAATTGCCATGGGTTGTATCGTTGCCCCACTAACATTTTGGTTGTTTTGGACTGCTTTTGATATTGGTTCATCTGACGGACCATACAAAGCACCAAATGCCATAATTTACAGGGAAATGGCAATCTTGGGCAGTGAGGGCTTCTCTGAGCTTCCCAAGAACTGTCTCACCATGTGCCTAGGGTTTTTCGTGGCAGCTCTAGTTATTAACCTCCTGAGGGACATGACTTCCAAGAAGGTCTCGCGATTCATCCCGATTCCAATGGCTATGGCTTTCCCATTCTACAGTGGAGCCTACTTTGCAATCGATATGTTTGTGGGAACCGTAATATTGTTCATCTGGGAGAGAATTAATAAGAAGGACGCAGGGGACTATGCAGGAGCTGTTGCTTCAGGTCTAATATGCGGTGATGGTATATGGACCATTCCTTCGTCAATACTTTCTATCTTTAGGATCAACCCACCTATCTGCATGTACTTTCGGCCTTCCTCGAGTGGCTGAGTGTTAAATCCCCGGACCTTCATTGTAATTATACTCTCCGTAGACTTGCGACTCTCTTGGAGTTTGTAATATGTGATATGGAAATAGAAAAATATTTGAAGCACTCTTTCTAATATTTAATACAGTCCAGTTTTTGGTATTAATCACCCAATAGCTGGCGCACATGGGTATAACAAATATCATTAAGTTCTGATCCGTAATAAAGATGCAGGAATGGTTATGTAATGCGTTCTCCCTTTATTAAATATTATGCTTATGCCTAGAGAATCTCTAGCTTATAGAACTCTCAGTAGCAATTGCAAGCACTATCAGACATGTTCAGCGCAATACGTTTGTGCCCTTTCGTGGTATGATACAAGACATGTTTGGGAATGAATTCTATGCTGGTGCTTACAAGGTAAATATGCTGAACCTTGTGAGGATGTGGTTGCGGCATTCTTTGCATACATAATATAATGCAACTAACATAATGTGTTGCATTCTGCGTAGGATGGCTCATTATGGAGAGCAAACAGGTATAGGGATGTTTCTCAGTTCCCTATGGGTTCTTCACCTGATATGCTTATCTGGGAACGCCACTTGCTACTCTGTCCAGGTGAGTTTCATCATAAACATCCCAAAACTTCTGTCTCTTCTTCCTTGCCTTGCTCTGAAGCATTGTTTACCCGTGGTTTTGGCTGCCTTGCTCTGAAGCATTGTTTACCCATGGTTTTGGCTGCTGGCGACCAATTATTTCCTGTTTAGCTTCTGAGAAACATCTTATCATTAGCAAATGACAGAGCAAGTTAGTTTATTCAACATTTGGTTCTTGTACTTTGCAAAAGAGTTGGGGTCAAGTTCTTTTGTCGATAAGCTAATTTTCTCTTCTATTTCTTTGTTGCTTAAGGTTCCCAGATTGAATCCTGATCGATGGAAAAAGTGGTCAGCAAAGGTGCACGTGCACGGTTTTGTGCTAATCACAAACGTATTTTCTGTCATAAAATAGCCAATGGCTCATTTAAAGTGGTGGGGGTGGAGTCCCCTCCTTCCCTACTCTTATGAGCCTGATATAATTTTTTTTGTTTGGTCAGAAGCGTGATATAATTTGCTAGGCATCTTAATGAGCCTGAAATGTTAGCACGAGTAACACACACACGTACCCGCACATCCAATCTCATCACCCAAGCATACTAAATGTAAATGTTAAACATAGTTATGCAATGAGACAAGTTCCTATCACTGTCAAAATCCCATCACAGTGAATACGAGCAGGAGCCAGTCGCCAACGTCATTGGCACAGAGAAAGGCAGAGAGAGTTCAAGAGGCAATGAAGTCTCCTCAATTTGTAGGGGTGATAGAAGAATACCATCACCATCACAGGAATATAGCCTTTTTGTTGACTCTTGAATTTTCGAATAATGTACAAGAGCCAGATGTCCCAAGAACTCGCGTGTCAGATCCCATTGATGAGAGTTTCGAGTGACATTATACATGACAATTTCGTCTGATGGAGTCGCGCACATACAAAGAAGATCCATTATTTTAGAAACTTCTGAGGTGGAGTTGAATGTGGGTTCAAAATTGAGAAAAGATCCACTTCATCGCTCGCCTTGGGAATGGATGAAACACATGGTCCACCAGAAGTCATAAACGGTCTACCCTTGAACGTAGCATCGCCTTTCTCATCAGTAAAAAGATGCTGCACCATGATCACAGTTCGCAGTTACAATTTCGCCGAAGCCATAAATAATTTTTTTGGCTGAACACAGAAGCCACACGTATGAAGAAGAAGAAGAGTGGACCACCTAGAGCAATCTAAAATTCAAACTGAATAAGTCTTGGTCAAGAAGAGGATAAACTATCAGTTAGAAAAAATACTGGTGTTATCTTCTCCAACTGCTTCTTCTTAGGGTTCAGAACTTCTTCTGGCTTTACATCATTCCTGAATAAAGAAGGGAAAAAATCATCAAAAAGCTCAAACTTTGCCACCTGTGACATATGTACTCCGAACTTTTGTTTATGACACCAAAAATTCCAAACTATGCTATTTGTGACACATTTACCCCAATGTATTTAGTCCATGGGCATTTTCGTCTTTTTTGCTTTTTGCTTTTTCTTTTCTTTTCGGTGAGGGGGGCCCTCATCGGCGTCGAGCAAGGATCTCCCTCGCCTGGGCGAGCGAGGGCGGCCCTCGCCCGACTCAGGCAAGGGAGACCCTCGCCTGCTTCGGGTGAGGGTCGACCTCGCTTGTGTTGGGCGAGGGCCACCCTCGCTCGCCTAGGCAAGGGCAACCCTCGCCTGCGTCAGGTGAGGGTCGACCTCACCTGTGTCGGGCGAGGGTTGCCCTCGCTCGCCCAACGCAAGGGCTACCCTCGCCGGCATCGGGCAAGGGCTGCCCTTGTCGGATTTGGCGAGGGCCGCCCTCTCTCAACACCGGCGAGGGCCCCCCTCACCGGATCTGGTGAGGGTAGCCCTCGCCTAACGCCGGCAAGGGCCACCCTCGCCGGAAAGGAAGAAAAAAAGAAAAAAAATAGAAAAAGCAAAAAAGATGAAAATGCCCATGGACTAAATATACCGGGGTAAATGTATCACAAAAAGTAAAGTTTGGGGTTTTTGGTGTCATAAAAAAAAGTTCGGGGTAAATGTGTCACAAATGGCAAAGTTTGGGACTTTTGATGGTTTTTTCCAATAAAGAACCAGCAACGGCGTATGAGCAAAAGGAAGCAAAAATTTGACGCTTAAGATCTATACCAATATTTTAGCTGATATGCGTGTTTTATCGAATATGTTCCAATCCAATGTTCGATTAACACAGCTGGAAGGAGACGATTGATCAAATAGGAAGTGCATGACTTTGAAGAGAAATTACAATTGCTATCTGGATGTCACACATCGTATTCTAATCTTTCTAGAGAATGGCTTTACAAATGTGTCTGCGTAAGCGGGCGCCGCAAGATCAACATAGATCAATCAATCTCAGGTGATCGATCGTGTATGAGTGCGAGTATGTGCACATGCGAGATTAGGAAGTGCTTTTACACTGTGAATAGTAAAGTAGACTTTGGAGTTGGCTTTAGTCAAGCATGCCCTTAATTTTTCTAACTTTGTCCATAAGCAGTTAGTTTGGCAACGTGCATATGCTTCCACAAAAGGCAATCGGCAACAGGAGGTGTTCAGGTAAGTAACTACCAGACAAAGTTTTCCAGGCTCACCCGGAAGACGAAACCCGCTCCCCAAGTTTGGCCCCCTCTGGAGGGAGCAAAGGTTCAACAACCGAGCGATCTTCGTTAGAAGCGCAAAGCACCTGAAAGATGACAAATTGAAATCAAATTTTGTGGACAATTGGATAAAACTAGGGAAAAGTATCAGAAAAATCCTAAATCTTTTGCGTTTGTGCTTATTCAGTCCTAAACCTTTTGTATTTGTACCAATTTAATTATTCTGGTTAATTTTGGCCGAATTTTGTGGTCGGCTTACATGACACCGTCAGTGTTGATGGAGACAATTTTTAATAATATTTTAATATTTTTTTGATATTTTAATCATTTTTCTGATTTTTTTTCTTTTTTTCTTCTTTTCTTTTCCTTCTTCTTCTACATTTGGCCCGTGACCGAACACCGGCCACCGGCCATGGCCAGCCGAGGCTGCCATTGCTCGCCATAGGCGAGGCCTGATTGACCCTTGCTTGCGTAAGGGCTCACCTTACCAGATCTGCGCGATGCCAACCCTCGCCCAAGCTCGCCCACCCTCGCCTAGGCGAGGGTCGGCTAGGCTTCGCTTGTGGCGGGCGACCGTGGCCTCGTTCGAGTGATGGTGGCCTCGTCCAAGTGAGGCCAGGCAGCCGGGCATGGCTAGTGGTCGATGTTTGGTCATGGGCCAAAGGTAGAAGAAGAAAAAAAAGAAAAAAAGAAAAAATAAAAAAAATGTTTAAAAATTGTTTCTGTCAACGCCGGCGGTGCCATATAAGTAGATTGGCGTCCACATTAGCAAAATCTTGCATTAGCCGGAATGATTGAATTGGCATAACGACAAAAGGTTTAAGACTGAAATGATACTAATGTAAAAGGTTTATGACTTTTCTGATACTTTTCCTTAATTTTGTGTGTGGTCATCATCAATAATCGTAACTGCATCCCCACTTTCCTCAACGGTCCTCACTAGTTAGATTCAACTGCACATTTTCTTTCCACATATTTATAGAATTCATAATCAATAGAGTTATGGACATTTTCGACAAGTGACATTTGTTTAGATGCGTCCACTGACTATCTATGCGATTTTGTAAATCAATTTGGTAGATCTTTGTTTTTTAGTCTAACACAACTCTGCTATAAACTATGTTATGAACATAATCCATCTTAGAGAAAAACGTGTAACGTTGAGCCAAGTGTACAATCTTAGACCGTATAATTACTATAATAAAGCTCTCTATCCTAAACTTATACCATGATCCGAGGGGATAATTTTCTAAAGAAACATGCACAATATATGTGATATAAGGGATCCACATGCTATATCAAATTATTTTTCGAGTGCCGAGAACTCTGGCTCGAGTGTCTGGGAATGGGCCCTGGCCTCAGGGGACTTGGGCCCGGCCACCGGGATTTCCAAGCCCAAGCGCCAGGG
Source organism: Syzygium syzygioides (assembly GCA_031216285.1). Lineage (NCBI taxonomy): Eukaryota > Viridiplantae > Streptophyta > Magnoliopsida > Myrtales > Myrtaceae > Syzygium > Syzygium syzygioides. The sequence continues at coordinate 3,362,817 of CM062251.1, read as the reverse complement.
TCTTGGTCATAGGAGTTTGGATTTCTCGAACCCAGCCACTAGGAACTTGAGCAGTACCTGGGCCTGATCTAGTGAACCTGGGCTCTGGCGTCGACAACTAAGGCATGGAAGCGTGGTACCCAAGGACCCGAGCACAATCACATGATAATTGCTTAATGAGATCCGGGCACATCCGACGACGAAATCATACGAATGGACTGGCTAAATAATTTTTCAATAAGAAAAATATGGTCATTTTGAATAAGAAATACAAATTGGTGGTTTTGAATTTCGAACGAACCGGACAAAGCATGGGTTAACTATCTCAGTAAACTTCGGTCATGTCAATTTCGATTTCATGAAATTAATAAAGAAAAATACAAAAGAATTCTAATTAGTATCTCATATAGGTTGCATTTAGAATTCATGCATGTTTAATCTTATCGCATACAGTTTGATACCGTTGTGCACGTTATTTGGTGCTTAGGGATTTAGATTATGCATATTAGGTTAGAATATCCATGTTACATCATATAGAAAGTCGCATTCATATCACGTTACATTTTAAGTTGCATTTAATTGCATATAATTTAGAATGAATTATGCATGTCATGTTAATTAGGAGAGTTTTGATTATGACGTCACCTTCGTTGTGATTAACATTTCATTTAGCTTATATTTATCTAAATATTGCATTAGGTCCTGTTTATTTCCATATAGTTTAGCATGCATGTCATTCCACATTTAGAAGTTTATGTTAGGCTTTTCATTGATGTTTTGGTTAAATTAGTCTAATTTCATGGATTTTGTCTAATTGCATGCATACTCAAGGTCATGTAGTCTTTAGGAATTTAACTTCACATTTATAGTTTTGATTAGTCGAGAAAAGTCAAGAAAAATGGTTGATGTCTCGTTTAGGAGATTGTAGCATTGATTCGTTAATCCATGTCATTCATTTGCGCATATTCATGTAGCTCTTTCGGCAATTTGAGTTTATTATGTTAATTAACTGAAGAAAATCCAAAAAAATTAGATTATGTTGCATATTAGTTATTTTTCCACTACAATGATAAATAGTTTTTTAGTTAATGGTCTGTGCATAGTCATGCATAGCTATTCATGGGCAAAAGGATACTATAAGTGCCATAACTTATGTACGGCGCTCATTTTGGTGCCATAATTTTTTTTCGGATCACTTTGGTGCCAAGTCGGAGAAAAAACGATTACTTAAGTGTCATAACTTTTTTTTGGATCACTTTAGTGTTAAAATTTTTGAAAAACGATCACTTAAGTACTAAAATTTTTGAAAAACGATCATTTAAGTGCTAAATTTTTTGAAAAACGATTACTTAAGTGCCAATCTCCGGCGAGACTTCGGCGAGCCACGTCAGTTTCAGAAATTAATAAAAAAAAATGCCACGTCAGATTTCTAGCAAAAAATTGTGTACGGCACCGGAGTTGGCACTTAAGTGAACGTTTTTAAAAAAATTTAGCACTTAAGTGAACGTTTTTCAAAAATTTTAGCACTAAAGTGATAAAAAAAAAGTTATGGCACTAAAATGAGCGCCGTACACAAGTTATGACACTTGTAGTGTTCTTTTACCGCTAATCCTGCTTTACGCATTATATATAGGGCAATGGGCATGCATAGAGCATAGCATTTGCATCTTCATCTTTTGATTTACAGTCCGCAAAGTCTCAGGACTCAATAATGAGGCTTTGCTTAAGCTTGCTCACTGTCATTCAGGTTCTTAAATTTTTCTTGTGATCAATTGATTGCTTTGATTATTGGGTGTTATCTTTATTGTTTTGCACCATCCATGATCATTTTCACATGTTAGTGGGTTGAGATAATGAAATTGATGAAGATTGCTTTCAATATGTTTGTACAAAGACAGAAGGTACCGAAATGAAGTTAGAATAATCTAGCGTAATCAAGTTTCCATATTCAAAATCTATGGTTCGTAAAAGTAAGATGATCTCCCGCATCTTACTTAGATTTCTAATCAGCCCGCAATTGGTTAGGGGAAACTCCAAAGTTACTTAAATTAATTAATTGAATCAAGAAACCAAGTGGCAACTGGTAAGGCTTCGAGGTCCCAAGCTAAGCGAAGGCGTTGCCTCACAAGGAGGACTGTACGCCTACTTAGTAATCCATCTGCTTTCTCTAAGTTGTTCACCTTGGAAGGACCGCAACAGAGCCAATCAAGGAATTGATGATATCTATTTTTTCCCCCATTTCTTATATTTTTCCCCCAGTTTTGAATTGTCGATCGAATTCAAGCGTCGGGAATCCATCGTGGCTCCCACGTACAATATTTGGTCATTTACCACGTGTAGTTTCTAATGTGCGAAATTCCACTGACCGGGCATGATACTTTTTTTTTAAGTCTAATTTCTCAATTAATCAAAATAAAACCTAAGTCCTCAATTATCTCCAATGGGCATATATGTTCAATGTAAGTAAATAACCCAAATTTTAGCCGATGTATATGTGCGAGGTTATTGAAGTATTTTATCGATTCGAAAGTCTACCCGTCAAAGAAGGACGCGTTTGATATAAAAAAAAATCATGTAATTGAAGCAGACCAAGACCCACCAGCCTGTCTTGTAGCATTACTTTTGGAGAAGCACAGCAAAAGAGGAAAATCCGCAATTTAGTGGGAGAAGGAGTGAAATAGCATGCTTGATTATGAAAGATAGCCTACTCTTCTTCTCCTCTCCGGAATGGAAGTGGCAGAAACATATTCTAGCAGTGACGGTATAAAATCAGTGGGAGAGGGTGGACTTGCAATCATCAAGAGCTCAGTGATCGAATCTTCCGCCATGGACGGGAAACAAGTTCTCTTCATGAGCATAGGAGATGGAGAACATAGCTACGCTCATTCCTCCACCTACACGGTTTGTTTCATTCAATTAAACTCTCCTTTCAGGTTCTTTCTTCTTGTAATTTTCGCCATGGTTCAATTTTTATCTAAACTCAGGGATCGGGTTGGTTTATAAGAATGAATCTAGGAAATTAACTAAAGTTTCTTTGCTTTCTAGTCAATTAGGCAATGGTTGAATTTGCTGGATAAATTAGACCTCGTTTCTTGCATTACAGCAAAAGATTGCATCTTCGGCCAAGCCCAGGATAGCGAGTAGAATTGATTCTCTACTTGAGGATGGTTCCTTCCCGTGCAAGCTTCTAAATGTGGCTGATTTGGGCTGTGCTTTTGGTCCTAGCACAGAAGCTTTCATGTTGACCGTTATAGTGAGTGTACAGAAAAAGTGTGCACGCTCAAACTGCCCGACACTTGAATTCCAATTTTATCTGAACGATCTTCCCAGGAATGATTTCAATACATTGTTCAAAAGCTTGTCGAACTTCTCGCAAAACTATGAAAGCTTATTGTGCTTTATAATGGGAGCTCCAAGTTCTTTCGATGAAAGGCTCTTCCCTAGAAACTGCTTGCACCTTGCTCATTCTTCCTATGGCGTCCGTTGGCTATCTCAGGTAAATCTGATTGTTTATATCTGTGTAGTGCAAGTGATTGTTGTGATGAATATTATTGTGAGAGATACATTAAGGTCGAAGTATTTTATAGATCATGTGTTAGGCCAACCGATAATATCCAGTTGTTTAGAATACAAGATGACTTAGGCCCAAATCTCTCCATCATCTTATTCAAATTTAACTGGTGCATGCTCCAAATCTGATTAATTAATTCTTGGACGACATAACGTGTGAAGGACAATATAATGACAGATAAATAATGTTGTGGGCAACTCTACGAAGTGCCAAAGGGAGAATCGGAACCTTAATCCTTGGAATGATGGAGCACTGATGCTATTTGGTTGATCAAGAGCTTAAACAAAAGTGCTTCACCATAGCCGACCTTGACAAGGATTGGATGGGATTAGTTAAATCCCATTCGACAAAGACCCTCTGATATTTATTGTCCCCATAAGCTATTGAGAGGCATGGACAAGTCTAGATGCAAGTGCTAAGAAAAACGAAGATATGCGCGTCTTCTCGAGTTCTGAGATACAAAGAGTAGCACAACAGATCTTTAATCAATGCCAAATTCAATGAATCATAGATTAACAAGTCTTATGACTCTCCTCCAAGTGGCTAAAATGCAATATCATAGCATATTTCTCCAAACAACATAACAATAATTTGAAAATAGCAATCAACCAAGAGAATCCTTTTCCATGATATTTTGTATCATTGTGTTCATTCATGTGCATTCTGGGAAAAGGAAAAAGAAAAAAGTGAAAAATGATTTTTGAATTAACATCTAACAAGTCACGGAGATTAATATCTTACACAAGGGTTAATGACAAATTTGGAAAAATTAGAAATTTGAAAAAGACTTTGATTCAGCAAACTGAGATAGATACATATGATTTAGTTGTAATGTTGTTGGCATGCTCACATAAGATTGCGCTAAATTTCTAATCCTGCATCACATCAGACTTTGGGTTATTCTGTACGAAGCGTGAGCTTTTCCTCGTGAAAGTTTGGTAGTATGATATACTTTTTGTAGATCAAGAAGAAAAGAATTGGAGGACCTTTCTGAGTTTAATGGGAAAGACCGTTTCACTGGACAAATGCAATATCATACTTGTTATCGTAAACAATTAGAGGAAAATTTGGCAATGAATCTCTAACATCCACCCGGTCATGTACCTTGATGAGATGGTTCTCTTAACGTTGCCATTATTTTGTCGTGAGCAGCTAAACACAAGAACAAGTTCAATTTCCATAAGATACTCAAGTTTCCTTTTTTTTTTTTTATGCTTTCATCTTGTATCTGAGATTCTTTCTGTTCAAAGTCGTCCTCCTCGTTTACTTTCATGAGGAGATTGGAACAGAAATAAGGGAGACTCGATACATTCACTTAAGTAGCTGTAGTATAAAATGATGACAATCCATCTCTTGCAAAAGTCCACAAATCAAATCGCAAGTTTTATACGGGTTCACATATGAAAGCACTAGGTCTCATATTAAGTTTTCTGTTCTTTGTTGAGCTATTGACTTTCTGCTCTGTTCTTTGTACAATCCTTTAGGTAACAAAAAACCACAGTTGGTACTTCTAGATCATGGTCTCTATAAGGAGCTTGACGAGTCTACTATGACTAACTATACTGCTCTTTGGAAGGTACATTACCTCGTTACTTGCATAATGCGATATAGACAAGTTGATATTTTTTCATGATGTTTTCACATTTTGTGTAATATAGGCACTGGTTTTTGCTGATGCTAAAGCAATAAAGGAAAATAGTGCGAAGCTGGGAGCAGGGGAGGACCTTTGTGCACTATTTGCGGGAATTTTGACCATGAGGCCATGGAATAGAGTTATTGATCCAGCTGTGAACCATTTGGTTATACAAGGCAGTGATAGTGACCGTTCGGAGCTACAGGTGATTGTTTTCCCGAATGCCACTGGTTGTGCTTGTACAGATCTATTTATTCTTCTAATAGTATTTACTTTTCCTTTGTTGCTTACGCTCAGCACGATTATTTTATCAGGTAGTGACATGACACTCTTCAACTTTCTCTAGCAGATGTACGCATCTCAGTATTTCTCAGAGATCTCAGAACTTCTGAGAAGACTGCGTCGAGTAATTCTGCTGATGATGAAGAAAAATAACTGTCTACGAGCTGTAAACAATGCACTGGTATTGCATGGCTACCTCTTTATTTGCATATATAGAGTCCTGTTGTGTCGTTTTACCTTTTGGGCAATTCCTGCCTTCGTACCATGTACATAGTCTTCTGTTGACAGTAGAACTTGTCATACGGGTTGTGTTTGTACTGGGCCAGATGAAGCTAAATTGTGGAAGTCCCCTCTGTCCAGCTCATCTGTCTAAATTATATACTAAAGTATTAGTTTCATATAGTATGCGTTTTGGTTGAAGAGAGTGGGTATGCCCCTATTGTCATCATATGGGACTACTTGACCTTGATTGCAAGTAAGATTATTAAAAGTCCCAGAATTAGAGTACTTGATAAAGATGTACTCTCTGGTTTTGGCATAAATTCGGTCTGCTCTCTTGCTATGCTGAATGGGTTATGAAATTGTCCTTTCTGCTGAGAAGAAGAATAAGGACCATGCAACTGCTCTGGCAAACAGCTTGTAGCTTTTGCTAGGATATCGGTACCTCCAGTTTTAGAGCTCATTAGAACGTAAGGTAAGCTTTTAGCAAGATATCTGAGAAAATTACCGGCTGCAGGAGTACAAGGACACTTGTGTTACCAGTTTGTGGACCATCTTGTCTTTGTAGTTTGCAGTTTATATATTGGGGAATCGTTTAACATGTAAATCAAAAGAGTTCACCTAATTGCGTGCGTCCTCCTGCTAAGCTGTGCCTCTTAACAGTTGCAGAGATCTTCACTGGAGACAGTTCTTATCATTGGGAAGATATATTCAGAAGCAGTTCTTGAGGCAAAGAAGGTACGAAACAAGGTCTCTTGTTGGCCGGTTGAGTGTCTGGTTGGAGGAAATATCGGTGGAAACTCGTCTTTTCGGAATGCAGTTGGCCCTGTGGCTTTTACAACTTAGAAAAGCTTTGCCCTGGTGAAACCATAATAACTAACTTACAAATTGATAGTTCCTTCTACCCTTCTCTGAACATTACTTTTATGACCTCCGCCTGAATTATGTTCTTTTTCTCTGCGGTTACAATCTCTACATTCACATGGGGAATTTTCCAACCCGGATCGACAGATTGAATTTTTATATAGGAAACAAGCAAATAAATGACGTCAATCTACCTTGTAGCACATCGGCCACTCTTCATTTTTTGAGGTCTCCCCATGGGGTGAAGTGGGAGAGCTACCGTAAGAACAAGTTTGATTCTTTTGGAGGGACTCATGGTTGACGCGGATAAATGAGATGTCTGCTTTCATAATCGCTTGATCTTGGCCGTGCAAGAGAATGCGCAACGAACACCCCTGTCTTTGTCATGCGCAGTTTATGTTGTGAAGCCTCCTTACCTTCATGGGAAGACAAATACGAGTGAGATCATGCTCCCATGGGGACGCGTCTGAGGTACTTCGTGTCGATGCTCGCAGAGTAGTTTTGTCAGAAGTTTCCGGCTTTGGATGGATTTGGAAAGTGAGGAAACTATTGCATCACATGTTGCTATTTGCTCGATTTCGAGAAATAGCAAACTGGTTGAACTCAAAACTTTACGACCACTGTTTTCTCAGGAATCGGTGTTCCTCCGACCGGCCTTTCACCCGGGCACCACCCGATAATTACTTTTGTTAACATGACGAAGCGGCTGTTGAACTATTAGCATGGAAAGGGAAATACCTCGTACCGTTGAGCAAGGAATCTTTTCGTCGAAAGTTGAGAAAATGCCAAAATATATACTCATTTTTTACCCGATGATTATTTTACTCCAAGATCAGGGGAGGCACATCACATCGCGTATTCCCCAACAGTTCAACACATGCTGGCTCGAGCTTCATGCTGGCGGCATTTAATGACCGCAGCAATTGGTTCAAAGGCCCACGTACAATGCAAGTGGCCGTGGTCTTATTGATGTCTAACGCCCCAAATTCAAGCACCGACGCTAGAAGACCCACCAAGCCCCGGTTAACAACCAGCCAACCCCAATTGTCATAGGTTGCGTTCATCGACAACAGTCCTAGTTGGGCAAAAAAAAAAAGCTTATATGTGCCTGGACTGCGCGAGCCCATTTCGTCTCGGCCGTCAAATGCCGGGGGCCTCGCGTGGAATTCTCACGATCGAACGGCAAAAGCTAGAGTGGGTTCGCACACACCGGCTGGCGTGTGAGATTTGCCCGTGCACTGGCCGGCGGTTGGTGCGTGTATTTGCACTACCCGCATCGCAAATTCAACAATCCTCTTCTTCATCTTGATAAATTCATCACTCCTTACGACAACATTCTAACGAAGACAGACAGCAATTTAGGGAGTTAGAGGACCCGATCGAGTACACGACAACACTAAACCATTTTGCACTGCATTTTAAATGAAATTTTTTTGCGGCATTTGTACAATTACTCAAATTCTGCAATTTTTTACCCCATTTTAATGAGAGTTTCCATGATCGCAATGAATCTCTCGTGCTCGACGCAACCATAGTCTCTCTCTCTCTCCCTGAACACGACCAGCCACCAACACAATCGGCTATCGCGAATCTCATTCCGGTCCATTCTCTCCGAGAAAATCGGTGAATCGCTTCATCGTCGAACTGAACTGCTTCGTTCGGAGTACAGAGGGGTGTTTTAGGAGGAGATGGTGGGACCAGGGAGGCCTGAGTTCGTCCTGTTCGGCTCTTCCATAGTACAGCTCAGCTACAGCAACGGAGGTTGGGTTGCCATCCTCTCCGACGTCTACACTCGTAAGGTAAAAAGATGCTGTTTCGATCCTTAACCTCTTCGTTTCGTTTGAGAGGCTGTTCGCGTTGGATTCCGGAGAGTTTCGTCGTGTGAATATATACGTGTGTTTTGGTGCTTTGATAGCGTTCTGTGTCGGTAATTTGTTCGTGCACCAACCCATGATCTGACAAGCTACGCATGTCGAATTCATAGTATTTGCTCGTAGATGAATACTTAACTGATCGTCACAGGCTGACGTAGTGTTGCGAGGATACTATGGATGGAACTTGCGGCGTGCCGCCCTGGTTCTAGATCAAGTTTCCCCAAAGGCAATGTACAAGCATTTATTTCCTGGAAATTGTCTATAAACTAAGCCTGTGGCGATCTAGCACCTCCTTCTCCTCAGATGCGGTTTGTCTGTTTACTTGTGCATTTTGTACTTACGGCGTCCTTGCATCGGTTACGATGTGTCTAGCTTGGCAGGGGAAGCAGAATGTTTTCATTGGAATGGATTATTTTAGGGAAATTCTGCGTCTTTGCAAAGGTGTGATACTCGACAGATAATGCACCATGTACCTTGACTGTTCTTCTGCACATTAGCAGGAGCACCTTTCGAATTTTTCTCATCTGTGCTATGATCTTGTCTCCAAAGCGATTGAGAATGGTTGTCTTTATAAGGAATGCATGTGCTTCGAGCATAGTTATGTTTGGAACTCGAAAGGGGCATGAGTCTGCTTGAGTGCATCTCTTCTCAAAGGCACAGTTACTGAGCTTGCTTATGTAAGATTAGACTGCTGGTCGGTAGTTTTCACTTCTTTGGCTGTAGTATACTCTGTGTTAGTCCTAGAGAATCTCAGCTGCATAGTTTAGGTACTTGCTAAAGGCATCTTCTATATCGCACTTAGCTTCTCGAAAATCTGTTATGTGTTCCCTAAATCCTGGTATTTGAACAGAAGGGTAAGCACAAAGAAGTGCAGTGCTCTGGGGTGATCTTATGGACTTTCTCACGTCGTTGTTCTAACTGGTGTGTTCTTCATTTTTTTCTAGGATGCAGCAGTACAGCGTTCCCTCATAATAGTTTATTTTGGTGGTAATGATTCACTGGGGCCTCACTCATCTGGGCTTGGCCCACATGTACCTCTTCATGAATATGTTGAAAACATGAGAACGATTGGAGAGCATCTTAAGGTACGTAATTTGCATCCTGAGATGAAATTGTCATCGTCGAAATTTATTTTGCCCTTGCATTTGGTGGGGACTTGTGGTGACCTCGACAGTGTGGTAGTGCTTTGATGCCAGAACATGCTCCTCCTTTTCTTTTTAGTGCAACAGTGAATATAATAGATGACAAGCTCTTTGGGGATGTACACGTGTTTACTATCTTTGTAAGATTTCGAGAATCACAAACTTGACAGTCCTATCTGTGAGAAGGCTTGCCAAGCTTCTCCGCTTTCATCAACGAGATGTCCATGAAGAGAGAAATTCCGGCGTCATTTGATGTGCAGGAAGAAATAATACTTTCACAAACATTTGATCTGAATTCTGGGACTAGCTCTGAGGATGCATGCGTTTATATTGTCTCAGTAAGATCTCAAGAATCATAAATCTGACAATCCTATCTCTGAGAAAGGTCACCAAACTTCTCCACTTTCATAATTGAGAGGTTGATCAAGAAAGAAATTTTAGCTTTTTTTTGCTCTGCTGAAGGAAAGAATGCTTTCATAAGCATTTGGTCGTAGAATTTCTAGTCTATTCAATATTCACTGCATTTTAAGAAGGATTATGCTATTCTATCAGGTGAATGATATTCTAATGGCTATTAACATACAGAGTCTTTCAGATACAACACGAATTATATTTCTTAGCTGCCCTCCTGTCAACGAAGACAAAGTTCGTCATAGCTCAGGGTACTCCAATGCATGGACAAATCTCCTACGATAAAAATGTGCACTGTACGCACCTTTCTTGCCGTTGTGGCCACAAAGAATTGGGAACTTCATCAGATGGACGTTCAAAATGCTTTTTTACATGGCCATTTAGAGGAAGAGGTTTACATGAAGATGCCGCCTGGATTTGCCTCTCAATCATCAGGGAAGGTATGCAAACTCCGGAAATCTCTATACGGTTTGCGGCAAGCACCTAGATGTTGGTTTGCGAAATTGGCTGCATCTTTGAAAGCTTATGGATTTTGGCAATCATATTCAGATTACTCCTTGTTCACTTTTCGAGTTGGGACTGTTCAATTGAATGTGCTTATTTATGTTGATGATCTCACTATCTCTGCTAATGATATTTCTGCTGTGAAAAAGTTCAAGAACTGTATGAGTCTTTGTTTTCATATGAAAGACTTGGGGAAGCTGAAATTTTTCTTGGGGATTGAAGTGGTGAGAAACTCGGATGGTATTTTCTTGTGTCAATGTAAGTATGGGTTGGATGTGATTTCTGAGGTCGGATTATTGGGTTCCAAGCTGGCTAAAACTCCTCTTGAACAAAATCACAAGCCAACCCTTACTAAGAGCGATGATGTAGACAACCCTGCTCAGTATAGGCGCCTAGCGGGTCGGCTTATTTATCTAACAATAACTCAACTTGAATTGTCTTACTGTGTGCATATTCTTGCACAGTTCATGCAGCAGCCAAAGAAAGCTCATTGGGAGGCAGCTGTGAGAGATCTGCGTTATCTAAAAGGAAATCTAGGTCAAAGTATTATGTTGCGTGCCAATTGTGATCTCAAATTATCTGCTTACCGCGATTCTGACTGGGCTAGTTGTCCTTTGACGAGACAATCTTTGACTGGTTACTTTATTCTTTTGGGAGAATCTCCTATCTCGTGGAAGACTAAGAAGCAACAGACAGTGTCTCACTCATCTACTGAAGTTGAATACAAGTTTATGTCTACTACAGTTTGTGAACTTAAGTGGTTGAAAGGATTATTGGATTCTCTTGGTGTGGCACATTCTCAACCTATGCACTTGTATTGCGACAGTTAGGCAGCTTTACATATAGCCGCCAATCCTTTCCATCATGAGCGTACCAAGCATATTGAAGTGGACTGTCATTTTATTCATAATGAGATGCTTAATGGTAACATTCAAACAGATTACATACGTAGTTCAATGCAGTCAGTTGATATCGTCACGAAGGCATTGGGAAAGGATCAATTTAACTTTATTCTTCGCAAGTTGGGCATTTGAGATCCCCATGCTCCAAATTGAGGGGGGTATTGGAAAGGCAGCTGTGATTTGCATTTATTTAGGCCATTTACTTAGGAAGTTTTGTGTGCATATCTTTTATTACTTTTTATTGTGTGATCCTTGTATTTTTAATAGTTTAGCCTAATTAGGAGTTTGTTTGATAGCTGTATCTTCTTGTATATATGTTACGTTTCTGTGGCAATGAAGAAGAGAATTCTCATTCCAAAATTCCTCAGTTCTTTTACAATACGTGTTTACTATCTTTGTAAGATTTCGAGAATCACAAACTTGACAGTCCTATCTGTGAGAAGGCTTGCCAAACTTCTCCGCTTTCATCAACGAGACGTCCATGAAGAGAGAAATTCCGGCGTCATTTGATGTGCAGGAAGAAATAATACTTTCAAAAACATTTGATCTGAATTCTAGGACTAGCTCTTTGAGGATGCATGCGTTTATATTGTCTCAGTAAGATCTCAAGAATCATAAATCTGACAATCCTATCTCCGAGAAAGGTCACCAAACTTCTCCACTTTTATAATTGAGAGGTTGATCAAGAAAGAAATTTTAGCTTTTTTTTGCTCTGCTGAAGGAAAGAATGCTTTCATAAGCATTTAACGTAGAATTTTTAGTCTATTCAATATTCACTGCATTTTAAGAAGCATTATGCTATTCTATCAGGTGAATGATATTCTAATGGCTATTAATATACAGAGTCTTTCGGATACAACACGAATTATATTTCTTAGCTGCCCTCCTGTCAACGAAGACAAAGTTCGTCATAGCTCAGGGTACTCCAATGCATGGACAAATCTCCGTTTTTCTTAACAGATGTCAATCATCTAATAGCATCTTTATCTTGAAATACAGTGCATTTTTCAGTGAGCTCGTACAGATCATTGGTTTGCGAAAACACAACATGAGATTTGGACCATCTTGGTAAATCATGAGTCGTGATTGTACAGATCATTGGTTTGCGAAGCACGACAGTGTGTCAAATTCAGGAACAATCATCTGTGAACTTCCACCGCTTTCTTGTCCAGATTGAAGATTACATCACATCAGTACATTGAAAGTGAACGAGTTCTCTATTCTTCTTCACAGGGACGATGTCCATTTCGCTGCTGAGGGCAGCAAGTGGTAGTGGAGGAGATACCGAAGGTGCTTAAGGAAGCAGAATGGAAGCCGTCTCTGCACTGGAAGTCCATGCCCACCGAATTCGCAGAGGACTCGCCATATGATCTCGTCACTGCCGATGGAAAAACAACATCGAATCCATCGGAATGGACATTCCATAGGGTGATCCAGTGGGATTAGGTCGCTGAACAGTCTCATGCATGCTTTGCGCGATCCATGTTGGCGGGAGAGGTGCGATGGCACTAGAAGGTGGAATTGAGAATGGAATGTCCAACAGATATTGTAGGGTACTGCACAGATGAAGTAAGTTCCTGATTCCTGCCAGATTTTCTTCTTTTCAATTATACGTCGTCGTGTCATGACTCGACGGCCTAAGATCAGATTTTTTTATCGATTGACCTGAGGTTAGCGATTACACTACTGACAAAATGCTTGTCACATTTTATGTATCGTGCAAGCAATCTGGACTGCTGAAGATAGCATGCCCAAAAATCCCGGATGTCGCAATCGGCATCCCTTAGGTTGTCTTGAAACTTCCCAATCCTTCAAAAGAAACTGAAGAGTGGCAAACCCGGGTTTCCATCTGCCTAGGCTCATCGAAACATAGGCATCGAGTGACCTCCATTCAATATGTCACACCCCAAAACCTACCAGGAGAGGAGATGTCACGGCCGTCCTTCCACTGGAAGGACGTAGCCTCAAATCACAAGAAATCCAACTCCCAAAAGTCCTAATGATATTGCTCTTGCTCTAAAGGCTACTAACCAAAAAACCTGAAAGATTGGGAAAAGAGAGGGGTGAGCAACCACAGCTCAGTGAGTAGTGCGTATCTCTTCTAAGTAGATTGAGCAATTACTATGCATATGTACAAAGCAATATCAAAACTTCAGAAGCCAAACTCAAGATTTAAAATACATATAGAATCACATAAAAGTTATTTCATTTCAACAAGACTTTGTACAAGCCACAAAGACACATTTAAATCCACCATCAAATTCAAACTATCAATGGTTAAGTCCATTGATCAATCTCTATAAAAACCACGTCGATGGTCTATTCCATTGACTAATTTCAAATCACACATCGATGGTCTATTCTATTGATGAATCTCATATCACAGCACATGTCTATGGTCCATTCTATCGATCAATCTATTGCTCAATATCTAACCATGGTCATGACACACAGCTTTGTCACAAGGCTATCAAGATTCCCCCTTGGCAAGGTCTCCACTTATAAAGCCGGTGGCTCGACCCAGAACGATATCCTAACCTGGTATGCATACCCTCAAGTCCCTCAACTGGCTCACAGTGATATTGAGCACAAAACACACATCCTCCAATAATCCACAATACCAAATCCATAATAAATCTCATAATCCACAATCAATATCACCAATTGATTTCAGAAAACAAAACACAATCTTTCTCAACTTCGTTCGTCAAATCGAACGCGTTTTACAAGACATTTCTCACATCATTTCAAAATTCTTCATAAAACGATATGTATAACCTTTAGCAAAAGAATTCTTTTCATAAAGAATTTCCTCAATTCGTTTCACGATAATCGATATATAAGCCATTTCCGAAAATGCTTTACCATACCATTTTCAAATAATCAACAGGGTAGTAAATGCCCGATCCGAGCTTTTATGCAATAACAATTCTATTTAACCCATAACATATTTGATTCATTTCTCTTTTGAAATATGAGTTTACAAACTCAAAGAAGAGATAGCACTACTCACCTGGGAATGCCCCATAACCAAATAACGTGGTTAAACTCGCCGACAATTTCATAATCCTAACAATTAAATTAGAATCGACATTAAAACCAAGTAAAATACTATGATAACTACGAAATAACTAAACGACGTTTAAACGCTAACAAGACAACTCAAGGGTGCCCACAAATCGCTTCTTCAAAGCGAATATCCAAACCGTCCGCAACGCGGAGCTTGAACGCAAAACTTGATCGCACCATAAATTCCTCCACTAAATCCCGTTTCAAGCGAGCTTATAATCAATAGAAAGCCCATTCAGAGCACTACAAGAGCCCCAACTTGGCCATTTCAAAACCAAGCTGAAAATCGACGAAAATAAGCCTAAAGCCGCTGGTCGCGCACTGCTCATTGCGCACGCTCAACTTCAAAAATTTATATTTGGCAAACTGTAAGTCCAAATCAAGATCCGTAAAATCTCACGGCTCCACGACACCTTAAACTACCAATTCTATATATATATATACACGTAGCTCAACGACTCAAAAATCAGATTTTACGGCTTGAATTTCCCAAAATTCTGAATTTAAACTCTAAATGTGAAAACTTCTCCGATCGGATGGACGAGGGGCGCGAATGCTTACCGGACATTGCAATACGAAGTCGAATCAGCTTGACAAGACCACTGCGGTGCAAAGCCCTTTTTCTCTTCTCTTTTTCTTCTTCCTCTTTCCTTTTCCCTCTTTTCTTCTCTTTCTACTTCTGTTCTCCTTTTATCGGCCGAGCAAGCTCTCGGCTTAAATGAGCTGAAGCTCTATTGTAGCTGCTTTTGACTTTTGACTATCTGTTTTTTTTTTGGGTCCAAATATTACACAATAAGCTCGACTTGATCTCCATCCTTTCTCTATATAAAATTGCCTATGAAAGAAAATCTGTTCTGGCGTGTTCTTGAAGTGGTATAGTCTGCTCCCGTAGTCGTCGTGAATACTAAAATGACTTAGATAGGTTGAAGTGAATGATATGATAAATAAACAGCTTTTTGTAAGAGGATGACCACAAAATGATATGATCCGTCGCTCATTAAACTTTTTCTAGACAAGGCAGACTTTTAAATAGCCCTCATTTATACATGGAAATATTGTACTTGATTGATACGACAATGATTTTGATTAGAGAAACCTGAAAAATGCTATTGTCCAATTGACTTAAACAAGTCACGATCATTTAGGTTAATAATTAGGTGAAGTCAACCCCTTGTCGCCTTATGGCTTATACCATATCAATCTTACATGATTTAATGAATATAATCCATACATAAATCACGACCAAACTATTCAACATCCTAATTTCCTTTTTTTTTTCTATAAAAAAAAGTAGGACCCTATTTCTTCTTCACCCTGTTAGAAAATCATTACCGAGGAATACAAATTTTGTTAGCCGGGAGACGCAGTTAAAAGACATGTCGTTTTTGCTATAGTGTGCTAAGAACTTGGGTTGCGAGGGGGGGGCATTTCTGGGACTGAAGACATGTTTAGTGAGAGGAGAGAGAGAAAGAGAGGGAGAGGTGGAGCACTTTTTGTCGCCATGGCACACTTGTCCAATAAAACGCTCCCGTAAGATATTTCAAGAGGGATTCTCGAGACATTACCAATGTCAAGAATTCTTTTTCTTATAAAACCAGCGCCAAGATTTCAACTCAATTTCTAGTTCTAATCTTCAAGATGAATTTGCCTGGCCTTTAGGAAAAGGCAAAGTAAGTGTTATTGCACATACTGTATACCTGGTAGCATCACCTTATCATTACCATCTCGAATGATCTCTTCTTTAAATGAATTTTTTAATCCTCACAGCTAAAGAAGAGAGAGCAAGTGATTTGTGTCCACGAGAATTTAATTTGGCTTTCGACTTTTAACTTTTATCTTTTTCTTTTTTAGTTGTAACGATAAAGAAGTGATTTTATGTACGCACCATGTTTGAAATATACTAAAATAAATAGATATCGGCTTGTCAACTTAATTTCCTCATAGATTTTTAATAAATATATTATCTTTATTTTATGGGGAAATTCGTATGTGGCTATTTAAAAGAACTCTGGCCCAGCAAATGACGTGGTTAGATCAAACCACTGAATGTTTAGGCCTTTCCAAGTGTAGCTAGCTAGCTTCTTTCTTGATTTAAAATAATGTCAACCAACTAAGACATACTTGTTACTAGGGGTGTAAACGGTTCGGTTCGGTTCGGTTTTCTTGAAAAACCGAACCGAACCGAACCGTTAAGGGTTCCTCCTTGAACCGAACCGAATAGGAACCGAACCGAATTGAAACCGAACCGATAAGCTGATTTGGTTCGGTTTGGTTCAGTTTGGTTCGGTTTCTTCTTCTTTTTTGTTTTTTTTTGCTTTTTTATTCATGGCTCGATTTTCTGTTTTTATGAAAAAATTTCATAATAATTCTTTTATGATAATTTTTTTATAATAATATGTATTTATGATAATTTTATGATAATTTTTTATGATAAGTTTCAGGTGGTCTGTGGTCGTTTTGATAATTTTTTGCTTTTTTTCCTTTTTCACTACAAATCATAAGCATATAGCTGAATCCGTACATGAATGACTTTTTTGCATTGTCAAACAGCAGAAACAGAGAAATTAAAATTTATATTCAAGAACTAAATCAAACAAGATCTGCATTGTCATACAAGAGTCAATTGATCGTTCTCATCAACCTACTAAATTGAAACATGAACGGACAGTTTGGAGAACATGCCAAATCCTAGGAGGTTAACAATGAAGGATGGACTCCGCAGGATTGTATATAAAAATAAAGGTAGGCATGCCAAATTCTCCTGTTGCATGTAAAGCCATATCCATGCAAAAAAGATCCCCCACCATCACAAGAAAGATCAAACAGCGCAACTCCATAAGAATCCATCTTATAAAGCCAAGAACCTTCCAGCACCAATAAAGAGTTGTGCAGGCATAGAAAATAAGCTGCAGAGCTAATGCAAGAACTTCTATGGAAAGTGTCTTAAGTTTCTAAAGAGGTGAATTAGCATATCAGCAGCTCCCTAACACCATAGAAAAAACATGCTGAAGTCACGTCTTTGCCATCATGATGAGCATACCATAAAACGGACATCATCTTACTGCTTGGCTCACCTTCACTTTTTCACGTTTAATGATTCTCTCACAAAGAAGCCGCAACCTTTCCAATTCAACCTGCAAGAGCTTTTAGTGAAGTTCAATAATCTGATTATAACATATACAGCAAACATATATATAACGCAAATGAATAGTATAGTTACATATTCATCACATGCAATGGAAAATCAGCCATGACTTAGAATTGGTCTCAATGATGGTGAAATATGAATAGTGTCAAATCTAAATGCTAGCAGATCAATCGATAATAATCAATCTGCGTCAACATATTCTCATATTTGAACAAAATCGCAGACTATTTCTGACTCGTGTCTTTGAGGCATTCTATCAAACAGGTTGGAAGCGTTTCATCCGCAATGCCTATATGCAGATCTAAGACAAACGATTCATTCTCAGTCATCACAAACAACAAAAACCTCTTTCAGATCATCGCAACAACATCAAAACACGTTCAAATCGCAAAAATCAAAAATAGAATCCATTGTCTTCGAGCAAACTGGGTTTGAGCAAGTATAGAATATTACCAGCGATGATTACTGATCAGCCAAAGAAGTTACGGCGACCACAAAGAAGTTAGAGCGGCCGAAGTCGATAAAGGAGGTATTTGGTGATGATTAACAACAGTGAATCGGTCTCGAGTGCAATCCAAATTCTTCGAGCTTTCCTCGCCGCAAAACAGGGTACAGCTGGTGAGGGCTGAGGACAACTTCGCCGGAGGTAAGCGGTGACCTTTGACTGCGGTGGAGGGCGACTGAGGAAGTTCACCTGCTCCAGAAACATTCAGTCGAGAGAGCTTTTTTGCTTCTCTCTCTCTCTGGGTCCCTTTCCAGTCAAAACATTCAGTCAAGTTTGCTTCTCTCTCTCTGGGTCACTTTACCTCTCGCGGCTCCACCCCCGGTCGTCGCCAGCAGAGCGCCTGTAGCGGAAGACGCGCCACGGCGACAAGCTCGACGATCTCGAGTGCCGGCGGTTGTGATCCTCGTGGTTCCGAATTGGAGGGGGGCGGTGGGGTTCCTGATCCTGGGCCTCCTCGTGGGGTTTGATGATTTGGGGGGTTTTCCGCGTTTAGGGTTCGAGAGAGATGAGTGTCGTCACCGGCAACAGCGGCGGCGGCGGCGGCGGCGAGAGGAAGAGTGTGGAGGGCGGCGAGAGGAAGAGTCGATGGGGAATGAGGAGGGTCTCGGCGAGAGGAACTGAGGAAGAGTCTTTATTTCAGTTCGGTTCGATCCGAACTGATCCGAACCGAACTGAAACAAACCGAACCGAAAAAAAAAATGGTTAATTTTTATGATCCGAACCGAAACCGAACCGAAATACACGAAATTTTCGGTTCGGTTCGGTTCGTATCTCGGTTCGGTTTTCAGGTTCGATTCTGACACCCCTACTTGTTACCACAGCGTCAATACTTGTCAGCAAATTCTTTACATTATCCTTTCACTAATCGAAGGACAATTAACTAATTAAAGGCAGAAGAAGGAAACCCAGAAACTTCAACAATTGCAGGCAGAGGACGAAGAAGAGAGAAAGAGAAAGAAAAAGTTTAAGATTTTGTTATTTTTTATTTATTTCCACGTCAGTAACACATGTTGGTTCGTGTTTGGTGAACAATACTTATGTGCTTGCAACGTCAACATATGACACGTTGCTATACATGCACTGAATATTTTCTCCTTGACATGATATTGCTCTCTCGTTCTTGAATGGAATTCTTGATGTTGCAATATTCCTTTTTGTATTTCTCTTGCTCTTGAATGGGATGGCTCGTCCATTCCCTTTTCTCTCTCTTAATAATGCTCATACCGTAATGAATACCTTTCGTTTTTGTGCTCAAACCAGTCAAAATCTCTCTCCACTTTTTGAGAATCAAAAAAGGCACTAGGTATTAACTACTAAGTGATCATTGCTTCTTGTGGACAACATCTTTCATCTAAATGAAAGATAAAGAAATTATATTATATTATCTTTCGAAATTATTTATTACAATAGATAAAGGAAAAAGTGAGCTCGAATTGAAAAGATTGTGAGGGCCTACCGTGTTACGAGCAAATGTATGTCCAGGTTTTTACGGTCCCTCAACATCCATGCATGCGTCATTTTCCTAATGTATAAGAAAAAGCATATTAGAAGGTCCTTTTATTTATTCTAATAAAAAAACCAAAAAGTCTCTATAATGATTACAGCACAAAATATTCTCGTCCCGACACGTGGATAATAAAACATATTGAATATCAACATGCTTATTGACATATAGATCGAAAATTGTTCTTGCTCTAATGCCATTTCGTGGACAGGCACAATTACGGCCCATTGATTTTGACTTGAGAGAGAGAGAGAGAGAGAGAGAGAGAGAGAGAGAGAGAGAGAGAGGAAATGATTAATTACGATAGATATGAGTAGTTATGGCCACGGGCCGATTTTGGCTCGGATCCGGCCCGGTCATACTCAGATGGAATCGTGGCCTACCGGCCTAGTTCTGGTTCCAACAATTTTGGAACCGGCCCGGAACCGCCGGCTCTGGTTTCGATTGCAAATTATTTTTTTTAAAAAAATAATAATGAAATTAAAAAAATTCATTATTTATTTTTTATAAAACAATTTGAATTTTAATTGCCATACATTGTAAGTGCATTGATCTCTAATTACAATACTTGACTTGGGTGTATTAAACTCTAATTACAACGCTTAGCTTGGGTTTTATACACAAGGATTCTAATACCTCTTCGTTCCCATTCGATGTGGGACTCTTGACTTGCCTTGAATACCTTCAATGTGAGACTCTTGCTTATCTTCATGTAAATGCCAAGAGTCCCATAATCAAATGAGAATGAAAAGACCATCAAAGGGATTGTGTATAAAACCCAAGTCAAGCCATGAGCATGTGAAGTTATATGCCTTTTGTGACTACGATCTTTTGCTGGTTAAGAGTAAAGGGTTCTATTGGACCGCCTAGAACCGGACCGGGCCAATGGTCCGGTTCCCGGCTATATGATTTGGCGGTCCGGTTCCTAATTTTAAAATTAAGGGATTGGTCTTACTGGTTCGGTTCCTAGTTTCGAGCGGAACCGGACCAAACCGGGAACCAATTACCCCTACAATTTACATTTTGATTACAATTTATATTGAATAATTCATTATTTCATAATTTTTTTATTTCATAATTTATTTTTAAAATTTTTAAATTACGAACCGGAACTAGAATCGGCCGGTTCCGAACTGTGGCCATGCCTAGATACAAGGCATCCCATTCGAGAGAGAGAGAGAGAGAGAGAGAGAGAGAGAGAGAGAGAGAGAGAGAGAGAGGAATGTTATTCTTAACTTGACATTGCTCTTTGGCTCTCTAATGGGATTCTTGATGTTGCAACATTCCTTTTTGTATCTCTCTTGCTCTTGAATGGGATGGCTCGTCCCTTCCTTTTTCTCTCTCTCAGTAATGCTCGTGTCATAATGAATACCTTTCATTCTTTTGCTCAAACCAATCAAAAGCTCCTTCAACTTTTTGAGAACCAAAAAAAGCACTAGGTGCTAACTGCTGAGTCATCATTGCTGCTTGTAGACAACATCTTTCATCCAAATGGTGCAAATAATAAATCAGACGCCTGACCAGCCAGCTCAGTTTCCTTAAGAACTTTCTGATGGTACTTCCCTAATTTCACCCGAAGCCAGTCCCCTAAATATCTCGAAGTTGACACCATCTTTCATCCAAATGGCGCAAATGACGACTCAGGACCCCTGGCCAGCCAGCTTAGTTTCCTTAAAAACTTTCTAATGGTACTCCCTTAATTTCACCCGAAGTCGGTCCCCTAAATATCTCAGAGTTGGCACACTTGTCGTTGTCGATACTTTGTACTATAAATTTATGCTCAAAAACCAAATCCTCATCACCATCCATCAAGCCCTCCTCCCAGCACAAACCAAAATTTCTTTGCCTTTCGGCACAATGAATCTAACCTCTCTCTTTCACCTCCTCCTCCTTCTCTTGCTTTCCACCACTACAACCTTCACCCCTAAGGCCAACACTTTTGGATTCGTTTTAAACTACTAGAACCAGAAAATAAATAATACCCTCCCGAAGCTGCTGGTGCTTTTCTCGCAAGCATCATCCATGTCCTCTAATAGAGCGGCCATCTTTGCGCAGTTCATGGGAGAAGGTAGCATCTCCGACCACCTCCTTTTATTTTACAAGGAGGTGCAAATGGCATGCTTCTTAAGCTCATCGTCGGATGCTACGGATTCCTTCATGATCAATTATGCCGATATTGCAATGGACTCTTTCATGATCAATTATCATGTCGATAATGCGACGGACTCTTTCATGATTAGTTATGCCGATAGTGCGATAGGCTCCCATTTGGATTCTGGCAAGGAGCCTGGCAAATTCTTCTGAGAGTCAACGCTAAAAAGTGAGAATGTGATGCCAATGCCTAACGTCACCAATAAAATGTCTAAAAGATCATTTTTATGTTAGAGAATCTCCTCAAAATTACCATTTTGACCCTTAAGCTCCCTCAACTAAATCAAATCTTCCGTGCCAAAGAGAATTACCCTATAGAGAAGATCTTGGCACACACTGTAGCCCGGTGCGAGAGCACCGCAATATATGGTGAAAAGAAGAGTTGTGTGTCCTCCATCGAGGACATGATTGACTTTACCACCGCAATTTTGGGTCATGATGTCATGGTCTTGTCCACGACAAGTACTGGAGGATCGAAGCAGCAAGTCATGGTGGGGCAAGTGAAGAGAATGGAGTCCAGTGATATGAGAAAATCGGTAGTGTGTCACCAAATTCTATTTCCCTCGATAATCTATTACTATCACTCATTTTTTGGTTATAGAGATTTATGAGGTAAACATACTCGATCGCAACTCAGAGGTGCAAATCAATTGGGTTGTGGCAATTTGCCACTTCAACATGTCCGCATGGAGCCCAAATCATCTTGCATTTCTGGATTTGAAGTCGAGTCCTGGCCAAACCGAAGCATGCCACTAGACTTACGAGAACAATCCGGTTTTGATAGCGATTTAGTATGTATCCAATCTGGTATATAAATCTCTATATTTGGGTTTGACGTGTGAAAGTATTTTTTTTTCTCAAGTTGACGTGTGAAAGTTATTAGAGGTCAATTGCACGACAACTGTAAGGTGGATGGGGACAGCTGCCGAAGGTGTTGGAGATCTGAGTGTTGAAGGAGTTTGAGTTCTGAGTGTTAAAGGCGTTTAAGTTCTTTATGTGGATATTAGCTACTAGTGGGAATCTTGTCCCATCATATGCTTTTGAGAAATCAACCGTTGAAGTGTGTTCTGAGTTCGCATGTGTGAGGATTTTACTCTTTTTCTTAGTATTTGATGGGTGAGACATTTTGTTTCGTGTAACCTAATCATGGGTGTGACCGTCAGATTTAATAAAAAAGTATGTTCGACTCTAGAATTAGTTAATGTTATGGGCAACTCTACAAAATGCTAAAGGGAGAATCAGAATCTTAATCCTTGGAATGATGGAGCACTGATGCTATTTGGTTGACCATAAGCTTAAACAAAAGCGTTGCACCATCGCCGACCTGACAAGGATTGGACGGGATTAGTTAAATCCCATTCGGCAAAGACCTTTTGATATTTATTGTCCCTATAAGCTATTGAGAGGCATAGACAAGTCCAGATACAAAACGCTGAGAAAAACGAAGATATGCGCGTCTTCTCGAGTTCTGAGATACAAAGAGTAGCACAGCAGATCTTTAATCAAAGCCAAATTCAATGAATCATAGATTAACAAGTCTTACGACTCTCCTCCAAGTGGCTAAAATGTAATATCATAGCAAATTTCTCCAAACAACATAATAATAATTTAAAAATAGCAATCAACCAAGACTGATAAATATCAGAGGGTCTTTACCGAATGAGATTTAACTAATCCCATCCAATCTTTGTCAAGGTCGGCAATGGTGAAGCGCTTTTGTTTAAGCTCTTGATCAACCAAATAGGATCAATGCCCTATCATTCCAAGGATTAAGGTTCCGATTCTCCCTTTGGCACTTTGTAGAATTGCCCACAACATTAATTAATTCTAGAGTCGAACATACTTTTTTATTAAATCTGACGATCACACCCACGATTAGGTTACACAAAACAAAATGTCTCGCTCATCAAATACTAAGAAAAAGAGTAAAACCCCCATACATGCGAACTCATAACACACTTCAACGGCTGATTTCTCAATAGCATCTTACGGGACAAGATTCCTACTAGTACCTAACATCCACATAAAGAACTTAAATGCCTTCAACACTCAGAACTTAAACTCCTTCAATACTCAGATCTCCAACATCTTCGGCAGCTGTCCCCATCCACCTTGCAGTTGTCAAATGGTATAAAGTTAGTGCAACTAACCTCTAACAACTTTCACACGTCAACTTGAGGAAAAAAAAATACGTTCACATGTCAAACCCAGATATATAGATTTGTACACCAGATTGGATACATACTAAATCGCTATCCAAACCAGATTGTTTTTCTAAGCCCAGTGGCATGCTTCGGTCTAGCCAGGACTTGACTTCAGATCCAGAAATGCTAGATAATTTGGGCTCCATGCGGACCTGTTGAAGTGGCAAATTGCCACAGCCCGATTGATTTGCACCTCTGAGTTGCGATCAAGTATGTTTACCTCATAAATCTTTACATCCAAAAACGAGTGATAGTAATAGATTGCCGAGGGAAATAGAATTTGGTGACACACTACCGATTTTCTCATATCGCTGGACTCCATCCTCTTCACTTGCCCCACCATGACCTGCCGCTTCGATCTCCAGTACTTGTTGTGGATAGGACCATGACATCATGACTCAAAATCGCGGTGGCAAAGTCAATCATGTCCTCAATGGAGGAAACGCAACTCTTTTTTTCACTATATATTGCGGCGCTCTCGCACTGGGCTACGGTGTGTGTCAAGATCTTCCCCATAGGGAATTTTCTTTGGCACGGAAGATTTCATTTAGTTGAGGGAGCTTCAGGGTCAAAAATGGTAATTTCAAGGAGATTCTCCGAGGTAAAAATGATCTTTTAGGCATTTTATTGGTGACGTCAGGCATCGGCATCACATTCTCACTTTTCAGCGTTGACTCTCGGAAGAATTTGCCAGGCTCCTTGCCAGAATCCAAATGGGAGCCTGTCGCATTATCGGCATAACTAATCATAAAGGAGTCCGTCCCACTATCGACATGATAATTGATCATGAAATAATCTATTGCAATATCGGCATAATTGATCATGAAGGAATCCTTCGCATCCGATGATGAGCTTAAGAAGCATGCCATTTGTGCCTCCTTGCAAAATGAAAGGAGGTGGTTAGAGATACTACCTTTTCTCATGAACTGAGCAAAGATGGTTACCGTATCGAAGGACATGGGTGATGCTTGCAAGAAAAGCTCCAACAGCTTTGGGAGGGTATTATTTATTTTCTGGTTCCAGTCATCTAAAACTGATCCAGAAGTGTTGGCCTTAGGGGTGAAGGCTGTAGCGGTGGAAAGCAAGAGAAGGAAGAGGAGGTGGAAGAGAGAGGTGGGATTCATTGTGCTGAAAGGCAAAGGAATTTTGGTCTGTGCTTCGAGGAGGGCTTGATGGATGGTGATGAGGATTTGGTTTTTGAGCATAAATTATAGTATAAAATATCGATAACGACAAGTGTGCCAACTCTAAGATATTTAGGGGACCGACTTCCGGTGAAATTAAGGAAGTACCATCAAAAAGTTTTTAAGGAAACTGAGCTGGCTGGCTAGGGGTGTTGAGTCATCATTTGCGCCATTTGGATGAAAGATGGTATCAACTCCAAGATATTTAGGGGATCGGCTTTGGGTGAAATTAGGGGAGTACCATAAAAAGTAAGGAAACTGAGCTGGCTGGCTAGGGGTGTTGATTCATCATTTGCGCCATTTAGCTGAAAGATGTTGTCCACACGCAGCAATGATCACTCAGCAGTTAGCACCTAGTGCCTTTTTTGGTTTTCAAAAAGTAGAAGGAGTTTTTGATTGGTTTGAGTACAAGAATGAAATGTATTCATTATAGCATGAGCATTACTGAGAGAAAGAAAAGGGAAGGGACGAGCCATCCCATTCAAGAGCAAAAGAGATACAAAAAGGAACGTTGCAACATCAAGAATCCCATTGGAGAGCCAGAGAGCAATATCAAGTCAAGAATAACATTCCTCTCTCTCTCTCTCTCTCTCTCTCTCTCTCTCTCTCTTTCTCTCTCTCTCTCGAATGGGATGCCTCGTATCTAGGCATGGCCACAATTTGGAACCGGCCAGTTCCAGTTCGTAATTTAAAAATTTTAAAAATAAATTATGAAATAAAACGTAATGAATTACGAAATTATGAAATAATGAATTATGAAATATAAATTGCAATCAAAATGTAAATTGTAGGGGTGATTGGTTTTCGGTTCGGTCCGGTTCTACTCGGAACCAGGAATCGAACCGGTAAAACCAGTCCCTTAATTTTAGAACTAGGAACCAGACCAGCAAATCATAGAACCGGGAACCGGATAATTGGCCTAGTCTGATTCTAGGTGGTCCAATGGAACCCTTTGCTCTTAACTAGCAAAGGATTGTAGCCACAAAAGGTATATAACTTCACTTGCTCATGACTTGGCTTGGGTTTTATACATAACCCCATTGATAGTCTCTTCATTCCCATTCGATGTGGGACTCTTGGCATTTGCATGAAGACAAACCAAGAGTCTCACATTAAAAGTATTCAAGGCAAGCCGAGAGTCCTACATCGAATAGGAACAAAGAGGCATTAGAATCATTGTGTATAAAACCCAAGCCAAGCGTTGTAATTAGAGTTCAATGCACTTACAATGCATGGCAATTAGAGTTCAAATTGTTTTACAAAAAATAAATAATGAATTTTTTTAATTTCGTTATTATTTTTTTAAAAAAATAATTTGGAACCAAAACCAGAACCGGCGGTTCTGGGCCAGTTCCAAAATTATTGGAATTGGAACCGGGCACATAGGCCACGGGCCGGTTTCGATTCTAAACCGCGAGCCTGGTCAACTAGCCAAGTCCGGGTTTGACCGGGCCGGTTCCGGGCCAAAATCGGCCCATGGCCATGACTACTCGTATCCACCGTAATTAATCCCTTCCTCTCTCTCTCTCTCTCTCTCAAGTCGAAATCAATGGGCTATCGATAAAAATAAAATAAAATCAATGGGCCGTAATTGTGCCTGTCCACAAAATGGCATTAGAGCAATAACATTTTTCTATCTATATGTCAATAAGCATGTTGATATTCAACATGTTTTATTATCCACGTGTCGGCACGGGAATATTTTGTGCTGTAATCATTATAGGGACTTTTGGTTTTTTTATTAGAATAAATAAAAGGACCTTCTAATATGCTTTTTCTTATATATTAGGAAAATGATGCATGCATGGATTTTGAGGGACCGTAAAAGTCCGGACATACATTGCTCGTAAAACGGTAGGCGCTCACAAATCTTTTCAATTCGAGCTCACTTTTTTCTTTATCTATTGTAATAAATAATTTCGAAAGATAATATAATATAATTTCTTTATCTTTCATTTAGATGAAAGATGTTATCCATAAGCAGCAATGATCACTCGGCAGTTAATGTCTAGTGCCTTTTTTGGTTCTCAAAAAGTAAAAAGAGCTTTTGACCGGTTTAAACACAAAAACGAAAGGTATTTATTACGGTACAAGCATTATTGAGAGAGATAAAAGGGAAGGGATGAGCCATCCCATTCAAGAGCAAGAGAGATATAAAAAGTAATGTTGCAACGTCAAGAATCCCATTCAAGAACGAGAGAGCAATGTCAAGTCAAGGAGAAAATATTCAGTGCATGCATAGCAACGCATCATATGTTGACGTTGCAAGCACATAAGTACTGTTCACCAAACAAAAACCGACACATGCCACTGATGTGGAAATAAATAAAAAATAACAAAATCTTAAACTCTCTCTCTCTCTCTCTCTCTCTCTCTCGAATGGGACGTCTCATATCTAGGCATGGCCACAGTTCGGAACTGGTCGATTCCGATTTGTGGTCATGTGTGAACTGGAACCGGAACCGCCCCTAGCGGTTCTGATTCCGATTTGTAATTTAAAAAATTTTAATAAAAAATTATGAAATAAAAAAATAATGAATTATAAATTATGACATAATGAATTATTCAATATAAATTGTAATCAAAATGTAAATTGTATGAGTGATTGATTCCCGGTTTGTTCCGGTTCTGCTCGAAACCGGGAATCGAACCGGTAAGACCAGTCCCTTAATTTTAGAACTAGGAATTGAACCGGCAGATCATAGAACCGAAAATCGGACTATTGGCCTGGTCCGGGTCTAGGCAGTCCAATGAAACCCTTTGCTCTTAACTAGCAAAGGATCGTAGCCACAAAAGGCATACAACTTCACATACTCATGGCTTGACTTGGGTTTTATACACGCCCCTTTTAATGGTCTCTTCATTCCTATTCGATGTGGGACTCTTGGCATTTGCATGAAGACAAGTCAAGAGTCTTATACTGAAGGTATTCAAGGCAAGCCGAGAGTCTCACATCGAATGGAAACGAAAAAACATTAAAATTATTGTGTATAAAACCCAAGCCAAGCGTTGTAATTAGAGTTCAATACACCCAAGCCAAACATTGTAATTAGAGATCAATGCACTTACAATGCATGGCAATTAGAGTTCAAATTGTTTTATAAAAAAAATTAAATAATGAATTTTTTTTAATTTCATTATTATTTTTTTAAAAAAACAATTTGGAACCGAAATCGGAACTAGCAATTCCGAGCCGGTTCCAAAATTGTTGGGACCAGAACTAGGCCCGTAGGCCTCGGGCCAGTTCCTGTTCCGAACAGCGGGCCTAATCAATCGGCCAAGTTCGGGTTTGACCGGGCCGGTTCCGAGCCAAAATCGGGCCGTGGCCATGACTACTCGTATCCACCATAATTAATCCCTTCCTTTAATTAGAGATCAATGCACTTACAATGCATGGCAATTAGAGTTCAAATTGTTTTATAAAAAAAATTAAATAATGAATTTTTTTTAATTTCATTATTATTTTTTTAAAAAAACAATTTGGAACCGAAATCGGAACTAGCAATTCCGGGCCGGTTCCAAAATTGTTGGGACCAGTACTAGGCCCGTAGGCCTCGGGCCAATTCCTGTTCCAAACAGCGGGCCCAATCAATCGGCCAGGTTCGGGTTTGACCGGGCCAGTTCCGGGCCAAAATCGGGCCGTGGCCATGACTACTCGTATCCACCATAATTAATCCCTTCCTTTCTCTCTCTCTCTCTCTCAAGTCAAAATCAATGAGCTATCGACAAAAATAAAATAAAATCAATGGGCTTAATTGTGCCTGTCCACGAAATGGCATTAGATCAAGAATATTTTTCAATCATATGTCAATAAGCATGTTGATATTCAACATGTTTTATTTTCCACGTGTCGGGACGAGAATATTTTGTGCTATAATCATTATAGGGACTTTTTGGTTTTTTTATTAGAATAAATAAAAGGACCTTCTAATATGCTTTTTCTTATACATTAGGAAAATAATGCATGCATAGATGCTGAGGGATCGTAAAAGCCCGGACATACATTGCTCGCAACACGGTAGGCCCTCACAATCTTTTCAATTCGAGCTCACTTTTTCCTTTATCTATTGTAATAAATAATTTCGAAAGATAATATAATATAATTTCTTTATCTTTCATTTAGATGAAAGATGTTATCCATAAGTAGCAATGATCACTCGGCAGTTAATGTCTAGTGCCTTTTTTGGTTCTCAAAAAGTAAAAAGAGCTTTTGACCGGTTTGAGCACAAGAACGAAATGTATTCATTACGGTAGGAGCATTATTGAGAGAGATAACAGGGAAGGGACGAGCCATCCCATTCAAGAGCGAGAGAGATACAAAAAGGAATGTTGCAACATCAAGAATCCCATTTAAGAACGAGAGAGCAATGTCAAGTCAAGGAGAAAATATTTAGTGCATGCATAGCAACGCGTCATATGTTGACGTTGCAAGCAGAAAATATTCAGTGCATGCATAGCAACGCGTCATATGTTGACGTTGCAAGCACATAAGTACTGTTCACCAAACAAGAACCGACACCTGCCACTGACGTGAAAATAAATAAAATATAACAAAATCTTAATCTCTCTCTCTCTCTCTCTCTCTCTCTCTCTCTCTCTCTCTCTCTCTCTCTCTCTCTCTCTCTCTCTCGAATGGGTTGCCTCATATCTAGGCATGGCCACGTTTCAGAACTGGTCGGTTCCGGTTTGTGGTCATGTGTGAACTGGAACCGGAACTAGTGGTTCCGGTTCCAATTTATAATTTAAAAAATTTTAATAAAAAATTATGAAATAAAAAATAATGAATTATAAATTATGAAATAATGAATTATTGAATATAAATTGTAATCAAAATGTAAATTGTATGGGTGATTGATTCCCGGTTTGTTCCGGTTCTGCTCGAAATCGGGAATCGAACCGGTAAGACCGGTCCGTTAATTTTAGAACTAGGAATTGAACCGGCAAATCATAGAACCGAAAATCGGACTATTGGCCTGGTCCGGGTCTAGGCAGTCCAACGGAACCCTTTGCTCTTAACTAGCAAAGGATCATAGCCACAAAAGGCATACAACTTCACATACTCATAGCTTGACTTGGGTTTTATACACGACCCTTTTAATGGTCTCTTTATTCCTATTCGATGTGGGACTCTTGGCATTTGCGTGAAGACAAGTTAAGAGTCTCATACTGAAGGTATTCAAGGCAAGCCGAGAGTCCCACATCGAATGGAAACGAAAAGACATTAAAATTATTGTGTATAAAACCCAAGCCAAGCGTTGTAATTAGAGTTCAATACACCCAAGCAAAACATTGTAATTAGAGATCAATGCACTTACAATGCATGGCAATTAGAGTTCAAATTATTTTATAAAAAAAATTAAATAATGAATTTTTTTTAATTTCATTATTATTTTTTTAAAAAAATAATTTGGAACCAAAACCGGAACTGGCAGTTCGGGCCGGTTCCAAAATTGTTGGAACCGGAACCAGGCCCGTAGACCACGGGCTGGTTTCGATTCCGAACCACGGGCCCGGTCAACCGGCCAAGTCCAGGTTTGACCGGGCCGGTTCCGGGCCAAAACCGACCCATGGCCATGACTACTCGTATCTACCGTAATTAATCCCTTCCTTTTTTTCTCTATCTCTCTCTCTCTCAAGTCAAAATCAATGGGCTATCGACAAAAATAAAATAAAATCAATGGGCCGTAATTGTGCCTGTCCACGAAATGGCATTAGAGCAAGAGCATTCTTCAATCTATATGTCAATAAGCATGTTGATATTCAACATGTTTTATTATCCACGTGTCGGGATGAGAATATTTTGTGCTGTAATCATTATAGGGACTTTTTTGTTTTTTTATTAGAATAAATAAAAGGACCTTCTAATATGTTTTTCTTATACATTAGGAAAATAATGCATGCATAGATGTTGAGGGACCGTAAAAGCCCGGACATACATTGCTCGTAACATGGTAGGCCCTCACAATCTTTTCAATTCGAGCTCACTTTTTCCTTTATCTATTGTAATAAATAATTTCGAAAAATAATATAACATAATTTCTTTATCTTTCATTTGGATGAAAGATGTTATTCATAAGCAGCGATGATCACTTGGCAGTTGATGTCTAGTGCCTTTTTTGGTTCTCAAAAAGTAGAAAGAGCTTTTGACCGGTTTGAGCACAAAAATGAAAGATATTCATTACGGTATGAGCATTATTGAGAGAGATAAAAGGGAAGGGACGAGCCATCCCATTCAAGAGCAAGAGAGATACAAAAAAGAATGTTGCAACGTCAAGAATCCCATTCAAGAACGAGAGAGCAATGTTAAGTCAAGGAGAAAATATTCAGTGCATGCATAGCAACGCGTCATATGTTGACGTTGCAATCACATAAGTACTGTTTACCAAACAAGAACCGACACGTGCCACTGATGTGGAAATAAATAAAAATAACAAAATCTTAATATCTCTCTCTCTCTCTCTCTCTCTCTCTCTCTCTCGAATGGGTTGCCTCATATCTAGGCATGGCCACGGTTCGGAACAGGTCGATTCCAATTTGTGGTCATGTGTGAACTGGAACCGGAACCGCCCCTAGCGGTTTCTGTTCCGATTTGTAATTTAAAAATTTTTAATAAAAAATTATGAAATAAAAAATTATGAATTATAAAATTATGAAATAATGAATTATTCAATATAAATTGTAATCAAAATGTAAATTGTAAGGGTGATTGATTCCCGGTTTGTTCCGGTTCTGCTTGGAACCGGGAATCGAACCGGTAAGATTGATCCCTTAATTTTAGAACTAAGAATTGAACCAACAAATCATAGAACCGAAAATCGGACTATTGGCCTGGTCCGGGTCTAGGTAGTCCAACAGAACCCTGTGCTCTTAACTAACAAAGAATCGTAGCCACAAAAGGCATACAACTTTACATACTCATGGCTTGGCTTGGGTTTTATACACGACCCCTGTAATGGTCTCTTCATTCCCATTCGATGTATGACTCTTGGCATTTGCATGAAGACAAGCCAAGAGTCTCATATTGAAGGTATTCAAGGTAAGCCGAGAGTCCCACATCAAATGAAAACGAAAAGACATTAAAATTATTGTGTATAAAACCCAAGCCGAGCATTGTAATTAGAGTTCAATACACCAAAGCCAAGCATTGTAATTAGAGATCAATGCACTTACAATGCATGGCAATTAGAGTTTAAATTGTTTTATAACAAAAATTAAATAATGAATTTTTTAATTTAATTATTATTTAAAAAATAATAATTTGGAACCAAAATCGAACTGGCGGTTCAGGCCGGTTCCAAAATTGTTGGAACCGGAACCAGGCCCGTAGGCCACGGGCTGGTTCCAATTCCGAACCACAAGCCCGATCAACCGGCCGAGTCCGAGTTTGACCAGGCCTGTTTCGAGCTAAAACCGGCCCGTGGCCATGACTAATCGTATCCATCGTAATTAATCCCTTCCTATTTTTTTTTCTCTCTCTCTCTCTCTCTCAAGTCAAAATCAATGGGCTATTGACAAAAATAAAATAAAATCAATGGGCCGTGATTGTGCCTGTTCGCGAAATGGCATTAGCGCAAGAGCATTTTTCAATCTATATGTCAATAAGCATGTTGATATTCAACATGTTTTATTATCCACGTGTCGGGACGAGAATATTTTGTGCTATAATCATTATAGGGACTTTTTTGTTTTTTTATTAGAATAAATATAAGGACCTTCTAATATGTTTTTTTCTTATACATTAGGAAAATAATGCATGCATAGATGTTGAGGGATCGTAAAAGCCCGGACATACATTGCTCGTAACACGGTAGGCCCTCACAATCTTTTCAATTCGAGCTCACTTTTTCCTTTATCTATTGTAATAAATAATTTCGAAAGATAATATAATATAATTTCTTTATCTTTCATTTAGATGAAAGATGTTATCCATAAGCAGCAATGATCACTCGGCAGTTAATGTCTAGTGCCTTTTTTGGTTCTCAAAAAGTAGAAAGAGCTTTTGACCGGTTTGAGCACAAGAACGAAATGTATTCATTACGGTAGGAGCATTATTGAGAGAGAGAAAAGGGAAGGGACGAGCCATTCCATTCAAGAGCAAGAGAGATACAAAAAGAAATGTTGCAATGTCAAGAATCCCATTCAAGAATGAGAGAGCAATGTCAAGTCAAGGAGAAAATATTCAGTGCATGCATAGCATACGTCATATGTTGACATTGTAAGCACATAAGTACTGTTCACCAAACAAGAACCGACACGTGCCACTGATGTGGAAATAAATAAAAAATAACAAAATCTTAAACTCTCTCTCTCTCTCTAGAGGGATGCCTCGTATCTAGGCATGGCCACGGTTCGAAACTGGCCGGTTCCAGTTTGTGGCCACGTGTGAACCGGAACCGACCGGTTCCGATTTGTAATTTAAAAATTTTAATAAAAAATTATGAAATAAAAAAATTATGAATTATAAAATTATGAAATAATGAATTATTCAATATAATATGTAATCAAAATATAAATTATAGGGGTGATCGGTTCCCGATTCGGTCCGATTCTGCTCGGAATCGGAACCAAACCGGTAAGATCGGTCCCTTAATTTTAGAACTAAGAATCAGACCGGCAAATCATAGAACCGAAAACCGGACCATTGGCTTGATCCGGGTCTAGGCAGTCCAACGGAACCCTTTGCTCTTAATTAGCAAAGGATCGTAGCCATAAAAGGCATACAACTTCACATGCTCATAGCTTGGCTTGGGTTTTATACACAATCCCATTAATAGTCTCTTCATTCCCATTCAATGTGGGACTCTTAGCATTTGCATGAAGACAAGCCAAGAGTCTCACATTAAAAGTATTCAAGGCAAGCCGAGAGTCCCACATCGAATGAGAACGAAGAAGCATTAAAATCATTGTATATAAAACCCAAACCAAGCGTTATAATTAGAGTTCAATACACCCAAGCCAAGCATTGTAATTAGATATCAATGCACTTACAATGCATGGCAATTAGAGTTCAAATTATTTTATAAAAAAAATTAAATAATGAATTTTTTTAATTTCATTATTATTTTTTTAAAAAAATAATTTGGAACCGAAATCGGAATCGGCGGTTCCGAGCCGGTTCCAAAATTGTTGGGACCAGAACTAGGCCCGTAGGCCTCAGGCCGGTTCCTGCTCCGAACAGTGGGCCGAATCAACCGGCCAAGTTTGGGTTTGACCGGGCCGGTTCCGGGCCAAAATCGGGCCGTGGCCATGACTACTCGTATCCACCGTAATTAATCCCTTCCTCTCTCTCTCTCTCTCTCTCTCTCAAGTCAAAATCAATGGGCTATCGACAAAAATAAAATAAAATCAATGGGCCGTAACTGTGCCTGTCCACGAAATGACATTAGAGCAAGAACATTTTTCAATCTATATGTCAATAAGTGTTGATATTCAACATGTTTTATTAGTTTTATTATTCACATGTCGGGACGAGAATATTTTGTGCTGTAATTATTAGAGGGACTTTTTGGTTTTTTAATTAGAATAAATAAAAGGACCTTCTAATATGTTTTTTCTTATACATTAGGAAAATGATGCATGCATGGATGTTGAGGAACCATAAAAGCCCAGACATACATTGCTCGTGATACGGTAGGCTCTCACAATCTTTTCAATTCGAGCTCACTTTTTCCTTTATCTATTATAATAAATAATTTCGAAAGATAATATAATATAATTTATTTATCTTTCATTTGGTTGAAAGATGTTATTCACAAGCAGCAATGATCACTCGGCAGTTAATGTCTAGTGCCTTTTTTGGTTCTTAAAAAGTAAAAAGAGCTTTTAACCAGTTTGAGCACAAAAACGAAAAGTATTCATTACGGTAGGAGCATTATTGAGAGAGATAAAAGGGAAGGGACGAGCCATCCCATTCAAGAGCAAGAGAGATACAAAAAGGAATGTTGCAACGTTAAGAATCCCATTCAAGAACGAGAGAACAATGTCAAGTTAAGGAGAAAATGTTCAGTGCATGCATAGCAACGCGTCATATGTTGACGTTGCAAGCACATAAGTACTGTTCACCAAACAAGAACCGACACGTGCCACTGACGTGGAAATAAATAAAAAATAACAAAATCTTGAACTTTTTATTTCTCTCTCTCTCTTCTTCGTCCTCTCCTTGCAATTGTTGAAGTTTATGGGTTTCCTTTTTCTGCCTTTAATTAGTTAATTGTCCTTTAATTAGTGAAAGGATAATGTAAAGAATTTATTGACAAGTACTGAGGCCGTGGTAACAAGTATGTCTTACTTGGTTGACATTATTTTAAATCAAGAAAGAAGCTAGCTAGTTACACTTAGAAAGGCCTAAACATTCAGTGGTTTGATCTCACCACTTCATTTGTTAGGCTGGAGTTCTTTTAAATAGCCACATATGAATTTCCCCATACAACAAAGATAATATATTTATTAAAAAATCTATGAGAAAATTAAGTTGACAAGCCGATATCTATTTATTTTAGTATATTTCAAACATGGTGCGTAAATAAAATCACTTCTTTATCGTTACAACTAAAAAAGAAAAAGATAAAAGGTAAAAGTTGAAAGCTAAATTAAATTCTCGTGGACACAAATCACTTGCTCTCTCTTCTTTAGTTGTGAGGATTAAAAAATTCATTTCAAGAAGAGATCATTCATTCGAGATGGTAATGATAAGGTGATGCTGCCAGATATATAGTATGTGCAATAATACTTACTTTGCCTTTTCCTAAAGGCGAGGCAAACTCATCTTGAAGACTAGAACTTGAAATTGAGTTGAAATCTTGGCGCTGGTTTTATAAGAAAAAGAATTCATGACATTGGTAATGTCTCGAGAATCCCTCTTGACATATCTTACAAGAGCGTTTTATTGGACAAGTGTGCCATGGCGACAAAAAGTGCTCCACCTCTCTCTCTCTCTCTCACAAAACATGTCTTCAGTCCCAGAAATGCTGCCCCCCCCCCCCCCCCCCGCTCTTAACCCAAGTTCCCAACACACTATAGCAAAACGACATGTCTTTTAACTACGTCTCCCGGCTAACAAAATTTTAATTCCTCGGTAATGATTTTCTAACAGGGTGAAGAAGAAATAGGGTCCCACTTTTTTTTAATATAGAAAAAAAAGGAAATTAGGATGTCGAATAGTTTGGTCGTGATTTATGTATGGATTATATTCATTAAATCATGTAAGATTGATATGGTATAAGCCATAAGGCGACAAGGGGTTGACTTCACCTAATTATTAAGCTAAATGATCGTGACTTGTTTAAGTCAATTGGACAATAGCATTTTTTAGGTTTCTCTAATCAAAATCATTGTCGTATCAATCAAGTACAATATTTCCATGTATAAATGAGGGCTATTTAAAAGTCTGCCTTGTCTAGAAAAAGTTTAATTAGCGACGGATCATATCATTTTGCGGTCATCCTCTTACAAAAAGCTGTTTATTTATCATATCATTCACTTCAACCTATTTAATTCATTTCAATATTCATGACAACAACGGGAGAGGACTATACCACTTCAAGAACACGCAAGAATAGATTTTCTTTCATAGGCGATTTTACATAGAGAAAGGATGGAGATCAAGTCGAGCTTATTGTGTAATATTTGGACCCAAAAAAAAAGAGATTCAAAAGTCAAAAGCAGCTACAGTAGAGCTTCAGCTCATTTAAGCCGAGAGCTTGCTCGACCAAGAAAAGGAGGACAGAAACAGAAAAAGAAGAAAAGAGAGAAAAGGAAAGAGGAAGAAGAAAAAGAGAAGAGAAGAGGGTTTTGCACCGCAGGGGTATTGCCAAGCTGATTCGACTTCGTATTGCAACGTCCGATAAGCATTCGCGCCCCTCGTCCATCCGATTGGAGAAGTTTTCACATCTAGAGTTTAAATTCGAAATTTTGGGAAATTCAAGCCGCAAGGTCCGATTTTTGAGTCGTTAAACTACGTATATATATAGAATTGGTAGTTTAAGGTGTCATGGAGTTGTGAGATTTTACGAATCTTGATTTGGACTTACGGTTTGCCGGATATAAATTTTTGAAGTTGAGCGCGCGCAATAAACAATGCGCAACCAGCGGCTTTAGGCCGATTTTCGTCAATTTTTGGCTCGATTTTGGGATTGCCAAGTTGGGGTTCTTGTAGTACTCTGAATGGGCTTTCTATTGATTATAAGCTTGCTTGAAACGGGATTCGGTGGAGGAATTTATGGTGCAATCAAGTTTCATGTTCAAGCTTCGCATTGCGGACGGTTTGGATAATCGCTTTGGAGAAGCAATTTGTGAGCACCCTTAAGTTATCTTGTTAGCGTTTAAGCATCGTTTAGTCATTTCGTAGTTATTATAGTATTTTACTTGGTTTTAACGTCGATTCTCGTTTAATTGTTAGGATTACGAAATTGTCGACGAGTTTAGCCATTTTGTTTGGTTATGGGGCATTCCCAGGTGAGTGGTGTTATCTCTTCTTTGAGTTTGTAAACTCATATTTCGAAAGCAAAAAGAATCAAATATGTTATGAGTTAAATAGCATTGCTATTACATAAAAGCTCAGATCGGGCATTTACTATCCTGTTGATTATTTGAAAATGGTATGGTAAAGCATTTCCGGAAATGGCTTATATATCGATTATCGTGAAATGAATTGAGGAATTTCTTTATGAAAAGAATTCTTTTGCTAAAGGTTATACATATCATTTTATGAAGAATTTTGAAATGATGTGAGAAAATATCTTGTAAAACGCGTTCGGTTTGACGAATGAAGTTGAGAAAGATTGTGTTTTGCTTTCTGAAATCAATTGGTGATATTGATTGTGGATTATGAGATTTATTATGGATTTGGTGTTGTGGATTATCGGAGGATGTGTATTTTGTGCGAAATATCACTGTGAGCCCATTGAGGGGCTTGAGGGTATGCATACTAGGTTAGGATATCCTTTTGGGCCGAGCCATTAGCTTTGTAGGTAGAGACCTTGCCAAGAGGGGAATCTTGGTAGCATTGTCACAAGGTTTTGTGCCGTGATCATGGTTAGATATTGAGCAATATATTAGTCGATGGAATGGACCATCGACATGTGCTGTGATATGAGATTCATCAATGGAATAGACCATCGATATGTGATTTGAGATTAGTCAATGGAATAGACCATTGATGTAGTTTTTATAGAGATTGATCAATGGGCTTGACCATTGATAGTTTGAATTTGATGGTGGATTTAAATATGTATTTGTGGCTTGTACAAGTCTTGTTGAAATGAAACAACTCTTATGTGATTCTATATGTATTTTAAATCTTGAGTTTGACTTCTAAAGTTTTGGTATTACTTTGTACATATGCATAGTGATTGCTCGATCTACTTAGAAGAGATATGCATTGCTCACTGAGCTGTGGTTGCTCACCCCTCCCTTTTCCCAATCTTTCAGGCTCTTTGATCAGTAGCCTTTAGAGCAAGAGCGATATCGTTGAGACTTTTGGGAGTTGGATTTCTTGTGATTTGAGGCTACGTCCTTCAGGTAGAAGGACGGCCGTGTCATCTTCTATCCTGGTAGGTTTTGGGGTGTAACATATTGAATGGAGGTCACTTAATGCCTATGTTTCAATGAGCCTAGGCAGATGGAAACCCGGGTTTGCCACTCTTCAGTTTCTTTTGAAGGATTGGGAAGTTTTGAGACAACCTAAGGGACGCTGATTGCAACATCCGGGATCTTTGGGCATGCTATCTTCAGCAGTCGAGACTGCTTGCACAATACATAAAATGTGACAAGCATTTTGTCAGTAGTGTAATCGCTAGCCTCAGGTCAATCGATAAAAAAATCTGATCTTAGGCCGTCGAGTCATGACACGATGACGTATAATTGAAAAGAAGAAAATCTGGCAGGAATCAGGAACATACTTCATCTGTGCAGTACCCTACAATATCTGTTGGACATACCATTCTCAATTCCTCCTTCTAGTGCCATCGCATCTCTCCCGCCAACATGGATCGCGCAAAGCATGCATGAGACTGTTCAGCGACCTAATCCCACTGGATCACCCTGTGGAATGTCCATTCCGATGGATTCAATGTTGTTTTTCCAACAGCAGCAACGAGATCGTATGGCAAGTCCTCTGCGAATTCCTTGGGCATGGACTTCCAGTGCAGAGACGGCTTCCATTCTGCTTCCTTAAGCACCTTCGGTATCTCCTCCACTACCACTCGCTGCCCTCAGCAGCTAAATGGACATCGTCCCTGTGAAGAAGAATAGAGAACTCGTTCACTTTCAACTCACTGATGTGATGTAATCTTCAGTCTGGACAAGAAAGCGGTGGAAGTTCACAGATGATTGTTCCCGAATTTGACACACTGTATCTGTACAATCACGACTCATGATTTACCAAGATGGTCCAAATCTCGTGTTGTGTTTTCAGCGGTATGAGCTGACTGCAACTTCAGCTTAATGCCAATAATAGCATGCAGTGTAAACATGATGGGAAAAACACTTCCTGCATGAAGAACTGTGAGTATGCCCACGGAACATACGTAAAGCCTGTGTTGAACCAATCAGGTCCTCCGTATTGCATTGAATAGATCAACAGCTGGCACCCCTATCTCCTTGCACAGATTCAAACATGCTTCCGAATACGTTTCACACAACTCATTTGTGCGTACTAGCTCACTGAAAAATGCACTGTATTTCAAGATAAAGATGCTATTAGATGATTGACATCTGGTAAGAAAAACGGAGATTTGTCCATGCATTGGAGTCCCCTGAGCTATGACGAACTTTGTCTTCGTTGACAGGAGGGCAGCTAAGAAATATAATTCGTGTTGTATCTGAAAGACTCTGTCTATTAATAGCCATTAGAATATCATTCACCTGATAGAATAGCATAATGCTTCTTAAAATGCAGTGAATATTGAATAGACTAAAAATTCTACAATCAAATGCTTATGAAAGCATTCTTTCCTTCAGCAGAGCAAAAAAAAGCTAAAATTTCTTTCTTGATCAACCTCTCAATTATGAAAGTGGAGAAGTTTGGTGACCTTTCTCAGAGATAGGATTGTCAGATTTATGATTCTTGAGATCTTACTGAGACAATATAAACGCATGCATCCTCAAAGAGCTAGTCCTAGAATTCAGATCAAATGTTTTTGAAAGTATTATTTCTTCCTGCACATCAAATGACGCCGGAATTTCTCTCTTCATGGACATCTTGTTGATAATAGCGGAGAAGCTTGGCAAGCCTTCTCACAGATAGGACTGTCAAGTTTGTGATTCTCGAAATCTTACAAAGATAGTAAACACGTAAACGTCCCCAAAGAGCTTGTCATCTATTATATTCACTGTTGCACTACAAAGAAAAGAAAGAGCATGTTCTGGCATCAAAGCACTACCACACTGTCGAGGTCACCACAAGTCCCCACCAAATGCAAGGGCAAAATAAATTTCGACGATGACAATTTCATCTCAGGATGCAAATTACGTACCTTAAGATGCTCTCCAATC
This sequence comes from Syzygium syzygioides, assembly GCA_031216285.1. Classification (NCBI taxonomy): domain Eukaryota; kingdom Viridiplantae; phylum Streptophyta; class Magnoliopsida; order Myrtales; family Myrtaceae; genus Syzygium; species Syzygium syzygioides. The sequence goes on along the minus strand of CM062251.1, from coordinate 3,322,179 downwards.
GTTCTCATGTTTTCAACATATTCATGAAGAGGTACATGTGGGCCAAGCCCAGATGAGTGAGGCCCCAGTGAATCATTACCACCAAAATAAACTATTATGAGGGAACGCTGTACTGCTGCATCCTAGAAAAAAATGAAGAACACACCAGTTAGAACAACGACGTGAGAAAGTCCATAAGATCACCCCAGAGCACTGCACTTCTTTGTGCTTACCCTTCTGTTCAAATACCAGGATTTAGGGAACACATAACAGATTTTCGAGAAGCTAAGTGCGATATAGAAGATGCCTTTAGCAAGTACCTAAACTATGCAGCTGAGATTCTCTAGGACTAACACAGAGTATACTACAGCCAAAGAAGTGAAAACTACCGACCAGCAGTCTAATGTTACATAAGCAAGCTCAGTAACTGTGCCTTTGAGAAGAGATGCACTCAAGCAGACTCATGCCCCTTTCGAGTTCCAAACATAACTATGCTCGAAGCACATGCATTCCTTATAAAGACAACCATTCTCAATCGCTTTGGAAACAAGATCATAGCACAGATGAGAAAAATTCGAAAGGTGCTCCTGCTAATGTGCAGAAGAACAGTCAAGGTACATGGTACATTATCTGTCGAGTATCACACCTTTGCAAAGACGCAGAATTTCCCTAAAATAATCCATTCCAATGAAAACATTCGGCTTCCCCTGCCAAGCTAGACACATCGTAACCGACGCAAGGACGCCGTAAGTACAAAATGCACAAGTAAACAGACAAACCGCATCTGAGGAGAAGGAGGTGCTAGATCGCCACAGGCTTAGTTTATAGACAATTTCCAGGAAATAAATGCTTGTACATTGCCTTTGGGGAAACTTGATCTAGAACCAGGGCGGCACGTCGCAAGTTCCATCCATAGTATCCTCGCAACACTATGTCAGCCTGTGACGATCAGTTAAGTATTCATCTACGAGCAAATGCTATGAATTCGACATGCGTAGCTCATCAGATCATGGGTTGGTGCACGAACAAATTACCGACACAGAACGCTATCAAAGCGCCAAAACACACATAAATATATTCACACGACGAAACTCTCCGGAATCCAACACGAACAGCCTCTCAAACGAAACGAAGAGGTTAAGGATCGAAACAGCATCTTTTTACCTTACGAGCGTAGACGTCGGAGAGGATGGCAGCCCAACCGCCGTTGCTGTAGCTGAGCTGCACTATGGAAGAGCCGAACAGGACGAACTCAGGCCTCCCTGGTCCCACCATCTCCTCCTAAAACACCCCTCTGTTCTCCGAACGAAGCAGTTCAGTTCGACGATGAAGCGATTCACCGATTTTCTCGGAGAGAATGGACCGGAATGAGATTCGCGATAGCCGATTGTGTTGGTGGCTGGTTGTGTTCAGGGAGAGAGAGAGAGACTATGGTTGCGTCGAGCACGAGAGATTAATTGCGATCATGGAAACTCTCATTAAAATGGGTTAAAAAATTGCAGAATTTGAGTAATTGTACAAATGCCGCAAAAAAATTTCATTTAAAATGCAGTGCAACATGGTTTAGTGTTGTCGTGTACTCGATCGGGGTCCTCTAACTCCCTAAATTGCTGTCTGTCTTCGTTAGAATGTTGTCGTAAGGAGTGATGAATTTATCAAGATGAACCTTACCAAAAAAAAAATTTATCAAGATGAAGAAAAGAATTGTTGAATTTGCGATGTGGGTAGTGCAAATACACGCACCAACCGCCGGCCAGTGCACGGGCAAATCTCACACGCCAGCCGGTGTGTGCGAACCCACTCTAGCTTTTGCCGTTCGATCTTGAGAATTCCACGCGAGGCCCCCGGCATTTGACGGCCGAGACGAAATGGGCTCGCGCGGTCCAGGCGCATATAAGCTGTTGTTTTTTTCCCAACTAGGACTGTTGTCGATGAACGCAACCTATGACAATTGTGGTTGGCTGGTTGTTAACCGGAGCCTGGTGGGTCTTCTAGCGTCGGTGCTTGAATTTGGGGCGTTAGACATCAATAAGACCATTCGACCAAAAAAAAAAAAAAAAGACATCAATAAGACCACGTCCGCTTGCATTGTACGTGGGCCTTTGAACCAATTGCTGCGGTCATTAAACCCCACCAGCACGAAGCTCGAGCCAGCATGTGTTGAACTGTTGGGGAATACGCGATGTGATGTGCCTCCCCTGATCTTGGAGTAAAATAATCATCGGGTAAAAAATGAGTATATATTTTGGCATTTTCTCGACTTTCGACAAAAATATGATTGTAGAATATTAATACCCTTCTATGTTTCAATGGATACGTTAATTCTTATTTTCATCGTGAATTTAATACAAAGTTGCCAACTACAACCATGAAGCCAAACTCAATATCAATTTCTCTAGATGATTGATGAAATTGGAGATGGCCATTTTAGGTAACTTGTCAATTTTTACTCGAGACTCTAAATGACTTGGGACCTATTTTTACTACATAGTGTTTGGACTATTCCAATTTTAACAGAAGTTTGGTAAAACTATTTAAATAGCTGGTAAACTATAGCATCCAACACAAGGTCGTTTGCTTCGTTTAATTCCCCAGTCGAAGCTTTACACATGGTTACCATACATGTTAATAATATACTCTGCTTCAGCAAGCTGGTTTATGTTCAACCAACAAATAGCTTCTCAATGGAATCTTCAATTTTCTTGCTCTTCTTGCTGCACTTATCTTCTTGTTTCCCTTGTGACCTCTTGAGAACATCGACTTCTGACAAACTCAGGGTGAACAAAAGCCAATTTTAGTCCTTACTAGCAACAAACTTAATGATATCTCACCTACCACTTCTAGTTCAGTGCTTTTGAATCTTCTGGAACAATCCAGCTTTGGTATAATTTGTTGGAAAAGTCTAGCACAATTGAAGTTTAAATACCACATTATGAGATCTAATAGGCAATGCCTAAATAATATTTAACTTACATAACATTTATGAGAACAAAATGATCTACATAAGTCCCTTACTCTATAAACAGCCAACTGGATACACCGAATATTGGGTATAGTCACTCGAAACATGTATAATTATTCACCAACTGATGATAGCAAGTTAAATTTGCTTAACATAATGCTACCTTTTATGATGAAATTTCTCAGTAACATTTACATGATATTGTTCTTTTCAGATTCAGTGCTCCCATTTTGTATTATGATTAATGAGCACTGTCTTTGATTTCTCGTTAGTGGTAAGTGATTTTTCAACAATTTCTCCCTTTATATAATGAGAATTGTCTCTCACGCTTTGAATTGATCAAGCCCATGTCGTACTAATGCCCTGCGTCTATCCACTTTCAGGCAACATTGCATTGACAGGGAAAAGAAATTAGGAGTCCAACCCTTTTGCACTAGCTTTATCTTTGAAGTGTCGACCCATGATGATGTATTAATAATCGGAAGCAAGCCAATCTTGCTTGGGAGTGAAAAAATTCTACTCATTGCTGTCCATTAATGTTGTTTTAGTTTCTTTCTTTTTTTTAGTTACTTTGTACTACAGAACTTGCTCTGCGATGGTATTGTTTTAGTTTCTTTCTTTTTAGTTACTTTGAGAGTGGGAAGAAAAGAGATTCTGCAATAGTGTTGGAAATCGTCTTTATTATCATTTTTCTATCTTGTGCATATGAAAAGAAAAAATTCATCTGATGATTTGGTTCTGTATTTGCGGTCGGTTCACAATTCCAATCTATTTGCGCGAAAGCTAAAAAAAAAAAACCGAAACCCAGCCCGACCCGACCCGGCCTGGCCCGTTCTAGGCCTTGGGGTGTACGGTGAACAGGGTCTCAGGTGAGTCTAGGCGGGTCAAACATGACCCTGTAGGTTTCGGGTCGGGTCGAGTATCAAGAAAGCTCAACCCGACTCGACCCATTGACGCCCCTACTAGCCAGGCACCCTCCCAAAACAAAAGAATAAAGAAATTCGAAAAAGTCATTAAATATCTCCCTCTTTAGAAAATTCAGATTCTTGTGGCCACAGTGTCCGTGCACCTCATAAAGTATATATATTCTAGAAATGAATGAAATTCGACCAAAAAAAATATATTTTATGTGCCAAATTTGGCTGCCTTGCTCTGTTACACACTAATGCAAATCAAAGTGATATCCCTCGTGCGCAAAGAAAAAAGGATGTCATTTTCAACGAGGCATTTAATGTAGCATCAAGTTTGGGTCATTTCCAAAGGATTGAGCAAAGGGCTGGCACTTGCTCCGAGTAAATTTCCTTCTTAAAAATTGATTTGCTAATTGGGGAGTTTTTCCTTTTCTTTGTAAATTTGGCATTGCATAAAGTTTGGAAGTGTGAACTTTTCACAGCTGTGAAAAGCTTATGAATCCACCCCTCCGAAGTTGAACCTGCTAAAAAAAGTAACACGATGTGAATTTGAGTACAATTACATCTACAGAGGTGCTAAGGAGTCTCAAGAATCTTCTAAACAATTTATTTCACTTTTCTAGTCACAGTTTAATATACACACCTGGTGATTTAAATTTCAAGCCCATTGTGGAGCACGAATGAGATGTCATTTTTTATTCAGGTAATATATAACTCCAATCCACTTCGGGCAAAAGAGGAATGCTGAACTTGGTTAGGATCAGAGGTGATCGGTTCTCAACCTAGAATTGAGATCCAACCTTGTGGTTCTCGATTCCAATTACGAAATTGGGAGCAGAATTGGTCGGTTTGGGCAGACCCAACTATTATTCTGTGTAAAATACCAGCTTTTAATGATAAAATGTAAAAATTGCACCATTTTACTATAAAGCCATATGGTTATCATGTAATTACCGTTTATTAGGAAAGTGAAATCCATTGTTACCAATGCATTTATGTCAACCAAATCGCTTCATTATCTTCCTAGTGCTGGCTTCCTCAAACAAATGCCACAAAAGAAAAAAGAGAGAGGATAATTTGAGCATGTTCCAACCACTCTCTCCATAAAAGCAAAGATTTCCAAAACTCGGAATTACATTGGAAGGTTTGAAATTTAATGGACTACTAATCTTCTGGGGTTTCTCTGAGCAACCATTTCGACATTACGAGCTCTTGTTACTCTCTTAAGTCGGTTCTCATGCTATTTGACAAGGCTCCGAGCTTCAAAGGAGAGAGACATGGAAGCAATCTTTAGCTCCCATGAAGCATGTTCACAATCAAGACTATCGAAAATGGTAGAGAATGGTCAAACACACAAAATGTTCTACTAAAATGTGAATTAACGTTTCAATATCTAAGTGCGGTGAAAATTTTCAGAAGTTTCAAATTTAAAAAGGTAATAAAGTCTGTGAATCACGAATTCTAAAATTAAATAAAACGAAGTAAAAAAGAAAAGTCACTTTGAACATGTTCCAGAAGCGAGAAACAAAAATTAAAAAAATAAGAAGAAGAAGAGGAAGATGAAAAGTGGGAACACGATCGAGACAACCGGAAGTGACGCAATCATGACGACTCACTCTGCACCAATTCTTTTGTACTCTTGCTGCTCCGTGTCCTCTTTGTCCCGAACACACTCTCTCTTAGCGACCCATGAAGCTGCCGAATTATTTCATTGACCTCTCCGACAAAAGGAAGTGACGTGCTAAAAAAGGAAAGATTCTTTTGGTTCTGGAAAGTTTTCAAATTCTGATTTTCCCGGAAAATAAAAGAGATCATGGAAAAATAAAACTGGATTTGACAACCAAGGAAAAAACTAAAAAGAGAAAAGGAAAAATGATACAAATAGTCTCTGAACTTTTAATTTGTCAATGTGGTTCCTGAATTTTGATCCAATGTGCAATGTGATCCTTGAACTTTTAATATGTTTAATATCGTCCTTGAACTTTTAGATACATGTTCAATTTAGTCTTTGAACTATATGAAAATATTCAATGTAGTCCTTCCACTAAATTCAAGTTTAGAGACTATATTAAACATTTTTCATAGAATTCATGGACTAAATTGAATATGTATCTAAAAATTCAGGGATCACATTGAACAGATCAAAAGTCCATAGACTATATTGAATATTAGGCTAAAATTTAGGGACCATATTGAATAAATTAAAATTTTAGAAACCACATTATATATTATGTCAAAATTCAAGCAGCGTTTGAGCCGTTATCCCAAAGAGAAAATCGTAGCGGGGTTGACAGGAGATGTTGGGCCGCCAGCCTTTAACCGAGAGAGAGCAACCTGTGTGCCATATTCTGCTGGTTGGACAAGCAATTTGGGAGTGGAGGAGTTGTTGGTAAGACACTGCGGATCAGGATCGCAGAGAGTAAAGAGGACTCTTGCACCAAAGTGTCTGCACTTACACTTCTCTCGAGATCAAGGAAGGACAGTAGTACTCACTTGTCAGCTGAATTTTTTGAGAAGCTTCAAGTGAGATAATGCCTCTCATGCCTCTCTCTCTCTCTCTCTCTCTCTCTCACTCTCTCGATCACACGCACACATCTCTGTGCCATTCTGCCTTTAGCTGCTTAGGTCTTTATGGTGGGCCTATCTGGAGGCTGTCGGAGGCAGAGGCAGAGCAAAAGGTTTATTTTTTCGCCTCCTTTTGCATGATCAAGATTCTTGCAAAAGAGGAGGCAGAGCAAAAAAATGAAAAAAGAGTAAATTTTGTTCTTTTGTGCTGGTTCAGATCAAAGGTGGTTTTGGCACAAATCTGATGAATTCATCATGTTAACGTTTCTTCATGTCTATGTCTTGTGAACGGTCTTTGGAAATGCTGGTCCATTTGCTGATTTCTCGTACGGGTTTTTTTGACAAATTCTGCTTTGTGAGGCTTCTTGTGCACCCTTCAGTTTCTTGTCTGTCCATTTGCGTTCGCACACGCGCACACAATAAATTTACACAAGTCATTAATCTAATTAATTTTTCTAAGGGTGCTCAACCGATGAGATAAAACTCTTCGAAGTACAGTCCCCTCGATCAGCGGTCTTTGATCTTTTTTTTTTTTTTTGGGTAAAGAGCGGTCTTTGATCTTTGATCTCTGTAACTTTGACTTTTATGGTTGAAAGAATGTCTCGTATCTTGATTGCTGAATAGCTAATCCATTCAAATCCCACGAGAAGATGCTCATGGTATATTTCTCGGATGATCGTTCAGAGTAGCTTTGTCTTTAGTTGCTTATAGATTTGAGAAAATTGACTGCAGTACAGTTTCATTTTAATTGATCAATTTGTGCTCAACCGTCTTTCAACTATGTCTTTCACAGCTTGCCCGATAATTGGACTCCTTGGGCTTGAAATATAAATTACTGATTCTAGATGTTCATTGTTGCAGCCCCCCAGACAATTCTGTTTATTTATATACATAATTACTAAGTTGCATAAGAGATCTGTGTCCCGGGTACAGTAGCATGGCCATAAACAATGGAGCAACCGAAGATTCAGGAACCAATGAAGCCGCCACATCAAGGAGTCTCGAGGTGGTGGCGGCAGGGAGCCCCGCCGTAAATGAGAAGCAGGACTCCAGCAAGAGCAAGGGAGATGAGAAAGTGAACACGGTTCCATTCCACAAGCTGTTCTCATTTGCGGATTCTACTGATATACTATTGATGGTTGTTGGGTCGATAGGCGCAGTCGGGAATGGCCTTTCTCTGCCCCTTATGACCCAATTGTTCGGAGAGCTGATCGATACGTTCGGCAACAACCAGGGTGACAGCGATGTTGCAGATCTTGTGTCCAAGGTAAAAGCTTTGCAAATATGGACTTGGCGGATTGTTACAGAGAAACTCTTTTCTTGAAAAGGAAATTTCTTTTGGAGTGCTTGTGTTGTGATTGTGAATTAACTGATTAGATTGTTTGTGAAACCTTCAGATAGCTCTGAAGTTTGTCTACCTGGCACTCGGGTGTGGAGCAGCGGCCTTTCTTCGTGAGTGCATCTTGAGTCTTGACTTACTTTTAGTTCAGAGCCGAACTCTTTATGTTAGGAAATGAGAAAATTTAATCTTCGTTCTTCCTTTCATTTGGTCAGTGGTGTCTTGCTGGATGGTCACCGGCGAGCGACAGGCTGCGAGAATAAGGGTCCTGTATTTGCAAACTATATTGAGACAAGATGTCGCCTTCTTTGACAAAGAGACTAACACCGGAGAGGTCATCGGGAGAATGTCGGGCGACACAATCCTCATCCAGAATGCCATGGGTGAAAAGGTCATACTTTCCTTGTACTGGCATAACAATTGTTTAAAGAATTGAGTATTTTGTCTGGTGTACTTAGTATACACTTATCCATCCTGGATTTTGACGGATTGCTAGATTCGTGTAGGTGGGGAAGTTCATACAGCTCGTGTCGACATTTGTCGGAGGTTTCGTTATAGCATTTACCAAGGGGTGGCTATTGACCCTGGTCATGCTAATCATGATTCCTCTGCTAGTGATTGCGGGTGGAGTTAGGTCCCTCATCATTTCAAAGGAGGCATCTCGCGGGCAAAGTGCGTATGCGAAGGCAGCAAATGTTGTTGAACGGACTATTGGTTCAATCAGAATGGTATGTTGCATTGACGTAGCTGAATTCACAGAATTGTGCATGTGTGCCAACTAAATAGACATGTTCCAAGAACAGAACAGATGTCTTGATGTCTTTTGCTCTAAAACTCATTTCAGCCATAACTCTAATCATTTACTGCAGAGTCTGACTATTATCACATTTTGGTGCAGGTTGCATCGTTTACCGGAGAGAAGCGAGCCATTGCAAATTACAGCAAATCCCTTGTGGATGCATACAGATCAGGTGTCCATGAAGGTCTGGCGACTGGATTAGGTCTTGGATCAGTCATGCTAATCACCTTCGGCGGTTATGCTTTGGCGATATGGTACGGCGCGAAGTTGATATTAGACAAGGGATATAATGGGGGCACAGTGATTAATGTGATCATGGCAGTCTTGACTGGTTCTATGTGAGTTGCACCCCAACTCTCCTTTTTCTTTTTGGCCTCAGTTCTCTTGGTTCAATTCCTTGTTAAACCCTAGAGAAATTTAGAAAGCCTAATCATGGATTTTCTTTCTTTTTCCCCTCATTTATTGGGGCATGGTGCGGTTGTTCATTAGGTCTCTTGGGCAAGCTTCTCCATGCGTGAGTGCATTTGCTGATGGTCAAGCTGCTGCATATAAGATGTTCGAGATCATCCACAGGAAGCCGGAGATTGAATCTTTTGATACCAAGGGAAAGAAACTAGACGACATTCATGGAGATATAGAGTTGAGGGATGTTTATTTCAGTTACCCAGCCAGGCCCAATGAACAAATATTCAATGGGTTCTCTCTTAGCATTCCGAAGGGTACAACTGCCGCTTTGGTGGGACAAAGTGGAAGTGGGAAGTCCACGGTGATCAGTCTGATAGAGAGGTTCTACGATCCACAAGCCGGTGAAGTACTTATTGATGGGATCAACCTTAAAGAGTTTCAGCTCAAATGGATCAGGAGCAAAATCGGGCTTGTCAGCCAGGAGCCCGTGCTATTCATGTGCAGCATCAAGGACAATATTGCATATGGAAAGGAAGGCGCCACACTTGAAGGGATCAAAGCTGCTGCAGAACTTGCGAATGCTGCCAAGTTCATAGACAAGTTGCCGCAGGTATAAAGATTATGCTACTCCAAGATCAATGAATCATCTTTTTTCTTTTTCTCCGGCCAGACTATAATCGTCTTTTCTCGCCTTCTCGATCTTACTACTTCATGATTTTTGGACTTTTGACATTTAGGGCTTGGACACTATGATTGGTGAACATGGGACTCAGTTGTCTGGTGGGCAGAAGCAAAGAGTAGCCATAGCAAGAGCGATTCTTAAAGATCCTCGTATTTTGCTCCTGGATGAAGCCACAAGTGCACTTGACGTGGAATCTGAGAGGATAGTCCAAGAGGCCTTGGACAGGATTATGGGCAACCGGACAACTGTCATTGTTGCCCACCGTATGAGCACTGTTAGGAATGCAGATATGATCGCTGTTATTCATCGCGGAAAAATGGTGGAGAAAGGTAGGTCGCAATCTAACCTGAATTAAACAATGAAACTGTGAATTCTAGCGAAGCAACTATTATTCCTAGTATGTGCAAGTATATCGTGACTATTGATGTCTCTCTAAAACTGTCTAGGTTCGCACTCTGAACTGCTCAAAGATCCAGATGGTGCATATTCTCAACTAACACGCTTGCAGGAAGTGAGCAGAGAATCTGAACAAGTGCTAGATGCCCAAAACAGGTCAGAGATCACTGAATATAACAGACAATCCAGTCAGAGGATGTCGTACGAACAATCCATTAGTCAGGGATCACCTATAGGAAATAGCAGCAATGACCAAAACAGGTCAGAGATCACTGAATATAACAGACAGTCCAGTCAAAGGATGTTCTACAAACAATCCATTAGTCGGGGAAATAGCAGCAGCCACTCGCTCTCAGTCTCCTTTGGGACTGTGGCTGGACCACAATCCCCTGCTCCTCCTGGGAGCACAGAAAAACCGCCAAAGGTCTCACTATGCCGGCTTGCTCGTCTCAACAAACCAGAAGTTCCTGTCTTGCTATTTGGAACTATCGCTGCAGTTGCTAATGGCTTGATATTTCCGATTTTCGGCATACTTATATCCAGTGTTATCAAGACATTCTATGAACCACCGCATGAACTTAGAAAGGATTCTGAGTTTTGGGCATTGATGTTTCTGGTCCTTGGCATTGCATCATTTGTGGCATATTCGGCTCCAGCATACTTATTCTCTGTCGCTGGTTGTAAGTTAATCGAGAGAATCAGACTAATGTGTTTTGAAAAGTTGGTCCACATGGAGGTTGGCTGGTTTGATGAACCTGATCACTCAAGCGGTGCCATTGGGGCAAGGCTCTCGGCAGATGCTGCATTAGTGCGAGCCCTAGTTGGAGATGCGTTAGTTCAGATTGTTCAGAACATTGCATCGGCAGTTGCTGGTTTGGTCATTGCTTTTGCTGCAAGCTGGCAACTAGCACTGATCATCCTCGTCTTAATCCCTCTAGTTGGTGTCAATGGATATGTTCAAGTGAAGTTCATGAGAGGATTCAGTGCTGATGCAAAGGTAATCATTATTACAGTGTTGTTTTCTTTTACTGCTCACTAAATAAAATAGCTTGAGAGGTCCGTATATATTCCCAATTCATAATTTTGAGTCCTAGGTTCAAAGAATTGAAAACAGAAAGGCCGTCTTCAAAATTTCTGACTTACATTCCTTGTAATCTTCAATGACATAAAAAGGTTCTGCCACGGTTTCTGTTATCTTGCAAATAATCTCGATTATCCATGACCATATTAATCTATATGTTTGCAGAAGATGTACGAGGAAGCAAGCCAAGTAGCTATTGACGCGGTTGGAAGTATAAGGACCGTTGCTTCTTTCTGTGCCGAAGAGAAGATGATGCTTCTTTACAAGAAGAAATGTGAAGGCCCCAGGAGGACAGGGATTCGACAAGGACTGATCAGCGGAATTGGGTTCGGCATGTCCATCTTCCTGCTGTTCTGTGTGTATGCAACAAGTTTCTACGCAGGAGCTCGACTCGTTCAGAATGGCAAAACAACGTTTTCGGATGTCTTCAGGGTATGACAGATTTTCTTTGAATGCTACATAGTGTTTTCTTAGGAATTTCTCAGAATTATGATTGCCTTTTGCTTATTTGGCCGGAGGATTGCTGTTGAAACTGGTTTCTGTTAACGCTGGCAGGTTTTTTTCGCTCTGACCATGGCAGCCAGTGCAATTTCACAATCAAGTTCCTTCACTTCCGATTCCACCAAAGCGAAAGGGGCTGTTGCTTCCATTTTCGCAATAATAGACCGCAAATCCAAGATAGACCCAAGTGATGAGTCGGGGAAAAAATTAGACAATGTGAAGGGAGAGATTGAGCTTCGCCATGTCAGCTTCAGATATCCCTCTAGGCCAGACATTCAAATATTCCGTGATCTCAGCCTGGCCATTCACTCTGGAAAGGTAACAGTTTGGACTTTTTATCTGATGCCAAACTTTAAATATGACTTCCTCAACTGAGCATCGAATTACGAGAACAGCAATAGTGTTTTGATCACTTGAACATAAGGAATCAAAGTTTGACAATTACACGATTGTTCGTCTCAGACTGTTGCTTTGGTTGGAGAAAGCGGGAGTGGAAAATCGACAGTGATAGCATTGCTACAGCGCTTTTATGATCCTGATTTTGGTCACATTATGCTCAACGGAGTGGATATTCAACAGCTGCAACTCAAGTGGTTGAGGCAGCAAATGGGTCTAGTCAGTCAAGAACCGGTTTTATTCAACGAGACAATTCGTGCCAACATAGCTTATGGAAAGGATGGAGATGCGACTGAGCAAGAAATACTCGCCGCATCAGAACTGGCAAATGCCCACAAGTTCATTAGTGGACTGCAACAGGTTAGACAGTTGTTGCTTATTCCGTGTACTTGACTTACATTTGCTTTCAAATGGGCTTATCTGATTTTTTCTGTACAAATTCAATGTTCAGGGATATGCTACTATGGTTGGTGAAAGAGGAGTCCAGTTGTCAGGTGGTCAGAAGCAACGAGTGGCTATTGCTCGTGCTTTAGTTAAAAGTCCTAAAATTTTTCTACTTGACGAGGCTACGAGTGCACTGGATGCAGAATCTGAGAAGGTGGTTCAAGACGCGTTGGACCGCGTCATGGTGAACCAAACTACACTCATGGTGGCTCATAGGTTGTCCACAATCAAGAATGCGGATGTGATCGCGGTAATTAAAGACGGAGTCATCATCGAGAAAGGAAGGCACGAAACTTTGATCAACATTAAGGATGGTCTCTATGCATCCTTAGTTGCCCTACACACCAGTAGCAGTCCCACGTAGCTCATTAGTCTTGAGTTTGTTGAAACTCTTATACAATTTGATGTCAGAAATGGAAATGCCTTGCACTCAAAGCTGCACTGCTCTTTTTTTTCAAGTGAGTGGACATTAGAGTTGAGCAAAAAGCCAGGCGACACCTAGAGTTGACAATTCATGGTTTGGGTTCACTGTCCCTTATGGGGAGAATGTCAAAGGTTCAGGCTTTCGACAAAATGACGTCGACCTTTCATATTTGCTCATCTTGCTCGTTAAGGTTGAGATGGTTCCTCGGTCAATGAAAGGACCAGCGCAACCACCAAGAAGAAACTTCGGAAGCAGACAGGGAGATGGGAAGACAAATATACGAGAGAACAATTTTAAAACTTTGATTTCTGACCTGGATTAGCATGGTAAAAATCAGCATCATAATCTTCATAACATAGCACCTTTGTCTTGACCGGTGTTCCCATAGAAACGCCTTGCCAGCTACCAAACCCTCACGTCTTCTTTCTCATTCTTTTCGCTTCGGTTTTACGGTCCAAATGGCAAGTAATAATGCGATCTCAAATGGAGCTCGATGACGAGGCCGAATCATAGTTGGTCCTTGTAATTTTGATTTAGCATGGAAATTTGCCATAATGGAACCCCTTGGCTTGGCATTTTAGAGTTACCATGTTCAATCCACAATGGTTGAGATAGTCGTTCAGTCTTAGCTGGAATCAGATGAACATGTTCGGACACAGCTCTACTCCAAAGATCTTGTCATATCATCCAAAAAGGAAAGTCAACACAAGTGCGACCAACTGCTCGTTAGAACCATAAGAGATGAAACTAAATCTTTTCTTCACTTCCTTTGTTTTTGTCAGCTATTCTGTGTCTTCTTCACTTTCATCACTATGCGAAACAAGACAAGATTTGGGGAGGTCACAGGTCTCGTTAGTACCATCACTGTTATTTTGGGACAAATAATGTATTAGACAGGGAAAATTATCCAAAAAGTCCTAAACATATTGTACTTTTACTAATTCAGTCCTAAACTTTTTGCTAATTGAGTCCATCCGGCCAATTTTGATCGAAAATTGTTGATAAGATGGTCGGCGCTAATGTGAATAATTTTTAATAATTTTAAATGTTTTTTCTCTTTCTTTTTTTTTTCTTTTCTCCTTCTTCCTCCTCTAGCCCTAGCCGGTCGCTGGCCTCTAGTGGAGCTCGCTCCCGCCAGCCACGGGCAAGGTCGGGCCTCGCATAGCCATGGCAAGGCCCAACCTTGCCAGATCTTGTGAGGCTCGCCTTGCCCAACAACGGCAAGGTCGAGCCTCGCCATGGTTAGGCAAGACTGACCCTTGCCGATGGCCGATGGGGGCGAGCTCCACCAGAGACCAGCTACTGGCTAGGGCCATAGGAGTAAGAAGGAGGAAAAAAAAGAAAAATTATTAAAAATTATCTACGTCAGTGCCAGCCGCCCTACATGGCAAGACTGGCGTTCATGTTGGCCAAAATTGACTAGATAGACTCAATTGGCAAAACGTGAAAAGGTTTAGGACTCAATTGACAAAATTAGAAGGTTTATGAATGAATTGGTAAAAGTGCAATAGGTTTAAGACTTTTTGGACAATTTTCCCTCTTAGCCAATATTGTTTAGATCCAATCATGCTGACTTCACATTGCCAGAGAGTCACATGGGACGGTTTATATTAAAATATCATCACGTCGAATTTTTGGTCTCACAAATCGCCGATGGCACTGAAGTGATTTTTTTTTGTTTTTTACCAAAATGGCACTCAAGTAATCGTTTAAAAAGTTTTGGCACTAAAGTAAGTGTCATATGAAAGTCATGTCATTTCCAATATCCATTTTCCTAAACTCTCTTATTATTTTTTGAAAGAAAAAAAAAAGGAAAAGAAAATTTTGGGGAGAATATGATTGTATTTTTCTCAATGAATGAATTGTACGTGTACATGGGTGTATTTATAGTACAAAGGGAAATTGGGAAAGAATATACATGATATCGTCTTCTTATTTTATCTTCTGAATATCCCATCAATATTTAATATCACGGATTGACTGTATCAATTAGAATCGCAATTAAGGATCAAATCAAATCTTTTCTCTAACACTTCCCATCAAGTTGGCGGCTTATATATGTTGAAGACGCCAAGCTTGCTTAGTAAATACATGTGTTGTCTCTGGCACAATGGCTTGGTGAAGATGTTTGCAGGTTGTTTCACAACTCCAATTCCTCAAGTTATGATAACCCCTTCTTGAATTTCATGAAAAACTGGATTTGCTGCTAGTTTGAGTGCGGTGTCATTGTCACAAAACAATTCGCTTGCTCCATCAATTTGTATGCCAAGGTCAGAAAGTAAGCCACGTATCCAAGCTATTTTGCAAACAGTTTTTCCCATAGCTCGGTATTCCAACTCAGCTGATGATAGTGAGACAATTGACTGCTTGTTTGTCTTCTATGAAATCAAAGATTTTCCCAATTTAATGCAGAAACTAGTGATGGATCTTCTAGTCATTGGGCAAGTAGAATAGTCCATATCACAATAGGCTGTCATCTTCATGTTGCAATCATAAGATAAAAGAACTCAAGTCTTGGGCATCCCTTTAAATATTTTATGACCTTGAGTGCTGCATTCATATGGCACTACTTCGGGTAATACATGAATTGGCTGAGTATTTGCATTGCATAAGATATATCAGGCCTAATCATGGTGAGATAGATCAATTTTCCAACAAGTCGCCGATATCACGATGGATCCTTAAGTAATGGATCATTATTAGGTGATGATGAACTCATATCATATTCAAGCGTCGTCAGCTTGACATTATATTCAATGGGTATAACAGCTGGCTTGCATCCTGATAATCCTACCTCTGATATGATTTCCAAGACAAATTTTCGTTGGTTGAGGCATATTCCTTTGTTGAATCTCAATACCGAGGAAATATTTAGGAGCCCCCAAATCTTTGCTATAGAAAGTAGAATGCAGATTTTTTTTAAACTTTCTAACAGCGGAATTATAAAAAATAAAAATAAAAAAAAGAATTATCATTTCCCATAATGAGGATATTGTCAACATATATTAATAAATAGACTGATGAAGTACCTTTGGTCCATGTGAATAAAGCATAGTCATGTTTAGAGTATTGAGAACCTACATTTGTGAGCGCAGTAGTGAATTTAGCATACCACTGTTGAGAGGTCTGCTTAAGTCCATACAAGGATTTACGGAGATGACATATCCAAGACTCCCCTGTCTTCATAAACCCTGTGGAAGTTCCATGTAAATTTCTTCGTCCAGATCACCATGAAGAAAGGCATTGTGGACATCCATTTGATGCAGTTCCCACTTACGAAATGCAGCAATGGACAGAAATGAACGAATAGTTACCTCCATGGCAACAAGAGAAAAAGTTTCATGGTAATCAAAACTTTTTCATTGCGTGATACCCTTAAAAACCAATGAGTCTTACAGAGTTCAACGGAATCATCTACCTTGTATTTGATTTTGTAAACCCATTTGCAACCAATTGATATTCTATGAGAAGGTAGAGAAACAATGTCCCAAGTATGGTTTTTGATGAGGAATGTTGACACATATTTTTAATTTGCCCAAAATTAATTATGCAAAAATTTGGGGGTTAATGTCCTTAATTCCTAAAAAACAATAATTGCATTGCATATAGATAATAGGTGCATTTGCATTATTAGAATGTGTTTTTTTAATTAATTAAAAAATTAAAAAAAATTGGATAGGGCCGAGCCGTGCTTAGGCCCTTTTCTTTCTTTTTTCCCTCTTCCTTCTTGTGCGGGCCGGCCCAGCCCACTTCTTTTCTCTTCCCTCATGCACTGCCCCAAGGCTCCCTCCTTCCTCTCTCTTCCTTTCCCTTTCGCATCGTCGACGATGGGCCAACGAACGATGGAACGACAAAGCCATTCCACCAAGTAAAATGAACAGAGGAGGAGCACTCAGTGAAGGGCATTGAATGCCCTTCAATGCTCTTCCCTCTTCCTCTCTTCCCCGAGCATGCCTCCCCACCAGCCTAAAACGGCCACAAGAGTCAGCGATGCAGAATAGGTTGATATAGAGCATTGAATGGAAGAAATATGGAGCAAAGGCAAGTGGCCATCAACTATAAAAGGACCAAAGAATGAGAGAGAGACGGTTGCCCACAATGAGAGAAAAATAGAGCAGAGAGAGAAAATAGGGCAGTGAGAAAGAAGAGGAAAAAGAGAGAGATTGAGAGAGAAAGGTTGGATTTTTAGTAAGTCTGGGTCGAAAAGGGAAGCCAACAAGCCTCGCCGTTGCCAGCAAGCTGACCGGCGACCCTCCTGAAGTAGCCCCAACTGGTAAGCTCTCTCCAGCCCCTGTTTTCCCTTGTTTTTGTGTATAGGTTGGCCGGGACTCACGCCATCCGTTTTGCGCAAATCTTGGCTCATACTAACCTTGCTTCCGGTCCAGACGTCGACGTTGGTGGCGAGTCGTGGCCATCGGAGCAGTCCAGAGTCCTGAAACAGGTAAAGGTTTCCCTTTTTTAGCCATGGACGCCAGTCGTTCGACAAAATGTCTAAATGATGTTACTTTGTCTCGGTCCTCTGTCAGCAATATACGAGCTGGCTGGTGACCTTTGATCCCTTATGGTGGCTTTGTGATGGCCATTCGAGGCTAGGAAAGGCCAAAGTATGGCCTAGGTTGACCAACCAACTTCAATCGACGTTTGGGATTAAAGAGCCCCGGTTGGAGTTTGGCCGGCGACCACTCTGGTCAGCCGTCCAGTGGCCAACCACTCCCTAATCTCCTTAGCTTGAAGTGCTGAGGAGATTGAGGCTAAAAGCCAGGTGAAATAGCCGGCAACTCACCGGATTTTTGCCTGGCCGACGGCCTTCGAGGCTGAAAGGCCGAAAGTTGACCTAAACAAGCCTGTAGACCTAGTTGGACCAGTCTGCAAGACATTCAGGGCCAGTTCGACTCGATCGAATTGGCCCTATTTTTTCCTTTACCGCTGGACCAGACTCGATCTGATTTAGGACCCGGGTCAATTACCCAGGTTGACCCTCGACCCAGTTCGAATCCGGAGATTGGACCCGGGTCAATGCATTCGGGTCGAGTCCGTTGACCTTGGTCAAAACTAACCCTACCCGGATCCGCGACCCAACCCAGTTGCATATTATATATTTTTAATAAAAAATATTATTTTAAAAAATAAAATAAAATCGAAACTTTTTTATAATTAGGAAATAGTTTAGAAATTAGTATTTTTGAATAATTTCTAAATTATATAAATTATTTGATTACTAATTATGTCTATATCGAATAAGCCTATAAGGCTATATGGTAGGATTTTGGATGTTATTTTTACTACTGTTGTATTATTATTATGCATGTTATTTCTAATTAGTATATGATTGCATAAATTGTCATGTGTTGAATGTTATTTCCCTAGTTAGGATTAAAATCCGAGGCTGCATATCTATCTTGACTGCTAATCGTTAATGATTGTGCACTTGTTTGATTATCTCATATATTAGGAAATAGGTTCTAAAATTAATTCAAACCGCCTAATAAATATTTTCTAAAATGAAAAGAATGAAAGATATCAAAAGAGCACTAGTCATTCAACTAGTGTAAATAATTTCCTGAACTCATTTAATCTCTGGTTCGCAAAAGTAAGGTAATTCTCCTACTGCTTTACTTGGGTGTCTAATTGACCCACCATAAACTAATTAGTGGTGACTCCTAGATAAAAATTGCTTGAAGGTTAAAAACCTAAACCACAAGTCGCGATATGATATGGACTTAGGAGAGCCCAAGTTAAATTCAAGACCTAGACTTAACATATCTTGGCTACTCCTTCCTCCGAATGGCGGGTCACGATAAGGGCATTTAATTTAGCCTCCACAGCCAGTTGCCAACATAGATCACGTGCTGCTTCCTCATAAGAAGAAGGTTCTCGTTCCTCGGATATGTGACTAATGCAACACATGTATTTTGGTGATAGTCGACTAAATGAGACATATGAAGATATAAGATAATGTGTACCTGGAGAATCCAATGTGGGACATACGTAGTCCTTGGTCCATCTAGGGGGCGAATATGTCTTCCAAATCGTCGAGGTCGTTCAATAGTTATTTGTTTGGGAGCTGGAGAAGAAGATCCGCTAATATATGGTTGTGAGGATGAATAAGGTGAATAGTTCTCCTCATAGAAGGTTGGAGATTCAATCACTTGATTCAAGGATTCAAGACTAGTCACCATGGATGGTGTGCAGTCTGATGCAATGAGGGCATACTATGGAGTCATAGATAAATCTTCTTATGATAAAATCTGCTGATGATTTGATGCGGAGATAGATGTTTCGGATGAAGATTTCATCTCCTGGAAAGGAAATGTATCTTCGGGAAAGATAACATCTCAACTGATAAAAAAAACAATATGTTGATATCTCCATAACTCGGTAGTCTTTCTGTAGAGGAGGATTTCCCATGAAAATACATTGAAGAGCATGGGGATTCATTTTACCCCGAGGGCCCACAGTTGTCACATAATATAGATAGCCAAAAACTCTGAGGTGGGCAATATTTGCTTGTTTTCTGAAAAGCATCTCAAATGGAGTTTGACCTTCAAGAATTTGAGTTGGCAAGCAATTGATTAAATAGGTTGTCGTGACCACACAATCTCCCCAAAAAAAATTTCAAGAATGGAAGCTTGATATTGAGTGCTCGGGCTACTTCTAGAAGATGTCGATGCTTGCGCTCAATAAACCCATTTTGTTGGGAAGTGTAAGTGAAAGAGCTTTCATGAAGTATCCCATGAGAGGATAGAAAAGACTTACATTCACTGGTAAAAAATTCGCGCCCATTATATGTGTGAATTCTTTGAACAGATTTATCGAATTGATTTTTAATCAAAGAGAAGAAATTCGACATAAGAGAAAAGGTTTGACTCTTGGATTGCATGAGAAAAACTCATGTGGCGTGAGTGCAATCATCCACAATGGTAATAAAGAAATGAGATCCATCACGATATTGAGTGTGATAAGAGCCCCAGATACCTATATGAATCAAAGAAAGGGCACTAGTGGCTCAAGATGTACTGGTTGGAAACGATGCTCGTGATTATTTTGCCAGATGGCAGATCGTACAGTTAGGATAAGGAAAGCAAGTACTATGACCCAAACGTTGATGAGAAAGAGAAATTTTATTACTAGTGGTAGCATTACATGTAACACTCTTATCTAGTGAAGATAATTTGAAATCTCTTGCAAAGCTGATCCAAAAATATGGTCCTTGTGCAACACTACCCAAGCTTATCAGTTTGCCAGTCAAATGATCCTAAAAAAAGCAATTTTCGGAATTAAAATTGGCACGACAGGAGTTGTCCTCACAAACTTTGGAAATAGATATGAAGTTGAACTCAAATTTAGAGACATAGAGAACATTTTGTAAGAATAATGTTCGAGCCAAGATAAACTGTACCAAATTTTGTGACATGAGAGACATTCCCGTTGGGAAGACGTACTGACACGGAAGAGTAGGGTTTCTTGCAGACATTAGAGAAAAAATGTTCATTACAAATTATGTGGTCACTGGCACCCGAATCAATTATCCATGCATCAACTGAATTGATATTGGTCTTATAGGAAGAAGTACTTGAAAAACTTGCAGTTTTGTCGGTAGTCCTCAATTGACTCAGCATTTTCATAATATGCTGATATTGATCTTGGGTAATTGTTTGATGAGCCCTATCAGACCTTGTGTTGAAACATAATAAGCAGAAAATTCTTTTTCCCTTTTTTCTTTATCAGTTGGTTTCCCATGTAATTTCCAGCACGTGTCAATAGTGTGGTGTGGGCGATTGTAATATTCACAGTATTTACCTCTAGTTTTAAAATTTTGCCCACCCCTTCTGCGATGACATGGCGTTACGTGGACCATTGGATGGCTTAAAAACTGGAGTTGTCGTGGCCTCATTGGAGCCACTTGATTCGGCCGCATAAATGGATGAATAGCAGCCGTCCGATCCGCGCCATTGATATGGACCATCGGTTCGTAAATCCTTAAGGTTTGTTGTGTCTTCTTCGTCCCCACGGGGGACATTCATTGCACGAGGTGGCTCGAGGCTCTGAGATCACTGCAGTGGCCTGAGGGCACCGTGAGCTCACTGTGATGGCCTTGCTGCTGTGGTGAGAGTTACACTCTTCCCCACCTTGACATACTCCATTGTCGCAAGATAGTGATTCTCTTCTTGGACGACCAACTGGTAGATTCGACCGAGCGGTGGTACAGGCTCCATGGCAAGGATCTACAATCGAAAAAAGGTGCTTAGCTTTCGTTCAGAATCAATAGGAATTGAGTTACCTTCTCCCTTTCTCTAATTTCTCTGTATTGCTTGAGTGTCACTTCGGGTACTTCGATTTGCTCCTCGACCGCCTCGAGCTCGTTCCATAGGCTTGAGAGTCGATTGAAGTAAGTAGTGACCAAGAGGTTCCCTTACTGTTAGGGCTTGGATGAGCGAGAAGAGTTTTGCCCGGTCGAGTTTGCCGTACATCTCGCAGATGTTGTCCCACATGACTTTCGAGTCTTCGGTTGGTGAGAGTCTGGCAGCGACCTCAGGGGCTATATAGTTCCCGATATAGGTGCGGACAAGTTGGTTGCATTTGCGCCAACACCGCTGCATTCGGTCATCGGCTGGGAAAGGCACGGTTCCGTCGAGGAATCTGTCCTCGTCTTTAGTTACTAGGGCTCACCAGAGATCCCTGGGCCCACATATTACATTTATCTGGCTCAGCAAGCTACAAATTGATGAGTTGCAACTCTGATCCATCGGCTGGCGATGTGCAGAGTGGGTCGCCATATTCCAGATAGCCGCTAGCGACTAGGACAATGTACGGCAAGAAAACGGGTTGAAAAGCCGAGTAGGGATTCATCCCTAGACCCACTGGATTCGAATCGGGTCTGTGACCCGGAAGTAACCAGTTCGACCCATTGGGCTGGGTTCCGAAGCTTGAAGTTGGACATTCTCCAGGTGGGCCACATTGAGCCCATTGTTGACTTGGTCGGGCAGCCCATTGGCCCTGAACCAGAAACCAGTGCACTGGTGGCCACCGGGCCAGGACGGGAAGTTGAGCTGGGACGTGCACCGGGGCTATATGTTGCTGGGTAAAGGATTGTTCTCCTTGAGTTAGGTCAATTTGATCAGAAATATGGTCTCCAGGCGAGTTGGAAGCTTCTTCCATTGTAGGTATCATTGGGTCTTGGTTTTTTATGGAACTTGAGTTTTGGTTTTGGTTTTGGTTTTTTGGCATGGTATTTTTTGATGGATGAATATGTGAATTCCTACTCGAAGTGCTTATCTTTATTTTGCAGGATATGAATTGTAACGACAAAGTAGAAAACTAACCGGGGCCAATTCGGGAGGTTCTTTACAGAAGCTAGGCCAGGAAAAATGGTTCTAATACAATGATAAAAAAATGAAAAGGAAAAGAAAAGTTTGGGGAAAATGTGATTGTATTTTTTTCAATAAATGAATTGTGCATGTACATGGGTGTATTTATAGTACAAAGGGAAATTGAGAAAGAATATATATGGTATCGTCTTCCTATTTTATCTTATGAATATCCCATCAATATTCCATATCACGAATTGACTATATCAATTAAAATCGCAATCAAGGATCACATCAAATCCTTTCTCTAACATTTTCCTAATTGCTAGCTGGGCCTTATTTGTTAAAAACCAATGTGTGTGTGTGTGAGAGAGAGAGAGAGAGAGAGGAAAGTCATTATAATGTGACAAATCACTGTACGGAAAGTTTCGAATTTGGTGTTTTGGCTAGGGAATTCAGGACCAGTTTTCGCTTCAATGCTTTGAAAATCTTCCATTAAAGTGTCTCTTCTCTGGTAGAGAGATGCGTAATTAGTCAACGATCTACAATTAATAATGGCTTAACGTTTGCTTGCGAAATGGAAGCTAAGTCGACAAAGGGATCGGAGCATACTTTCTTCAGCGTGATAAAGATGGCAATTGACTTGATCCTTCAATTTCTAGCCAAATCGTTGCCTATCAAACGAGAAAGCTTCTCACCATAGGGTTTTTCCATGACCTCCTCTCTGAGACGGTGTGAGACTATGGACCCCGTGAAAGATCTCGCCTTCCTGGCTACCTTTGTTCCTCTGTTTTGAGGACCCTCAATCTCATCATCGAGCGCAGTCACTTTGAGATCAACTTTGATTATCTCCATATGTTCGATTTCGAAAAATACCTTTGCAAGAACTATTTCCTCGACTTCCTCTGTGGATGCCGCGTAATACAGCATAATCCCTATGAATGGGATGTAAGTAAACTGGAGAAACATTGAGGTATAATGACAGACCAATCTGATAATCACCACCCTATTATCACACATGTTGGCAAATTTGAATTTTTCTTTACCTCTTTTTCATAATCCAAAGGCATGAGCATTGAGACACGATTATCTGGAGATTCATGGAATACCCTATAAGCTTTGTAAACCGTTAAGTCCAGACCTTTGACCTGTGCAGGTGACCCTCTCTCAGCAATTTGCAAGTAGTTGGTGAGATTCAAACAAATGACCTCTCTCTCCTAA
This sequence comes from Syzygium syzygioides, assembly GCA_031216285.1. Taxonomy (NCBI): domain Eukaryota; kingdom Viridiplantae; phylum Streptophyta; class Magnoliopsida; order Myrtales; family Myrtaceae; genus Syzygium; species Syzygium syzygioides. Next base: position 3,298,766 of record CM062251.1, on the reverse strand, counting down.
GCTGGAAATCCTCCACGTACTAGCCATGGGGGTTGGCGAATTTGGATGTTACTATGTAGTCCCACTAGGATTTCCTATTGCCCCTTAATCTTAAACACTTATATTTTGCCATAAACACAAAAGAGAGATGAATAATGTAGTCCTATTAGATCCCTAGCCGAGCTTAGCTATCACACTAAAACTAGAATTGATCTATAAGGAGGAAGGGTCAAATATTGACTGGAAGAATTATCAAAAAAATCATAAACCTATTGCAATTGTAACAATTCAATCCTAAACCTTCTTTTTTGAGTCCTAAACCTTTTGTATTTGCACATATTCAGTCTATTCGATTAATTTTGATTGGAAATCGCTGATATAAAAGACAACCGTCCTACGTGGCGCAGCTGACACTGACATGGTCAACCTCGCCGGCCCTTGCCTCTGGCCTCTGGAGGAAGAAGGAAGCGAAGAAAAGAAAATGAAAGAGAAAAAAAAAAGAAAAGGAAAATGAAAAGAAAAAGTAAAAAAAATAAATGAAAAATTTGAAAAATTATTAAAAATTATCCATGTTAGTACTAGCCGCACCACATAAGATAGCCGACATCCATGTTAGCGATTTCCCGCCAAAATTAGCTGGATAAACTGAATTGTCACATATGCAAAAGGTTTAGAACTCAATTGGGAAAAAAAAAAGGTTTAGGATTGAATTAGCACAATTGTAATAGGTTTATGATTTTTTTGGTAATTTTCCTGATATCAGGTGTAAAAGTTTTTGTTCAAGTCCCCCCATCATTAAGAAAAAGTGAACAAATGCTGATGTCCGGACAAACCTAATTAGTCGGTTTAAAAGAAAATGCTCTGGCACCTTGGGCTCAACAGTCCCGCGGCTATGGTTTTTCATGCCTATGATCGAACACCATGCAAGTTCCAACGAGGGCGACCACATCACCCGATCAAACCCTGGACTCCTCCCCTGCCTGTATACATGTTAGCAACAATTACTAAATAAATAAAATGGATCTCTTCATATTTATCCTTATTGGGCTCTTCCCTTATCATAAGCTTAAAAGAGTCTTTATTACTCATAAGTCGTAAGCACCTTAATAGACCCAGCCTAATACAATCAGAGATCACCACACCCTAACAATCAACGATTCCTTTCAAATAACACTTACCAATGGAGACGAACACTTAATTGGGTCATGGGACATGCTTTTTGAGCACAACAATTATGCTAACTCCCTTACTTCTGCCCCTAGCCAAATCATCACCTATGATGATGGGAAGCTTTTCACCATAGAGCTTGTCCATGATTTCCTCGTCGAGATGATGCGAGATTATGGAACCGGTTGAAGGATCTAGCACGTTTAGCCAGCTTTCTTCCTCTGCCATGAGGATCCACATCCGGCGAGGTTCCTCCAACATCGATCTCGATTATCTCCATATGTTCGATCTAGAAGGACCCTTCTTCGTCGACTATGCCTCAAATTTCTTCTAAAGATAATACGGCACGTTTAAGGTGTCTAGTTTCTCTTCCTCAACGAACCCCTAAAACAAGGTTCAAAGAAGAAAACATTGAGACGTGAAAGTGAAAATCGTTTCACCATGACGCACACGTTGATTTAGCATGAGTGTAACATACATCGAATTAGATATTCTTTTATTTAAGCACCACTAGTCTCGAAACATATGGACAGATTTGTCATGACAACTGCAACAAACTTATTCTCACCAATGGAGAACATGGATTTTAGGGCTTGATGTTGAAATATTGACACGTTACGATTGAAATAAGAAAAAACAGACTTATAGTAATAAGTAAATTTCCTTTGCAACGCATGTCAAGTGTCTCGGGCAACACATTGTGCTTGCAATGGACGTCATGAAAGTTCGGTAATCAAAACACGAACTCTAGTTTTGCCAAGTACGTACTAATCACTTATCAAAACACCAATATCTACCTAATTTGCGCATAGAATTCATTAATACTTTCATATCCATGTCTTTTTAATGTGAGAGTGTATTCTGATTAAGATAATTTACCTCTTAAACCAAATCCGCAATTGCCTCTCCAAGTTTTTCCCAAATGATGTGGCTGTTTGGGCTCGCAAAGTCCTTATCTTTCCTCCAGTGAAGTACCAACACGAGGTGACCGTAATCAACCATCTCTTCACTGCAGAACTTCAAAGATGTCAATACATCCGCTTGGAACTGAGCCAAGTAGGCCTCTTTCACCATGCCGGGGCTGGTCTCCGAAATGTAGATCCTTCCCTCGTTCAACGGGAAGCCTTCTTAGCTCGTGAGATTTGGTACCTTTCTTTGTTTAACTTCCAAGTTAATGCAGGATTAGCATGGACAACTATCTTGATTATGTTGTGCTCGCATTACATCTCTATTTTGGGTAGGTATGCATGAGTTGAATGAGATAACAGTGAGATTCGAACCTAAGTCCATCTACTAAAAAACTGTCGAAGCTTATACATGAAGCTTATACATATATATTAATTATCAATAATTGACATGATTAGTCCAATAGTATGACACCCATTTATCTCTTATAGTATTGTCATTCACATGTTATATCCACAAAGAACTAATGGATCATATGTCTTGTGACGATTTTTTAAGGTATGTGCATCCCATGAATTTGAATGAGATGATGGAGAGGCATGAACCTATGTCATCTTGTACTCGAAACAACTAAATTTTTTCAGTTGACCTAACACATGATTTATAAGACACTTCGACCTTACATATATCTCTCACAATAATAAATCGTCCCAACACTCAATTGCAATATACATATATATATATATATATATATATATATATAATCAAATTTACCTGAGATAACCACTGGACGCCATAGGAGGCATGAGCAAGGTGCAAGCAATTTCTAGGGAAGAGCCGTCCATGGAAAGAACTCGGAGTTCTCATTATAAAGCGTGGTAAGCTTTCATAGTTTTGCGACAAGTTAGACAAGCTTTTGAACAATGTGTTGAAATCATTCTTGGGAAGATCGTTAAGATAAAATTGGAATTCAAGCAACAGGCAAATCGAAAGCGCACACTTCTTTTGTACACTCTCCATAACAATCGACGTGAAAGTTACCAGGGAAGGACCCAAAGCACAGCCTAAATCAGCCACATTTAGAAGCTAGCCCTCGCGCAACGACTATGAGGGTGAGCCTCGACATGGCTAGGTGAGCTCGATCTCGCCCAGCGACGGCGAGGTCTCGCCAAATCTAGGCAGCCTCCTCGTCTCTGGGCGATCTAGCCTCGCTATGGTTGGGTGAGCCTCGCCGGCCTCGACCTTTGGTCGGTCTGGCGACCGGCCAAAAGAAGAAGGAAAGGGAAAAAAATAAAAAAGAGAGAAAAAAAATTTAAAAAAAATCGGAAAAAATTATTTAAAAATTGCCACATTAGCCCCAGCCGGCCAAAATTGGTCAAAATGACTAAATTGGCATAAATGCAAAATGTTTAGAATTGAATTGGCACAAAAAAAAAGTTTAGGATTGAAGTGGCACAATTGCAATAGGTTTAGGACTGTTTTGATAATTTTCCCTAAACTAACCCAATCTCATAGTTTAGAGAAAACATCGAACCACAACTTTTAATTTTATAAAACAAAGTCATATTCCATGACTCGTGATTAGCAATTGATCTCGTCCATTACTTTGGAAATTAAATTGACTTCGTCTTAAGAGGGAAAAATTTAAAGAAAAAAAACACATGAAAGGGGGTGTTAATTGAATGAAACAAACCGTATAGGTTGAGTGATGAGCGTAGCTATCTTCTCCGTCTCCTTTGCTCATGAAGAGAACTTCTTTCACGTCGATGGCAAAGATTTGATCACTGAGATCTGGCTGTCGGTTTAATGGGTTAGGTGTGTATACCGTCTTTTATGATGGGCCTATTCTATGAATTATATGATTATTTTCACTCAAGTTATAGACGTCCTTCTTTGACTAAGTAAACTTTGAATCAATAATCTCATGCATATAAGCCGGATAAAGCTTGGGTTAGTTACTTTAATTGGATATATCTGCCCATTAGTCATAATTGAAGACCTAAGTTTTACCTTAATCGAGAACTCAAGACTTTAAGAAAACCACAATTAGATCCTGAGCTCCCGGTTGAGGGAATTTCAGACTATAAAAAAATTGATGGATGATCAAATATCATACGTGGGAGCCTTGTCGGATTTTCGACGCTTCATTTTCTCGATGGCGCTCAATTGGGGGAAAAATATTGGCTTTCATGTCATTTCTGCCTAGATTTTGCCATGATCATTTGATTGGGAGAAAATTATCTAAAAAATCATAAACGTATTGCACTTTTACCAATTCAATTCTAAATCTTTCAATTTTGCCAATTGAGTCTTAAACATTTTCACAGTCTGCTAATTGAGTCACTCTGGCCAATTTTGGCTGAAAATTGCTAACGTGAACGTTGGCCGTAAAAAAAATGAAAAATATTAAAATATTATTAACAATTGTTTACGTCAGCGCCGGACATATCATGTAGGACAACTGGTGTCCACGTCAGCGATTTCGAATCAAAATTGGCCAGATAGACTCAATTAGCAAAATATAAAAATGTTTAAGACTCAATTGATAAAATTAAAAAGTTTAAGACTAAATTGGCAAAAGTGCAATAAATTTACGACTTTTTGGACAATTTTGCGGAGAGATTGAGAGATTGAAAGGGACAGCCATTTCTTTTTGTGAAGATCCAGGCCACAAGTTATTATTATTCTTCTTTTTGGAAGATATTGATTTGGCCGGCTAATTAGGGACAATTTAAAGTTAGAGACTGATTATAACTGTATAACCAAAAGCTGGGTATCCAAATCTAAGCATCCCTTATTTAGTTTTCTTCCTCCTTACACTGACATAAGTGATTTACAGGCATAATGGGGTCAATATGTCGATAATAGTTACCCAAAAGGGTAGCAAATTTGATACTGTTTCTAAGTATCTATTGGGTGTAATTGTGATCGTGGAAAATATGTTATAAAGAGCTGTAACTTATGTGTACGATAACACATATCTTAAAAGTGTGACGTTTCGAAAATTGGGTGTAGCAACTTTGTTAAAAGTTACAGTAACTGTGAGGTTATATTATCAAATGCCTTATAGGAATGCAATACTTGGTTTGTTTGGCAGCCGTAAAAGAAAATGGCGTTAGACGTCATTGTACTATATTAACTCACGTAAATCAAGGATGGTATGGCACAGCATTGTGGCTGGTGCCAACGTTTTGTTACTCATTAAGTCATAAGCACCTTAATAAACTCAGCCTCATACAATCAAAGATCACTACACACTGACAAACAAGGTATTCTTCAAATGACACTTGCAAAGGTTTTCACAGAAATTGCCGTTGTCTCTGGCAATGGAGACGAACACTAATTGAGTCATGGGACATGCTTCTTGAGCACAACAATTATGCTAACTCCCTTTCTCCTTTGCTTAGCTAAATCATCACCTATGATAATAGGATGCTTTTCGCCATAGAGCTTTTCCTTGATCTCCTCGTCGAGATGGTGGGAGATTATGGAACCGGTGAAGGATCTGGCATGTTGAGCCATCGTCCTTGCTTTGCTATGAGGATCCTCATCCAGCGTGGTTCCTCCGATATCGACCTCGATTATCTCCATATGTTCAATCTGGAAGGACCCTTCTTCATTGACTATGCCTCGAACTTCCTCTGAAGATGCGGTGTAATAGGGCATGTTTAAGGTGTCTAGTTTCTCTTCCCCAATGAACCCCTAAAACAAGGATAAAAAAGATTGAAAAATGAAGGCGAACATCGTGCCGCCATGAAGCACACCTTGATCTAGCATGAGTTTAATATATATCGCATCAGAATTCTTTTAATCAAACAACATTAATCTCGTATCATATGGAAAGATTTGATTTCAAGAGGAAAACACGGATTTCAAAGTCTGATGATGAGGTATTGACAAGTTACGCTCGAAATAAGAGAAAACTTAATGATAATAATAAATAAATTTCCTTTGCAAGGCATGTTAATGAGTCTGGGCAACACTAATTCTAGTTTTTTCGAGTATTGGTACGTACTAATCACATATCATATCTATCTAATTTGCGCACAGAATGCATCAATACTTTCATATGCATGTCTTGTAACGTGTAGAGTGTATGTAAGTTGAATATGTGATAAAAAAAAATAACTTACCTCTGAAACCAAATCAGTAATTGCCACTCCAAGTTTTTCCCAAATGTCGAGGCTGTCTAGGCTCGCTAAGTCCTTTTCTTTCCTCCCGTGAAGTACCAACACGAGGGGACCGTTATCGACCATCTCTTTACCGCGGAACTTCAAAAATGTCAAGAAATCTGCTCGGAACTGAGCCAAGTAGGCCTCCTTCACCACGCCGGGGCTGGTCTCCGAAATGTAGATCCTTCCCTTGTTCAACGGCAAGCCTTCTTCGCTCGTGAGACTCGGTGCCTTCCATTTGCTTAACTTCCAAGTTAATGCAGGATTAACATGGACAAAATCATGATTATACAGCTTTATTTTGGGTACGTATGCATGAGTTAAATGAGATAATCCCGAGATTCGAACCTAACTCTATCTACTAGGCAACTATTGAAGCTTATATATCAATAATTGACATGATTTGCCAAATATCTCGCCAAAGAACGAATCAATCATATGTCTTGTGGTGACATTTTAAGGGTATCCATAAATTGAATTTGGATGAGACATTGGAGAGATTTGACCATAAGTCATCTTGCAATAGGAACAACTAAATTCTATTGGCTAGACCTAACATATGATCTATTGGCTAGACCTAACATAAATTGAATTCAACATTACATGTATGTGTCACTATAACGATCAACACAACAATCATTTGCAGTACACATATATGTGCAATAGGGTTTACCTGAGATAGCCAATGGACACTGTAGCAGGAATGAGCGAGGTGCAAGCAATTTCTAGGGAAGAGCCTTCCATGGAAAGAACCTGGAGCTCCCATTATGAAGCAAGATAAGCTTTTGTAGCTTTGCAAGAAGTTCAACGAGCTTTTGAACAGCGTGTTGAAATCATTCCTAGGAAGATGGTTAAGATAAAATTGGAATTTAGGCAATGGACAGTTCGAGCGTGCACACTTCTTCTGTACACTCTCTATCACGGTCAACATGAAAGTTACCATGCTAGGACCCGAAGCGCAGCCTAAATCGGCGACACTGAGAAGATTGCACGGGAAGAAACTTTCCTCAAGTAGAGAATCAACCATACTTGCTATTACCGGTTCTTGATAAAAAAAAAAAAAATTTCTGCCCTGTGCATTGAACCTTTCTTCAAGTATACTTGTGAATTACTTGACTTGAGAAACTAATAGCCATGAAGTCGCAACTGATGGATTAGTACTATGTTAAAATTGAAATTTAGAACCCGTAAGTCCTATTACTGAACAGAAAGCTATGTTCAATTTTCATCTTTTGAAGGCAATAAAAAGTTGGCGTCAACAGTGGCTTGCTGATATTCTTTCAACTCCTATTGTTAAATATAGCTGAAGATTCATGGCTTTTCATTTCAGATTTTGAACAAGTAACATGAGAAGGCAGAAGACTCGAAGCCTTTTGCTGTTCCTGCTGCAGCGGGAAGCTGAATAAGGGAACGGTATTAGCCGTTGACATTCAACTAGTGTAACTCCATCAACAGTTTGTGCTCGCCATGTCTTTCTGAGCTCGCGGCCGTGGAGAAGAAACAGAGGCATGGAAGGAAAGCAGTGGATAATGACGGCAAATATCGGTCACCGCGAGAGAGGCGTTCGGTCTTTTTGGCAGTTACAAATCTTCTTTCTTTGCCGGTCTAATGATGGAGATGCATTCACCGTCGTGTATTCTCTTGCTGCCTTTGTGTGCTGTGCTGTAGATGTTAATTTACTGCTAGCTTTATCTTTTTATTTTAAATTTGAGATTCAACTGGCACTGATTCAACTAGATGCTGAAGCTCCCTATCTTTACCTGAATTCAAAAGCTGCTTTCAGTTTGCATTTTTTACCATGCAATGCCTTTGGTGTATCAGTCTATACAATTCGGGAAAATCGTGCAATTAGCATCTTCTTTGGAAACAGAAGTCAATGGACTTTTTCGCGCCTGTCTGGATTGCTTTTACATTTTGCTTTGTTGCTCAATCGAAATTTCGCCAAGCAGCAATTTGATTAAATCTTGAAGCTTTTGAAAATTTCAAAACATGCAGATGTTAACGATCTTAGATTTACGTTTATTTTTTCAATTTTTTTTGGAAACTTAAGTTCTAATTAAGTTGTAGCAGTTTTTTCGCTTCCGCTTTAATTCAAACAAACATGCTCTTAGGGTCTATTTATTTTGCGAAAAATTAATATTTTGAGAATCATTTTCCTAAAAATAATTGAATGAACAAAAATATTTTCATCGTTTCACAAAAATATCTAGACATAAAAGGATAATAAGTGATCAATTTTAGAAAAAAATATTTTTCAAATTATTAATTTTTCACGAAATAAATGCACTCTTAATTTGTTTCACATTACTTCTCCCTACCATTTAAGAACATAGGAAAAGCTTTTCGATCACTTACATATATTTTTAGCGCATCCAAAGATCATATAAGAGAAATTTCCCCACGAGTCGTTCACATCAATGATCATTTCATTAGCTCAATTTAGAAGGAGATGCGATTGAATCATAAGGAAGAGAGTGATTTCAACTACCAAATTAGATGGTTCATACACAAGGGATTCGACAACCTTTTAAATGGATGCATGGGGACATATCCCAAATTTAGATAAAAAAAGGAAACAAAAAGATAAAAAAAAGGTTTCAAGACAACATAGGTTAAAAACTGACTTTGACTTATTGTGGTCAGACATGTCGCGCGCGAGGGAGAGGATCCGAGTCAATCCTCATGTACACCTCAGACCAAATCCGCACCGTTGAAACTCCTGGACCCCACCAAATCCAACACACTCAATCCCAATCCCCTCCGGAAAAGACCGAATCCAGCGACGCCGACGCCGAGCACCGTCCACGTCATCAGTGCTGCGACACGTACTGCATAAACTCCGGGTCGCTCTCGATCCCGTCCATCGTCTCCGGCGACAGCACCACCTCCAGGTCGACGCTCCAGCCGCCTCCCCTCCCCGGGAACGCTGATATCTTCCCGTCGAACTTGTTCGCCCTGCCGCTCCTGATCGCCACCGGCCTCCCCCACCCGGCGTCGTTGTTGAACATCGGGAACCTGGGCGAGCTCCCCATCGTGATCGACGCGCCGTCGGCGTTCCCCAGCGGGAACAGCCTCGGCTCCCGCCCCCACTCCTCCATGCCCCCCCGCACCGCCGCGTCCCCGTGCGCCGCCACCGACCTGTTCAGTCTCTCCGCGCACCACCGCAGGTCCCGGGACAGCACCTCCCCTGCCGCCGCGCGCGTCGGGATGCTCTGGATCGCGTTGCCAAAGTAGTGGGCGTCGAGCCGCGGCCCAAGCCTGTGGCGGCAGTTCACGGTCATCCGGGACGTGGCCGTCTTGGACGCGTGGAGCTTCCTGGCGCGCGTCACGGACCTCCACAGCAGCGCGCACAGGGCCTGTAACGACGAGATCTCCGCCGTTTCGACGCGCGTCCCTGGCCCGCCACGTTGCTTGGCGAACCAGCTCTCGAGGAACGACGGCGTCAGCTTCACGTTACCGCTGGTCACGTGAGGGTCGTGCATTTGCTTCCCCATGATCTCCACGGCGTTAAAGTCGCCGTCCTCGGATTCGCTCCATTTCCTGTTGTTGGCTTTGGCTTTCAGCCGCGAGATCGCTTCGCGGGTGAAGCTGAAGATCCTCTCGCTCGGCGGCTCGTCCTCGTTGAACGTCACCCTCGGGCCGCCTTCCGGGATTTTGAGCACGGCGCCGGAAATCAGCACCGACTCGCGGTGGAAGTCCGGGACCTTTGAGAACCTCCGCTCGCCGATTCGCGAGACCTCGGCGAAGGTGTTGAAGAAGTTCCAGAACGAGGTGCCGTCCATGACGGCGTGGTTCGCGGCGCAGCCGATGAAGACGCTGTCCCGCAGCTCTGTCACCTGGACGGCCACGATTGGCTCCCAATGGTCCAGCGGGAAGAAAGACTTGAACCGCTAGGGGACGCGGGACGGCGCGAGGAGGTCGACGACGAGGACGTCGCCGGCGGAGGCGTGGATGAAGTCCACGCCCTCGTCATTGCAGGAGATGAGGACACGGCCGGAGGAGCCGGTGGAGAGGCGGCCGGCGAGGGGAGGGAAGAGGGTGCGGGTGCGGGAGAGGGAAAGCTTGAGGAGGGAGACGAGATGCTGGACGGGGAAGGGGGGCCGCGGGAAGAGGACCCCCTTCTGGATTTAGTGGCAGGAGAGCATGGGGAGGTCGGAGACGGACAGCTTGAGATCGTCCATGGCGGACGCCTGCGACGGGTGGCACCCTGCATTTCGACACCACAGTGGTGGCGGCAGCGGCAACAGTTGCGGTAACAGTCGAGGAAGAAGAAGAAGAAGAAGAAGAATCCATCTTTCCTTTATCCAAATTCTTGTTCTTGTTCCTGTTCTTCTTCTTCTTCTTCCTCCGCTCGCTCTCGCTGGAGTAAGAGAGAGAGAGAGAGAGAGAGAGTGCGAGCGCGAGCGCGAGCGAGGAAGGAGACGAGGAGGAGAAACGGACGGGGGGGCGCGCGCGTCGCACCACCGAATTTCTCATCGACCTCCAATTTAACGCCAGAGATTGAGACTTCGCAAAATCTCTTCCTTCCAAGGTGTCCAGGCGGAGAGGGGGCGACGTTGGGGACGGACATTGCAACGAGAGAAGCAAAGCTTATGTGTCGGACGGCATGTTATATCAAATCTATAAGTGAGAAAATTATATTTTAGCATAGGTTTATCTCGCGAAAATAAATAATTCAAAAAATAATTTTTTTAAAATATAATCATTTATATTACTTGAAATAATTAATTAATACAATAACAATAGAAGTATATACGAAGACATCTTTAAGTTTTAGAGATTACATTAATAAAGGTCTATACCGATTTAATATAGTATTAGAACCACTCAGAAATTTTGTATTGTGGGTTGTGGGTTATTTCTTTCTATTGTGAATTCAGAACTTATATATATTGGTAAATGCCAAGAAAATCAATATATATTGGTAAAATAAATCACGATTGCAAAGTACTAAATGAACGATGAAACCGCGATTCGCATAAAGTCAAAGGCATAATAAGGTGACTTCTTAAATTTGAACCCATTTTCAATCTTTTAACGTATAAATTTTATATAAGCTAAATGCTCGAACATTTTTTCTTTTTTTTTTTCCTTAAACTCTTTTATCTACTGTTCTTGCCATGCACAATAAGCTATGATTCACAATGATTCGAAAATGTAAGATGGTACAAAACATTACAATAGTTAATTATCCCAATACCGAGGAAAAAAAGTGAAGATTGTCATCCAATTATATAGGCTAATCCATTAATAATCACCATTAATTATCGCTTTATCCGATTTATCAAAGCAAAACCACATAAATGATATAATAAAGGCAATAATCCCACGTTTTGCGCATGATTGATCAATTAATTCCATGACAATAACCTTAAAAACCACAATATCTATTTTTGGCAATTATCATATATAGGCTTAGCCTAACCTTATCAAGCTGTTCTTGGAACCTCAGCAGGATTTAATTCCTCGAAGGGAATTGAGACGTGGCGCATCTAGAAGAGCATGTGAAGAATCGTCAAATTAATTATGACAGCCAAGAAATTAAGATGTATCTATTGTTAAGAAGTAATAAAGTGGAATTTGAATTTTTGTGTTTTTTTCTTGCTGAAGCATTTTAAAAAATTATAGGAAAAATTGCCAAAAAAGTCTTAAACCTATTTTTCGGAGGCCAATTCAATCCTAAACCTTTTAATCGTGCTATTTAGTCCTAAACCTTTTGATGATTTGCCAATTTAATTCTAAATTTTTTGATGACTTGTTAATTTAGTCCTAAATATTTTGACGATTTGATAATTTAGTCATAAACCTTTTTACGATTTGCAATGTAGTCCTTTCAACCAAATATCTAAATAATAGGTTTATGACTAAATTGATAAAATTTCAAAATTTTTAGGACTAAATTGAGACAAAGAGCGGTTGAGGACTAAATTGACCAATTGTCAAAAAATTTAAGACTAAATTAGTACCATTGAAAGCCCTACTGTATAATAATTTTAGGACTTTTTAGGCAATTATCCTACAAATTAGATATAATTTCCTTATCAGGAAAGAAAGAGAAAGAGAAAAAGAAAAAGGGTGACTTCAAATCGACGCTTCTTAATAAACAAGCAACTTTTCTCCTCCATAATAAGTCAAGTGATAAGGATTAAGGAGGAATTCAGAACCATTGACCAACTTTAACTTTTCTTTAGTCAGTGAAAATTCAAAAGCATCGAGCGATCAAGATCAAACTGAGTACTTCTAGCAAAAAACAAAGATCAAACTGAGTACAGTTTGTCATTGGTAAGAAAGTGGAAAAAGGAGGAAAAAAAGGATAAAAAAGAGAAGGAAAGATTCCTTGCCACTTCTGACCGAAAAACTAGTGGGTACAAGTCGAAGATGGAATGCCCCCCAACATCATTTATGAATTTTAATTACTAATAGTAGTCTAATTTGAAAATTATCACTTTTTTATTTGTTTTGGGATAATTCTGTTTTTGGTCTTATAACTTTTGCTGATTGTGCAATCAAGTCCTTTGACTTTTGATGCGTTTAATGGAATCTTTTGATTTGTGCAATTGAGCCTTCTAATTATTAACATGCTTATGGTACCATCGCACTAGTTAACATGGCATGTTTAAACATTAAAAAGGAGAAAATGAATACATATGTTTTACAATCAAAATACAATCTTAACAAGTTAAGGCAAAGGAATTCGAAAGAGAAAGAGATAAAAAGTATGAGGGAGGGAAGAGGTGGCCGACCACCATTGGTAGTGGTATGAACCACTGACCCAGCTTTAATTCATTTTCATGCAATACAAATCCAGTGACCTATACTTGAAAATACTTTCATATTAAATCTAATCTAGGAAAAATCATATCCAAATTGATGTAAGATTGCGGAGCAAGCAAAGGCAAGATTGAGTGAGGACGAAAGAGAGTGAAGAGAGACCATAGATGTGGGATAAATCTAAGTAAGATGTGAACCCATTTAACACCGATGTAATATTAAATTTTATCATTTTAAATCCATTTATGAATTGAATATAAGTAACCCATATAACAATGCAGCTAACCAAATATGGATCAAGTAATTGGTTTAACTCTCGCCAAGTTCACATGACCCAAACAAGCGTCTTGTGTTGGCCAAATCTCAACTCGGATGAATTGGGGTAGAGACAGAGGGGCTGCACGAGTTTCAATCAAACTGAGGACCGTCACTCATTCCCCCAACAAAAGTCAAGATTTTGAGTCTCATATTTGTAAATCTCTCCGACATGTCGTTTTTCACTACATTCCTATTTGTACAACGACCACGTCAAGCTACGCAAATTTGGTGACTTTTTAAATTTTATTGTAGTCATAGACCTTAAAAACTTGAAAGACAATTTCTTCTTCAATTAAGGTCTCGCGAGATTTGGCTATGCAAGACCCTCATTCATTTGGGTTGCGTGATCTCGCAATAGCTTACTAAGGTTGAGCAGGGGTGGTGGTGTGAACCGTCATCGGTGGGGCTTGGCACCGCCACCTCCTTCACTTCCTTTGATGTTTTTTATTTTCTCTAATTTTCTAAATTTTATTGTTATTTTTAAACTTCTCTATTCATTATCTCTCTTTTTAAATGATTGAACTTGTCGTGTCAATAATGAAAAAACTCGAATTATAAGACTCAATTGAATAACTTAAAAGATGAAGGCTTCGAGTGCGGATGAGTACCAAAATATAATGATCCCTTTTGCTTATAAGATGTTGTACATAAATCAAATATTCCGAACACAATTTTCGAAAGAGCCCTGCATGGCTGCATATTCATGTCAACAAAAGACAGCCCAAGAATCAACCTTGTCGTAAAAGCATAAAAGGAGAAAACGAGAAAAACTTTCTAGACTGCCTCAAGACTTGTCATCGCATCGACGATTAATCAACATTAAATATCGGCTCCACGAGATAATAATCTCGTTAAAGACTAAACATCGACGACGAGAACTTGAAAATAGCAAGTGCGAGAGAGAGAGAGAGATAAGCAAAGCAGAGGCCTGCGTTCGTGTCCGATCTCTTTCCCTTGCGGAATCTCCAATGTATTTCGTTTCATCCCTCTTCCTCTCTTCTCTTGCTTGCCCGATCGAATCCGCTATCTCCCATATACAATTTCTTAAAATAAGACGAAGGGTAATCCTTCATTGCCTACTTGCTTCTTTTTTATAATGTTCTTGTTTTTACCCCTTTGAGCTGGGGACACCGGGAGGAACAGAGCAAAGAGATTTGACTGAGTTGAACAGAGAGGGAGTTGATGGGGATCTTGCATGCGTACGAGGATGCGGTTCAGATCAGCGAGTCGGAGAAGGCGAAGGACACGACTGTGATCACCGTGAGTTGTCCCGACAAGACTGGACTGGGGTGTGAATTGTGCAGGGTCATCTTGCTCTTTGGGTTGAGCATTACCAGAGGAGGTGGGCTCTCTGTTTTGGGTTCTTGGGGTTTCTGTGTTCTCTGCAATGTTGTTTTGATGGGAAACAGATCTGTGTTCATGAGTCATTGGTTGTTCGTTACTTGTGTTTCTCCCATTTAATTTGATATATTTATCTGGGTTTTGTTATTCATTAGAAAAGGATGAAGTGGGTCATTCAAAGATTTCACGATCCTCTCTCGAAGTTTTGGTTTTTCTGAAAAAATCGGATTTGAGGATTGGGGTAGGATGAATGCGTGCCATTGTCGATTTTGTTTCAAACTTTTCTGGAGACCTCCAGTAAACCAAGGACGATAAGGATAAAATCTCTTACTTTTGTATGATTTTTCGGATTTCCATTTGTAGGACTGAGATGCATAGGCAAATGGAGTATGTGTCACTGTGAGAACAAGATCTGATTTTGCAGCACCAAGAGCGATTCTGTTGTTTTCTAATTTCATTTTCTGTTGCATATTCTTGTTTTGCAGATATGTCAACGGATGGGAAGTGGTGCTACATTAAGCTTTGGGTGGTGGGGAAACCAACAAGAAGTTGGAGCTTTTTGAAGAAGAGACTGTTGGAGGTGTGCCCTTCATATTTTTCTATGTCAGGAATTGAGTATTACAGATCAGAGATGGATCAGCCCAAGCCCCATGATGCCTTCCTCTTGAAATTCTGGTGCTCTTGTGACCGTAAAGGTCTATTACATGGTGAGATTCCTCGTCCCCTAGGTCCCTTTTTGCTTGATATAGATTATATTTCAGATCTAATCAGTCACACACATTTCTAATTAATTATCGGATTTTGTTTCTACCGGAAAGTATGAGAGGTATTAAAGTGCACTCCTGTTTCCACATGGGTACTTTTAATTTGCATTGGGTTTCTCTCCATTAGTTCAACAAATCAGATTATAGTATGATCTATGTCTGTATATGATGTGCATGGTAAGAAGCTTAGTATATATCTGACAATAAATTGGGCCTGAAATGTTTATTAAGGTGCGAGTCTGAATGGGAAACTAAATGCACAGTAGTGTAACATTCAGTCTGTTGAAATTGTTTCACAACCATATGCAGTCGCAATACTGTTTCTGTCCAGCATTTGGCTTCTATGCTACAATGAAGCAAATGGTTCTTGTTCTTGCTATCTTCACATTCCTTTCGCTAGCAGGTTAACATATTTGCATGCTAATTTAAGATAGATTCAAATTCGTAGATTTTTCTGACCAAAAAAAAAAAAAACAATCGTAGATTTTTTGATTTACTGCTTCATTTCAACCTCCTAGAGAAATTGCCATGTCAACTTTTACACGACAAAATTAGCATTCCGAACTGATGTTTCCTTTTTTATAGCATCATTAATTAGTCTCCTCAAAAAATGTCAACTTCCCTTTTCTTCCCATATTCGCTGACAAATGATTCTGTTTCTGCATTTTCTGTTTCCAACATTAGATGTAACAAGGGTCCTCTGTGAGTTGGAGCTAACAATAAAGAGAGTGAAGGTATCCACTGCTCCAGATGGGAGGGTAATGGACCTCTTCTTCGTGACAGACTCCAGGTTTGACCCCTCTTTTATTTTTATTTTTTATATCTTTGATATTTTGTTCTTCCTTTTCTTGTCCTGTTGTGGAGAAGCCCTTTATCTTCCGTTCCCAGTGTTGCTTGCTTTTGCGTATTTGCTTTCTGAAAGACCTCAATCGCCTATCAATATTTGAAGAACATCTGAAGAAATTCGATTCTATTAATGGGAAGTGGAGAATTTCCGTACTATAAGAGCTTGAGCGAATCGAACTACTTGCTGAAAATACTCAGGAATCCTATATCTGACCTGAGTTTAGGCGTTTTAACCTAAATGGTTGGCTGATTAAGTTTGGCTGTGTTTGATGAGCGGATGGATAAGCCTATTAATATTTGAAGAGCATCTGGAGAAATTTGATTCTATTAATGGGAAGTGGAGAATTCCCATACTATGAGAGCTTGAGCCAATCAAACTACATGCTGAAAATACTCAAGAATCCCATATCTGACCTAAGTTTAGGTGTTTTAACCTAAATGGTTGGTTGATTAAGTTTGGCTGTCTTTGATGAGTGGATGGATAAGCCTATTAATATTTGAAGAACATCTGATGAAATTTGATTCTATTAATGGGAAGTGGAGAATTTCCATACTATAAGAGCTTGAGCCAATCGAACTACTTGCTGATAATACTCAAGAATCCTATATCTGACCTAAGTTTAGGCATTTTAACCTAAATGGTAGGTTGATTAAGTTTGGCTGTCTTTGATGAGCGGATGGATAAGCCACCCTACCAGTAGAATTGGAGGTTCAAATGTTTAACTAAAGAGCCGTATATTAGGAACCTAATGTAGTAAAATGGTCTTCGTAATTTTATGAAATTGATGTATACAATCAGCTACATTGCCAAATATAAGCAACTTCCTACTTCTAAGTTCTAGCCATTACCATTGTCCAAGTGTGCCGTCGCATCACTTATAAGGTAAGAAGTCATTGTCAACTATGTGGGGTCATAACACTCCATTTAGCGAAGGGTTCACTTATTATTGGGTATAAACTCAGTACTGTACGCAATTCGACTTGGAAGCATATAGATTCATTAGTAGAGTTCTTCTTTTGGGTACTCTATGATCTGGATATAATCAACAATGGCGAGACCACTTGTGATATAGAACACTAAGAATTAAATACACTTTTATCACTAAATCAAGGATGCCGAACCACTGAGCTTGGTTGATTCAGTTTGTGTCTCTCTCTTGTCCGAGATTATGTACTAAGCTTTGAAATGCTTTCCCTATTATAATGTGCTGGGTGGGCTTCAAATGGGATGACCTTAATTTGACAGTAGTAATCTGATGCAAGATCAAATTGCCTTTTCCTTTCTATACTTATGAATTGCTTGTCTACTTGGGCAGAGCACTTCTTCATACTCAGCAGAGACAGGAGGAAACGATATGTCATCTCAGAGATGTACTAGGGGACTTCATTCTTAGTTGTGAGATTGAAATGGCTGGCCCTGAAGTTGCTGCCTGTTCACAGGGATCGTTGTTTCTGCCATCTGCAGTCATTGAAGACATGTTCAGCTTAGAACTATAAAGCGAAAGCCCAACCGGCTCTCTTTTCTCTAACCCTCTATCTATTATCATGGACAACTCCCTTAGCCAGTCGCACACACTGGTTCAGGTCCTTTGTTAGGACCATAAAGGCCTAATCTATGATATTATGAGAACATTGAAGGATTATAACATCCAGGTAGACATTTATATGTTTCCAGATAGAACTAAGCATTCTGAAAGCGATTTTTTAAACTACTCGAGAGTTTGTAGATGCAACTCCACACTAGTCCTTGTGCTTTGATTAACTCGATTCAATGCTTTACCTGCAGGTTTCTTATGGACGGTTCTGTGAGAAAGCGAAAGGGAACTGCGAGGTGGAGTTGTTCATGCAAGTGGATGGCAATAAGATAGTTGATCCAAACAAAAAGAATGCATTATGTTCTCGTCTTAGAATGGAGCTCTGGCGCCCTCTTAGAGTGGCTGCTGTGAACCGGGGTCCAAACACTGAGCTGCTAGTCGCTAATCCCGTCGAATTTTCTGGAAGAGGTTGACCGCTCGTGTTTCATGACATTACGCTCGCTCTAGAGACTCTCAACACTCGGATCTTTTCGGTAATTTCCAATTCCCTTTCTAGCACTCTTGAGGAACGACTCAAGGTGTAATCCATATAACTGTATGCTTACCCATCGCCATTTCCTTTTCTAGGTAGAAATCGGGAGGCACATGGTATGCAACCGGGAGTGGGAAGTGTACAGAATCTTGATCGATGAAGCTGATAGCTTGCGTGTGCCCAGAAAGAAGATCGTGGAAGGCGTGAGAAACAAATTGATGGGGTGGGAGTAGGTTGAGATGTTGATGTGAGTCAGTTTATTAGTCTCTCATCGCATTAGTGTACAGCAAATTGCTTTCAGTTTTAGCATACAAATCACATCTAGGTCATATAACAAGGCAGTCACTGTATATCACGAGAAGCTAGGAGACAGATCATGACTAGGCGCTTACCCCCAACTAAGGCTATTTCCATCAGAATACCAGCATTCGCATATCATTGATGTATGTTTTTGACCACAGCAGCGTCAGTGAATTTCTTTTGGTATCCTGATCCACTTTCATGTAGAGGACATTTCAAGGTCCGTCCCAGGCGTTTCTGATCCACATTAGCTTTCGTTAAGAGTGGACTGCGGCATTGCTGATGGGTCTATCTCTGATTCACGTTGCGCTGCATAAGAGCTGAGCTCGGAAGCAGGAGGTCTCGGGTGACCCAATTCTCGTCTTAGTACACAGTGCGGACGTGGTTATTCGGAATTTTTTTTTTGTTAAGGTTAGTCATTCGGAATTTCGTTTCGCAAGTTACCAAGAGTCTCTCACTGTTGTTCATCGGTGACCAGTGGGATACCGGAAGTTCGCTGCCTCGGTTGGACTCGCTGTCGTATGAAAAGAGAGAAAATGGCGCTGTATCTTGGTTGTAGCGGAGCCAACAGGTTTACTCAAAGATAGATAAACCGCCCATCTTCAAGAAAAGAGGCGAAATAGGTGCACTAAGTGATTGAAGTACTAAAGAACTTGCTTATCTCATGGCCCTTAAAAGTACTTACTACTTAAATGATAAGAACAGTTTCAACTGAGATGAATGAGCACGTGGAATTCAATTTGAAATCCCCGTTTCGTTTAGTGATTACCATAAGATACTTTCTAACTAAATGTGAAACTATAATTATCCCAATCTGCGACAAAATATTTGTTCGAATAGTAATCACTTTTCCCTTCAAACAACTCTGTCAGCACCGCTCTATTATGACATCGGTAGCAGTAAAATTGAAATTATCTTAGGTTCGAACAATCCTGTCATCGCCGCTTCGTTATGGTATCAATATATAAGAAGTAGAGTCGGGATTATCTTAGATACCTAAGATCGACGAAAGATTGCGGAATTTGAGATTAAATCATGCGTCGCTGGACTAGCCACGTCCACGGTGACTCACTCTACTCCTTAAAGAAAAAGTCAAAGCCTGAAACGCTCCATCTTCCAGCTAGATTCGTGGAGCAACAGCAGCTCAACCACGTAGATTTTGCTGAAGTCACTCCCCCTCGTGCATGGATGCCACGTGTCCTCCCATCCCGGAGAGCGCAGCTGAGGATCTTACAAAGTGATGAAAGGTGTTTAGGTTGAGTGTAAATAGATGAAACTCAACATGAAATCACATATTACTTTGTGATAGTGTTGCAGCAAGATCTCTTATTTTCTTTCATATTGCGCAAAGATCGAAGGCTGAAAGTAACCAGCAATGAACTTGGCCTCACCCCCACCTTTCTGGCGACTCTCGCTCTCTCTCGCTCCTTCCTTCTTCTTGGCCTCTTCTCTCTCGACCCTGCAAACAGAAAGCCGGGAAAACGATCGACAACCATGTCACTGCTCAAGCCCAACCATCCTCCATCTCGCACCATCGCCATCATCGCGCTGGCGCTCACATTCACCCTCTGCTCGTCGTCGCCGGCCATCCTCCAAGTCACGGAGCACAACCCTTTCCTCACCGCCGAGGGCAGGTTCCAAATCTTCATGCGCAAGTACGACAGGAGCTACTCCACCTGGAGGAGTACTCGCGCCGCCTTGGGATCTTCGCGGCCAACCTGGCACGGGCCGCGGAGCACCAGGCCCTCGACTCGACCACCGTCCACGGCGTCACCCCCTTCTCCGACCTCTCCCCCGAGGAGTTCGAGAGCCTCTACACCGGCGTCAGGGGTGGTGGAGGCGGCCTGGGCTCCTCGAACGGTGTGGCCCCGCCGGCAGAGGAGGAGGAGGTGAATGGGTTGCCGGAGAGCTTCGACTGGCGAGAGAAGGGAGCTGTCACTGAGGTCAAGACGCAAGTGTGTGTGTTTCCTTTTGGGATATATACACTTGTTATATATCCCCTCATTTATTATTGATTAACAGACTGAGTTGGAGAAAGCTTTGCTAAAGTAGATTTAAAAAAGTGGTAAGATAGAAAATAATTGTCAAATGTTGCCCTTTAATTCGGTTGTCTATGAAGACGCTGGCCCATCAGAGTGTGGGATTAAAAGGCAATTTCAGATTCATGGTATTCTAGATACAGAACTTGATTGGTATTGTAGTCAATTGATTCTGCTACAATCTTTTGCAAGAATATGTCAAATCTATTAAATTTCATGTACAACTTTCCGTTTCAATCATCCCGAGTTATATGGAGTTGAACCATTCTTTTTAGTCCCACCACCTATATTACATACAGATTGTATGATTATGGTGACTTTGTTCAGGCTGACCATTTATATGGTGTGATCTTGGAGAAAAAACTTATTTAATAGATGCAAATTTGTAAGCAAGAGTTGCTGTGGTGTAGTGGCTATCACGTTAGTCTTACACACTAAAGGTCCCCAGTTCGATCCTGGGCAGCAACATCAATTTGCACAAATTTCTCTCGCCATGTCTTTTTTTTTTTGGTAAACAAAAATTTGTGCAAATTTCTCTCGCCGTGTCTTTTTGGTGTTCACTCTTTCCATGTTTTTTGTCCATTTTATGTTGCGTAATGATCATAAACATATGTAATGTGGTAATTGCAGGGCTTGTGTGGTTCATGCTGGGCCTTCAGCACTACAGGAGCCGTTGAAGGAGCCAACTTCATCGCCACTGGGAAGCTTCTCAATCTTAGCGAGCAGCAGCACATATGTACTGTGGTAATTGCAGGGCTTGTGTGGTTCATGCTGGGCCTTCAGCACTACAGGAGCTGTTGAAGGAGCCAACTTTATCGCCACTGGGAAGCTTCTCAATCTTAGCGAGCAGCAGCTTGTCGACTGTGATAGCACGGTTAGCTCCTAACTCCAATTAACACAGCCAAATGATGTTAAAGAGAAATTCCGTGAAATCAATTGATTGGTGTTGCTAATTGTACTCGGAATTATTGCTGAAATCCTTACTTCGACTCGTATTTTTGTTGGGATTTTTTTTTCGAAGTGCGATTTGTCAGAGAAGACAGCATGCGACAGCGGCTGCCATGGAGGCCTTATGACGAATGCGTACAGGTACTTGATTGAGGCGGGCGGGTTGGAAGAGGAGAGCTTGTATCCTTACACTGGGAAACGCGGGGAGTGCAAGTTCAAATCGGATAAGATAGCCGTTCGGGTGGTGAATTTTACCGCCATCCCTGTCGACGAGGACCAGATAGCAGCACATTTGGTCAAACACAGTCCCCTTGCTGGTTTGGAATTCTGATTTAAGAATCCGACCATCCTCCTTTTCCTTCCTTTATTCATTATTCATTCACATTTGCGCTCAAAACATCTGGTCCTGTCTGGTGAAAGATGCAAGGCCTTACGATCTCATAGCTTAATCAGAGGCAAACATCGCTCATGGGCCATGCTGTTTGGTGGTATTGGTAGGTTTTTCCATGACTAACAAGGTTCATGTCGATCACAACATGATTAAAATTTCTGGGAAGGTCTTCAAATTTCCTAGGATAATCTTTCTGGTATGGGCTAGGAATTGTCTAAATGCTATGTCTGTTTTGAATTATTTCAATTGTTAACGAATAAACTCAGCTAAACTCAGCTAGGCTTCTGACTTGTTGAATATGCTCTCACGACGATTATGTGAAAAGCCCGCTACTAATCCGCCTAGTGCCTTATCGAACCGGCATACAAACAGCTTCACTGATGAGCTCTTGGTTTCCGATCGCAGTGGGGCTAAACGCGGTCTTCATGCAAACTTACATCGGGGAACTCTCGTGCCCGATCATTTGCGGCAAGAGATGGGTCAATCACGGGGTGCTCCTCGTCGGCTACGGAGCGAAGGGGTTCTCCATCATCAGGCTCGGCAACAGGCCGTATTGGATCATAAAAAACTCGTGGGGGAATCGCTGGGGAGAGCACGGTTACTACTGGCTTTGCCGTGGGCATGGCATGTGTGGAATGAACACCATGGTTTCGGCTGTTGTGACTCAAGCATCGGGCTGAGCTTTAATCTATCTATCTCTCTTTTTACACTTCTCAAGTATCTCCTTTGTTGTATAATCGTATAGATTACGGTTTGGTGACGATGGTGATGAGCGCTATCCCTAACAATATGGAATTTTCGCAGGTCATGTAACGTGAGAAGGGGAAAGCAAAGCTCAGGTGTTTTCTAATAATTTTTACATTAATTGACGGCACGCTGTTCTTTTGATCTTCATAAGGATAACGGATCTAGCTCTGATATCACTTATCCAGAAGAACACTTTCTTATGGGCAACGAAACACTAATTCCCATAAATGACATTTACTTAAATTAACCAGAAGTAACATTTTTTTATCACCTACATACTGCAGCGTGATTATGAAATACGTATCGTACTTGGTGCGAGGAATTTACCTAGTCATGTTAACATGTACCGAAACATCTACCACTCGGTTATTTACTTTAGAGCATTGATTTGAAATGAGAAATTAGAACCAACTTAGGAACTTTAAACAAGTTTCGATCGAAACAAATCAAAACGAGATTATCCGCATCATTGGGTCCCAAGTTCCATCCCGATTCGGAAAACCACGAACCTCCAACTACATAGCTTTTGGACCGACGACTTTGCTGTTGCTGGCATGATCCCTAGTCTCATCCCGATTCGGTGACAAGAACTCTCTTTCAGAGAGTAGTGGGTTGGTGGCTTTATCTAACTATTGGTCAGCTACAATAACTCTCTCATGTTGCATTACAGACGTACCGGCTAGTGGGATGAGATTTTAAGATGGGTCACTAATTGCACGATAAATGAAAAGAATTTTTTTGTTTCTCATTTGAAAAAAATGACACAAACAGTCTTTAAACTTTGACCTAACATGCGATGTGATCCATAAACTTTTAATTTGTTCAATGTAATCTGTGAACTTTTACTCAATGTGCAATGTGGTCCCTAAACTTTTAATTTGTCCACGAACTTTTGATATATGTTCAATTAGAAAAATTACCAAGACAGTTCTAAACCTATTGCAATTGTACCAATTTAGTCCCAAACCTTTTTTTGGTACAAATTTAGTTCTCAACCTTTTGAATTTGTGCCAAATCAGTCTATTTGGCCAATTTTGACCGGTTGATGCTGACATGGATGTTGGCCAATGCCGGCTGACGTGGCAATTTTAAAATAATTTTTATAATTTTTTTTCCATCTTCTTCCTGGCCGGTCGTTGCCAGATCAGCCAGAGGCTGACACTGGCGAGTTCAACCTCACCAGCCATAGGTGAGACTCGCCCTTGTTGGCACTGGTGAGGGCGAGGTCGAGCCTCGCCATGGCCGGGCGAGCTTAACCTTGCCCAACGACAACAAGGTCTTGCCAGATCTGGGCGGCCTTGTCGTCGTTGGGCGAGGTCGAGCTCGCTCAGCCATGGCAAGGCTCACCCTTACCGTCGGTGGGCGAGGTCAAGCCTCGCCACTCACCCTCGTCGGTGTCGACGAGGGCAAGCCTCGCTTGTGGCTGGCAAGGTTGAACTTGCTGGCGTCAGCCTCTGGGCGATCGGTTGACAATTGGTCGGGGAGAAGATGGAAAAACAAATTCGAAAAAAAAATAAAAAAAATATTTAAAAATTACCACATCAGCATCGGTCGGCGTTCACATTAGCATCGGTCGGCTAAAATTGGTTGAATGAACTAAATTGGCATAAATACAAAACGTTTATGATTGAATTGACACAAAAAAGATTTAGGACTGAATTGGCATAATTGCAATAGGTTGAAGCCTGTTTTGGTAATTTTCCTTGTTTAATTTAGTCCTTAAACTATATGAAAATGTTCAATGCAATCTTTCTATTAATTCAAGGTCAAGAACTATATTGAATATTTTCATAAAGTTCGGGGACTACATTGATTATGTATTAAAAGTTCATAAATCACATTAAACAAATTAAAAGTTCAAGGATCACATTGTACATTAATCCAAAGTTCAGGGACTATTTATATTGTTATCCCTTTTCATTTTTAGAAGCGGAGGATTCTCTTTTACATGTTTCAACCGCATCATCCTCCCAAACTCATAGCTAAATTCCCATGCAATATGTGCGGAATCCACTATAAAATAGTGGCTTGTAGTAATTAGGGGTGAGCCGTTCCAGGTTCCAGGGTTCCAGATTCCGGGTAGGTTCCGCCTGGAACCTGGAACCTACCCTCGGGTACAGGTTCCTCAAAATGAGGAACCTGTAACCTACCCGTCGAAACCTGGAACCTGGAACCTACCCTGTCATAGGTTCTAGGGTCGGTTCCAGGTTCCAATAGGTTCTTTTTTTAATTTCATTTTGAATTAAACAAAACGAAAATAAACGCAAGAATCCTTCGTACTGCAAGCAACACCTAAGACCATTCTTTCCAAAGTGTTATTTAATTAGAATTCAGTAGAAACAATGGAGGACATGACAAATAATACACATTCCTATCATATAGCATGCCTAACAGAGCTCTACTTGCAACTCGCATGTAAGTGAACTGTCATTTGCAACACAAGCAAGAAATCTTGACACAGCAACTGCATAGCAAAAGTGACGAAGAACATTGTCAATTTCCACAAATCAAAGAAATTTGCGAGACAACCGGTAATTGCACAATGAGGCACTTAAGGTCAACAATCTAAAAGCCTCCTCTCTCAGAAAAAAGGCTGAACTGCGGAGTGCCAAGAATACACCAATCTAGTGATTCAAACAAAACTTTCAACTGCATCCATGAGCCGCAAGGTAAGCCCCATAAGTAAGGCCAAAAATAAGGAAAGGAAAAATCACCAATAGAACAATGCTTGTAACCCCCAACCCCCCCTACCAAAACAAAAAATCCCCACAATATGCTAGAGGGCATAGACTAAAATGACATCAAACGAAAACAACAATGAATTAAAAAATACCATCGCTACATCACCTCATGGGAGCTGCAACCAAAAACGAAAAAGAAAACAAAGACAACATCGACCGAGCAACACCAAATTGCTAAAAGAAATCCAAATAAGAACACGATTGCAAATGGGTCGGGGAATTCAATCAACAACAACAAGAAGAGAAGGATAAGGGACCCACTTCGATCCATAAATTGCCTTTGTAGATGATGTGTTGGATCTTGCCAGGGACGAGCATGGACTTGAACTTGGCAGCTAGATCAGGCGCCTTGTGCGGTATGTGCAGACCCCCCAATGCCAAAACCAACACCATCTTTCTTGTTCTCGCTACTCTCTAACAATCACAACGACAGCGATAAGAAAAAGGGTCAACGAAAAAACAAGAAAAGGTAATATTTCCACACACAAAGACGATCCTTTCTATTTCTCTTTCCCCCCGATTGAGCTTCAATAATCAATCTCTCTTCTTCTCCTCCCCTTAACGCAGCGCATGAAGTTCAGATTGTGCAAGTGCGTAATAGTGATGAAAACTAACAAGGGTTTTGCGAAGAGAGAGAGAGAGACGTTGACTCGGACATACCCTGGAACCGAAGCGGACATAGAAGACCCTCCTCCATCCCTCGTTCTTGTCGTGCTCGGAAACTTCTCCCTTTCTCCTCAGGTTTACCATCTTGAACTCACCTCGTCTTAGTCCACACGCCTCCAGCAATCAGGTTCTTCGCCATCCCACACTCTGTCGTCATCCCTCCTGGGCCTCGAACCACCACTCGCGCCACCTTTGGCCCTCGAACCCGCGCGATCCTTAGCAGGATCCTCGTCCCCGCTCGAGATGCTCAGCATCATCGACGTCCGAATCGTCATCGGCGTCAACCGCCCTCCTATTCCCGTTGCTGCTGCCCCTCTTCTTGTTGCCACTGCCCCCAATCTGTCACTGCGCGCCATTGTAGCCCGCCCTCGCGGCCGGCGCCGCGGCAGCGAAGCTCCTCTACTGGGTACGGTTGATGAAGACAGAGGAAAAGCCGAGGCGACGCAGAATGGAGAGAGGAGAGAGGAGATGCAAGCTCGTCGAGTCGTGGGTGTGCGGCGTGCGAGAGAGAGCAAACTGGAGGAGGACCGAGCAAGGGGAAATATGGGGAAGAAACAAGAAACTAACGAAAGTTAGGGTTTTTAGATGGTAAAGTAAATCGGTTCCGGTTCTCGGTTCCGGTTACCATTTCCAGTTCCTAGGAACCGGAATCGGAACCGGCGGTTCCTAAAAATTTGGAACTGGGAACCGGAACCTATCACCTTGGAACTGGGAACCAAACTGGACCCGCCGGGTCCAGTTCTTCGGTTCTTGGTTCTACCCTAGAACCGTGCTCACCCCTAGTAGTAATCTCCAGCATTTCCTCGACAACAGCCCAAGCTATCCTTTAGTTATCCCTTTCACCATTACAGACCTTATAACCATCTTCTTGAGACCTTTTAGGACCATAGCAGCTCCAATTTCAGTGGATCTACGACCCGTAAAACATGTGTTTTAGGATTAACTTGTGTTGGAAATAGAAAAGATTTTTCATAATCCAAACTCATCTTTAATGGATTCTTGCAATTATTATCTAGAGACTTGTAGTTTTGGAAATTATTATATAGGAAATTGTGTTTACTTATTGTTGCTTGTTTTCAAGATAGTTTTTAATTGTTCTAGTTATCTAAAGGGTCTATAAATATTATGTAATCCTTCAAGAAATATTAGAACATCAATTCCAAATTTTATTATTCCAATAATTAACTTGGCATGCGTACAACAGATTTAGGATTTTTTTGTTAGTTATCCTCTGAATAATGCATAATGGAAGCACATAGCTTTGATCACAAATTTATGGAAAATGGATCCAGCTTTAGATATCAAAACAATGTAGAATTGGAAGATTGGCAACTGAGAAAAGAGGGGAGAGTTGGGGAGAAATTTCCAAAGGATAGATAGAAGTATACAGACAGAAGAAATGAAACTCTATATTTGATTAATATCCAATCACGGCAAGAACCTAATTAGAAAAGTTGCAAAGACAGCATTTAAAATGTTATCGGCAATTAGACCCTAATTCTAATAAATAACATTTTCCCAACTTAGGAGCCTAACTAGTCTTGTTCATATAACACAGATATATTCACCATTGGATTATTTACTTTAGAGCATTGATTAGAAATGAGAAAATAGGGCCAACTTAGGAACCCTAGACATGCTTTGATTGAAAGAAATAAAAACAAAATTATCCGTAACATTGGGCCCCTAGTCTCATCCTGATTCGGAAAACCACAAACCTTCTACTATATAGCTTTTGGACAGACGACTTTGCTGGCATGGTTCCAGTGATATGATGCCAAAATCTGATCAATTATGTTGCCGAAGTTTTTTCTAGTGCAAACATTTCCTTATCTGGTGTAAGATGACAAGCAAGTTGATTAAGCGTAGTCTCGTTCAGGTCATCTTTTAGAATGGGATAATAACACAAACAGTCCTTGAACTTTGGCTCAATGTGCAATTTGATCCATGAACTTTTAATTTATTCAATAGTCCCTGAATTTTAGCTTAATATTCAATATGGTCCCTGAAATTTTAATTTGTTCAATATGGTCCATGGACTTTTGATACATATTTAATTTAGTTCATAAATTATATGAAAATATTCAATATAGTTCCTGAACTTGAATTAAAAGAAGGACTATATTGACCATTTTCATATAGTTCAATAACTAAATTGAATATATACCAAAAGTTCAGAGATGACATTGAACAAATTAAAATTTCAGGGATCACATTGAACATTAAGCTAAAGTTCGAAAACTATATTGAACAAATTAAAAATTTAAGGATCAAATTACACATTATGTCAAAGTTCATAGAGTGTTTATATTATTTTCTTTTTTAGAATTAAAGTTGATTAAGAGGGACCGCCTTTTGAAAGATTCTCGAGTGCTCTCGGTATACGTGAGTTCGGCTCATCAACTTACGTCATTGGATGAGGTGAGAACCCACCTCATCTAATAGTGCACGTGATTGGGCTCGCGTGCATCGGGAGAGCATAAAAGTCATGCTCCGTCTTAATTCTTTGTTTCGCTCTGCAATCATCAAATGCTTTTGAACTGTCCATATTCTCTCTGAGTAAAAGACAATGGTGAGTCAATATGTGAAAACCAAGGGTGACCCAGCTAATTGTGGAGAAAGATGATACCAATCATACAGTCTCGATTAGAAGCTCGTCCAGTGCTTTTCTATTTTAGACTATAATGCTTAAAAATAAATGTCTTATCTCTGCACACAACTCAAGTGCCAAGGCAATCGCTCGGGGGAGATATACTTTCCTTTATATCATGACAACATATATATGCACGTAGTCACTTCTCAATATGTTTGGTTTGTTTCACAACAGTAAAAGTACATCAGACAGTCATGTATCTGTAGGACTTCTTAGACTAAAGAAATCTTATCAACCAAACACAGTCCAGGCCTTTGAATTAACTATCAGTCCTGCTTCCACTAAAGCAAATTACAACAGTTTGAAGTTCAAAGAGATTTACATTCTCTAGGATCACACTCCTGGAGGTTCCGTATAATTGCAAATCACAACCCTAACATTAACAAATGCAGTGTAATCCAAGAATCTCACGACAACAGCTATGAAAGTCTATTCTTGGGTTTAACTGATAATGGCTAACAATTCTCAGGACCTTTTAAAATCGTGAATGCGTATTTATCTCATGCACATCGATGCTCTTTTCAATTTAAGTATCGTACCTCTCACTACTTTTTCTCATTTTGTGTAGTGCTTAGGAGTAAGCGTCATAACCTTATCTTTTGATGGAGGAGTCTCCATGAGTTCACCTTTTAAAAATAATTTATTGTTTTTTTCATTGAAGGTAAAACTACAGGAACTGAGTAATCCCAACATTTCTTGAACTTTTTTCTTTTTGGATCAAAAACGTTGACCCCAAAGAATAACGTTGTCGTCTTTGCACGACTGAGAAAAGTAACGTTGTCCTCTTTCATATGAGGAAAAGGTACCAACATCAACGTCATTTTGTAATTACTACATGTGGCCCAAGAGCAGTGGAAGTTTCTACCAACATGATTCACGTTTGATATGATCCATACATCAACGGCCTCGGTCTATTCTATTTTTTCTTCAATCCCTTACGGAGTAAGTATTGGTCTATTATTGAACGATCACATCAAATAGTTAAGAGTGACATTTTCAAGCGAGCACCATTCATCTCGTGAACTATGTTAATCAACTTTGGATAAGTTATTTATAGACATAATATGCAACACAAAATGTTTTCAAAGGCCACACATATCGTCCTATGAGTAGAGCCTTATAGATACACATTAACAAAATAAGGAAAAATTACCAACCCAGTCCTAAATATATTGAAATTGTGGCAATTCAATCCTAAACTTTTTTTTTTGCCAATTAAGTCATAAACCTTTCGCATTTGTGCCGATTCAGTCCATTTGACTATAAAATATTTAGTGGTTTCAAAGTGCCACGTCAATTGCTAACGTGGCGTGCATTTTTTAGTCATGTCCTATAATAAAATGACATGTGTCCGCTGAGTTAAAATCAATAAAAAGACCAAATTCTCCCTTCTTCCTCCTCCATCCTTCTCGAGATGATTAGCAGCAGCAGGAAGGTGACCTTCTACGGCCATGGCCGTTGTCACCTTTGTCGACATCCCTCGTCCATGGCCAGGCAAGCCGTCATTATTGCTCATGGACATAGCTCCAGATCTGGCCGAATTTCCAGATTGAGCCACCTCTTACGACTTTGCTCGATGTCGACGATGTCCATGGACAAGCAACACGATGCTTGAATGGGTTCGACCATTGATGGCCAGATTTGGAGATTTGGAGAGCGACGCTGAGAAGTAACGACGGTCATGGACGAGGGACGCAATGTTAGATCTGGAGGTTGGAAAAAAATAGAAAAAGACGAAGTCGGAGGGGAGGCTCGGGCTGACCGTCCGTGAGAGATGCCGGAAGGGGTCGTCTATCATCATGGCTGCAAGCTTTGCTTGTGCATGGCTCGTGAGGAGCCTCATCCACAGATCTGTCGACCACAGATTGTCTATGGTCGTGAGTTCTGATGGCGAGCTCCATATTTCGTCCATAGATGAATGATGTCGACAACGGAAGCTTCTTTGCTTCATTGGAGTTGCAGATCTCTTGCCGGCGGAGCCTGAGTTTTCGCTGTCATTTGGCTGGGATGGAGGAGAACGAAGGATGGAGGAGAAAGAAGGGAGAATGTGGTCTTTTACTTTTTTATTTCAACTCAGCAGACACATGTTATCTTACCATCAGACATAATTAAAAACGGACGCCGCATTAGCAATTGACGTGGCGCTTTGAAATCACTTAATATTTTACCCATCCAATCAATTTTGGCTGAAAAATGTTGACATGGATGTCGGCAATCCTACGGGATGTAGTCGGTGCTGAACAATTTTAAATAATATTTTAATATATTTTTGATTTTTTTCTTTTTTCTTGAGGAAGAATGGAAGAAAAAAAGAGAAAGAAAAGAGAAAAATGAATAAGAAAAGAAAAAAAGAAAAAATATTAAAATATTATTAAAATTTATCCACGTCAGAACCGGCCGTGTCACGTAGGACGGACGACATCCATGTCAACGCTAGCTAGTCAAAATTGACCAGATGAATTGAATTAGCACAAATACAAAAGATTTAGGATTCAATTGGGAAAAAAAAGTTTAAGACTGAATTGGTACAATTGCAATAAGTTTTTGGGACTTGTTTGGTAATTTTCCCAACAAAACAATATGCATAATTAGTCGAGTTGAACAAAGAAAAACAAAGAAAAAATGGGAAAATTTCAAAAAATTTAAATAAATTACAAAAATCATCCAATTCAATCCGACCAGCAGCTGGCCGTGCTAGGTAGGACAACCAACACTGACTGGGCCACCACGTTAGGAATTTTCGATCAAAATTGATCGGATAGACTACATTAAAAAATATCAAAATGTTTATAACTATTTTGACTAAATTAAAAAGTTTAGAATTGAATTGACCGTTGTACAATAATTTTACGGCTTTTTGAATAATTTTCTCGAAATAATTCTAAGTCAGTGAAAGGAGTAAAAGCTCATAGGAGGTAACTGTAATCAAAAGTATTTTAGCAAAAAAAAAACTGTTATTAAAAGTAGTAACCGGATGAGGCTGTAATTTTTTTTTTGAAAAATAGCAATTTTCCTTAGTAGGGAGCAAGTGATTTTGCTTTGTGAGACAACAGTTTTCTTGTGCAGCCAACATCGCTACTCGCTTCGTGGCGGACCAGGAGTGATGGATTCCCCCGTTGACAGTGGTGCGCAACTAAAATTTGCGGCCTTCAATAGAGTGATGGATTCCCCCGTCAACGTGTAAGTCATTTCTCAATTATCACCAATCTCCCTTTAAAAGCACCAACAGTGTCCTTGGATCTTCCGATAACAAAGCAACGAGAAATTCCTCTCCAACCTCAAGCTACCTCTTATTCATGGCTGACAGGTAAGAACCTCTCTCTCTCTCTCTCTCTCTCTCTCTCTCTCTCTCTCTCTCTCTCTGAGATCATTTTCTTATTCCTTGTTCTCTTGCTTGCCCACAGCGATAACGGCAGATCCACAACCGGAAAAGATGAGGAGGAGCAAGTTGACGAGAGGAAGTACTTCCAGAAGGTGCTTAAAGACGTCGTGGCCCTCAACTCCCTCTTCACGGTAGCAGTCTTCGTCGGCCTCTCTTTCGCCCAGCCGGGCCAAGTTCAGAGCCTCCAGGAGGAAACAACTTGTAACCCTGACGTAAATATACGCAAGCGGCTTGTATGCTTTGAGATTGCCTCCTTCAGCTGCTTCATCTGCTCTGGCTTCCTCGCCAAGACAGTCATGGTCTTCTTCTACATCGGCAAGAATCAGGACAGAGACGCGAAGAACCTGCACCGCCAGTGGAAGTACCTCGTCGGGTTCTATTTGTCATTATACGTGTCCATGGTTGGGTGCCTACTACTGCTCCTGGCCATGGTTGACGTCATCCAGATCAAGCTTGGCCGGCTCTCGTGCCAGAGCAAGTTCACGGTGGGCACTGTATCCGTCATGGTTGGCACCATCGGCCTCGGCCTTGTTATCTACTTCACGTCAGTGACCCACGGCGTGGTGGTCACCTTCAAGGCGTTGGAGAAAGGCAACAAAGTGTGATGAGGAGAGGCGAGAAGTTAAATAGTAGGACAATCTAAAATATGCAGGAATTATCATGTAACGTATATCTAGTGATATGTGTTTTATTAGATATAGGTTGTGTAGGGCTTGATATGTCGTAAGTCCATGAACGTTATGTTTTAAGTGAAGGTGTTTTTCTATTGTGCATTACATGATTCTTGCGCGTCCTTCGAGTGAGTTTCGATCATCAACACTGATTTTCAAAGTTCGTATGTTAAATGAACGTCCCAACTCTCATAGAGAGTTGCTGAATCGGTTCACTTCTTTAAATGTTCATGGAAAAACTAGAGCATGCACCGCCCGTACAGAGGAAATTTTACTTAAGTGGCTGTATCACGTAGGACGGCCCGGATCTACATCAGTGATTTTCAGCCAAAGTTGGGTAGAAGAACTACATTGGTAAATCATAAAAGGTTTAGGACAAATTAGCCAAATTGAAAGGTTTATTATTGAATTGGGAAAAAATTATCTAAAAATTTCTAAAACCTATTGCATTTTTGTCAATTCAATCCTAAACTTTTCAAGTTTGCCAATTGAATCCATCAAGCCAATTTTAGTTGCCCGGAATTGACGTGGACGTTGGCCGGCACCGGCTATCCGGTCAACGCTAACATGACAATTTTTTAAATATTTTAATATTTTATTGAATTTTTTTCCTTTTTTTTTTTTGGCCTTCTTCCCTTTG
The DNA here is from genome assembly GCA_031216285.1 of Syzygium syzygioides. Classification (NCBI taxonomy): domain Eukaryota; kingdom Viridiplantae; phylum Streptophyta; class Magnoliopsida; order Myrtales; family Myrtaceae; genus Syzygium; species Syzygium syzygioides. The sequence continues at coordinate 3,265,257 of CM062251.1, read as the reverse complement.
GTTGACGAGGTCGACCTCGCTAACCCGTGGCCTCACCCAGCAACGGTGAGGTTGGGTGAGGGAGACCCAGGTGACAATGAGGTTGGCCTCGCTCGTGGCCGGTGGGGGCGAGCTTCGTTAGAGGCTTGTGAGGTTGACATCATCGGTCCTCACCTCTGGTTGGTCCGACGACTGGCCAGAAAAAAAAAAAAGAAAAAAAAAGGAAAAAAAATCAAAAAAATAAAAAATATATATTTAAAAAATTGCCACGTCAGCGTTGGCTGGACGGCAGGCTGGCATCAGCTCCAGGTAGCCAAAATTGACCGGATAGACTCAATTGGTAAGAAGTGAAAATGTTTATAATTCAATTGGTAAACTTGAAATGTTTATGACTGAATTGGTAAAATTGTAATAGGTTTAGGACTTTTTGGACAAATTTCCCATTGAATTGGCATCCGTACAACAAGTTATTTACTTTTTTTTGGTAATTATCCCCTGAATAATGCATAACGGAAGCACATAGCTTTGATCACAAATTTATGAAAAATGAATCCAGCTTTTGAAATCAAAACAATGTAGAATTGGAAGACTGGCAATGAAGAATGTGAAAAGAACATTGACGAACTAAGATATATTTGTTGATGAAAAGGCTGTTCTATACACATGAATTTGAATACACATAATGTTAGCGGTAGTTTTTTAAATAATGATTCAATGGGCCGATGCACTTTCTTCCGCAAGAGGGATCTAAAAAGCAAAAGTGATCTATAATTCACTTAGTATTTACAAAAAAAAAGAGCGTGCGAAATCTGCAAGTAATTTTTTACTTAATTTTGATGAGTAATAGTAGGTATATACTAATTTCCCGAATTGGTAATCCATTAAAACATAATTATAGGCGAGTCATGTTCAATACCTAATAAATTAAGGGTCGTTCTCCTTACTTTGTTTATCTTGTATATTGGTAAGTCTATCCAGCATTATTCAATTTTGTTTAATATAATATATTACAATCTGGACAATAAATTCGATAAACACATCATTTTATTTGACCGCCAATTATCACCAAGAAAATGTTATAAACAAATTTAATTCATGATAACATTTTAAAGGAAAGCTATTTTGTTCCTTAAAATAATCTGTAACGATACAATTGTTTTCATTAGATAAGCGAATTATAATTATTAAAGACGAGCAATAGTCTTAAACAGAATCGCATCCATTTGGCGGGAAGCTTTTTATTATTAGCACGGAATTAAAGATAAACAGATTGTTGATTATGAAAAACAAAGAAAAAAAATTACGTTTTCGACTTAATGTCTTATTTTGTAATATTCCAAAAAAAAAGAGGGAAATTAGGAAATTGAAAAAAAGGGTGAAATTTGGGAGGAAAAAAAACGGGAACAGTCTGGACATGAACCCAAAAGATCAAGAGAAGGAGGTAGGGGGCGTTTGGGAACACTTTGGGGGAAAGTTTTTGGGAAATTATAAAGGACTTTGAGCTAAAAGGGTTTTCTGAAATGTAAGTAGTGTTTGGTAATGTCTATTTTAAAATCACGTTTGAAAGCAACTTTGGTCTAAATACCGTCTGGTAAAAATTAATTTTGTAAAGGACTTTTGCTAATTATTTATACAAAAAAAATTCAGCAAAAAGCACAGCCACTGCCGACGGGCCAAAATGGCTGCCGGCCAACCTCCGGCGGCCAGCCTCGCCTGAGGTCGCCCAACCTCAGGCGAGGCAGCACCGCTAGGGCGACCTCAGGTGAGGCTGCACCGCCGCTTGAGGGTCGCACAACCCTTAGGCCGCCTCGCTTGGGTCGCGCGACTTAGGCCGATCGGGTGACCTGAGGTGGTGATTGCCGAAGGTCGGCCGACCCCTAGGCGGCGTTGGTCGGACCCGCGCGACCCAGTTGACGCCTAGGTCACGCGACCTCAGGCCGCCTTGCTTGAGGTCGCGCGACCCAAGCCGATGCTTGCTTGGGTCATGCGACCTCAGGCGAGGCGGCATGAGGTCGCGTGACCTAGGCATCGCCTGGGTCGCGCGGGTTCTGCCAACGCCGCTTGGGGGTCGGCCGACCTCCGGTAACTGCCGCCTGGGGTCGCCTGACCTCAAACGGTGCCTAGTTCGCGCGACCCAGCTTGGTCTCGGTTGCGCGACCTAGGCGCCGCCTGAGGTCGGGCGACCCTAGGCGGCGATCGTCGTGGTTGGGTGACCCCCAGGCGGCGATCGTCGGAGGTCGGCCGACCCCCAGGGGGTAGTGGCCAGGCCCCTCAGGCGGCGGTCGCCGGCCTCCGGTTTGGTTCCTCGAGAAGATGAATAGTGCCAGATGAGGGCAAAATCGGAAAATCAAAAAATAGATGAGGGTAGTTTCGAAAGAAATTTTTTTTACTGACCCGGGTACTGTTGCTTACTGAGAAAGCTAAAAACCTAAGGCAGCCTAGGATCTGCCTTGGGCTTTCAGCCTTCACAAGACCAACTTTTTTTTTTTGGTAAGAATCACAAGACCAACTTTGGCTCAATGGGGTTTCAAAAAAATTTGCCAAGCACCAAATTTTAGCCTAAAGGACTTTAGGTGCCCAAAGTGGCTTCTTAAAGCCAATCCCAAATGCAACCGTAATCATGAAACATGCCTTAGTTATTGTAGGCACTTGTGCAGTGCCAAGGACTCACACACGGCTGTCAGGGTCCTTGGTCCGGCCTCGGGGGAATCAGGCCCTAGCATTGGAGAGCGCCAAGGTTCAATTGTCTTTTCGAAATTGTGTTCTTATATATATAAAAGAGAAAGCTATTTTCCTAAATTTAAATATAAATTTTCTGTTGACTCAATTGTTTAAGTAATACAAATATTGAAAAACAAGAAGAATAATTTACAATAGCTAATTTTCCATAAACAAATGGGCATTTACTATCTTCAAAAGAAAGTTACTAACTGTTAGCTTAACTTACATTATAAGGAGTTTAGGGAAATTGCCATTGTTTTGGATAATAACTAAATCTACCACCTATGATAACTTGAGAAAATCATCGGATTATTATTGAGTGCTAAAATCCCCAAGTTGCAAAGTTTCTGGCCAAATTACTCTTCACAAAACAAGAAGATACTAATTGGAGGGGCAGTTGAAATTGTCTACGTCAGCGCTAGCTGTGCCCCCTAGGATGGCTGGTGGGCATGTCAATAATATTTGGTCAAAATTGGCTGGATTGAGTAAATTGACAAAACATGAAAAATGTTTAGGACTCAATCAGCACAATTAAAAAGTTTATGACGGAATTGACAAAAGTTCAATATGTATAGGACTTTTTGGACAAGTTTCCTAAATTTATAGGGTCCCTAGGGCCCAAAAAAGTTGAATGATATCATTTTGATAGGTTATTATTAATCACAAAAGCAATTCCAAAAAAAAAAAATCGACTTTTGTTAGCAAAAGACGTGATTCTAACGTGGTTCTTGGTGTTCTCGTATTTTTAAATATGAAATTACACGTTGATCTATTTTCATGTACAAATAGACGGTATACTATTTTAACATACTCTCCAGGGACAAATTATAAGTTTAAATCTTTCTGCGTCTCTAATTGGTCTTATAATCAATTCCAAACACTTCGATTGGTATATCAACCAAGGGATTAGAGGGAGCATTACATCATTTATGTATGGAGAAGTGCTTTCATTTACCAGCTTAATTTCTTGGGATAATGACACAAATAATTCTTGAACTTTAATCGACTATAGAATGTGGTCCTTGGACATTAAATTTGTTCAATATGATATCTGAATTTTAGTCTAATATGCAAGTTGTTCTTGAACTTTTAATTTGTTTAATGTGATCCTTAGACTTTTGATATATGTTCAAGTTAGCCCTTGGACAATATAAAAATGTTCAATGTCATGCTTTTATAAATTTTAGTTTAGCGATAACATTAAACATTTTTCATATAGTTCAGGGACCATATTGAACATGTATTAAAAGTTCAGAGATCACACTAAATAAAATAAAAGTTCATGGATCATATTACATATTAGATCAATATTTATGGATCATTTGTGTCATTTTTCTTAATTTCTTTGATAAGCAAAAGTTGTCATATTTTTGGTATCGACTTTCTCAAACGGTCGCTTCTAGGATCAACTACAGTGATCTATGATTTCATTTCCCCCACGAATAAAGAACAAAATGAAAAAAAAGACTAAGAATATGTCGTGCGGGTGGAATCCGCAGTCCCTAGCAACTGTTCATCCAATAATCGCAGCACAGATGTCAGTGATTTCGCTTTCCTTAAAGCGACTTTGAACGACCGACAAAAATAACGTCGTTGTCTTTCATCTGTAGAAAAGAGACGAACTGTAATTTTCTAATTTGCTACAGGGGGCACGAAGAGCGTTGGGAGTTCCTATCCACGTTATTCACGTTTGGTGTGACCAATACTTCTGTGGTCTTGGTCTAGTATTTTTTTTTTTTGCCTTGAATCTGTGAATCTCCATGACTACGTGTAAACCATAGAGTAACATGTATGGTTCCCAAAGTTAATCTAAGTGGAATGCATAGGATTGAACATATTATTTATTTTGTGCAAACCAAGCTTTTAACTACTCAACCAGTCTAATGAAATCCAGTAAATAAAAGTAACTTTTTTCATATGAGCACCATTTATCTCGTGAACCATGTCCATCACCTTTAATTAAGATATTACTAAATGAATTTCGCTATAAATTTTTTTTGAAAACTCTTAAAGGGTGATATGAATAGTAAGGCAATTAGTTTGTATGGGCAGATTTAGTGATCAAACCACAACATGTTCTGCTCAAGATACTTTCGAAGGCTACAACTGTTGCTTTGTGAGTGGATCTTTACAAATGCACAGTGTCGAGTTAGAAAAGTTTGGATATATCGTGCATGAGGACCCGTATTAAGCCTCGGTGGAAACGAGCTTGATCGTGGGAGTCTCGAGATAGGCCTCAAGGGACCTGGGCCGGGTGCTAATGTCCTAGGCTCGGCCATTAAGGTCCTGAGCCAAGCACCAGGGTCTTGGGCCCTGCCTCAAGGCACCTAAGCCCCACCTCAAGGATTTTGCATCCGACCTCGAGGTACCGTGGTCCTAGCACGGGGGTCCATGGCCTGGCCTTAAGGGACCAGGCCCAGTTGCTAGGGCCTAAGGCCTGGCCTCGGGGGAACCTAGGCTCAGGTCGTGGGGCACCCAAGCGAGCCACCAAGGCCCTTGGTACAAGTGGCGAGGACTCACACACGGCTGTTAGGATCCTTGGTTCGACCATGGGAGAACTAGCCCCAAGCATCGGAGCCCCGAAGCTTGGATTCCAAGCACCGAGGGTCAATTTTCTTTTCGAAGTTGTGTTCTAATATATCAAAGAGGAAATTATTTTTTTGAATTTAAATATAAAGTTTTTGTTGACTCATTTTTCTAAATGATCCAAATATTAAAAAACAAGAAAATGATTTCTAACAGTTGATTTTCTACTAAACAAATAGGCATTTACTATCTTCAAAGGAAAGTTTACAAAGTGTCAATTTAGCTAACATTGGGAGGCGTTTAGGGAAATTGCCATTGTTTTGGATAATAGGTTTAGGTTCTACCACCCCTTATAACTTGAGAAAATTTTACTATACCATTGGATTATTATTGAGTGCTTAAATCATCGAGTTGCAAACTTTCCGGCCAAATTACTCTTCCCAAAAAAAGAAGGTACTAATTGGAGGTGCAGTCGAAATTATTGGAGAACTACAATTGTTGATAAACATTTGCTCACTAGAAATACAATTAGTTGTCGCCATTTGAGAAAAAAAAATTGATAATGTTGGAGAACTATTAAGATTATGGGTAAATGACACAAATGGCCTTTGAACTTTGGCTAAATGTACAATGTAGTCCATAAACTTTAAATTTATTGAATGTGATTCTTGAACTTTTTGTGTCTGTTCAATTTAGTTTTTGAACTGTGTGAAAAATGTTCAATGTTTTTAAATTTAACTTTCTCCTAAGAGTGATTTATAATTTGCCAGATTTGGGCACTCTTTTATCATAGCCAAAAACAAAAAATTGCTTCACCGAAAGGCTGAGTTGGTCGTTGGAACGACTGAATTGGACTAGCTGAGTTCACCTTCCAATTCTCAAATTTCTATACTCGTATCAACATATTTGCACAGTTGATTTTAGTGATGAATTTAAATGGTCAGCACGTAAGTCAACATTTCCCTATTATCATCACTTTCCCTTAAAAGCAACCAACAATGTCATGGGATCCTACGGTAAGATCACAAAGCAACGAGAAATTCCTCTCCAACCTCAAGCTAGCTCTCATTCATGGCTGACAGGTAAAAACCTACCTCTCTCTCTCTCTCTCTCTCTCTCTCTCTCTTTCTCTCTCTCTCTCTCTCTCATTGGGAGCTCGTTCTCTCCACTCATTCTTTCTTCTATTGCTTGTCTACAGCAAGAACAGCATACCCACCGCAGAAGAAAATGAAGAGGAGCGAGTGGACGAGAGGAAGTACTTCCAGAAGGTGCTTGACGACGTCGTGAGCCTCAACTCCCTCTTCACCGTTGCCGTCTTCGTCGGCCTCTCCCTTGCCCAGCCAGGCCAAGTCCATAGCCTCGAGGACGACGACACTTGCCACCCGGACACCAAGATACGCAAGCGGCTTGTAGCCTTTGAGATTGTCTCCTTCAGCTGATTTGTCTTCTCCGGCTTCCTAGCCAAGACCGTCAAGGTCTTCCTCTACATCTACAAGAATCGGGATGGCTTGCCCGGCAGCGTCGTGAAGAACCCGCACCACCAGTGGAAGAGCCTCGTCGGGTTCTATTTGTCGATTTACGGGACCATGGTCGGGTGCCTGCTGCTGCTCCTGGCCATGGTTGACGTCGTCCAGTTCAAGCTCGGTCGGCTCTCGTGCGCGAGCGAGTTCGCTGTCAGCACTGTCTCCCTCATGGTCAGCACCATCGGCCTCAGCCTGCTGATCTACTTCACTACAGTGACCTACGGTCTGGTGTTCACCGCCAAGAATGCATCGCCCCAAGGCAAGGTGGCGGAGACCGGCAAGGGCATTCCTGCCACGGTTGGGAAGGTGTGGCGATGAGAGGCGAGAAGTTAATTAGTAGGGCAATCTAAAATATGATGGACTTATCATATAACATATATCCAGTAAGACGATATATCGTAGGTCCGTGTATGTATGGTATGTCTTAAGTGAAAGTGCTATCTTCTCGTGCATTCCATGATTATTGCACGTCCCTCGAATGAGTTTCCATCTAATAGTTGACATTGATTTACAGAGATCACATATTAACTGAACGTGACAACTCTCAGTAAGTGTTGGATTGATTACTTCTTGAAATGTTCATTGAAAAAATAGAGTACTCACATTGCCAAAAATTGTATGCAAACGGCCTGATGCACTTTGATTTGAGCATTGTGACGAAAATTATATACAACCAGAATTGATCTACATATTCCTCCAAACAAACAGGAAAGAAACGAAAGACAAAACATAAATCATGGATCAACTAGAGTCTCTAAGGGGTTTGCTTAATAATAAGAAAGATGAATCTTATATAAGTACTGTGGAATAAGATTTGATAATATACAAGGCGATTTCCTAAATATTCATTCCAAAAAATATAAAGTTCGAAACCAATGATATATGAGATCGTTTGTGTAAAAGGATTATGACTCTTGCTTTTATCAAATCAATGATATATGAGATCGTTTGTGTAAAGTTTTCTCTACTATTAGGGTTTTCACTAGTTACTGGTACTCTTAATCCATTTTAAAAGGCACAAAATTGCTTAAAACTCCGTCTTTCTTGCTTCTGATTATGTAAGAGGAGCTCGCCAAAAACAGAAAAAAGAAAGAAAACACATATGCTGCGGATTTAGTTGAATGAACAGTCATCACGTAAATTCGGTACTGTTTATTCAGTACCGAATTTGTGCAAATTGTCCAAGTTGAGTATTTAGTTGATTCATTGGCTATTGACAAGAATTTAGGCATTCTTGAGGATTTGGTTGGGATTTAAATAAACCCTATTGGATGACCCCCTTGATCGTAAGATCAACCATCGGAATTGATTTGTCCAAATCGGGCCCGAGATGCGTGAAATTACCTTGGAAAGGAATGCGCGGATTAAATGTGGAATTAATTGGACTAGAATGGAAATGTTTAAGATTGTCGAGAATGAATGGCATATGTCTAACTTGAACATAATTATGCTTGGTAAATTTGACATCAGTAATTGGCTTGAATTCCCGAGCATATGTTTTGCATAGCAACTAGTGTTTGGTGGAAATTGAGTGTGACGATATACATGTCTGAGTTATAATCAAATGGTAGATTTATGAATTGTGGCCTTCGAGTCGAGCTTACGGATCGTTATATCAAACTATGGCCTTCGGATCAGGCTTCCGGGTTGTTATATTCAACTGTGGGCCTTCGGGTCGGTTTAATTGCACGTTAATTGCGTTAGTGTTAAATGCCTAACTTGCAGGAATATGAGATGACATATTGGGCTGTGAGCTGGGTGAAATTTATGTTGATGTATTGGTTCATTAACTGTGTGTTTTATTTAACCTTCTGGAGGTGCACATTAGCCCAGTTTAGGATTAGTGGGTTGTACTTGCTGAGTTTTCTCACGGTTGTGGTAAAACCGACATTTTCAGACCCCCGTCCATAGAATGCCGAGGACAGCTCCTCTTTTTGGAATACCGCATCAGATCGAGCGATCGTCTAATGTACACCCCTACGGGGATGGGGCGGCGTACGTCAGATACTATTCAGTTTTGTTTGTTAATATGGGAGATGACTACTGCCACACCCAAGAGTATGTAGCCTAGTGTTATAGGGGAGCGGATGGCGTGACCGGACCCCCGATCAGAACTTTTGACGTCCCGGTGGATGTAAACGGTGTTATGATTCCTCATATGGCAAGTGCTGAAGTATCGGACCCTCCACCTTCACTCAACATGAGCTTCCAGGACGAGACCGTGGATGGATCGGTAACTATGGATGAGGATGAGGAAGAGCAGCAAGTAATAGCTGTAGACATAGGTCAGATGGACGATGAAGAACTTGATCTGGAGGCAATGGACGTGGATGGCGAGGCAGCTGGGGAAGTTGCTGAGTTAGGATCAGACTTGGAGATAGGATCTGAGGAAGATGACGAGTTAGGTCTTTACCTGGATCCAGAGTTAGAGCTCAATTCGGAGGATGAGAGGATAGTGGCAGAGGCCATGGATTCAGAGGAGTCTGAGGTTCAAAAGGATTCTTCCGAGGAGTCTTCAGAGTTATCCGATCTAGACTGGGAGCCATAGATTAGGTCTCAGTGTTAGGAGTAGAGGCCAAACCCTTTTTGATTATAGCCTCTAGTGGTTAGTTCGATCTCCCTAGGCCACCGATCCCTTTTTGTACTTGTGGCCCTTTTACTATATCTTTTGTGTATAATGGATATTGTATATATAAGTGTTATAATGAATGTATACATTGTTTTTAATCGTTTGAAATTTGTTAGCTTGTGTTGCTCATGGTTGTTTTTAAATTATCTGGGTGTATATATATTATATATACGTTGTTTTTGCATGTGTCGTGTTTTCTCTGATTTGGGGTTTTGGGTCGATGATGCAACCTGGGAGCGTCGCACCTTATTTCGTCCTATATGCGGATGTTCATGTTTCGTGGGGCACAGGGCGTGACAAAACTTGAGCATACATGATACTTTTAAGTGCACTAGCATAAGGTAAATCCTTCATTTGGATATTCTCAACATCCGTACGAGAACACTGTGACAGGCTCAGTTTATTACCCTTTATGACGGGAGTAATTTCTGACTTGTAGTCCTGCATACTAAATCTTTCTAGAATACGATTAACATATGTTCTCTGAGACAAACCCAATACTCGACGAGAACGATCCCTATGGATCTCAATGCTTAGGACAAAAGACACCTTATCAAGGTCCTTCATGTCAAAATCCTTCGACAACATTCGCTTTGTCTTATGTAGTAATCCAATATCACTACTCGTAAGCAAGATGTCATCTACATAGAGTATGAGAAAAATAAATTTCCTTCCATTGACCTTGCTGTATATACACTGATCCAATTTGTTCTCAACAAAACCTAATGAAGTAACAACATTATGAAACTTTAAATACCATTGTCTAGAAGCTTGCTTAAGGCCATAAATAGATTTCTTCAATCTACACACAAGCTCACTTGAATCATCAGCTGCAAAACCTTCGAGTTACACCATATAGACTTCCTCATCAAGGTCTCCATTTAGAAAGGCAATCTTAACATCCATCTGGTTTAATTTCATATCAAAATGAGCTACCAATGCCATGATCATTCTGAAAAAATCCTTAGAAGATATTGGTAAAAAAGTAGCCTCATAGTTTACTCCTTCTCATTGAGTGAAACCCTTGGCTACCGGTCTGGTTTTGAATTTCTCAATCTTTCCTTTGGAGTTTCTTTTAGTCTTATATAGTCATTTTATAACCAATGGGCTTGTAACCTTTAGGCAATTCAACAAGCTCCCAAACACCATTATATTTCATAAACTGAATCTCGTCTTTCATTACATCCACCCACATATCTAATTGAGGACAAAAAATTACATCTGAATGAGTTACTGAATCAACCACGCAGCCTATATTGTAGTCATGCTCTCCCAAATAGACCATATAATCCGGTGGTATAGCTGATCGTCTCTGCCTGATAAATCTCCTGAGTGGAGCTACTACTTCCTCATCTTGCACTTGAGGGGTTTGAAGTACTTCATCAAGAGTTGTTTCAATAACAGGATCTTGGACCGCAACAGGCTCAGTCTGTGGTGTAGGGGTATCCATTATCATATGTACAGGTAGAGAAATCAACATTGTAGTACCTATTATATTATTATCCTCAATGGTCTGTGAGCAACTACCCTTCTCGGCTATATCAAATTCCAGAAATTTCGTTGTCTGTGATTCGACAATTCTTGTGCCTCCATGGGGACTGTAAAATTGATACCCCTTCGAATGATCTGGGTAAGATACGAAATAACATCAAGTAGTTCTGGATTCCAACTTGCTCAATGTTGGATTGTATATCCTTATTTCTGCAGGACACCCCTAAACTTTAAGATGATTTAGGTTAGGTTTACGTCCAGTCCAAAATTCAAAAGGAGTCTTTGGAATAGCCTTGGTAAGAACACAATTTAAAATGTAGAGAGCTATCCTCAAAGCTTCACCCCACAGAAAATTAGGTAGATTCGTTCTGCTAATCATACTCCTCATCATGTCCATAAGGGTGAAATTCCGTCTTTCGGCCACACCGTTTTGTTTAGGACTCCCGAACATAGTAAATTAAGCCACTATTCCAGAATCTTCCAAGTATTTGGTAAATAGCTCTTTCAGCTGTCCAGCATCGCCATGCCTGCCATAATACTCACCACCTCAGTCAGATCTGACAACCTTCATGACTTTTCCTAGCTGTTTCTCGACTTCAGTCCGAAAAATCTTGAACTTGTCAAGAGACCCAGATTTCTCCTTAATCAAGAATAGATAACCATATCGGGAATAGTCGTATGTAAATGTGATGAAATAGAAATTTCTACACAATGTTGCCGTATAGGGTCCACTGATGTCAGTGTGAATGACTTCCAACACGTCAGAACTACGGATTGCGATTTTCTTCTTTATCTTGGTCATCCTACCCCTACAACAGTCTACGCAAGTATCTAGGTCACTTTCAAGAGTAGGCAGAATATTTGCCTTTATCATCTTTTCCACTCTTTCCTTAGAAATGTGACCAAGTCCTTTATGCCACAATGCAGAAGACTGTTCCTTAGGTAGAGATCTTTTGGAAACAACCCTTTCAACTGTATAAGAGACATATATATATATATATATATATATATATATATCATTAGAAGATAAAAACAATATGTATAATCCATTTAATATGTTACAGCACTCAACCTTATTTGAATCAAAGAACATAAAAACCACATTGTTCTTTATTTCAAAAGAGTAGCCACAAACATCCAAACTTGATATGGAAACTAAATTCTGTATGAAGGAAGGCACATAAAAGGTGTTTCTTAACATCATATTAAAACCAGAATCCAAAATTAATATGACATCTCCCATGAACTTGACATCAACTCTTTTGTTGTTTCCTACAGTGAGCTGTAATTCATCCCGATTTGACTTCCTTCTGTTTGTGAATCCATGTATGGTATACACAACATGATTAGTTGTACTGCTATCTAGCCACGAAGAACTGGATGAAGCTTTTAATAGGTTGGATTTACAAATAAGTGCCAGAGAATTAATACCTGACTGCTCACGCTTTGACAACCAAGCTTTATATCTATTGCAATCTTTCTTCATGTGACCCTTCCTCTTACAAAAGTAGTAGTGAACACCATTCTTCTTCGAGGGTGTTTTCTCAGGACCCAAATGGTCTAAATGATCAGTGGTTTCAGGATTTCCTTTCTAAGTACGATTCTTGAACTTACTACTCTTCTTACTACTGGAACTAGAGGCATAGAACGCAAGATTCCCTTTATCTTTCTTCAGTTTCTCTTCCTCTGCCACTATCCTAACTATCAGGTCATTGACCGACCGCTTTTCATCTTGGGAATTATAGTTGATCTTTATAATTCCAAACTCAGTAGGAAGGATGTTCAGGGCTTGATGCACAATATAAGCATAAGAAAGGATAATCTTATGAACCTTTAGCTTCGCCTGGAGGTCTACCATCCTAAGGACGTAATCCCTAACCCCACTGAACCATCATACCTCATATTATTGAGTAACTGCATGTATGTCCCAGACTCAGCATTAGACGAGTCACGGTTCCTTGCTTGTAAGGTTTCCATCATTTCTTTAGTAGTGCAGTCAGCTGGCAAACTACTCTTTAAGTAGTCCTTAATGGATCGCTTCATCAGCAACAAGCAAATCCTATTGCTCTTTTCCAAGAGGCACTCAATGCCTTTTCTATGTCCGTACTTTCAGTAGTGACATCTGCTGGCTTATCCTCAGTAAGAGCAATATGAATATCTGCTAGCTCCGTACCAAATAGAAAATCCTCTTTCCATTTCTTAAAGTTTGAACCAGTAAGAACCTCAATACTTATGGAGTTGCCGTTCAGGGAGAAGGTGACTATTAAAAAACAAGCAATGTCTATAATCAGCATAATGTGAGTACTTTCCTGAGAGTTACATACATCATCATATAATCACCTTTGGGCAGAATACATGATATGAATTGTATACCCTCTACATTACAACGGCGATGAGAATATATTCCAATCTTTATGAATTCACCACCTTTGGGTGTATAAGCCACTAGGATTGGTCATTCCTCATGCATGCTGTATATGCGCCCCTCCATGAACCAATACATAATCACCTCCTTTGGGAGTATAATAACACATTAGAACATGAGACATCCTAACAATATGAGATTGATATTTTTCAAACTCAATTAAGTGTGCCACTTTGGCGGTCACTACCAAATTGAATCATTGAAACTCTCTCATACTAAGGATATAAGCTTTATGTCTTACATATACTATATAGATGTAATTCTAGATCGGAAGACATAAGCAATGTTTTTAAAATTACATATCATACTAATTACATTGCTCTATACATTGATATATGTCAAATCTTATACATACTACCAATGAAACATGATCTACACGTCCTTATATCATCATATACATGTAAGCTTTAATCTGTATCTCTTAAATCATAGAGAAATACAGGAAAATATGAAAATATACCCTAAAAATATGCGTATATAGGGTTTCGTATGTATTTTCACATCCTTAAAAGTATCAAATATGTAAAATAAATATACCACAGTGTAGAGAATCTTTATACGAGCATGTCGGTACCTTGCACGCCCCAATTGAACGCCGAACGCGCCTTCACGCGCCTCCCAAAAGTGCGACACGTAGGCTTCACGAACCGGCACCTAAGCCGGCAAAAAAGACTGGTTCGACTGGTCTGACCGCTTACCGGTCCGACCGATTCGGTCAGCGGGTTGGGTCAACAAGTCGGACCCTGGGTCAGGTCAGCCAGATCAACCCGGCTCGCGAAAACCAACGCATGCACTTGGGAACTGTATCAACTCGAATTTCGATGTAATTTCAGGACTAATAAAATTGACATTATTTCGCATTTCATTTTAGTAAGTCTCGCCTAGAGCTGATTACTCTCGAGATACTAACCAATAGGGTATGGCTAATTAGGAAGCGGTATATAGACCAAGGATCCGATCGCGAAGCGGACACCGATCACGAGAAATGATGAGAGAATATTATGAACCAACATGGATCGATCTTAGGAAAGGTAACGGATTCGGTTTGGCCAAGGCCAACGATGTACAATCGGATTGTAAGTGATTTTGCATGATCGAGAGTGCATGTGGCCAATCAGTCCTGAATTTAAATCGGACGATCGTGACCTTCAGGACTAGTGATAATTTCTCATTCTCTCAATAATCAGGACTGTCATTACTCGGATAACCCTAGGTCGATACGTGTAACCTCTAAACAGCTGCCCGTTAGTAAGAGATCCTGAAATTGAAAATCGAGCGAGTTTTGATCAAAAAATTAGGCCCGGACTTCGATATTGATTTTCGATGGCTTAAGAGACTATTTTTGGGAATCTGACGTTAAATTAGGCTGGCCATGCATATTTTGAGTTAGTATGGTCAAAAATTGGAATTTCGACCCGGAAGTCAAAAATTACGATTTTGCCCCTCTGGATCCCAATGCTGATTCTGAGGTCGTATGAGGTTATTTTTCGAAATTGATGTCATTTTGGGGTGACCACATACATTTAGAGTGGTTTCGGTCAAAAAATTGAAATTTTAGCTCGAAAGTGAAAAATAATATTATTTTATTTACAGAACTTGGCAATCGATTTTCAAGGGCTTAAGAAGCTATTTTCGCAATTTTGACACCATATTATATTGGCCGCACTCATTTGGGGCTGATATAGCTAAAAATTGGAGTTTCGCTCTAGGACAGAAAAAATGACCTTCTTGCCCCAGGGCTATTTTTGCATTCCGAATTTTAGAAAAATTTTGGGATAATTATTAAGGGTTTATCAGCCCAATCCAATTACCCTTTTACCGCTCAATTATTGGATAGGGTTGAATTATGATCGTTAGATTAAGGGCATTTTGGTCAAAACCGTCGGATTTGCGACACATGGTGCCCTTAGCCCCCAATATTTGATCAGCTTGGACCCATTTCTCTCTCCTCCCGGACCCATTCGACTAGAACTCTCCCCTCTCCCCCGAATTCCTCCTCCTCCGCCAGCTTCCCCCTCTCGGCCGCTTGAAAGGCCACTGTCGCCGGAGCCACGCCGGCCACCATTCGCCGGTGTCACCGCCGCTGCTGCTTCGTCCGACCACCATTACCGACCAGCATCATCACCCTTACCCCTCTCTCTCTCTCTCTCTCTCTCTCTCTCTCTCTCTCTCTCTCTCTTTTCTGTCCGGCCAAAGGACCGCTGGAGTGAGCCACCGCTGCACCGGAGCCCGATCGGTCGAGCCGCTGCCACCGTGACCCACCAGACGTCCGTACATCGCCATATGTCACTGTTCGTACAGTGTCCGTACGAGGGCCGTATGCCCGTTCGTACGCTACCGGCCGTCGTCCGTACCACCTTTGCCGTCACCGCCTCTGAAACGTCGCCGCTGATTTTGCCGTTCATCGGTAATCGGCCGCTTGTTTTGCGTCGTCGTGATCTAGAATTAAGTAAGTGTATTTCCTAAACTCGGATTATGATTGATAGTGCATTTTCTGGACTGGGTTGAGTATTGTCGGTGTATATTGGGAAAAATTAGAGTACCATTTGGTGAGGTATGTTACAAGAATAATATTGGTGATTTATTAGGCGAGCATGGATTAGTTGAGGATTAGGTGACTGGACTGCTGGGTATGTCCGGGCTGGATGATTTGTTGATTGCTATGCCTAATTATGGGAAATTGAATAATGCCATGTCGTGTGACTGAATGGCCGACCAATGCGGAGTGTGATTGGTCAATTGATGGCATGAATTTGACTAGATGTTTGTAATTGTTGTCGCTCATGGTTATTGTATTGCATTGCATGGCCACGCATTTCGAATGTCGAGAATGAGGCGTGTGATGAAATTGTGCGAGAATGCGTGTCCGCCATGAGCATGTGATCACTTAATTATACCCCGATGTATTTTACGCGGGGTTCATATAATAATTGGCAGTGTGTATGTGTGATCACAATTCACCCTGATGCGTGTTATGCGGGGTATGCCATCCTCATGCACTTTACAGCAGGACGATGCCCGGTTCGTCCGGAAAACAACTATCCTGATGCGTTTTACACGAGTTATGGTTCGTGGGGAGATCAGTGTTGCGCCTCATGCACTTTGAAGTAGGCTAGAGACACTGGGACCAGATCGGTGTTGTGCCTCATGCACTTTGAAGCAAGCTAGACGCATTGGATCGTGAATTGTGATGACTCGAGTCGTAATAAATAATTGAGATAGTGTGCTGGGTGAACCGAAATGAGAGCATGACATAACATTAACATCGCATGCATAGAATGCATGACCCGACATGCGAGATGAACACTGTGAACATGAGCGTGTGTATGTGGCGCACGTGTGACCATTGTATTCACGCATGTATCATGAGAATTTTAATGAACTGCCTAACCTGCAAGGTAATTCTTATGTTTTATCTGGGCCCGAGGGCCTAGGTTATTATTTACGTATTATGTTATTTGCCTGTCAGGAGATTACATGTTAGCCTAGCCTAGGTTTAGGGGTTATACTCATTGAGATTCATCTCACGATTGTAATAACCCACCTTTTCAGACCCCCAGCTGTAAGAATGCCGAATCCACCGCTTTTTGGAATACCTGTACAGTACAACAGTATACAAGTACATACTCTGCAGGAAATGGGGAATCATATGTAAGATACCGATCCATGATGTTCGTGAACATTGGTGAATATTTTCATCAGACTCAGGAGTATGTGGCATGGTGCTTGAGGGATGCCGACGGAAACCTAAGACAACCTCTTAGGACTTTTAATGTGCCAATTAGTCAAGATGGATTGATGGAACCTATATATGCGGATGGCAAGGTGATCAATCCTCAGGATGTTTACGATGTAGATGGCGTTGATGAGCCTATGGAGGGGGAGCCACATGAGCCACAGGTGATAGCTGAAGATCAAGACCAAGATGCCGAGGAAGAAGATGAGCCGGAGAACATGGTTCTAAATTCTAATGAAGACCACGGGGAAGTAGCGGAGGTAGGGTCGGACGTAGAGATAGGACCCGATGATGAGTTAGGACTTTATCTTGACCCCAAGCATGAGCCGGATATTGAAGACGAAGAGGCCGCAGCAACGGATATGGATTCCGAAGAGTTCGAGCCTCAAGAGAGCTCAGCAGGGGAGTCTTCGGAATTGTCGGATCCGGAATAGGAGCCCTAGCTTAGGTTCTAACTCTTTATAGGGAAGTTAGTAACTTTTTGACTGCGATCTTCCTTGTAGTTGACCCCACCTTTCCCAACCATGGTACCCTTTTGATCTGGTGGCTGTTAGAAGTTGTCGTTTTTGTTTAAATCTTTTGATCCGTATAAAGTACGTTGTAAAAAGGAGGTTTTTAATGGGTAATGAAATGTATATTCCTGTTTGTATGTTGTCTTATCTGTGGTCTCATGTGTTTTATTTGTACGAGTGTATATATATATATATATATATATATATATATATATATTTGTATACGCAATTTCCGCTTGTGTCTGATCTCTGATTGGGTTTTGGGTCGGCGACGCATCTTGGGATGTCGCCCACAAACAAATCGACCTTTGCGTTGGATGTTACCGCTTCGTGGGGTACGGGGCGTGACAAGAACACTTGCGTGTGGCCGCGCATGTGCCGCCGGGGCTCTCCGACGCCCCAGCGCATGGTGGCGCGTACGGTTATTTCCGGTGGCCGATGACCACTCATTTTACTTGTCTCGCGACAATCTATCCATCCATATGATTTATTCTAACATTCAACGGATGAAAAAATAAAAATCACATACGAACTGTACCGGCCCGTTTCTCGACTATGGCGGCTTTGATACCACATGCTAGCCGGCCCGTATGGCTCGGCCGAGCGCCCTAGGATCACCATAGCGAAATATTAATGGTATGGTAAAAAGTAAAAAGATGAATAGAATTTGTACACTTGATTTGGATTCCATCCGCCTGGATGCGGAAATGATGATGAACCGGTGTCGTAGGTCTTCTCCCCTGTCAGCCTCGAAGTTCCGGCGCTATGAGATCACCTTAGCTAACTCACGGAAGCCTTAGGTGAGCTTGAGAGCGTTTGAGAGAGATTGAAGAGAGTTAAGTGCAGACGAGAGACTTGCAGCTCTATTTTTAGAGTTTCCAACCAGGCCCTCTCATAACAGGCTGGGCTAAACTTGGCCCACATAAGCCGGGCCCATATCTGATCAATTAAGAAACCTTCTATCTAAACTTATTAGACCAAACCCGCAAGCGGGTAATAATAATCTCAATTAATGTAACCCACGTTAAGAAAACGTTACATATCTCTCTCATGGCGACTCCCAGAAATGGGCATCTCTCTTTCTATCTCGAACTTTTACTATGATTTTTCGATGCATCTCTTGTTTTTTCGCTGCATACGTGAATCGTTATGCTTTTGTTTCTAACCTTCTCCTCTTCATTCTCTAGGAATGGCGTGAAAGTAGAAGGGGACACGGTGGACGAGAGGAAGCACTTCCAAAAAGTGCTGGACGGCATCGTGGGGCTCAACTCGTGGTTCACGGTGGCCATGTTCGTGGGCCTCTCGCTGGCGAACCCTGGCCAGGTCCACAGCCTCGAGGAGAACCGCCCCGAGTGCAACCCTGACACGAAGCTCCGCTCCGCAAGCAGCTCATCTTCTACGAGATTGCGTCCTTCACCTTCTTCATCTTCTCGGGTTTCCTCGGGAAGACCGCGAATATTGTCCTCTACATCTACGAGAGGAAGAAGTGAACGGACCCTCACAAGAAGGTGCCCAGCCTTGTGGCATTCTATCTGGCGATCTACGGGACGGTGATTGGGTGCCTGTTCTTGCTCCTGGCGATGGTCAATGTCGCTCAGATCAAGCTCGGGAAGCTCTCATGTGGCAGCGATTACGCGGTCCGCACGGTGACCGTGCTGGTGGGAGCAGTCGGAGTGGCTCTGATGATATATTTCTTCATGGTGTCATATGGTATGCTGTTCACAGAGAGACCGATATGCAAAGCTAGTCCTCCTAGAGATGCTTAAAACCATGTTTGAAAACTTTATAAGCTTTGTCAGACTTATATATCATGATGAAGTGTTGTCGTGGAAGATGTAATCCTATTGCTGCGCAAAGTGGTAATTCATAATTCATCTTGCGAAGAAGATGACAGTAGGCATCTCAAATTCATTGTCCTGAAATGTACTCGCCCCCGTCTTTCATTATAACGTTGTTGTCACCGTTGCCGACCCTGGCCACATCCACCACTGCTATCACCTACCACCCTCTTCACAAGAATCATGGGAGTCGCCATTTGGAGCACCATCACCGACCTCGGTTATGAAGTCATGGACCTCCAATATCACTAAATAGAAGTATTGAGAGAGAGAGAGAGAGAGAGAGAGAAAGAGAGAGAGAGATGACTAGGGGCAGAGAACATCTATGCAGCTCGCGGTGTCGGCCAGAGACAAGGAGCCGAGGCTGGCGCGGCGGCGGCTAGAGGTGGACGCCGGCTCTAATGAGGCGGGTGACCACTCTAGCAGGTGGTTGGCTGCAAGCACCATAACCATGCACTTCTACAAAGCATAAATGTGAGTACTTGCAGCTCACTCAGGCTACGCACGAGTCCACATATGCTTGAAATAACATTGTGAAACTTATGACCAATGAAAATTGGGAGATTTCTTCGGCATTAAAGATCTGTGCAAAGAAGTTTCTGCAATTTCTACAGGATCAGATTCCATTATGTTAAAAGCATCAATCAGTGAACCGAGTTTGTTATATGCAGGCTGTTTTGCAAAATCAGATATCTAGGCTAAATGGTCTAAATTCAAAAGGAAGACAAGAAACTTCAGACGAGTTGTTTTTTCTCCAGGAGAGAAATAACTATTTTTACTCAAACAAAGTACAATCGGAGTGTGACGACAATCGCTAATTTGATCTTTCCTCTCAAATCTGAAGTCCTTTACAGCGCGAGCATGTAAGGAAAACCCACTGGAAGTCTACAACATGGCTCGTGTAATCTTAGCTTATGAAAATGCATTGTCAATATAATGAGAAAGAGGTTTCTAGTTTAATACAATTCTACTAAGAACATAAACAGGAGTTACATCTCAATATACAGTATACGCACTGCAATATATTGGGGAAGTGGCTACTCTCCGTACAAGTCGGTTTGATGCGTAGGGAAGAGCTTCAAAGTTCTCTTCGCTAGGTTCCGGATGTCTTCTCTACTGGATTCAACTGAAATTCTTTGTATTTGTTTCACCGCCCCACCGGACATGAAATCCCTCCAATTATCCTCTGAAAAAAGCAACGTGACTCCATTAAAAACATAGAAAAAGCAAGAATGGTATGATGCCTGCCAAATACTCGTGCCAGTAAAGTAATGTCTTTCGTATCATTTATTCAAGCGACATTGAATGTCCACGTGATAGATGAGTAGATTACTGTTTTGCGCCAAGTGGCACAGAGCGAGCTCGACATGGCGCTTGATTGAAGTAGAAGTGCAGTCGGAGTTTGCAAGCAACCACTCAAGGGCACCATCTTCCATGAGAAGCGAAGGGCCTTTCCGATGTCCTACAGGAAGTCGACCCAGATTTTGAAAGAATAAAAGGCCATTGGTTTACTAAGTGTTATCAAGTGAAATCCTGAAGAGAAGAAATGACTAACCTTGAATAACCGCTTGCGATTCACGTTTGGCAAAATTAGCGATTCCTCTAGCAATCTGTGCCGTGACATCACTAGTCCCTGATCTAACCATTCCCAGAAGTGCTTCCAGGCCTCCATCTTCCTTCAACATCACATGCAATTTTTCTGTCACATGCAAACTTCAGGGCATCAGTCCACTAAATAAACATCATCACAGAGAAAGCAGAAGCAACATGTGGTTCCTATATCATATATAAAAATCATATATACGTGTGATTAAAAACCCGGTTCTCCCCAATCATGTCCCTCAAGCAAGGTTGTACAGTTTAGACAAAATAACTGGGTTTCTCACCACAGGAAGATAAACTAGAGAGGATGAAGAAGCCAACATAATTGAATTACAAAGACTATGTTGGAGCTTTCAGAAAACCAAATTAAAAACTCTTTTCTATTTTCTGGCATATATGTTAAAAATTTCTTGCTCCAAAAAGTTTATTGTTTTATTTGAAAGAAAGGGGCAAGAAATAACACCAGAGAGTGACTACGAAAAAAGAAATATGTTCTGGCACGACACTCTCTATCGATGTGGTGTACTGGAGAGCACATGACAGACTAAAGCATTGGACTTGTGTCAAAGATAACTTCAGCTCACCATTTCCACATAAGTTAGCAATTGCACCAGCCACCATTCTTTGAGTCTGTGGATTGTCTGTTGTAGATGCTACATTTGCAAGTAACCGAGCGCCTCTTTTCCTCATTATCAAGCCTTGGTTCAACTCTAACATGGACAAGCACATGAGTTGGAGTTAGTGAGATAATGAGTTGAATAATGAAATGCCATTGGAACACTACTCCAGTGGGATGAAAAATTTGCACCAAGCTTTCAAATCTGGAATGGTTGAACAAGCCAGTTCGATGGCTTCAGTTAAAACTACTAACACTATCTGCTTCCAAATTCAACTTTATCTCAGAAGTGATTAACAAAATTCAAAACAAATGAGAAAGAAATTAGAAAAAATATATAGTACAATGTAAAGATTATTCCCCAATTTTCTCGACTAAGATGGTCATGATTATCATTGTTACTCTCAAAATGCAAAATACACAGGTCAAAGCATGATTTGTCAGAAAGTCTACACGATGGCTTTCAAGCTTCTAAAAAGTATTTTCCTATCTTTTGACTAGTAAGTGGCTATACCCAGTGAAAGCGTGATAAGTGAGAACCCCAATACAGCATAGAATGGAATGTACATGGGACTTTGATGTCATAAGTCAAAGACATTTCTGTCTGTTACCCTTTGCATACTGCTTCGGGAATCAAAGTGCAAACTTTTAGCTCTACCGAAATTCAAAGTGAATGTTAATATCAGCTATCCTTAGTTCTTTGCTCTTAAAATCGTCATCGTGTATAAGCTAGTTCTACTTCACTGAGTAAGGTTTTCTGAATTTTTTTTAACCAGTTATCTCACAGAAAATCAGTAGCAAGTTCAGGAAAATGATAAAGCACCATTTCAATCAAACCTTTCGTGTAAAACTTTTACTGCATAGAGTCAACAACAGTAGATCACTACATTGTCTTCTAAAAGCTTTTACCAGCAATGATAAAGCACCATTTCAATCAAAGAGACTGCATAAGACTTGATACTTGTTAAAACAAAAAGACTCAATTAGCAACATGTTAAGTAGAAGCCACAATGTTAAAATAAAAATATGTGAAGGACTTGAAATACCATTCATTGCCAAATTGGCAATGGCACCAGAGGCCACTCTAAGCACAGTTGCATTTCGTGATGACTGCAACAACATAAGCAGTGCATCCAAGCCTCCTCCTTCCACAATTTTTTCTTGATCAATGTCTGGAAGTACAAAAAACATTGAGGTCAAAGCATCAAATCAGGTACATCACCTAGCATGCTAGATGGTATGGCAGATTAGATAGTAAAAATTTGTGTACTCCCAATTTGGAAAACGATAGCGATGGATGCAATTTTTGGGAATTTCTAAGAATATAGGTTAGACTCCTTTCCCTCATAACCAAATTCATATGCTCTGGAATTTTAGATCCACCGCCATGTCAGTTTAGTGGACATGAAGACTTACTGGAAGGACAGGCTTGGCCATGCTGTTGAAAATCACATAAGAAAAGGAAAATTCTCAAGAGATACAAACGAGAAAAGACAAAACCAACTGACAAAGGAACCCAGCAAAATTTACTTATAGATCTAGAACTATGAGGAGTTTCTTAATATTGAGCATTACTTTAACTATAAAATCATGCAGAAACCATGAAACAACTCGTGCAGTGATCAAGAATTTTGACAAGGAAAGAAGTCTGGTCATGACTATTCTGTTATATTGATAGTATTATGATTAGTTGAGCCACTGACAATCCCCATGTATATAGCTCCATGTTGATAAAGTTTATTAGTCAAGTTACCTCCTGCTGATACCCAAAATTAATTAGAGATTTCGTCGTGAGGATATATGAATAAAAGGACAAGAGATGGCATCACCTATACTAAAATGGCAGCTGGTAGGTACGGATAGTCATAAGCGGGAAATTTGAAAGTCAGAGAGAGGGGGATGAAAAATGCTGAAGGTATTTTCGTCAAAGATATCAACAAAGGAGAAGACGGAGAAGAGCTATAAAAGATTCGATGAAAGCCTCTGCTCTAGAAAAGACGGATGTCCAAGTGCTAGAAGTGCTTCTCATCGATGAAATCGATGAAAAGGGTGATGGATGTTAAGTTAGAAAAGCTTGATGAAGGTCCTTATCTCTGTTGAATAAGTGCCAGACGGAGAAAAGTTATAAAAGATTTGATGAAAGCCTTTACTCCAGAAAAGACAGTTGTCCAAGTGCTAAAAGTGCTTCTCATCGATTAAATCGATGAAAACGTGGCGGATGTTAAGTCAAAAAGCCTCGACAATGGTCCTCATTTCCAATGGACAGGTGTCAAGCAGAGGAAAGGCTCGATCACGGTTATCATCCCGAAAGACGGGTGTCAAACGGAGAAAAGGTTCGATGACGGTTATCATCCCGAAAGACAGGCGTCAAACGGAGGAAAGGTTCGATGACGGTTATCATCCCGAAAGACAGGCGTCAAACGAAGGAAAGGTTCGATGACAGTTATCATCGTGAAAGACAGGCGTCAAACGGAGGAAAGGTTCGATGACGGTTATCATCTCGAAAGATAGGCGTCAAACGAAGGTTCGATGACGGTTATCATCCTGAAAGACAGGTGTCAAACGGAGGAAAGGTTCGATGATGGTTATCATCCCAAGAGACAGATGTCAAGTGGAAGAGAGGTTCGATGACGGTTATCATCCCATGACAGGTGTTAAGGAGAGAAAAGTTCAATGACGGTTGTTGCCCTAGAGAATCAATGGGCTCGATGATGGTTGTCATTTTCAGAGACTAAATGGGCTCAAAAGCGGTTATCATTTTATACAGAAGATAAGATCGATAACAGTTGATGAACATGTGTCATTACATGAACGATAAGGATGAAATCAACGGTAGAGGATGGATAAAACATCAAGAACGGTTACCAAGTCTGCACTATAAATAGCGTCCAATTATCAACAGAGGGCCCCCCGGCACACATGAACAAAACAAATGTTGTCATTTATCTTTACTTCCCAGTTTCGCACTTTCAACTTTCATAGTTATAGTCTTTATTCTCCAGTTTCACACTTTCAGTTTTTTTAGCGGTAATTGCTCAGATCTTTGTAAAGTTTGGACGCCACTAGCAATTGGATGGATTCGTCTAGATCTTCTGTGAAAATCAAGCTCCTTATTTACGCATGAATTGCTCATGTCCGGAATTAGATCTAGAACTCAGTCTCCTCTCATTAAAAGCCGAAGAACGACTTTCGGTGAATTATATTTCGTTATAAAGGAAATTTTTGCGACGAAACATAATTTTGGCACGCCCGGTGGGACTTCTTAGATCAATTGGAGGAGTAACAATGGCATGACAAGAAGTCAGAGCCAATTAGACCAGAATAACAATATTCCAGGGAGCAGTGCACCCCTAAATCCTGCTGTAGAACGAGTGACACGCACAAAATCTTCAAACGTGCGAACAATTACAATGCAGGGTCAGGTAGGGGAGATAGACGTTTCCAGACACCATACTGAAGAGCAAAGAAGGCAATTGGAACCAAATCTAGCTATACCTACTATCAGATACATCAGTTTTTGCAACAAAATGCACTGCCAGTTGTAATCCCAATAGGACAAAATCATCACATGGTTGATCCAATGTTACGACAGTACGGTAGTGAACCAGGAGTTTTTAGGCAAGTGTACATGAAGCCTTATCCAGAATGGATGGATACCATTCCATACCCAAGAGGGTTTAAAATGCCGGAATTTAGCTTGTTTACTGGCAAAGACGAGCAGTCAATACAGGAGCATATCAATCGATTCATTGCTTTATGTGGAGATACTACGTATGGACATCATTGGAAGTTGCGTTTATTCCCATTGTCATTATCCAAAACCTCTTTTACCTGGTACACATCTCTACTGCCTCATTCTGTAACATCTTGGGATCAAATGGAAATGATGTTTCATAGTCAATTTCAAAGGGCAGTGCCGGATATGTCTGTGGCAGATTTATCAGCAATGAAACAATATAATAATGAATCCGTTGATTAGTTCATGTTTCGATTCAGAAAGGCAAGAAATAGATGCCTTGTACCATTATCCGAGAGGACGTTTGTTGAATTTGTCTTTAATGGTTTAAAGTTTGCCATTAGGGAAAGAATGGTAGGTCAGGCCTATTATGATTTGTTTTCATTGACTACTATTGCTGTGAAGCATGAAAACTTTTTGAAAGAAAAGGATAAGAAGCATACTAGATATGAGATAAACTTTGTCGATGAAGACAAGGCAGAGTATGCTAAGGTGGCAGTTGCCAAGATGATAATAGAAAAGCCATACACTTATCCTGCTTTGAAACCAGCTAAAACAAAGGAAAAGGATTCTGTCATGGTCAAGTCAAAGGATGTCCAGTATTATTCTTTTGACATCAATAAGGTCGATGAAATATTTGATTTTCTTTTAGCTGATGGGCAAATCAAGCTTACTGAAGGCCAAGTTATACCAAGTCCAGAAGATATGAGAGGAAAGAAATACTATAAGTAACATCACTCATGGAGTCATAATATGGTTGATTGCATTGTGTTAAAGAAGATCATTCAAGAAGCAATTCGATAAGGAAAAATTAGATTTGTGGATGATAAAAAAAAAAGCTCCTATGGAGGTAGATGTTGATCTTTTCCCCGTGATGATAGGAATGGTATCACTAAAATCTAAAGGTAAAATGATGTAGCCACACCTATGTGCTCGGTGTAAAGAAGAAATCAACTATGATTGATGAAGAGGGAATTTTTCAAAATAGGAAGTCTCTCAAGAAAAGACTTTTTGGGATCAATTTGGATCTCAAAATTATAACAAAAAGAATGAATATTGGGGTCGTCCCCGAAATGTTCAAGATAGCAATAGACGTTCGAATCAAGAGCGAAAGGCCAGAGTTGTCGATAATTCGACAACATACCCAACAATACGGAATTCTTTCAAGCAGCGCTATGAAGAAGATGATCATAGGATTGGAACATTAGGAGAGCCCAATGGTAAATTCGACTACTACGTCGACTATGGCTCACCTCCTATATTTTCAGAAGAAGTGGTAGCAACTGGATGGGGTGAGGAATTCGATGGTCCACCTAAAAGAGAGACCAAGGTGACTGTAATACCTTATCGAACTAAGACTTTGAAAGTACCAAGCGATCCACCAGAAGGTGAATGGTTCGAAACAGGAGAAGTTCAGGGTCTAGGGGGCAATGTAACAAGGACTCAAAAAAGAAGGTTGCAAAGGAAGAAGAAGATGCATGAGCTACAAAGACAGGTTAATCAAATTCATATTACTTAAAATCCACCAATGCCTTATAAATCTAAGAAGTTCCGAGCTAGAAATTTAGTATGGAGGAGGAATCCTGGGAATTCTAGTTAAGGTAAATGCAATAATGAGGAAAAGGCTAAGGACAAGATGGTACTTAGACCGGCCGTATTATCGAGATTTGTTTCGCCTTTGAGTTCATGCATGGTCAAAGCTAGACTCCCATTACAATATAGAGTGACATTTGTAGACTCAACAACTAATGGAGGTTCAATTATTGATGAGGAAGACAAGGCAGAATTTTAATTTGAAAATGAAGAGGAATTGATGGAGTTTGAAAAATCCTCTTACGAAGGATCCAAACATTTGAGGGCACTTAACATAAATGCTAAGTTCGATGGCCGTCCAATTTCCAAAGTTCTGGTCGATGGAGGATCCACTTTCAATCTGGTTCCATATAAGTTTTTCAAAAAGATAGGAAAAAGAGATGATGAGATTATCTCGTCGAATATACAATTGCCAGATTTTATAGGAGAAGTAACAGAGGTCAAATGGATATTTGTGGTTGACCTGACGGTAGGATCTAAAACTTCTAGAACAGCTTTATGTGTTGTCGAGGTAGATGGTTCATATAACGTGTTGCTAGGAAGAGATTGGATTCATGGAAATCAGTGTGTACCATCAATCCTTCATCAGATGTTAGCTTTCTGGAATGGAAGCAAAGTTGAATATGTTAAAGCTAATAGTAAGACTCATGTGTCATGGGCACATGCTTTAAGGACTGATCGAGAGTTAAGAAAGAAGCCAGATGATAATTCACGCGTTATCGAACCACTTGGAATTGATTCAAGGGATGTGGCATTCTGCCAGTTTGACAAGGAAAATGTATGTTGGACTTCCAAAACTGACCCGGCGGGGTGTTTAGATAATGTTGTTAATGGAGAACCTTATATTGTTAGGCCATCTCAATGAGAGATATAAGGCCTATAAGGTCGAAGTAAGTAGTCAAGATCTGGACGACTGTATTATGGAATTTGAAGAATCACCCCTTAAAGAGGACGATAAATTTGTTGAAGCTCAAGATCCGCTAATAAAAGTTGACATTGGAGATGCCCAACATCATCAACCAATTTTCATCAGTGCACTGTTAGATGAGGTTGCAAAAGCCCAATTGATTGAGTTATTACGAAAGCATGGAGACTGCTTCGCATGAGATTATCATGAAATGCCAGGATTAGGACGAGATGTAATGGAGCATAGATTACCAATTAAGAAAGGCTTCTGACCACACAAACAACCACCAAGAAGGTTTGCACTAGAAATTGTGCAGAAGGTCGAAGAGGAAGTTGAACGCTTGTTGGCAGCAGGCTTTATTAGAACAGCAAGATACATCGAATGGTTATCAAATGTCGTGCCAGTTAAAAAGAAGAATGGGAAGATACGGGTGTATATAGATTTTCGAGATCTCAATGCAGCAACCCCAAAAGATGAGTATCAAATGCCAATGGCATATATGTTAATTGACGCAGCATCTGGCAATGAGATCATATCATTAATGGATGTTCATTTAGGGTATAATCAGATATTCATATCGGAGGAAGATGTGCATAAAACAGCATTCCAATGGCCAGGAGCTATTAGGATGTTCAAATGGTGGGTGATGCCATTTGGATTAAAAAATACCGGAGCAACTTATCAGAAGGCTATGAATTTTGTTTTCCACGATATGATTGGGGATTTCATGGAAGTTTATATCGATGATATTATCATCAAATCAGACCAGGTAAGTCATCTAACGTATCTTGAGCGTGCTTTTATAAGGATGCAGAAATTTAAATTGAAAATGAATCCTCTAAAATGTGCTTTCGGAATAAAGGCTGGTAACTTTTTAGGGTTTATGGTTAATCAAAGAGGAATAGAAATAGATAAAAATAAAGCTAAAGCTATTCTAGAATTACCGCCACTCGTAAGTAAGAAACAATTGCATATGATCATAGGAAAGATAAATTTCTTGCGTCGATTTATTGCCAATATGTCCAGTAAGATAGAAATATTTTCTCTAGTCATGGCCACGGTTCGGAACCGGGCGATTCTGGTTCAGAACCGGCCGATTCTGGTTCGGAACCGGTGGTTCCGGTTCGTGGCCAAGTATGAACTAGAACCGGCCGGTTTCAGGCCGGTTCCGATTCCGGTTCAGGTTCGGAACTGATCGATTCGGAACCGATTCTGGGCCTGTTCATATATTTTTTTATGTTTTTTTTCTTTTCCTTTTCCGTTTCTTTTTTTTTCTTTTCTTCCTCTGCCAGTAATAGCCGGGGCCAGTAGAGGTCGCCGGTCTCAAGCGAGGCTGCCCTTGCCGGCGTCGGGCGAGGGCCGCCCTCGCTTGGGCTGGGCGAGGCCGGCCTTGCCAGATTGGGTGAGGGCTCGACCTCGCCGGCGTCGGGCGAGGCCGACCTCGCCCACAACTGGCGAGGTCGTCCTCGCCCAATCTGGTGAGGCTGGCCTCGCCCAGCCCAGGGGAGGGCAAACCCGCCCGACGTCGGCAAGGGCGGCCTCGCTTGAGGCCGGTGACCTCCGCCGGCCCCGGCTATGGCTGGCAGAGGAAGAAAAGAAAAAAAAAAGAAAAGGAAAAGAAAAAAAAAGGAAAAACAGAAAAGAAAATAATAAAAAAATTAAAAAAATTACTGTTCCGGTGACGGAACATTATTCAATGTAAATTGTAATTAAAATGTAAATTGTAATCAAATTTGGGAACAAAAAGACAAAAGAGAAAGAGAGAGCTTGAACTTAATAAATTATCATTAAGCACATTACAATTCGTTACAACGATCTATAAAAAAAAGAAGTATAATATATATGCCCTAAAATGATCCCAAAACCTAAGCATTCCGTGCGCAGGGGACCAGAGGTCACATGTTGTCAGATTATACTTCGATTTCCCTAAGCTCACGTGGGCATACCCGGTATGAGAAATAAGGATTCCCGAAATATTTATCAACTCCAATAGTTCTTTTACCCTCAATCGTCACTACCCATTCTAGTACCGGTACCAGTACCGGTAGCGATAGTATCTCCATCGTTAAAGAATTCGGATTCATTATTCCGATCTATCTCTTGTTGCCAATATTGAGCCTTTGTCCAATCAGCAACACAAGCTTGAATCTCCACTGATTCTGGAGCTAATCTTAAACGATGTTCGTTCAAAATATTACCTTTGGCACTGAATGCTTGTTCGACCGCAATTGTGGAACAAAGGGTTGAAAAAATCTGTTTTGCAATAATAGAAAAGATTGGGTATTGGCTTGCGTGCCTCTTCTACCAATCCAAAATTAAAAAATCTGTACCACCTTCGGATTCAGTAAACTCAAATGAAATGGTTATATAAATCTCTAATTCAGAAATATTTCCTATTACTCCCTTTTGTTTTTTTTTGTCTATGTAATAAAAGTTGGTACCCTCTACTAATTTTACCTGTACTGTCATTTTGTATCTCCGTAAATTGAGAAGATCCAATATCGCCTAAATTATATTTAGTATAAAATTCATTATAATTCTATTACTACGTTTTTAACCTCACGTACTATGGTTGTAACATTTATCGCATCATAATGTAAACATTGATAATACGCACGTAAAAAATCATTTAAGCCATCAAATTTGCAAAGCGGATCAAAAACACAAGCAACTAAATAAAGAATGGGAATTTCTCTATAATAATATAGCCACTTCGTTTTCATTGTAACTATAGTATGTTGTAATTCAACATCATTTTCAAATTCATCAAAAATTCCGACAATATTAGTACACTCTACTAAAAATAAATGTGTAGTAGGATAATAAACACTAGACAAAGTATAAGTTGCATCATTAAGAACCTTTAAAACATCTAAAAGTTTTTGGCAAATATCCCACTCTTGTGGGTATAAATTAATCTCAGGTATATTATTAGAAATGAATACACATAATAAATCTTTATATACTAAAGATTCATTAAGCAAGTGGAAAGTAAAATTCCAACGAGTTAAACATCTCTTGGAAATCTTTTTGGCATTTTGCCATTTTCTCTACAAAATCTACCCCATTCTTTCATTATTTGGGGATGTTTCCATAAAAATTGAATCGCCGTTTTTATTGGTTGAAGAAAAATATCAAGAGTATTCAAACCATCTTGTACACATAAATTTAAAACATGACAAGTACATCTAATGTGAAAAAATTTTCTGCCAAAAGCGGGTTTATAAATATTTTCTAAATCAGCAATTGAAGCGGTATTTGCTGCGGCACTATCAAAACCAATTGAAAAAATTTTGTTAAGCAAATAATATTCTTCTAAAATTTGCATAATTATTTTATAAATATTATTTGCTGTATGCTTATCATCGAAAACTCTAAATGCAAGAACTCTTTTTTGAATACTCCACTCATCATCTATCCAATGACATGTTATGCCCATGTAAGAATGATTTTGCCAATGATCACTCCAAATATCACTACCTATATGCACGCATCCATTAAATTGCATAAAAATATTTTGTAAATTTTTTTTTCCATTTTTGTAAAGATCTTTAATTACTCGTTTAATTGAATTTCTAGGAACACGTTTTGCTTGTGGAGCACATGCTTTTTGTACAAATTCATTAAAACCAAATCTTTCTCCAAAATTAAATGCTAAATGCTCAACGGAAATAAATTTGCCTAATTCTTCCTTATAAGTTTTTTCATTAAAACGAAATAAAGGGGAAGTGTTAGGATTGACATACCTGGAAATTTGTTGTTGCCCGATATTGATTTCCATTTCGGTTGGATGTATGCTCCTAAGATGTCGTTTAAATGTTACATATCCTTGTCCACCTGTATATTTATATATTCCCACAATATTTATAAATTATATCATACATTTTTTGACCAATATCAAACCTTTTCATTTTCGTGAAGTGATTCCAAATGTCAAATGTAAATTTCCGTTCCACTTCCTTTGTTATAGATATTTCGGCATGAGGATGAAAACTTTCTTACGTCGGGACGCACTCCACATTGGGAAAAATGTTGATTTCATCATCTTGAAAATCTGCATATTCACGAGAATCAAAAGAATGATGGGATTCCGTCACGATATTCTTACCTTTGCCGGTTGGCACTCGACTTTCACTTGCCATTTTTTGAGTGGATTGAGAGAATTGAGCGGATTAATTGGGAGAATTAAGAAAGAATTGCATGGATTGAGAAAATTGAGAGAATTTAAGAGAATTTGAGAGAATTTCGAGTATTGAGAAAATTTGAGGCTTTAGAGAAGAGAATTTGAGAGAATTGTGAGTATTGAGAGAATTTTAGAAAATTTATAAGAAAAAAATGAGAAGAAAATTTAAGACTAAAAAAAAGAAAAGATAATTGTTGCAATTTTTCAACGGTTATCTTTTTTTTTTTTATAAATTTTTGCCCGTTTGGAGGCTGCCCTGGCAACGGGCCGCAAGGCGCAAGCCCGCTGCCCGTAGCAGGGCCTGCATACGTGCAGGCCCTGCTACAGGGTTTTTTTTTTTAAAAAAAATTTGCCCGCACTCCACAACAGGGCCTACAGCGTGTAGGGCATGCAAGCCCTACTGCGGGTGCGGGGGGTTGTTTTTTTTTTTTTTTTAAATTTTGCCCATTGCCAGGGGCTGCTCTGGCAACGGGCCGCAGCAGCAGCGCTGAAGCAGCATGGCCTACACCTGCAGGCTGTGCTGGCAGTGCTACAAGCCCGCGGCTTCTTCTTCTTCTTTTTTTTTGAACCGGGCCCGGAATCGGCATGAAAGAGTCCGTCACACTATCGACATGATAATTGATCATGAAAGAGTCCATTGCAATATCGGCATAGTTGATCATGAAGGAGTCCGTCGCATTCAACGATAAGCTTAAGAAGCATGCCATGTGCGCCTCCTTGCAAAATGAAAGGAGGTGGTCGGAGATGCTACCTTCTCCCATGAACTGAGCAAAGATGGCCGTCGCATCGGAGGACATGGTTGATGCTTGTGAGAAAAGCACCAGCGGTTTCGGGAGGGTATTATTTATTTTTTTGGTTCCAATACTCTAAAACTGATCCGGAAGTGTTGGCCTTAGGGGTGAAAGCTGTAGCGGTGGAAAGCAATAGACGGAGAAGGAGGTGAAAGAGAGAGGTGGGATTCATTGTGCTGAAAGGCAAAGGAATTTTGGTCTGTGCTGGGAGGAAGGCTTGATAGATGGTGATGAGGATTTGGTTTTTGAGCATAAATTTATAGTACAAAATATCGATAACGACAAGTGTGCCAACTTTGAGATATTTAGGGGATCGACCTCGGGTGAAATTAAGGGGGTACCATTAGAAAGTTTTTAAGGAAACTAAGCTGGCTGGCCAGGGGTGTTGAGTCGTCATTTGCACCATTTGGATGAAAGATGGTGTCAACTCCGAGATATTTAGGGGACCGACTTCGGGTGAAATTAGGGGAGTACCATTAGAAAGTTCTTAAGGAAACTGAGCTGGCTGGCCAAGGGTGTTGATTCATCATTTGCGCCATTTGGATGAAAGATGTTGTCCACACATCGTAATGATCACTCAGCAGTTAGCACCTAGTGCCTTTTTTGGTTCTAAAAAAGTAGAATGAGCTTTTGATTGGTTTGAGCACAAGAATGAAAAGTATTCATTACGGCACGAACATTACTGAGGGAAAGAAAAGGAAAGGGACGAGCCATTCCATTCAAGAGCAAGAAAGATACAAAAAGAAATGTCGCAACATCAAGAATCCCATTGGAGAGCTAGAGAGCAATGTCAAGTTAAGAATAACATTTCTCTCTCTCTCTCTCTCTCTCTCTCTCTCTCTCTCTCTCTCTCTCTCTCGAATGGGATGCCTCGTATCTAGGCATGGCCACGAACCAGAGCCGGCCGGTTCCGGTTCGTAATTTAAAAATTTTAAAAATAAATTATGAAATAAAAAAATAATGAATTATAAAATTATAAAATAATGAATGATTTACCATAAATTATACTCAAAATGTAAATTGTAAGGGTAATTGGTTCCTGGTTCGGTCCAGTTCCGCTCGGAACGGAGAATCGAACCGGCAAGACCGGTCCCTTAATTTTAAAACTAGGAACCGGACCGGCAAATCATAGAATTGGAAACCAGACCATTGGCCTGGTCCGATTCTAGGCGGTCCAATGGAACCCTTTGTTCTTAACTAGCAAAGGATTGTAGTCACAAAAGGCGTGCAACTTCACATGCTCATGACTTGTCTTAGGTTTTATACACAACCCCTTTAATGATCTCTTTATTCCCATTCGATGTGGGACTCTTGGCATTTGTATGAAACAAGCCAAGAGTTTCAGATTGAAGGTATTTAAGGCAAGTCAAGAGTCTCATATCGAATGGGAACGAAGAGATATTAAAATCATTATGTATAAAACCCAAGCTAAGTTTTGTAATTAGAGTAGCAATGTGTCATATGTTGACGTTGCAAGCACATATATACTGTTCACCAATCACGAACCGACACGTGTCACTGACATGGAAATAAATAAAAAAAAATAACAAAATCTTAAACTTTTTCTTTCTCTCTCTCTCTTCTTTGTCCTCTGCCTACAATTGTTGAAGTTTCTGGGTTTCCTTCTTCTACCTTTAATTAGTTAATTGTCCTTCAATTAGTGAAAGGATAAAGTAAAGAATTTGCTGACAAGTACTGACGCCGTGGTAACAAGTATGCCTTAGTTTGTTGACATTATTTTAAATCAAGAAAGAAGCTAGCTAGCTACACTTGGAAAGGCCTAAACATTTAGTGGTTTGATCTCACCATGTCGTTTGTTGGGCTAGAATTCTTTTAAATAGCCACATATGAATTTCCCCATAAAATAAATATAATATATTTATTAAAAAATCTATGAGAAAATTAAGTTGACAAGCCGATATCTATTTATTTAAGTATATTTCAAACATGGTGCATAAATAAAATCACTTCTTTATCGTTACAACTAAAAAAGAAAAAGGTAAAAGGTAAAAGTCGAAAGGCAAATTAAATTCTCGTGGACACAAATCACTTGCTATCTCTTCTTTAGCCGTGAGGATTTAAAAATTCATTTAAAGAAGAGATCATTCGAGATGGTAATGATAAGGTGATGCTGCCAGGTATGTAGTATGTGCAATAATACTTACTTTGCCTTTTCCTAAAGGCGAGGCAAACTCATCTTGAAGACTAGAACTTGAAATTGAGTTGAAATCTTGGCGCTGGTTTTATAAGAAAAAGAATTCTTGACATCGGTAATGTCTCGAGAATCCCTCTTGACATATCTTACGGGAGCGTTTTATTGGACAAGTGTGCCATGGCGACAAAAAGTGCTCCACCTCTCTCTCTCTCTCTCTCTCTCTCTCTCTCTCTCTCTCTCTCTCACTGAACATGTCTTCAGTTCCAGAAATGCCGCCTCCCCCCCTCTCGCAACCCAAGTTCCCAACACACTATAGCAAAAACGACATGTCTTTTAACTGCGTCTCCCGGCTAAAAAAATCTGTATTCCTCGGTAATGATTTTCTAACAGGGTGAAGAAGGAATAGGGTCCTAATTTTTTTTAATATAGAAGAAAAAGGAAATTAGGATGTCGAATAGTTTGGTCGTGATTTATGTATGGATTATATTTATTAAATCATGTAAGATTGATATGGTATAAGCCATGAGGCGACAAGGGGTTGATTTCACCTAATTATTAACCTAAATGATCGTGACTTGTTTAAGTCAATTGGACAATAGCATTTTTCAAGTTTCTCTAATCAAAATCATTGTCGTATCAATCAAGTACAATATTTCCATGTATAAATTAGGGCTATTTAGAAGTCTGCCTTGTCTGGAAAAAGTTTAGTTAGTGACGGATCATATCATTTTGCGGTCATCCTCTTACAAAAAGTTGTTTATTTATCATATCATTCACTTCAATCTAAGTCATTTCAGTATTCACGACGAAGACGGGAGCGGACTATACCACTTTCAAGAACATGCCAGAACAGATTTTTTTTCATAGGCGATTTTATATAGAGAAAGGATGGAGATCAAGTTGAGCTTATTGAATGGAGGTCACTCGATGCCTATGTTTCGATGAGCCTAGGGAGATGGAAACCCGGGTTTGCCACTCTTCAGTTTCTTTTGAAGGATTGGGAAGTTTCAAGACAACCTAAGGGATGCCGATTGCGACATCTGGGATCTTTGGGCATGCTATCTGCAGCAGTCGAGACTGCTTGCACGATACATAAAATGTGACAAGCATTTTGTCAGTAGTGTAATCGCTAACCTCAGGTCAATCGATAAAAAAAATCTGATCTTAGGCCGTCGAGTCATGACACGGCGACGTATAATTGAAAAAAGAAAATCTGGCAGTAATCAGGAACTTACTTCATCTGTGCAGTACCCTACAATATCTGTTGGACATACCATTCTCAATTCCTCCTTCTAGTGCCATCGCACCTCTCCCGCCAACATGGATCGCGCAAAGCATGCATGAGACTGTTCAGCGACCTAATCCCACTGGATCACCCTGTGGAATGTCCATTCCGATGGATTCAATGTTGTTTTTCCAACAGCAGCAACGAGATCGTATGGCAAGTCCTCTGCGAATTCCTTGGGCATGGACTTCCAGTGCAGAGACGGCTTCCATTCTGCTTCCTTAAGCACCTTCGGTATCTCCTCCACTACCACTCGCTGCCCTCAGCAGCTAAATGGACATCGTCCCTGTGAAGAAGAATAGAGAACTCGTTCACTTTCAACTCACTGATGTGATGTAATCTTCAGTCTGGACAAGAAAGCGGTGGAAGTTCACAGATGATTGTTCCCGAATTTGACACACTGTATCTGTACAATCACGACTCATGATTTACCAAGATGGTCCAAATCTCGTGTTGTGTTTTCAGCGGTATGAGCTGACTGCAACTTCAGCTTAATGCCAATAATAGCATGCAGTGTAAACATGATGGGAAAAACACTTCCTGCATGAAGAACTGTGAGTATGCCCACGGAACATACGTAAAGCCTGTGTTGAACCAATCAGGTCCTCCGTATTGCATTGAATAGATCAACAGCTGGCACCCCTATCTCCTTGCACAGATTCAAACATGCTTCCGAATACGTTTCACACAACTCATTTGTGCGTACTAGCTCACTGAAAAATGCACTGTATTTCAAGATAAAGATGCTATTAGATGATTGACATCTGGTAAGAAAAACGGAGATTTGTCCATGCATTGGAGTCCCCTGA
The DNA here is from genome assembly GCA_031216285.1 of Syzygium syzygioides. Classification (NCBI taxonomy): domain Eukaryota; kingdom Viridiplantae; phylum Streptophyta; class Magnoliopsida; order Myrtales; family Myrtaceae; genus Syzygium; species Syzygium syzygioides. The sequence continues at coordinate 3,228,200 of CM062251.1, read as the reverse complement.
GCTATGACGAACTTTGTCTTCGTTGACAGGAGGGCAGCTAAGAAATATAATTCGTGTTGTATCTGAAAGACTCTGTATATTAATAGCCATTAGAATATCATTCACCTGATAGAATAGCATAATGCTTCTTAAAATGCAGTGAATATTGAATAGACTAAAAATTCTACAATCAAATGCTTATGAAAGCATTCTTTCCTTCAGCAGAGCAAAAAAAAGCTAAAATTTCTTTCTTGATCAACCTCTCAATTATGAAAGTGGAGAAGTTTGGTGACCTTTCTCAGAGATAGGATTGTCAGATTTATGATTCTTGAGATCTTACTGAGACAATATAAACGCATGCATCCTCAAAGAGCTAGTCCTAGAATTCAGATCAAATGTTTTTGAAAGTATTATTTCTTCCTGCACATCAAATGACGCCGGAATTTCTCTCTTCATGGACATCTCGTTGATAATAGCGGAGAAGCTTGGCAAGCCTTCTCACAGATAGGACTGTCAAGTTTGTGATTCTCGAAATCTTACAAAGATAGTAAACACGTATACGTCCCCAAAGAGCTTGTCATCTATTATATTCACTGTTGCACTACAAAGAAAAGAAAGAGCATGTTCTGGCATCAAAGCACTACCACACTGTCGAGGTCACCACAAGTCCCCACCAAATGCAAGGGCAAAATAAATTTCGACGATGACAATTTCATCTCAGGATGCAAATTACGTACCTTAAGATGCTCTCCAATCGTTCTCATGTTTTCAACATATTCATGAAGAGGTACATGTGGGCCAAGCCCAGATGAGTGAGGCCCCAGTGAATCATTACCACCAAAATAAACTATTATGAGGGAAGGCTGTACTGCTGCATCCTAGAAAAAAATGAAGAACACACCAGTTAGAACAACGACGTGAGAAAGTCCATAAGATCACCCCAGAGCACTGCACTTCTTTGTGCTTACCCTTCTGTTCAAATACCAGGATTTAGGGAACACATAACAGATTTTCGAGAAGCTAAGTGCGATATAGAAGATGCCTTTAGCAAGTACCTAAACTATGCAGCTGAGATTCTCTAGGACTAACACAGAGTATACTACAGCCAAAGAAGTGAAAACTACCGACCAGCAGTCTAATCTTACATAAGCAAGCTCAGTAACTGTGCCTTTGAGAAGAGATGCACTCAAGCAGACTCATGCCCCTTTCGAGTTCCAAACATAACTATGCTCGAAGCACATGCATTCCTTATAAAGACAACCATTCTCAATCGCTTTGGAGACAAGATCATAGCACAGATGAGAAAAATTCGAAAGGTGCTCCTGCTAATGTGCAGAAGAACAGTCAAGGTACATGGTGCATTATCTGTCGAGTATCACACCTTTGCAAAGACGCAGAATTTCCCTAAAATAATCCATTCCAATGAAAACATTCTGCTTCCCCTGCCAAGCTAGACACATCGTAACCGATGCAAGGACGCCGTAAGTACAAAATGCACAAGTAAACAGACAAACCGCATCTGAGGAGAAGGAGGTGCTAGATCGCCACAGGCTTAGTTTATAGACAATTTCCAGGAAATAAATGCTTGTACATTGCCTTTGGGGAAACTTGATCTAGAACCAGGGCGGCACGCCGCAAGTTCCATCCATAGTATCCTCGCAACACTATGTCAGCCTGTGACGATCAGTTAAGTATTCATCTACGAGCAAATACTATGAATTCGACATGCGTAGCTTGTCAGATCATGGGTTGGTGCACGAACAAATTACCGACACAGAACGCTATCAAAGCACCAAAACACACGTATATATTCACACGACGAAACTCTCCGGAATCCAACGCGAACAGCCTCTCAAACGAAACGAAGAGGTTAAGGATCGAAACAGCATCTTTTTACCTTACGAGTGTAGACGTCGGAGAGGATGGCAGCCCAACCTCCGTTGCTGTAGCTGAGCTGTACTATGGAAGAGCCGAACAGGACGAACTCAGGCCTCCCTGGTCCCACCATCTCCTCCTAAAACACCCCTCTGTACTCCGAACGAAGCAGTTCAGTTCGACGATGAAGCGATTCACCGATTTTCTCGGAGAGAATGGACCGGAATGAGATTCGCGATAGCCGATTGTGTTGGTGGCTGGTCGTGTTCAGGGAGAGAGAGAGAGACTATGGTTGCGTCGAGCACGAGAGATTCATTGCGATCATGGAAACTCTCATTAAAATGGGGTAAAAAATTGCAGAATTTGAGTAATTGTACAAATGCCGCAAAAAAATTTCATTTAAAATGCAGTGCAAAATGGTTTAGTGTTGTCGTGTACTCGATCGGGTCCTCTAACTCCCTAAATTGCTGTCTGTCTTCGTTAGAATGTTGTCGTAAGGAGTGATGAATTTATCAAGATGAAGAAGAGGATTGTTGAATTTGCGATGCGGGTAGTGCAAATACACGCACCAACCGCCGGCCAGTGCACGGGCAAATCTCACACGCCAGCCGGTGTGTGCGAACCCACTCTAGCTTTTGCCGTTCGATCGTGAGAATTCCACGCGAGGCCCCCGGCATTTGACGGCCGAGACGAAATGGGCTCGCACGGTCCAGGTGCATATAAGCTGTTTTTTTTGCCCAACTAGGACTGTTGTCGATGAACGCAACCTATGACAATTGTGGTTGGCTGGTTGTTAACCGGAGCTTGGTGGGTCTTCTAGCGTCGGTGCTTGAATTTGGGGCGTTAGACATCAATAAGACCATTCGACCAAAAAAAAAAAAGACATCAATAAGACCACGGCCACTTGCATTGTACGTGGGCCTTTGAACCAATTGCTGCGGTCATTAAACCCCACCAGCACGAAGCTCGAGCCAGCATGTGTTGAACTGTTGAGGAATACGCGATGTGATGTGCCTCCCCTGATCTTGAAGTAAAATAATCATCGGCTAAAAAATGAGTATATATTTTGGCATTTTCTCGACTTTCAACAAAAATATGGTTGTAGAATATTAACACTCTTCTATGTTTCAATGGATACGTTAATTCTTATTTTCATCGTGAATTTAATACAAAGTTGCCAACTACAACTATGAAACCAAACTCAATATTAATTTCTGTAGATGATTGATGAAATTGGAAATTGCCATTTTAGATAACTTGTCAATATTTGCTCGAGACTCTAAATGACTTGGGACCTATTTTTACTACATAGTGTTTGCACTATTACAGTTTTAATAGAAGTATGGTAAAACTATTTAAATAGCTAGTAAACTATGGCATCCAACACAAGGTCGTTTGCTTTGTTTAATTCCCCAGTCGAAGCTTTACACATGGTTACCATACATGTTAATAATATACTCTGCTTCAGCAAGCTGGTTTATGTTCAACCAACAAATAGCTTCTCAATGGAATCTTCAATTTTCTTGCTCTTCTTGCTGCACTTATCTTCTTGTTTCCCTTGTGACCTCTTGAGAACATCGACTTCTGACAAACTCAGGGTGAACAAAAGCCAATTTTAGTCCTTACTAGCAACAAACTTAATGATATCTCACCTACCACTTCTAGTTCAGTGCTTTTGAATCTTCTGGAACAATCCAGCTTTGGTATAATTTGTTGGAAAAGTCTAGCACAATTGAAGTCTAAATACCACATTATGAGATCTAATAGGCAATGCCTAAATAATATTTAACTTACATAACATTTATGAGAACAAAATGATCTACATAAGTCCCTTATTCTATAAACAGCCAACTGGATACACCGAATATTGGGTATAGTCACTCGAAACATGTATGATTATTCACAACCGATGATAGCAAGTTAAATTTGCTTAACATAATGCTACCTTTTATGATGAAATTTCTCAGTAACATTTACATGATATTGTTTTTTTCAGATTCTGTGCTCCCATTTTGTATTATGATTAATGAGCACTGTCTTTGACTTCTCGTTAGTGATAAGTGATTTTTCAACAATTTCTCCCTTTATATAATGAGAATTGTCTCTCACGCTTTGAATTGATCAAGCCCATGTCGTACTAATGCCCTGCGTCTATCCACTTTCAGGCAACATTGCATTGACGGGGAAAAGAAATTAGGAGTCCAACCCTTTTGCACTAGCTTTATCTTTGAAGTGTCGACCCATGATGATGTATTAATAATCGGAAGCAAGCCAATCTTGCTTGGGAGTGAAAAAATTCTACTCATTGCTGTCCATTAATGTTGTTTTAGTTTCTTTCTTTTTTTTAGTTACTTTGTACTACAGAACTTGCTCTGCAATGGTATTGTTTTAGTTTCTTTCTTTTTAGTTACTTTGTACTACAAAACTTGTTCTGTGATGGTACTCACGCAGTGAGAGTGGGAAGAAAAGAGATTCTGCAATAGTGTTGGAAATCGTCTTTATTATCATTTTTCTATCTTGTGCATATGGAAAGAAAAAATTCATCTGATGATTTGGTTCTGTATTTGCGGCCGGTTCACAATTCCAATCTATTTGCGCGAAAGCTAAAAAAAAAAACCGAAACCCAGCCCGACTCGACCCGGTGTGGCCCGTTCTAGGCCTTGGGGTGTACGGTGAACAGGGTCTCAGGTGAGTCTAGGCGGGTCAAACATGACCCTGTAGGTTTCGGGTCGGGTCGAGTATCAAGAAAGCTCAACCCAACTCGACCCATTGACACCCCTACTAGCCAAGCACCCCCCCAAAAAAAAGAATAAAGAAATTCGAAAAGTCATTTAATATCTCCCTCTTTAGAAAATTCAGATTCTTGTGGCCACAGTGTCTGTGCACCTCATAAAGTATATATATTCTAGAAATGAATGAAATTCGACCAAAAAATATATATTTTATGTGCCAAATTTGGCTGCCTTGCTCTGTTACACACTAATGCAAATCAAAGTGATATCCCTCGTGCGCATAGAAAAAAGGATGTCATTTTCAACGAGGCATTTAATGTAGCATCAAGTTTGGGTCATTTCCAAAGGATTGAGCAAAGGGCTGGCACTTGCTCCGAGTAAATTTCCTTCTTAAAAATTGATTTGCTAATTGGGGAGTTTTTCCTTTTCCTTGTAAATTTGGCATTGCATAAAGTTTGGAAGTGTGAACTTTTCACAGCTGTGAAAAGCTTATGAATCCACCCCTCCGAAGTTGAACCTGCTAAAAAAAGTAACACGATGTGAATTTGAGTACAATTACATCTACAGAGGTGCTAAGGAATCTCAAGAATCTTCTAAACAATTTATTTCACTTTTCTAGTCACAGTTTAATATACACACCTGGTAATTTAAATTTCAAGCCCATTGTGGAGCACGAATGAGATGTCATTTTTTATTCGGGTAATATATAACTCCAATCCACTTCGGGCAAAAGAGGAATGCTAAACTTGGTTAGGATCAGAGGTGATCGGTTCTCAACCTAGAATTGAGATCCAACCTTGTGGTTCTCGATTCCAATTACGAAATTGGGAGCAGAATTGGTCGGTTTGGGCAGACCCAACTATTATTCTGTGTAAAATACCAGCTTTTAATGATAAAATGTATAAATTGCACCATTTTACTATAAAGCCATATGGTGATCATGTAATTACCGTTTATTAGGAAAGTGAAATCCATTGTTACCAATGCATTTATGTCAACCAAATCGCTTCATTATCTTCCTAGTGCTGGCTTCCTCAAACAATGCCACAAAAGAAAAAAGAGAGAGGATAATTTGAGCATGTTCCAACCACTCTCTCCATAAAAGCAAAGATTTCCACCATAAAAGCAAAGATTTCCAAAACTCGGAATTACATTGGAAGGTTTAAAATTTAATGGACGACTAATCTTCTGGGGTTTCTCTGAGCAACCATTTCGACATTACGAGCTCTTGTTACTCTCTTAAGTCGGTTCTCATGCTATTTGACAAGGCTCCGAGCTTCAAAGGAGAGAGACACGGAAGCAATCTTTAGCTCCCATGAAGCATGTTCACAATCAAGGCTATCGAAAATGGTAGAGAATGGTCAAACACACAAAATGTTCTACTAAAATGTGAATTAACGTTTCAATATCTAAGTGCGGTGAAAATTTTCAGAAGTTTCAAATTTAAAAAGGTAATAAAGTCTGTGAATCACGAATTCTAAAATTAAATAAAACGAAGTAAAAAAGAAAAGTCACTTTGAACATGTTCCAGAAGCGAGCAACAAAAATTAAAAAAATAAGAAGAAGAAGAAGAGGAAGATGAAAAGTGGGAACACGATCGAGACAACCGGAAGTGACGCAATCATGACGACTCACTCTGCACCAATTCTTTTGTACTCTTGCTTCTCCGTGTCCTCTTTGTCCCGTACACACTCTCGTGACTAGCGACCCATGAAGCTGCCGAATTATTTCATTGACCTCTCCGACAAAAGGAAGTGGCGTGCTAAAAAAGGAAAGATTCTTTTGGTTCTGGAAAGTTTTCAAATTCTGATTTTCCCAGAAAATAAAAGAGATCATGGAAAAATAAAACTGGATTTGACAACCAAGGAAAAAACTAAAAAGGGAAAGGGAAAATGATATAAATAGTCCCTGAACTTTTAATTTGTTAATGTGGTCCGTGAACTTTGATCCAATGTACAATATGGTCCTTAAACTTTTAATATGTTCAATGTCGTCCCCAAACTTTTAGATACATATTCAATTTAGTCTTTGAACTATATGAAATATTAAATGTAGTCCTTCCACTAAATTCAAGTTCAGGGACTATATTAAACATTTCCCATAGAGTTCATGGACTAAATTGAACATGTATCTAAAAATTCATGGACCATATTAAAGAGATCAAAAGTTCATAAACCATATTAAATATTAGGTTAAAGTTCAAGGACCACATTGAATAAATTAAAATTTTAGGAACCACATTATAGATTAGGTCAAAGTTCAAGAATCGTTTGAGTCATTATCCTAAAGAGAAAATCGTAGCGGGGTTGACAGGAGATGTTGGGCCGCGAGTCTTCAACCAAGAGAGAGCAATTGTGTGCCATATTCTGCAGGTTGGACAAGCAATTTGGGAGTGGAGGAGTTGTTGGTAAGACACTGCGGATCAGGATCGCAGAGAGTAAAGAGGACTCTTGCACCAAAGTGTCTGCACTTACACTTCTCTCGAGATCAAGGAAGGACAGTAGTACTCACTTGTCAGCTGAATTTTTTGAGAAGCTTCAAGTGAGATAATGCCTCTCATGCCTCTCTCTCTCTCTCTCTCTCACTCTCTCGATCACACGCACACATCTCTGTGCCATTCTGCCTTTAGCTGCTTAGGTCTTTATGGTGGGCCTCTCTGGAGGCTGTCGGAGGCAGAGGCAGAGCAAAAGGTTTATTTTTTCGCCTCCTTTTGCATGATCAAGATTCTTGCAAAAGAGGAGGCAGAGCAAAAAAATGAAAAAAGAGTAAATTTTGTTCTTTTGTGCTGGTTCAGATCAAAGGTGGTTTTGGCACAAATCTGATGAATTCATCATGTTAACCTTTCTTCATGTCTATGTCTTGTGAACGGTCTTTGGAAATGCTGGTCCATTTGCTGATTTCTCGTACGGGTTTTTTTGACAAATTCTGCTTTGTGAGGCTTCTTGTGCACCCTTCAGTTTCTTGTGTGTCCATTTGCGTTCGCACACGCGCACCCAATAAATTTACACAAGTCATTAATCTAATTAATTTTTCTAAGGGTGCTCAACCGATGAGATAAAACTCTTCGAAGTACAGTCCCCTCGATCAGCGGTCTTTGATCTTTTTTTTTTTTGGGTAAAGAGCGGTCTTTGATCTTTTTTTTTTTTTTGGTAAGGACGGTCTTTGATCTTTGATCTCTGTAACTTTGACTTTTATGGTTGAAAGAATGTCTCGTATCTTGATTGCTTAATAGCTAATCCATTCAAATCCCACGAGAAGATGCTCATGGTATATTTCTCGGATGATCGTTCAGAGTAGCTTTGTCTTTAGTTGCTTATAGATTTGAGAAAATTGACTGCAGTACAGTTTCTTTTTAATTGATCAATTTGTGCTCAACCGTCTTTCAACTATGTCTTTCACAGCTTGCCCGATAATTGGACTCCTTGGGCTTGAAATATAAATTACTGATTCTAGATGTTCACTGTTGCAGCCCCCCAGACAATTCTGTTTATTTATATACATAATTACTAAGTTGCATAAGAGATCTGTGTCCCGGGTACAGTAGCATGGCCATAAACAATGGAGCAACCGAATATTCAGGAACCAATGAAGCCGCCACATCAAGGAGTCTCGAGGTGGTGGCGGCAGGGAGCCCCGCCGTAAATGAGAAGCAGGACTCCAGCAAGAGTAAGGGAGATGAGAAAGTGAACACGGTTCCATTCCACAAGCTGTTCTCATTTGCGGATTCTACTGATATACTATTGATGGTTGTTGGGTCGATAGGCGCAGTCGGGAATGGCCTTTCTCTGCCCCTTATGACCCAATTGTTCGGAGAGCTGATCGATACGTTCGGCAACAACCAGGGTGACAGCGATGTTGCAGATCTTGTGTCCAAGGTAAAAGCTTTGCAAATATGGACTTGGCGGATTGTTACAGAGAAACTCTTTTCTTGAAAAGGAAATTTCTTTTGCAGTGCTTGTGTTGTGATTGTGAATTAACTGATTAGATTGTTTGTGAAACCTTCAGATAGCTCTGAAGTTTGTCTACCTGGCACTCGGGTGTGGAGCAGCGGCCTTTCTTCGTGAGTGCATCTTGAGTCTTGACTTACTTTTAGTTCAGAGTCGAACTCTTTATCTTAGGAAATGAGAAAATTTAATCTTCGTTCTTCCTTTCATTTGGTCAGTGGTGTCTTGCTGGATGGTCACCGGCGAGCGACAGGCTGCGAGAATAAGGGTCCTGTATTTGCAAACTATATTGAGACAAGATGTCGCCTTCTTTGACAAAGAGACTAACACCGGAGAGGTCATCGGGAGAATGTCGGGCGACACAATCCTCATCCAGAATGCCATGGGTGAAAAGGTCATACTTTCCTTGTACTGGCATAACAATTGTTTAAAGAATTGAGTATTTTGTCTGGTGTACTTAGTATACACTTATCCATCCTGGATTTTGACGGATTGCTAGATTCTTGTAGGTGGGGAAGTTCATACAGCTCGTGTCGACATTTGTCGGAGGTTTCGTTATAGCATTTACCAAGGGGTGGCTATTGACCCTGGTCATGCTAATCATGATTCCTCTGCTAGTGATTGCGGGTGGAGTTAGGTCCCTCATCATTTCAAAGGAGGCATCTCGCGGGCAAAGTGCGTATGCGAAGGCAGCAAATGTTGTTGAACGGACTATTGGTTCAATCAGAATGGTATGTTGCATTGACGTAGCTGAATTCACAGAATTGTGCATGTGTGCCAACTAAATAGACATGTTCCAAGAACAGAACAGATGTCTTGATGTCTTTTGCTCTAAAACTCATTTCAGCCATAACTCTAATCATTTACTGCAGAGTCTGACTATTATCACATTTTGGTGCAGGTTGCATCATTTACCGGAGAGAAGCGAGCCATTGCAAATTACAGCAAATCCCTTGTGGATGCATACAGATCAGGTGTCCATGAAGGTCTGGCGACTGGATTAGGTCTTGGATCAGTCATGCTAATCACCTTCGGCGGTTATGCTTTGGCGATATGGTACGGCGCGAAGTTGATATTAGACAAGGGATATAATGGGGGCACAGTGATTAATGTGATCATGGCAGTCTTGACTGGTTCTATGTGAGTTGCACCCCAACTCTCCTTTTTCTTTTTGGCCTCAGTTCTCTTGGTTCAATTCCTTGTTAAACCCTAGAGAAATTTAGAAAGCCTAATCATGGATTTTCTTTCTTTTTCCCCTCATTTATTGGGGCATGGTGCGGTTGTTCATTAGGTCTCTTGGGCAAGCTTCTCCATGCGTGAGTGCATTTGCTGATGGTCAAGCTGCTGCATATAAGATGTTCGAGATCATCCACAGGAAGCCGGAGATTGATTCTTTTGATACCAAGGGAAAGAAACTGGACGACATTCATGGAGATATAGAGTTGAGGGATGTTTATTTCAGTTACCCAGCCAGGCCCAATGAACAAATATTCAATGGGTTCTCTCTTAGCATTCCGAAGGGTACAACTGCCGCTTTGGTGGGACAAAGTGGAGGTGGGAAGTCCACGGTGATCAGTCTGATAGAGAGGTTCTACGATCCACAAGCCGGTGAAGTACTTATTGATGGGATCAACCTTAAAGAGTTTCAGCTCAAATGGATCAGGAGCAAAATCGGGCTTGTCAGCCAGGAGCCCGTGCTATTCATGTGCAGCATCAAGGACAATATTGCATATGGAAAGGAAGGCGCCACACTTGAAGGGATCAAAGCTGCTGCAGAACTTGCGAATGCTGCCAAGTTCATAGACAAGTTGCCGCAGGTATAAAGATTATGCTACTCCAAGATCAATGAATCATCTTTTTTCTTTTTCTCCGGCCAGACTATAATCGTCTTTTCTCGCCTTCTCGATCTTACTACTTCATGATTTTTGGACTTTTGACATTTAGGGCTTGGACACTATGATTGGTGAACATGGGACTCAGTTGTCTGGTGGGCAGAAGCAAAGAGTAGCCATAGCAAGAGCGATTCTTAAAGATCCTCGTATTTTGCTCCTGGATGAAGCCACAAGTGCACTTGACGTGGAATCTGAGAGGATAGTCCAAGAGGCCTTGGACAGGATTATGGGCAACCGGACAACTGTCATTGTTGCCCACCGTATGAGCACTGTTAGGAATGCAGATATGATCGCTGTTATTCATCGCGGAAAAATGGTGGAGAAAGGTAGGTCGCAATCTAACCTGAATTAAACAATGAAACTGTGAATTCTAGCGAAGCAACTATTATTCCTAGTATCTACAAGTATATCGTGACTATTGATGTCTCTCTAAAACTGTCTAGGTTCGCACTCTGAACTGCTCAAAGATCCAGATGGTGCATATTCTCAACTAACACGCTTGCAGGAAGTGAGCAGAGAATCTGAACAAGTGCTAGATGCCCAAAACAGGTCAGAGATCACTGAATATAACAGACAATCCAGTCAGAGGATGTCGTACGAACAATCCATTAGTCAGGGATCACCTATAGGAAATAGCAGCAATGACCAAAACAGGTCAGAGATCACTGAATATAACAGACAGTCCGGTCAAAGGATGTTCTACAAACAATCCATTAGTCGGGGAAATAGCAGCAGCCACTCGCTCTCAGTCTCCTTTGGGACCGTGGCTGGACCACAATCCCCTGCTCCTCCTGGGAGCACAGAAAAACCGCCAAAGGTCTCACTATGCCGGCTTGCTCGTCTCAACAAACCAGAAGTTCCTGTCTTGCTATTTGGAACTATCGCTGCAGTTGCTAATGGCTTGATATTTCCGATTTTCGGCATACTTATATCCAGTGTTATCAAGACATTCTATGAACCACCGCATGAACTTAGAAAGGATTCTGAGTTTTGGGCATTGATGTTTCTGGTCCTTGGCATTGCATCATTTGTGGCATATTCGGCTCCAGCATACTTATTCTCTGTCGCTGGTTGTAAGTTAATCGAGAGAATCAGACTAATGTGTTTCGAAAAGTTGGTCCACATGGAGGTTGGCTGGTTTGATGAACCTGATCACTCAAGCGGTGCCATTGGGGCAAGGCTCTCGGCAGATGCTGCATTAGTGCGAGCCCTAGTTGGAGATGCGTTAGTTCAGATTGTTCAGAACATTGCATCGGCAGTTGCTGGTTTGGTCATTGCTTTTGTTGCAAGCTGGCAACTAGCACTGATCATCCTCGTCTTAATCCCTCTAGTTGGTGTCAATGGATATGTTCAAGTGAAGTTCATGAGAGGATTCAGTGCTGATGCAAAGGTAATCATTATTACAGTGTTGTTTTCTTTTACTGCTCACTAAATAAAATAGCTTGAGAGGTCTGTATATATTCCCAATTCATAATTTTGAGTCCTAGGTTCAAAGAATTGAAAACAGAAAGGCCGTCTTCAAAATTTCTGACTTACATTCCTTGTAATCTTCAATGACATAAAAAGGTTCTGCCACGGTTTCTGTTATCTTGCAAATAATCTCGATTATCCATGACCATATTAATCTATATGTTTGCAGAAGATGTACGAGGAAGCAAGCCAAGTAGCTATTGACGCGGTTGGAAGTATAAGGACCGTTGCTTCTTTCTGTGCCGAAGAGAAGATGATGCTTCTTTACAAGAAGAAATGTGAAGGCCCCAGGAGGACAGGGATTCGACAAGGACTGATCAGCGGAATTGGGTTCGGCATGTCCATCTTCCTGCTGTTCTGTGTGTATGCAACAAGTTTCTACGCAGGAGCTCGACTCGTTCAGAATGGCAAAACAACGTTTTCGGATGTCTTCAGGGTATGACAGATTTTCTTTGAATGCTACATAGTGTTTTCTTAGGAATTTCTCAGAATTATGATTGCCTTTTCCTTATTTGGCCGGAGGATTGCTGTTGAAACTGCTTTCTGTTAACCCTGGCAGGTTTTTTTCGCTCTGACCATGGCAGCCAGTGCAATTTCACAATTAAGTTCCTTCACTTCCGATTCCACCAAAGCGAAAGGGGCTGTTGCTTCCATTTTGGCAATAATAGACCGCAAATCCAAGATAGACCCAAGTGATGAGTCGGGGACAAAATTAGACAATGTGAAGGGAGAGATTGAGCTTCGCCATGTCAGCTTCAGATATCCCTCTAGGCCAGACATTCAAATATTCCGTGATCTCAGCCTGGCCATTCACTCTGGAAAGGTAACAGTTTGGACTTTTTATCTGATGCCAAACTTTAAATATGACTTCCTCAACTGAGCATCGAATTACGAGAACAGCAATAGTGTTTTGATCACTTGAACATAAGGAATCAAAGTTTGACAATTACACGATTGTTCCTCTCAGACTGTTGCTTTGGTCGGAGAAAGCGGGAGTGGAAAATCGACAGTGATAGCATTGCTACAGCGCTTTTATGATCCTGATTTCGGTCACATTATGCTCAACGGAGTGGATATTCAACAGCTGCAACTCAAGTGGTTGAGGCAGCAAATGGGTCTAGTCAGTCAAGAACCGGTTTTATTCAACGAGACAATTCGTGCCAACATAGCTTATGGAAAGGATGGAGATGCGACCGAGCAAGAAATACTCGCCGCATCAGAACTGGCAAATGCCCACAAGTTCATTAGTGGACTGCAACAGGTTAGACAGTTGTTGCTTATTCCGTGTACTTGACTTACATTTGCTTTCAAATGGGCTTATCTGATTTTTTCTGTACAAATTCAATGTTCAGGGATATGCTACTATGGTTGGTGAAAGAGGGGTCCAGTTGTCAGGTGGTCAGAAGCAACGAGTGGCTATTGCTCGTGCTTTAGTTAAAAGTCCTAAAATTTTTCTACTTGACGAGGCTACGAGTGCACTGGATGCAGAATCTGAGAAGGTGGTTCAAGACGCATTGGACCGCGTCATGGTGAACCAAACTACACTCGTGGTGGCTCATAGGTTGTCCACAATCAAGAACGCGGATGTGATCGCGGTAATTAAAGACGGAGTCATCATCGAGAAAGGAAGGCACGAAACTTTGATCAACATTAAGGATGGTCTCTATGCATCCTTAGTTGCCCTACACACCAGTAGCAGTCCCACGTAGCTCATTAGTCTTGAGTTTGTTGAAACTCTTATACAATTTGATGTCAGAAATGGAAATGCCTTGCACTCAAAGCTGCACAGCTCTTTTTTTTCAAGTGAGTGGACATTAGAGTTGAGCAAAAAGCCAGGCGACACCTAGAGTTGACAATTCATGGTTTGGGTTCACTGTCCCTTATGGGGAGAATGTCAAAGGTTCAGGCTTTCGACAAAATGACGTCGACCTTTCATATTTGCTCATCTTGCTCGTTAAGGTTGAGATGGTTCCTCGGTCAATGAAAGGACCAGCGCAACCACCAAGAAGAAACTTCGGAAGCAGACAGGGAGATGGGAAGACAAATATACGATAGAACAATTTTAAAACTTTGATTTCTGACCTGGGTTAGCATGGTAAAAATCAGCATCATAATCTTCATAACATAGCACCTTTGTCTTGACCGGTGTTCCCATAGAAACGCCTTGCCAGCTACCAAACCCTCACGTCTTCTTTCTCATTCTTTTCGCTTCGGTTTTACGGTCCAAATGGCAAGTAATAATGCGATCTCAAATGGAGCTCGATGACGAGGCCGAATCATAGTTGGTCCTTGCAATTTTGATTTAGCATGGAAATTTGCCATAATGGAACCCCTTGGCTTGGCATTTTAGAGTTACCATGTTCAATCCACAATGGTTGAGATAGTCGTTCAGTCTTAGCTGGAATCAGATGAACATGTTTGGACACAGCTCTACTCCAAAGATCTTGTCATATCATCCAAAAAGGAAAGTCAACACAAGTGAGACCAACTGCTCGTTAGAACCATAAGAGATGAAACTAAATCTTTTCTTCACTTCCTTTGTTTTTGTCAGCTATTCTGTGTCTTCTTCACTTTCATCACTATGCGAAACAAGACAAGATTTGGGGAGGTCACAGGTCTCGTTAGTACCATCACTGTTATTTTGGGACAAATAATGTATTAGACAGGGAAAATTATCCAAAAAAGTCCTAAACATATTGTACTTTTACTAATTCAGTCCTAAACTTTTTGCTAATTGAGTCCATCCGGCCAATTTTGATCGAAAATTGGTGATAAGATGGTCGGCGCTAATGTGAATAATTTTTAATAATTTTTAAATGTTTTTTCTCTTTCTTTTTTTTTTCTTTTTTCCTTCTTCCTCCTCTAGCCCTAGCCGGTCGCTGGCCTCTAGTGGAGCTCGCTCCCACCGGCCACGGGCAAGGTCGGGCCTCGCATAGCCATGGCAAGGCCCAACCTTGCCAGATCTTGTGAGGCTCGCCTTGCCCAACGACGGCAAGGTCGAGCCTCGCCATGGTTAGGCAAGACTGACCCTTGCTGATGGCCAATGGGGGCGAGCTCCACCAGAGACCAGCTACTGGCTAGGGCCATAGGAGTAAGAAGGAGGAAAAAAAAAGAAAAATTATTAAAAATTATCTATGTCAGTGCCAGCCGCCCTACATGGCAAGATTGGCGTTCATGTCGGCCAAAATTGACCAGATAGACTCAATTGGCAAAACGTGAAAAGGTTTAAGACTCAATTGACAAAATTGAAAGGTTTATGAATGAATTGGTAAAAGTGCAATAGGTTTAAGACTTTTTGGACAATTTTCCCTCTTAGCCAATACTGTTTAGATCCAATTATGCTGACTTCACATTGCCAGAGAGTCACATGGGACTGTTTATATTAAAATATCATCGCGTCGAATTTTCGGTCTCACAAATCGCCGATGGCACTGAAGTGATTTTTTTTTGTTTTTTACCAAAATGGCACTCAAGTAATCGTTTAAAAAGTTTTGGCACTAAAGTAAGTGTCATATGAAAGTCATGTCATTTCCAATATCCATTTTCCTAAACTCTCTTATTATTTTTTGAAAGAAAAAAAAAGGAAAAGAAAATTTTGGAGAGAATATGATTGTATTTTTCTCAATGAATGAATTGTACGTGTACATGGGTGTATTTATAGTACAAAGGGAAATCGGGAAAGAATATATATGATATCGTCTTCTTATTTTATCTTCTGAATATCCCATCAATATTTAATATCACGGATTGACTGTATCAATTAGAATCGCAATTAAGGATCAAATCAAATCTTTTCTCTAACACTTCCCATCAAGTTGGTGGCTTATATATGTTGAAGACGCCAAGCTTGCTCAGTAAATACATGTGTTGTCTCTGGCACGATGGCTTAGTGAAGATGTTTGCAGGCTGTTTCACAGCTCCAATTCCTTAAGTTATGATAACCCCTTCTTGAATTTCATGAAAGACTGGATTTGTTGCTAGTTTGAGTGCGGTGTCATTGTCACAAAACAATTTGCTTGCTCCATCAATTTGTATGCCAAGGTCAAAAAGTAAGCCACGTATCCAAACTATTTTGCAAACAGTCTTTCCCATAGCTCGGTATTCCAACTCAGCTGATGATAGTGAGACAATTGACTGCTTGTTTGTCTTCTATGAAATCAAAGATTTTCCCAATTTAATGCAGAAACTAGTGATGGATCTTCTAGTCATTGGGCAAGTAGAATAGTCCATATCACAATAGGCTGTCATCTTCATGTTGCAATCATAAGATAAAAGAACTCAAGTCTTGGGCATCCCTTTAAATATTTTATGACCTTCAATGCTGCATTCATATGGCATTACTTCGAGCAATACATGAATTGACTGAGTATTTGCATTGCATAAGATATATCAGGCCTAGTCATGGTGAGATAGATCAATTTTCCAACAAGTCGCCGATATCAAGATGGATCCTTAAGTAATGGATCATTATTAGGTAATGATAAACTCATATCATATTCAAGCGTCGTCAGCTTGACATTATGTTCAATGGGTATAACAGTTGGCTTGCATCCTGATAATTCTACCTCTGATATGATTTCCAAGATGAATTTTCGTTGGTTGAGGCATCTTCCTTTGTCGAATCAAGTTATCTCAATACCAAGGAAATATTTAGGAGCCCCGAAATCTTGCTATAGTAAGTAGAATGCAGATATTTCTTAAACTTTCTAACCGCGGAATTATCATTTCCCATAATGAGGATATCATCAACATATATTAATAAATAGACTGATGAAGTACCTTTGGTCCATGTGAATAAAGCATAGTCATGTTTAGAGTGTTGACAACCTACATTTGTGAGCGCGGTAGTGAATTTGGCATACCACTGTTGAGAGGTTTGCTTAAGTCCATACAAGGATTTATGGAGATGACATATCCAAGACTCCCCTGTCTTCGTAAACCCTGTGGAAGTTCCATGTAAATTTCTTCGTCCAGATCACCATGAAGAAAGGCATTGTGGACATCCATTGATGCAGTCCCCACTTACGAAATGCAGCAATGGACAGAAATGAACGAATAGTTACCTCCATGGCAACAAGAGAAAAAGTTTCATGATAATCAAAACCTTCTCATTGGGTGAATCCCTTAAAAACCAATGACCCTTATAGAGTTCAACAGAATCATCTACCTTGTATTTGGTTTTGTAAACCCATTTGCAGCCAATTGATTTTCTATGAGAATGCAGAGAAACAATGTCCCAAGTATGGTTTTTGCTGAGGGATGTTGACACATATTTTTAATTTGCCCAAAATTAATTATGCAAAAATTTAAGGGTTAATGTCCTTAATTCCTAAAAAAAAATTAATTGCATTGCATATAGATAATAGGTGCATTTACATTATTAGAAGGTGTTTTTCTTTTTTAATTAATTAAAAAATTCAAAAAAAAATTGGATCGGGCCGAGTCGTGCACAGGCCCTTTTCTTTCTTTTTCCCCCTTCCTTCTGGCACGGGCCGGCCCAGCCCACTTCTTTTCTCTTCCCTCTTGCATTGCCCCAAGGCTCCCTCCTTCCTCTCTCTTCCTTTCCCTTTCGCATCGTCGCCGATGGGCCAACGAACGATGGAACGGCGAAGCCATTCCACCAAGTAAAATGAACGGAGGAGGAGCACTCAGTGAAGGGCATTGAATGCCCTTCAATGCTCTTCCCTCTTCCTCTCTTCCTCGAGCAGCCTAAAACGGCTACAAAAGTCAGCGATGCAGAGTAGGCTGATATAGAGCATTGAATGGAAGAAATATGGAGCAAAGGCAAGTGGCCATCAACTATAAAACGACCAAAGAATGAGAAAGAGACGGTTGCCCACAATGATAGAAAAACAGAGCAGAGAGAGAGAAAATAGGGCAGTGAGAAAGAAGAGGAAAAAGAGAGAGATTGAGAGAGAAAGGTTGGATTTTTAGTAAGTCTAGGTCGAAAAGGGAAGCCAACAAGCCTCGCCGTTGCCAGCAAGCCGATCGGCGACCCTCCTGAAGTAGCCCCAACTGGTAAGCTCTATACAGCCCGTGTTTTCCCTTGTTTTTGTGTATAGGTTGGCCGAGACTCACGCCATCCGTTTTACGCGAATCTTGGCCCATACTAACCTTGCTTCTGGTCCAGACGTCGACGTTGGTGGCGAGCCGTGGCCATCGGAACAGTCCAGAGTCCCGAAACAAGTAAAGGTTTCCCTTTTTTAGCCATGGACGCCAGTCGTTCGACCAAATGTCCAAATGAAGTTACTTTGGCTCGATCCTCTGTCAGTAATATACGACCTGGCTGGCGACCTTTGATCCCTTAGGGTGGCTTTGTGATGGCCATTGGAGGCTAGGAAAGGCCAAAGTATGGCTTGGGTTGACCAACCAACTTCAATCGACGTTTGGGATTAAAGAGCCCCGGTTGGAGTTTGGCCGGCGACCACTCCAGTTAGCCGTCCAGTGGCCAACCACTCCCTAATCTCCTCAGCTTGAAGTGCTGAGGAGATTGAGGCCAAAAGCCAGGTGAAATAGTCGGCAACTCAGTGGATTTTTGCCCGGTCGATGGCCTTCGAGGCTGAAAGGCCGAAAGTTGTCCTAAACAAGCCTGTAGACCTAGTTGGACCAGTTTGCAGGCCATTCAGGGCCGGTTCGACTCGATCGAATTGGCCCTATTTTTTCCTTTACCGCCGGATAAGACCCGATCCGATTCAAGACCCAGGTCAATGACCTAGGTTGACCCTCGACCTAGTTCGGATCCGGAGATTGGACTCGGGTCAATGCATTCGAGTTGAGTCCGTTGACCTTGGTCAATTCTAACCCAACTCGGATCTGTGACCCAACCCAGTTGAATATTATATATTTTTAATAAAAAATATTATTTTAAAAATAAAATAAAATCGAAACTTTTTTAAAATTTGGAAATAGTTTAGAAATTAGTATTTTTGAATAATTTTCTAAATTATATAAATTATTTGATTAATAATTATGTCTATATTGAATAAGCCTATAAGGCTATATGGTAGGATTTTGGATGTTATTTTTACTACTGTTGTATTATTATTATGCATGTTATTTCTAATTAGTAAATGATTGTATAAATTGTCATGTGTTGAACGTTGTTTCCCTAGTTAGGATTAGAATCCGAGGCTGCATATCTATCTTGATTGCTAATCGTTAATGATTGTGCACTTGTTTGATTATCTCATATATTAGGAAATAAGCCCTAAAATCAATCCAAACCGCATGATAAATATTTTCTAAAATGAATAGAATGAAAGATATTAAAAGAGCACTAATCATTCAACTAGTGTAACCAATTTCCTGAACTCATTTAATCTATGGTTCGCAAAAGTAAGGTAATTCTCCTACTGCTTTACTTGGGTGTCTAATTGACCCACCACAAACTAATTAGTGGCGACTCCTAAATAAAAATTGATTGAAGGTTAAAAATCTAAACCACAAGTCGCAATATGGTATGGGCTTAGGAGAGCCCGAATTAAATCCAAGACCTAGACTTAATGTATCTTGGCTACTCCTTCCTCCGAATGGCAGGTCGCGATAAGGGCATTTAATTCAGCCTCTATAGTCAGTTGCCAACATAGATCACGTGCTGCTTCCTCATAAGAAGAAGGTTCCCATTCCTCGGATATGTGACTAATGCAACACATGTATTTTGGCGATAGTCGACTAAATGAGACATATGAAGATATAAGATAATGTGTACCTGGAGAATCCAATGTGGGACATACGTAGTCCTTGGTCCATGTAGGGGGCGAATATGTCTTCCAGATCGTCGAGGTCGTTCAATAGTTATCTGTTCTGGAGCTGGTGAGGAAGATCCGCTAATATATGGTTGTGAGGATGAATAAGGTGAATAGTTCTCCTCATAGAAGGTTGGAGATTCAATCACTTGATTCAAGGATTCAGGACTAGTCACCATAGATGGTGTGCAGTCTGATGCAATGAGGGCATACTATGGAGTCATAGATAAATCTTCTTATGATAAAATCTGCTGATGATTTGCTGTGGAGATAGATGTTTCAGATGAAGATTTCATCTCCTGGAAAGGAAATGTATATTCGGGAAAGATAACATCTCAGCTGATAAAAAAAGCAATATGTTGATACCTCCATAACTCGGTAGCTTTTCTGTAGAAGAGGATTTCCCATGAAAATACATTGAAGAGCATGGGGATTCATTTTACCCCGAGGGCCCACAGTTGTCACATAATATAGATAGCCAAAAACTCTGAGGTGGGCAATATTTTCTTGTTTTCCGAAAAGCATCTCAAATGGAATTTGACCTTCAAGAATTTGAGTTGACAAGCAATTGATTAAATAGGTTGTCGTGACCACACAATCTCCCCAAAAAAAATTTCAAGAATGGAAGCTTGATATTAAGTGCTCGAGCTACTTCTAGAAGATGTCGATGCTTGCGCTCAATAAACCCATTTTGTTGGGAAGTGTAAGTGCAAGAGCTTTCATGAAGTATCCCATGAGAGGATAGAAAAGAGTTACATTCATTGGTAAAAAATTCGCGCCCATTATATGTGTGAATTCTTTGAACATATTTATCGAATTGATTTTTAATCAAAGAGAAGAAATTCGACATATGAGAAAAGGTTTGACTCTCGGATTGCATGAGAAAAACCCATGTGGCACGAGTGCAATCATCCACAATGGTAAGGAAGAAATGAGATCCATCACGATATTGAGTGTGACAAGAGCCCCAGATACCTATATGAATCAAAGAAAGGGCACAGTGGCTCAAGATGTACTGGTTGGAAACGATGCTCATGATTATTTTGCCAGATGGCAGATTGTACAGTTAGGATAAGGAAAGCAAGTACTATGACCCAAACGTTGATGAGAAAGAGAAATTTTATTACTAGTGGTAGCATTACAAGAAACGGTCTTATCTAATGAAGATAATTTGAAATCTCTTGCAACACTACCCAAGCTTATCAGTTTGCCTGTCAAATGATCCTGAAAGAAGCAATTTTCGGAATTAAAATTGGCACGACAGGAGTTGTCCTCACAAACTTTGGAAATAGATATGAAGTTGAACTCAAATTTAGAGATATAGAGAACATTTTGTAAGGATAATGTTCGGGCTAAGATGAACTGTACCAAATTTTGTGACGTGAGAGACATTCTCGTTAGGAAGACATACTGACACGGAAGAGTAGGGTTTCTTGCAGACATTAGAGAAAAAATGTTCATTACAAATTATGTGATCACTGGTACCCGAATCAATTATCTATGCATCAACTGAATTAATATTGGTCTTATAGGAAGAAGTACCTGAAAAACTTGCAGTTTTGTCAGTAGTCCTCAATTGACTCAGCATTTTCATAATATGCTGATATTGATCTTGGGTAATTGTTTGATGAGCCCTATCAGACCCTTGTGTTGAAACAAAATAAGCAGAAAATTCTTTTTCCCTTTTTTCTTTATCAGTTGGTTTCCCATGTAATTTCCAGCACGTGTCAATAGTGTGGTGTGGGCGATTGCAATATTCACAGTATTTACCTCTAGTTTTAAAATTTTGCCCACCCCTTTCTGTGATGACGTGGCGTTACGTGGACCATTGGATGGCTTAAAAACTGGAGTTGTCGTGGCCTCATCGGAGCCACTCGATTCGGCCACATAAATGGATGAATAGCAGCCGTCCGATCCGCGTCATTGATATGGACCGTCGGTTCGTAAACCCTTAAGGTTTGTTGTGTCTTCTTCGTCCCCACGGGGGACATTCATTGCATGAGGTGACTCGAGGCTCTGAGCTCACTGCAATGGCCTGAGGGCACCGTGAGCTCACTGTGATGGCCTTGCTGCTGTGGCGAGAGTTACACTCTTCCCCACCTTGCATACTCCATTGTCACAAGATGGTGATTCTCTTCTTGGACGACCAACTGGTAGATTCGACCGAGCGGTGGTACAGGCTCCATGGCAAGGATCTACAATCGAAAAAAGGTGCTTAGCTTTCGTTTAGAATCAATAGGAATCGAGTGACCTTCTCCCTTTCTCTAACTTCTATGTATTGCTTGAGTGTCACTTCAGGTCCTTCGATTTGCTCCTCGGTCGCCTTGAGCTCGTTCCATAGGCTTGAGAGTCGATTGAAGTAAGTGGTGACCAAGAGGCTCCCTTACTGTTAGGGCTTGGATGAGCAAGAAGAGTTTTGCCCGGTCGAGTTTGCCGTACATCTCGTGGATGTTGTCCCACATGACTTTCGAGTCTTCGGTTGGTGAGAGTCTAGCGGCGACCTTGGGGGCTATATAGTTCCCGATATAGGTGCGGACAAGTTGGTTGCATTTGCGCCAACACCGCTGCATTAAGTCATCGGCTGGGAAAGGCACGGTTTCGTCGAGGAATCTGTCCTCGTCTTTAGTCACTAGGGCTCACCAGAGATCCCCGAGCCCACATATTACATTTATCTGGTTCAGCAAGCTACAAATTGATGAGTTGCAACTCTGATCCGTCAGCTGGCGATGTGTAGAGTGGGTCGCCATGTTCCGGAGAGCCGCTAGCGACTAGGACAACGTACGGCAAGAAAACGGGTTGAAAACCCGAGTAGGGATTCATCCCTAGACCAACTGGATTCAGATCGGGTCTGTGACCCGGAGGTAACCAGTCCGACCCATTGGGCTGGGTTCCGAAGGTTGAAGTTGGATATTCTCCAGGTGGGCCACATTGAGCCCATTGTTGACTTGGTCAGGCAGCCCATTGGCCCTGAACCAGAAACCAGTGCACTGGTGACCACCGGGCCAGGACGGGAAGTTGAGCTGGGACGTGCACCGGGGCTATATGTTGCTGGGTAGAGGATTGTTCTCCTTGAGTTAGGTCAACTTGATCAGAAATATGGTCTCCAGGTGAGTTGGAAGCTTCTTCCATTGTAGGTATCATTGGGTCTTGGTTTTCGATGGAACGTGAGTTTTGGTTTTGGTTTTGGTTTTTTGCCATGGTATCTTTGATGGATGAATATGTGAATTCCTACTCGAAGTGCTCATCTTTATTTTGCAGGGTATGATTTGTAACGACAAAGTAGAAATCTAACCGAGGCCAATTCGGGAGGTTCTTTGCAGAAGCTAGGTCAGGAAAAATGGCTCTAATACAATGATAAAAAATGAAAAGGAAAAGAAAAGTTTGGGGAAAATATGATTGTATT
Organism: Syzygium syzygioides; assembly: GCA_031216285.1. Lineage (NCBI taxonomy): Eukaryota > Viridiplantae > Streptophyta > Magnoliopsida > Myrtales > Myrtaceae > Syzygium > Syzygium syzygioides. Next base: position 3,205,160 of record CM062251.1, on the reverse strand, counting down.
TTTTTTAATAAATAAATTGTACATGTACATGGGTGTATTTATAGTACAAAGGGAAATTGGGAAAGAATATATATGGTATCGTCTTCCTATTTTATCTTCTGAATATCCTATCAATATTTCATATCACGAATTGACTATATCAATTAAAATCGCAATCAAGGATCAAATCAAATCCTTTCTCTAACATTTTCCTAATTGCTGGCTGGGCCTTATTGTTAAAAACCAATGAGAGAGAGAGAGAGAGAGAGAGAGAGAGAGAGAGAGAGAGGAAGTCATTATAATGTGACAAATCATTGTACGGAAAGTTTCGAATTTGGTGTTTTGGCTAGGGAATTCAGGACCAGTTTTCGCTTCAATGCTTTGAAAATCTTCCATTAAAGTGTCTCTTCTCTGGTAGAGAGATGCGTGACTAGTCAACGATCTACAATTAATAATGGCTTAACATTTGCTTGTGAAATGGAAGCTAAGTCGACAAAGGGATCAGAGCATACTTTCTTCAGCGCAATAAAGATGGCAATTGACTTGATCCTTCGTTTTCTAGCCAAATCGTTGCCTATCAAACGAGAAAGCTTCTCACCATAGGGTTTTTCCATGACCTCCTCTCTGAGACGGTGTGAGACTATGGACCCCGCGAAAGATCTCGCCTTCCTGGCTACCTTTGTTCCTCTGCTGTGAGGACCCTCAATCTCATCATCGAGCGAAGTCACTTTGAGATCAACTTCGACTATCTCCATATGTTCGATTTCGAAAAATACCTTTGCAAGAACTATTTCCTCGACTTCCTCTGTGGATGCCGCGTAATACAGCATAATCCCTATGAATGGGATGTAAGTAAACTGGAGAAACATTGAGGTATAATGACAGACCAATCTGATAATCACCACCCTATTATCACACATGTTGGCAAATTTGAATTTTTCTTTACCTCTTTTTCATAATCCAAAGGCATGAGCATTGAGACACAATTATCTGGAGATTCATGGAATACCCTATAAGCTTTGTAAACCGTTAAGTCCAGACCTTTGACCTGTGTAGGTGACCCTCTCTCAGCAATTTGCAAGTAGTTGGTGAGATTCAAACAAATGACCTCTCTCTCCTAAGCTGGAAATCCTCCACGTACTAGCCATGGGGGTTGGCGAATTTGGATGTTACTATGTAGTCCCACTAGGATTTCCTATTGCCCCTTAATCTTAAACACTTATATTTTGCCATAAAAATAAAAGAGAGATGAATAATGTAGTCCTATTAGATCCCTAGCCGAGCTTAGCTATCACACTAAAACTAGAATTGATCTATAAGGAGGAAGGGTCAAATATTGACTGGGAGAATTATCAAAAAAATCATAAACCTATTGCAATTGTAACAATTCAATCCTAAATCTTCTTTTTTGAGTCATAAACCTTTTGTATTTGCACCTATTCAGTCTATCCGATTAATTTTGATTGGAAATCGCTGATATAAAAGACAACCGTCCTACGTGGCGCAGCTGACACTGACATGGTCAACCTTGCCGGCCCTTGCCTCTGGCCTCTGGAGGAAGAAGGAAGCGAAGAAAAGAAAATGAAAGAGAAAAAAAAAAGAAAAAAAAAGGAAAATGAAAAGAAAAAGTAAAAAAAATAAATGAAAAATTTGAAAAATTATTAAAAATTGTCCATGTTAGTACTAGCCGCACCACATAAGATAGCCAACATCCATGTTAGCGATTTCCCGCCAAAATTAGCCGGATAAACTGAATTGTCACGTATGCAAAAGGTTTAGAACTCAATTGGAAAAAAAAAGGTTTAGGACTGAATTAGCACAATTGTAATAGGTTTATGATTTTTTTGGTAATTTTCCTCATATCAGGTGTAAAAGTTTTTGTTCAAGTCCCCCCATCATTAAGAAAAAGTGAACAAATGCTGATGTCCGGACAAACCTAATTAGTCGGTTTAAAAGAAAATGCTCTGGCACCTTGGGCTCAACAGTCCCGTGGCTATGGTTTTTCATGCCTATGATCGAACACCATGCAAGTTCCAACGAGGGCGACCACATCACCCGATCAAACCCTGGACTCCTCCCCTGCCTGTATACATGTTAGCAACAATTACTAAATAAATAAAATGGATCTCTTCATATTTATCCTTATTGGGCTCTTCCCTTATCATAAGCTTAAAAGAGTCTTTATTACTCATAAGTCATAAGCACCTTAATAGACCCAGCCTAATACAATCAGAGATCACCACACCCTAACAATCAACGATTCCTTTCAAATAACACTTACCAATGGAGACGAACACTTAATTGGGTCATGGGACATGCTTTTTGAGCACAACAATTATGCTAACTCCCTTACTTCTGCCCCTAGCCAAATCATCACCTATGATGATGGGAAGCTTTTCACCATAGAGCTTGTCCATGATTTCCTCGTCGAGATGATGCGAGATTATGGAACCGGTTGAAGGATCTAGCACGTTTAGCCAGCTTTCTTCCTCTGCCATGAGGATCCACATCCGGCGAGGTTCCTCCAACATCGATCTCGATTATCTCCATATGTTCGATCTAGAAGGACCCTTCTTCGTCGACTATGCCTTGAATTTCTTCTAAAGATAATACGGCACGTTTAAGGTGTCTAGTTTCTCTTCCTCAACGAACCCCTAAAACAAGGTTCAAAGAAGAAAACATTGAGATGTGAAAGTGAAAATCGTTTCACCATGACGCACACGTTGATTTAGCATGAGTGTAACATACATCGAATTAGATATTCTTTTATTTAAGCACCACTAGTCTCGTAACATATGGACAGATTTGTCATGACAACTGCAACAAACTTATTCTCACCAATGGAGAACATGGATTTTAGGGCTTGATGTTGAAACATTGACACGTTACGATTGAAATAAGAAAAAACAGACTTATAGTAATAAGTAAATTTCCTTTGCAAGGCATGTCAAGTGTCTCGGGCAACACATTGTGCTTGCAATGGACGTCATGAAAGTTTCGTAATCAAAACACGAACTCTAGTTTTGCCAAGTACGTACTAATCACTTACTTATCAAAACACCAATATCTACCTAATTTGCGCATAGAATTCATTAATACTTTCATATCCATGTCTTTTTAATGTGAGAGTGTATTCTGATTAAGATAATTTACCTCTGAAACCAAATCCGCAATTGCCTCTCCAAGTTTTTCCCAAATGATGTGGCTGTTTGGGCTCGCAAAGTCCTTATCTTTCCTCCAGTGAAGTACCAACACGAGGTGACCGTTATCAACCATCTCTTTACTGCAGAACTTCAAAGATGTCAATACATCCGCTTGGAACTGAGCCAAGTAGGCCTCTTTCACCATGCCGGGGCTGGTCTCCGAAATGTAGATCCTTCCCTCATTCAACGGGAAGCCTTCTTAGCTCGTGAGATTTGGTACCTTTCTTTGTTTAACTTCCAAGTTAATGCAGGATTAGCATGGACAACTATCTTGATTATGTTGTGCTCGCATTACATCTCTATTTTGGGTAGGTATGCATGAGTTGAATGAGATAACAGTGAGATTCGAACCTAAGTCCATCTACTAAAAAACTGTCGAACCTTATACATATATATTATCAATAATTGACATGATTAGTCCAATAGTATGACACCCATTTATCTCTTATGGTATTGTCATTCGCATGTTATATCCACAAAGAACTAATGGATCATATGTCTTGTGACGATTTTTTAAGGTATGTGCATCCCATGAATTTGAATGAGATGATGGAGAGGCATGAGCCTATGTCATCTTGTACTCAAAAACAACTAAATTTTTTCAGTTGACCTAACACATGATTTATAAGACACTTCGACCTTACATATATCTCTCACAATAATAAATCGTCCCAACACTCAATTGCAATATACATATATATAATTAGATTTACCTGAGATAACCACTGAACGCCATAGGAGGCATGAGCAAGGTGCAAGCAGTTTCTAGGGAAGAGCCTTCCATGGAAAGAACTCGGAGTTCTCATTATAAAGTGTGATAAGCTTTCATAGTTTTGCGACAAGTTAGACAAGCTTTTGAACAACGTGTTGAAATCATTCTTGGGAAGATCGTTAAGATAAAATTGGAATTCAAGCAACAGGCAAATCGAAAGTGCACACTTCTTTTGTACACTCTCCATAACGATCGACGTGAAAGTTACCAAGCAAGGACCCAAAGCACAGCCTACATCAGCCACATTTAGAAGCTAGCCCTCGCCCAATGACTATGAGGGTGAGCCTCGACATGGCTAGGCGAGCTCGACCTCGCCCAACGACGGCAAGGTCTCGCCAAATCTAGGCAGCCTCGTCGTCATTGGGCAAGCTAGCCTCACTATGGCTGGGTGAGCCTCGCTGGCCTCAACCTTTGGTCAGTCTAGCAACCGGCCAGAAGAAGAAGGAAAGGGAAAAAAATTAAAAAGAGAAAAAAAAATTAAAAAAATTGGAAAAAATCATTTAAAAATTGCCACATTAGCCCCGGCCGGCCAAAATTGGTTAAAATGACTGAATTGGCACAAATGCAAAATGTTTAGAACTGAATTGGTACAAAAAAAAGGTTTATAATTGAAGTAGAACAATTGCAATAAGTTTAGAATTGTTTTGATAATTTTCCCTAAACTAACCCGATCTCATAGTTTAGAGAAAACATCGAACCATAACTTTTAATTTTATAAAACAAAGTCATATTCCATGACTCGTGATTAGCTATTGATCTCGTTCATTACTTTGGAAATTAAATTGACTTCGTCTTAAGAGGGAAAAATTTAAAGAAAAAAAACACATGAAGGGGGGTGTTAATTGAATGAAACAAACCGTATAGGTTGACTGATGAGCGTAGCTATCTTCTCCGTCTCCTTTGCTCATGAAGAGAACTTCTTTCACGTACGTCCATGGCAAAGATTTGATCACTGAGATCTTGCTGTCGGTTTAATGGGTTAGGTGTGTATACCGTCTTTTATGGTGGGCCTATTCTATGAATTATATGATTATTTTCTCTCAAGTTAAAGACGTCCTTCTTTGACTAAGTAAACTTTGAATCAATAATCTCATGCATATAAGCCGGGTAAAGCTTGGGTTAGTTACTTTAATTGGATATATTTGCCCATTAGTTATAATTGAAGACCTAAGTTTTACTTTAATCGAGAACTCAAGACTTTAAGAAAACCACAATTAGATTCTGAGCTCCCGGTTGAGGGAATTTCAGACCGTAAAAAATTGATGAATGATCAAATATCATATGTGGGAGCCTTGTCGGATTTTCGACGCTTCATTTTCTCGATGGCGCTCAACTGGGGGAAAAATATTGGCTTTCATGTCATTTTTGCCTAGATTTTGCCATGATCATTTGATTGGGAGAAAATTGTTCAAAAAGTCGTAAACCTATTGCACTTTTACCAATTCAATTCTAAACCTTTTAATTTTGCCAATTGAGCCTTAAATCTTTTCACGGTTTGCCAATTGAGTCAATTTAGCTAATTTTGGCCGGAAATTACTGACGTGGACACCAGCCATACAAAAATGAAAAATATTAAAATATTATTAACAATTGTTTACGTCAGCGCCGGCCATATCATGTAGGACAACTGGCATCCACGCTAGCGATTTCGGACCAAAATTGGCCAAATAGACTCAATTGGCAGAATATAAAAATGTTTAAGACTCAATTCACAAAATTGAAAAATTTAAGACTAAATTGGCAAAAATACAATAGGTTTACAACTTTTTGAACAATTTTGTGGAGAGATTGAGAGATTGAAAGGGACAGCCATTTCTTTTTGTGAAGATCCAGGCCACAAGTTATTATTATTCTTCTTTTTGGAAGATATTGATTTGGCCGGATAATTAAGGACAATTTAAAGATAGAGACTGATTATAACTGTATAACCAAAAGCTGGGTATCCAAATCTAAGCATCCCTTATTTGGTTTTCTTCCTCCTTACACTGACATAAGTGATTTACAGGCATAATGGGGTCAATATGTCGATAATAGTTACCCAAAAGGGTAGCAAATTTGATACTGTTACTAAGTATCTATTGGGTGTAATTGTGATCGTGGAAAATATGTTATAAAGAGCTGTAACTTATGTGTACGATAACACATATCTTAAAAGTGTGACGTTTCGAAAATTGGGTGTAGCAACTTTGTTAAAAGTTACAGTAACTGTGAGGTTATATTTATCAAATGCCTTATAGGAATGCAATACTTGGTTTGTTTGGCAGCCGTAAAAGAAAATGGCGTTAGACGTCATTGTACTATATTAACTCACGTAAATCAAGGATGGTATGGCACAGCATTGTGGCTGGTGCCAACGTTTTGTTACTCATTAAGTCATAAGCACCTTAATAAACTCAGCCTAATACAATCAAAGATCACTACACACTGACAAACAAGGAATTCTTCAAATGACACTTGCAAAGGTTTTCACAGAAATTGCCGTTGTCTCTGGCAATGGAGACGAACACTAATTGAGTCATGGGACATGCTTCTTGAGCACAACAATTATGCTAACTCCCTTTCTCCTTTGCTTAGCTAAATCATCACCTATGATAATAGGATGCTTTTCGCCATAGAGCTTTTCCTTGATCTCCTCGTCGAGATGGTGGGAGATTATGGAACCGGTGAAGGATCTGGCATGTTGAGCCATCGTCCTTGCTTTGCTATGAGGATCCTCATCCAGCGTGGTTCCTCCGATATCGACCTCGATTATCTCCATATGCTCAATCTGGAAGGACCCTTCTTCATTGACTATGCCTCGAACTTCCTCTGAAGATGCGGTGTAATAGGGCACGTTTAAGGTGTCTAGTTTCTCTTCCCCAATGAACCCCTAAAACAAGGATAAAAAAGATTGAAAAATGAAGGCGAACATCGTGCCGCCATGAAGCACACCTTGATCTAGCATGAGTTTAATATATATCGCATCAGAATTCTTTTAATCAAACAACATTAATCTCGTATCATATGGAAAGATTTGATTTCAAGAGGAAAACACGGATTTCAAAGTCTGATGATGAGGTATTGACAAGTTACGCTCGAAATAAGAGAAAACTTAATGATAATAATAAATAAATTTCCTTTGCAAGGCATGTTAATGAGTCTGGGCAACACTAATTCTAGTTTTTTCGAGTATTGGTACGTACTAATCACATATCATATCTATCTAATTTGCGCACAGAATGCATCAATACTTTCATATCCATGTCTTGTAACGTGTAGAGTGTATGTAAGTTGAATATGTGATAAAAAAAAATAAATTACCTCTGAAACCAAATCAGTAATTGCCACTCCAAGTTTTTCCCAAATGTCGAGGCTGTCTAGGCTCGCTAAGTCCTTTTCTTTCCTCCCGTGAAGTACCAACACGAGGGGACCGTTATCGACCATCTCTTTACCGCGGAACTTCAAAAATGCCAAGAAATCTGCACGGAACTGAGCCAAGTAGGCCTCCTTCACCACGCCGGGGCTGGTCTCCGAAATGTAGATCCTTCCCTTGTTCAACGGCAAGCCTTCTTCGCTCGTGAGACTCGGTGCCTTCCATTTGCTTAACTTCCAAGTTAATGCAGGATTAACATGGACAAAATCATGATTATACAGCTTTATTTTGGGTACGTATGCATGAGTTAAATGAGATAATCCCGAGATTCGAACCTAACTCTATCTACTAGGCAACTATCGAAGCTTATATATCAATAATTGACATGATTTGCCAAATATCTCGCCAAAGAACGAATCAATCATATGTCTTGTGGTGACATTTTAAGGGTATCCATAAATTGAATTTGGATGAGACAATGGAGAGATTTGACCATAAGTCATCTTGCAATAGGAACAACTAAATTCTATTGGCTAGACCTAACATATGATCTATTGGCTAGACCTAACATAAATTGAATTCAACATTACATGTATGTGTCACTATAACGATCGACACAACAATCATTTGCAGTACACATATATGTGCAATAGGGTTTACCTGAGATAGCCAATGGACACTGTAGCAGGAATGAGCGAGGTGCAAGCAATTTCTAGGGAAGAGCCTTCCATGGAAAGAACCTGGAGCTCCCATTATGAAGCAAGATAAGCTTTTGTAGCTTTGCAAGAAGTTCAACGAGCTTTTGAACAGCGTGTTGAAATCATTCCTGGGAAGATGGTTAAGATAAAATTGGAATTTAGGCAATGGACAATTCGAGCGTGCACACTTCTTCTGTACACTCTCTATCACGGTCGACATGAAAGTTACCATGCTAGGACCCGAAGCGCAGCCTAAATCGGCGACACTGAGAAGATCGTACAGGAAGAAACTTTCCTCAAGTAGAGAATCAACCATACTCGCTATCACCGGTTCTTGATAAAAAAAAAATTTCTGCCCTCTGCATTGAACCTTTCTTCAGGTATACTTGTGAATTACTTGACTTGAGAAACTAATAGCCGTGAAGTCGCAACCGATGGATTAGTACTATGTTAAAATTGAAATTTAGAACCCGTAAGTCCTATTACTGAACAGAAAGCTATGTTCAATTTTCATCTTTTGAAGGCAATAAAAAGTTGGCGTCAACAGTGGCTTGCTGATATTCTTTCAACTCCTATTGTTAAATATAGCTGAAGATTCATGGCTTTTCATTTCAGATTTTGAACAAGGAACATGAGAAGGCAGAAGACTCGAAGCCTGTTGCTGTTCCTGCTGCAGCGGGAAGCTGAATAAGGGAACGGTATTAGCCGTTGACATTCAACTAGTGTAACTCCATCAACAGTTTGTGCTCGCCATGTCTTTCTGAGCTCGTGGCCGTGGAGAAGAAACAGAGGCATGGAAGGAAAGCAGTGGACAATGACGGCAAATATCGGTCACTGTGAGAGAGGCGTTCGGTCTTTTTGGCAGTTACAAATCTTCTTTCTTTGCCGGTCTAATGATGGAGATGCATTCACCGTCGTGTATTCTTTTGCTGCCTTTGTGTGCTGTGCTGTAGATGTTAATTTACTGCTAGCTTTATCTTTTTATTTTAAATTTGAGATTCAACTGGCACTGATTCAACTAGATGCTGAAGCTCCCTATCTTTACCTGAATTCAAAAGCTGCTTTCAGTTTGCATTTTTTACCATGCAATGCCTTTGGTGTATCAGTCTATACAATTCGGGAAAATCGTGCAATTAGCATCTTCTTTGGAAACGGAAGTCAATGGACTTTTTCGCGCCTGTCTGGATTGCTTTTACATTTTGCTTTGTTGCTCAATCGAAATTTCGCCAAGCAGCAATTTGATTAAATCTTGAAGCTTTTGAAAATTTCAAAACATGCAGATGTTAACGATCTTAGATTTACGTTTATTTTTTCAATTTTTTTTGGAAACTTAAGTTCTAATTAAGTTGTAGCAGTTTTTTCGCTTCCGCTTTAATTCAAACAAACATGCTCTTAGGGTCTATTTATTTTGCGAAAAATTAATATTTTGAGAATCATTTTCCTAAAAATAATTGAATGAACAAAAATATTTTCATCGTTTCACGAAAATATCTAGATATAAAAGGATAATAAGTGATCAATTTTAGAAAAAAATATTTTTCAAATTGTTAATTTTTCACGAAATAAATGCACTCTTAATTTGTTTCAGATTACTTCTCCCTACCGTTTGAGAACATAGGAAAAGCTTTTCGATCACTTACATATATTTTTAGCGCATCCAAAGATCATATAAGAGAAATTTCCCCGCGAGTCGTTCACATCAATGATCATTTCATTAGCTCAATTTAGAAGGAGATGCGATTGAATCATAAGGAAGAGAGTGATTTCAACTACCAAATTAGATGGTTCATACACAAGGGATTCGACAACCTTTTAAATGGATGCATGGGGACATATCCCAAATTTAGATAAAAAAAAGAGGAAACAAAAAGATAAAAAAAAAAAGGTTTCAAGACAACATAGGTTAAAAACTGACTTTGACTTATTGTGGTCAGACATGTCGCGCGCGAGGGAGAGGATCCGAGTCAATCCTCATGTACACCTCAGACCAAATCCGTACCGTTGAAACTCCTGGACCCCACCAAATCCAACACACTCAATCCCTTCCCTCCGGAAAAGACCGAATCCAGCGACGCCGACGCCGAGCACCGTCCACGTCATCAGTGCTGCGACACGTACTGCATAAACTCCGGGTCGCTCTCGATCCCGTCCATCGTCTCCGGCGACAGCACCACCTCCAGGTCGACGCTCCAGCCGCCTCCCCTCCCCGGGAACGCTGATATCTTCCCGTCGAACTTGTTCGCCCTGCCGCTCCTGATCGCCACCGGCCTCCCCCACCCGGCGTCGTTGTTGAACATCGGGAACCTGGGCGAGCTCCCCATCGTGATCGACGCGCCGTCGGCGTTCCCCAGCGGGAACAGCCTCGGCTCCCGCCCCCACTCCTCCATGCCCCCCCGCACCGCCGCGTCCCCGTGCGCCGCCACCGACCTGTTCAGTCTCTCCGCGCACCACCGCAGGTCCCGGGACAGCACCTCCCCTGCCGCCGCGCGCGTCGGGATGCTCTGGATCGCGTTGCCAAAGTAGTGGGCGTCGAGCCGCGGCTCAAGCCTGTGGCGGCAGTTCACGGTCATCCGGGAAGTGGCCGTCTTGGACGCGTGAAGCTTCCTGGCGCGCGTCACGGACCTCCACAGCAGCGCGCACAGGGCCTGTAACGACGAGATCTCCGCCGTTTCGACGCGCGTCCCTGGCCCGCCACGTTGCTTGGCGAACCATCTCTCGAGGAACGACGGCGTCAGCTTCACGTTACCGCTGGTCACGTGAGGGTCGTGCATTTGCTTCCCCATGATCTCCACGGCGTTAAAGTCGCCGTCCTCGGATTCGCTCCATTTCCTGCTGTTGGCTTTGGCTTTCAGCCGCGAGATCGCTTCGCGGGGGAAGCTGAAGATCCTCTCGCTCGGCGGCTCGTCCTCTTTGAACGTCACCCTCGGGCCGCCTTCCGGGATTTTGAGCACGGCGCCGGAAATCAGGACCGACTCGCGGTGGAAGTCCGGGACCTTTGAGAACCTCCGCTCGCCGATTCGCGAGACCTCGGCGAAGGTGTTGAAGAAGTTCCAGAACGAGGTGCCGTCCATGACGGCGTGGTTCGCGGCGCAGCCGATGAAGACGCCGTCCCGCAGCTGTGTCACCTGGACGGCCACGATTGGCTCCCAATGGTCCAGTGGGAAGAAAGACTTGAACCGCTAGGGGACGCGGGACGGCGCGAGGAGGTCGGCGACGAGGACGTCGCCAGCGGAGGCGTCGATGAAGTCCACGCCCTCGTCATTGCAGGAGATGAGGACGCGGCCAGAGGAGCCGGTGGAGAGGCAGCCGGCGAGGGGAGGGAAGAGGGTGCGGGTGCGGGAGCGGGTGCGGGTGCGGGAGAGGGAAAGCTTGAGGAGGGAGACGAGATGCTGGACGGGGAAGAGGGGCCGCGGGAGGAGGACCCCCTTCTGGATGTATTAGAACCACTTAGAAATTTTGTATACGTGGGTTGTGAGTTATTTCTCTCTATTGTGAATTCAGAACTTATATATATTGGTAAATGCCAAGAAAATCAATATATATTGGTAAAATAAATCACGATTGCAAAGTACTAAATGAACGATGAAACCGCAATTCGCATAAAGTCAAAGGCATAATAAGGCGACTTCTTAAATTTGAACCAATTTTCAATTTTTTAACGTATAAATTTTATATAAGCTAAATTCTCGAACATTTTTTTCTTTTTTTTTTCCTTAAACTCTTTTATCTACTGTTCTTGACATGCACAATAAGCTGTGATTCACAATGATTCGAAAATGTAAGATGGTACAAAACATTACAATAGTTAATTATCCCAATACCGAGGAAAAAGAAGTGAAGATTGTCATCCAATTATATAGGCTAATCCATTAACAATCACCATTAATTATCGCTTTATCCGATTTATCAAAGCAAAACCACATAAATGATATAATAAAGGCAATAATCCCACGTTTTGCGCATGATTGATCAATTAATTCCATGACAATAACCTTAAAAACCACAATATCTATTTTTGGTAATTATCATATATAGGCTTAGCCTAACCTTATCAAGCTGTTCTTAGAACCTCAGCAGGATTTAATTCCTCTAAGGGAATTGAGACGTGGCGCATCTAGAAGAGCATGTGAAGAATCGTCAAATTAATTATGAGAGCCAAGAAATTAAGATGTATCTATTGTTAAGAAGTAATAAAGTGGAATTTGAATTTCTGTTTTTTTTCTTGCTGAAGCATTTTAAAAATTTATAGAAAAAATTGCCAAAAAAGTCTTAAACCTATTTTTCGGAGGCCAATTTACTCCTAAACCTTTTAATTGTGCTATTTATTCATAAATCTTTTGATGATTTGCCAATTTAGTTTTAAATTTTTTGATGATTTGCCAATTTAATCATAAATCTTTTGACGATTTGATAATTTAGTCATAAACCTTTTTATGATTTGCAATGTAGTCCTTTCAACCAAATATCTAAATAATAGGTTTATAATTAAATTGATAAAATTTCAAAAGTTTTAAGACTAAATTGAGATAAAGAGAGGTTTAGGACTAAATTGGCCAATTGTCAAAAGATTTAAGACTAAATTAGTACAATTAAAAGCCCTATTGTACAATAGTTTTATGACTTTTTAGGTAATTATCCTATAAATTAGATATAATTTTCTTATCAGGAAAGAAAGAGAAAAAGAAAAAGGGTAGCTTCAAATCGACACTTCTTAATAAACATGCAACTTTTCTCCTCCACAAGAAGCCAAGTGACACGGATTAAAGAGGAATTCAGAACCATTGACCAACTTTAACTTTTCTTTAGTAAGCAAAAGTTCAAAAGCATCAAGCGATCAAGATCAAACTGAGTACTTCTAGCAAAAAAAAAGATCAAACTGAGTACAGTTTGTCATTGGTAAGAAAGTGGAAAAAGGAGGAAAAAAAGGAGAAAAAAGAAAAGGAAAGATTCCTTGCCACTTCTGACCGAAAAACTAGTGGGTACAAGTCAAAGATGGAATGTCCCCCAACATCATTTATGAATTTTAATTACTAATAGTAATCTAATTTGAAAATTATCACTTTTTATTTGTTTTGGGATAATTCTGTTTTTGGTCTTATAACTTTTGCCGATTGTGCAATCAAGTCCTTTGACTTTTGATGCGTTTAATGGAATCTTTTGATTTGTGCAATTGAGCCTTCTAATTATTAACATGCTTATGGTACCATCGCACTAGTTAACATGGCATGTTTAAACATTAAAAAGGAGAAAATGAATACATATGTTTTACAATCAAAATACAATTCTAACAAGTTAAGGAAAAGGAATTCGAAAGAGAAAGAGATAAAAAGTATGAGGGAGCGAAGAGATGGCCGACCATTATTGGTAGTGGTATGAACCACCGACCTAGCTTTAATTCATTTTCATGCAATACAAATTCAGTGATCTATACTTGAAAATGAAGTGGCTAGCACGGGTCACCTAGAGGGGGTGAATAGGTGATCCTTAACAAAACTTATAAATTTCGCGGAAATGAAACGTAGAACAAAAGAATCTGAATAATATTCAGATTAAAGTTAGATCTGAAGAACGAAGTACTGAAATGCAAAACGTAAAATGAGAGATGAGGAAAAGAGAATCTGCACACAGATGTATAGTGGTTCGGCTTATGGCAAGCCTACGTCCACTCTCCCACGCTTACAGCCTACTGGCTGGATTTCACTATGTAATCAAGAGGAATTTACAGACTTTGTGTCTCAGCACTATTGTGTATGATAGGACTCTCTATCTCACACAAAGACTCTTTACAAAGTAATCCTCAAGATCTTGATCTTAAGTTCAGAACGACAAGAGAACAGATTGGAGTAAACTCAGACTTTGGACTTGTTGATTCTTGAATTCTATCTATCTTCTGCTGCTCATGTTCTCCTTAAATACACCTCTTCATCCACGCTACCCGTTGGACAACTCACAGAGGATTATCTTCCAATCTTTACCTTGGACAGACTTGTAAACTAAGGATTGAGTGGCCGTTAGTGATAGATTCTGAATCCCGCTGATTCTGGTCGCCCATACAAGCAGAATCTTGGTTTCCATAAGTAGAGTTTTTGTCCGTTGTAGATCATTCTTATCTTAGTATTTGATTGTCAATCAATTTGATTAAGATTGAACAAATCAATACTTTCCTTCTATGAAATCCATTCCAGATCACTAGCTGTAATTCTTCGTTCTGGGTTTTGCTTCTGAAGAATTACTGCGTCTTCGTCTGCTTCTGAAGAATTACTGCATCTTCGTCTGCTTCTGAAGAATTTCTGCATCTTCGTCTGCTTCTGGAAATTTCAGCTTCTGCGTCTGCTTCTGAAGAATTTCAGCTTACGCGTCTGCTTCTGGAAATTCCTGAATCTCAGAACTTTAGCTTTTGTGGGTCCTCAAGAACTCATAGAGTCTGAATTATTTCTGCGTCTGGAAAATTTTCCAAAACTTAAATAATTCTTCTTAACTTGTAAAATCTGAATAACTTCATTCTTAACTTCCAGAACATATATTCCTGAAATGAAAGGTTCAGAATAAGCATCAGATTTACAAATATTACAGAAGGTTTTGTCAACTTCAAAATCAATAGAAGTTTTCCTCAACAATCTCCCCCTTTTTGATGGTGACAAAACTTTCCCGCAGATTGAATCAATTTAGAATAAATTTGAAGTGAGCAATCATATTTAGCGCATTAAATCACAGATTGAAAGAATTAAACTCTGTTGTTAAAATCTGTGCTTCATTTCTTCCTTTGTCTATAACCTGCAATCTTCCTTTGTCTATAACCTGCAATAAATCTGCATAAGAATTCTCCCCCTTTTTGTCATCAGCAAAAAGATAAAAATAGATAATGTATAGCATTCATATAACAAGAGAAATAGATAATGTCAAAGTCATTACAGACCAAAGAAAATATGAGAGAAAAAATGAAAACAGGCTAAGATTTGGAAGGGGTTCTGATCAGTTGAAAATTGTCCAAAATGGAAACGGCTTCATCAATCCTGGAACTGCATTGAGCAATGGCTTCCTTTAGTTCTGCTTTATTCACTGTTGCTTGAAGTTGTTGAGAGTTGTTGTTTTCCTCAACGATTTTCTGCAGATTCTGGATTTCCTGTTCTAGTGCAGTTTGTTTGTTTTTGATCTCAAGCAGAAGAGAAAGGATGTTCTGATTGTTGGAAGACTGTTCTTGGACATGTGCTTGCTCAGGCTGATCGAATTCTTGGGCTGCTTCTTGTTGAAACTCCCCCTGAACAGGTGCTTGTTCCTCAGAGACATGTTCTGTAAAAGTTGGTTCTGGAACTGGTGCAGAATCTTGTTCTGGAACAGGTGCAGAAACATGTTCTGGAACTTCAGCATTACCTGTATGAAAGTGGTCTGCTTCTGCTTCATCATCCTCATCTTGCAGAAGGATTTTTCTCTTTTTATACACTTTCAGCTGGACTGAAGTTTCTTTCTTCTTACTTGCTGCCCCTTTGCTTTGCTCTGTTTTTCTTTTACATGACTTAACAGAAGGAGTAGCCTCAGAAGGAACCGTCTCTTTTCCCTTGATCTTTTCCCTAATATCATCAAACTGTTTCATCTTGGAGAGCATCCTCTCTCCAACAATCATACAGGGAACACTATTTTGTTTCAACTCATCAGGAATTGTTATTCGTAGGAACATAAAAATTCGTGAAATTAATGCTCCATAGGGAAGTTGTCCCTTGTCCTTGTGAAGTGTCCTGTACATGTGGAATATGATGATGTGAGGAAGAGAAAAGGGTTGACCTTTCAGTAATGCCTAGACGAGTTTCATTTCTGATTTGGACAAGTCTGTTTTGGAGGCTGCCTTTGGCTTCAAGCAATTGATGATGATTTTGTGCAGAATGATTGATCTTCTGGATAAGTCATAGTATGTGGTATGCCTTTTTGGTTCCAAAACAAAAGTGGAATCTTCAGAAGCTACCCTGGAAGCTTCTTCATAACTTACCTCCAAAGGAATGAATTTTGACTGTCTTGTCCCCATTATTCTTGCTAACAAGTCACTCTTAATATCAAATTTCTTGTCACCGACTGTAAACTGAAGCCAATTTGGCGACAAGATTGAAAGATTAGAGTAAAAATAAGCTGTTAGTTCAGAATAAACTTCTGCAGACTGAAGACAGAACTCATAGTTTCCTTGCTTTTCAAACTTGCGTTGAACACAAAATCCAGCATTCTCTAAGTAGGCAAAATCAACAGTCCTGTGATTCATAACACCACGAGCAAGTAAAAGCTGATAACATGTGTGATGTTCAGGACTTCTAAACAATCTTCCTGTTCCTGGCATTCTGGAGGCAATCCCAACTTTCTTCTCAAAAAGCTCAAACAGACGAGCGTCATCCTCTGGAACGACAAATTTCGAGGAGGATTTAGGGCTTACCACTGGCGTTTGTACAGACGGAGTAGATGATTCTCCGACCTTTTCTTTCCCTTTCTTGGAGCCATGCGAGGAAGGGGTTGGAGTGCGGATTGGAGCAGACCCAGCAGAAATTTTGGAATACTCTTGAACTAGATGAGTTTCCGACCGAAAGTGATTATCTTTAAGACATTTTAGAAGAGTATCAGCAGCAGCATTACCTCTCTTCAGTCTTTGATAATTCTGCCATAAGAGTTTGATGTTTTTGAAGTGAAAATCTCTGTCACCCTCTGGTTTGTATGAAGACGACCGAGGCGGAGGTGTAACATGAGCAGATTCTTCGAGATGTTCCGATTCTGTATCTGATACTTCCATAAACTCTGGCGGAGCAGAAGATTTCGATTCTTGATTCAAGATACGTGATGATCTTCGCTTGAAAGGCATTCTGAAGTCTTTTTGATCGAAAAGTTTTGAACTTTGGAGAAGGAGAATGAAGAGGGTTTCTGAGAGACGAAAAAGGTTTGAGCCGAAAAGTGTACTGATGAGGGTTTTGGAAAGAGACGATAAGGGGTATGTAAATGAGAAAGACGAATCTTTTTTAAATAAGAGTTTATTTTTAGAAGGTAAGAAATAACCTCAGAGTAAATAGAAAGGAAATATATTTTCTGAAGCAAAAAGATCAGATAATATTCTAAGCTCAATAAATCAGATAAGATTAGATACGTACCTGATTGACTTCCAAATATAACAAATGTGTGAATATCCTGCCAAAAATATTCCCGCCAAGATTTAAACTATGTACATACCTTTCTTGAGAGTCTGAAGAATGTTCAGATCGAAACTACTTGAGTCTGAAGAATTTTCCTGTCTGTCAAAACACTTCAAGAGGGATAAGTAATACACAGTTTATTTCTGATAAATTCGAAAGATGACTTATCAAGGGGTTTTGTGAATATATCGGCTAATTGATTCTTAGAATCAATAAATTGAATATTCACATCACCATTTTGCACATGATCTCTGATAAAATGATGTTTGATCTCAATATGCTTGGCCCGAGAGTGAAGAATGGGATTCTTAGTGAGATTGATGGCACTGGTATTGTCACATCTGATTTCAACATTTGAGTCTTCAACAGCAAAATCTCGCAACTGCTGCTTCATCCACAGAATCTGTGCACAGCAACTTCCTAAGGCTACGTATTCTGCTTCTGCTGTTGATAGTGCGACTGTGTTCTGCTTCTTTGAATACCAGGATACTAACATATTCCCAAGCAGTTGGCATGTACCTGTAGTACTTTTCCTGTCCACTTTACATCCAGCTAAGTCAGCATCTGAATAACCAGTAAGAGTAAAATCTGAATCTTTAGAATACCAAAGACCTAGCATTGGATAAGTTCCAATGTATTTGATTATTCTTTTTACTGCAGAAAGATGCGATTCCTTTGGATCTGACTGAAATCTCGCACACATACAAACGCTAAAAAGTATGTCAGGTCTAGATGCAGTAAGATATAATAGAGAACCTATCATGCTTCTATATACCTTCTGATCAACCTTTTTACCATTCACATCTTTGTCTAGCTTGGATGAGTGAGGCATAGGAGTGTCTGTCTTCTTGCCATTTTGCAGACCGAACTTCTTGATAATCTCCTTAGCATACTTTTCTTGGCAAATAAATGTACCTTCTTTGGTTTGTTTTATTTGCAAGCCAAGAAAGAATGTTAGTTCTCCCATCATGCTCATCTCGAACTCGTTCTGCATATTCTTAGAGAATTCCTTGCAAAGTAATTCATTAGAAGATCCAAAGATAATATCATCAACATAGATTTGAACAAGTAGGAAATCCTTACCCTTTTTCTTAACAAAAAGAGTAGTATCTACCTTACCTTTTGTGAAATCATTTTGTAGAAGGAAATTACTTAACCTTTCATATCATGCTCTGGGTGCCTGCTTCAGACCGTAAAGAGCCTTTTTGAGTCTGTAAACATGATCTGTCTTCCTTAGTTCTTCAAAACCAGGTGGTTGATCCACATATACTTCTTCTTTAATATATCCGTTTAGAAATGCACTTTTCACATCCATCTGAAACAGTTTAAAGTTATGAAAACAAGCATAAGCTAGTAATAGCCGTATGGCTTCTAACCTTGCAACTGGTGCATATGTTTCATCATAATCAATGCCTTCTTCTTGAGAATAGCCTTTTGCAACCAGTCTTGCCTTGTTTCTTGTGACCTTTCCTTTGTCGTTCAGTTTGTTTCTGAACACCCATTTTGTTCCAATTACTGGATGATTTTTGGGTCTTGGCACAAGTTCCCATACTTCATTTATCCTGAACTGCTGAAGTTCCTCTTGCATAGCTTCTATCCAGCTTTCATCTGTTAAGGCTTCTCCAACCTCTTTTGGTTCTATTTCAGATATCAATGCCAAGTTGCTGATGATTTCCTTCTGTTTGGATCTGGTCTTTATACCATCTTCTATTTCTCCAATGAAGAGATCTTTCGGATGACTGGACTTATGTTTCCAGTTTTTGTCAAAACGTTCCATCTGAATATCTGCAGACTCTAGATTTTCTGGTTGAGTCTGTACATTGTCTTCTTCCACAGAATCTTCGATCTTTTGAGATTCTAGATGACCTTCTGAAGATACTTGAATATAGGGAAGTGATTCAGATTCATCTTTGTGAGTCTGAACATTTTCTTCAAACCTTACATTCATTGTCTCTTCTACAGTCTGAGAATTCTTGTTGAATACTCTGTATGCTTTGCTTGAAGTGGAATATCCAAGTAAAATACCTTCATCTGCTCTATCATCAAACTTACCAGGGCGATCATTCGAGTTTTTAAGAACAAAGCATTTACATCCAAACACTCGAAAATATGAAATACTAGGCTTTCTACCTTTGAAAAGCTCATAGGGGGTTTTCTCAAGAATAGGTCTGAGAAAGACTCTGTTAATAATGTAACATGCTGTAAAAACTGCATCTGCCCAAAAATGAAAAGGAATCCTGCTTTCAATTAACAAAGTTCTTGCCATTTCTTGCAAAGAACGATTTTTCCTTTCCACAACACCATTTTGTTCTGGTGTGTATGGAGTAGAAAAATTATGTTGAAAGCCATTTTCCTCACAAAAGTCTGAAAAATTTTGATTTTCAAATTCTCCCCCATGATCAGTTTTAATGCAGGAAATGGTATAGCCTTTTTCATTTTGAATTCTTTTTGCAAATCTTGTAAAATATGAGAATGCCTCATTTTTATGTGCAAGAAAGAACACCCATGTAAATCTAGTAAAGTCATCAACAATAACTAAACAATATCTCTTACCACCAATACTTTGTGTTCTTGTTGGTCCAAACAGATCCATATGGAGAAGCTGCAAAGCACGATCAGTTGAAACATGATGTATTGATTTGAAAGAACTTCTTACTTGTTTTCCTAGCATGCAAGCATTGCATAAGTCTGTCTTTCTGTATTTCAAATCTGGCAAGCCTCGAACCAGTTTCTTGTTAGAGATTTTTGAGATCTGTTTCATGCTGATATGTGCCAACCTTCTGTGCCATAGGTCTTCATCCTCTTTGATTGAAATCAAGCAGTGGTTGGAGTTTGGATTAACATCCAGTAGATAGATATTGCCATGTCTTCTTCCTGTGAATGTTTGAGAAGAATCTTTGCTTGTTCCTGAGCATGTATCTTCTTGAAAGTTGATTCTGAATCCTGTATCACAAAGCTGGCTTATGCTAATCAAATTGTAGTTGAGTCCCTTTACCAATGACACGTCATTGATTCTTAGTCCTCCAATATCAACTGTTCCTTTGCCGATGATTTGTCCTTTAGTATTTCCTCCAAAGGATACTTTTCCACCCTTCAGATTTTGTAGATCAGCGAATATGCTTGGATCTCCTGTCATATGCCTGGAGCATCCACTGTCTAGATACCACTTTCTTTTTCTTTTACTAGTGATCTGCAAGATTCACAACAACTCAAGTTTTCTTTGGTACCCAAATTTGCTTGGGTCCATGAGTATTAGTATAGGCTGTCTTAACAAAATCCCTTCGAACAGGTCTCCAGACCTTAGGACATTCATTCTCAAAATGTTGTGGATCTCCACATTTTGAGCACTTGAGTGCACTCCGGCCAACAGGTTTTACAAAATTCCTTTTGAAATGGTTTTTGTAAACTTGTCTAGGAGGTCTTTGTCTTAATCTCTCATTGACTTTTGGAAAATCGATTAAGCTATCACTTTCCTTTACAAATCCAAGACCAGATTTGTTATAGTAAGGAATTTGAATGGAAAGGATATGCTTCAAGGTTTCTGAACCTTTTGAAAAATTTGAAGTAGTTTTTGAAATTTCCTTTTTTAAAACATCATTTTCTTTGGAAAGAAAATCTCGACTTTCTTTGATTTGATGAAACTCTTTTTGGAGAAAGTCGATCCTTTCTTTTTGAGAAACATCCTGTTGCCGTAGTGAAGAATTTTCCTTTTTCAAAGAAGAGATTCTTTTAAGAGCAGTCTTGAATTCAAAACACAATTCATCAATATAGTTTGACACTTCGATAGACATTTCAGAAGGTTTTACCTCAATTTCCACTCTAGGATCAGAATCAGAATCTGAGTCTGAATCTGACTTTGCCATCAGACAGACATCTTCATCACTATCTTCACATTCTGTGTCACTCCAAGTTTCTGCCTTTAAGGCCTTCTTTGCTTTCTCGAATTTGGTCTTCTTTTTCAGAAGTAGACAATTTGGCTTGATGTGTCCATGTTTCCTACAGTGAAAGCAAATTATCTCCTTTGATCTCTGTGTTTCATCGATGGATCTCTTGTCTTCAAAAGGCTTCTTTCCTTTGAGGTCTCTTCCTCTGATTTTCATTTTCTTGTACTTCTTTATGAAGAGAGCCAATTCTTCATCGTCAACATCTACATCTTCAGTGTCTGCATCAGAATCATCGTTAGTTTTCAAAGCAATTGACTTATTACCTCTGGATATGTTTTGCTCATTTCGCTTCTCAGTTTCATATGATTGAAGAGTTCCAATCAATTCATTCACTGATAGAGGCTTGATCCTTTGTGTCTCGCGAAGAGATGTTTTGATGTTGTCCCACTGTTCTGTCAGTCCTCTCAGAAGTTTGTTCACTTTCAATGCATCTGGGATTGGCTGTTCTTGATAAGCAAGACCGTTAACTATGTCAGTGAACCTGTCATAAAAATCAGCAATTAGTTCTCCAGGCTTCATTTTGAAGGATTCATATTGGCCAAGCAAAATATTGATTTGAGTTTCCTTGGCTCGATCTGTTCCTTCGTACATAACATAAAGAGTATCCCAGATTTCTTTTGCAGATTCACAAGCAGCAATTTTCTTATACTCAATAGGAGATAATCCACAATAAAGAGAATAAATTGCTTTAGAATCTAAAGTCTCTCTTTTAGCTATCTCGGTTTGAGATAGAGGAGGATCTGCTGGCTTGCTTGCATCTGCCTTTTCTTTTGAGTCTGAAGACTTTGGATTGACTCCTCTGATAATCACATCCCATTGCATGTGATCGATTGATTTGATGAATGCCTTCATCTTGTTTTTCCAGACGCTGTATTCTTTGCCATCGAAGAATGGTGGTCTGTTGTTACTCTGTCCTTCAATGAGCCCTGGAGCACCATAGCTAGCCATATAGATCATTAGCTCAGAAGTAAAACACTTCAGTAAAATGAGCAACCTGCTCTGATACCAATTGAAGTGGCTAGCACGGGTCACCTAGAGGGGGTGAATAGGTGATCCTTAACAAAACTTATAAATTTCGCGGAAATGAAACGTAGAACAAAAGAATCTGAATAATATTCAGATTAAAGTTAGATCTGAAGAACGAAGTACTGAAATGCAAAACGTAAAATGAGAGATGAGGAAAAGAGAATCTGCACACAGATGTATAGTGGTTCGGCTTATGGCAAGCCTACGTCCACTCTCCCACGCTTACAGCCTACTGGCTGGATTTCACTATGTAATCAAGAGGAATTTACAGACTTTGTGTCTCAGCACTATTGTGTATGATAGGACTCTCCATCTCACACAAAGGCTCTTTACAAAGTAATCCTCAAGATCTTGATCTTAAGTTCAGAACGACAAGAGAACAGATTGGAGTAAACTCAGACTTTGGACTTGTTGATTCTTGAATTCTATCTATCTCTGCTGCTCATGTTCTCCTTAAATACACCTCTTCATCCACGCTACCCGTTGGACAACTCACAGAGGATTATCTTCCAATCTTTACCTTGGACAGACTTGTAAACTAAGGATTGAGTAGCCGTTAGTGATAGATTCTGAATCCCGCTGATTCTGGTCGCCCATACAAGCAGAATCTTGGTTTCCATAAGTAGAGTTTTTGTCCGTTGTAGATCATTCTTGTCTTAGTATTTGATTGTCAATCAATTTGATTAAGATTGAACAAATCAATACTTTCCTTCTATGAAATCCATTCCAGATCACTAGCTGTAATTCTTCGTTCTGGGTTTTACTTCTGAAGAATTACTGCGTCTTCGTCTGCTTCTGAAGAATTACTGCATCTTCATCTGCTTCTGAAGAATTTCTGCATCTTCGTCTGCTTCTGGAAATTTCAGCTTCTGCGTCTGCTTCTGAAGAATTTCAGCTTACGCGTCTGCTTCTGGAAATTCCTGAATCTCAGAACTTTAGCTTTTGTGGGTCCTCAAGAACTCATAGAGTCTGAATTATTTCTGCGTCTGGAAAATTTTCCAGAACTTAAATAATTCTTCTTAACTTGTAAAATCTGAATAACTTCATTCTTAGCTTCCAGAACATATATTCCTGAAATGAAAGGTTCAGAATAAGCATCAGATTTACAAACATTACAGAAGGTTTTGTCAACTTCAAAATCAATAGGAGTTTTCCTCAACAGAAAATACTTCCTAATTAAACCTAATCTAGGAAAAATCATACCTAAACTGATATAAGATTGCGGAGTAAGCAAGGGCGAGATTGAGTAAGGGCGAGAGAGAGTGAAGAGAGACCATAGATGTGAGATAAATCTAAGTAAGTTGTGAATCCATTTAACACTCATATAAATTTAAATTTCCTCATTTTAAACCCATTTATGAATTGAATATAAATAACCCATATAACAATGCAGCTAACCAAATATGGGTCAAGTAATTGGATTAACTCTCGCCAAGTTCACATGACCCAAACAAGCGTCTTGTGTTGGCCAAATCTCGACTTGGATGAATTGTGGTAGAGACAGAGAGGTTGCACGAGTTTCAATCAACTTTTGTGTCTCATATTTGTAAATCTCTCGGACATGTCATTTTTCACTACATTCTTATTTGTATAACGGCCACGTCAAGCTACGCAAATTTGGTGACTCTTTAAATTTCATTGTAGCCATAGACCTTAGAAACATGAAAGATAGTTTCTTCCTCAATCAAGGTCTCGCGAGATTTGGCTGTGCGAGACCCTCATTCATTTGGGTTGCGTGACCTCGCAATAGCTTACTAAGGTTGAGCAGAGGTGGCGGTGTGAACTGTTATCGGTGGGGCTTGGCATCGCCAACTCCTTCACTTCCTTTGATGTTTTTTATTTTCTCTAATTTTTCAAATTTTATTGTTATTTTTAAACTTCTCTATTCATTATCTGTCTTTTTAAGTGATTGAACTTGTCATGTCAATAATGAAAAAAGTCGACTGCACAAATCATATGACTCAGTTGAATTAAAAGATGAAGGCTTCGAGTGCGGATGAGTACCAAAATAGAATGATCCCTTTTGCTTATAAGATGCTGTACATAAATCAAATATGGCGAGCACAATTTTCGAAAGAGCCCTGCATATTCATGTCAACAAAAGACAGCCCAAGAATCAACCTTGTCGTAAAAGCATAAAAGGAGAAAACGAGAAAAACTTTCTAGACCGCCTCAAGACTTGTCATTGCATCGACGATTAATCAACATTAAATATCGGCTCCACGAGATAATAATCTCGTTAAACTCTCCAAATCAAGCACTAAACATCAACGACGAGAACTTGAAAACAGCAAGCGCGAGAGACAGAGAGAGATAAGCAAAGCAGAGGCCTGCGTTCGTGTCCGACCTCTTTCCCTTGCGGAATCTCCAATGTATTTCGTTTCATCCCTCTTCCTCTCTTCTCTTGCTTGCCCGATCGAATCGCTATCTGCCATATAAAATTTCTTAAAATGAGACGAAGGGTAATCCTTCATTGCCCACTTGCTTCTTTTTTATAATGTTCTTGTTTTTACCCCTTTGAGCTGGGGACATTGGAAGGAACAGAGCAAAGAGATTTAACAGAATTGAACAGAGAGGGAGTTGATGGGGATCTTGCATGCGTACGAGGACGCGGTTCAGATCAGCGAGTCGGAGAAGGCGAAGGACACGACTGAGATCACTGTGAGTTGTCCCGACAAGATTGGACTGGGGTGCGATTTGTGCAGGGTCATCTTGCTCTTTGGGTTGAGCATTACCAGAGGAGGTGAGCTCTCTGTTTTGGGTTCTTGGGGTTTCTGTGTTCTATGCAATGCTGTTTTGATGGGAAACAGATCTGTGTTCATGAGTCAGTGGTTGTTCGTTACTTGCGTTTCTCCCGTTTAATTTGGTATATTTATCTGGGTTTTGTTATTCAGTGGAAAAGGATGAAATGGGTCATTCAAAGAATTCACGATCCTCTCTCGAAGTTTTGGTTTTTCTGGAAAAATTGGATTTGAGGGCTGGAGTAGAATGAATGCATGCGATTGTGAGTTTTGTTTCAAGCTTTTCTGGAGACCTCCAGTAAACCAAGGACGATGAGGATAAAATCTCCTACATTTGTATGATTTTTCAGATTTCCATTTGTAGGACTGAGATGCATAGGCAAATGGAGTATATGTCACTGTGTGAACAAGATCTGATTTTGCAGCACCAAGAGCGATTCTGTTGTTTTCTAATTTCTTTTTCTGTTGCATATTCAGACATGTCAACGGATGGGAAGTGGTGCTACATTGTGCTTTGGGTGGTGGGAAAACCAACAAGAAGTTGGAGCTTGTTGAAGAAGAGACTGTTGGAGGTGTGCCCTTCATATTTTTCTATGTCAGGAATTGAGTATTACAGACCAGAGATGGATCAGCCCAAGCCCCATGACATCTTCCTATTGAAATTCTGGTGCTCTTGTGACCGTAAAGGTCTATTACATGGTGAGATTTCTCGTCCCCTAGGTCCCTTTTTGCTTGATAGGTATTAAAGTGCACTCCTGTTTCGACATGGGTACTTTTAATTTGCATTTTAAATTGAGGGTATCTGTCCATTAGTTCAACAAAGCAGATTATAGTATGATCTATGTCTGTATATGATGCGCATAGTAAGAAGCTTAGTATATATCTGACTATAAATCGGGCCTGAAATGTTTATTAAGATGAGAGTCTGAACAGGAAACGAAATGCACAATAGTGTAACATTCAGTCTGTTGAAATTGTTTCACAACCATGTGCAGTCATGACACTGTTTCTGTCCAGCATTTGGCTCCTATGCTACATTGAAGCAAATGCTTCTTGTTCTTGCCATCTTCACATTCCTTTCGCTAGCAGGTTAACATATTTACATGCTAATTTATGATAGATTCAAATTCGTAGATTTTGTAATTTACTTCTCCATTTCAACCTCCTAGAGAAATTGGCATGTCAACTTTTACATGATAAAATTAGCATTCCGAACTGATGTTTCCTCTTAAAAACATCATTAATTAGTCTCCTCAAAAAATGTCAGCTTCCCTTTTCTTCCCATATTCGCTGACAAATGATTCTGTTTCTGCATTTTCTGTTTCCGATATTAGATGTAACAAGGGTCCTTTGTGAGTTGGAGCTAACGATAAAGAGAGTGAAGGTGTCCACTACTCCAGATGGGAGGGTAATGGACCTCTTCTTCGTGACAGACTCCAGGTTTGATGCACCGCCCGCGCTCCGCAACCCCCCCCCCCTTCTTTTTTTATATATTTTGATCTTTTGTTTCTAGTGTTGCTTGTTTTTGCTTATTTTCTTTCTGAAAGACCTCAATTGCCCCTCAATATTTGAAGAAATTCGATTCAATTAATGGGAAGTGGAGAATTCCTATACCATAAGAGCTTGAGACAATCAAACTGCTTGCTGAAAATACTCAAGTATCCTATATCTGACCTGAGTTTAGGCTTTTAACCTAAATGGTTGGTTGATTAAGTTTGGCTGTCTTTGATGAGTGGATGGATAAGCCTATTAATATTTGAAGAACATCTGAAGAAATTTGATTCTATTAATGGGAAGTGGAGAATTCCCATACTATGTGAGCCTGAGCCAACAGAACTAATTGCTGAAAATACTTACAAATCTCATACCTGACCTAAGTTTAGGCGGTTTAACCTAATGGTTGGTTGATTAAGTTTGGCGGTCTTTGATGAGTGGATGGATAAGCCTATTGATATATGAACATCCGAAGAAATTTGATTCTATTAATGGGATGTGGAGAATTCCCATACCATAAGAGCTTGAGCCAATCGAACTACTTGCTGATAATACTCAAGAATCCTATATATGACCTATGTTTAGGCATTTTAACCTAAATGGTTGGTTGATTAAGTTTGGCTGTCTTTGATGAGTGGATGGATTAGCCACCCTACCAGTAGAATTGAAGGTTCAAATCTTTAACTAAAGAGCCAGATATTAGGAACCTAATGTAGTAAAATGGTCCTCTTAATTTTATCAAATTGATGTATAGAATCAGCTACATTGCCAATTATAAGCGACTTCCTACTTCTAAGTCTGGCCATTACCATTGTCCAAGTTTGCTGTCGCATCACTTATAAGGTAAGTAGTCATTGTCAACTATGTGGGGTCATAACACTCCATTTAACGAAGGGTTCACTTATTGTTCGGTTTATACTTAGTACTGTATGCAAGTCAACTCGAAAGCATATAGATTCATTGGTAGAGCTCTTCTTTTGGGTGCTCTATGATCTGGATAATCAATAATGGCGAGACCACTTGCGATATGGAATACTACGAATTAAATACACTTTAATAACTAAATCAAGGATGCTGAACCACTGAGCTTGGTTGATTCAGTTTGTATCTCTCTCTTGTCCGAGATTATGTTCTAAGCTTTGAAATGCTTTCCCTATCATTATGTGCTGGGTGGGCTTCAAATGGGATGACCTTAATTTGACAGTAGTAATCTGATGCAAGATCAATTTGCCTTTTCCTTTCTATACTTATGAATGGCTTGTTTACTTACTTGGGCAGAGCACTTCTTCATACTCAGCAGAGACAGGAGGAAACGATATGTCATCTCAGAGATGTACTAGGGGACTTCATTCTTAGTTGTGAGATTGAAATGGCTGGCCCTGAAGTTGCTGCCTGTTCACAGGGGTCGTTGTTACTGCCATCTACAGTTATTGAAGACATGTTCAGCTTAGAACTATCGAGCAAAAGCCCAAGCGGCTCTCTTTTCTCTAATCCTCTATCTATTATCATGGACAACTCCCTTAGCCAGTCGCACACGCTGGTTCAGGTCCTTTGTCAGGATCATAAAGGCCTAATCTATGATATTATGAGAACGTTGAAGGATTATAACATCCAGGTAGACATATATATGTTTCCAGATAGAACTAAGCATTCTGAAAGCGATTTTTTAAACTACTTGAGAGTTTGTATATGCAACTCCAAACTAGTCCTTGTGCTTTGATTAACTCGATTCAATGCTTTTCCCGCAGGTATCTTACGGACGGTTCTGTGAGAAAGCGAAAGGGAACTGCGAGGTGGAGTTGTTCATGCAAGTGGATGGCAATAAGATAGTCGATCCAAACAAAAAGAATGCATTATGTTCTCGTCTTAGAATGGAGCTCTGGCGCCCTCTTAGAGTGGCCGTCGTGAACCGGGGTCCAGACACCGAGCTCCTAGTCACTAATCCCGTTGAATTTTCTGGACGAGGTCGACCGCTCGTGTTTCATGACATTACGCTTGCTCTAGAGACTCTCAATACTCGGATCTTTTCGGTACTTTCCAATTCCCTTTCTAGCACTCTTGAGGAACGACTCAAGGTATAATCCATATAACCGTACGCTTACCCATCACCATTTCCTTTTCCAGGTAGAAATTGGGAGGCACATGGTATGCAACCGGGAGTGGGAAGTGTACAGAATCTTGATTGACGAAGCCGATAGCTTGTGCGTGCCCAGAAAGAAGATTGTGGAAGGCGTGAGAAACAAATTGATGGGGTGGGAGTAGGTTGAGATGTTGATGTGAGTCAGTTTATTAGTCTCTCATCGCATTAGTGTACAGCAAATTGCTTTCAGTTTTAGCACACAAATCACATCTAGATCATATAACGAGGCAATCACTGTATATCACGAGAAGCTAGGAGACAGATCATGACTAGGCGCTTACCCCCAACTGAGGCTATTTCCATCAGAATACCAGCATTCGCATATCATTGATGTATGTTTTTGACCATAGCAGCGTCGGTGAATTTCTTTTGGTCTCCTGATCCCCTTTCATGTTAAGGATATTTCAAGGTCCGTCCCAGTCGTTTCTGATCCACGATATTGGTTAAGAGTGAACTGCGGCATTGCTGATGGATCTATCTCTGATTCGCATTGCGCTGCATAAGAGTTGAGCTCGGAAGTAGGAGGTCTCGGGTAACCCGATTCTCGTCTTAGTACACAGGGCGGACATGGTCATTCGGAATTTTGCTTCGCAAGTTACTGAAGGCGTGAATGATAGTTATTCTATTTCAGAAATCAATTTCTCATTAGACATAGATTTTTCTATTTCTATTTAATGGATGAGTTTCTGAGCCAAAATACACGTGTGATAACGATACAAAATTTAAGTTTTTGAAATAGAAATTCGTTTGATAACGGTATCAAATTTCTCTTTCCCGAGCGGTCGGCGAGCAGGTAGCGGTGGACGACAAAGAATGGCGGTCGATGGGAGGCGGACGAGGGTGGGTGGCAAGAGGCGGCGGGTGGTAACAGATAGCGAAGGACCATAGCAAGAGGCGGCTAGCATTGGGCGATGGCAGACAGTTGAGGACGACAACTGGCATTAGGTCGTGGCTGATATTAGAGGACAGTAGTCGACGACAGGAGGTGACCGGCATCAGACGGCGACAGAGGACAGTAAGAGGTTGCCAATGGATGGCAGCGACCAATGGTGGGTGGTAGCCAGCATCAAGCGGCGGCGGAGGATGGCAAACGGCCGCTAGTGGTGGCAAGTGGCGAAGGACGGCAACAAACCAAGTTGGTGGGTAGTGACGAAAGGCAATGGTGGGCGTCGAATGGGTGGCTGGCTAGTAGCGAGGGCGAACAATAAGTATAAATTTTATTTCTCATTTCAGTTCTAAATTTAGAAAAGTAAAATTTTTTATTTTTGATTTCTATTCCAAAGCTATTTCTAGAGTAGAATTTTGTTTCATAAATAGAAAAATGAAATTACGTTACTAAATGGATTTCTGTTTGAAACTTATTTTCGGAAATAGAAAAATAGAGAATCAGAATGGTTATCATGCGCGCTTCAAGAGTTTCTTACTATTGTTCATCGGTGACTAGTGGGGTACCGGAAGTTACTGCCTCGAATGGACTTGCGGTCGTACAAAAAGAGAGAAATTGGCGTTGTATCTTGGTTGTAGGGGAGCCAACAGGTTTACTCAAAGATAGATAAACCGCCCATCTTCAAGAAAAAAAAAGGCGAAATAGGTGCACCAATTGCTTGCAGTACTAAAGAACTTGCTTATCTCAAGGCCCTTAAAAGTACTTATTACTTAATGATATGAGCAGTTTCAACTAAGATGAATGAGCTCGCGGAATTCAATATGAAATCCCTATTTCATTGAGTGATTACCGTAAGATACTTTCTAACTAATCGTGAAACTATGATTGTCCCAACTTGTGATGAAATGTTTGTTCGAATAGTAATCACTTTTTACTTCAAATAGCTCTGTCATCGCCGCTCCATTATGGTATCGGTGGCAGTAGAATTGGAATTATCTTAGGTTTGAACAATCCTGTCATCACCGCTTTGTTATGGTATCAGTAAGAAGTAGAGTCGGGATTATCTTAGGGCGCGTTTAGTAACGCTTCTGTTTCTCTATTTTTTTTGTTTTTCTGTTCCCTGGAACAAAAAAAGAATAGAAATCCGTTCGGTAACGCATTTTATTTTTCTATTTCTTGGAATAGAAAAGTGGCCAAGAAATAGATTTGGAGCAGAAATAAGAAGTAGAAAAAATCCACTTCTTTGTTCTTAGAAATAGAAATAGAAATAGAAAGGTCCGGTCCTCAAACCGCAACCTCATCTCCTCCTCCATCGTCCGTCGTCTGCAAACCGTCTCAAAGCACCGGTCCGATCCATTCTAGGCAGAAATAATAAAAAATTTTAATAAATTAATTAAATTATAAAAAATTCCAAAAATTCCAAAAATTCATAAAAATCAGAAAAATTCTCAGAAAATCCATAAAAATCAGAAAACCCATAAAAATTTGTAAAATTTCGAAATTGAAAAAATTTAAAAAAATTCATAAAAAGCTTTCTCGAAAATAAAAAGAGACAAATTTCGGGAAAGTAAAAAGTTTTAATAAAATTTTCCCCAAAAAAATAAAAAATAAAAATTCACATAATGGCTTAGAATAAATTAAAAAATTCAGAAAATTCATAAAAATTAGAAAAATTTCAAAAAAATCCCATAAAAAATTAGAAAATTAAAAAATTCCCAAAATTCATATAAATCAAAAAAAATTCTCAGAAGATCCATAAAAATTAGAAAAACTCAGAAAACCCTTAAATATTTGCAAAATTTCGAAAATGAAAAAATAAAAAAAATTTCATAAAAATTTTCGGAAAAATAAAAAGAAACAGATTTAGGGAAAAGTAAAAAATTTTAATAAATTTTACCACAAAAAAATATAAAAAAAATTCACATAATGGCTTAGAATACTTGTGGCCACCCACTTTGAATGAAATTTAAATTTTTGAGGTGCCCAAGTAGTATTTTTGAAGATTCCTTAGTTTAGGGATTAAAAGGGGTTTTAAACCCCTAAAAATGATTAGACAAACCAATAAATCATGCTTATTGATTTTTTTTCACTTATAACTTGCACTTATAATTAAATAAAAGATATAGATTTGAATGCAAAAAATTGGAAATAGAAATTTTATGCAATTACCAAACGCATTTCTGTTCTAGAAATAGAAATTTTGTGCAGTGCTCAGAAACTCTTCCAGGAAATAGAAATAGAAAAAACTATTTCTGAAAAGAAATTGTTCTCAGAAATAGAAATGTTACCATATGCACCCTTAGAAACCTAAGATCGAGGGAAGATTGCGGAAGTTGAGATTAAATCGTGCGTCACTGGACTAGCCACGTCCACGGTGACTCGCTCTACTCCTTCAAGAAAAAGTCAAAGCCTGAAACGCCCCATGTTCCAGCTAGATTCGTGGAGCAACAGCAGCTCAACCACGTAGATTTTTCTGAAGCCACCCCTCCTCGTGCATGGATGCCACGTGTCCTCCCATCCCGGAGAGCGCAGCTGAGGATCTTACAAAGTGATGAAAGGTGTTTAGGTTGAGTGTAAACAGATGAAACTCAACATGAAATCACATAGTACTTTGTGATAGTGTTGCAGCAAGATCTCTTTATTTTCTTTCATATTGCTCAAAGATCAAAGGCTGAGAGCAACCAGCAATGAACTTGGCCTCACCCCGACCTTTCTGGTGACTCTCGCTCTCTCTCGCTCCTTCCTTCTTCTTGGCCTCTTCTCTCTCGACCCTGCAAACAGAAAGCCGGGAAAAAGAACGACAACCATGTCACTGCTCAAGCCCAACCAGCCTCCATCTCGCACCATTGCCATCATCGCGCTGGCGCTCACGTTCACCCTCTGCTCGTCGTCGCCGGCAATCCTCCAAGTCACGGAGCACAACCCTCTCCTCACCGCTGAGCGCAGGTTCCAAATCTTCATGCGCAAGTACGACAGGAGCTACTCCACCTGGGAGGAGTACTCGTGCCGCCTTGGGATCTTCGCGGGCCGCGGAGCACCAGGCCCTCGACCCCACCGCGGTCCACGGCGTCACCCCCTTCTCCGACCTCTCCCCCAAGGAGTTTGAGAGGCTCTACACCGGCGTCAGGGTTGGCGGAGGCGGCCTGGGCTCCTCAAACGGTGTGGCCCCACCGGCGGAGGAGGACGCGGTGAATGGATTGCCGGAGAGCTTCGACTGGCGAGAGAAGGGAGCTGTCACTGAGGTCAAGATGCAAGTGTGTGCGTTTCCTTTTGGGATAAATACACTTGTTATATATCCCCTCATTTATAATTAATTAACATACTGAGTTGAAGAAAGCTTTGTTAAAGTAGATTTAAAAAAAAGTGGTGATTAGGTCTTCTATGTAGTAGTAAGATAGAAAATAATTGTCAAATGTTGGATATATCTTACCAAAAAAAAAATAATAATAATTGTCAAATGTTGCCCTTTAATTCGGTTGTCTATGAAGACGCTGACCCATCAGAGTGTGGAATTAAAAGGCAATTTCAGATTCATGGTATTGTAGATACAGAACTTGATTGGTATTATAGTCAATTGATTCTGCTGCAATCTTTGCAAGAATTTGTCAAATCTATTAAATTTCATGTACATCTTTCTGTTTCAATCAATTAGGGGTGAGTGGTACTTGATCCAGTCCGATTTCAATGGAATCAATATTAAATATTATTTGTGAACCAGGAATCAATTGTTCAATTCTTTCTTTTGTAGTTTTGATTTGATTTCATAAAGACATGGAAAAAATTGGAAAAATTGGAAATATATAATATATGAAAAAATTGAATAATCGGTTACAATAGGACGAATATTAAATATTTTTCATATATATATTATATTATATATATGAAAAAATTAAAAAATATACATTTATCAGTGCGGTCCTATCCGGTTTCCACCCTAAAACCGGAAATCGGACCGCCTGAAAATCGGTTCCACTTTTAGGAACTGGGAACCGAATCAATATTTTCAAGAATCAAACCAAACCGGTCGGTCCGGTCCGATTCCAATTTGGATAGTCCATATTGCTCACCCCTAGTTTCAATCATCCTAAGTTATATGGAGTTGAACCATTCTTTTTAGTCGCACCACCTATATTAAATACAGATGGTACGATTATGGTGACTCTGTTCAGGCTGACTATTTATATGGTGTGATCTTGGAGCAAAAACTTATTTGATAGATGAAAATTTGTAAACAAGAGTTGCTGTGGTGTAGTGGTTATCACGTTAGTCTTACACACTAAAGGTCCCCAGTTCGATCCTGGGCAGCAACATCAATTTGCACAAGTTTCTCTCGCCATGTCTTTTTTGGTGTCCACTCTTTCCATGTTTTTTGTCCATTTTTTGTTGCGTGATGATCATAAAATATGTAATGTGGTATTTGCAGGGCTTGTGTGGTTCATGCTGGGCCTTCAGCACTACAGGAGCTGTTGAAGGAGCCAACTTCATCGCCACTGGGAAGCATCTCAATCTTCGCAAGCAGCAGCTCGTCGACTGTGATAGCACGGTCAACTCCTAACTGCAATTAACACAGCCAAATGATGTTAAAGAGAAATTCCGTGAAATCAATCGATTGGTGTTGTTAATTGTACTCGGAATTACTGCTGAAATCCTTACTTCGACTCGTTTTTTTGTTGGGATTTTTTTTTTCGAAGTGTGATTTGTCAGAGAAGACAGCATGCAACAGTGGCTGCCACGGAGGCCTTATGATGAATGCGTATAGGTACTTGATTGAGGCGGGCGGGTTGGAAGAGGAGAGCTCGTATCCTTACACTGGGAAACGCGGGGAGTGCAAGTTCAAATCGGATAAGATAGCTGTCTGGGTGGTGAATTTTACCATCATCCCCGTCAATGAGGACCAAATAGCAGCACATTTGGTCAAGCACGGTCCCCTTGCAGGTTTGGAATTCCAATTTAAGAATCCGTCTATCCTCCTTTTCCTTCCTTTATTCATTATTCATTCACGTTTGTGCTCAAAACATCTGGCCCTGTCCGGTGAAAGATGCAAGGCCTTACGTTCTCATAGCTTAATCTAAGGCAAACATCGCGCATGGGCCATGCTGTTTGGTGGTATTGGTAGGTTCTTCCATGACTAACAAGGTTCATGTCTGTCACAATATGATTAGAATTTCTGGGAAGGTCTTCAAATTTCCTAGGATAATCTTTCTGGTATGGGCTAGGAATTGTCTATATTCTATGTCTGTTTTGAATTATTTCAATTGTTAACTTAATGAATAAACTCAGCTAGGCTTCTGACTTGTTGAGTATGCTCTTACGACGATTATGTGAAAAGCCCGCTACTAACCTGCTAAGTGCCTTATCGAACCAGCGGATAAACAGCTTCACTGATGAGCTCTTGGTTTCCGATCGCAGTGGGGCTAAATGCGGTCTTCATGCAAACTTACATTGGGGGAGTCTCGTGCCCGATGATTTGCGGCAAGAGATGGGTCAATCACGGGGTGTTCCTTGTCGGCTACGGAGCAAAGGGGTTCTCCATCATCAGGCTCGGCAACAGGCCGTATTGGATCGTAAAGAACTCATGGGGGAAGCGCTGGGAAGAGCACGGTTACTACCGGCTCTGCTGTGGGCACGGCATGTGTGGAATGAACACCATGGTTTCGGCTGTTGGGACTCAAGCATCGGGCTGAGCTTTATCTTTCTCTTTCTACACTTGTTAAGTATCTCCTTTGTTGTATAATCACATAGATTATGGGTTAATGACGATTGAGATGCACGGTATCCCTAACAATATGGAAGATTCGCAGGTCATGTAATGTGAGAAGGGGAAAGCAAATCTCAGGTGTTTTCTGTCCTGAATAATTTTTACATCAATTGATGGCACGTTGTTCTTCTGATCTTCGCAAGGATAGCGAATCTAGCTCTGATATCACTTATCAAGAGGTTGCGCATAAGAACATTTTCCTATGGGCAAGTAAACTCTAATTCCAATAAATAACATTTTCCTAAATTATCCAGAAGTAATATTTTTGTATCATCTACATATCGCAGCATGATTATGAAATTTAACTAGTCATGTTAATATATACCGAAACATCTACCACTCGGTTATTTACTTTAGAACATTGATTAGAAATGAGAAATTCGAACCAACTTAGGAACTTTAAACAAGTTTTGATCGAAAGAAATCAAAACAAGATTATTTGCAACAACGGGTCCCTAGTCCCATCTCGATTCGGAAAACCACGAACCTTCAACTCCATAGCTTTTGGACCGACGACTTTGCTGTTGCTGGCTTGATCCCTAGTCCCACCCCGATTCAGCAACAATAACTCTCTCATGGTGCATTACAGGTGTACCGAGTAGTAGTGGGATGAGATTTTAAGATGGGTCACTAATTGCATGACAAATGAAAGGATTCTTTCGTTTCTCATTTTCTAGAAGCAGAAGATTCTCTTTTACATGTTTCAACCGCATCATCCTCCCAAACTCACAGCTATATTCCCATGCAATATGTGCGGAATCCACTCTAAAACAGTGGATACTGGATAGAAGTAATTTGCAGCATGTCCTCGACAATAGCACGAGCTATCGTTTAGTTATCCCCTGCACCATTACAGGCCTTATAACCATCTTCTTGAGACCTATTCTGACCACAGCAGCTCCCTTTTCAGCGGATCTGCGACCCCTAAAACATGTATTTTAGGACTAAATTGGCATTTGGATTTATGATTTTTTTGGTTGTTATCCCCTTAATAATGCATAATGGAAGCACATAGCTTTGATCACAAATTTATGGAAAATGGATCCAACTTTAGATATCAAAACAAAGTAGAATTGGAAGATTGGCAATTGAGAAAAGAGGGGAGTGTTGGGGAGAAATTTCCAAAGGATAGATAGAAGTATACAGATAGAAGAAATGAAACTCTATATTTGATTAACATCCAATGGAATAAAGGCATAAACAGCCCCTGAACTTTGGTCAAATGTGTAATTTGATCTCTGAACTTTTAATTTGTTTAATGTAATCTCTAAATTTTAAGCTAATGTTCAATGTGGTTCCTGAACTTTTAATTTGTTTAATGTCATCTCTGAACTTTTGGTATATGTTCAATTTAGTCCTTGAACTATATGAAAATGTTCAATGTAGTTCCTGAAGTTGAATTAATAAAAAGGACTGCATTGAACATTTTCATATAGTTCAGGGACTGAATTGAACATATACCAAAAGTTCAGGGATGACATTGAATAAATTAAAAGTTCAGGAACCACATTACACATTAAATTAAAGTTTAGGGACTATATTGAATAAATTAAAAGTTTAAGGACCAAAATGCATATTTGGCCAAAGTTCAGGGACTATTTGTGTCATTTTTCCATATCCAATCAGGACAAGATGCTAATTACAAAAGTTTAAAAGACAGCATTTAAAACGTCATCGGCAACCGGACCCTAATTCTAATAATAACATTATCCCAACTTAGGATCCCAACGAATCATGTTCATATAATAGATATATATTCACTACTGGATTATTTACTTTAGAGCTTTGATTTGAAATGAGAAAATAGAACCAACTTAGGAAACCTAAACATGTTTTGATTGAAAGAAATATAAACAAAACTATCCGTAATATTGGGCCCCCATTCTCATCCTAATTCGGAAAACCACAAACCTTCTGCTATATAGCTTTTGGACTGACGACTTTGCTGGCATGGTTCTAGTGATACGATGCGGAAATCTGATCAATTATGGTGCTGAAGTTTTTCCTAGTGCAAACATTTCCTCATCCGGTGGAAAATTATAAATGAGCTATTTGAGTGCCGTCGCTTTGTGATCATTTTTTAGAAATAAAGTTGATTAAGAGGGACCACCTTTAGAAAGATTCTCGAGTGCTCTCGGTATACGTGAGTCCGGCTCATCAATTTACGTCAGTGGAGGAGGTGAGAACCCACCTCATCTAATAGTGCAAGTGATTTGGGCTCGTAGGCACCGAGAGAGCATAGAAGTCTTGCTTCTCTTTCTTCTTAGTTCTGCTCCGCAATCATCAAATGTTTTTGAATTGTTTTCTCTCTCTGGGTAAAAAACAATGATGTGTCGATAGGTGAAAACCAAGGGTGACACAACTGTGGAAAAAGAAGATAACAATCATACAGTCCCGAATAGGATCTCGTCGAGTGCTTTTCTATGTTGACACCCCCCCCCCCTCTTCCAAAATAGAAAAAAACTAGTAAAAAGCTGTAATCATCCATATGAGTTAGACTATAAAGCTTAAAAATAAATGTCTTATCTCTGAACACAACTCAAGTGCCAAGGTAATCATGCATAGACGTGCATTACTTGCATGCGTATATGCATGTAGTAGTCACTGCTTGATATGTTTGGTTTGTTTTGCAAGAGTAAACAAACATCAGACAGTCATGTACCTGTAAGACGAGAAAATACTCAGTGATTGTTAAGCATCACATCATCAGCCTACGTGGCGTGCATGTTCCACCCAAAAAATGACACTTGTCGCATGAAATGGCAATGGAAGGAGGCCCTTTTGTCTCTCTCCTCTGGCTGGTTGGTGGGAAAAGCATGGACCACAATAAATATTTATTGCCTCTGCGTCCTCGCTCTCTCTCCTCTCTCCTTTGCACTTTCTGTAACGTGAAGGAGGTCCTTTTCTTTCTCTCTTATGCAACCCATTCTCTCTTCCTCTCCCGAGCTCGCTCGAAGCCCTCCCCTCCTTCTTCTTCATTACCTTCGGCCTTGCCTTTTAGACTCCGGCTCCAGAAACCGCCTGGAACGGCTTCCGATTCCGGGCTCGGACGATTTTGATGGGGAAGTGATTTCCTTTTGGCGGCTAAAAATTGAATCTTGACTTCCCAAACACACTAAAATTCCAGTGCAGATGCTCATTCTCATCGGCTTTCGTAGCTTCATCTGCTAAACCCATCTTCTCTCTTGCTCGCTTGCTCTCTCGCTCGTAGCTTTGGGATTCCGGCGACGCCGTCGACGGCCGTCGGGATTTGTAATGGAGGAGAGAGAGAGGAGCATGGGTACTCTGTTTAAACCCATTTTCTCTCTCTCTCGTTTGTAGCTTTGGGATTCCGACGACGGCGGCTATGGAGGGTCGGTATTCTGCTTCCATGGGTATCCGGGGAGTAGCAAGCAGGTAAATTTTTCTGTTTTTCTGGCAGAGCTTCTTCTTAATCATGATGGCGGGTTGGTTTGTGAATAGCTTAACAATTTATGCAACTGTTCTAGAACTATTCAGATGAGATGTCATTTGTATTTGTGATCACCAGAAAGAATTTGGTTGGAAGCTTAGGATACTGGCTTAAGTCGTCAAAGCTAGAATCGAAGAAACAGTAATGAACTTGAGAAAAGTTTTGTTCTGAACGGAATTATAGTCAGTTCAGTTCATTATAGCCCTCTTCAACGTGCAAGGACGCTAACCTGATTCTGCTACTTTCAATATGCAGGTGTTTTTTGGTATATTTGATGGGCATAGAGGTGCAATCGCTACTGAGTTGGCCGACTTGAGTAAGTACATCATAGATGAAGTGGTGAGAAGAGACCAGGATGAAACAGAGACGGTTACCAGAAGACCGATGTGGATTTTTTCAATGAGGAATCACGAGGCAGCTCATGCTGTGTAACTGGGTTGATTAGAAGGGGCAACCACTTCGTGTCTAATGCTAGAGATTGTCCAGCTGTTCTTTGTAGAGCCGGCATTGAAGAGGCTCGTAGATCTGATCATAGGCTTTGCAGGGAAGATGGAAAGGAACGGATCAAGTCTCTCACAGCATTCTATTCATTTTTTACGTGTAAAAAGATACTGCGTGGCAAATTTATATGAAATTAAGTTCCTTTACCTTAGCCACTTCCATTCTGAAATCGCTTGAGTTACCAAGCTCTGCTTGTGTTAGAAGCTTGTGAGATTTCTATCCATTTCATGAAAGCTAAGATTAATGATCAAGCTGTTGTATCAGCATGTATATTATGTTTTATTTCTATATATACGGAGCGGGTCTATCCATTTATTTCACTTGAAAAAATATTCTTTTCCATTGTCGTGGCTGTGAAAGTCATTCAACATACATGATTTATGTCCTAATGCAATGGCTTCCCTTCTTGTCCTGGAGTTTCAGTAAGCACCCATCATGAAGGGAGCTTCAATAGAAAATGGAGTCCCCTCATAGTTGTTCAATAGCATAACTTAGGATTGTTGTTGATAACGTGGTTGCAACTTGCAACAGATAGGTTTTCAGAGCGAGATTTGGATATCCAAAAAATGGGTCGTTTTTATGATTCATATCGCAATTCAGCAATAAGTAAAGTGTTCACACTCCAATTTTTTTTTAAATATGTCAACGAGTTTATCCAGCATTGATTCAAACTCAAATGCGACAACCTCGCTAAACAAATATGAACGAATCCCAAAAAAATAAAGAAATCAATCCGTCTCGAGTCGATTAATCCTATGGATTTCAAATCAAACGAATAGAACATCTGGCAGAAAGCAGAAAGAACTATCAGAAGCTGAAGCTGCTATCGAGAAAAACGGAGAGAAGTTCTCTTTTTTTTTCATCTGGGTATGGCAGATTCATCAGATAGAACACTTGAGTTCGCCTATAATTTCCAGCTGACTCGAGATCGGGTCAGCCATGCCCAACTCAGAAAGTGCAAGCAAGCGAGCGAGAGAGAAGATGGGTTTAGCAGATGAAGCTACGAAAGCCGATGAGAATGAGCGTCCGCACAGGAATTTCAGTGTGTTTGGGAAGTCAAGATTCAATTTTTAGCCGCCAAAAGGAAATCACTTCCCCATCAAAATCGTCCGAGCCCGAAATCGGAAGCCGATCCAGGCGGTTTCTGGAGCCGGAGTCGGAAAGGCGAGGCCGAACGTGATGAAGAAGAAGGAGGGGAGGGCTTCGAGCGAGCTCGGGAGAGGAAGAGAGAATGGGTTGCAGAAGAGAGAAAGAGAAGGACCGCCTCCTTCACGTTACGGAAAGGAGAGAGGAGAGAGAGCTAGAGCGCAGAGGTAATAAATAATTTACTGTGGTCAGTACTTTCCCCGCCAACCAGCCAGAGGAGAGAGACAAAAGGGCTTCCTTCCATTGCCATGTCATGCGACACGTGTTGTCTTTTGGGTGGAACATACACGCCACGTAAGCTGATGACGTGGTGCTTGGCAATCACCGAATATTTTCTCATTCGTAAGACTTCTAAGGGTGCGCATGAGAACTATTTTGTACCCGGAAACTATTTCTGAACAGAAATGATTTTTTTTTATTCTGTGCCCGGAAACAATTTTTGAGTATTTTAAGGCGTTTGGTAATTATCCAAAATTTCTATTTCTAGACTAGAAAAGAATAAAAATGCGTTTGGTAAACTACACAAAATTTTTGTTCATAAATAATATTTTAATGATATTTTGATTTTTTTTACCCTTTTCTTCTTTGGCCATGGTCGGTCGCCGGCGGCCGGCGACTGGCCATGGTCGGTCGCCGGCGGCCGGCGACCGGCCACAGCCCAGGGCCGGCGAGGGCGTCACGGCCCTCGCTGGCCGCCGGCGGAGCCGAGGGTCGCCCTCGCCGGCGAGGGCGAGGGCTGGACCCTCGCCGCCTGGGCGAGGCGGCCTCGCCCAGATCTGGCGAGGCCCAGCCTCGCCGTCGCGACCCACGGCGAGGCCGGCGTCGCCGTGGGTCGCGACGGCGACCCTCGGCCTCGCCCAAGCGGCGAGGGTCCAGCCTTCACCCTCGCTGGCGAGGGCGACCATCGGCTCCGCCGACGGCCGGCGAGGGCCGTGACGCCCTCGCCGGCCCTGGGTTGTGGCCGGTCGCTGGCCGCCGGCCTAGGCCAATGAAGACCAACACAAACAAGAAAAGAAAAAAAACTGATTCTCAAAATTGTGCCGAGAAACAAGAAGCAACTTTTTTTACTTCTTGTTTCTCTTCCAAAACTGTTTCTCGGCACAAATTTTTGCAAAAATGTGCCCGGGCACAAAAAATTTACCAAACGCATTTCTGTTCCCAAACCATTTCTGGAAACAAAAGAACAGAAATTTTTACTATTTGGCACGTTGCCAAACGCGCCCTAAGACTAAATCTTCTTAACCAAACACAGTCCAGGCCTTTAAATTTGCTATCAGCTCTGCTTCCACTAAAGCAAATTATGGCAGTTTGAAATCCAAAGCGATTTACATTCTCCCGATCATGCTCCTGGAAATTCCTTATAATTGCAAATCACAATCTTAACATTAACATATGCAGTGTAATTCAAGAAACCCACGATAACAGCTATGAAAGTCTATTCTTAGGTTTAATTGATAATGACTAACAATTCTCAGGACGTTTTAGACTCGTGAATGTGTTTCTATCTCATGCCCATCAACCCTCTTTTAAATTGAAGTATAGTGCCTCTTGCTACTTTTTCTCATTTTTTGGAGTGCTTAGGAGTGGGAGTCATTACACTATCTTTTGATGGAGTCTCCATGAGTTCACCTTTTAAAAAGCGTTCATAGTGCTTCTATCGAAGGTAAAACTATAGGAACCGAGTAGCAAAAACATTTCTTGAACTTTTTTCTTTTTGGATAAAAAAACGTTGACCCCAAAGAATAAAGTTGTCGTCTTTGCACGACTGAGAAAAATAGCGTTGTCATCTTTCATCTTCGGAAAAGATACCAACATCGATGTCATTTTGTAATTACTACATGAGGCTTAAGAGCACTGGAAGTATCTACCAACATTATTCACGTTTGATATGATCCATACTTTTATGGTCTTGGTCTACTCTATTTTTTCTTCAATCCCTCGCGGATGAAGTCTTGGTCTATTATTAAACGATCACATCAAATAGTTAAGAGAGACATTTTCAAACTAGTACGATTCATCTCGTGAACTATATTAGTCTTCTTTGATTAAGTTATTTATAGATGTAATATGCAACACAAAGTGTTTTTAAAAAACTTTCAAGGGGTTAATTGAATAATTAAGCAATTACTTTGTATGTGGTAAATTTGGTGACCAAATCATAATGTGTTCTGCTCAGAATAATTTCAAAGGCTACCAATGTCGTCTTGTGAGTGCAGCCTCACGGATGCACATTAACAAAATAAGGGAAAATTATCAGAACAGTCCTAAACCTATTAAAAGTATGCTAATTTAGGATTGAATTCTGCTCTGCAATCATCGAATGCTTTTGAACTGTTTATATTCTCTGTCCGAGTCAAAAACATTGGTGTGCCGATTAGAAGCTCGTCGAGTGCTTTTCTATGTTGGCAGGCCACCAAACTCCCTCCCCCATAAAAAAAAAAACCCTAGTGAAAACCTTTCTTGAACTTTTTTCTTTTTGGATAAAAAACGTTGACCCCAAAGAATAGCATTGTCGTCTTTGCACGACTGAGAAAAATAGCGTTGTCGTCTTTCATCTTTGGAAAAGATAACAACATCGATGTCATTTTGTAATTACTACATGTGACCAAAGAGGACTGGAAGTGTCTACCAACATTATTCACGTTTGATATGACCCATACTTCTATGGTCTTGGTCTACTCGATTTATTTCTTCAATCCCTCATGGATGAAGTGTTGGTCTATTATTAAACGATCACATCAAATAGTTAACAGTAACATTTTCAAACGAGCATGATTCATCTCGTGAACTATGTTAATCAACTTTGATTAAGTTATTTATAGACATAATATGCAACTCAAAGTGTTTTTAAAAACTGTCAAGGGGTTAATTGAATAATCAAGCAATTAGTTTGTATGTAGCAGATTTGGTGACCAAATCATTATGTGTTTTGCTTAGGATAATTTCAAAGGCCAAACGTCATTTTGTGAGTGGAGCCTTATAGATGCACATTAACAAAATAAAGAAAACTTATCAAAACAGTCCTAAACTTGTCGAAATTATGCCAATTTAATATTAAATCTTTCTTAAGCCAATTAAGTTGTAAACCTTTTACATTAATTTGTGCCAATTCAGTTCATTCGACAAGAAAATTTTTAGTGATTTCAAAGCGCCACGTTAATTACTGAAATGGCGTCCTAGAATAAATTGATATGTGTCCGCTGAATTAGAATTAAAAAATATATAAAAGACCAATTTCTCCCTTCTTTCTCCTCCATCCTTCGTGAGTTGATTAGCAGCAGTGGGAAGGTGACCTTTAGACGGCCATGGCCGTCGTCACCTTCATTGGCATCCCTCCTCCATGACCCTTGTCACCTTCATCGGCGTCCCTCGTCCATGGCCTAACGAGCTGTCATCAATCGTGGTCATGGCTTCAGATCTGGCCGAACTTCCAGATCGAGCTGCCCCTTCTGACGATGCTTGGCGCTAACGACGGCCATGAATAAGTGACACGATGCTTGAATGAGTTTGGCCATTAATGGCCAGATCTGGAGTTTTGGACAGTGATGTCGAGAAGGTGACGATGGCCATGGACGAGGGATGCGATGCCAGATCTGGAGGTTGGAAAAAAATAGAAAAAGACGAAGCCAGAGGGTTAGGGCCGACCGTGAGCGACATCAGTAGGGGTCCTCCATCATCCATGGCTACAAGCTTTGCTTGTCCATGGCTTGCAAGGAGCCTTATCCACAGACATGGCAATTGTGGATTATCCATGGCTGTGAGTTTTGATGGTGAGCTCTACATTAGCAATGGGCGTGATGCTTTGAAACCACTTAATATTTTCTCCCATTCGACCAATTTTAGCTAGAAATTGCTGACGTAAACGTCGGCATCTTACATGGCGCAATCAACGTTGACATGGACAATTTAAATAATATTTTAATATTTTTGTATTTTTTTATTTCTTTTCCCTTTTTTTCTTTATTTTCTTCCCTTCTTCCTTTGGGAGGTCACCGGATGTGACCAGCTA
This sequence comes from Syzygium syzygioides, assembly GCA_031216285.1. Classification (NCBI taxonomy): domain Eukaryota; kingdom Viridiplantae; phylum Streptophyta; class Magnoliopsida; order Myrtales; family Myrtaceae; genus Syzygium; species Syzygium syzygioides. The sequence continues at coordinate 3,160,902 of CM062251.1, read as the reverse complement.
GAGGTGAGGGCCAGCAAGGGTGACCTCCTAAAGGAAGAAGGGAAGAAAAAAAAGAAAGAGAAAGAAAAAAAGGAGTAAAAAAATAAGAAAAATATTAAAATATTATTAAAAATTATTCACATTAGCGCCGGCCATGGCACATAGGATAGCCGACGTCAGCGCCGATCAGTCAAAATTGACCAGATGGACTAAATTAGCATAAATAAAAATGATTGAGGACTCAATTGGAAAATAAAAGTTTAAGAATAAATTGGCACAATTGCAATGGGTTTTTAAGAATTTTTTTTGGTAATTTTCCCAACAAAAAAATATGTATGAATCCCTAGAATTAGTCAAGTTGTACAAAGAAAACATGGGAAAAATTCAGAAAATTTAAATAAATTACAAAAATCGTCTATATTAGTAGGGGTTAGCAGCCGGCCATGTCATGAAGGATGGCCAACTGACTAAACCACCACGTTAAGGGTTTCCAATCAAAATTGGTTAAATGCATTACATTGAAAAATTATCAAAATGTTTATAACTAAATTGACCAAATTAAAAGTTCAGAACTAAATTGGCTGTTGTACAATAATTTTATGACTTTTTAGATAATTTTCCTGATATAACTTCTAAGTGAGTGAATGGAGTAAAAGTTTATAGGAGGTATCTGTAGTCAAAAGTAGTAACTGGACGAGGCTGTAATTTTTTTTTAAAATAGCAATTTTCCTTAGTAGGAAGCAAATAATTTTGCTTTGTGAGACAACAATTTTTCTTACGTAGACAACATTACTACTCGCTTCGTGGTGGAGCAGGAGCAATTGTAACAATTTATTTTTTGAAAAATATTTTTTAAATTATTTATTTTTTATGAAACAGAGAGAGTTTAAGGATACATCACGTTGGAAGCCCTGGTCCGCAAGCAGCTGATTATCCAATAATTGCACCATAGATGTAAGTGAATTCGCTTCCTTAGAATGACTTTGCACGACCAACAAAAATAACGTCGTTGTCTTTCTTTTGTATAAAAGAGACGAACTGTCATTTTCTAATTTGCTACAGGGGGGCCCAAGAACACCGGGAGTTCCTGTCCACATTATTCACGTTGGGTATGACCTAGACTTTTGTGGTCTCGGTCTGCTATTTTTTTACTTGAATCTATGAAACTCCAAGACTACGTGTAAACCATGGAGTAATGTGTACGGTTCCCAAGGTTGATCTAAGTGGAATGCTTAGGTTTGAACATATTATTTGTTGCGTCTTAACCAAGCGTTTAACCACTCGACCAGTCTCTTATCGATAAAGTATTGTCTATTATGAACACTGACATCCAATAGATACGAGCGACTTTTTCATATGAGCACTATTTATCTCGTGAACCATGTCGATCACCTTTGATTAAGATAGTACTAGATGAATTTTGTTATAAAATTTTTTGAAAATTCTCAGGGTTATATGAATAGTCAAGGAATTAGTTTGTTTATGCAGATTTAGCGATCAAACCACTACATATTCAGCTCAGGATACTTTCTAAGGCTACAATTGTCGCTTTGTAAGTAGAGCCTTACGAATGCATGATGTTGAGTTAGAAAAGTTTGGATATACCATGCATATGGACATGTATTAAGCCTTGGTGGAACTGAGCCGACTGCCGAAATCTTGAGATATGCCTCGAGGGACTTAGGCCTGAGTGCCAATGTCCTAGACTCAGCTGTCAAAGACCCGAGCCAGGCACCAAGGTCTTGGACCCGGCCTCAAGGGACCTAAGTCCCGTCTCAGGGATTTTGAGCCAAACCTTGAGGGATCGTGGCCCTAGCACGAGGGTCCAAGGCCTGGCCCTAAGGGAACTAGGCCCAATTGCTAGGGTCTAAGGCCTAGCCTCAGTGGGACCTAGGCTCGTGCTGCGAGGTACCCAAGCTAGCCACTGGGGCCCTTGGCACAAGCAGAGAGGACTCACACACGACTGCTAGGGTCCTTGGTTCAACCTTGGGGGAACCAATCCCAAGCGCCTGATCCCTAAAGACTTGGTTCCAAGTGCTGAAGGTTTGGGAAAATGACACAAATAATCCCTAAATTTTGGTTAAATATGCAATGTGGTCCCTAAATTTTAAATTTGTTTAATGTGATCCTTGAAGTTTAGCCCAATACTCAATGTTGTCACTGAACTTTAAATTTGTTCAATATGGTCTCTAGACTTTATGTACATGTTCAATTTAGTTTCTGAATTGTACGAAAAATGTTGAATATTCTTAAATTGAACTCTCTCCTGAGAGTGATATGTAATTTGCCAGATTTGGGCACTCTTTTATTGACCTAATTCCCTAAAAAAATCCCAACTTTAGGCCAAATTCCAAATTTACCCCGAACTTTTTTTTGTCTAAAAAAAACCCTATACTTTAGGTCCAGTCCCAAATATGCCTTGAATTTTTTTTTGTCTAAAAAAACCTCAAAATTTAAGTCCAGTCCCAAATATACTCCGAACTTTTTTGTATCTCAGAATTTAAGTCCAGTCCTAAAGACTTTTTTTTTGTTTTGTGTAAAAAAGATCATCAAAATTCAATTTATTTTCAAAAATATACTCCGGTGATCTAGTCTCAATTTGACGTGGCACTTTCACGTCGATAACAAATCCACATTAACAAAGTAATGAGGCTTTTTTTAAATAAAGAAAAGTTCAAGGCAAATTTGGACTCAACCTAAAAATTGAATTTTTTTTATATTAAAAACTTTTTTTTGGGTGGATTTGTTATCATCCTTAACTTTCATATTCTAGATCGGTCAACAATTTTTGTTGGGTTGGATTTATTATCGAAGTGGAAATGCGACATCGGCCTGTACCTATCGCTCTATTACTTTGCTGATATAGATTTGTTATCGACATCGAAGTGCCACATGAAGTTGGGACTAGCTAACGGGAGTATATTTTTGAAAATAAACAAAATTTGCTGATTTTTTACACAAAATAAAATTCGGGGCAAATTTGAGACTGAAGTTAAAGTTTGGGATTTTTTTTTAAACAAAAAAAAAGTTTGGGGTAGATTTGGGATTTGACCTAAAGTTTGAGGTTTTTTCTAAGAAAAAAAAAGTTCGGGATAGATTGAGGACTTAACCTAAAAGTTGGGTTTTTTTTTGGAATTCACTCCTCATTTATCATACCCGAAAACAAAAAAGCTGCTTCACCGAAAGGCTGAGTTGGCCGTTGGAACGACTGAATTGGACTACCTGAGTTCACCTTCCAATTCTCAAATGTCTATACTCGTATCAACATATATGCAGAGTTGATTTTAGTGATGAATTTAAATGGTCAACGCGTAAGTCAACATTTCCCTGTTATCATCACTTTCCCTTATAAGTAACCAACAATGTCATGGGATCCTCCGATAAGATCACAGACCAACGAGAAATTCCTCTCCAACCTCAAGCTAGCTCTCATTCATGGCTGACAGGTAAAAACCTACCTCTCTCTCTCTCTCTCTCTCTCTCTCTCTCTCTCTCTCTCTCTCTCTCTCTCTCTCTCTCTCTCTCTCTCTCTCTCTCTCTCTTTGGGAGCTCGTTCTCTCCACTCATTCTTTCTTCTATTGCTTGTCTACAGCAAGAACAGCAAACCCACCGCAGAAGAAAATGAAGAGGAGCGAGTTGACGAGAGGAAGTACTTCGAGAAGGTGCTCGACGACGTCATGAGCCTCAACTCCCTCTTCACCGTAGCCATCTTCGTCGGTCTCTCCCTCGCCCAGCCGGGCCAACTCCATAGCCTTGAGGACGACCACACTTGCCACCCGGACATCAAGATACGCAAGCGGCTTGTAGCCTTTGAGATTGCCTCCTTCAGCTGCTTTGTCTTCTCCGGCTTCCTCGCCAAGACCGTCAAGATCTGCCTCTATATCTACAAGAAGCGGGATGGCTTGCCCGGCGGCGTCGTGAAGAACCCACACCGCCAGTGGAAGAGCCTTGTCGGGTTCTATTTTTCGATCTACGTGACCATGGTCGGGTGCCTACTGCTGCTCCTGGCCATGGTTGACGTCGTCCAGATCAAGCTCGGCCGGCTCTCGTGCGACAGCGAGTTTGCAGTCAGCACTGTCTCCGTCATGGTCGGCACCATCGGCCTCAGCCTGCTGATCTACTTCACTACAGTGACCTACGGCCTGGTGTTCACCGCCAAGAACATGCTGCGCGCCCCAAGGCAAGGCGGTGAATACCAGCAACGGTTTTCCCGCCGCGGTTGAGAAGGTGTGACGATGAGAGGCGAGAAGTTAATTAGTAGGGCAATCTAAAATATGGACTTATCATATAACATATATCCACTAAGACGATATATCGTAGGTCCATGTATGTACGGTATGTCTTAAGTGAAGGTGCTATCTTCTCGTGCATTCCATGTTTATTGCACGTCCTTCGAATGAGTTTCCATTTAATAGTTGACATTGATTTACAGATATCATACATTAACTGAACGTAACAACTCTCGCTAAGTTCTGAATCGATTACTTCTTGAAATGTTAATCGAAAAAATAGAATACACACATTGCCAAAAATTTTATGCAAACGGCCTGATCCACTTTGATTTGAGCATCGTGATGAAAATTATATACAACCGGAATTGATCGATATATTCCTCCAAACAAACAGGAAAGAAACGCAAGACAAAACGTAAATCATGGATCAACTAGGGCCTCTAAAGGGTTTGGTTAATAATAAGAAAGATGAATCTTATGCAAGTACTGTGAAATAAGATTTTATCGTGTACGATTCCCTAAATATTCATTCCAAAAAATATGAAGTTCGAAACAATTCTTGATTCGAGGATTATGACTCTTGCTTTTATCAAATCAATGATATATGAGATCGTTTGTGTAAGTTTTTTTCTACTAGCAGAGTTACTGCTACTGTTAATCCATTTGAAAAGGCACAAAATTGCTTAAAACTCCGTCTTTCTTGCTTCTGATCATGTACGAGGAGTAGCCAAAAACAGAAAAAAGAAAGAAAACACACAAAGTTGCGGGGCCAATGCTTGTCTCCGCGAAAGACCGAATGGGACAGACATGTCGCAGCCACTGCTTTTTCTCCGTGAGCTGGCCACTCACGTCTCTTTCATTCTCTTACGGATCGGCAATACTTTGGCAATCAATAAAAAATAAATGGGATAATGACACAAAATAATCCTTAAATTTCTGCTTAATGTACAATATGGTTCATGAATTTTTTGCCCAATATGCAATAAAAAGGCAATATTGAACATTTTCATTTCAGGGACCACGTTGCACATTGAGCTAAAAGTTTATGTATCACATTGAACAAATTAAAAGTTCAAGGACCATATTGAATATCAAGCTAAAAGTTTAGACACCAAATTAAAAGTTTACACATTGAACCAAAGTTCAGGGACCATTTGTGTCATTTTCCTAAAATAAATTTAAGTGTCTGACTAGTTATTAGTAGCTAGATTAACAAGAGAAAAATTAATTACACGAGTAGATTATCATATTTGACTTCTTAATAAGAAAGATCTAAATGTGTTATCAAACAAGCAAGAATTGTACGAAAGTGATTGGCTTTTTTACAATGTTGAGTTTTCAAAAGAAACACTGCCAGCACAAAAAAGTAAGAACCTCCAACAGATGGATTTCGAATGTTGGCATGTGATGGTCATTTGAGTCGTTACTTACTGTGAAAATATATACGTGTCATGATAGTGAAAATGTATTTTAAACTTCGTGGCAGTGAAACATGGTGTGATTGATAAATCACGATTGCCCACTTACTATGAATCTTGTTCTACTTGGCACCATGTGTTTATGTATCTCGCTATTGATTGATTGGTTACGCCTCATTTCATTGCCACGTGATGTTTTCGTCATATAAAACGCCTTCTCTTTGATCATCCCTGACATTGGGAAAAAAAAAAGATATATCTGGTTTACGATATGAAGTAATGTTAAAAATATTAAACAGATTTTTCAAAATATTACGACTTTAAGAATGCATATACTGTTAGTATCTCATATTCAAGCATCCCAAATGTAACAGCATTTATGAACTGATCTTAACACTTTCAACACTATTTATAGCGTAGTTCTTTAGCATCTAACAAATAGTTCGGCCCCCTCCTCTCTCCCCGCAACCTCATTCCAAAGAGAAGCAAAATGATCAAGATGTTTTTCTATGAATGAAAGAGGTAAAGTAAATAATGTGGCCCACGCTTCTTGACATTTGAAAAATTCTATACTTATACAAATGTCCACTAGCAATATGTTACATCAATTAACTTATTGATTTCACATCGGAGAGGTCCGAGCCTTTAAAAGATAACACAAATACAATCGCGAAAATGTTCACCGCTAAGAAATCCAGCTTGGGATACATGACATACGACAAGAGAAATCCAAGATGTATACCAATCATATGAAGAAATTAGGTCTACAAAGTTTATAAAGTGAAGATTGTGGGACAGGGCATGGCAGGGCATGAAAGTTTCCCCCTTTCCGACTAGCCTCGCCCTGGCGGGATGGCGCTATAGTCACTTGGATGGATAAAATTGTCATTTCTATGGTCCGCGCGATATTTTGTACGCACTCCACACATAACCTACCAATGTAGATGAGGGTGGCAACAACTAACAAACTTCAGGTCTGAAGATATTGACCGGAAGATGCACATCAACTTCACTCGCTGTCCAAGCTTACTGTGTAAAAAATGGTGGCTTCGGTGCATCTGCGGGTCGCTATCTCCATCTTCATGACATTCTGCAATCATGGACCGAGGTTAATATTTGGTAATTCTAGCTCATTATGGACTCCATCTAACGTCTAGCAGAGTCCTCGAGCATTCATTAGGTAAACCGGTTTTGTAAAGATGTGATGGATATACACTCAATCACGTCGATATAATAAATCTTTTAGTCCGACAGATTCTCATGATTCGATTGGCTCGGTGTAATAGAATGAGTTCGGGTGAACACGAATCAGTTTGTATGACCAAATGGTCGTGTGGCACGTTTACATTATTCGTGTGCGGTCAGAATTGCGCCGAGGTTCAATTTAAAGGAAGAAAAACGAGGAATTCTCTCCCATACTAAGCCTCGGCGCATGGTTGCATCCTGAAGTCTAAAAGGCTTAACAAGACAAGATACAGAAGAGCGAAAAGAAAAGATATCTCTCCCATGGCGACTCCCAGAAACGGGCATCTCTCTTTCTATCTCGAACTTTTACTATGATTTTTCGATGCATCTCTTGTTTTTTCGCTGCATACGTGAATCGTTATGCTTTTGTTTCTGACCTTCTCGTCTTCATTCTCTAGGAATGGCATGAAAGAAGAAGGGGACACGGTGGACGAGAGGAAGTACTTCGAGAAAGTGCTGGATGGCATCGTGGGGCTCAACTCGTGGTTCACGGTGGCCATGTTCGTGGGCCTCTCGCTGGCGAACCCTGGCCTGGTCCGCAGCCTCGAGGAGGACCGCCCCGAGTGCGACCCCAGCCCGAAGATCCGCAAGCAGCTCATCTTCTACGAGATTGCGTCCTTCAGCTTCTTTATCTTCTCAGGCTTCCTCGGGAAGACCGCGAAGATTGTCCTCTACATCTACAAGAGGAAGAAGTTCACGGACCCTCACAGGAAGGTGCCCAGCCTTGTGGCGTTCTATCTGGCGATCTACGGGACGATGATTGGGTGCCTGTTCTTGCTCTTGGCGATGGTCAATGTCGCTCAGATCAAGCTCGGGAAGCTCTCGTGCGGGAGCGATTATGCGGTCCGCACGGTGACCGTGCTGGTGGGAGCAGTCGGAGTGGCTCTGATGATATATTTCTTCACGGTGTCATATGGTATGCTGTTCACAGAGAGACCGATATGCAAAGCTAGTCCTCCTAGAGATGCTTAAAACCATGTTTGAAAATTTTATAAGCTTTGTCAGACTTATATATCGTGATGAAGTGTTGTCGTGGAAGATGTAATCCTATTGCTGCGCAAAGTGGTCATTCTTAATTCATCTTGCGAAGAAGATGACAGTAGGCATCTCAAATTCATTGTCCTGAAATGTACTTGCCCCCATCTTTCTCTATACCGTCATTGTCACCGTTGCCGACCACGGCCACATCCACCACTGCCATCACCAACCACCCTCTTCATAAGAATCATGGGAGTTGCAATTTGGATCACCATCACCGACCTCGGTTATGAAGTCATGGACCTCCAATATCACCAAATAGAAAAAGTATTAAGAGAGAGAGAGAGAGAGAGAGAGAGAGAGAGAGAAAGATGACTAGGGGTAGAGAGCATCTATGCAGCTCGTGGTGTCGGCCAGAGACAAGGAGCCGAGGCTGGCACGGTGGCGGCTAGAGGTGGACGCCGGCTCTAATTAGGCGGGTGGCCGCTCTAGCAGGTGGTTGGCTGCAAACACCATAACCATACACTTCCTACAAAGCATAATTGTGAGTACTAGCGGCTCACTCATGCTACGCACGAGTCCACGTATGCTTGAAATAACATTGTGAAACTTGTGACCAATGAAAATTGGGAGATTTCTTCGGCATTAAAGATCTGTGCAAAGAAATTTCTGCAATTTCTACAGGATCAGATCTAAGTTAAAAGCATCAATCAGTGAACCGAGTTCATCATATGCAGGCTGTTTTGCAAAATCAGATATCTAGGCTAAATGGTCTAAATTCAAAAGGAAGACAATAAACTTCAGACGAATTGGCAGGTCGAGAGGATCATTCATAGTAGATGCTTTATAAAAAATGTGTACATACCAAGTGCGACGACAATCGCTAATTTGATCTTTCCTCTCAAATCTTAAGTCCTTTACAGCGCGAGTATGTAAGGAAAATCCACTGGAAGTCTACGACATGGCTCGTGTAATCTTAGCTTATGAAAATGCATTGTCAATATAATGAGAAAGAGGTTTCTAGTTTAATACAATTCTACTAAGAACATAAACAGGAGTTACATCTCAATATACAGTATACACACTGCCAATATATTCGGGAAGTGGCTACTCTCCGTACAAGTCGGTTTGATGCATAGGGTACAGGTCAGTTTGATGCGTAGGGAAGAGCTTCAAAGTTTTCTTCGCTAGGTTCCGGATGTCTTCTCTACTGGATTCAACTGAAATTCTTTGTATTTGTTTCACCGCCCCACTGGACATGAAATCCCTCCAATTATCCTCTGAAAAAAGCAACGTGACTCCATTAAAAACATATAAAAAGCAAGAATAGTATGATGCCTGCCAAACGCTCATGCCAGTAAAGTAATGTCTGTCGTATCATTTATTCGACCGACATTGAATGTCCACGTGATAGACGAGTAGATTACTGTTTTGCGCCAAGTGGCACAGAGCGAGCTCAATATGGCGCTTGATTGAAGTAGAAGCGCAGTCGGAGTTTGCAAGCAACCACTCAAGGGCACCATCTTCCATGAGAAGTGAATGGCCTTTCCGATGTCCTACAGGAAGTCGACTCAGATTTTGAAACAATAAAAGGCCATTGATCTACCAAGTGTTATCAAGTGACATCCTGAAGAGAATGACTAACCTTGAATAACCGCTCGGGATTCACATTTGGCAAAATTAGCGATTCCTCTAGCAATCTGTGCTGTGACATCATTAGTCCCTGATCTAACCATTCCCAGAAGTGCTTCCAGGCCTCCATCTTCCTTCAACATCACATGCAATTTTTCTGTCACATACAAACTTCAGGGCATCAGTCCATCAAATAAACACCATCACAGAGAAAGCAGAAGCAACATGTAGTTCCTATATCATATATAAAAATCATATGAACGTGTGATTAAAAACCCGGTTCTCCTCAATTCATGTCCCTCAAACGAGGTTGTACAGGTTAGACCAAATAACTGGGTTTCTCACCACAGGAAGATAAACTAGAGAGGATGAAGAAGCCAACATAATTGAATTACAAAGACTATGTTGGAGCTTTCAGAAAACCAAATCAAAAACTCTTTTCTAGTTTCTGGCATATTTGTTAAAAATTACTTGATCCAAAAAATTTATTGTTTTATTTGAAAGAAACGGGCAAGAAAGAGCACCAGAGAGTGAATACGAAAAAAGAAATATGTTTTGGCATGACACTCTCTATCGATGTGGTGTAGTGGAGAGCACATGATAGACCATAAAGCATTGGACTTGTGTCAAAGATAACTTCAGCTCACCATTTCCACATAAGTTAGCAATTGCACCAGCCACCATTCTTTGAGTCTGCAGATCGTCTGTTGTAGATGCTACATTTGCAAGTAACCGAGCACCTCCTTTGCTCATTATCAAGCCTTGGTTCAACTCTAACATGGACAAGCACATTAGTTGGAGTTACTGAGATAATGAGTTGAATAATGAAATGCCATTGGAACACTACTCTAGTGGGATGAACAATTTGCACCAAAGCTTTCATATCGGAAAGGTTGAACAAACCAGTTCGATGGCTTCCGTTAAAACTACTAACACTATCTGATTCCAAATTCAACTTTATCTCAGAAGTGATAAAAAAAATTCAAAAAAAATCAGAAAGAAATTATAAAAAAATACATAGTACAATGTAAAGATCATTCCCCAATTTTCTCGACTAAGATGGTTGTGATTATCATTGTTACTCTCAAAATGCAAAATACCCAGGTCAAAGCATGATGTGCCAGAAAGTCTACACGATGGCTTTCAAGCTTCTAAAAAGTATTTTCCTATCTTTTCACTAGTAAGTGGCTACACCCAGTGAGAACGTGAGAAGTGAGAACCCCAATACAGCATAGAATGGAATGTACATGGGACTTCCATGTCATAAGTCAACGAATTTTCTGAGTGTTACCCTTTGAATACTGCTTCGGGAAGCAAAGTACAAACTTTTAGCTCTACCGAAATTCAAAGTGAATGTTAATATCAGCTATCCTTAGTTCTTTGCTCTTAAAATCTTCATCGTGTATAAGCTAGTTCTACTTCACTGAGTAAGGTGTTCTGAATTTTTTTAACCAGTTATCTCGCAGAAAATCACTAGCAAGTTCAGGAAAATGATAAAGCACCATTTCAATCAAACTTTTTGTGTAAAACTTTTACTGCATAGAGTCAATAACAGTAGATCACTACATTGCCTTCTGCAAGCTTTTACCAGCAATGATAAAGCACCATTTCAATCAAAGAAACTGCATAAGACTTGATACTTGTTAAAAAAAAAAAGACTCAATTAGCAACATGTTAAGTAGAAGCCACAATGTTAAAATAAAAATATGTGAAGGACTTGAAATACCGTTCATTGCCAAATTGGCAATGGCACCAGAGGCCACTCTAAGCACAGTTGCATTTCGTGATGACTGCAACAACATAAGCAGTGCATCCAAGCCTCCTTCTTCCACAATTTTTTCTTGATGAATGTCTGGAAGTACAAATAACATTGAGGTCAGAGCATCAAATCAGGTACATCACCTAGCATGCTAGATGGTCTGGCAGATTAGATAGTAAAAAATTTTTGTACTCCCAATTTGGAAAACGATAGCGATGGATGCAATTCTTGGGAATTTCTAAGAATATAGGTTAGACTCCTTTCCCTCATAACCAAAATCATTTGCTCTGGAATTTTAGATCCACCACCATGTCAGTTTAGTGGACATGAAGACTTACTGGAAGGACAGACTTGGCCATGCTGTTGAAAATCACATAAGAAAAGTAAAATTCTCAAGAAATACAAACGAGAAAAGACAAAACCAACTGACAAAGGAACCCAGCAAAATTTACTTATAGATCTAGAAAAATGAGGAGTTTCTTAATATTGAGCATTACTTTAACTATAAAATCATGCAGAAACCATGAAACAACTCGTGCAGTGATCAAGAATTTTGACAAGGAAAGAAATCTGGTCATGGCTGTTCTGTTATATTGATAGTAATATGATTAGTTGAGCCACTGACAATCCCCATGTACGCATCTCCATGTTGATAAAGTTTATTAGCCAGGTTACCTCCTAAATGTTGTTATCCTGCATAACTTTTTTGAAAGATTTAGACTTTGCAAACTATTTAGGTTTATCATATGGATCTTGTTAACAAATACCCTAGGGCACTAATTGAGTAAAATGAAAATAACACTATCCAAGACACTTCCAAAATGGAAGACTTGCACAATTTAATAAAGTCACTTCACACAGTCAAATTTAAGTTTCCAAAGAACATTTACTAAAACATTTACCAAGTGTCCCGTTGCTACTCTTTAATATTTTTTCCTTATCATATTAAGAGAAGATTTGCATGAAATTGTTCCCTAATGACGTAACAATATATTTATAGGATATGTAATCCCATTCAACAATTAATAAGAAAAATGATATTCCAACGTTAATAACTGACCAACATAAATCTTCATGTTCCTAGGAAATACAAATATCTTCATGCAGCAAATCTCCCGAGTATTCAGTTTCTACTTACAATAGGATGGACAGCCTCCATATTTTCACATTCTTTTAACCACATTTAACTTAGCAAGTCATTAAGATAGACAAATCCCAAACATCATTAAGTGATTGTTAGACCACTTCCTCTCCTTTACTCTCATTCTTGACTTACCAGTTACCACTCAACCACAGAACAATCTTCGTATTCACTTAGGAAAGTCAACAAAAGAAGAATGTTTCAGTCATTATAATGCCTTTTTTCCTCAGCAATTATCATTACAAGCCCTATTGAGAAAATCAAATGTTGCCCAATCTTCAAAAAGAACTTGAGCAATCCCAAGTGAGGGTGCCACTAATGCTAGACAGGTAGGACTGACGCATGCAATCACTGAAAGTTAGAAACTATCGGCAATACTTTACATACCTTCAGCAGCAAGATTAGCAACCACTTTCACGGCATGAATTTGGACATCATTATCTTCAGATGCTAATAATGCTAATATTTTTTCCATACCAACTTCATCAGAGAAACAAATTGTAAGTTGCGGTCATCCTTGAGATTAACAGAAAATTACAGGTCTAAGCTGTGAGACATATTGGGATCTATCTTGCCTTCTTCGCATATTTTCGCAATCGTTGTCCTCTGACTTGATTGTGTCTCCTTTAATGGGTTTGATTTATGGAGAACCCCCATAGAACCATTTGGTGAAGACCCTTTACCAACATTTTCTTTCAAGTCTAGTTGCTTCTCCTGTATAATTGTTGCCCATATCAGTCCAGAACCGAAAGAGTGTCCTTTCTCTATGAATGCCAACTCAACTTACCTTTTGATCTTTCTCGTTATCAGCTACAAGCTTCTTTACCTTAATTAGCTCATCTTCAATATTCTTCCTCTCCTTTTCTTCTTGTAGAAGTCTTTCCCTCATCGTATGAAGGTCTTCCATTAACTTTACCTTTCATTGCAATAAGCATGTAACAAATCAGTTTTAAGTCTTTAACTCCACTGGGAATTATCTTGCATGTGATTATTTGAGCCGTCATGTGTTGGCTCAAATTGCACTAAAATAATACTCGAATAGGTAAAATTTGTTAGGAAATTTGTCCACCACACCTTCTCATGCAAAAGAGCTTCATATCCCGCTTTTCTGAATTGAAGTTCATCTGCACCTTCCTCATGAAGCTTGTGCATCTCCTCTAACTTCATGTTGAGTTCGTTGATCTCTTTTTGCCCCTAAACATGAAAATAACAACAGAGCAATAATGAAAATGGTCCATGAAAGATTAAAAATTTCCCCTATAATTAACAAGACTTAAATATCAGCAACATCATTTCCAAGAGAATCACTTTGATATACAACATCAAGCTAAGATAGAATCATTATGCATATCTGATGATGAAGTAACAGTAGACTGTAAAGGAAAATGCAATTATGAAACTTCACAGAGATATCCTAGTTCAAACATAAACCGATCTATTAAATAAAGTTGAAAAATACATATTTTTCCAGGTGCTTGTCAAGACTCAAGTAGAAAATCGTCTCTCATTACTTTCCCTCGTAGTTCAGGCATGACAGAATACTTGAAGATGCCAATATGGAGAACCGACAGAATATTTATGACTGAAGATATGCTAATGAGTTCTCTTCAGGAACTGGTTAAGCTACATATACGATGCCTTCAAAATAACAAGGTCTATTGTGCATGTTTTAAAGCCTTGTCAGGTGCCAAATTACTATCCTGTACTCTTTTAAATATTTTTCAATAACTTGAAAATGTAAATCTTATAGAGAGAGAGAGAGAGAGAGAGAGAGAGAGAGAGAGAGAGAGAATCTTATAACGAAACACCATATACTATTTAACAAAAACTTAGAATATTAAATCTTTAGAATTTTTATTTATTGGAGAATGTAATCTGCAGAACTTTGTATTTTGGACATCCCAAGGCAAATTACTAACTAAAGGGTCATTACTCAAAATTGTTACACGAAGTGCAAATTATTGAAGTAGCGCTCCTCTATTTCCACTCGACTCATTTAAGTGCCGCTATAAAGGAAAAGGCTAGTCAAGAAATAAACCTGCATGGAGCTCTGAGAATCACTTAAAAGCTTCTTCACCAAATTCAGTTGCTCTTCAACGGCTTCAAAACGGCCATGTTTGTCTTCTAATTGCTTCATTAGGTCAGCAATTTTCTTCTCATACATCTGAGTAGTTTCATCAAGTGTCTTCTGAAAAGAACAATGTTCCATTTCATGTTGCTAATATTGGGGAAAAAAACTGCCTTCAGAATGTTGCAAAAGTTACAAATAATTAAAAATAAAAAAAGACTATCCAAAATAAGCATAGCAAATTAGCAAATTTCGCAATATTAGTTTCTGAGATAACTTGATGTGAAATAAAGTATACGTTCTAGTATCATACAGGAGATCCTAATATCTCAATTCATTGCGTTGCTTCTATGCCTTCTAAAAATCATGACAGGGCATGCCTAATTAAAGATACTGCCGATAGTACGTTTTTTTCTTCACCAACCTGAATAGTTGTCTGATGATCACTCAAAAGCTCCTTCATACGATCTAATTGTTCCTCAGCATTCATGGCACGGGAACGGTCTTCTTCTGATTGCCTAATCAACTCTGCTATTTTCTTCTCATACATCTGTGTGGTGTCTGCTAGTACGCTCTGATAAGTAGATGCTTCTAGACGCTGCTGCTCCTAAGAGCCACAAAGAAATTGTTTATAGTAACGGGCTGAATTACAGTAAGTAAGTTGCATGGAACCCTTTATGTTTGATACCAAGTCCAAGGATGTCTAATAAATGAAACAGAACAAAATATCTTGATGCACATGCATGTAAAATGGGAAAGACAGCTGTCAAGCTTCCTTCTGGACATCCATATGGTTTAACTTACTGCTGGGCTGGCCAAACCATACGATGGTCTAGCAAGATAACCCAAACAAAGGTAACAACACAAGTGACTTCATTGGTTAGTCTCACTTTTTTACGGAAGAGTTAATGGTTTGCATATGCCTTTGTATAATTCTATAAAATCAAGAAATGCAAACAATCTAAAATTTCATGTCAGGGTTTGCTCTTTTCGTGTTATATCTTTTCCTACTTCCACACTTAGTTAAACATTAGGACACTAACCCTTGAAAGAATGGGTTTCAGGATGAGGAATTAGCATTGTAACCACATTGTTCATTTTTTATCTCAGCAACTGAAACCATTACCTATAGAAGTATTACAACCTACAAGGCATGCCATGAGGAGAAAAACATAGGTCGCTTATTCTCAATATACAAACTTCACTACGAAATTAGCAGGATTACAAGGGTTATTTTCAAGACCCAGCCTCTATCACACATCATTGACAATATTTTCAGCACTATACCCACGGCAAACCGTCAAAAGACATAAAGTTAATGGTAAAACACACAAGCTGGCTACTGGAGCTGGATTGAACAGTCAAATCAGGTTAAATGGGGCTCGCCCAATCTATCCACTTCCACTGTAGGGTTGGCTACCTCGAGGTTTGACACACCTGCCAATCACCTTATTAAGCATGGTCTAGCGCTTTTGCCTTTTGTATTGAGCATAGCCAAATCCAGGATACAGAGTTTGCGATGGACAAGCCTGGCCTGGGCCTTCAAAAATTCAGCTTACTTAGCCTGCCCAGATCCATTTTTTTCCTTTTTGTTATCTTTTGCACCAAGCGTCACTTTTCAGTTGATTGGGTGGGCTTTAAATGGCAAAAGTGTATGGGTATAGATGTGGAAGAGCCTGACATCAAGCCTATGTTCTGGGGTCGAACGTGACCCGCTGAGCTGATATTGTTAATTAAGAATAGATGAAAAGTTCAGGCTTTCAAGAAGAGAATAATGGTGAGTTTTAACCTTTAAAATCTCATAAGTAGACTAGTTGTAACTACACCAGTAAAGAGGTTGCCGATGCCTACTGGGGAAAGAATTCAGGTTGTGTTGGTCCTCTCTTGAACATATGGAGGCATAGGTCACTAGGTCTTAGTCATGTGATGTTTAAATTTAAAAACTTGAGATGGTGATTCAAAAGCCAACTCCTTAGCATCCAATCAACTAGTTTTCCCAACAGTGACCAGGTGCACCTGCTCTGGCTGCATGCAAGTTTGCTTTAGTAAAGTAGGTCTGCAGGTTACATAAGAACTTGAATTGGTTTTAATATGATAAAAAATTAAGAAATTGTGCCTTTCATAGACAAGTTAGTTGAGCATTTTCAACCTATGAGTTTTACTGCGGGTATAACAAAAGTTAATTGCATTAACACTAATTTTGCAGGGAAATTACACTGACTTCTCAGAGCATAACGCCAGTCAATTTAGAAAAACTGATAGCAAGTCCCTATCATGCTGCCACATTGTCCCGTATTTTATTAAAGAGAACTACCATGATAGTGGATGTTCAGCAAGAAGGCACCAACAACATAGTAAGGAAAGAGGAAATGTCTTCAGAGAAGTAAAGCATTTGAATGAAGGAGGTACCTGGATGTAATTTCTATTTGCTTGGAGCTCTGAAATCTTGTTATGCATCAGACTGTTCTGATCTTTTTGGCAGTTTAATTCAAATAAAACGTCTTTCATCTCTGACTCCAGACGATCATTTTCCTTTTCTAAGAACTGGAAGAAAATGAAGAAGCATCACCGAACAGACATTTCAAGAAAGTATAAGAACACTGTATTTATTCCACCAGACAAACCGGACGAGGAGATAGGAAACTAATCTGAACCAGCGATAAAATGGTCTCATTATATTAAATGAAGCTGTTTTATTCCACCAGACAAACCGGACAAGGAGATAGGAAACTAATCTGAACCAGCGATAAAAAGGTGTCATTATATTAAATGAAGCTGTAATACTAGCATTAGAGTCAACTACCTCGGACCTTTTCATTAGACTTTTCTCTGCCCCGGAAAAAGAGTCTTCACACTCCTTAAGCTGTCTCTCCAGTTTGCCCTTATCATTCTCTCTCAACTTTTCCAGCCTCTCCACTTCTGCAGTAAGGTAGTCTACCTGACTCTCCAACTTACGGCATAAATTTTCATAGTCAAATTCTTCTTTGAGCTTCATCATATTAACAATTTTCATTGCCTGCAAAAGCAACTCATAATCAAGCTTCCATGGCATTGTAATAAAAAAGATTGGCAGATGATATATGTATACACACATATACAAATCCACGTACATTAATACAGAGACATACGTGCAGTCAGCATGCATATACTCAACACCATGTGCATGAATGTGCCCACCTGCACTCACACACACACACACACACAAAAAGGATATCCATGTGTTTATGTTATTCTCTGGTGGATTCTTTTCTTTCCCTCTTTTCTTCAGCACTTTCCAGTTTCGGCTTGACTTTCTAGAGCAGCATTCCTTCAGCACATCTTCGACAACCATCAGTGGACCATTCTTATCATTTTATATAAGTCACTTGTAGTTATGTTGTTTTACAGTTGCTGTCATGATCTTCTCAACAAAGGTAAAAACCAAAAGAAATATTCTCAGAAATCAGCTGTGTATGGTGGATAAGAGTAGTTAGACCATAATCATCATCTTCTTAGACATATACAGAGTGATATTTGTATCTTCTAATTAATTCAACCAAACTTAAAATTGACACAATGAACATCTTCTCATCCGAAATGAAACCAGGATTCACAGATAGGAAAAGAAAACCTAAAACTTTAAGTAATGCGGTTCTGATTGTTCTCTGTCCAATAGAGGAACTCATTGCAATAGAGGTGTGACGATGAACTCATTATCATAATAAATATCGGAATTCAACTTCAGAAGCTATTGATTGTCAACTGCACTGCCAATGTGTGCACAATGATTTGCAGTATTTTTGCATAATGAACACTTATCTATCTCACCCGCTGCCCAAACATAATCGTGCTAGTGGTCTCAGCATAATGTCGTGCAGATGGCCCAATCGTTATGATAAGCGAGGTCCTTGCCGAACCTATCACATAAAAACTATCGACAAGCTGAGAAAGAAGGTTTGCAGAGATATTCTTGAATAACCAATTCTTAACTGAATCATTCATCTAGGTTGTTCATAGTACACTCAAATCTTTAAAAAAAAAAAAAACACTAATGAAAGAATGATAGCATGTAATCGGATGAAGCTATCAGTTTGCACATGGAAAAGCACCGAGAAGCTGTTGTTACATTCACAACCAGTGATGTATAGAGATAAATGTAGAAAATATGTACGTACATATTTGAAGATTGAAGGATATGGTATGTCTTGCAACTAAGTCTGGCAGTAAATGCATATTTAATATTTGAAGATTGAAGTAAGACAATGCACTAAATTAAATGATTTGAATATTAATTTAGTAACTAGAAGGTCAGTGTCACAAACAAAGTTTTCAAAGTTCTTTTCATTCTCTAGGAAGCTAGTATTAAGTTAAGAATGGATAACTGAAAGTTGTATTCATGCACCTCCAAATGAATCACGAAGCAATCTTGTCAGCTTAGAGTCCCTGAAAGGTATATGTGCACTGTTCTCAGCCAAGGCATTTATGCATTTGCCAAGAGAAGTGAGAGAAAGATTAATAAACTTAGCCTCTTCAAGCAAGTGGCCCTCACTGCCTGCATCAATAACAATAAAATACATAAAGTACTTTTTCAGGACGCCCAAATTCCTAAGGACAAGCATAAAAAGTAGGAAAAGTGTAGAACTCGCAACACAGTGGATTTGCCATGGCAACTTCAGGAAACAATTCTATAACAATGAATAAAAGATATGTTGAGCATCAAATGTGAGTGTCGCCAAAGGAACAGGAAATAGTGGCTTCCAAGAGCATATTATAGGATAGTCACAAACCAGATTTATCTAGTCTTTCTGATCCAGCAAGATCCACGATTAGCAATTTGCTTTTACGAACTATAGGAATGGGCTTGCTACGAGGTAAATTAGTCTGATCCCTGTCCTGGAGATTGGTCTCATCTTTATCTTGACCATCAACATATCTTCGAACATTGACCTAGGATTAAAAATAATTCCTTCAGTGTTAACATCATGTCAATTAAAAGAACCGAAAAGGTCCTCTAGAAATTAAGGTACAATGATTCTACAAAACCGATAGAAAATGCCCACCATGAGGATCGCATGACTGCGTGAAGATTCAGTATTTAGCTTTGTATTAGCTGCATGACGATTTGCCTCACCAACTTGCAACAACTCTTGAAAATGATCGACACCATGAACATTAACTACTGTGGCTCCAGGCAGTGCCAATTCCCCAGTTTTGGGGTCCTCGGTAATGGGAATGTTAATCTTTTCCGGGGAAAGCAAATCTTGTATGGATTCCATATATAACTGAGAAGCAATAGTAAAAAAAAAAGAAATTAGTGGAGGTAACTTACAAATAAAGCCTCTGTGTCTATTTGATCAAGAATAAGCCCAGACCAAGTATTGCGTAATCAACTAGAGACGCATGAAGGAAGGCAAGAAACAGACAGAAGCTATTCGTGTATCATATACTGGGTGACAGGACCTTTGTTTCGGTGCAAAGCATATTAATGTGGCTGGCATTTAAAGCAGTTCATATCACAAGTTTGTGCTTTAAATAATCACAAGAAATAGAGTTCCAAGACATAAGCCATTAAGCCTCATAAGGCTGACCTTGGTCAACCAAGAGTAGAATAGTTATTTGATTAAGTAGACTAGAAACTTCCAAAATCCAACTAGCTTATAAACTTAAATAAGATGGCACATTGCTGATAAGTCAGTTTTTCTTGCTAGGCAGTAAGCTCTGTTCTAGGCAAAAAAAAAAAAATGACACAGTTGCTGCATCACATGTCAACTTAATTACCTGCAGATAGGATACTTCCACGCTATCGGAAGCGTGAGAAATATTAGAAATGATGTCCTCTAAAGCTCTAACCATTATACCACGCTCTGATGCATCCTCTTTGCCTAGTCGCCCAACTGTGTACGTCTTGCCAGTGCCAGTTTGACCATAAGCCATGATAGTCCCATTGTAGCCACTCAATACACTCTGTGGGAAAAGCAAAAATCACTGACAGATATAAGCCTTTCAATATCCCTCCCCCACAAAGAAAAAAAAAAGAGAGAAAAATTCCGATAGCACACTTAGACCACCGTATAGTCCCAAAAAGTTCTAACTTCTAAGTGCACTCTAGTCATCCAAAATTTCATAATCTGATACTCAATTTTTTGAATGGCATAGTAATCCAGCAGAAAAAATGTAAGAACATCTTAGATTTAATTCAAACTTAGTAAAGTTATATACTTGTGCTGGTTCTGCTCTAGCAATAAACCTATTGTCTTCAAACAATTCGATCTGCTTTTTATGAAGCGTAGGGTCCAAGTCTATTTAAAGTATTCTGTGGGTCTTTCTTGAAGATGATTCCAAAGGATTGGGGGATCATGTTATTGGCAAGTTAATTATCTAAGTTGATACGTCCATCACTCTTTTTCCTCTGTAAACAGAGATTATCAACCCCTCACCTATAGTTTACATAGTTTACATATATAGGTTGGATAAGCATATGATGGAATATTTATTGGAGACTCAAATAGTGGGTACTCGAGCATGATTCGATGGCCATATTAACTTGGTCGCTTACAAATTCTGGGATAAACCCCTCCACCAAAATTGCTCTACACTGACGATATAAAATGAAACAACAAATAAAGTTATCCCATAATAGAGTTTCTGTGACAGGAGGCTAGGGCCACGTACACACTTTCAATTTGCATATACATAACAGTGAAGATGCTCATACACTTAAGTTACTTACCTCAACAACAGGTTTTGCTACCACTTCATAAACACGTCTTTGGGAGGCAGTATCCGTGAAGACTTCATCAAATCTATATGATTCAGAATTCCAATTGTTTTTTCTCAACTTTAACCGCTTCATCTACATGAAAGCACAAAAATTTAACTTAGCTCAAAGGCTGTACCGATGTTCCTTGCAAAACATTATGCTCATGTGGTAAGACTGCAGTACAGATATTCAGTGCCTACTCAGAAAAGCCATATGTCTGGGTTTTAAATAGAGATAACCAACCTCAGGCTGCAATTCGACGCAATCAGCATAGTCAGCATCCAAGAGTAGATCCTCTGAGTTTCTTGGTCTAAGTCTGACAGCGACTCTAACCCTGCCTGAGTCTGTAATTCCAACAAGTTTTAACTTGAGAACTTGAGAAGATAAAGGCAACAGACAAAATGCATCAATCTCTCAACTGCAGGAGATTATATTGTTCGTCAAACTTCATAATCAAATGAAACGAAATCAAACTCATTGATAATATGTGCACGGACCAATTGAAATGCAAATGTTTGATGGCTTTGATATTATTTTCAGCGGCTTCACGGTCCAAGTAAGGCAAAAAATGTGGCGGGAGAGAATACGTGGTGGCTAAGGGATCTCCAGCTTGAATCAGTGCCCCAAATCATAAAAACTGATGTTCCAAGCATCACAGACTATTTGTTGCACAAAGTTTTTTAATTAATGGATTATTGCCATAAGCACCTGAATAATCACTTAATCATGGAAATTACAATAAAAAAGCGAGCTTTAATCAGCAAAATCATTTTGCGGTCGCAATCCCTACTTTCAAATTTAGATTTGAGAACCATTGGAAACAACTTCACGGCTGACAAAAGAATGTGATGCCAACCTAAAGAAGTAAAGTCAATAGACAACATGACTCGATGTGTATGCACTCTTTTCGAAGCTGAGTTTAAAGAGCAGTAGTAAATAGCCATGAAATCACTCAAGTTGTCAGCTTTATTCTTTTCCATATCTCAACTACAGTTACATGGTAGCATAGGACCAGCTTCATTCTTTCTTTCTACTGCGGAAACGGCATTTCAACTTCAACTTCGAGCTCCAGCTTCAAATCAAAAATTTCTTCGGAGTTGACCCGAAGCCGAGCTCGAGTCACGAAACACTTGATCAAGTCGAGCTCAAGCGAAACTCAGTTCCCACCGAGGTCAGAGCACCGACCCGTCCCACCCAAGTCAACCCAGAAGCCAAAAATGCATTGTGCTCAAATCTCAGAGGGAGGAAAACTAACCTCCGTCGGCGCCGGCATTGGCGTGCGCTCGGGAGTTAGGGGTGACGGAGCGCCTGGAGCCCGGAGCCTTGGGGCGATTGCTCTGTCCCTGGCTTGCATTGCCGTTACTTCTCGCCGCCGGCGCCGACGCCGGCGCCGACGAAGAAGAAGAGCCATGAGCGCCGTTGCTCGCCCTCTGATTGTGGGGCGCCCTCGAACCGAAGCTCGTGGCCATCGCTTCCGTGATCGCCGGGACGCCTTCCCTTCAGCACACGCTCATCTCGCGGAACGCGAAATGCCGAGGACCGGTGACGGAGGCGAAGACTGGGTTAGTGCGCGACAGTGCTGTCGAAGCTCTCTTCAACGATTTGAACCGGTCGCAGAGAGATTTGAGGCCGGCACGACGGCACGGGGGGAGAGAGATGGAGAGAGGTTGTCGCTGTGCGCGTGGAGGGACGGCAGGATTTTTGTATGGAGTTTCAGGGACGACGGCGACCGACCGATCGACCACGGCGTTACGGCATTTATTGGTTCATTGATATTTTTCGGGGTTCGAAAATTTGAAAAAAGGCGACCGCTTTTGGCGAACAGACAACGAGGTACGCAGTCGTGTCGGCTGGTACGACGTGGATCCCCACAAATCGGAACCGACGTTGCTCTCGCCCGACACGTCAGGTCGCGGGATGGACGGACGAAGAAGCCTTTTTGGTAATCAAGCCCATCAATAAGACGGCCTTCTCCCATCGTTCAGCGACGGCTAAGTTGTATCGCACGTGATACAATCCGATAATCGTGTTTGATGGTTGAGATAATGGTTGGAATATAATAGGATAATTTGAGACATTAAATACTCGGGATCGTATCAACTGCTTGGTATATTTCAAGATAGGATTAAAAATTTTAAATATTCAATTGAATTTTAAAATCGAAGATGAAAAGAATTCGACTGATTCAAAGCTAAGGAAAGATCTCATATCTAGGAATTGTGGCCATCGGCCCCCTCGGTGGCCACGATAAAAAGCGGCGCCACCAACATCGCCGTGCGGCGGCGACACGGATTCATAAATCTGAGGTTGTCACAAAGAGAGTGGGTAGGGGAATTTCAAGCGACCGCCGGCAT
This sequence comes from Syzygium syzygioides, assembly GCA_031216285.1. Taxonomy (NCBI): domain Eukaryota; kingdom Viridiplantae; phylum Streptophyta; class Magnoliopsida; order Myrtales; family Myrtaceae; genus Syzygium; species Syzygium syzygioides. Next base: position 3,137,357 of record CM062251.1, on the reverse strand, counting down.
TGTCTTAGCTTCGCTTCGGATTAATCAAGGTCCGCTTTGTCGGCCATGCTGAAGATTTACATCCTCTCCATCAGCGTCTTCCCCCTCTTCCCTTGAGACGTTCAGTGTCCTCCGTGAGGATTCTGGCGTCGCGGCGGAGTCCTATTTTTGTCCACTGCGATATTCATCACTGTACCAATGAGGTGGTGCAGGCAGAGCCAGATTTCCAGCCACCAATGTTTGAGGTGGTGCAAGCACTGCTTGGATTAGTTCAACAAGAGAACAAAAGCAAGAGAACTTTCTTTGGAACAGCCAAAGGGCATCTCAAAGACCCGATGATGCAAACGCCTGTGCGCAACTTGAAAGACCAGTTGCATCATGCCTACAATCTCTTCTTCTTTTGTTAAGTTTTTTTTTTTATCAAAAGATTTCTTATCCAATTTGGGTTTATCCCACTCCGGATTTTTTATCCGACGTTTTATCTGGACGTATCCGGATTTGTCCGGTCTGGAGGACGTTCCCAAACATTGGATATGACAACTTGTTATCCTATCCAGACTCAAATCCTAACTACTAAAAGCAATCAATACTCACCATGAGTGCGTTTGGTTCGGTTTTGGGGGAAAGTTTTTGAGAAAATGCAAAACCCTTTGGGTTGAAAGGATTTTTTCGAAATGCAAATATTATTTGGTAAAGTGTATTTGAAAATTCACTATGAAGCAATTCTAATTTAAATGCCGTTTGCAAAAACCTACACTTTGTAAAGACTTTTGCTAGTTTTATTTTTAAAAGAACTCTCAAATTATTTTCTGGCGAAACTCAGCCGTTGGCCAACCTCACTTGAGGTCGCACGACCTAAGGCGGCATCACCTAGGTTCCCGCAATCTCAAGCGTGGCTAACCGGCACCAGAGTGGCTTGCTGGCAGCCAAATATAGCCTTGCCAGCAACCTAAACCGACGTCAGTGAGATCGCACGAGGTGGAGACATTTCCGATATCAAGAAAATTGAGTGAGGGCAAAATTGGAAGAGTAAAAATTATATTTGCATTCCAAGAATGCAGCATTCCAAAGTAACCGGGGACCTCCTTCGGGGGAAAGTCCTTTGGAGATGTATCCCATCTCCCGAACATGATCTTCAAGAATCGACGGCGGTGTCTCACTCGATATCTGAGTGCTTCTATCAAGAGGAGTCATCGGTACAAATTTTGACCTCGGACAAATTATAAGACGGAACTTGCACGAACATATGTTGTCGCGTTCGCATGATGTGTAATCTTGGAGTTACCAAAGAAGGAAATAAAATCTAATGATAGAAGAAGTAAGCGACTAGATAATAATGATTATACCAGCATATATCATAAAATAGACAAATTCGTTTATTACAGGTCAAGAGCGGGATGTCTGAAAGTCAAACATATTTCCTGATAGCATGACTGTATCCAGATTGATCATCGTAGTACCTCGACCACAGCATCACGCCTCCGTACTCAGGATATCTTTCAACGCTCGGAAGAACTTCCGACAAAAGATCGCTGATGGTGACGAAGCCGCTGCCGGCAGCATCAGGGGACGCAGCAGCCCCAGGAAGATTTGCTTTGCAGGAATGGTGATCCACTGCTTCCAAGCATCTTCAAGATTGTCAACGGCGGAGGAATTGAATTGGCAGGGAGGGTTGTTGTAAAACTGGACCCAGACGTAATCGAACAGGCCGGTCTCGAGCGCGCCTCCGAGCCAAGCATCAGGGTAAGGGCACTGAGGAGCTGCGGTTAGATAGACCTTTTTACCTCTTTTACTGTATTCGGATAAGTAGGTTGTGAGATCGTCAAAGTGCGCATTGGACCCTCCTTCGATGTCAAAGTCGATGCCATCAAGGACCGCGTTGCCAAGAGGGCGAGACGACGAATGGCCCCCCAGGAAGCTGTTCCAGAGATAAGCCGCGACCTGCGCGGCGTCCTGTTTGGAGGTCATCGGGGGACTGCCTTTATCTCCTCGGAGAGAAAGCATCACCTTTATGCCTCTGGCTTGGCAGGACTGGATATCGGAGCTCAAACCCGCACAACCATTGCCGGTCGGGTCACAGTGACCGGCGAGATTGATCATGGGCCGTTGGCCATCGCCAAAGGTCGGGAGAAAAGCTATATTGATGAAGTCATAATTGCCTGTGGCGCAAGTCTCTTGCAAGGTACCTTCATTTCCATTCTGGCCCCAGTACACCGCAATTCCTCCGGCATTGCTGCCAACAATTAACGCAAGAGTGCATGAGCAGAGGATTGCTAAATCTACTGCAGATTCCTGCTTCATCTTGCTGCAAACCCAGATGCTAAAATGTGTAGTTTCTTCACTCGAAACGATCCTTTGAGCTGTTGCCAGTTTGTTTGCTCAAGGGATTTAGGACATTAGGGTTTTATATCAAGAACAGATCCCAGTACGACCAACGTTTCTTGTGCTTTCACATGAGGCTACGTACCTTGTCATGCAATGGAGTCCCATAATCTATTTCGCTGCGATGGCTGTGGACTCACGTTGATGCTTTGGTTAATAAAAAGAAAGAAAAGAAAGAAGAACGTCTTACGCTCACCATCTTATCTCCTTTCTGGTTAAGTTTTCCTCTTCTTTATGTTGTCTCCTACGTTGATGTCTTGCTATCTGTCTGCATGCGGAAGTTGTCTTGCATTGTTGGATTGTTCCATTCATGTGCTAAAGACGCTGCCATAACTATAAGTGAGATGTATTTTGTCTTTTGGGTAATTTTAAGCTTTGTATTCTTGTTTAGAAGGTGATGCAAGGGATATAACGTCTTATTTTATTTGCCTTTGACCTAATCCATAAGATAGGTGAGATGGTATTCCTCTTGTCATAAAAAATATAATGATTTCTTATTCTCATGGACCTGAACTTATTTTCCTATCAATGGGGTGTCCTAAACTCTTGAAGTATCTAGCTAATCCCTAATCATATAGCAATCCTCATGTCTCATATATATTGGAAAATTATCATAGATACAGAAGTTTGCATTTTTCTGAAAGTGACTTTAGAGAATATGATAACTCGAATCATGGCGCTGAGCGAAAAGGACGAGTATGCTTGTCACTTGAACTCAATCCCATGCGGTTGGACATGAATTTGGTTGAACGGGAAAGTGTTTTAACAGTTCAATGTTTTTTTTAAAATATGGATTAGCGTATCGCATCATTGATGCTTCCAAGTAAACCATCCAATTTAGCAATAAAAAAGGGAGAAATGACTAGGGGGACAAACAAAATGTGAAATCGGAAGGGATAATCATGCATTTGTACGGCTGCCTATTTCGTCCATGAGGAAGTGGAGCCAAGGTTCATGTAGAGAGGACAACTTAGTATTCACATCTAAATAGAATTCGTCAAGGCAACTATGCTTATGTCAACACCTCTTGTATTTTGGGAGTTATCACCTATACATTTAGTCGGGCAATAGTGGTCATTGTACTTTACATATATTGCCAGAAATAGCAACATATTTTTTTGGAAGTTCTAAAACTCGTGCCAATGTTGCATTTGAGTCATGAAACTTTCATTTTTTCAGTTCGATTCCTAAAATTTGCACAAAAATTACAAATTAGGCATCTGCTAGTTATGTTAGTTTTCTTTGGATAGAGAGTTCACTTTTTTCTTTTATAAAAAATCAATTTTCTCATCCTACATGGCGGTCGCTATGGTGATGTTCGCAAACATTGGTCACTCGACATAACAAATTCAATTTAGCTGAGTTAATTAAGATCACCGATTAATATGTAAAAAGGAATAATTATATAAATGATTTTTTTAAAACTTTTGCCCGATATACAATATCCTCTCTAAGCTTTAATATTGTTCAATATGGTGCTTGAATTTTGGCCCGATGTACAATGTCGTCCTTGAAATTTTAATTTGTTTAATATTGTCCTCGAACTTTTGGTAAATGTTCAATGTAGGTCTAATACTATATGAAAATGTCATTTTATTCATTCAAGTTCATGGAATTTGCTGATTTTCCAAATTAAACAAACAAACAAATTAAACGAATTACTTATTAGATTCTAATATGGATTGAACATCTTACCTGGCTGCACGCATCATTTTTTTTTCACCATTCAAATTTATCGGATTAAAAGTCAAATCAGTAAATTCGATTAACTTGAATAATAAAGGGATAATATTGGACATGTACCAAAAATTTAGGAACCATATTGAATAAATCAAAAGTTTAAGGACCACATTACACATTTAGCTAAAATCCAAGGATCGCATTGAACAAATTAAAAGTTTAGAGATGACTTTACGCGTTGAGCCAAAATGCCTGTGCCATTTGTGTTATTTTCCCATGTATAAAAAGCGGGAAGAATTTATATTTAGCCCAAGTTTTTTTTGGAGAATTTCATTTCGATCCCTAATTTATGGTTTTTATTTTAATCATCCGGAGAGCCTTTTTCATCTCTTACGAACGTCCGACCGCCGTAAAACCCGAAGCCGCGTGCCCAGCCCCGTCGCAGGTTTGATTGGTTTCGCTAACTCTCGCCGACCATGAATCTTCCGCCGCCGCCGCCGCCGACGTGGTACCCGATGTTACCGCCCCACCCGCCGCCGTCGAGCGCGTTCTGGAGCGGCGCGAACGTCCGCGATCGAGTTCGAGAGTTGCAGGAGACGCTCGCGCAAGCGAAAGCAATGTATGGTCGTCGCCACTCGATCCTCCCCCCCTTTCGATCTCGCTTCGATTTTGAATTGTTGTTTCTTAGCACCATGTTGTTAAGCACATGAGCGCGTCGACAGGCGGAGGGAGCTCGAGTTGCTGGGGACGATCAAAGAATCCGAAGCGTGCGGTGAAGGCGTGAGAAGCGGGGCTTGCGGTGGTCCGGCGCGCGAGTTCTTGAAGCACGTCGAGGAAGAGGGCATTGGTCTGGAGTTGCAGGAGATGCGGTCGCTGGAAGCTGCGAGCTCTGTGATTTCGAAATTGAGAGCCCAGCTCGAGCCGTTCAGAGTCGTCGCGGATGAGGCGAGTCCCTGGGAGGAGAAATCGGCGGTGTTCAGATTCTCGAGCAAGATGTCCAAGTCGAGGCGGAATAAGCTCTGGAGGAAGAGGAAGAGGCGGCGCGTGGCGGAGCAGCAGATGAAGGCAAGCTGTTTGTTTAAATGACCGTTTGGCCCTTGAGTTGTCTTTCGGTGATTGGTTAGTGTTGGGCCGGAGTGCTCGTTTTGTCTGAGACTTGCCGTTCTGTGAATAATTTAGGAGCGCGAACGGTTTGACCAAGCTGATCAGGATGCTGATGAGTGGAGAGCAAGGGAGATCGCCAAGGATATTGCGAGACGCAAGGTATTGTGGCGTATGTGTTATGAGATGTGGGAAGGTCGTGGATTTGTCATTTGTTTGCTCGGCGACAGTTGTGTCCCTAGTCTTCTCTTCGCTTGTCACATGATCTTTGAAGGGGAGCATTGGCCTGATTAACTTCATTTGTGTCCCTAGCAGAAATATCGGTTCCCGATAGGGGAAAAGCTTTGACTGCTTAAAAGTCGTAGATATGTATATAAAGCGTGGCACAATTGGAGGAATGAGAGGAAGTATTTTGAGTATGCTCGTAAGTTGAAGAAGCTTAAATAGATGCTCTTTAAAAAATTAATGTGAAGTCTCTATGGAGTTCCTTGGATTCACTAACCTTGCAAATGGGAATGTAACTTGGACTAATATGTTCGTGATGATTGTTACTTTACTGTCCACATTTTGGAGTTGTAGTTCCGAGTTTCTAATTGAAACAAATGTCATCTGGTGATGTTCAGATAGAAAAGATGAAGGAAATAGCAAAGCTTAAAGCAAAGGAGGAAAGGAGGAGGTTGGAATCTGAGGTGAGCGCTGCTAGTCTGTTCACTCCACTTGTTTGGATCCTTGCACTTTATTTTCGGAGGAAAATGTTCTCGTCTTGTCTTGAATTCACTTTGCAGTCCTCTTTCATTTGCTTTTATTGAATGTGCTACTTTAGATTCTTCATGGTGATGTTTTGGATATGTAAAACATCTTAGCATTGTCTTACTCTGTCTTTACATCATTGACTCTAAACTACGTTGCTCACTGGGCTACAGTTATTACTTTATGTTGTGGATGACCAAGGTCTCACTGATCACCAATATGATCAATTCTTGTTGTACATATTCGTTAGTTTTACTACTGGTAATTCAAAGAAGTTTTGAAAATGGTGCTAGTAACTAGCATGAAGAATTCAGAATTGTTGTCAGTTTGAAATTTTTGTACGTGTTCTTGTTAATTGCTTTGTGGGATGAAGTAAATATGCCTCTTTCCCAGTGAATGCTCTCTTTATCCAATTGCCTGACAGTATTGATTGATTTTACTTATATTGACTCGATTTCCTTGAATATTACAAATATTTTACAGCAGAGAACCCGATTTTTATGTTTAAAGACATTTCCTTCTAAAGACATTTTTGGAGATTGATTCTTTGTATTGTATTGCCGCTACCTATTATGTGTTTTCTTTGGCTCCTGTTGCACTTGTTTAATGAACTTATTCTTTCTTTTGCTTTCCAGCTAGAGCTTGTCTTGATTGTGGAGAAATTGCAGGAGCTACGGTCAATGAGGGTTAGAAAACTGAAGAAGCAGGGTAAACTTTCATGCTTAGTGCTTACCCATGTGATGCCTGTGATACCTGTTGCAGTTTCCACCAGCTTTATGACTTTTATGACATTCTGTGTCCTGTTTCTGTAATGTGCAACTTTCCACTGGCTTTTTGCTATCTTGGTGGAAATGAATTGCACATGTTATCAACTACGGAGGCATCTACTTTTTCATTTGTCAGTCAGATTGAGCTGTCGTTCATGTGAACTTTTGGAATTTTCCCACCCGTGTATTGGGTATTTATGTCCTTGATTGTAATTGGTGTCTACTTTTGAATAGGTGAACCAATCGTGTGAGTGTTGTAACTATGTACTAGAAACTCATTTCCTTTAATTTAAGTGCTTTATCAAAGATTGCAATTTTTATGTTGTTCAGTTGCTGAAAAGGGCAATCGTTTGATACATTCATGGTGAATTTTCTCAGTACTAGCTCACCTGGAAGTATGAATGGTTGGTCTGTTTTGCCAGGACATTTTCTCCCAGAGGAGGATAATGAGTTTCTTGAGAGAGTTCGAGTTGCTGTTGAGGAAGAGGAGATCCAGGCTCGCATTGCGGCTGATGCAGATGCTGCAAGAGATGCCATTGCGACTGCTGAAGAATCTCTCAAAACAGCTGATACTGCTGAGTCTGACCCAAAAGATCAAAATGATGTCACACATCAAAAGCTTGAAAACAAAGATGAAATTACTGATGAGGAAGGCAACATTAGCTCTTTAACGGGCGGTCATAATGAATCCAAGAAAGAAGCACCAGAAGGGAAAGCTCATATTGGATCTTATGATGCCTTGGCAAATCTTCCGATTGAGTTCTATCATTACTATCATGGCAGTAACACTGATATGGGGACTCTTATAGAGGTTAGATTGCATGTGGTTTTGGTTTATTCCTTGCTCCTAAATTAGATCAGTATCAGGGCTGAGTTTTCTGACCTAACAATGAGAGTCTGGTTGGCCTTACATCACTGCAGATCTAAATAACAAACCACTGTTGGTGTTCTGAGTTTCCTTAATAGCCCCTATGCATCACGTATCATAATTTGTTGAGGCCATCCTTGTATAGCGGCATAATTAAGTGATAATTATCTGCTTTATGTGAGTTAGCGAGGGAAAGTTGATGTGTTCTTATATATCACGCAGGTCAGAAGAACATGGGATGCATATCTAAGAAGGGGAGGAAGGTGAGGACACACATTATTTTTGCTACCTACATTTTACAAGGTTATGTATCCTGCCTGTTAATTGGCTAGGTGCATTTTTTATATATTGTTATCAACGTACATGTGCGACCAACCAACTAAAATGAGAGGAATAATCAGGGTAAGTGAGAGCAACATCCAGGAGGTTTGGCCTAATGATGGGCCACCCTTAGGAAGATCCAAGAGGCCTTGGGATTGATTTCTATCTACCCCCTCTATGAAGAAAAGGAAATGAGAACAGTAAACTAAATCCACAACTAGCATGTAAAGAGATTAGAGAGCTTGGGTTAAGAATCTCTGGTTTCAATGGTGTGATAGTGAGATGTTTGCCTGTTTGATTAGTCAATAATTTCTGTGTCCTGCTGATCTCTCTAGTTTGGTCATCGTCTTTGCTACTTCCATCATGATACTTCCATAGGAATGTACATTGGTGGCATGCATTTATTACCACTAGAGTCTCTACCTCAATCGTTATTTCTCCATCAGCTTCAAAGTTCAAGCACCATAGATAGATTATTCTTCTCAATCACTGAGCTCAAGAGAAGTTAAGTGCGTCGGTAGTGGCTTCGGAAATTCTGTCATTTCCTCACAGAATTATTGTATATACTGTAGCCGCATGCCTGGGCACTGGGTTCAACCGCCACCTCCGGCAGATGAAGTATGGGCTTCCTACTTGGTGAAGCCAAACTGAGGGACTTTGGCTTGCAATTCAATCTGTTGGCATTTTTTCTCTCTCATACAAGAGTAAGATCTGATATTACCATTAGCAATGTGTTTTTATTTATTTAAAATATCTCTTTGATTTGTTGGCATAGCATCCTGTTGGGGTTCCCATGATTACAATTTTTAAGTTTCCGTAAATTGATTAGTTGACTATAATGATTGGTTATTGCCAATTCCTTTGCAAAAAATTCTGTTCATTGTGATTACATGTCATCTAAGAATAACATTTCTGAAGTACTGACCAGTAATGCATTACAATCTGTTTGGAACTTGCGAAACTGGTACTTTTGTTTTTACTGACTATTGTGTCGGGTTTCTCTTTTTCACCATCCATCTGTAGTTTAGCAGTTCACGTGGAGCTTCCTGCCTTCTTTATAACGTAATTTTACTTTTGTGTCATTGTTTCAGAAATCTGATACTGGAGCATATGGCAGACAAATTTCTCACTAGCATATATCATGCTGCCCAAAGTATTGGTATCTAAGTTTGTTTTCTGGTGGGGATGAAGGTTTTATGATAAGGCTTGCCTGATGGAAACACAGCTGCTGCTTGGACAGATCCAACAACACTTCTTTCAGCATAGTGATGATCCGTATCAAAACAGACAATGCACAAGCTGAGTGTTGAATCCCAAACAAGTTGCTGCATTAAGCTATCAAGCTTCAGACAGACAATTCTGGGTCGATTTTGCGACTCTTGTCTACCGTCCGTGCTTCCACCACTTAGAATATTCTTGTGGCAGCAAAAAAGAGAACCTCGGATGGCGATGCAAAATGGCAGTCATGGAATGTCAGACAAAAGGAATGCCAGGACGAGTTGCCAAAATGGTTTTTACAGTGTCAGACAATTTACTTGCCATGCTCTTCTGTTTTCCCCCTAAATGACTGGAATGGTATCAAGTTTACATTTAAGAGGCTTAAACTACTAGCTTGGGGTCGTAAGTGAGAAAGTCAGTTCGAGCAGAGCAACTTGCAGTCTTAAATTGGCAATATGTCACGACTTTCCTGGTCCGGCTCTTTTGTCATGGCAGCGAAAGCATAGGAAGGGCGTATATGAGTGGGAGGAAAGATACAAACTTTGGAGAAGCTGGACCTAGAAGCAGAAGTGGGAAAACTTTTGCCTGACATTAGTTGAATATAGAGACCTGTAGTGTTAAAAGTAATCGATTGCGCTTAGCACATTAGTTGAATATAGAGACCTGTTTTGTGAAAGTGATCGATTGCACTAAGCACCTGAAATTTGTATTGGGTGATGAGGCGCAATGGGATCTGAGAAGGGCAAACTTGATTAATTCGTGGCGACTGTTTACTTTCAATCCTATATTCGTCTCTTCCTTCATCGAGAACAGAGTCTTTCGATATGCAGTGACTGGTGTAGTTCCTTTCGTGACTTTCCTGACCATTTGTGATGACTCTCATTTTTGCCGTCCGATGTTGTAGATGGCGAAACTGATAATATGTGCCTTCGCTGGATACTTATGGTTTGGGTCATGGTTGTTCTCGACTTTGGGGAGTCTCGCTTGCATGAACAGAAGTCCAGAAGACTTCTCCTAATGAGTTCATTAACTCGAGTACAGTCCAAAGTAATTGACAACATGGTTGTATGTTTGGACAGTCCAAAGAAGTCTAAAAGTGCTTCTGGAGCATATCCTTCATCAATCTAAAACAGTGCGTAAAATTACGAAATTCCAACCCTGCTTTGAACTTTTCATCTCCCTCTCTCTTTCTCCTTTCCCTTTGCAATTCTCAATCACATAGTTTTATGCACAGGGGTATGCGCATGCTTTCCATACCTTTCTTATCTGATTTTGCTCCATCGAATTCTTCTTTTTTTAAATGGAACAGGAAGAGATCATGGACTGCCCTCCCATCTTTATCGTAGTCGGTGCTCGATGCCATCTTTTCATAGTTCTTTTGATTTTGTCATGTCCCCTAATAGTTTTAATTTACTCATTAAAATATGAGATCTTGCTTACAAATATATTAGATATGAAGAGTAAAAAGTTCTAAACTTATTATGCGGTGATCAATCAGTCATGAACCTTTTAATTGTGTCAATTTAATCATAAATTTTTTAACGATTTACCATCCGGCCAATTTTTGCTAGAAATTGCTGACATGGCAGTCTAGTCAGCGTTGATCATCTTACATGGCATGGCCAGTATTGACGTGGACAATTTTGATTTTTTTTTATTTTCTTTCCTTTTTTTTTGACTATGGGTTGGCAAGGTTGCCGATCGACCCTTGCTTGTTGGCTAACAAGGTTGCCTGTTGGCCGGCGAAGGCTGTGACCCTCGCCTATGGTCAGCTATGGTCGGCCTACGAATTCGCGAGGCCTAGAGTTGAAAAAAAACGAAAGAAAAAATAAAAAAATAATAATTTCCAAAATTTGGAGAAAATTGTAAAAATTATTCGACCATGCCACGTAGGACGGCCGGCACTAATTGCACTTCCACGTCAATAATTTTCGATCAAATTGGCCTAAAGGACTAAATTGGTAAATCGTAAAAAGGTTTAAGACTATATTAGCAAATTACCGAAATGTTTCAGATTAAATTAGTACAATTGAAAGGTTTACGTTTAAATTGGCTGTCATACAATAAGTTTATGACTTTTTAGACTATTTTTCTAGCTTAATCACTATCTTAGTAAATAGTTTGAAATGAAGGATCATGAGCAGACTTATTTATATATGGGGTTTGACTATTATTTATGATTCATCTAGTTCGAAGAAAATATCTTTCCCTAGCGAGACTCACTGATAGCAATGTTTCTATTATCCCCATTGAGGCCAATGTCAAATTCAATGCCATGGATGGTTAGTCATATGTATCTCATTGTTATTCATCCTAAGATTACATTTTTTACACTTTGTCAGCCAGTTCATAAGCACACCACATGCGACGCATTTTGTACAGTTCTCAGTGTTCTTGCTACAACAAGGTACCTCATTTTAGGGTTTTCTTTTCTACGGTCTGCTCTACAACTACAGGTATACTCTGATTGATACTGGGCAGCTGATCCTTAGGATCGTCGCTCAAATATAGACTATTGCTTCTTTCGCAATGATTCTTTTTATCTATCATGTACCAAAGGAAAGTAATATGCTCTTTCTAATACGGCTTTCCTTATTATTATGGCCGCGATGGTTACTGCATCACATGCACGGGAGTTCCTCATTCCGGTGCAACTGTCATCCCTTGCCGACAATCGGAGGATAATCCAAAAGGCATGTGATGATACTTTCCATAAGCGCCCTAGTCACATTCAAATCAACTCGTGCAACATCATGTACTTCATAAAACTCTTCGTCTTGATTTGTTTCGTGTATCGATTAGGTTACCAAACAACTTCATTAGAGATATTGTGACATCGTGTTAGATATCTTGTCTTGATTGATAGTTATTTTGAATATCAGGGTAGGACCATCGTTGTTTTTGTGTATCGGTGCGATAGTCTAAATTACTAATTAATTAGATAGTCTCTCGACAGAGACTAATAATACTCATGTATTTCTTACTACTGAAATATATAAAAATTACACATTTCTATTCTCCGCACGTTCTAACTTATATATGCCCCAAGTACTCCTAATCTTAGCTATCTTGCAGCACTCTCCCCCAGCGTTGTAGGCTGCTGCTCATTCTCATTCCACTGATAACGTGCTGTTGATTTTGTTATCTCTCGTGCATTCCTACTATTTTCTTTTCGAAATGACACGCTAGGACACGAGACGCAAACAGAAATGAACAAACAGATACCAAAACCCGACAAGAAAACAAACGACACTCGTACTGCAGATAAGGTGAACAGGGGAAAAGCCTGAGGTTGAGGAAAAGTTGGCATGTGCGGATGGGAGATAGGAGCTTGGACTCTCGATTTGACCAAGCAACTTCTCAGGAGACAGTCCCACCTGAATGCCACCTGAACACCACCTGACAGCTTCAAATCTTGTTCAACGTGGTCCATCGCGCATCAGTCTTCCTTTGCCGAGTTGGACGCCATTAACAGACATCTTCCATTAGTCTCTATCCTCCATTATTTACTCCCAAAGCAATCTTAAGACGTCGTTTCAAAGTTGAGACTTTGCTATCTGCTTCGTGGGGGTCCACAGCTTTCGTCCTTGGAAAAGATATCGAGAGATACGCGCAACATGAGCATGTGGTTCTTTGTGCGCGCGAGCGCGCTTGAGCTCATGCTTTGCCCCATAAGTTTATCTTCCCAAGCCTTCCTTTTATAGTGCAATGCCATATTTGGGACAAGCACCTGATGAAACTGACTGAATCTTATGTCACTGCCAACCATTTCTTCTTAGGGGAATGACTGGCTAACCGTACCATTAGCTTGGAAAACCGACGGTAAACCCTTAGCCACGCATTTTCCAATAAAGAGAGAAAGATCTGTGTTGTGCTCGGCAATTTTCACACGCTTGTGTTGGAGAAAGGAAAATTTTGTGGCCATCCTTTGACTGTCAGACGGTCACACCGTCATGCTGGCGCAACCCTTCTTCTTATGGGTTTTCTCAAGTTTAATGTTATAAAGCTGAAATTTCTTCTTGAGGGTTTACTCTGCACCCTCGCCGGCCAAAGGTGCAAAAAAAAAAAAAACAAAAGAAAATAAAGGAAAAAGGAAATAAAAAATTAATTTTTAAAAAATATTATTAAAAAATATCCACGTTAGCGCCGGTCATGCCACGTAAAATAACTTGGCTTGACCGGCGTCCACGTCATCAATGTCCGGTCAAAATTAGCCGGATTAACTTAATTGACAAAATATGAAAAAATTTTAAAACTAAATTGGTAAAATTAAAATGTTTATGACTAAATTGGCAATAGTTCGATAAATTTAGGACTTTTTGAGCAATTTTCCAATCTCGGAGATGATAACTCGTCGCGGCAGGGCGCGCTAGAAATATTCCGTAATTCATATACAATGTTTTATGCCAATGCTAAAGCCTTGTAAAATTTGTAAAGATGCTCTCTCTATTTATACGGTAGAATAACAGACTACAACTAGTTGCTGCTGGATCACACATTTCCACTGCTTATCATATGATACATATGATGGGCTGGCATATACATATACATACACAGAGCATGCAAGATTAAGAAGAAATACTGTACTTATGAGCCAAAGCTAACTAGGACACACATAGACTAAGAGTCATTGAGCTCGTGCCGTTGCCAGCAGAGAAGGATGGTGAGACATCGCCGGAAAATGTAAAACCTCGCCTTTTGCTCCCTCAACTGCCTGCTGCATCTCCGGCCAAATGACCTGCACGCGCTCATCACGCGCCTCTCGCAAAAACTCGGCTCCTCCTCCTCCTCCATCTCTCCGTGCCAACCAATATCTCCTCCTTGATCGAGATCGAGAGTGAGAGAAATCGATTCTTCTTAGTTTTGATTTATGAAGATAGATAAACGCTTTCTAAGGCTTTATATAAGCGCGGTTAGGAAATCTTTGATTAATGATATGTTGTCACGTCCTCTTGATGGAGCATACTAAGATATCCTTGATTTTTATTTATATTTCTCGAAAGTATAGTTGAAAAATCTCAGAAAGCGCCACACGTGATATATGATTGACTGAAATTATGATTTAGTCCTTGGATCTCCCTGTAACATGAAATGATTCTCCATTTGATTAAACTTGTTTATATTGCTTTTCAAACTAGAAAACACCGATTAGGATATGTCCATTTGATTAAACTTGTTTTATAGATAACGTGTCAGGATAGTTCTTGATATGGGGCCATATTTGCGACTCAGTTAATCAAGATGATACATTATTACACGAGTGCGACCCATGTGCTCAAATTGCATATGGCTAGTCGGACTCTGTCCCACGAGGATCCGATCGTCCACGTCAGAACTACCAAATTGAATTTGACCGTTCAAATGCATTTTGTTCACTAGCGGATGAATACAATGTAAGGGTTCTTTATTCTAATATGAGACTAACTAGTATAGGCTGAGTGAAGCCCGGCCTGTGATGAGAGGGCCTGGCTGAAAATTCTATAAACAGTGCTCAAGTCTCTCCTCTAATCCCGATGCACAAATAACCTCACATAAGGAGCAATCGCTATTGTTAGGGTCAATCTTATTGAGCCAGTGATATAGAGAATAATGAAGGAGAAGGACTTGCGCTGAAGATCTCGTTATTTCACATCAAGATCGATGGATTCTAAATCAAGTGTGCAAATCCCTTTTACTCATTTATATGTGTTCTATAATCTAGCTATGGAGATCATGGGTGCCATATTTGCGGCGAACATACGAATTATCTAGAGAGAGTTTTGAAAGTGGGAGTCCTTCCACATGTGTTCAGACAGATTTTAGATTAACTGACCAATGACAATTTAGGAATCATGAGAATAAGAAAAGTTTGAGTAATACTAGACCTGTCAAATGGGTCATAAACTCATTTTTTAACCCATATTTGATAGGCTGTGTTATTATATGATTAGTTACATTCATTAAATGAGTCATAAATGGGTTTAAAATGACAAAACCTAAAATAATATGAGCGTTAAATTGATTCACAATTTACTTGGACGCAACCTCTCTCTACGACTCTCTTTTACCCTCACCCGCTCTCGCGCTCGCTTGCTCTATGCCCTCACCTTACTTTGGGTATGAGTTTTCCTAGATTGGATTATATATGGAAGTGTCTTAGCAATATATATCGGGTTGGGCATGGGTCATTGAATTTGTATTAATGGAAATAGGTCAAAATGGATTAATTTGGGTTGGATCATTTTCCACCCAACTCAAACTCAACCTAAACCCAGACTTAACCCGACCCATCTGTTTGACGGGTGGACCAATCACTACTATGTTCTCATTCTCAACATATTGGAGCCATGAGTTTTAGTAATGGTTGTCTAATCACAAAATCAAGCTTTTCATTGCATCCATCCAATCGGTATGAGAACGAGAATTTTTTTTTTTACCATCTCTAATAGATAAATGTTTTCGAACTAGCCCTCACCACGCGCAAAAGCTTTTAAAAAATGGAGCCATTCAGCAAGGAAACCTGCAATCGAAGAAGGAAATGCCTTAGGCAGCTGGTAACCTCCTAAAGCTTGCACCTTTAAGATTAACATCGATGGGGCTTTCGTACCTAGGACAACGAAGGAGTCAATCGCCTGGGCATGTTGTGATTCTGCCGGTCGTTTGCTGCACAGAGCTGCGAACTCGGTAACCGCGGCGTCACCTCTCTTGGTCGAAGCCCTCGCCTCGGAGGATGCTCTCAATTACGTTTTCTCTCCTCAAAATGAAGAGAATGGAGCCCTAATTCACTTCTTCTCTCCCCTGTACGAAGCGATTGAAGTGGAGACTAATCGCCTGGTCTTGGTCACGCTCTTGCGTGCCCTCACCAACTCACTTGGGGAGCCCATGTGCCAATTGGGAAATGCAAGGTCATTTTGCTCGCTCTCTCTAAAGTCCATGTTTTGTATTACCCTAGAGAGGCCAACTCGGTTGTCGATTGGGGTTGCTAAAACCCACCGAAAGATTGCACTACCTCCGAATTGGGTTTCCTCCCCTCCCCTAGCTCTTTGGGAGTTATTATGTAATGATGCCCATCTCTCGGCCCTTTCCAACTTTGGACTAGTTAATGAGAAGTCATTTTTTTTCTGGCAAATAAAAAAGAGAGAGCAACAATTGCGTAGCATTGAAAGCGGACTGGACTTACGTAACAGACTGCTTCCTGTCTCGTCCCGATCCTAACAGGACTCAAAATAGAGTTTGCGACGAGTTTGGATATCTAATGGATAACATGAACCTTGAACCCGCCGTGTGATTTTCAGAAATATTCGTACTTTATTTTTTTAAAAAAATTGTAAGGTTATAAATTCCTCCATAGAAATGATCGTAACATATTAAGATGGTTAAGTTATAGAATTTCCAACTCTTTGATCTTATACTTTTACGGTCTTCCATTTTGTGACTTTCTAGATTTTTTAATTGGAGATTTACAATACGTATGTTTCAAAATTCAAATGACAAGCTGTTATCGCAGCAAACACAAGGTGTTCATCATACGTTTATCTTGAGAGAATTTGTTTATGAAAAGCTATCACGACGAGTTACGATAATCCAAATGGTACTCGACTAACTACTTTACTAAAACGGGCTCAAGATATTATGTCGAACTCATGACAAGTTTGAGATGAGCTCGGGAGATGCTTGAAAGTTACGGAGACGGGTTTGGGACCTAAGTCAACCGTCCCAAACTGTTCTGCTTATATCTATCTCCGACGTTTATTAGATGGTTATAGAGAATTTTCATATCTATATGGAAGAACATCTCGAATGACTATAGAGTTTTCTAGCCACGCAGTGTTAGACCATATTGAACATGAAAACCCTTTCTAATACACATAGACCCATCTAACCACGTAGCTCATGAGTGTGTACTAAAGATAGAGAAGGGGAAAATTGTCCAAAGAGTCCAAAACCTATTGTACTTTTACCAATTCGGTCATAAACCTTTTAATTGTGCAAATTAAGTTTATTTGGCCAATTTTGACCAAAAATTGTTGACGTGGACGCCGGTCATCCTTTGTGGCATGGTCGGCGCCGGCATAGATAAGTTTTAATTATATTTTAATTTTTTTGAATTTTTTTGAATTTTTTTGAATTTTTTATATTTAGATTTAGATCTTTTCTTTTCTTTTCTTTTCTTTTCTTTTTTCTTTTTCCTTCTCTACTTTTTTTTCTCTTTTTTTTTTATCCTTAAGGCCTCTTGTCGGACACGTCAGTGCCGGTTATGCCACGTAGGACGGTCATCGTTTACATCAGCGATTTCAAGCCAAAATTAACCAAATGGACTCAATTGGAAAAACATGAAAATATTTATGACTCAATTGACACAATTAAAAGGTTTAGGACCGAATTGGCAAAAGTGTAATAGATTTAGGACTTTTTGGCCAATTTTCCCAATAGAACTTATAGACTTTCCGCAAGCAGTTGATTACTTAATTGACCTGGGTATCTCCACATGCATAGACGGTGTATAGTGTTCACAAGCAATGTCCTCATATTGGATTAGCTGGAGGAGGAGGTCTTGGAAACTCACTGAAGCCCAATAAAATTTTATCTGGGCCAGCTCTCCAACGGCTTTTAGTGTATGCTGGACTATCGTTGGCCCATTGAAGTTGCTCTTCAGCCTATACACCGAAAGAGAAGATTGATCTAACTCGACGATGGATGAAGATGCTCAACCTCGCACGACTCTTCCGTCGGCATCTCAATGGCCCGTCAAGGCACCATTTCGGAACAAAGGGTCGGCATCCCCGGAGAAGTATATATGTTTGCTTGATACACCGGGTGGTCAGCCAGGTTAGTAAGTGTCGAGACTAAGGGCGTCCTGGTTCTAATCCTGGCACGAGCAAAAAGGGCAAAACAGAAGCAAAGCATAAACTATTTTTTATTTTAACCTCAATAGGCAATGAAATTACGATGATCATGGAAATTTATTGCTTACGTTTATGATTTTTGAGGGCAAAAGGTAATTTCAATGTGGTATTAGTATGAAAAGAGGCTCAAGAACCGCGTCATTGAGTGATAAAATAGGTGATGAGACTCTACCCTACAAGACGTGGGAGATCTGAAGTTCAATTCCTACTCAGCATAATTTCCCGATTTGGGTTTTCCCGTAATATCACCTGATGGTAACACTAAAAACCAAAATGAAGTTAATTACCAAAACAAATAAATAAATAAAAAAAAATGAAGAATTTTCAATAAGTTTGTGAAAAAGTTTCATTCGCACGATAAAATTCATTAAAATATCTTAAATCTCTTTAATTTTGTAGGCGTAAGCTCCCATTGGTGTGATTGGGTCGCCATAGCGTGCATCGTCAATCCCAAAACAACCCTTAATGATCCGTATATAATATAAGGTCGATTTCTTATATTATCTTTACCAAGGTGACCTTTCAGGGTTCCCCAAGAGACAGGAATGGCCTCTCATTTGGTCAACTATAATAATTTGCACCCGACATAGGGGGTTGCAAACAAAGTAACTGAGGCAATAACCTAAAGAAATCGGTACCCCTTAAACAGGCCGTATGTCGGAAATTAACCCTAAACAAATGGAAAATTGGAGACTAATGAAATAAGAATGAAACAGGCGAAACACTATTGTACAACGAGCGGTAATAAGAAATGAATCAAGGGTCTGTTTGTTTGAAGAAAAGTTGTTTTCGGGGAATTATTTTCCGGCTTTCTAGTGATTAGATGACGAAAAACTAATCGATTTACGAAAAACGTTGTTCATGGATTGAAAACAAAAGAATCAAATTGTGGAAAAATGACTTTCTCTTCAGACAAGAACTAAATCACATTCCCTAAACCACCAAATAAATGAAAAGTAACCATTTTCCTTGAAAGTAATTTCCATAAAAAATATTTTCCTTTATCATGAAGTTTTTAGTGAAATAAACGCACCCTAAGATCCTTTCCATTTTAGGGTAAACCAGCACCTTCAATTTACACATCTTCAAACGATGAACACTCATGATAAACCACCCATCACTATCTCATTGTCTTCTAATACATTTCAATCACCCACTAGCATCGTCTCTCTAGCTTACTAAAGTCGCAGCACGCCTCCAACCTCGACCACCTCTGTGTTGCCTGGCATCTTCACCCACCATCGCTCCCTAAATCTCGAAACAAGAACGACAACAATCAATGCTAGAGACCGAAACTAAGGTCTTTCACGGATGTTCATGGAGGCGAATGCCGGGGCTGACCTCATGGAAGGGGTTCATGCCAGCAAAAGACCGTTAGGGACCTCCTATTTCAGGTCATCCATTGTCGCATGCGGTGATGCTACTTGTGTGCGTGTGTAATCGCATCAAAATGCCGAGTTCAGGCATGGAGCTAAGATCAGGGAAGTCAACTTAATCTCGCGCAGGCACGATGTTTAAGCGTGACATGCTGCGCTTAGCTCAGTTTCAGTACATGCAGCGAGTCAGCCAAACTAGTCATCTTCTGATACCTCCAAGTGTGAACGCCATATCCGAAAACCTGACAAAAAGAAAACATCGTAGAGATAATAATAAAGATAATCATAACATGTGAAAGGGCAGGAGATCTAGTTTCGATTTCGTACCAGGGAGAGATTCCTAGTATTAGTTTCTGCGCACATGCATGGGAATCGAGGCATTAGAAGAAGGCTCCTTCTTCCCATGTGGAAATAATAATAAAAATGAGCACGAAAACCGGTTGAATTCAAAGTGATACCCTATCAATCTAAAGAGTCGGCAAAGTTTGTCGGGGGGGAATCAGGAGATTCCTAGCTAAGGCACTGGAGGTCCTTTGTTTGTATCGCACTAACGCATGCAAATTGCTTTGTGTTAGAGCCATATGTATATATCAAAGTTTGGGCTTGACTGAATTAGGGGGGATAATTACCAAAGAAAGTCCTAAATCTACTGTATGGATATTAATTCAATCCTCAATTTTTAATGTGGCCAATTTTTTTTTTCGAAAGAAAGATTCCATTCATTTATTAGAATAATACTCGAAAAGTACATAGAAAGCTTTTAGGCCTAGTATCTCTCAAATAACTGCGGAACAAAGCAAATGCCAGAATGCAAATAACAAAATATAGTCTGTAGTTAGAAGCACACTATCATCCCTCAAGAACAGATCTGCCATCGCTTAACAATCGATCACTAGATTCAATGATGAGAGTACACCAAGATCTCCCACTCTATTTACAACCGTCTGCAGTGTGCGTCTAGGTTCGATGTCCTCGTCCTCATTACTATTGCCGTCCAGAGACACCAATATCAATATGTTGAAAGAACACATATCAAACACTTGTAAGGAACTCCCGAATCTAAATCTAAATTTAGTTCAGGAGAGTAAAATCCCCAGATTTAGACCTACATATAAATCGGAAGAGGAGATTGGCCAAATCTCGGAGAGTTTGTGGAGCCATATCACGAACATCCTCCTCAGTGGTTGTCGCCTGGACGAATAGCCGAACTGGTCTCCACGTTCACCCAAGATCAACTACAGAAATTTATCCACACGTACAAACTCTCAAAACAGAGTGGGAGAAAAAAGAAAATGACAATCAAATCAAAGAGAGAGAAAACCAAAGACTAAGTGGGCTCTTAGCTCCAGTCTAAAGCTGAGAGCTGACAGGAGAGCTTCAAAAGAGAGAAGAGTTTTTGAAAAAAGAGGGGATTTGCTGACAGAGAGAGAAAAGAACAAAACCCTAGCACTAAATTTGGTCAACTTAGTCAAAAGCATTTTCACGATTTACTAATGTAGTTTTTCCAATTAAGTTTAGTTGGAAATCACTGATGTCAACCATCTTACGTGGTATAACTGGCGTTGACATAGATAATTTTTGCATTTTTTTACTCTTCTCCTTTCTATTCTTTTTTATTTATTCCAGCATTAGCTAGTGAGGGTCATTGGGGCCTTGGCAATGGTTGAGAAGGGTCGCTAAGGCCTCTCAGTGGCCGGCAATGGCATTGAGGCACCGGCAACCCTTGCCGGCCAATAGTGGGAAAAAAATAAAAGAAAAAGCTATTTGAAAAATAAAAAAAATAATTAATTAAATTCAGAAAATTTAAAAAAAATTTGCAAAAATTATTTGCAACAGCGCCAAACCATGCCTTGTAGGACGGCTGACGTTCATGTTAACGATTGCCAGCCAAAATTCACCAGAAGGACTACATTGACAAATCATTAAAAGGTTTAAGACTAAATATATCAAATTGAAATGTTTAGAACGGAATTGGTATTTGTATAATAGGTTTAAGACTTTTTTTTTTTGGTAATTATCCCATAGTTTCGTGAGTCGCGACGATGACAAAGCATCAGGTGGAGCAACGACAAACGACTTGATGGACAAATTTCATGCTTGTAAGATGATTAATCCACTTGTTTTTTTATTAGTTGATTATTACTAACACAAAATATAACATAGATGACATACATGGTTGGATCAATGGATCTTCACAGGGGTCGGGGTGGGCTAAGCATGTAAACGAACCAAGCTACATTTCTGTTGAATTCCAACTTGATTCGGAAGGCACTTGAACTTGGCTCGATTCATCCCGAGTCTGAGTAGCTCAAGTACTTCGTGTAATTGAGCTGAAGCTTGAGGAAAGTACACTTGAGTAGCTCACAAGTTTAATTAGTCGAACTTTTACATATTGATCTCATATATAAACTTAAAAAATTCCTGATTTTTAAGGGTGAAAAAAGCATTTGTATTCCAAGATTATAGTTCAAGCTTAATTAACTCAAGCTTTAATAAAAACTCTGTTAATCAAGTCATGTTTAAGTCTTTACCAAAAAAAAAAAGTCATGTTTAAGCAATCAAAAACTTAATCATGTGGGGCACAACACTGAGCTTGAGAAAGTTGAGCGCAAGTCGAGTATCAAACTATTATAATTGCTTTGAGTCTAGCATAATCCTTGTCAAGACGACTCGTCTCTCTTATATCCTAAAATGGCCCCTAGCCCCGAGATCCCAAAATGCCAAGGATATTTTTTCTATCGATGTGTTAAACTTTGATTTTGTTCTTTAAAAAGCAAGACTTCTCTAGGCTTTTCCCACCCCTGCCTTTTGGTTTGTGCTCTTCGAGGTTCGATTCCCATCTTCTTCATCACGCTTGCCCAGCTAATTGACGAGAAGGAAGAAGAAGATGACCTAATTTCTCTCATTTATGTTTCATAGAGTAACGATAATTTTCCGGTCGCATCTTATTCGGTTCATAAAGTTTGGCGAATTTCACATGAATTTGGAACTTACCTACCTCAAAGAGGGCTTCACTGTCATCAAGACAATAACTCAACATATAATCCGTCATTTGAATTGCTTGTAATCATTGACATCATCCATTGTAGCACGTCAAAAATTTTGGTTGGCAACATCAGATGCTTCGCGCAAACACATGCTATGAACACGATCTCAACGTGGGAAACATTGTCTGCACCAATGCGGATCTCAAGAAACAAAATTTGGTAGAAAAAACAGCGACCCAATTTAAATTTCATGTCGATACACAAATGAAAAACTAACCACATGTAAAATTTCTTGCCCATATTGTACTATATAATATATAATTAGAGATACAGCGTCTTGGAAATTTCATTTTTTTCTAAATTTGTAAATATTACTGTTAACTATGCATTGGCCACGCAGTTAATAACCAGCCAAAGTTATTTGGCACCTAATCCAAGGCAGGCACGTGCACACCATCATTAAGATTAAGTACTTTAATTAACATATATTATGCTTAAAAACAGCCCACGGTTTTGATGCAAAACCTCATTGTCGAGGACAATACCACTCTTAACAATGTTTAAGAGTAGGATTGAGTGCGAAGTTCGAAACAAAAAAATTGTGCAATCTCGATTGGCTATAAGATGATAAGCTCTTAACTGAAGTAAATAGCGATTATTGATTAGAATATCGATGAAGTATCCGGGAAATTAATAGTAGATGTGGTTACAACACATTTACCGACCTCGAATAATATATCCGTACCTCTCCACTCGAGCAATCACTCATCATAATCGAATCAATTTATATCTCGTGGGATCTAATCAGCGCCCCGATATCATATGGTGGCCGACAATCAGCCAATGATCACATGAGCTTATCAATATATTTGCCACAGAGCCCATGTGGGATCATTACAACGAGATTGACAATTTACTAGAAAGCACTAATTTAACGGAGATTGAAGGTAGATTAATTTGGCGATTATCACCACTCCTTGAATTGATTGATTGTTCCAAACCCCACGATCTCTCTAGAGGAAGTCCTCCAATTAGTTGATTGATACGCTTACATATGCTTATATCCCTATTTTGTCGTGTCCCTAAACTTGATTGATTAAGCAAATTTCCTTTGGTTCTCCGTTCTTCTTTTCTTTGCCTTTGGAAAAGAAAAGAAAAATCATAAATAGTCCTAAGTACAGACGAAAAGGAGACTCCTGATTAGGTGAGTGCAAAATCATGCGAAGGGACGTTAGTGTGGTACTAGGTTGTTGGCCATTAATAGAGGGCATGGCTACCTCGTTTTGAAAATAAGATCACCAGATATTATGGTATGGTAGGCCCACAAGACTAATTATTTCTGATCATTATTTGAATGCCCCATGTGTTTTGCCGTTGAATCAGCCGTTTATTTATTGATTTTTGGCCACTGAGCTAATCGTTTGGTGGCGGATTTTTCAAATGCTCCAAAAGTATCACGTCACTAATCTACTCAATTAACCAAAAATAATGATCAAGAATCTTAAATTTCGTTCTTTTCTTTTGAAAGAGAGTATGTAATGAAAGATTCTTTGGCACTGCTCCTGATTATTCATAATTATGGGTCTTTGGTTATGCATATTTTGCATTACTAGCTACGAATGAACGCACCAAACTCTTCCTAAACGCCAAACTCTTCCTTGGTTGGTAAACATGGATCCCAAAGAGCGAGTTTAAGCAGCATCGCCAGAAGGAGGAGCTAATGAGGTTTTTAGACTCAAGGCTATTAATAGAAGAGGTTTCTAGACGTCTGGTCTATACCCTTGAGATGGAAAAGAAGGTCAATCAGAGCAATTGATTGACCATAGATGCAAACTCCCACGCCGAAGACAATATTGGCGACTAGCCATCGTGCTACGAGGTATGTAACACATGAAGTAAAGAATTTCTCACAAATACGAAACAAGGTCAATCTTAGATCAACAATAAGTGGATTTGATTACTTAAAAACTCTAAGCCTTACAAGATCAGGACCACAGTTGTAGCTAAACTTTCTTTGAATCGGATGCTGTTTTGAAAAAATGAACTATGGCCCTCAACTTGTGATCCAAACTTTGTGAAGTTCCTTTAAAATCAAAATGTACACAACCATAAGTAAATTAGATGAATTGAAAGTTTTAGATCTAACAAGGTCTAAGTGCTTGACTCAATATGAGCTATAACTATCTTCAACTTGGAATATGTTTATTTGGAGTAAACTATATTAAAGTGTTTGAATTTCGTTACTGATTAAGGGGTAAACTACCAGACGATCAACTGGCCCAATTAAATTGGGTGAGTTTGTCCTACTGTCCGAGAGAAGCAAATCAACTTGCAAATTGGGTGGTCAAGGCAAAACGGAAAAAAGAACTTCTCCCGGACTAGCTGCTTTATCCCTCGAAATCTATGTTGGATATCATAGTTTTTTTTTATGTAAACAGACTTTTGCTGTGTTAATGAAATTTCATGCATTATTGACCCAAAAAAAAAAGTACATAAGAGATTCTCATGATTGATAGTAGATTAGGATCGAATCTGATGCGTGGCCATGAATGTCTGTGTTTTTGGCGGGCTATCCCACCAATTAGCTTCTCCTGTCAACTTGGGCAATTTTTCTTTTCTTATTGTCTTATTTCTTTTGAGTCTATAAAATACTTTAAATATTTCTAAGTAGTTAAAAAAAACAAATTACTTTTTAAAATCCAAAATTCACTGTATTTGCAAATATAAGATGATCAAAAAGAAAATTTACTCTCGATAATTCATAGTCACAATTTATTTTAAGTGACACTATAGTTAAAGTCACAAGCAAAGATTGCTAGAATAAAAACCTACAATCACATAAAAGGCGTCTATATATCAGATCTAAGTGTTATGGTATGTATATATATTTGGTTAGATGATCGGACATATTTTATTTCACTTATTTAACTTTCCACGTATCGTTTATCCGTAATTTATAAATCAATTCTATAATCTATCTTTTGTAAGGCTAATACAAATCTTAGCAATCTTCTTCTTTATTGTGGTTAAAGTGAGATCTTCAGATTTACATGATTTTTTAAAGCTTTTTGGGTGCAAACTTTAAGAGATATGGAGAGACATTTCAAAAGTCGCCTCACCTCAAAAGCCACACCAAACTAAAGCCAAAGTTCAAACCTCGGAAGGATCCAAACGGTGCCTCTAACTTACATATATTTTCGTGACGATATAGCCCATCTAGATAAATAAATCTCTGCCTGATAAATACTTTCACTAATTTTGTTGATCAAGCAAAACGTGAGTCAAAAATCCAACTGAATAGCGTAAAGCTTCATTTATTTCGCAAAAACTAAATGATTTGAAAAATATTTACTTAAAAATGATTATTTATGTCTCTTGAAATAATTAGTCAATGAGATGTATTTTCATTAATGTCTAAACATTTTTGTTGATGATGAAAATATATTTTATTCATTTATTTTTTAAGCGATACATGTAATCGTTTTTAGGAAAATATTTTTCAAATAATTTATTTGTCATGAAACAAACAGAGCCTTAAATATGAAATTCTTTGCGTCCAAAGGTGAGCAGATCATCGAACAGACCTGATCATCTGAATTTGACTTGCATGTGCCCACGTATTCTTTATTAAAAAATTAATAAGGTATATAAAATTTGTTTATTGTCTTAATAGCATCTCTCTCTGGTCCTTCTCATGACAAATCGGTCGCCTTGCTGATTATTCAGATTTTTTAAAGTAGGTTGCTTCTGAGAATTTATTACATGAATGTTGTATATGTACTCAAATGAATATGTGTCTCCTAGTTCGATTCTTGTGTATTCTAAGTTTATTTAATAAGTTCTTGTTGCTTCCTTGCTTATAGTCTCTCTAATGCTATCACAAGATTGGCCTAATCCCCTAAAAAATCCTAAATTTTATGTTTAGTCCTAATTCTATTTCAAACTATTTTTTGTTTAAAAATATTCCAATTTTAGGTTTAATCCCAAATCTACCCTGAAATTTGTTTTTTGTTTAAAAAAAATCACAAACTTTCATTTTAGTCCCAAATATGCCCCTTGTTAGCCCTCCATCCAAACAACATCGTTACTCGTCCCCGATTTCCCTAATTTTTATATCAAACAACGGTTTCATTTTGGAAATAATTTTCACCCTGATTATGTAGATTTGTTACAGACCTGGAAATGCCACATCAAATAACTAATGAGAGTTAACAAAGGTAAATTTGAGACTAGATCGAAAGTTTGTGATTTTTTTTTTATGAAAAAAAGTTCAAACCAGATTTAAGACTAGAGTCAAAATTGGTGATTTTTTTTAAATAAAAAAATTCTAGGGCAAGTTTAGGACTAAAACTAGAGTTTGGGTTTTTTTAGACAAAAAAAGTCAAAGCAGAATTGGTACTGGACCTAAAGACTCTGTTTGTTTTACAAAAAATATATGATTTGGGGAACATTTCCTAAAAATAATTGCTTGTATCACTTGAAATAATTTGTTAATGAAAATTTTTCATTATCCATAACAATTCATTAAAATATTTTTGTTCGTTCATTTTTGTAACCCATATAGGCAATCATTTTTAGAAATATGTTTATCAAATCATTTATTTCACTAAATGAACTGGAGCTTAAAGTTTGGAATTTTTTAAACAAAAAAAGTTCGAGACAATAGTGAGACTATACCAAAAATTCAGGGCTTTATATAGGGAGTTAAGCCTCCATAGATTATAGACGCGACGGAAGAGACGCTTGCAGCCATTACTGAAAGCCCTTATTAGCGTCTAAAAGATTCGATTAAACTGATCACGGTATTGGATAGCTGCTAATCACCAGATCTGACATGACAAAAAAATATTTAAATGAATTATAGACAAAGGACAAGCCCAGCAAGCGAAAAGGCACCGACTTTTCAAGTGTCAGCCACGTACGCTGCCATCATTTACTCAGGTACTTGATGGACAGTTGGCTCTTTATAATTTGTTATTGGCTTCGTTAGATCGAGAAACAGCAGGGCAAGAACTATGAATCTGCATATTCCTCAGAATATTTACACGCACCCACCCACCCACACACACACACACACACACATATAGATGGTTTTTTTTTTGTCAGATATATACATGGTAAGAACTCAGAAGGGATGTTTTTATATTTTCAAATTGTTAGGAAACAGCTCAGTCGTTGACAAATTCTAGCCTAAACCGCCGGTGTAAATGACCCTTTTTAAAAAGATGGCAAGTATGATAAATAAAAACAGTGACTCAATTGAAAAGTTGGTTAATCTGCAAAAAAACAAATATACGTACATCGGTAAGTAACCTTAATAAGAGCTGGTGACCCAAAATTAGCTAGTTAGTAACTTGACTGGAGAAAAGTTGGTAATTCACTCTGTCAAAGGTTGGTAATTTCATATAATAGTTGTTAAGCTTAAGCGTTGGGAAAAAAGGTAAATAAAATTTGATAGAAAATGAGGCAAGTTTTTTTGTCAGAATTAAAGAAGTTGATTGCTTAATTAAGCCAAATAAACATCGGTAACTAACTCAAACGATAGTTGATAACATACAATTAATTGGTAATCACTCAAACTATGGTTGATAACTTCTAAATAGAGTTGGTAAATCAAGGCAAATAAAAGTTAACCAATAGAAAGGTTGGTAATTTGAATAAAAAAGGTATTAAACTTCAGTAAACAACTCAAATGAACTAAAATCAGTTGGGAACCTAATGGGAAAAAAGTTTATGAGTAACACAAATAAAAATTGCTAATGTAATTGTGAGTTGATAAATTTAAGGTGTTTATAATAAGAATAGATAAAGTTGATAAATGATAACAAAAGTCGACAAATTAAAACAAAAAACTTAAAGTTAGTGAGCAACTCAAGTGAGAGCGTATAATCCAAAACTTTTCAACCAAAAAGAAAAAGATAATCCAAAACTAGCTGGTAATTTATTGAAAAAATATTTGGTAAGTTTGAAATAACGATTAATGTGTTCATATATAAATTTAAAGTGTTGGAAAGAAAAACAAATGAAAAGCGGTAAAAGATAAAAAAAAAAGTTGATAACTTGCATATTATCGAAAAAACTCGGTAATTTCATAGAAGCGTTGGTAAATTACAGTTAAAGTTGTTGGAGAGATCAGATGACGGTAACTTTTTCTCACAATACATCTTTACACTTGCCAACTCTTCGAAAATTTATTGACACGAAAAGAAATCCGTCTTTACACAATGCCAGATTTAAGGAGAATTAGGTGTATATATTTTTTTTGTTATTGAAAAGGGCGAAGACCAAACTCGGTGCGTCTATACTTTTTCAATCATAAGTGTGTTGACAACCGCCAAATGTGAAGGCTAAGATGGACTGATATGGCGGTTTGAGGCGGCGGAGGAAATTAATGACGTTTAGGTCACGCCATGGATGGGAGGCTTATCTTCTTATCTTTAAAGAAGCCATCTTATCAGCGTGTGATTAAGACTTTGATTTATTCGGTAACATCTTTTTAAGTATTACATAGTGGAGTCGTGGCCTAATTAAATACAATTAGAATTGCTAATCTTCTTTTCATCTTTAGGAAAGCAATATTCTCACATCTCAATTTACGTTCCGAGCATTTTTTTGTAGGTCTCGACAACCTTGAGAACTATGAAACATACCGCAAACCTCATGAAGAGATTAAATTTGGATCTTTTGGCCTGTCCAAGTGGCCTTGATCTTAGGTGATGGCCCCAAGCGGATTGCGGTGCCGTGCTCTTTGGTGTCTCTTAAATCTTAATGTTCTACATAATTCTTTTATCGTTCATCATATGTATCTACAAAAATAGCCAAGTAAAAAAAAAGTAGGGTGCGGATATACTGTCCCAAACTTCATAAGAGTTCTAACCCATTATCATCCGTTGTTGTCGCCGCAGGGCAAGGCCAATGTCGTCACCTCCAGAATGAAACCACTCGCTTTCTATCAGTAATCATTACCGTCCATCGAACTTTGGTCTTGTTAGAATATTTAAATGTTAAAATCACGCAATCATCTAATAGCAAGTTTTTAAAATTAGTGATCTCATAAAATCTCATATGATAGCAGAGCATGTGGTTTAAAATATTTTTAGGCTCCTATTGCCTCTCCAATTATATATTTTTACGCTTTATGCTTGAACCAAAGTCCAGCCTACACGGCGTGAGCTCTCCATCTGTTTTACATGATAACTTAAACTTTTAAAGTAGTTAATGATGATCCCACGAAATTTCACGTGGTATTTCAAAGCCCCAATTTCCTTCTCCTATTATATATACACATGCTTCAAGTTTTAGGTCAGCACGCATCAGGGAGTGTTAGAATATTCAGATATAAAAAGAGAACGACCTGTAGTTGTACAAACACGAACTGTGACCCTAATTACCGGAAGCAAACAAAAAAATTTGCAAGTGAGATGAATTTCGTAGGTTCCTTCGTAAAAGAATCACGACCCCGACCAAGAGTTTCATTCCCACATGCCCTGTTAAAAAAAAAACACTCAATGACGTATTTGTCTATATAAGAATCCTCCTTCCATACCCTTCCTTACTTTATCTCTTCATACCTCTCGCTCTCTGTCTCTCTTAGATTCCTCGTCGTCCTTCTTCTTCTTTTTCCACTTTTCTCCATTGGAAGGTGAAAAGGACACCAATCTTGATGATCCAGAGGCGAAGATCTTTATCTTCATCTATTCTCTCCGCTTTTGCACATCCTAGATCCTACTAATTCCAATATCTGTATCGAAGATAATCTCTCTTTCTTGTTTTTTTCTTTTGGGGGCGGCATCCGGCCTCCGGTTAGGCTAGCTCAAGCCACTTCGCTTTCTTATGGTCCATGTATTAGATGTCATATCTTTGAAAGGGAAAAAAGAGAGTTTGCGCGGTATATCATACATGTAAGATTGGCAAATCTAGAGTTTGTTCCGTATCCCACGTGCTTGTGCTTGTTCTAAGTCTTGAAACAAAGACTACCCTTCCTCCGGTCCTCAAAGCTGGGATTTCGACTGGCAACAAGGAATCGCTGCACGCAAAGTCATTTTTTGCAGATGCAGCATCACCAAGATTCACATCGATCCGATCGCCATGGCCTGGCGTGTGTAGATCGTTTGTTCTTGGCAGTTGGCGCAATTCGCTGATGATGAGAATCTTGATGATGCTGCATCAGCAATACATGACTATATCCCACAGTTCAAGAAGCTGATTTTTTGTTGGGACAAAAAGTTCAAGAAGCTGCTTGGTAATTGCTGAACGCGGACGAGGTTAGGTTTTCTTCAGCTCCAGTATTACAAATTTTAATTCTCTCTCTTTCTCTTCCTGAGGTTTGGTGGGCTTTGAATTTCTTCCAAATTACAGGGGAGGGGACTAGTCAGAAGTATGAACAAGGGCATATTTTGATGTCAGAAACGGTGACAGTTTTCCGTCCTTTTTCCCCAATTTTTGCTCTGATTAAATGATATGAAGATACATATTACCTGTTGGCTTATACTTTGTAGAGATTCTGGTATGAATTTCATCAACTGCCATGACTGAATTAGGGTTTCTTTTCTTCCTTTTAAAGCTTCTAGGCAATCCCAAAATGGGGAGTATTTTTCAGGTAAAACGTTTACACGCCCACACGAACATTCTTCTCAAACTATAGCCTAAAAAGCCTGTGTCATCGAGCGTTTAGCTTCTTATGGCACTTAATTGTCATAATCTTACTACGTCTTGTAAGATGCAGTTATATGTGCACCTATGGTGAAACTCTGGCTGTGATACTATGACAATGGAGTTCAGATCGAAAGAACAGTTTTATCAGGCGTTCTACTAGGAAGAAAAATGGACACTGAGGTTTGTTCTGGACAAAGAGCAACGCATTTGCTCTCAGAGATGGTCAGGTCACCTATGTATAGAATGCGTTTACAGTCATTCTCTCTCTTTTGGCAGGCGGTATTTTATGTTAATTTTCGCGCGCCGGATCAAGTTCACTTTTGGATATTCTCTCAGAGACTCGAGTACAAGTCATTCAGTCCCAGTGGAATGATCTCGAAGGGACATCACATCAAAAATCGAACCAGAGACCTCGAAAAACATCTCGGGTTCTTCATCCACCAACAGATGGAGAATAAGAACCCTAGGAGTTGGATGACTTTCATTAGGGTCAAGTAAAGGTTGAGACAAAAACCGTACGAATGTAGCAAAGATTTGCCTGCTCGTACATCAACCAGAGTCATTTCATTCATATATAGGATTCGTCGTGGATTTATGTTTTTCCTATAAAAGGCGGTTCTGCACATGATTAAAACATGGTTTATGGTGAGTCTGTGTTGTACCTACAATACCTGGTTACTTTTGTCGAGTAAAACCACATTTGAATAAACCATGAGAGTGTAATTTATTTGCCTTTGGCCTTCAAAATTTTACAAATTCGGTGACTTTATTGCATTGCATTAGTTTCTTTGTGATAAATTTCTCCGTGCACAAACATACTGAGTATAAAGACAGATGCTCTTTTAATGGCAAAATATATCCCATTGGAGTTATTGTTCCACCCAGTAAATTTTGAATTTCAGATTAAATCAAGTGATCTCAATCAGAAATCATTCGTCACCCAACTTAAAAAATGACGATTGATATTAGTGATCGCGCTTAATTCGTTTCAAGAAACATAGTGGGAGGTGAAGATGTAATAATGAGATTTTTATTCAATTGTTTTAAAAGTTTAATCGATGAGTTTTATATTTACAGTATTCCAACACTCCCTATCACAAGTAGAATGGACTTTGTGGTAAAACTAAACAGTGAAAAACATACATATGAAGGAGGCAGATGAGGAATTTGGAAATATATCATACTCCAGTTCATTCGCAAATCTATCATGCCTTTCCGACTACTGTGATGGATCCGGCAAGGAATGCCATCTGAAAAACCGTTGCCTCTGCCACCTAAAGTATGGTGACGTTGCTTCTTCACATGGAAATCTTGTAGTTGAGACGGCTGAATCTGACGGTCCGGTTGATTGCTTGCTGTACCTTACATGATATTTGGGTGCAGTCACGCCGATGATGCCTTCCATGACAAGGCCATAACAGGAGTTTTAGGGCTAAATTATGAAGCGTCATCCCTTGCAATGAGGCTTGGCAAAAAAATTCTTACATTGTGTCTGAGGAGTGAGCGACTCGTCCCACAATAAGAATGGATTAGTTTTCGAGGAAGGGGCAATACTCATCTGTGATTCAACCTCGTTGTAATTTGACAGTGGCTTATACTATGTCAGTCAGTTCTGCAGAAAACATGCTTGATGTTCCTGCAGGTACGTCCAAGAAGACACCTTCTGGGCTTGATGGAGGGCTCGCAGACTCCGCGACACCATCTACTTCCCTTGTGCAGAAGGCTCGTGAGGCACTAGAAAGCCAAGTTAAGGCCATTACAGGGTGGCAACCACTGTGCGAGGGCGTGGCGAGGCTACTGTGGGATCTTTATCTAACACCCTCACATGGACTCACTATCCTCCCCTCTCCCATAGTGAGCCTTCAACATTGGCACACCACCCCTTGCTGGGTACGCTTCTGCACAATAGAAGTCAAACTCGAATGTCCAACCATCGCCATCTGATTCAAACACGTCTTCACCCATGCTCTTATTATGAAACTGAACCGTCACAGTAGTTGAGTGAAGATATCGACGGAGATTAGGAGTTCCGTCAATCAATCATCGATTCTGACACCACTATTGAGGAAAGTATAAGAAAAGTCCAACACTTTCACGATTAAGAGATCCAAGAGAGAGTCCAAAACTTGAACTCATTGACACATCAAGTCATACCTATCTTCATTAAAATGTTTAAGCCATCAAATTATGATCCAACTTGATATTATCAATCGCTTCGTTAACTCCACTCATCTAATTTGGATCTTTATTCCACACCCTTGTAAGTGAGTCACACAAGCCGTGACTCAATCATAATTTAAGTTTTTACATTCGTTGCTATCTATTCCATCGATGATAGCAAAACCAAGTTGTTATGGCTTTAAAATTTAAAACTAAAATTGCAAATCAAGTGTGATCCTCATTAAAAAAAAAAGAAAGAAAACATGTTTCATGTAAGCCGTTTTCTTATAACAAAATCAACTTATGGGAGAGCAAGTCTAACTATATTAAGAACGATCTTTAAAATTGATATACTAAGTTACATCTTAAAATGTAAATGAACATTAAAATTAAATGGGTCGTATTCGGTGCTTATTCCAGTAAGAAGATGCGGTCCGGTCCTCCCTGTTAGGGTGTTCTCCATGGATCGTTGGAGTCAGTAGTTACTACGTAGCTATCTCCTCCTCCTCCTATTGTTTTGCGTTCCATCGGCATCAGTAGCCTTTTCCTCTCGAGAGGAGAGGGGCAGCTGTGTTGGTACAATTCTCCAGGGTTCATCATTGTCCTATTTTCTGAGTCTCTCGGGGTACCAAACAAACTTCCAACTGCTCCTTTCGATTTGAATATCAGATGCTCGACCGAAATTTTGTGGCGCAACATTGTCCTTTTGTGGGCGTCTTCATGCTCTCGGAGAACCAATTTCGCACGAAAGATTTGGTAATAAATTATGAAAAGGAGTAGGAGAAAAAGGTATGTACGAGGTGTCCCCCACTACGTACAAAGTACATGCATTATAAGGGGTACGGTATGAGGTTGATCAAATGATGCTTTGAGATCGAGTGGTTGTATGAATTCGCATTGTACGTGTTAGTGTTTTTTTTTTTTATGATGACCTGGACCCTCGCACTAGCCGCATTAGAAGAATCCGACCGGCCAAGCACTAACCAGGGGAGAACTAGCCAAACCCACAAATCAGCCTCTATGTTAATTAAGGGTGTGATAAGACAGAAAGCAGACGGACTTGAACTTGAGATCAGTCACCCATAAGCCCAAAGCCTTTACCATTCCACCAACCCATTGGAGGGTAGTACGTGGTCCACAAGCATATACACATATTTCATCCGGTGCTCCTCAAAATTACTTCCACAACAAAGCTTCCCTTAATTAAATTTGGCGAAATATCCCAAAAAATCATGATGGATTAGGTACAAACAACTAAGAGGGATCATAAAAAACTTTAAAAGTTTTTCAAGTTCAAGTTTGATGATCATACGTCCTTTGGTTTGTTCACTATTCTCAAAGTCCTTTCAAACGTCAACATATTTCACGTCCAATTACTTTTTCACCATTTGTTAGGTCTATCTAGTCATACGATACATTCCATGTCTAATTGCTTTTTCTCCCCTTTTTAGAGCAAAGAGGTTCTATAGATACAAATGTCCCGTTGTTGACATCATTTGTCTCTGATACTACATATTTTAAAGGTATTTCATTTGCTCGCCCATATACATAGATTATGTCACTAGGAATGTTTTGTCATTGTCAAAACATCAAAGGGTGCTTTCCAATAACTCATTGACGAGTAAGATGCGACTGTTACTCAAACTAAAAAAACCCGTATCTATCCGTCTCCTCCTCCATCGATGGAAGAGATGCAAATCTACTAGGTCTCCTTCGTCGATGGAGCAGATAAAGGCAACAATGCCGATTATACAAAGAGGAGCAAAGAAGGTAGCGGCTCTGTCATGGACGGGAGGTCAACGATGTGTTAGTTTAGGCAATGAAACAACAAAATCATGACTCAGTGGTGTCACGGGCGACAACGTGGCGGTAGCAATGCCAATGGTAGCCGCGCAAAGTTGTTGGATCAAGGACTGAAAAGTACAGGGAAAGAGTGCCTTTTACTTTAATTCATTTTATGAGGAATGCCACATGTCACATTTTCAATGGATGGTCAATCTAAAATTAGGTGAGGAGAAGCTTACCCAACTTTTTGCCCAAAAGATAATACTCTTGACTTGTTAGTTTTAGGCAATGGGAGGACGTCGATGTGTTAGTTTAGGCGATGAAATAACAAAATCATGACTCGGTGGTGGCACCGGCGACAGCGTGGTGGTCGCAATGGCAATGGCAGCTGTGACAAAGTGATTGGATCAAGGAATGAAAAGTACAAAGACAAAGTGCTTTTTATTTTTAATTCATTTTATGAGGAATACCACATGACACATATTGCCACATGTCACGTTTTGAATGGATAGTCAACCTAAAATAATGTGAGCTCAAGTTTACGCAACTTTTTGCCCCAAAGATAATACTCTTTACCATAAGAATTGTATTCATAATATTGTTTGCACATGATGATGAATGTAGAATTTGAACGTGTTTTTACTCTAGGCCCTAAATAAATAATTTCGTCTTTGCCTAGGATTGGCTATAACTAAATTATTCGTTTCGAGTTTTGTGCAGTTACCCGTGTGAAATTAGCTTTCAAGAAAAACACTAACAAAATACCTCCTTATGTTTTTCTCCAACTCTACTTTGCATATCTTATATCTATATTTACTACTTTCCATAAGTAAAAAAGACAAGTTTAATCTTCATCATAAAAATCACATATGCTCTAAAGCCTGAACCACACAAAACTCTATTCTCTAACCTCAAACCCTAATTTCTCTTCCACCCATCCCTCGTTGCCACCGGACAACCCTTTGCCTCTTGCTGCCACTCCGGCATTGTAATCGTAGCCAATGCTTCATCATAGCTCCACACCAACATGTCACGGCTTGTCTTGCCCCGTAAAGAAATTGATTTCTTAAGGTCAAACAAATTATGAATTAATCACATAATAATTGTCTCAGAGACTGATCGATGTTTTGAATAGTTTAAACAACGGAAGATGTAATTATGTAACTTTACTATAATGTTTACAGAAGGAATTTTCGATATGTGGACAAGGTGGGGGAGGGGATGGCTATAGAGAGCACGAGGACTGGGGAGAGTTGGGCAAAGTTTAGGCCAGACGAAACGAGGTTGAAGCCCTCTCTCTCTTTTAGGGCAGAAAAAAGGAGCTTGCAGGGCTGTATGAGGGGGACATTTCATACCTGTCTCTTTCTGCGACAAGAAGGACCATGTAATAGCTCGCTAATCTCATTTTGCAATCGGGACCGTTTGGTGCTTTGAGCAGCCTAAGATCTTAGTCTACTATCTATTTAGACTCCGTTTATTTCGTGAAAAGTATTTTTTGGAAAAACATCTGATGCCGAAGCGCGATAGAAAAATTGACTGAACAAGAAATTCGACGGAAGAACAAATTCGTTCTCCAAATATGATTATTAAATCAAAATATTCAAAGTCTGCTGAAAAGAAACCCTAAAACAAGCTTATATAGACTCAAACCTAACCCTATTAGGAAACGTAATCAAAATATAAATTAGGAAACTGCCAATTATTAAATTAACCCAAAAAATTACTATAATAATTTAAAAAAAAACATCTAAACGATCTCGAATCGCAAAAATCCATCGTTAGTCGCATAACGGGTCCACTAGTCCTCTAGGTGCATCATTCTCCCCTGCTAGAGAAAGATTCGTCCTCGAATCTGCTTCGCCTTCATTGTCGTCAATCTCCTTGGAATCTTCTTCCTCTTCAGCATAGTAAGGTGATAAATCTGCTACATGAAAAGTTCTAGAAACATTGTGCTCACCCGGTAACCCAGGTGGTAACTCTTCCGGTACGACATCAGTAAATCCCTCAAGCGAGGGCAGAACTTGAGTAGAGATTTTGGGACTGTTAGAATTCCGCTCCATCACCTCAATAACAAAAAGCTCAGGCGCGCTCATTGCCTCTTCTTGAAATTCAAACTTGGAGAACAGATTATTCTTCACTTCCTTTTTGAAATCTGAAGGACCTAGGGTAATGGTTCGACCATCTTTTTTGAAGGTATATGTATTTTTGAAACCATCATGCTGTGTCTTTCTATCAAACTGCCACGGCCTCCCTAATAAAATATGGCAAGCATCCATTGGGACTACATCACACCACACCTCATCGATGTAATTTTTTCCAATTGAAAATTGCACAAGACACCTTTTGCTCACCTTTATCTCGTTCCCTTTTCTAAGCCACGACAGTTTGTATGGTTGATGATAATCTTCTGTTTTCAACCCCAACTTTTCCACCATAGTCGTGGACACCACATTCTCGCAACTACCACCATCTATTATCATGCTACATACTTTTCCTCTACTAGTGCACTTAGTATGAAAAATATTATGTCTAAGCCACGACTCATCATCTGCTACAGCAACATTTAATATTCTTCTAACGATTAAAGACTCACCAGAATCAGCATAAATAATCTCTTCCTGTTCCGCATCGTCATCCTCTTCTTCGTCTTCAGATTCATCATAAACTGGACTTTCATCAAAGACTGGATTATCAACAAGTATCACAATTTGTTTGTTCGGACAATCAGCAGCAAAATGCCCGAATCCCTGACACTTGAAACACTGCTTGGCTACAGTTCCTCCCCTGCTGGTTCCAGCATTGCTCTGCCCCTCCTTGGATGCAGGTTTAGAATTCACATCCTTAACTGTGACGGGTGTCGAATTTACTACAGATGTTCCCGCTTTTCCTTGGGATTCTTTATCTGACCACTTAGAAGCGCTGCCTGACCACTTAGAATTACTGCTCTTTCTTTTAATCTGCCCCTCCACCTTTAGGGCTAGTCTGCACACATCCTCATACATCCAATACTGTTGTAATTGGACAATATCAGAAATCTCATATTGCAGCCCTGCCAGATATCGTGCAATCGTCTGCTCGTCTTCCTCCGCCACATCACAACGCATCCTCAAACGATCAAATTCTTCAGTAAATTTTTCAACTGTTTTATCACCTTGCTTAACGTTATGATACTCGATGAACGCCTCTTGCCTATAATGGGTAGGCAAAAAAATTTTTTGCAACAACTTTTTCATCTTCTCCCAGCGATCTACTTTCGGCTTGCCTTCTCTTGCGCGTTGTTTTTTTACGTGTTCCCACCAAATCGAAGCATGTTTTCGCAGCCTAATAGCCACTAACTTCACTTTTTGCCCCTTAGTTAGGTCTTTAAGGTCAAAAATCCGTTCTACCGTATGCAATCAATCAATAAACTCATCAGGATGAGCCTTACCATTAAACTCAGGAATTTCGATCTTCATTCCGAAATTTTGAGAAGAATGCTGATTTCCAGGTCGTACTCCTCGATTCCGCCCCTGGTTCAGAACCCCAAAAGGGTTTACGTCTTCTTCTTCATCATCGGATGAATCCTCAAAATCCGCTCCTTCTTCGGATTGAACGCCTAACCTCGCCTCTGCAAGTTGTCGCTCCAAATCCTGAATTTGTCTTCTCTGTTCTTCAATTTCTACGTCTCGCAGATCTCTTAGACGCGGTTGATCGTCTGCTTCAGGAACACCTCCACGCCCCCGGCCACCACGAGCCCGCCGTCCACGACCGCGATTCTGTTCAGCCATTGATTCGAGCAACCTGTGCTCTGATACCAATTGATGCCGAAGCGCGATAGAAAAATTGACTGAACAAGAAATTCGACGGAAGAACAAATTCGTTCTCCAAATATGATTACCAAATCAAAATATTCAAAGTCTGCTGAAAAGAAACCCTAAAACAAGCTTATATAGACTCAAACCTAACTCTATTAGGAAACGTAATCATCAAAACATAAATTAGGAAACTGCCAATTATTAAATTAACCCAAAAAAAATTACTATAATAATTTTAAAAAAAACATCTAAACGATCTCAAATCGCAAAAATCCATCGTTAGTCGCATAACGGGTCCACTAGTCCTCTAGGTGCATCAACATCTTCCTCATTTTCTTTTGTTTGGATCGTTTAGTAAAATGAGTCAATGGAAAATATTTTCCTAATTACCAAAAAAAGTTTTCCTACCACAACTTAAATTTAGGAAAATGATTTCCTCTTTAAAAAATCGGAAGTCATTTTTCAAAATATGATTAAGTATTAGCGCTTGTACCAAAAACTCTATGCTTGGGCACAGGAACCCCAATGCTCGAAGGTCCCCGGGGCTTGGGCTTGGGTCCAATGAGGCTAGGCCTGGGACTCCAGTACCTTAGCCCAATACACCAAGCTTGGTAATATCAAAGCTGAGCATGGGTCATTAACACTGGTGCCCAGGTCCACTGAGGCCAATTTTTTTTTAAAAATTTCCAATTTTGTAATATTTTTTTTCTTTCTTTTTCTTGTTCCTTCTTCCTTCGTCGATCCCTAGGCCTCGGTGATAGCTAACAAGGGTTGGCCTTGGACGAGGTCGAGTTTGCCAAACCCCGGCAAGCTTGAGGCTTGCTAGCCTTAGGCGAGCTTGACCCTTGCTTGTGGCTTGTTGCCAACTGTCACCAAGGCCTAGTGACAGAGCAGAGGAAGAAGGAAAAAGAAATAAAAGAAAAAAATTATTATAAAATTCAATTTAAAAAAAACTTAGAAAAATTATCTACGTCAGCGCGGCCGTGCCACGTAGGACAGTCGATGTCCTCATAGCAATTTTCTACCAAATGAGATTTTCCTTACCAAATAATGAAAATATTTTCTAGTTCATTTTCAGGTCTCAACTAAATACCGGAAAATATCATCATTTGAAAATGATTTCTCAAAAAAAAAATCAGAAATGTCATATTTTCCGTGAAATAACGGAAGCCTAGAAGCTTAAAATACTTAGATATCTTGTAAAATATTGTTGGGTCACACGCTTGCTCGATTCCTCCAAAAATGGAATCTACTAGACGACTGTCAAGTAGCTAAATTATGCTCCTTCCCCTTAGTCTTGCCAAAGGGCTTAAAGGTTTGTAGGAGATGGTAGAATCGATAACTTTGGTAGATAGCTGGTGAGAGGGGCGGAGCTAACCAACTTGGAGTTAAACTTTGGTTACAATGAGTGTCGTTGATCACTTTGTCGGTTCACATAATATATGCAATGGATAAATATATTGGAAGTTTTAAAATTTGTCACGAAAGTATAATTGAGTTCTAAAATTTTCAAAAAATACAATCAAATCCTAAAACTTGTTAAATTAATCCAATCAAGTCTTTCCGTTGACTGTACTTTTTAAAAGTTTTAAGACTCAATTGCCCTTTCGTGACAAATTTTTAAATTTAATTGCATTTATGTGATAAGTTTCAGGACTTAATTATATCTATTAAAAATTTTAACACTCGATTGTATTTTCATGAAAAATTTTAAAATTTTTAGTGTGCAATATCCATTAGGGATGTTCCATCAATGAAAGCCACTCAAAACTGATGATGCAGATCCGCACGTACGTTTGGCAGGGCCAAGTCCCCTGCTGAACCACCTCTAGATCCGTCCCTAGGTTCACATATTATATCCAACAACTAATAATAACGATGTTCCAGATGTCTTCGCACTTGGAGGAGATATTTATCTCGAGTGATGTGTCATCATCGATGGTCGCGTATCGCATTGTGTTCGGAACTCGACAGATGTCTTCTCGCTTGGAGCACGTCTCTTTAGTAACGATAGTCACGCATCAACTTTGGTAAATATCAAACCGGATCAACTGGGGGAAGACCGCGCGTCTGTAAGGAGGTTGTTTGAATTCGAACGCGTCCAATGGATTATGCTCAGCGTTTTCGGGGCCCAAGGTGGATCTACACATTTCGGCCCAAAGCGAGATGGAACCTGCCGTGGCTTGCCCTCACCCAAGCTAGGGCGCCCCTCGCCAAGCATTGCTTGAGGCTCACCCTCGCCCTAGCCTGGGCGAAGAGGGCCCTCGTTGACGCTCGCCCTTGCCTAAGCAAGGCCCGGCAAGGCCGACCCTCTCTTGTGGCAGACAAAGGCGACCCTCACCGGCCATTGCCTATGGCTAGTGGCCGATGACTGGCGACTGGCAAAAAGAAAAGGAAAGAAAAAATTTAAAAAAAGTTCAAAATTTTTCCAAAAATTATCTACGTCAGCATTAGCTATGCCACATATAACGATCGGCATCCACGCTAGCCAATTCTAATTAAAATTGGCCGGATACACTATATTGGTATATCGTCGAAAGGTTTATGATTAAATTGGCCAAATTAAAAGGTTTATGACTGAATTGGTACAAATATATTAAGTTTAGGATTTTCTTTTAATTTCCCATACACCCTTATATAATGAAAGCGAATCACTTCCACCAGCAGAAGATAAATCAGGTCATTAACTAAGATGTAATTTGACGGTGAGAGACTGTTGATCTTGCCTGGTGTGTCGCACGGTAGTATGATGCCATTCAACAACCAAAGTTTACCGACCAAAAAAAAAAAACAACCAAAGTTTAAAATTTGCATCATCTTCAACTAAGATCGTAAGTTTGTCCCAAAAAAAAAAAAAAGTAAGATTGTAGGCGTGTAGTCTCAACGAAATGGCCAACTGTTGCCCACATCATCTGGAATTCATTCGCTCGCCTCTTTTCTACTTACATAATTTATTTGAAGATTGAATTGCGTGACCAATTTAATTTGATTGTTTCGCAATTGTACGATTCTTTTTTTCCAAATGCAAACTGTAAAGCACACGTAGGCCTTACCTTGCATATAGGAAGGAACATTGCATTTTATCAAGATAGCGTGACGTGAAATTCTGGTTAGCTCAATTCATCAGACACAAACCAAGTATTATGGCCAGGGCCCCACTTTCTGGGTATATGTCAACATCAAGAAAGCAATGACTACATAATGTGGTCCGGAATCTTTAACATTTGTGGATACATATTTATTACTTCTTACCAATCCCATTTGACCCATTTACATGTTTATTACGGATGAGTATTAAATGATATTTATTAGATCCACGTGCTCCAGCTACCAAAATTGGACCCTTTTTTTTTGCCTTTTTTTGAGGTTTGATGATGTTTAATAGTTTTAAATAGAAATTGGGAAGCAGCAAATTGCAGAACGAATAAAAAGATCTAGAATTTGAACTGAACACCACAGCACACGACTGTAGTCTTGCTGTTCAAGGCCCTTAAACACCGAAGTCAAACATGCTTGCTTAACAAATCTCTCAAGTTCAAAGAGTAGACCTTGTCGTTCATTTTTTTTTTTTTGGCTTCACTAATATAGAAGCACAGAGGCTGCATTGGGCATGCTTAAAACACACATAGCCACTAATTAAAAAGAACGATTGGTAATTGTCCACATCAAGTCCAAGAGGCAAAATAATCAGGTTTGTCCTTCCAACATGTCAGCCCCACTTTAACAGGATTAAAAAGACCTAATGCCTAAAGATGTGAACAAAACTAAGGAAAAAACCCAAAAGGATCTTTGAGGTTGTCTCATTCATTAGAAGGCGCCCCGATTCCCATGCTAGGCTCTTCTTGATCGATTCGCTCGCTGCTACTAGGGGAATGCTCGTTAGTTTTTTGTCCTCTGCTTATTGATTTTGCTTAAACTCAATGGGTAACTTTGCTTGAACTTGGGTCGCGTTTAAAATAAATCGTAATCCATAAAATTAAAGTGATTTGATATAACCTAGATCTAGGAAACTGGTTCTTCAATCCTAAAATAAGGGTAAGGCGTCAACTTTCTAAATAACGCAGACAATTTCACCAAACTAAATGACGCACCAAATTCAAAACCTAAAAATAAATATGCAACATGGGCAGGCGGGGCTGCGGCTGCTGGATGTTACGCACCATATCATCTTACGCAAAAGCCTGGGTGTTTCAAAATATGTATAGGCTTCAGCCAAATGAAAAGCAAAAATGAACAGGTTTTGTTTTTCCCCCATTCTTTTTCTTGAAAGTGTTCTAAAACTAAAGAAATAGTTTGAACAGCCAAAAAGGCCAAAAAAAAAAAACATCAAATCGGGAATTTTCTGTGTTTGAAGTCGAACATCACATACTAAGCCTTGATGGAAAAAATATTGATCGTCCAGATTTCGTGCAATAATGCAACAGTGGAACAAGGTAACCCGCCAAACGTTCTGAGGAGAGACAAGGATATCACGTAACACATCACCCAGGTCACCCTTTCATGATGAACATTACGACAGAGAGTTGGAAAGACGAGTAGCACGTACAATACTGTGCAAGTTGCACTTTCGATATTTGTGCTGAAACCTAATACTGCACAAATGTAGAAGATTCTGTCTTGCATCTCTGGGAACTTCTTAATGGACTTGGCGCCATTTGTCTCTTGATCTTCTCGAGGACCTTAGAAACCGAAGTAGGTGGTGTTTGCTTCTCAATTTCTAGAAGTAGGAAGGTTTGGAATCATTGGTTTCTTGGATGACGACTTTTTGGTTGACCTTCTCAATCCATATAAATAAGATGTAAAGCATGATGTACTCGATCCCTTACCCCCATTATGCACCTTAAAAAAAAATTGTTCACGTCAGCATCGGCTATGCCACGTAGGATGGTCAGCGTCCATGTCAACG
Organism: Syzygium syzygioides; assembly: GCA_031216285.1. Taxonomy (NCBI): domain Eukaryota; kingdom Viridiplantae; phylum Streptophyta; class Magnoliopsida; order Myrtales; family Myrtaceae; genus Syzygium; species Syzygium syzygioides. Next base: position 3,093,743 of record CM062251.1, on the reverse strand, counting down.
GTTTCTGGCTAAAAAAATAACTGGATGGACTTAATTGGCACAAATGCCAAAAGTTTATAACTAAATTGATCTAATTAAAAGATTTTGAACTGACTTTGTACAGATGCAATAGGTTTATGAATTTTTTGGTACTTTTTTCCCCACCCAACACACGTAATCGGGAGGAAAAAACAAAAGATACCTAACATATTTCTTGAACTTAAGTGTTAAATATGTCTTGAATTTTATGTACTCGGTCCGGTTCATGACTCGACCCGACATATTTTTTGTGCGACCCAAAAGTGGAGAAAAAATTGAGATTTGGTTCACGACGTGGAGAGTTGGGCTGATAGGCCCAATTCGTAGCAAGCGAACAAATCTCTATAGCGGACCGCCCAAGCTAGAGCAAGCGAATCAATTTTTCAGGGGATTTGGGGGCATAGCCCCCGAGGAAAATTTTTAGGAGCACTTTTTTATACTGCGGCTAGGTTTTCTCATTAATTTTGTTTTCAGAGAGTTTTTGTGAGCCATGAAATTTTGTCGTTGTTTCGACTTCTGAAATTTGTACTCTTTTTTATTATAGTGGAAACTTGTCTTGCCTCGCCCGTGGATGTAGATCACCCTGTGATCGAACCATATAAAATTCCTGTGTTCTGTCTTTTGTTTTTCCGCATTTGTCTTCAACATTAAGAAATGGGTTGGAAGCTAAAATGAAATATTACTTCCTAAAAGAGTGAAAAATCTCATTTTTATTTTATAATTGCTTGGTGAGTGTCGGTGGAACAAAGATGCTTGCAATCTACGAGTGGAATTTACCATTTAATTCACAACCAAAGAAGACACTTAAATCACATGACTACAAAAAACAGTGCGGCAAAGATGCTTGCAATTTGTGAGTAGAAATTACTATTTAATTCACAATCCATACAAAACACTGACAAGACTACAAAAAACCCTGCGAGTAGAAATTTACTAATTAATATGCAAGTCAACTACAAAAAACATTCCGAACAAAAAAAAAATTAGGAAAACACTTCCCCCCCCCCAAAAAAAAGTAAGAAAACACTCAAACTAGCACGAGATTCCCGCTAGCATCTGAAGAGTGGTTAACATCTATAACTCAAATCGCATCTATCAACTTCAAAGCAGCACTCCAAAGACTGTCATCCCCATGATTGCTCGCATCTTCACATCCATCAGCACCTTGCAATTGTCACATTCTAATTTTCGTTTTATATGAAAGAGAGAAGGAAGGAAATAACATAATGTAAGTGCAATTGGCCGTTAACAACTTTCATACATTAACTTGAGGGGAAAAAAAAACTTTCACACATCAAACACAAACATATAGATTTGTACATCAAATTCAGATACATATTAAATTATTGTCAAAATCAAATTGTTCTCGTATGCGTAATGGCATACTTCGGTCAAGCCAAGAGCCGACATCATATCCTTAAATGCAAGGTGATTTGGGCTCTATGTGGATGTGTTGAAGTGGCAAATTGCGATAGCCCGATTGATATGTACTTCGAGTTGCGATCAAGTACATTTACCTGATAAATCTGTATATTCAAAAACGAGTGACAACCATAGATTATCGAGAGAAACAAAATTTAGCGACGCACTACCGATTTTCTCGTATCTTTAGACTCCATCCTCTTCACCTACCCACCATGACCTACTACTTCGATCCTCCAATATTTTTCATGGATAGGATCATGACATCATGACCCAAAATCGCGGTGGTGAAGTCGATCATGTCCTCGATAGATGTCACACAACTCTTTATTTCACCATCTACAAAATGTGACCTAAAATCAGTGTTAAAAATTGCTTGGTGAAACAAAGAGTTGTGTGACCTCTATCGAGGACATGATCGACTTCGCCACCGCGATTTTGGGCCATGATGTCATGTTCCTATCCATGAAAAATATTGGAGGATCGAAGTAGTAGGTCATGGTGGATAGGTGAAGAGGATGGAGTCTAAAGATACGAGAAAACCGGTAGTGCATCACTAAATTTTTTTCTCTCAATAATCTATGATTGTCACTCGTTTTTTAGATATACAAATTTATGAGGTAAATGTACTTGATCGCAACTTAAAGTACATATCAATCGGGCTATCGCAATTTGGCACTTCAACACATCCACATAGAGCCCAAATCACCTTGCATTTAAGGATATGATGCTGGCTCTTTGCTTGACCGAAGTATGCCATTACGCATACGAGAACAATTTGATTTTGAAAATAATTTAATATGTATCTGAATTTGATGTACAAATCTATATGTTTGTGTTTGATGTGTGAAAGTTTTTTTTTCCCCTCAAGTTAATGTATGAAAGTTGTTAACGGCCAATTGCACTTACTTTATGTTATTTCCTTCCTTCTCTCTTTCATATCAAACGAAAATTAGAATGTGACAATTGCGAGATGCTGATGGATGTGAAGATGCGAACAATCATGGGGATGACAGTCTTTGGAGTGCTGCTTTGAAGTTGATAGATGCGGTTTGAGTTATAGATGTTAACTACTCTTCAGATGCTAGTGGGAATCTCGTGCTAGTTTGAGTGCTTTCTTACTTTTATTTTTTGGGGGAAGTGTTTTCCTAAGTTTTTTTTTGTTCGGAATGTTTTTTGTAGTTGAGTTGCATATTAATTAGTAAATTTGTACTCGCAGGGTTTTTTGCAGTCTTGTCACTGTTTTCTATGGTTTGTGAATTAAATAGTAATTTCTACTTGCAGATTGAAGGCATCTTTGCCGCATTGTTTTTTGTAGTCATGTGATTTAAGTGTCTTCTTTGGTTTGTGAATTAAATGGTAATTTCCAATCGTAGATTACAAGCATCTTCGTCCCACTTACACTCACCAAGCAATTATAAAAGGAAAAGGGATATTTTCACTAAAAGCCCTAAAATTTATCACCAAAGTACAATTGAGTCTTAAAACTAACAAAAAGTGCAATCAAGTCCTAAAACTTGTCGAATTGATTCAAATGAGTCCTAAACTTTACACCGTCAAACTTACTAACGGAAAATGCAGACGTAACTTATTTTAATATTTTCTCTCATACGTGGCGATGACGTGGCTAAAACAACGTCGTTTTGGTCAAAATTTGATTTTTAATACTATTTTCAGTTAAATTAAATTTTAAAAAAAGATAAAATTATTAAAAAATAGAGGCTTGCGACCCTCGCCCTTGGCAGGCGAGGGCCCACAAGCGTTCGCCTAGATTTGGGCAGGGGGTCGCAGCCCTTCCCCAAATCAGGCGAGTCGCTAGCCCTCACCCAAACCTGGTTGAGGATCGCTAGTGGCGGTTGACCCCCGCTAGTGGCGGCCCTCCCCTAGATTTGGCAAGGGTCAGCCGCCACTGGCAACCCTCGCTCTATCTAAGGGAGGGCCCTTAGGTCCTCGCCTGCCGTCCGTGAGGGTCGTCGGACCTTGGTCGGGGCCCGACGACGACGACGGGGAGGGCAAGCCTCCCTCCCCGACTGTCCTCCTCTCTTTTTTTAAAATTTTTTTAAATTTTTTAAAATTTAGCTTATTTTTAAATTTAATTTAAATAAAATTAATATTAAAATAATGATTAAAAAAGCCACGTAATTGTCATGTAGGATATAAAAAAATAAAAAAAGTCACGTCAACATTTTCGTTAATCAAATTGGATGGTGTTAACTTTAAGACTTAATTGAACTAATTTGACAGGTTTTAGGACTTGATTGCACATTTTGTAAGTTTTAGGATTTAATTGCACTTTCGTAATAAGTTTTAGGACTTATAGTAAACATATCTCAAAGGAAAATGAGATTTTTCACTCTTTAAGGAAGTCAAATTTCACTTTAGCTTGCAATCCATTTTTTATGTTTAAGAAATCTGTTGGATGCTGTTGTGACCTCCCTAAACCGGTCTCGTCACTTAGAGAGTTTGGTTAATGGATTGCTAAGTTTAAATCTAGGACTTAACTGAGGCTCTCCTAATTCCATACCAACTCGCGACTTAAAACTTAAGTTGTTAACATACAAATTAATTTTATCTAGGAGTCTCTACTAATCATTTTCGATGGGTCAATTAAACACTCAAGTAAAGCACGAGAGAATTGTTTTACTTCTATGAACCAAAGATTCAATAGGTTCAGGGACTTGATTACCTTAATTAACCAATTAATGCCCTTTCCGTACCTAATCTTGTTCAATCATCGCCTAATGTGTTCATGCAACAATCTTACCAATTGTGAGTCTTAAATTTCTATTTCCTAACCAGGCTAAGATATAGAAAGTGCACAATCAAGTAACAATAAAAATTGAAACATGCAAACAACGGCCTAGCATGTCTCTAATCGATCACATGTGAAGCCAAATTAAACACGCAATCAGAACGTGCGAAACATGCAACGTGCAATCAAGCATAGCATTAATCACACAAAAATGGCAAGAAGGGGCAATTCCAAAGCCCAAATACTATTTTTTTGATTTTCAATTTTTTAATTGTTTATAAAAATATTAATTTTTAATCCAAAAATAGGGACTCGGGCCGGGCCTTGGGGCCCAGTCCGAATATGGCCTGCGATCAGGCCTTCTGATTGGGCCATGGACAAAAGTGGGCCCGTTCTCAAGCTTACTCAAAACAAGAACATATCCAAATAAGCCAAATTAAGCCCAAACTCACCAAAATAACACTCCAAACCCAAAAGCTCACTAAGTATAAATGAGCCCAAAGTCCACTACTACTATTGGCCGCTCCTTCACCGATTTTCCAAACCCGGAACTCCAACTTTTGCTTCGCGTTCTAGCTGCCTAGAAATTTTGACGCTACGTATTTGGTCTAGAACACCGGAACTTCAACAATAATAACAACATCCGATGCTGGACAAGAAAGGCACTATCTCGCGCTACCAAACCAACCACCAGAGTTAGCGAGTCTTACCGTCGTCCGTAGCAATGACCAGCCAAACACATCACATACACAACTCTATCATCAGAGAACACACATAGGACGAAAGAACAAAGAAGCACAAACATGGAGCGATGAAAGCATTTGCCGTGAATATAACCCAACACCATCTTCAGGCATCACAAACCAAGCATCCTAACAGTCCAGCAAAAAGTTTACGGATCTAGTTGATGCAACTCCAACAAGCACATGGTCTGCAATGCTGGAAAGAAAACCTCCCACTCAAACGGCACACGAAATCAACCCAAACTCAAAATACAATGAACAAGCCATGCTCGACATCGACTCACACTACAAAAAAACATGTTTTTTCCGACGAAATTTCCAACGAAAAATTTGGAAAAATTCGTTGGAAAACGAATTTCCAATGAATTTTCTAACGAAAAAAATTCGTGGGTAATTCGTCGTCGGAAAATTTTCCAACAAAAAATTTTAAATTTCGTTGGAAATTTGCGACGAAAATTTTTTCGTTGAAAAACTCGTGGTTAAATTCGTTGGAAACGAATTTTTTTTTCCGACGAATTTTTTTCGTTGGAAACTACAAAAATTTTTTTGATCGAAAAATCGTGGAAGAAAAAAAAATTTCCATCGAAAAAAAAAAAATTTTTTGGTCGAAAATCGCTCTCGCCGCCGGCGAGGGCCGAGCTTGCCCAGATCTGGGTGAGCTCGAGCTTGCCGGCCATGGCAAACACGGCCCTCGCCATGGCCAGCGAGGGCCAGCCTCGTCGCCGGCGAGGGCCGAGCTCGCTGAGATCTGGGCGAGCTCGGCCCTCGCTGGCGACGAGGCTTGGTGGCGTCGAGGACGTTGATCGCCATGGGGGCCTAGCCCTGGATGGCCGCGGCGGCGCCTATGGGGAGAGAACCGACGTCGCGGATGACCCTGGATGACCGACCTTGGTGTCCATGGCGCCGGAGCCGGAGGAGGAGGAGGGGCGGCAGGGGAGGAGGCGAAGGGGGAGAGGAGGGGGAGACGGAGGGACAAGGTGAAGGCGAAGGAGAGAGAGAGAGAGAGAGAGAGAGAGAGAGAGAGAGAGAGAGAGAGAGAGAGAGAGATGTGGAAATTGAGAAATGTGGGAATAATGAGCGCGAAAATGTTGAATAAGGAAGAAGTAGGGTTTTCGTTGTAAAATTCGTGGGAAATTTCTCACGAATTTTGCAACGAAAATTGTACACACAAAAATAATTCCCCGGAAAATTAAAATTTGTTGAAAAATTCGTTGGAAATTTCCGACGAAAAAAAATTCGTTGAAAATTTCCAACGAAAATTGTACACACTGAAATAATTGCCCGGAAAATTGAAATTCGTTGGAAATTTCTAACGAATTTTCCAACGAATATAAAAAATGCCAAACAGTACCGGGTTTTTTTTTAATTCGTTGAAAAATTCATTGGAAATTTCCAACGAAAAATTCGTTGGAAATTTCCATCGAATTTTCCAACGAAAATTGTACACACTGAAATAATTGTCTGGAAAATTGAAATTCGTTGGAAAATTAGTTGAAAATTTCCAACGAATATAAAAAATGCTGAACAGTAACGGTTTTTTTGAATTTGTTGGAAATTTCCAACGAATTTTCCAACGAAAAATGTATACACTAAAATATTTGCCCGGAAAATTGAAATTCGTTGGAAAAATTGTTGGAAATTTCCAACGAATATAAAAAATGCCAAACAATACCGGGTTTTTTTTAATTCGTTGGGAATTTCCAATGAAAAAAAATTCGTTAGAAATTTCCAATGAGTTTTCCAACAAAAAATGTATACAATAAAATAATTGCCTAGAAAATTGAAATTCGTTTGCGACGAAAAATTTTTCGTTAGAAATTTCCAACGTGGAAAATTTGTCGCATATTTGTGACGAAAATTTTTTCGTCGCAAATTTTCGTGGCAAAAATCCAGTTTTTTGGTAGTGTCAGAAAACGCTTCTTTGGCATCCAACACAAGCATAAAAGAAGAAGGACACATCCTGCTCTCGGGCGGGGTGAAGAAGAACGCGAGCTCAGTCGTCAGAAGTGGCCCTACCTGGCTCGGCAACGGCGAATAGAGGGTGAACTTGCGATATATCGGACTTAGTCCGGTCGCCTCGCAACATTTCCGATCCGGGATCCTCGGGGACATGGATCGAACCCAAAAACTCACTGGAAGATTGGCGCTGTGGACGAAGAAATCGCAGGCCGGTTGCCGGGAAACTCTACCTTATTCCCCTCCTCCGACGTCTCTCTCTCAGTTTCTCTCTTCTTGCTCTCTCTCTCCACACCCTTTCTCTCCTCCGGCTCTGTTTTTTTTTCTTCTGTCTTTGGTCGTCCTCCCTTTCTTAACCTGTTCTGGACGAGAAAATATTGGCTGCCTCCACGTACCTCTGATCAATCCACATCGCTATTCTCTTTACGCATGCACGTGAATTTCTGACAGATGAAAAGACAAGATTCCATTCACATCTTGTCAAGTGTCGTAGGTTGTTGAACTTATGTCCCAATGGCAATATATTCCCAGGGTCGGCAATGTTTAGCATGATGGATATCGCTGGCTCTTACTTAACCGTCTCTACCACCTCACCATCATGTTTAGCCGAAAAAGAAAAGAAAAGAAACAACAGGAAGGGAGTGACAAAAGGCTATTAAGATGAGCCATAGCTGTCAAATCTTATTGATATGAACCAATGTGAACCCTAACCTTAGTCATTTTTAACAATGATCATAGCTAAAACATGTAGTAGCTTGTAGGGGTTACATGCCCTTATATTTCCATCACTTGCCATGCATGAGGCACAAGCCAATAATTATCATGTTTGCTCTCAACTGTTGAAGCCATGTTTTGTGGGCTCAAGCTTCCCAAAATGGAAAAAGAAATAACTTGGAGGGAGATGACCATATATTCTTTTAAATAAATGATATCATAACTTTATTCATTTCATGTATTGATCGCCATAGATCCAATAGTTAAAATAAAAAAATCTCATGATCAATTGGACATTGCCCCTATAAAATTCTATCGTTGTTAAAGAGAATTGGGTTCTTGCTTTTGCCCCAAGAAGTTGAACTCATCGTGAATTTGACTTTCCACTCTTCAATTTTTCTTCCGAATCTCTATAAGCAACATTCTCAGCTAACTCCTACCTATCTCAGCTATTGTGAGATCTTCAAGAGATGAACATTTATGACTTATAAGTCCTACAAACCATCTTTCACGTTATTGACTAGGTAAAAGGCTTTGATTTATTAGGGTTAGGAGAAAGTAGGTGAATATAAGAAAATTGAAAAATTATCCAAAAAGTCCTAAAACTATTGCACTTTTGCCAATTCAATTCTAAATCTTTCAATTATGTTAATCGAGTCTTAAACATTTTCATGATTTGCTAATTGAGTCAATCCAGCTAATTTTACCCAGAAATCACTGACGTGGATGTCAGCTGTCTTATGTGGCTCGGCTGACATTGACATGGATAATTTTTCATATTATTTTAATTATTTTAATTATTGTTATTTTTCTTTTCTTTCTCTTTCTTTTGTTTCTTTCCTTCTTCCTCCTTTAGCCAGTCATTGAGGCCTAGCAACCGGCCAGAGGACCTCACCAACCTCTAGAGAAGCTTGCCCCGAGCCCAACGAGCCTCACTATGGCTGGGTGAGGTCAGCCTCGCTAGGGGCAGGCGAGGCTTGCCTGAGGCCAGCAAGGTTGACCTCATCGGCCTTACCTTCGGTCGATGAGGTTGGCCTCATTGGCCTTGCCTTCGGCTGGTCATTGGCCATTGCCAACGCTCAGCGACCGCTAGAGGAGGAAGTAGAGAAGGAAAAAAAAAGGAAGAAAAGAAAAGAAAATAATAAATAAATAATTTCAAAAAGTATTAAAATATTATTACAAATTGTCTACGTTAGCGTTGGCTATCAAATGTGGCATGACCATTATCCATGCCAACAATTTTTCGTCAAAATTAGAGGGATGAATTCAATTGGCAAAATGTAAAGGTTAGGCCAACAGGCTTGGCACGTAGAAACTGAGCCACAATAGTGCCCCCGCTCAGGTTACAAGCACATGGAAGTGAGCTCGGCATCTTTGATGATATACATTATGTAATCCTGCAATTGATATATCGGATATTGGGTGTACATAGAATTAGAAATCTATTAGTTTCACTTATCTTTCTACTTATGTCTGTACATGAAAAGGTAAGTTTCTTTAAAAAAAAAATTTCAATGTCTTGAGCAAATTAGCCACCCCTATGATGTTGTCATGAAAACGGAAAGGAAGAAAAAATATATATTCTGAAAAGAATTGGAAAGTTAATGGAAGCATGGCAACAAACAACACAAATATGAAGGGGAGTGAAGAAAAGAAAAGCAATTAGAAAAGGAGTGGAGGGAGGTGCACAGCAGATTCCGCGCTTCCAGGCTTGCACTCCAATCATTCATCCCCCTCTCTCACACAATCATTTGGGTAAAGTCATGCACTTCCGCCACCCCCTCTCTCTCTCTCTCTCTCTCTCTCTCTCTCGTGTGATTGCTACGAGGAACCAGTGGCTTCCCAACCCCCCTCCTCTCTCTATCCCTCTCTCGTGTGATTGCTACCAGGAACTTGCGGTGCACCTCCCTCCACTCCTTTTAGAGAGAGAGATGTTATCTGTATGATTTGTGAATTTCATGGCCCGTGAGTTGGAAAATTTGATAGGACATTAACCATTTATGCTTACTGAGCGCTCATCAAGGGGTTCCCCAATGAAGAAATTTGATTTGAAATATCCGAGCCACGAGACACGATCCATGCCCATGTGCTGTGCATCATTGGTGAATTTCATGGCCCGTGAATTGGAAAATTTGATAGTACATTTAACCAATTATGAACACAGAGTGCTCATCAGGGGGTTGCCCAACGAGGAAATTTGATGTGAAATATACGAGCCACAAGACACCGTCCATGGCCATGTGCCCTAGCTCAGTCTTTCCATTCACAGACCACACAGGTTTTGAACTTGATCCCTAGCTGTGGTCACAAATAGCAGGAGTAATTAAAGTCTCCCTTTCATATGGGAAAATCATGACGAGTGAGAGAGTGAGTGAATCAAAGGCTCCTTTCACTCCTAGAATTTAAAAGCTTCCTTGGTTTCCTTTGTAATGGTGGAGGCTATTGTGCACCCGGACCGCTATTTTCATTCTTGATTCGGTGAATTAAGATGAGCAGGAAAAATCACTTGACATGAAGGGTAAAAAATTGAAGGATTTGGTATGATGTGGAACGGGATTAAGTATGCCAGTCCAATTTTCGGGTGGGTCCATTAAACCGGTCGAAATGTCCCCAACAAATTCACCGTGTTCTCCATGAGCCCTACACTACCACAACCTCATGTCCTCGACGAGCTCCATCTTTGCCGAGAGCTCACACAGCCAAGCACCACACTACCGTCACCTTGTTGATGACACTAGCCTTTTGCCGTGATGACTTCAAGCCAACTGTGAGCTTTGCCGAGCTACGAAGCAGCCTCGTGCCAAACTTTGCTGAGATCTCCATCGACGAAGCTGCTAGTTCTTCACAGCACTTGTTGTCTCTCGTCGCTTGCACCACCTCCTCCATACGATGGCATTTCAACTGTGAATCTATGATTCGCTGCTAGAAGCTCCCGTTGGTCCTTGTTCGTTGCCGATTTTTTCTTCACGGTTTATGGAGTTTACTTACTGCTACTTGCTACCCGTGATCTTTGCTATGTATTTCTCGGTCAAACTTGGTGGTCTTCAATGTCTAGGTGTCGTCGCTCTTGCTGCCAAATTGACCAGTGTGGCTGTGGGTTCAGAGTAGAAGCCCTGTTTTCTCTAGCGACCGAAAGCGAGAGTGAGAGAGGGATCGATGAGGCCAGAGGCCACCAACAACGAGAGTGAGAGAGGGAGGCAAGGCCACGAAATGAGTGAGGCAAGAGACTGAGTGAGACAAAGAGGAAATTGGTCTGGGTGGGTTTTGATCTGAAAACATAAAAATTAATATACATATGTACCGATTTGGTCTGGGTGGGTTGTATTCTAGTAAATTGGAACTAGGAACCTGATCGATCCCTATGGGAACAACCGGTTCTAGGCCGGTTCAATTCGATTTCGGGCAATTCCCAATTCTTTTGCACACCCCTAACTCAAAACCATCATTTTGGACCATCTCTATGAAAGTACTACACCTATTATACGGTGGACAATTTAACCTTAAATCTTTCAACTGCGCCAATTTATTTCTAAATATTTTGATAACTTACCAATTTAATCCTAAACCTTTAGGCAATTAATCAATTTTGACCAAAAATCACTTATGTTGATGCTTGTTATCTATCGGCCACCTTACATGACATAATTGGCGCTGATGCGAGCAATTTTTACTTTTAAAATTTTTTAAATTTTTTACCTTTTTCTTTTCTTTTCCTTTCACCCATGGCCTATACTTGACCATGGTTAACGAGAGCGTCATGGCCTTGCCATATCTAACACAGGCTTGACCCTCCTAGTTTGGGCGAGGGTTGCCCTCACCTCGCTAAAGGTTGAGAGGGTGACCCTTGACTGCATCTTATTGTCGACCATGGCAAAAGAAAAAGAAAAGGTAAAAAAGGAAGGTAAAGAAATAAAAAAGGAAAAATTCAAAATTTTTTAAGTAAATAAAAGTTTTCCATGTTAGTATTGGCCTAAGTAGCATCGACATCAACACGCGACACACGACACGACACGCTGACACGTCATTTCTAAAAAAATAGAAAATTCTGATATGTTGAGACACGTTATATATTAAATTTATATTTTTATATATACATGATAAATTATTATTGTTGTGATTATTTTAATTTATTAATTAGATTCAAATTCACAAATAGATAAAAAATAAAAAAGAATCTAAAATAAATTTATACCAAAAATATTAATTTACCAGTTGTTAATGTCATTTCGAATTGACAAATTCAACCGTATTCTGTTCCAATAATTCATGGAATCTTGGAAAAAGAGATTGTGGTCCGTGTTCTCTATTGTTTACCCAGAAAGAAACTCCAACAAAAAATGAAAGTTGTCCGAATCTAAGTCACCCACGTTTGGGTGGAGCGCATGTCCAAGCATGTGAGAAGAGGTGCTTGGTAGTTATTACCTTCAAGCATCCAATTTCCATAGTCATACCTAAGAGTCAAGCCTATCCTTCTCGACTGTCCCACCCCACGAATGTTAACCGAACGAGCCACTTGACATCAGCAACTTTCCCGAACGACATATCATAAGAAAAAGCCAATTCATTTGCAGAAATAAATAAGACTGGGAATCTTGGACAAAGAGAAAGGAGGGAGCAAAAGGGTGAAAATTAAGACTCCATTCGTTTGGTGGAAAATATTGTGATTTTGAAAAATGCTTTCCCGGAAGTCATTTTCCTGAAAAATGTTTTCTCGGAACGTAATTTTCCGATGTTCAGTGACCAATATGAAAAAGTTTCGAAAAATAATTTTTGTCGGCGGCGACTGGCGACGGCGACGGGCGGCAGCCGAAGATGGGTGGCAGCCGACGACCGGCGACGGGCGGCCAACGGCGGCGGCGGCGGCAGCGGCCGGCTACCGACAACGGTGACAAACATCTGAGGGGGCAGCGACGACAACCAGAGGGGGGAAGGAGGAGTTTGGCGGAAAATGATTTCTGCTTTTTGAGAGGCGGAAAATGATTTCTTCTTTTTGAGAAGCGGAAATCATTTTCCGCCAATTTGGTCATGTTTTCCCTTATTGAGGGGAAAATATTTTCCGGGAAAAAATATTTTGCACTCCCGAACACCGAAAAACCTGAAAAATATTTTTCTGAAAAACATTTTCCGTCAAACGAACACATCCTAAAGGCCATTTGCAATGTCAAGTAAGGTCCCATCAATCAAAGTGACCGGACCATCGTACTATGTACATTGTGTCTTCATGATGTTTCGTAATGATCCATCACTTCATAGACACCTTTCGGGTCACCCTATCGCAACCTCCTTCTTCTCCTCATAAAATATTACAAAATTTGCAAAATTCACTTGACTCAAATTCGAATTTACATTTTATTAAATAATTAATATCACGAAAAATTTCAAATTGATATATTTATGATAAATTTATTCAAAATTAATTTTTTGATAACAAAAACTTCTAAATTGATACACATATGATAATTTTACCACCCGTTAATTTTCGTTAAATTTTACCATCAAATTTTTGAGTTGGATGACACGGGGCAATTGACGAATGTACCAGTTTGGGGTTTTACCTTCCGTTTGTCACATGTATACCGATTTATGATTTTTCGTGATATTAATCCCTTTTAACGGGGGGTAAATTTATAAAAAAAATGTAGCAGGTTGGGATTTTTTATGGTTAATACATTAGTTTGAGATAAATTTGTTACATGTGTACTAATTTGGGGCTTTTGGTTGTCAAAAAATTAGTTTTGAGTAAAATTATCGCAGGTATACCGGTTTACGATTTTTCTTGATATTAACCCTCTTTTTCTACACCAAAAAAGAGAGCATAAAACAGGAGTTACGAGAGATTACGTGATTTGACCTCGAGTTGATTGAGGAGGAGGTCAAGGGCGTTGTCCTCAGCGCCGGAGAAGCGAGAGGCAAAGGAGATGACGGCATGGAAGGTGTCCACCTTGAGAGTGTAACCTCTCATCTTGAACTTCCTTTGCACCTTTGTCATCACCACGCTCATCTCTCTCTCTCTCTCTCTCTCTCTCTCTCTCTCTCTCTCTCTCTCTCTCTCTCTCTCTCTCTCTCTCTCTCTCCGTGATGAATGGACTCAGGTGTCGTTGACGTGTCCAGAGCACTAACCACGTGTTAGTCACATGTTGGAGTGTGTTGGTGTCTGACACGCGTCTGACACGCTTCTGACATTGATGCGAAAGCCTTCGGAGAGTGTCCGTGCTTCTTAGGTTTTGGCCATACCATGTATGACGGTTAGGCATTTACATAAGTGATTTCTGACCAAAATTATCTAGAAAAAGCCACTTGTCAAAAGATTTATGATTAAATTGATAAATTATCAAAATGATAAAAATTAAATTGACACAATTGAAAACTCACATTTATATAGCCCTACAACAGACATGCCCTCATAATATATTACACAATAAAAAAAATTCCGTTGACAAAGTTGATGATAAATATAGTTAATGTGTTTCACTCTTTCGTTTAAGAAGTAAACGTCTAAAGGAAAGAATTCGGAAAATAGGTAGGTAGGCGAATGATAGTTTCCCTCCAAGGATTAGGAAGAGGATGGAGAGGGCGAGGCATAGATAAGTAGCAAGCTATAGGTTTCTCCATGAACTCTAAAATCTAGCTGTGTGATTGCTATTTCCTAACTCTTAATAACTAAGGAAACGAGGTTTCATTTCACTATGGAAAAAGTTCCTAAACCCTTAGTCAGTCGCTAATTTCTGACTAAGTTTATTCTTACTAAAGCCATAAGAAATCGTCCATTTTTTTGAAGGCTCTAAAACATATACCCACACATGTGACAAAAGAATGATTTGGGAGGGACTAGGGATGGCCTTACTGACGTTAGCAGATGTTGCTTCCTGGAACCCACGCATATTTATACATTATCCTTTCGCTGTGATGTCAATCTCTCTCAAGCTCATAGGAAAAGTCAGAGAGTTTACGTGTCTTTTACCTTGGACCACCACTTTGTCCCTTTCTAAATCACTGTAAAATTCCTCGGATTGCAGGCTTCCCCTTTCCTAATAAGTCCCTTTCATGACCAACAATGTTAGGGATGAGTGGGTTCAGTATCATCAACAGAGTGTTGATCCTCAGGCTGAATTTGTTGGCTCCACCACTGTCACCTCCATGTTGGAGTTGGCGAATACTTCGGGGACCCTTGTTTCTCACACCGGATACGCCCACGTGAGCTTAGGGAAACTGAAGTGTTGTCCGACGATATGTGATCCATGCGTGCGGAATGTGGGGGTTCGGGGGCAGCACCCCCGACACGGTGCCCCGCTGCCCGATCAGCGGGCGGCGGTTCGGGGGCAGCGCCCCCCGACGGGGGTTCCGCTGCCCGGTCAGCAGACGGCTGTCCCGCTCGCCGGTGAGCGGGCGAGGGATCGGGGGCAGCGCCCCCAAAACCTCAACGGGTTTGGGCTGGCCCGTATGGTGCGAAATTAAGAGATTTTATATAAGTTTAAGTTTTGGGCCCGTTTGGGGCATATATATATTTTGCTCATTTTTCTAATCATTGTAACGAGTTGAGTAACTATAAACTGAAAATATAGTGAAATTTCTTTGCAGGACGTAACCCTATTTGAGGGTGAACCTGGGTAAATTCGTGCATTATCTATTTTTCTCCGATTTTTGCATGATCATTCTGTTTCGGCTCTGGATACATCCCTTCACTCCATAAGTTCAAGCAACAACATAGATCAAATCCCACCAACACCACCAGTGATAAGAACAACACCATCACCCAATCAGAAGAAGATCAAGACCATCAGAGAGGAGTCCCGCAACCATCCACAGTGCCAACACCACCAACTTCAGAGCCCTGGTCCAGCAATTGACTGGCTGCCCTAGCACCTCCATCTCTTTCAGGTAGACCCACCACACCGGCGCGCTCTGCCTTGAGTTTCGTGGGTTTTGGGCGCGAGCATCGTGGAGTCTCTTCAGCAGGCGCATCTCTTCGGAACAACTAGTGTCCAAGTCCAGGAGCAATCAGTGTATGCTAGTATAAAGAATTACTCATTCCCTGAGATAACAAATAGGGGTGATTGGTTCTAGGGTGGGTTGGGTCCAGACCTGGAACCTGAAACCAACCCTGTTATAACCGGTTTCTAATTTTTAGAACCTGAAGCCGACCCTGTTTTCCTTAGACCCTGTTTTGGAACCGACCCTGTTTTTTCGGTTCGGTTTCAGGTTCTACCCAAGAACCTATTTTTTTTTGTTCCTTTTTCTGATTTCATTTTTTTTTCAAGTATAATGAGCTTGCAACATATAGAGTTTCGAGTTGAGGCCAACCACTGAAGTCAGGTACGCAACCAACGCTTACATTCTTCCATTATACAAACTCAGAAGTCCAAGAAGCAAGAGATAAAAATTTAAAAAAAAAAAAAACTCAGACAAGCTATTCCTTCAAGTCCTTCACTGATAATCAAAACTTATAGAATCTTCTACACCAACCCAAGCCCGCAGCGAAAAATCCCTAAAACTCGATCGAACGCAAAACCTCAAACTCAAACTCGAACACTTCCCCAACATTAGAACAGATTCGAAGCTCGAGCTCAAAACCATCTAACCTTGCAACAAAGACGAAGAAGAGAGATTGAGGGAACGGAGGACTCCCTCGGATCAGCGAAGCCGGATGGGTGAAGTGAACGAGGAGCCTCCTTGGTTGTGTAATTGCGTTCTTGCGGCGATCGGCGAAGAGAGAACTGAGACAAAGAGAGAACCGAGACAGAGGAGCGGCGAAGAAAGAACCGAGACAATGATCGTGATCTAGATCTAGGGTTTTTTTTTTGTTTTTTTTATATTATCTTAAAACCGGTTCTAAAACCGGTCCGGGTTTGTTTTTACTCGGAACCGGAAACCGGACCGGTTCTAACCGGTTCCAAAAAAATGGAACCGGTACCCAGACCGGTTTTAACCGGAACCGGTTCCTGAACCTGTTTTTCGGGTGGGCCGGTCCGGTTTCCGGGTAAACCCAATCCGGTTGCACACCCCTAGTAACAAACACTAATGATGCTTTTTTTTTTCGACTGTGCCGCTGTCTAGAAACCTCATGGACACGACGGAGGATGTCCTCAATGGGTATTCCATGGACGATCTCCCTTTCCAAGTGTCGTGAAGTGTAGCTAGCTAGCTTCATTCTTGATTTAAAATCATGTCAACCAAGACATACTTAGTTGGCACGTATTAGACTGAGACCGGTTCTTCAAAATCTTAATCCTTTGCAGAGTCTTTCTTTATCAATACTCAATATGTCATTTATTGTATGTGCCTCTAATTCTGGCATGCACTGGGATTTGCATATGGTACGACTAATTTCTCTTTTATTCTTTTTCTTTTTATAAATGCAATGTCAAAATTATTGTTTCATGAGAGAGTGGTTTGAGTTTCCCGTTGCTCCCGCATCAATGAACATATAGGCCAATGCATGTCCCTCTTTTCGAGGAATAGTCAACAAAAGCCGCCTTCCGTAACATCTCTCAGTCTCGTGCCGGGTGACGGGGGTGAACCGAGAGATTTGTGAAGTGATGAATAGTAGTAATCGATTCCAAAATTCATCACTTAAAGCACTCCTCACATTTTGAGATTTTTAGCACATTTGTGGATCGCAATAGTTTGTTATTGCTTTTGGTTTATACTCCAACATCAAACTGCATGCGATTACAAGTTTGAGGGTTGATGCGCCATGGTATAAGTGAAGTTGTGGAGGCACTTTAGTCTTACGTACAAACGTAAAGCTCCATTGCAGAATATGTGCCGTTCTTATAATCTCTCTCCCTCTCTCAATCTCTCTCAATTTGTTATGTCTTTTACAGTAAGTAGTTTGTTTAGTTTCATTTTTGGGCACCTCTGGTCTCTCTGAGGACTTGGTCTCCTAAGCAGCGATGGTGGATACTGGATGTGAATCAAAGGGGACGACCGGACCCTTAAACAACTTGGAAAATGGATTGGGGGAAACAAAGAGAGAGAGAAATTGATTAATAAATAGATAGGCATTTCAAATTCTTCTATCTGGGCCCTTATCTTAACTCTTCAGCCCAATGATACTTGGAGTTGAGTTTTTTTGTTTTGTCAAAACGAGGCAATTTCATTTAACTAGCAAAGATAGTAAAACAATGATAACTAGCATCCAAACATAGCAAATTCCAGAGGGGTTGTGGGGGCTTAGACAGCCAGTTGGAAGGGAGGGATCCTAGACGATGGTCTTTTGCAATTCAGTCCACATGATAATTTGCTTCCCTTAAATTAAGTTCCGAGTGGCCCATGGGCTGGAGTCATTTCCTGATAAAAGCTCAACAATATACTTGCAGTCACTTATCACTCGGAGGATATGACCTGTACTTTTGCTTTTTTAGCTAAAAGGATATGACCTGTACTTTTTTTTTTTTTGCTAAAAGGATATGACCTCTACTTGCGGACTTGAGCTAGTAGTTCTCTGACAGAAACTTCAAAGCATCGCGGACGGCTAGGGCTTCAACCTCCAAGACCTCTCCCCAATTCTGCAACTGCGCAGCTCCAAAGTTTGGTCGCCTACATTTCTCCCTTCAGTAATGTGGGCAACAACACCACATATTCCCACTCCTCCGCCGCTCTCCGGTACCTCATATGGCACCACCAACTCTCGCCAGCCGTATCATTGTTCGGAGTTAATTATGTTGATAATTTGTTTGTAAAACAAATAAAAAAATGTCTTATCCCACATAATAAAAATATGAGTACGCGGCTCAATTTATAAGTGTAGAAGTTTTCTAGCCTTACAATCGAAAACCATGGACAAAATTGTGTCTTTGGTGTCAACACTTACAACCAAAAGTAGACACCTCAATGGTCGGCATTTACCAAACGAGCAGAATAATTGTATGTAATAAGGTGTAATAAAGCCGCAAATGAGCGGAATAATTGTATGTAATCAGACGCAATAAAGCCGCAACCACGCCACCACAAATTATAATACATATCACCCCACTTGAAGATTGATTACGATGATTATTCTTAAGTAAGCTTAGCAACTTTTCATTAAATTGTAATATTAATATGTGATTTAAAAAATAAGTGTAACTTTTAATGGAGTGAAAATTACTAAAATAGTCTTAAACCTATTACAATTATGGCAATTCAGTCATAAACTTTTTTTGTGTTAATTCAATTCTAAACTTTTTGCATTTATACCAATTCAATTCATCCTACTAATTTTGATCGGCCGATGCTGACATGGATGTCGTCCAACGCCGGCCGTCCGACCAACGTTGACATGGCAATTTTTAAATATTTTTTTTGATTTTTGATTTTTTCCTTTTGTTTTCTTCCTTCATCTTCAATCTCTAGCTAGTCGCCGGACCGGTAACTAGCTAGAGACTTGGGCTGGCGAGGCTCGTCCTCGCCCAGTAGCGCCATTTCTAGGCGAGGATGAGACTTTGCTGTCTAGCCAGGATGAGACCTCATCGTTGCTATCCTTGCCCAGCAATAGCACAACGATGAGGTCTTGACCTTGCCTAGTAACGGCGCGAGATCTCGACCTTGCCCAGCAACGTCGTGGCTAGACGAGGACGAGACCTCACCTAGCAACGGCAAGGTCGGGTCGCCTGTTGCCAGCGAGGTCGACCGCGGTAAAGGTAGGCGGGGCTGACCTTGCCTGACTGACAACCAGCTAGAGGTTGAAGATGAAGGAGAAAAAAAAAAGAAAGGGAAAGAAAAGAAATAAATAAATTCAAAAAAAATTAAAAATTATCACGTCAACATTGGCCAAACGGCCGACGTCGGCCGGTGTCCACGTCAGCACCGGCTGGTCAAAATTGGTCGGATGGATTGAATTGGCACAAATGCAAAAAGTTTAGGACTGAATTAACATAATTGTAATAGGTTAAGGATTGTTTTGGTAATTTTCCCTATCGATGCTTGACCTGAAACTCTTTACTTGAGCACGAAAACTCCAACGTTGGTTCCCGGGTCCCCGTGGTCTAGGACCAGGTCAGTCTCTAGAACCCGAGCCTGGGTTCATCAAGGCCAGGCTAATGACCTTACTGCTCGTGCCCGGATTCCCAACGCCCTTACTTAGGTCCATCGAGGCAGAGCCCAAGACTCGGTGCTCGTACCCGCGCCCTAATGCCCGCGCCCGAGTCCATTGAGGCTAAGCTCAAAGCCCTAGTACTCGTGCCTAATGCTCCGGCACCCTGACCAAGGTACACAAAAGC
This sequence comes from Syzygium syzygioides, assembly GCA_031216285.1. Taxonomy (NCBI): domain Eukaryota; kingdom Viridiplantae; phylum Streptophyta; class Magnoliopsida; order Myrtales; family Myrtaceae; genus Syzygium; species Syzygium syzygioides. The sequence continues at coordinate 3,073,938 of CM062251.1, read as the reverse complement.
CAAGAGCAAGATCCCAATGCTCAATCTTGGTTCCCCCAACACTCGGGCTCGAGTCCACAAACATCATGCTTGGGTCCATTGATGCTAGGCTAGGGACCCCAGTGCCTACGCTCAGGTTTGGGACCCCGGTGCCAAGGTTGGGCATGGGACCTGGGTGCCCATGCCTCGATCCCCGATGCCTAGGTTGGAGTCCATCGCCGCTAGACCCGGGACACTAGTGCTCGTACCTGGTTCTCGGCACAAGTTATTAGCACCCCAAACAGTGTACGTCTATTTAAGAAAATCAAATCAAATTTATCATACTAAACAACGAAATAGTATTCTCCATTTCGCTTTTAAGTTTTAGCCCAATACTAGAAAATATAATCATTTTTCTGAAAAATGATAATCTGAAAATATTTTTTTTTAAAATATTATATTTTTCATAAAATAAATGGAGCCTAAGAGATATCAGATATCAATAACTTTTCAGCCGGTAATAGGTCCAGGAATTAATCTGGGGAGACTAGAATGTTTGGGACAGGTCCAGTGGAGGAGCATGACTGAGTCAAGCTGTCAACCAACGCTTTCCACTTCCTTTCTCTTCTTTATATAAGGGTTAAAATCTTAATACAAAGAAAAGATCAATCGCAATCGTAGTGATAAGCTGATGCTGCCAGGTGTAATATAACGTTTGATATTTCTTTGCCTTTTTCTATAGGCAAGGCAAACTTCTGCTTTATACTGTTTTTTTCTCCTCCCCTTGACAATGATTTAGGGAGTGTTTGTTTTGATGAAATTATTTTCTGAAAAAGTATTTTTCAGACTTTCATTTATTTGGTTATCCGAAAATGATTTGGTTAACCGAAAACACTTTCCGATTAAGAAAATCATTCATGTATAAATTTATGAAAGTGAATTTCCTGCTTTAAGAAGGTGAAAACACTTTTCGAAAATTAATTATGTTAAATTTGTTAATATTTTATTTTATTTTTCTTTTCTTTTTTCCTTTTTCCTTCTTCTTCCCTCCGTTGATCACCAGCCTTGGCGGCCGCGAGCAACCGGCCACAAGCGGGCCGGCCTAAGGCGAGGTTGAGCTCGCGAGATCTTGGTGACCTAAAGTCTCGCTAGCCTCAGCATGATGAGCTCGAGTCTTGCTGGGATCTGGCGAGCTCGAGTTTGAGTTCGACAACATCATGCGAGGCCCAACCTCACCGCCTTGACCTCGTCTCAACCTCGCTTGAGGTCGGTGAGCTCAAGGCTAGGCAGATCCAGGCGAGTTATGGCTCAACCGAGGCCAGCAAGCCTAGCCTGAGCTCGGTCGATCTTGGCAAGCTCACGGCTCGCCTAGTGTCATTGCCGGGGTGTCACCAACCGGTCGCGGCGGAGGAAGGAGGAGAAAGAAAAGAAAAGGAAAGGAAAAGGAAAGAGAAGAAAAAAGAAAAAGAAAAGAAAAAAAGAATTAAAAATTCATTTTTTAAAAGGAAATTAAAATTTCGATTTTTTAAAATAAAAATAAGTAAAAATTTTGATTTTTTTATTTGAAATAAAATCATGAGATTGAAATCATTTTATAATAAAATCCAAATGTCAGAAAATGATTTTGATTACATATTAGCAAACGAACCATTTTACTCTATCATTGAGTTTTTCACAAAACAAATGCACTTTTAAATTCCATTTGTTTCACAAAAAATATAACATTTTTTGAAAAATGTTTGTCAGGAAGTCATTTTCCAGGAAAATATCAATATTTTTCAAGAAAATATCAATATTTTTCGGTGTTTGGCCAAAACCTAAAAATGAATAAGAAAATTTTTTTGTCGTAGATTTTCCTAGATAAACATATACTATTCGGACGCCAGTAACTTACACATGGACAATTGGAGAACTAGGCAAGGGCACCAAGGTCCCGAGCTTAGATCCTTGGCTCCCGAACACAAGCAAGGGCACCAGTCTCAAGTACATAGAAGTTGGGCCCAAGAATTTGGTGCTCGTGCTTGTGACCCCAATGCCCATGGCTGGCATGATTGGTGTTGACGCGAATAAACTTTACAATTTTTTAATATTTTATTATTTTTCTCTTTTCTTTTCTTTCTTTGTTCTTTTATTTTATAACTCTGGCTAGCTAGGGCCTCCATGCCCTCGCCAAGATCTAGGCAAAAGGACCCTCGTGTGTGGCTCACAAGGACTCATGGCCCTTGCCCAAACTAGGCAAAGGTGTTGCGTCCCTCGCCGGCCAATAGGTAAGGGCATCGCGGCCCTCTCCTAGATTTGGGCGCAAAGGCCCTTGCCCATACCTTGCCTATAATGGGTGATCTAGGCGGCCCACAATTAGGGAAAATAAAAAAGAAAGGAAAGAAAACAAAAAAACAATAAAAAATATTTAAAATTTTTAAAAATAAAAAATTGTTAATGTCAACGCCGGCCGTACCACATAGGATAATCAGTGTTTATGTCAATGATTTTTGATAAAAATTGCCAAGATGGATCATGTTAGCAAATCATGAAAAGATTTTGGACTTAATTGACATAATTATAAGGTTTAAGACTACAAGTATACAAGTGCAATAGTTTAAAACTTTTTTTTTGGGTACGTTTCCCCTTTTTCTCCATATTTACTTTCATCTTTACTTTTCCTGAAAATTTGCTCTTTATTATTCTCGTAATGTTTTTCTTTTTGGTTTAGATTGCAGGTACATTCGGGCGTTGACAATCAACGAAGAACCCCTTTCCACAATGCCGGGTCGAATTTGATTATAATGATCACCGTTATTCACTTTCTGGTGAAACACGTAGGAAAACCATTCTTACCATAATGATGTGATTGACTAAAATGTGTTGTACACATGGAATGCACTCTTATCAGAAAGTGGCTTTAATTTCTTTGAGAGAATCTATTTGGGGGCAGAATCAAGAAAATTCTTCTAGGAGAATTAAGAATCTGGCGCACCGCTAATTCCTAGAGACAATAAATATAGAATATTATGATGTTTACCCACTTAGGTCATTGTTATGTAAGTGACATCCCTTAATTCACTCACTATTATTTGCTATATCCCGTCCTATATCGAGATCCACGGTTTTGTCCTTTGGCGTACGTGTAGGCACTTTTCCAGAAAGTCACATTTCCTAGTAGTGTCCTAGCTAGAGCATGCTTAACTTTGAAGTTTCAAAGAAAATGTTGTCATTAAGTAAAAAAATGCACATGTGAGTGAATTTTAGTTTTTACACATAAATTTCAAACACGTTATAACCCTATTCAATGACTCCTTCACCATCCTAAAAATTTGTCAAGAGCCGCTCCTTATCCGAGCAATCTGGCCCAACGATCACTTCATGCCCTTGTTGGACCGGCTTGTTACAAATGCCATGATTCGCAATTTGATAGTTGGGTACTTCAAGAGAATTCGTGATACATCATACGCTGTCGATGGTTAATGCTCTTTATTTCATCATGCTCCCACTCAATGGTCGACAGATAATGTGCGACGAAGATGACATCGTTGGTTGGTTATTACGTAATGGAGAGAAATATGCAACCATGCCCACATTGCGATTTAGTGGAAACATTCGTCAGAATTATCTATTGTGCATAAGGAGTTGGATATCAATACCCATGGAACCTATGAAATTTAAGCAAATGGTCATGATGGAAACAAAGCCTAGGGTTAATTAGCCGATGCATGGCTTTATCGTCGTGCGCCTTGTTCATTCGTTCTATCGTGGATCGGGATCTTCTAAAATTCGATGGATAACTTTTAAAGTTATCGTTCGGTAGAAAGCTGACACTTCATCATTCCTCCTCTCCTCATGCGTCCAAGGAAGAATTTTCGACGCGTGAGAAATGAAAATTACTATGAATTTAATAAGCACAAGCAAAAAAAACAAGTGCTCGATTGTAGGGGTGATCGGTTCCATGATAGATAGGTTCTAGATTTGAAACTTGAAATCTACCCTGTTATAACCAGTTCCCAATTTTTGAAATTTGAAACCTATCCTGTTTGTCCATGAACCTATTTTGGAATATACCTTGTTTTTCTGGTCCGGTATCAAGGTCTACTCGAGAACCTCTTTCTCTTTTGTTCTTTTTTCTGGTTTAATTTTTTCCAGCAAAATTATATAAGTAGCAATGAAACGATTCAAAGTAAAATATGAATGATAAAAATCAATATCCGCCAAAAGTAATAATCCCTAAGATAAGCAACAAAAATTACTACTACCAAAAGCAACAATCCAAAATATAGTAATAGTATGATCTATGACTTTTTTATTAACACAAGCTAAAAACCAGTTTAAATGGGTCTTCACTTGAAACCGGGAACCAGAGCAGTTCCAACCGGTTTCCAAAAAATGAAACCGGTTCCCGAACGTGTTTCCGGGTGGTCCGGACCAGTTCCCGGGTAAACCCGATCCGATTGCACACCTCTACTTGATTGTGTTGCATATACTTAGAGACATATGGATGCTTATGTAATAGTAGAAAAGCATCCATGCCGGTAGCATGCGAAGAGCAGTGCTCTAAGGAAAAATGACATAAATGGTCTTTAAACTTTGGCCGAATGTGTAATGAGATCCTTGAACTTTTAATTTGTTCAATATGGTCTCTGGATTTTTAATACATATTCAATTTAGTCCTTGAATTATACAAAAATGTTCAATATTGTCCCTAAACTTGAATTAATTGAAGGACAACATTGAATATTTTTATGTAATTCAAGGACTAAGCTGAACATATACCAAAATCCAAGGACCATATTGCACATCAAGCTAAAGTTTATTGGCCCATTAAATAAATTAAAAATTTAGGAACCACATTGCATATTAGGCTAAAGTTCATGGACCATTTGAATATTATCCCTTGCTCAAAATGGCGGTGCAACACGTTGGTGACATTTTGCTCTCTAAGCTTTATGGTAATTGATTGTCTTGTTGAGGAAGAAATTTAAAGGAAATGTTTTGTAACAATTGTTCTTTTTCCCCTCATTTATGTAGTTTAAGAAAAGCTTTGCTGCTCTTCATGAGCTTAAATACAATGGGTATTGAAAAAAATAAAAGACATATAAATGGTAATATAGAATTCTTCAGAAATTTCAGCATTCTTATTTATAATGTCATTAATGGGAGGCTTATATGAACAATTCACGTGAAAGAATAAGTAGTTGAAAAAGGTTATTTTTGTATTAGGTATGGAATGAGGTAAAAAGCGCAATATCTGCAAATAGATCATCCAGGGTTTGCATAACTTTAAAAATCTTGAAACAAAAAAATTCCAAGTTTACGCAGTTGGTTGGGATATTAGGAGATTTCCAACTCATTGTTCAAATCCCATAAAATTGATACAAACTGATCTGAATCATATCTACATGCATAGCCCACAAGTTTGTATTTAACTGGTAAGTGGGGCATCCAGTTTCACGTCCTCCATGTAGCTGGCCTTGTATTTGTGCCCATAATTTATAAAAGAATAGAGCATTGAAACTAATATTACGACAAGGAACCAAAATTTCAGAGGACAACGCTAGAATATCAATAGAAATCAATCAAATGTCTACATAAACTTATCAAGATGGCTAATATTCATCATTCACGTGCATCAGATCAATCTTACACTCAATGAACTAAACTCTAAGGGTTATGGAAAATAGGGGGAGATCACATTTTTGGTCCTTATAGTCTTGGAAGAAGACATTTTTTAATCCTCGTCCTTTGTTGGGTTGCAACTTTAATCAGATAAAATAGTCCTTATCAAGGCTGCTAATGCTAATCTCTTGACGTTGATCAAGGGGAGCATCATTGCACGTTTTAATACTATGGGGAGTCTAAATCATGCAGTGTGACGTGGGGATAAGCATCCGTTCCTTTTCCCTTTGTCTTTTTTTAAAATTTGGGGAATTATTTTGATTGAGAAGGAGACAAACCCTCAATAATTTGCTGGGGACATTCCATAAATTAATCAATTACTTGACCCCATACTCACTCTTGATTGAGGGTTGATCGAATTAGCATAGAGCCTTGGACAGGAAGAGGTGGACAGACAGCTAACATTGGATGGGTCCTGAGATGTTAATCCGTGTTGTCTGCCTTCATCATGCAGGAGGTTTTGACTGCCTTCATCATGCAGGAGGTTTTGATCCTAGTGATAGATCCTAAATCAATAAAATCTGGGCAAATGACTCACATGATTCATAAACTTTGACCCAATGTATAATGTGGTTCTTGAACTATAACTTTATTCAATGTAGTTCTTGAACTTTAACCCAATATGTAATATCATTCCTGAACTTTTAATTTATCCAATATGATTCCTAGACTCCCTGAACTTTTGGTAAATATTCAATTTGCTCTCTAGACTGTATGAAAATGTTCAATATTTTTCATGAACTTGAATTAATGAAAAGATAATAATATTGAATATTTTCATACAGTCTAGGGACTAAATTGAATATTCACCAAAAGTCCAGAGACCACATTGAACAAATAAAAAGTTCATAGATAACATTGCACAGTAGGCTAAAGTTCAGGAATCATATTGCACATTGAGCCAAAGTTTAATGACTATTTATGTCCTCATCCCAAAAATATGATGAAAATTCATAAAATTCATGATCTAGACGTAAATTGGACCATGTACATAAGTGACATTGTATATCGCCATGCATTTAGCTCTTGGGAAATCTTACAGTACTTACATTTTGATTTTTGTAGATCCGAGACACTTGAAACTTTTCAAAAAAACTCATATATTGATGTGTAAAATCGTATGGATTCTTTTGTAACTATAATTTTCACATTTTTTTCCTGTAAATGAAAAGAAGATATTTCCATGTAACCCCTTTAGAATGGACAAAGGTATGGCCTCAACTCAAGGCTTTATTTGATCTAGTTCTCAAACTAGATATGACAAAACACTCTTAATCAAGTACTTGGACACAGAACGGACAATGCACAACGTATACACCACATAGCTTAAAAGTCACTCAATGATTAACATTGCATGATGCATCGCGTCACTTGGTATTTTTTTATTAGAAGAGGATAAGTGGTCCCAGATTGCTGGCAATTAAGTCGGTATTATATGTTGGCTTGAAGTCTTTAACTAATGATGTCCATAGCAAGCAAAAGAATCTTAGATTAATTTGATCCTATGGTCCTCCAAAGAATATCGGTCTGGTCTTTTGGTCGCTAACTTGTTGAGTAAGTGGTTCATGCTGGCCTCTGTCTCTGTCTCTCTCTTTCTCTCTCATATGGTTAAATATGTATGTTTTTTGAAACCGTAAGTTTGTCACCTCACTTCAACAGAAGTGTGACCTCCGGAACCGCCGGGGGACTTGCCGCCATGCCTGTGGAGAATCGCTCCTTCTGTCCCTCTCTCCTTGCGGTGACCCTAACAAGTTCATCATGGCCATTATGGCTCTCACGGCAACCTTGCCAAGGTCCACCACGAGTCACAGCGATCTCGAATCGAGGTCGTGATGACCATGGCAGGGTACCAAGAGCAATAGCTACAGCGACCTTGACTATCTTTATATCGTTGTGGCTAAGGGTGAGCATCGGGTTTACTTCAACTAGGGAACCAGCAGGAATTGTTATGGTCGATTTCGTTCCAAGACGGTTCTAGGGAGAATGGGTTTAGTTCCCAGTTTTAAGGCTACAACTGTCGCTTTTACTAAGGAACCAACTCGACTAGGCCAAGTCTTAGGTTGAATTGATTTTGACCAAAAAAGAAACGTTTGCAACCATAATATTTGAATCATGGAATTCAATATAATCAAATGATCACATAACCACTTGACCAAGGAATGTTTTATAATGCATAAAATTAGGATTCTAACCCGAAACATAAGAATGGGATGGTTTCCAAGTTGAACTGAGAACCAATGATTCCAAAACTAGCTGATTTGGTGCTTGATTCTAATCTTTTGGAATCAAAGGTCACAGAGTTAGTTTTTGATTCTAGATTGAAAACAAGGTCACAGAGTTAGTTTTTGATTCTAGGTTGAAAATTGACCCACCTTGAAAGGGATCACTCTTAGACGGGGTAGTCGGAGAGAGAGAGAGAGAGAGAGAGAGAGAGAGAGAGAGAGAGAGAGAGAGAGAGAGAGGGCAGCAGCAAGAGGTGTCCATTGCCAGCGAGGTCCATGGCACTGGAGGTGATGGCTAGTGGTGGCGGAGGTGGTGGCAGACTTAAATTGAGATTTTGGATGAATTGGTGTGTTTATGGTTTTAAATTAGGATTTTTTGGATGTCCATGATGGAGGTATTTTAGTCATTCCAATAAGATTGTGGGAGCAAACTCGAACTTTCAAAAGTAAACTTATGTAAGTGGTGAAGTGGTGAAAAGTCAGCCACTTTCGTGATAATTTATCCAAATTAAAGGGAAAATTCATTTTGATTGGCCAAGGAAACCACGACATAAGATACGGTAGATAAAATAAATCCCGTAAGAGCGATATGTTGGAGTATCTCTCTTTTTTGGTTTGATAGTGGACTCTACTGTTTTATGAAATATAGTTATTTCGAGATATGAATCCATTACCTCTCGTAAGATGTTTCCTTTGATTTCTCAATAAATCTCAATTAATACATACTTATATGCATTGAATGAGATTGAGTGAGACATGAAGAGAAGTATTTGGAGAGGACTTTTAACTATTGTTTTGTCTATATAAAAAAGTAGCCTATGCAATTTGCAGATTGAAAAATGACCTTAACTGGGAACTTTATTTGTTCAATTGGAATGATAACTAAATTACCGGGGAGCCGTTGCAATTAGGAGCCACCAATAGGCGAGCTGGGCGGCCCTCGTATTCGGATGGGATTAGCCCAAAATTGTGGTCTAAACTCTCGTCCAGGCCTGCCCAAAATTCCCTTTGGTCATTATGGCTTCAATAGTCAGAAATTTAATTGCACCAACTTGGCAAGTTATAAAATTTGATTGCACTTATTGAAAATTTTAAGATTCAATTATACTTTCGTAACAAGTTTTAGGACTTTTAGTACACTTTTGCCGATCTACTTGCAAACAATCACACACACAAACATGGAAGACCTAGACTCTTATCATTGTTCAGTGTTTACCTCACATCCCGAGCACGAAATTCATCAAGCCAAGATGAAAAAGAAATGGAAAAGAATGGAGAACGACTGTTCTCAGCTCTTTCAGCTGTGATCCTAGACAGACTGGTCATGTATAAATAGCTGTCCACATAGTAGAGTCAGTGTCCAGTAACTCAGTGGAAAGAGAGAGAGAGAGAGAGTGTGTGTTCTGGGCATTTCTGGTGGAATTCAACGGTCACACAGTTCATCTCTTTCTGTGGTTAGAGGGAGATTCGGCAGATTCGGGATCCATCCAAGAAACAACACTTTCTCTGTTGATTCTCGGGGAAAAAGAAAAGGCAAGCGTTAGTAACTTTCCACTCTGTCAGAAAAGAACGGAAGCCCTTTTATTTTGCAAGCTAATTAATACTCTTTTAGTATTCACACCTGATGTGCTTTTTTCCTTTCCTTTTCTTCCTCTTCTTGAGTTTTCACGACGTTTGCCAGAAATTAAGGTTCCGTTTTCTGCAAAACCCTTTAGCTGACATGACGAACTGCATTGAATTAGACGGGAATTCCGTGACATAAGATTGACATTAGCTGGCAATCCCATGAGCAGCGTCGAGTTTCACTTACCATTTTTGAAGAATGACTATATTTCCATGTCAGTCGACCTTCACACTTTAATTAGGTAATAGCATTACTACCGTGCAGAAATATAGGCCTGCAAATCTTGAATATATGGGAATTGATTGATGAGTCCTTCACACGAGTCCATACGTCCCTGATTGGATCTCCTACATATTCTTTTCTGGGATTCGTTTTCCGGTGACTTTCTTCGTTTTCATCGAGGACTGAGTCTGTCGAGTTGCACAGGAGAGAGGGAAAAAACATGAAGAACTCAGTTTCTGAGCAGAGCTTCTACATTGAAAGTGACGAGGAAGAAGAAGGGGATGAAGAGAATGGGTTCGGCAAAGGCCGCGTCCGCGGTGACGGAAATGAATCGGATTCCTCCGCTTCCTCGGCGGAGAACCGCCATCAGAACAGGCCCAGCTCTTACAACACCTCCTGGCCTCAAAGTTACAGGTCTCCTTTTCCTCTCAATTATTTCTGCTAGATTTATCATTGGATGAACGACCCGTGTGCTTGGACTTAGTTTTGTCATTGAATTTTTCCGGATATTAATAAACCAAAGGCATGTAAACTAATTAATCCGAATCATAAATTTAGCGATTCTTCTAAATTCAAATGAATACGTTATTTTTGTGATATAATTGATACAATCAAAGACCAATTAATTAATCGCTTCCGATAATCCGTGTTTCAGGCAATCCATCGATCTCTATAGCAGCGTGCCGTCGCCGAACATCGGATTCCTCGGAACCACGCCGCTGTCAAAACTAAGCAGCTCATTCCTCTCGTCGTCGACGCTGACACGGAGACACACTCCGGAGATACTGTCGGAGGTTGCAAAGCCGCTTCTGCCAGAGCAGGAGGAGGAGCCGCTGCAGCAGCGACGGAGCTCTCGCGCACTGCTCCCTCCGCTACCGCGGAAGGCATCGGTCTGGAAGGATGAGAAACCGTCCAAAGGGGCTGCCCACGAGCTGCCAATGTCTCGCCAAAGCTCTTACGGACAAGCTGTGCTCAATGGTACGTTGAGTCTACGTTACATGTTACCCAATATTCTTTTACAAGTCGTGGCATGTTAATTTCAAGATATATCCATATAACATAATCGACCAATCACGATGTTTATTAGGCAGTGCAAATATGCGACATTGCTCGTGATATTCTACTTGTTTTACCGAAGTTGGACCGAATAAATAACGATGTTTTAACTATAGTATGTAATCCCCAAATTACAGCATATATCTAAGTGTAAAAACCCATGTTTGTTCACATCCAAAACAACTGAGAAAGGGACTAGTCAGGACATGACATCGATGTCCAAATCTAATTAAGATCACAAAATCTTACAAGTGCAAATTGGAGCAGATTGGATGAGTTTGACAGAGAGCAATCCCGCCTTCGCTAAGTTTGTCCATGTGCACATAGTGTCTCTCCTCATCAGATTTGATTTGGACCTTAAAAAGGGAGAAACAAGAAAGGGACTTCAAATCCATTCGACAAAACTTTCTGGTCGAGATTTCGATCCACGATCGCAATAGCTTATAGCACCTACTAGAAACGGTTGTACCAAGTTTTAAGACGTTACGGCTTTAAAATTGATCGTGCTAAACGTGTAATTCGAAACGATGTGATGTCATGAATAATAAACCCATTTGACCTGACACGTTAAAACATGTAAATTTAAAACAATCAAGATTAGACCACTACGATAACGTGGCTGACGATCATGATGTGAATATGTGGTGGAGGGGCCACGTGGGGGGAGTGGGGCCCACGGCGGCCCTATGATTTAGTGCTATGTGTTGGTTGGATATGACTTATGATGGTGTTTTCTTCTCGCCACTTGCCTTCTTAGGATTTTTAATCCAAGCCTTCGGATGATTTTTCATATCCTCACGTCGGCCGGTCCCACATCAAATAGAACTCCTCAACTTGATATCCCTGTAGATTGTGTTTGTCTGAATGAATATAATTTGCGAATTCAGTTTTTTGAAGTTTCACGCATTTAGTTTAGTTAAAAGAAAATCAGTTACGGCCGTAAAAAATATGCATCGTCTAATAAGGAAAATAAATTTCCTGCTGTGAAATAGAAAAATGTTTGCTTTGAATGCACCCTAATTATTGTGATCATGGGCAATTCTAAATATAGTCTCTAGATCGAAATAACACAGTCAATTCTTCCTGATATTGTGATCATTCAACAATCGTATCATTATATACCTTATAATTGCAACAGCATGGGAATTGTCTACAGTTTTTTTTTCTTTTTGGGTCAGCTAACCTGCTATATAATATTTCATATAGCCCCAGCTTAATTTAAGACTTATCTAGACGAGATCATTGGATGCACGTGAGAAAAATTCTTACATATTCCAAGTTCTCTTGCAATCCTTGGTCGTGATCTCTGTCTTCTTTGTGTGTATTTCTTCTTTCTTTGATTATTTTAAGTTTGTGAAATCTTGGCTTGTCGTGGGTAGGTGGTCGGAATGAATCAGCCTATGTTTATTGCATGATGGCACATGGTGCACATGAATCGTTCAGCTGTCCAACAAATATATGTTGTTGCCCATACCATGGTCAAAGAAGTATACACTAATAATGCACAAAGAACAGAAACATTAACACCAACTTTTGTTTAGTAACTTTCTTCGGATACAACAATAAGACAAGAACATCTCCGATATCTTGGATGTATTGTTAATTCTGGGAATTCCACTTTTGGTCCTCAAACTTGCATGGTTAATTGAATCTAAGTGCTTGAACTTTTGATTTGTCTAATCAAATCCTTAAACGGGCATGCTTTTCTGATCAACTCCATCCAAGCTCCAATCTGGTTTGTCGGACCCGATTTGTGTGTCGGAACGGGCAACATGTTTGACGTGGAAAGTTCGAATTCAAAGCCGGTGTTAAGAGATCGATTTACTCAAATTTGGGTTGTGATCTTTAGAGCCCTTAGGTCTCTCAAACTATTCCTACTTTTCAAATTCTGTGCAATTACATTACCTACGAGCAATACTTGTTTCGATGAGTTCGTGTGTTTTTTGTTTAATTCATAAAAACCTTCTCTATAGGCATGAACGTTCTATGCGGAGTTGGGATACTGTCAACACCATATGCAGCAAAAGAAGGAGGGTGGGCCGGAATGTCCATATTGATCGTGTTCGGGGTGTTGTCCTACTACACCGGAATCCTACTGCGTCACTGTCTGGACAGCCAACCCGGGCTCGAGACTTACCCAGACATCGGTCAAGCCGCATTTGGTACTCTCGGACGGATTGCCATCTCGGTAAAAACGTCATATTCACATGCTCATTTCTATGACCGTAAACTTGAATGACCACCACAACTGTAGATCCCAGGGATAAATGTTTCTTCCGTCATGAAAGAAAAACTTGGATTGGCCTCTGACATCGGTTTCTTTTCTTGTGTGTTGTCTTTGTGGGTGCAGATTATTCTTTACGTGGAATTATATGTAAGTACAGTTGGCTAATTCAGGGAGTATTTCTTGTGATTTTCTTTACTTGTAATGTCTTTAAGAATGTGACGAGGGCAACTTGGGACCATGTCATCTTATACATTTACCTAGTTATACTTCATACTTCTTGATAATATTGGGGTCTTATATCTTTTTTGGGCAGACTATTGGGCTTTTCTATCATCGTTTCTTGTTTTATACGGTGATTTAATATGATTTTTCTTTGTTTGTTTTTACGAGTATATACGTTTTGTCTGCAGGCATGTTGTGTGGAGTACATTATATTGGAAAGTGATAACTTGTCGTCCCTGTTCCCAAATGCACAAATCAGTTGGGGTGGATTTCATTTGGACTCGCATCACTTGTTTGCTTTGATGACCACGCTCGCTGTTCTTCCTACTGTTTGGCTTCGAGACCTCAGTGTCCTCAGTTACATCTCTGGTGAGTTAACTTTATTTCTTGATTGCCAATATGGGAATTTCAGAAAAAAGCTCTTGTTACACTATTGGAAATCTACGTTGATCAATCTCCGAATCCACTCATCATGTGCATAAATTGTTGAAAGCTTATGATTGGCACGTTTTGCATTTTTAGTATGCTGAAATGGCACTCTTGTTTTGGCCAAAACAAGTACATTGGCGAAACGATTGGACCTTGATCACTGTCTTAAGATGATTTCGATGTGTGAAAAGGGCGTATGTAAAACACAACCGTGCATTGCTATGTTGGTTATTCTGTGCATGACATTTCTTGTAGTTTAACCATATATTTGAATTCTGAAACTCAATTAAGTCCAGTTTAAAGTAATTTGCGGGTTAAAATGGCAACATACCGTTATGCTCTTTTTGCTGTCCACATTTTGCCTTTCACTTTTCCTTTCTCATGCATATAGTCTAGCTGGTTGACACTCCTTCACCGAGTGGACTACTGGATGAGCTATCTTAAGTGCATAGTGATCTTGATTGGGGATGAGTTTTCAGCTCATTGATCCTTGCTTCATCTTTTCGTAGCCGGGGGAGTTATAGCATCCGTGTTGGTTGTCCTATGCTTGTTTTGGGTCGGACTTGTTGATCAAGTTGGTTTCCATGCCAAGAGCACGACAACGCTGAACCTTGCCACTCTTCCAGTCGCTATTGGTCTTTATGGCTACTGCTACTCCGGACACGCCGTATTTCCAAATATCTATACCTCAATGGCTAAGCCAAGCCAATACACATCTGTCCTTGTAACCAGGTAAAGCTAATCCTCTGATAGACTATATACCTTCGGGTGATTTTTCAAAAGTCTAGAGACCAAAACACCGTTAGTTGTCAATCTTGTGGCTCTGTTAATGGTCAAGATTATTTTTTGAGCTAAGGCTCGAACATTCTAGCCTCAAAATCGCGACTGATAACAATGCTCAGAGCATTACAATGTTCTGAAGTTGTATTTACAACTCATCAAATTCTCAATTGAAAGGCTTTGAAGAACAAAATAGTTCATGCACTACAAAAAAACTGCATTTTAGCGACGACAATTAGCGACGAACAACCGCAAATTTTCGTCGCTATAATTTTTTAGCGACGACTTTTGCGACGAACAAAATTTCGTTGCGAAAAACCATGTCGCTAAATTAGCAACGAAACATATGGCAATTCGTCGCTAATTAGCGACAAACTGACTCGTCGCTAACACATCTGTCGCTGAAATCAGATATCGCAACTTAGCGACTAGACACACCATTAGTCGTCATTTAGCGACGAACTACACCTGGCGTCGCTAATATTTTAGCGACGGGTATGTTTTCTTCCGTCGCTAAAAGTGTCCCCGAATGTAAATTTAATAGGTCTTGGCCACTTTTGGCGACGACAATGTGTTCTTCCGTCACTAATTAGCGACGATTAGATTGTCCGTCGCTAACGTTGTCCCGAATGCAAAATGGGTATGACTCGGCCACTTTTAGCGACAAGGTAGTCGCCGATTCGTCGCCATTTAGCGACAAACGCAACTGTTCGTCGCTAAATCGTCCAGAATAGCGACGATAGTATATCGTAGCGTCGCTAAAGCTGTTTGAACGATTAATATGTATTTTTTGTTTTTTGTTCAGTTCTACCTGATAAGTCACAACATTCAACGCAAAACGAAATGTAGAAGCAACAAGTAAATATCTAAGAAAAGTACCCATATCAAAAAAATTAAAATGTATATATTGCAATTATGTTCAGCAAATGTATCTAAACAATTATCATTCGCACATATCAAAAATGTTCAGCAAATGTATCTACTCTTCATGGTCTTCATCGGGTGGGGGTGTCGATGGAAGTCCAGTCTGCTCGGCTGCTTCATCCTCATCGTCTTGCTGCGAATGCTGACCATGCTGTTGTCTCATTAGCATACTCAATTGTTGTTGCATGATGCGCATTGCCTCATCTCTGGCATACTCAAATGTATATATTGCAATTGTTGTTGCTGACCATGCTGTTGTTCTTTATATAAGCTTGCACAACCCCCTGCCCTGCCCCCGCACGCCCCACCCGCCCTCTTCATGCCCTGTATAGTTTGGTTATGGTCCAAAAAGCACCTACTCAGTCCCTTACTTGTTCCACAGCCACCGGTGACAATGAAAAAACGACTCAATGGAGCAAAATGGAGCACATAACTATAATTTCATTCAGCAACTTATCAGGAACATACTTCGCAAGCTCAACTCTATCTCTCTCAAACTATCTAATCCACTATTTCCATGAGAAACCCCTGACCGGCATTTCTACAAACAACCCGTAAGCAAACCCAAAGAATTTCAAGAATTCCAATCTCGACACCTCCAAAACACCCACAACAAGAGCAATCTAAAAAGTAAAGATTATCGAGCTCCCCGCTCATCATAAAAAGTAAAGATTAAGCAATTCCCCCAATCCCAACAAAGAGAAGCCGTGGCGACTCGAACTTCACAAACAAATCAATCAAAACAACACAACAACAAAACACATACACAAACACACGACCGACGGATATCGAGCTCCCCCGCTCATCAATCAGCGAGCGAGTTAAATTCGGAAACAAAACCGAAGCTCCCGCGGGTACCTCTCTCCGCCCCCACAAAGAAATCCCGATTCGTCGGGGCGCCGGAAGCCAAAACCCTAGGAATTCGGCGGCGGACCCAGGCGGCGACGCGGAGACCCACCCCCGCCCCGGCTCGATGCGACTCGCGTACCCCGGACGCTGAAGCCCACGCCGCGACAAAGCCCTCGTCTTCGCAGGTGAATCGGCCGCCGGAAACGCGAAAGGGGGCTCGCCCAAATTGGAGACAAACGCCGAGAGAGAGAGAGAGAGAGAGCGAGAGAGGGAGGGGGAGGCCGAGCGGCCTCGCCCAGGTTTGGCGGTCGACCTCGCCATCGCCCAGATCTGGGCGACGGCCAGGTCGACCGCCGGCCATGGCAAGGCCGAACCTCCCCCCCGATGAAGGCGACTGGAAAATCAAAAAAACAGAGAGATGAGAGGAGATCGGAGCTTACGTGGAGCAAGAGCGAGCGAGCGAGCGGCCGTGGCTTCCTCTTGGTCGGACCGAGCGAACGAGCGGCTGGCTTCTCGAGAGACGCAGGAGACAAAGCGGAGATGAGAGACAGGCGGGTGTTCCAGACGAGAGAGAGCGGAGATGAGAGACGGAGGAGAGGAAGCGGAGATGAGAGACGAGAGAGAATGTGTTCCTCAGAATTGGTTCTGAGTTTTGTTCAAGAACGAGAAAACCAACTTTTTTTTTTTTAGCGACGAAGTAATTACGATGCGTCGCTAAACTGTGTTTTTGCGACTACCTAGTATTTTCGTAGCTACTTAGCTATGATAAAAATGCCGTCGCTGAATGTAGTCGCTATTTAGCGACAGAAAAGCGTGATCGTCGCAAATTGGCGACGACATCTTTATCTCGTGGCTATTTAGCGACGAATTAGCGACTAATTGTCTGTTTCCGTCGCTATTTTCGGTAATTGGCGACGAAATTAACTTGGTCGCTAATTTCGTCGTCACTTAGCGACTATTTGCCTTTTGTTGTCGCTAATTAGCGACGATACTGTTGTCGTCGCAAATATGTTGTAGCTAAATTACAGTTTTTTTGTAGTGATGTGGTCTAAACATTCATGCAACTTTTTTCTTAAAGAATTTTATTGTACTACGGGTGTAGTTTCGCCATTTGCGCTTTGATGTACGCGGGAGTGGCCGTTCTGGGATACTTGATATTTGGTGAATCGACACAGTCGCAATTTACGCTCAACATGCCCCAAGATTTGGTTGCCTCCAAAATAGCTGTTTGGACTACGGTATGCTCGCAACTTCACTTTTTTGTCAGGAGGATTTTATATATCATACAATCATATAACATTTGTAGCTCCTTTCCTATTTGAACCTCTCTTTGTAAGATTTGTTCATTGTGTTCTGTTCCTTTCTATTTTCCTTTTTCACTAAACAAATCTTGACACTAAAAGGATGTGATTTCTTTTGTTCTTTTGCAGGTGGTTAACCCTTTCACCAAATATCCTTTTCATATATCATTTGGTCTATGAAGAGAGTCTATTGATGAATTGAATCACACAACAAATTCCATACTGGTGTGTGGGAGTTATGAAACTAAATGGTTCCCCATCTTCCTACCAAATTTCATTCTTACACCTGGGATTTTTCGTGTCCTAAATTACTACACGCGTCTATTTAATTATCTTCCTTAACATAAGAAACCAATCGCTCTCAATCTTTTTTATGCTCTGAAGTGATTATTTATACACTTGTAAAGTCAATCACGGGTTTGATCTATTTTAGATCCAGTATGTTCCTGTTTTCAGCATTCACCTTAACTAGGGACCACATATGCATTGACCATGTCTCCGGTAGCAATGAGTCTTGAAGAACTCATTCCATCAACTCATGTCAAATCTTATGCTTACTCTATCCTCATAAGAACTGCCCTCGTGTTATCGACTTTGATCGTGGCCCTATCGATCCCTTTCTTTGGTAAGTTTCTTGTTCATCATCATCTTGTTTTATTTGTTCATGGGTTAGTAGATCAACAGTCAAATCTAGGACTTGCAGCGTCTCTTTATCTTATTTCTACATTGTCACTGAGAGACTTCTTTACTTTTGCTTCAGGTCTTGTGATGTCACTTATCGGATCTTTACTCACAATGCTTGTGGTAAGCTTGAGTTAATGAGTTACTTTTAAGTTTAGAGGAGTTTAAAGGTTCTCGGTACGTATATACAGAATGCTTTTACTGATTTTCAAATCATATTTGCTGGTTGATGATGCTGAGCTATATTATTGCAGACCTTGATACTTCCCTGCGCTTGTTTTCTAAGCATTTTGAGAGGAAGAGTCACGCGTTTTCAGGTATGCATATGTGCATTATTAGGCATCGACATAAGTTCTGGATATTCACGATGCCGTAGTTTATATTCAAACCAACTGATCGGAGGACAAAAAGTTCTTACGACCAAAGCACCATACATTGGTCATCTAGTCTTCCTGCTCCTATGTTAGATCCTAATTCATTCATAAAATATCTATACCACCGCTTTAGAAAATTTATAGGAATGTAACAATAGATTCCTATAAAGATTTAAAAATGCTTCTCTCATTTGTGAAACTTTTTGAAAGCAAGTCATTGAAAGAAGGATGAATTAAGGACATGAAACTTTCCATAAGCTTTGCTTGCTACTGTAATTTCATTTTGTGTCTCAGTATGGTCGACAGATAAAGCTTCCAAGCTGGCCTTCTCTGCATATTCTTGATGATTTGCATCTCTCTTACTATCAGGCGGCATTTTGTTGCTTAATTATCATAGTGGGGGTCGTTTCGTCAGTCTTCGGAACGTGTTCCGCCCTTTCGAAGATCATCGAGAACTTGAGCAGCTAAGGACTATGAGAAGAGTTTTGCAGATGGATGGGAGATATCTCTCTCTCTCTCATACACACACACACACATATCACATCTATGTTACTATCAATTTTGACAGTTTCGAGTTTGTACTAGTACTCCTTTGATGATGTCTCTTTACCTAGTTAGTGATCCTTTATGAGTATCAATCTCATCGATAATTTATACAAAACACATTGATATTACAGAGATGCAAAATTTGGTTTTTATGTACTAATAAATAAATAAATCGTTCATGTCGAATTAATCTGAATATAGATGTTTATTGTCTGTGCATCAGAGGTATGATGTAGAGGTAATTCTTTTTGCATTATACAGCTTAATCACTACTATTTGAAGTAGGATTGCGCTTAACAAGTAAGAACTAGTAATGACATCAGGTCATCAAACTGCTGTAATATCTTACCAGTTATCATAATTTCTAGTCAATAGCTCTCGTAAGATCTATTGGTCAATGTGACAAACAAAGCTCCAAATTTGGAACTACATGTGCATAAAAACTAGATGTGCTATGGAACTTTCTTTACCCGCTGCTGAGAAAACTCTCATCTGCATCAAACACTAGCATCAGCGAAAATAAGCATGATAGGTTTAGATGTAATCTAATCTTAGTCGGGTTAAGATTGATGCGATCTAGTCATCAGAGCATGATAGGTATCGATAGATGTAATCTAATCTAAGTCCGAATTAGATTGATGTGATCTAGTCTTAACATTTGAGGGCAACAAATGCTTAAAACTCTTGATTTGAGTAATCAAATCCTCAACTTTTCACTTAAAATGCAATCTAGTTCTAAACATATACCTGAAAGTGCAATTTAAATTTGCCTCATTGGTCAGGTCTATAGTACTTTTCAGTACTGTTTTCATTTTGGCCGCCATAAATCTACGCCTTTCCATTGACATAATCAAATCCCTTACTCTTCTTTGGAAAAAGCAATCAAGTTACTTGGCGATACTTTTTTAACAAAATGATTCAATTGCACTTTTTAAAAAAAAAATAATTAAAGATTTGATTAACGTTTATAATGCGATTGCCTGATTGATGCTAGTTTTTCGAGCTTGGAATGTGAAGCTAGGCTTGACGCCCCAAAAATTGAATGGTCGGAAAATTTGAACCAGTCTAAGCTCGTCGAATAAAAGTAGTGCCCTTTTATGATCATTCAAGGGACAAATCCTAAATGGTACCGAGTCATATATTCGCTCATCTTGTCACATGTAGTACCACACAATTACTTGGAATTTTTTCTAATGAATAGTGTTACATTAAATTGGAAAAGCAAATAATACCAAAATTATTTGAGAGAGAAATAAATGCCAAAAAGGTAGAGCTGTCATAGGAGATTTATGTGGTTCGGTAACGTGGAGAAATCGATTATTATCAAAAAAGAGAAAGTTACAATTGCTTAATCACACTCACTCACAAGTGTTTCCCGATCTCGATTTCACCTGAATAAGCCCCACAATAAATATAAAAAAATTATTATTGTATTTCTTTCTGGGATTGACATTAGCTGGCAATCCCATGAGCAGCGTCGAGTTTCACTTACCATTTTTGAAGAATGACTGTATTTCCATGTCAGTCGACCTTCACACTTTAGGTAATAGCATTACTACCGTGCAGAAATATAGGCCTGCAAATCTTGAATATATGGGAATTGATTGATGAGTCCTTCACACAAGTCCATACGTCCCTGATTGGATCTCCTACATATTCTTTTCTGGGATTCGTTTTCCGGTGACTTTCTTCGTTTTCATCGAGGACTGAGTCTGTCGAGTTGCACAGGAGAGAGGGAAAAAACATGAAGAACTCATTTTCTGAGCAGATCTTCTACATTGAAAGCGACGAGGAAGAAGAAGGGGATGAAGAGAATGGGTTCGGCAAAGGCCGCGTCCGCGGTGACGGAAATGAATCGGATTCCTCCGCTTCCTCGGCGGAGAACCGCCATCAGAACAGGCCCAGCTCTTACAACACCTCCTGGCCTCAAAGTTACAGGTCTCCTTTTCCTCTCAATTATTTCTGCTAGATTTATCATTGGATGAACGACCCGTGTGCTTGGACTTAGTTTTGTCATTGAATTTTTCCGGATATTAATAAACCAAAGGCAAGCGTGTAAACTAATTAATCCGAATCATAAATTTAGCGATTCTTCTAAATTCAAATGAATACGTTATTTTTGTTATATAATTGATACAATCAAAGACCAATTAATTAATCGCTTCCGATAATCTGTGTTTCAGGCAATCCATCGATCTCTATAGCAGCGTGCCGTCGCCGGACATCGGATTCCTCGGAACCACGCCGCTGTCAAAACTAAGCGGCTCATTCCTCTCGTCGTCGACGCTGACACGGAGACACACTCCGGAGATACTGTCGGAGGTTGCAAAGCCGCTTCTGCCAGAGCAGGAGGAGGAGCCGCTGCAGCAGTGGCGGAGCTCTCGCGCACTGCTCCCTCCGCTACCGCGGAAGGCATCGGTCCGGAAGGATGAGAAACCGTCCAAAGGGGATGCCCACGAGCTGCCAATGTCTCGCCAAAGCTCTTACGGACAAGCTGTGCTCAATGGTACGTTGAGTCTACGTTACATGTTACCCAATATTCTTTTACAAGTCGTGGCATGTTAATTTCAAGATATATCCATATAACATAATCGACCAATCACGATGTTTATTAGGCAGTGCAAATATGCGACATTGCTCGTGATATTATACTTGTTTTACCGAAGTTGGACCGAATAAATAATGATGTCTTAACTATAGTATGTAATCCCCAAATTACAGCTTATATCTAAGTGTAAAAACCCATGTTTGTTCACATCCAAAACAACTGAGAAAGGGACTAGTCAGGACATGACATCGATGTCCAAATCTAATTAAGATCACAAAATCTTACAAGTGCAAATTGGAGCAGATTGGATGAGTTTGACAGAGCAATCCCGCCTTCGCTAAGTTTGTCCATGTGCACATAGTGTCTCTCCTCATCAAATTTGATTTGGACCTTAAAAAAGGAAGAAACAAGAAAGGGACTACAATTCCATTCGGCAAAATTTTCTGGTTGAGATTTCGGTCCACGGTCGCAATAGCTTATAGCACCTACTAGAAACGGTTGTACCAAGTTTTAAGACGTTTTGGCTTTAAAATTGGCCATGCTAAACGTGTAATTCGGAACGATGTGATATCATAAATAATAAACCCATTTGACCTGACACGTTAAAACATGTAAATTTAAAACAACCAAAATTAGACCACTATGATAATGTGGCTGATGATCATGATGTGAACATGAGGTAGAGGGACCACATGGGGGGAGTGGGGCCCACGGCGGCCCTATGATTTATGTGTTGGTTGGACATGACTTATGATGGTGTTTCTTCTCGCCACTTGCCTTCTTAGGATTTTTAATCCAAGCCTTCGGATGATTTTTCATATCCTCACGTCGGCCGGTCCCACATCAAATGGAACTCCTCACCTTGATATCCCTGTAGATTGTGTTTGTCTGAATGAATATAATTTGCGAATTCAGTTTTTTGAACTTTCATGCATTTAATTTAGTTAAAAGAAAATCAGTTACGGCCGTAGAAAATATGCATCGTGTAATAAGGAAAATAAATTTCCTGCCGTGAAATAGAAAAATGTTTGCTTTGAATGCACCCTAATTATTGTGATCATGGGCAATTCCAAATATAGTCTCTAGATCGAAATAACACAGTCAATTCTTCTTGATATTGTGATCATTCAACAATCGTATCATTATATACCTTATAATTGCAACAGCATGGGAATTGTTTACAGTTTTTTTTTCTTTTTGGGTCAGCTAGCCTGCTATATAATATTTCATAAAGCCTCAGCTTAATTTAAGACTTATCTAGACGAGATCATTGGATGCACGTGAGAAAAATTCTTACATATTCCATGTTCTCTTGCAATCCTTGGTCGTGATCTCTGTCTTCTTTGTGTGTTTTTCTTCTTTCTTTGATTATTTTAAGTTTGTGAAATCTTGGCTTGTGGTGGGTAGGTGGTCGGAATGAATCAGCCTATGTTTATTTCCTGATGGCACATGGTGCACATGAACCGTTCAGCTGCCCAACAAATATATTTTGTTGCCCATACCATGGTCAAAGAAGTATACACTAATAATGCACAAAGAACAGAAACATTAACACCAACTTTTGTTTAGTAACTTTCTTCGGATACAACAATAAGACAAGAACGTCTCCGATAACTTGGATGTATTGTTAATTCTGGGAATTCCACTTTTGGTCCTCAAACTTGCATGGTTAATTGAATCTAAGTGCTTGAACTTTTGATTTGTCTAATCAAATCCTTAAACTGGCATGCTTTCCTGATCAACTCCATCCAAGCTCCAATCTGGTTTGTTGGACCCGATTTGTGTGTCGGAACGGGCAACATGTTTGATGTGGAAAGTTCGAATGCAAAGCCGGTGTTAAGAGATCGATTTACTCAAATTTGGGTTGTGATCTTTAGAGCCCTTAGGTCTCTCAAACTATTCCTACTTTTCAAATTCTGTGCAATTACATTACCTACGAGCAATACTTGTTTCGATGAGTTCGTGTGTTTTTTGTTTAATTCATAAAAACCTTCTCCATAGGCATGAACGTTCTATGCGGAGTTGGGATACTGTCAACACCATATGCAGCAAAAGAAGGAGGGTGGGCCGGAATGTCCATATTGATCGTGTTCGGGGTGTTGTCCTACTACACCGGAATCCTACTGCGTCACTGTCTGGACAGCCAACCCGGGCTCGAGACTTACCCAGACATCGGTCAAGCCGCATTTGGTACTCCCGGACGGATTGCCATCTCGGTAAAAACGTCATATTCACATGCTCATTTCTATGACGGTAAACTTGAATGACCACAACACAACTGTAGATCCCAGGGATAAATGTTTCTTCCGTCATGAAAGAAAAACTTGGATTGGCCTCTGACATCGGTTTCTTTTCTTGTGTGTTGTCTTTGTGGGTGCAGATTATTCTTTACGTGGAATTATATGTAAGTACAGTTGGCTAATTCAGGGAGTATTTCTTGTGATTTTCTTTACTTGTAATGTCTTTAAGAATGTGACGAGGGCAACTTGGGACCATGTCATCTTATACATTTACCTAGTTATACTTCATACTTCTTGATAATATTGGGGTCTTATATCTTTTTTGGGCAGACTATTGGGCTTTTCTATCATCGTTTCTTGTTTTATACGGTGATTTAATATGATTTTTCTTTGTTTGTTTTTACGAGTATATACGTTTTGTCTGCAGGCATGTTGTGTGGAGTACATTATATTGGAAAGTGATAACTTGTCGTCCCTGTTCCCAAATGCACAAATCAGTTGGGGTGGATTTCATTTGGACTCGCATCACTTGTTTGCTTTGATGACCACGCTCGCTGTTCTTCCTACGGTTTGGCTTCGAGACCTCAGTGTCCTCAGTTACATCTCTGGTGAGTTAACTTTATTTCTTGATTGCCAATATGGGAATTTCAAATAAAAGCTCTTGTTACACTATTGGAAATCTACGTTGATCAATCTCCGAATCCACTCATCATGTGCATAAATTGTTGAAAGCTTATGATTGGCACGTTTTGCATTTTTAGTATGCTGAAATGGCACTCTTGTTTTGGCCAAAACAAGTACATTGGCGAAACGATTGGACCTTGATCACTGTCTTAAGATGATTTCGATGTGTGAAAAGGGCGTCTGTAAAACACAACCGTGCATTGCTATGTTGGTTATTCTGTGCCTGACATTTCTTGTAGTTTAACCATATATTTGAATTCTGAAACCCCATTAAGTCCAGTTTAAAGTAATTTGCGGGTTAAAATGGCAACATACCGTTATGCTCTTTTTGCTGTCCACATTTTGCCTTTCACTTTTCCTTTCTCATGCATATAGTCTAGTTGGGTTGACACTCCTTCACCGGGTGGACTACTGGATGAGCTATCTTAAGTGCATAGTGATCTTGATTGGGGATGAGTTTTCAGCTCATTGATCCTTGCTTCATCTTTTCGTAGCCGGGGGAGTTATAGCATCCGTGTTGGTTGTCCTATGCTTGTTTTGGGTCGGACTTGTTGATCAAGTTGGTTTCCATGCCAAGAGCACGACAACGCTGAACCTTGCCACTCTTCCAGTCGCTATTGGTCTTTATGGCTACAGCTACGCCGGACACGCCGTATTTCCAAATATCTATACCTCAATGGCTAAGCCAAGCCAATACGCATCTGTCCTTGTAACCAGGTAAAGCTAATCCTCTGATAGACTATATCCCTTCGGGTGATTTTTCAAAAGTCTAGAGACCAAAACACCGTTAGTTGTCAATCTTGTGGCTCTGTTAATGGTCAAGATTATTTTTTGAGCGAAGGCTCGAACATTCTAGCCTCAAAATCGCGACTGATAACAATGCTCAGAGCAGTACAATGTTCTGAAGTTGTATTTACAACTCATCAAATTCTCAATTGAAAGGCTTTGAAGAACAAAATAGTTCATGTGGTCTAAACATTCATGCAACTTTTTTCTTAAAGAATTTTATTGTACTACGGGTGTAGTTTCGCCATTTCCGCTTTGATGTACGCGGGAGTGGCCGTTCTGGGATACTTGATATTTGGTGAATCGACACAGTCGCAATTTACGCTCAACATGCCCCAAGATTTGGTTGCCTCCAAAATAGCTGTTTGGACTACGGTATGCTCGCAACTTCACTTTTTGCCAGGAGGATTTTATATATCATACAATCATATGACATTTGTAGCTGCTTTCCTATTTGAACCTCTCTTTGTAAGATTATTG
Organism: Syzygium syzygioides; assembly: GCA_031216285.1. NCBI lineage: Eukaryota > Viridiplantae > Streptophyta > Magnoliopsida > Myrtales > Myrtaceae > Syzygium > Syzygium syzygioides. The sequence goes on along the minus strand of CM062251.1, from coordinate 3,048,121 downwards.
TTCATTGTGTTCTGTTCCTTTCTATTTTCCTTTTTCACTAAACAAATCTTGACACTAAAAGGATGTGATTTCTTTTGTTCTTTTGCAGGTGGTTAACCCTTTCACCAAATATCCTTTTCATATATCATTTGGTCTATGAAGAGAGTCTATTGATGAATTGAATCACACAACAAATTCCATACTGGTGTATGGGAGTTATGAAACTAAATGGTTCCCCATCTTCCTACCAAATTTCATTCTTACACCTGGGATTTTTCGTGTCCTAAATTACTACACGCGTCTATTTAATTATCTTCCTTAACATAAGAAACGAATCGCTCTCAATCTTTTTTATGCTCTGAAGTGATTATTTATACACTTGTAAAGTCAATCACGGGTTTGATCTATTTTAGATCCAGTATGTTCCTGTTTTCAGCATTCACCTTAACTAGGGACCACATATGCACTGACCATGTCTCCGGTAGCAATGAGTCTTGAAGAACTCATTCCATCAACTCATGTCAAATCTTATGCTTACTCTATCCTCATAAGAACTGCCCTCGTGTTATCGACTTTGATCGTGGCCCTATCGATCCCTTTCTTTGGTAAGTTTCTTGTTCATCATCATCTTGTTTTATTTGTTCATGAGTTAGTAGATCAACAGTCAAATCTAGGACTTGCAGCGTCTCTTTATCTTATTTCTACATTGTCACTGAGACTTCTTTACTTTTGCTTCAGGTCTTGTGATGTCACTTATCGGATCTTTACTCACAATGTTTGTGGTAAGCTTGAGTTAATGAGTTACTTTTAAGTTTAGAGGAGTTTAAAGGTTCTCGGTACGTATATACAGAATGCTTTTACTGATTTTCAAATCATATTTGCTGGTTGATGATGCTGAGCTATATTATTGCAGACCTTGATACTTCCCTGCGCTTGTTTTCTAAGCATTTTGAGAGGAAGAGTCACGCGTTTTCAGGTATGCATATGTGCATTATTAGGCATCGACATAAGTTCTGGATATTCACGATGCCGTAGTTTATATTCAAACCAACTGATCGGAGGACAAAAAGTTCTTAAGACCAAAGCACCATACATTGGTCATCTAGTCTTCCTGCTCCTATGTTAGATCCTAATTCATTCATAAAATATCTATACCACCGCTTTAGAAAATTTATAGGAATGTAACAATAGATTCTTATAAAGATTTAAAAATGCTTCTCTCATTTGTGAAACTTTTTGAAAGCAAGTCATTGAAAGAAGGATGAATTAAGGACATGAAACTTTCCATAAGCTTTGCTTGCTACTGTAATTTCATTTTGTGTCTCAGTATGGTCGACAGATAAAGCTTCCAAGCTGGCCTTCTCTGCATATTCTTGATGATTTGCATCTCTCTTACTATCAGGCGGCATTTTGTTGCTTAATTATCATAGTGGGGGTCGTTTCGTCAGTCTTCGGAACGTATTCCGCCCTTTCGAAGATCATCGAGAACTTGAGCAGCTAAGGACTATGAGAAGAGTTTTGCAGATGGATGGGAGATATCTCTCTCTCACACACACACACACACATCACATCTATGTTACTATCAATTTTGACAGTTTCGAGTTTGTACTAGTACTCCTTTGATGATGTCTCTTTACCTAGTTAGTGATCCTTTATGAGTATCAATCTCATCGATAATTTATACAAGACACATTGATATTACAGAGATGCAAAATTTGGTTTTTATGTACTAATAAATAAATAAATCGTTCATGTCGAATTAATCTGAATATAGATGTTTATTGTCTGTGCATCAGAGGTATGATGTAGAGGTAATTCTTTTTGCATTATACAGCTTAATCACTACTATTTGAAGTAGGATTGCGCTTAACAAGTAAGAACTAGTAATGACATCAGATCATCAAACTGCTGTAATATCTTACCAGTTATCATAATTTCTAGTCAATAGCTCTCGTAAGATCTATTGGTTAATGTGACAAACAAAGCTTCAAATTTGGAACTACATGTGCATAAAAACTAGATGTGCTATGGAACTTTCTTTACCCGCTGCTGAGAAAACTCTCATCTGCATCAAACACTAGCATCAGCGAAAAGAAGCATGATAGGTTTAGATGTAATCTAATCTTAGTCCGGTTAAGATTGATGTGATCTAGTCATCAGAGCATGATAGGTATCGATAGATGTAATCTAATCTAAGTCCGAATTAGATTGATGTGATCTAGTCTTAACATTTGAGGGCAACAAATTCTTAAAACTCTTGATTTGAGTAATCAAATCCTAGACTTTTCACTTAAAACGCAATCTAGTTCTAAACATATACCTGAAAGTGCAATTTAAACTTGCCTCATTGATCAGGTCTATAGTACTTTTCAGTACTGTTTTCATTTTGGCCGCCATAAATCTACGCCTTTCCATTGACATAATCAAATCCCTTACTCTTTTTTGGAAAAAGCAATCAAGTTACTTGGCGATACTTTTTTAACAAAATGATTCAATTGCACTTTTTTTTAAAAAAAAATAATTAGAGATTTGATTAACGTTTATAATGCGATTGCCTGACTGATGCTAGTTTTTCGAGCTTGGAATGTGAAGCTAGGCTTGACGCCCCAAAAAATTGAATGGTCAGAAAATTTGAACCAGTCTAAGCTCGTCAAGTAAAAGTAGTGCCCTTTTATGATCCTTCAAGGGACAAATCCTAAATGGTACCGAGTCATATATTCGCTCATCTTGTCACGTGTAGTACCACACAATTACTTGGAATTTTTTCTAATGAATAGTGTTACATTAAATTGGAAAAGCAAATAATACCAAAATTATTTGAGAGAGAAATAAATGCCAAAAAGGTAGAGCTGCCATAGGAGATTTATGTGATTCGGTAATGTGGAGAAATCGATTATTATCAATAAAGAGAAAGTTACAATTGCTTAATCACACTCACTCACAAGTGTTTCCCGACCTTAATTTCACTTGAATAAGCCCAACAATAAATATAAAAAAAATTATTATTGTATTTCTTTCGATAACTCTCTTTTCAAGTTAGATTTAACTTAAGTTTTCAACGGTCATTACTTTATATATGTATCGGCCCTGAGCGGTAGATGGCCATATGGATCAAACGATAGAATTTGTGTAATCGGGGCCTTTGCAGGGCCATTCCGGCCAACGGACCATGTCGTGACCGAGCCGGCATGGCCAATGAGCCAAGAGCTACTCCAAACCAATTTTGCTCACTCTGGATTCCTTGGACTACTTAAACTTTGGTTGGTTTCGAATCAAATCGAGTCTAAGTCCGAGCCTTTCAACGAGTAGCTTTTCGAGTTCTTGGGCCACGGCATAATTGGAGGGTGGGAGCAAGGAGCCAAAAAATCATCAGAGGATGTGTCCCAAGAGTCCCGGAAAGTCCAGAAGCGGCTGAAAGGGCTCCTCTTTTCAGACAGAAAAACAGAACCAATGACATCAAACCATTCTCGGTGCCTCCTCCGAAGCTCGGTGCCCGCCGCACGTTGGAGTCGTCTTGTCTCTGTTTCCTCCTTTTCCTCTCCGACCCACTTCGCGTTTTTGCAGTTTTTTCTCAAATTTGACTTCGAACGTCCTTCTTGCGCGACGGCGATTGATGGGCCTTCCGTAGGAGCGCAATCTTGATCTTGGGTCTCGCTCGCCATGTACGCCATGAGACTCTCTCCCTCTCTCGATCTCGGGACCCCCAAACCCGTCGTCCCCCCCTGCGATCCGCCGCGGGACTCGCTCCGGTCCTCCTCGATCGTCCGCTCTCGGGCGCTTCCCGTCGCATTCGGTCGTATGATGGTGCGTTGTTCGAGTTTGGATTGTGCAGTTCAGAGGAGAATTTCAGCTCTCGGCGCAGTCGGCCAAGATGGGCACACGTTGAAGGAGGAGCTCGACGACTCGCTCGTGTCGGTCGAATTGGAGCCGATTTGCAGCGAGAGCCAGTTCGATCGGGTCGTGGCCGAGGCCCAACAGCTTGAGGAATCGGTTATTGTGGTCTGGTATGAGTTCTTGCATTCCTGAGTTTCGTGTTTTTGTGTTCTCGATTTCGTTTGTTTCGTTGGGCCGTTTTGTGTTTCTCTGTTCTTGGCTTAGAAGTATGTTAGGAGATTGGTAGCTGTTGTTTTTGTTTGGCCAAGGAGATTGGTAGCGGTTGAAAGATTGCAAAACGAGTGCAGATGTTTGAGTCGGCTTTTCCATTGTAAAGTTAAAGAACCGGATACACCAATAAAATCTGATGAAGCTCTGTATAGGCTTGTATTATAGTATTTTATTTTGCAAATTTATGTGATAAGATAAGCTCGTTAGCAGATAATGCAAAGCACTTACCATCGTGGAGTGAGGCCATGAAGGAAAAGAGCCAACTTTGCCTTGAAGTTGCCCTGCTACAAATGAGTTTATTGAAATGACTAACATGGACTTGTAGGATGGCAAGCTGGTGCAGAAAATGCATATATCTGAAGCCAAAATTGGAAAAGTTGGCTGCTGATTACTATCCAAGGTTAGACTGAATTAATGTTCCCCCAAATACTGACAGATAGGCATTTGCCATCAACTTTTCTTGACTTGATAATACTGAAGGGTAGTGGTATTGCCCACTCAAAGTTTGGTGCATCCACACGTGGACATTCCTATTATTTTATCTTTAGATGTTCTTTGAGGAAATTTTTCATATTGGAGGAAACCTGCATTAATACATAAGAATGCAAGAAGGTGTGGATATTCCATCTCCCAAAGTAAATCTTCTTCCATGTTCTGTTGATTACTCCTATTGATTCCTTGTTGCAACTCATAAAATTTAATTTTGATTTAACCAAACCCTTCTTTCAAACCTGCTGAAGCTTCTATTATAGATCTGCGCATTTCAAATAAAGCTTTATAATCTAGTTGAAATATGGATGTCCTCATTTGGTCGTGCTGCACACCGCAATCAGCTTCACTTTCTTCAGCATTTTTCGCTCCAAAGAATTTTTAGAGAAAGGTTTTTGTGGTAATTTGATCAGGCCGTTGGTGCATCTGTATTAATATGGTATAATGGTCTGTTAAGCGGTTAAGTTTTGATGGCTTCATTATGTTCCGATTGAAAATTTTACTCTACATAAATGGAAGTAAGGACTGGGAGTGGTGACGGTTGATTCTGTTTTCACAACTGGTGGGTGAAAAGAAAATATCCAGAAGATGGTTTCATCTTCTTATATGATAAGTCCTAGACAATTATGTCCTTTTCTCATAGCAAATACATGACCCATGAGTCAACATATTGCCCTACTTATCCCAAAAAACAAAGTGTTTATCTGCCTGCCTTGCTTTTATGTCCAGCTAGAAGCACAGCATTTATCTGTGGTTTTGCAATTTACCTTTTGTAACCCTACCCCGGCGATTCCTTTATGCAAGTATGAGGTGTCATCCTGGCTATTTTGAGTCTGGCAGCAGATGTTAGTGTAATTTTCAGAAGTGCAAGGGGTATTACTCTCGTTTAGCCAAAATTCAGGGGTTGTCAAATGTAATTTACCCTGAAAATTTCTTATATTGCAATCTATTGCAGATTGCGCTTTTACTGTGTCGATGTCAACAAAGTTCCTCATAAGCTGGTTGCTCGAGCAGGTGTCACCGTAAGTCCAAAGCTTTGGGTTGTTGAATTATTTCTCATTTCTAGATCCCATATGAGATCTGATAGTGATTTTATGATGATCAGAAGATGATACTGTTAAAGTTTGTGAAATGTGGCAATATGAAGTGCTCTTATCAAAATAGGTCGTACCAACCTATTCAGATGATATGGTAGAAAGTGAGTAGCATTCCGAAACTCTTAGGACCTCACCTAATGCATGGCACTGCTTTTGATTTAAGAAATATTTGCATTCTGTAATTTGATGAGGAATGCAGTATTGCATGTAATTCAATGCACAAACTCACATCCAGATTTTCCTTCTTAATGGGCTATCTGAATGCATCTATACATGCATTTCCCTTATGGCTTTACTGAGGTAGAAATGCATAACAAATCGAAGTAGTCTGAAATGGCAAGCCTAAGACTTTCGACATAAAAGTACCAAACTTTCCTCGGTCGATTATGTCTGTTAAGATGCCTGTTATAATGGGGCAAGACTGGTCATTCTAAGAATTTTCACTGTTTTGATGTTCTAGCTGATGCAACAAATGGGTGTTCAAAACCAGTGGCCCCAAATTAGATGACCACTATAAGATGGCTTGTTTAAACATCCAAGAAAGCTTTGCAACACTTTCTCATGAACACTATTTTGGGAACTTTTAATGTTTATATCGATCTTATTATCATTCAGTGAGATAGATACTTGTGCTGATGTTATTGCATTTGTTGTAAATGGGAATCAGCTCCCCAAATAGCAGTTACTTTAAACAATGAACTTATTGCCAGAGTTATGCTCTGAAAAGATCAGACCCTGCCCCTGATCCTTGATAGAAGATAGTCTTGAGATTTGAAAAACTGGGTTCACTTGATACTAGTCTCAATTTACCTTTAAGTAGAGCCATATTAAATTAGGATAATTGGTGTTGCTTAGTTTCAGTAAATACATCTGCAATTGTGACCACATCTGTGACTGCGAATATGACAGCACAAGTGGGGCTGTATTCATAGGTTGCGTCTTTTGTTGTTCGTTGGTACCATTACAATCTCCAAGTTTGCATTGTTTCAATTGCTTTTCTTGCTTTGACTCAAACTTGGCAAAATGGTGATTAACACTTAAAAATTTCTTCTTATTTGGACACGACATGATTGGAATTGTGAGCAGAAGATGCCGACTATACAGGTATCGATTCTGAATCCATGTGAGGAGTTTGTTAAACTCTCTGCTTGGAGTAACTGAAAAATTTGTATTAGCAGCTGTGGAAGGATAGCAAGAAGCAAGCTGAAGTGATTGGTGGCCACAAAGCATACCTAGTCGTCAATGAAGTTCGTGAAATGATTGAAAATGAGTGTACAGCGTGAAGTACGAAAAAGAGGCAATTCTTTTTATGCAATTCTGTCCACGGGATTCATTTCATTAGGGTTCGATATAGAAAATGAATGCCGGGTGTCAACTACTTGACAGACCCCTCCCCTCTTCCTTTATCCGAGCTTAGGACCGGTATTGGAAGATAAATCCTGCCCGGGCAGATTTTAGTTTCTGTTTATATATTCGTCGAACTTGTTATCGTTCTTACTTCATTTCCGCAGGGGATATAAATGAGGATTCTCTATTTTGCCTCTGTGCTTCCTTCTGTCGCTCCATTTACTTATAAATAGCCAGTTGGTGACTCTAATTGCTTGTTAAATTGAAGGCCGGGGCGTGGTTTATTCCAGGTAATTAATTGTCAAGGACGTTGTTCCACTGATGTATGATGATGATTTGCCATGGTGTACAAGAGGATTGGCAAGAATAGAGACTGACAGGGGAAGTTCTTAAGTTGAGACAGACAGAATGCTGTTCATTGGGTTGATTTCATAGTATATTGTTCATGTGTGTTGGTTCTATGTTGTTGTTCAGTCTTTTCATAGCTTAGTCTTTCCCATTTTCACTTTAATAGATTGGCTTTTGCCCAGTAATTATCAAATTAGTTTCCCCATTTTTTTTCTCTTTTTTGGTTTTTTTTCTCATAAAAATTAGGAATAATGACACAGTAGATACCCGACTTTTGTCAGTTTTATAGTCAAGTGCCTTATTTTTTTGGTTCAATCAAGTACATCTACTTTCCAAATTTGTCTCAATATGAGGTCTTCATCAAATAAATTATCATGTAGTGTAATCCCGATCGACATGCCTCCGTTAGTAGCAAAAGTTAAACCTTATTGACGACACGGCTCACGCACTTAACAAAAGATACGTTATCTATCTCCATTTAGGTTTTCGGTCGTGATGATCTAAACTCCACCAACCCGACCGGATCAAAAGAAATTTTCTAATCCAAGCTAATCTGCATATAATGAATAGGAAAATAGATTGCAGTCCTGGGATTTTTCAAGTATGTCTTTTGCCAAAATCAAGCTCAAGATACATTTACCCTTAAAATAGAGGGTAGTGATGATCAAAATCATCCGGAGATCTCTTTTGCCAAAAATAGGGGACCGTGATAAAACCATCACAAATCATCAATGATTGCTTGCGATCTATCTTTCCTAATAAGAGAGCCCCAGAAGTTTGAAAAAATTAGAGTTTCCTCCCCAGTAAAACAGTCCTAATCTCCAATTGCCCCCACCATATGCCATGCACGCACGTAACCAGCTTGCCGTTGGTTCTCGATCTTCCGGCTGTTATTTCTCTGCGGTAGTCCCCACCGTACTCTCTCTCTCTCTCTTTCTCCGTGAACACGGACACACTTCTCTTCCTGAACATCGCCGAGGCAATTTGTTGCGCCAGAAAAGGAGGAAAGAACAGAGGGAAAACAGAGGAAAAGGCAGAATCTTGCGGGTTATCTCTGTGCATTGGGGAGGTTTTCTTTCGTGGGTTCGGGTCAGATTTTCCCGTCTGGGTCCTTTTTCGCCGTGGCTTGTCTGCAGATGGGCGCGTTCTTGTTTGATTTGGAGCTCCGACGATCTTGAATCTAAGGCGGTGAGGTCCCTGGGTACGCCTCCTCCGCCCTCTGTTTTCCTTTTCTTTTTTTGGCGCTTTCTTGAGCTTTGTCGTTTGTTTCGTGTCCTGGAGTTGTTTTGAGATTGGATGGTGGGTGGGCTCCGAATTTTTCCTACGATGTTGATTTCTGTTGGGTTTTGTGGTTGGATGTTTCGATGATCCTGCGACGCGGCGATTCGGTGTTTGGCGACATTCTGGTGTAATTGAAATTTTGAGTCTTGAAGTTTGCATTTTGTTGGGTATGCGAGCAAATTGTGCTTAGCTCTCTCTACCTTCCCAGAACAAGGTTGATTTTACAACAAGCGAAATAGAAATTGAGTTTTTTGTTGTATCCGATAGGGCATGTTTTTCTTGTGCTGTTTTGTTTTCTGATTTTAAATGTTTGTTTTTAATGGTGAATTAAGGTTTTTGAAGATGGTATCTGCTGGTAACATAGACACGCTGTCCACGAACAATGGCCTGGGAGGATTCAACTGTAACTTAGAAGATAGTTTGCAAAATGAGCTTGAACTGTTGTTGCAAGCGCAGCGTAACCAACAAGCACTTGATCGGGAAAGCAAGCTTAACATCTATCGTAGTGGTAGTGCACCACCCACGGTTGAAGGATCGCTCTGTGCTGTTGAAGGTTTATTGGGGAACTCTCGTTTTAGAGAGGGTAATAGTTTGAGGAGGAATAGTAACTGTGACAATGCATGTGAAGAGGAGGCCCGATCCCACCCGGCATACTTATCATACTACTACTCACGTGAGAATGAGAATCCAAGACTGCCCCCGCCATCATTGTCGAGAGAGGATTGGAGGATTGCCCAGAGGTTTCAAGCTGGTGTGTCGTCTTTTATGGGCATTGATGATTTGACAAATAATACTGTTACTGAAGGTGGGAATGATTCGTCGTTGTTTTCTTTCCAACCCAAAGGCTGCAGCTTTTCTGTACAGGATGCAGAAAAGGATTTGATGGAACTAAGAAAAATGAATAGACAAGCTTCTGCTGAATGGCTTGGCAAAGGATCGAATGAGCTCATTCAATCGTCAGCTTCTAGGTTGGAAACACGGAGGAAGAGTTTTGCTGACATTCTTCAGGTAATAAATACAACGAGTAATTTGCAAGGGGGAAAAGCAGATATAAAGAAATTGACCGCAACTTTACTTGCTTGATAAGGACAAAATTTCCATTGAACTTTCCTGGTCTATCTCTGTACAGTTTTATTCTCTTACTGTTTATCTCTCAGGCTTGATCAATAAAAGATGGTTTTGACTTTGTTGCAGCTTGAGGATCCAGTTTTGCAGTTCTATAGAAGACAGCACGTCTATTTATCTCTTTCTTAATTGATAGTTTATGTTTTTATCGTTGAGACTATTAATACAGGGGTTATTACATAGAGAAATATGGTTTCTTAGCATAATGAAGCGGACTCTTTGGTTACATAAGCATTGAAATATTGTGTCCCCTTGTTTTCATTTTTCTTTATCTTTTCTTGACTTTAGAACAAAAGTCAAATGCAGATTCTGCAGCTCCCAGAAAAAAAGTAGAATAACAATTTACACCCAGTGTGACTCACTCATATTAACATAATATAACTACAGTGATGCACCTGTTGCAGTAAGGTCCGACTAAGATGTTTAATAAAACAGTGGCATTGCTTTATCAGGAAAAAAAAAACCAGTGGAAACATGTCTTTTGGTTAGCACCTCTGTAAATAGTTTCTTCAGTACTTGTACAATTATTTGTATGATATCCCTGGTATATACAAGCATTAGTCCATGCTATCAATCATTCTCCTAGCAAGTAACTTTGCATTTTTTATAAAATATTTAAAATGGGATAACTGTTGTCTTGAATGGTGTGGCTGTATAATTAATTGCAGTCGAGTCCTTTAGTTATGTACTACTCGTAAGCAAAAACTTCTTATAATCTTTTTCATTTCTTTTCTTTTTTAATTTCAATTGACAACTCAATTTGGTGCTAATTAATCTCTTTCAGGAAGGGCTTGAGCAACCCTCTAGTTTATTGGTCTCGCGCCCACTAAGTGCTAGTGATATTACTGATGCCATGGACCCAATTACATCCAATTCTCATCCGATGGGAGCCTGTAATGGAGTTGAATCAATTGGAGGCATCCATTCTGGAGCTAATTCTCCTGGTTTAACTAGAGCTCGTGCCTGTGGGACCTCATTTCCACATTCTTTTGCTTCTGTTGCTGCATCTCTCTCAAGGACTATGACCCCTGAGCCACAGGTGGCTGGAAGACATCCTAGCACTGGTCTTCCTCCACTTGATAGCAGGATTCTTTTGCCTGATGAGAGGAAGCATATTGTTGGCTCAAGTATTTCAGGTTGTCTTTCTTTGGCATCGGCAGGGATTGAAGATATTGCAGCTTCATTATCTGAATTAAGTTTATCAAATAGTGGACATACTAATGAAGATGGTGTTCTACAGTCTCAACTTCATTTGGCTCCTGATAACCAGCAAGATATCCCACTTCTGATGCCTAATGATCATAACCAAAACGTTCGACAACATTTTGACTTCTTTGATGCTAGCAAACCTTCAGGTTTTGGCAACTCAATTGATTTAGTCAGAAACCATGGATCTATGACCGGGCTCAGTTCTAGGACAAGTACCACAGGTCAAGTAAATTTTCCGAAACGAACATCTTCTTCTGCAAATCTGTTTTCAAAAAGGAACTCTCTGGGCTTTGAAAATTTCGAAGGATCTGGTGCTCATCATCACCGAGGTGACAATATTCTCAATTTTGGTTATAGTGATCATCCGGTATCTAGTGGTTATTTTGCTGCAGGTAAGATTGGTCCCATCTTTATCCCACAAGTGTCAGTAAATGTTAGAAGAGTTAATCCTACTGTAGTTTTATTTCTTGATGTTTTATGTCGTATTTCAGGTGCAGGTGTGAGTGGAAATCATGTTGGAGAGATGTCGCAGAGAATGGGAAATCAAGTAGGATATGACATAAATCATCCAATTGCTGATCCCTCTTTTGTTCAGTATATGCAACCAAATTTCAATCCTCGAGCACCGGCTATACAAAATGATCTTTCCCAATTGAGGAAATCCTTTGGTTCTTCGCCAAATTTGGATCAGCTGAAGAAGGTTTACCTCGAGGCATTGCATGCTCAACAGAAACAGCATTATCAGGTGCCAGGTTTTGGTAAGTTACCTGCGGCACTAAATCATAGAAACAGAAGAGATGTAATCTATGGATCTCGCTTGCCATATTCTGGAAATGCAACAGCAAATGGTGGATTTTCTTCCGTTAAATTTGGAAGCCATATGCTTCCTGATGAACGAATTGCGCAATTTGCTTCAATGATGAGAACTTCAGTGGGAGAGTCCACTGGATCATGGCCCTCTGATTCTGGCACTGATGTTGAAGGAAAATTGGTCTCATCATTGTTAGACGAGTTCAAGAGTAACAAGATCAGATCTTTCGAACTGTCTGATATTTTGGGTCATGTAGTTGAATTTAGGTACTCTATACCACTTTTTCTTCTTCTTTTTTTCCTTTTGTCGTCCCCTGGTTCAACTTTAAGTTACTTTGACCTGTTTAATATGGCAGCTCGGATCAGTATGGTAGCCGCTTTATTCAACAGAAGCTGGAAACGGCCAGTGAGGAAGAAAAGAACAAGATATTTCCTGAGATCATTCCCCACGCTCGCTCTCTGATGACTGATGTCTTCGGCAATTATGTCATACAAAAGGTGAAAGTCATATTTCTTTATTCAATATAGCATGCTGGCCATTGACTTTTTCAGCATTTTCCATTTCTAACAATATCGTTATTGTGCATGAATTTGCAGTTTTTTGAGCATGGCACTGCAAGTCAAAGAAAAGAGTTGGCTAACCAACTCGCTGGCCACGTGTTGCCTCTTAGTCTTCAGATGTATGGCTGTAGAGTGATTCAAAAGGTTTCTATTGAATTCAGAATTTTATTCTCATCCATAGTTTCACTATTGTTGCCTTTGAATATCAGGTTTCCTCAGTACTTCCATATTTTTTGTGAGCTTGCACACACTTGACATGAATTTTTATTTCTTTGGTTTTTTTACACCGATTAGTCCCTCTGTGCCAGCCCTATTCGCACAATGTAAAACAAGTTCTTTAGGAAAATGCTTTAACTAAATGTAATTATCTTTTGTCCTCTTCAAAAGTTGTAGTTTTTCTGGTCTCCCTCATAGTCCAAATTTCAAAAGGCCTCAAATTTTATGAGTACAGTAAAACTTGCATAAAAACTAGGATTTTTCTTTGGAAGCTGGTTTTAAAAAATGGATGAGGACTTTGTCACATATCCTGAAGAAGAAAGGGCTGCTGGAAAGGGGATGATTGGACGAAAATCACAATCATGAAAAGATGGCACCTGCTTGTTGTCTTCACTTTGATTGTCAGTACATTTTCTCATGTATGCATCTATTTTATGATTGAAGCACTGAAATATGAGAATTCATAGTCATAAGTAACAGCATGGGTGGGACTCTAATATGGGTTTGTTGGGTATTCATGAATGAATAGTGGAACGCTGATATGGAAGGTGATGTTGGTGGGGTTAAGTAAGTATATATATGTCGCCTTTTCTAGAGATTTGTGTAATTTTGGGGTACTTTTCGTTGCAGTATGAACAGTGGAATGTACTTTACAGAAAGTAAACCCAGATTTTTCTACTCTAATTAGTTGCATTCTAGCATTTTTGGCTTCCATATCTACAGACCTAGAAAATGTGTCTCATTACAGAGTAAATATGATGATCCAATTTGTTGAATATCTGCTTACTGCTCTATGTATTTATCATCTATATTTTTCATGAAATGAAGCAGATTTAGAGTGTATGTACTGTTAATATGTAGAAGCCACAGAAGCTAGAAGAATTACTTCATTTAGGGTGTAGAGAGGACCTGGAATCTTCTTGTTTACTTTCGAGGTGGAGCTTAAGGTTCTTGTATTGGGTGTAGTGCAGCTAAACAAAGAAATGACTCCTTCTGGATTGACTTTGACATTGGTATAAACTTTTTTAGAGGTAGTATCATTGTTGCCTTAACCTTCTCATCATCATTGTAACAATTCCTACTTGCTATGGCTATGTACTTTTGTGCAATATAAAGGATGCTTTGAATGTATGAATGTTTCTGGAGAGGCCTTATTCTCTAGATTTACTTCAGGCATTGGAGGTGGTTGATGTGGATCAGCAGACTGAGATGGTGGCAGAGCTTGATGGTTCTATCATGAAATGTGTTCAAGACCAGAATGGTAATCATGTTATTCAGAAGTGCATAGAATGTGTTCCTCAAGATCGAATTCAGTTCATCATCTCTGCTTTCTATGGGCAAGTTGTTTCACTTTCAATGCATCCTTATGGCTGTCGGGTTATCCAGGTTTGGGCTGTGTTATCTTCACTTATTTTTATTCCTTGTGGTGTGAAATGTTTTCTGTTGTCTAAGCTCACAATTGACTTACAGAGGGTTTTAGAACATTGTGATGACCCAAGTACCCAACGAACTGTCATGGATGAGATCATGCAATTGGTATGCAGTCTGTCCCAGGATCAGTATGGGAATTATGTTATCCAGGTACTTAGTTTCCTTTTTTGCATTCTGCTGTCAATTAGACATAGATCTTTGGTGACATACCTAATTGATGTTGCTGAAGGAATGAGGATTTATGTGAGTTTTATAAATGGATCTTAATTTTCCGTGGTTATCATTAAACTTAGTGCTGATTACACCAATACTTGAAAAGTTCTCATAAATCAATTTGTTCTAACCTAACCTGGTCTTAGAACTCTAATGGATTGAAACCCAGCAAAATCTGGCGCATGTGCGAAGTTCTGCTTTATGGCTCTAATTTTGATTGTCCAATGAATCTGTTGTTGGAGGCCCATCTATTGAGCACCTGCCGCGGAGTAGTCCGTCTGGTAACTCTGTAATTAACTGAATATTGGATTTTGGCTATACTTTTGCTTGGGGGCATGCCACCATGGTTTAATTTTCAAGTGATTGAAAAGTTGGGACAAAATCTGCCGATAAGATCTCTACTCAGCTTGTGTTCTTCCACCTTTTTTCTAAGAATGTTTCTAATTCATGCCTGTTTTGCTGCCTAACATAATATATTATTTAGCCAAATATTTTGAGGTTGAAAATCTCTCATCTGATCATTGCATTTTTTCTTTTAATGGTAGCACATACTTGAACATGGGAGATCCCATGAACGAACTGCCATTATCAGCAAGTTAACGGGCCAAATTGTCAATATGAGTCAGCAGAAGTATGCTTCTAACGTTGTGGAGAAGTGTTTAACATTCGGTAACCCTGAAGAGCGTCAATTATTGATCAATGAGATACTTGGTTCCACAGAGGAAAATGAACCCTTGCAGGTTTGTCACTCGCACATTACTTCTGAATATTAAAGAGATAGATGCGTGACATTTACATGCTGCATCTGTTGACAAAGTTTAATTCACGATTGAATGGAGTAAAAGGTGTGGTTCCTGTCATTACAATCTATGGATAGTCATCATATTGTAGGCAGTCATACATAATGGGGAAATAGATGCGGGTTGAAATCTTGTCGTGTGGCCAGACGGTAACAGAATGCCTGTCTTCTGATAATTATGATATCATGTCTGGCATGAACACTTAAACCTCCTAACAAAAGGAGAGATGCAGAGGGTATTAAAAGAGGTGTGGGTAGGCTTCATTGAGGATTTCGCTCACTTCTCTTGCACCAGGATGTCTATTAATGTTAGGCATGAAAATTAGAGGTAAAGATTTACAAAATGGCTGTCTTTTGAGAAGCTCGTCAGATACATATTGCAATTATGTTGTATCTGGCAGGAAAATTATAGCTATTGCAACGGTCGGAGAAATTTGTTTAACATGCTCTGGTTTAGATATATTTGCTGGTCCTTTCCTTAGGTTCAATCACTGCCGTGTACACAGTCCCTTAGTCAAAGTGACGTGGACTGTTTATTTGCACAAATGCAGGCGATGATGAGAGACCCATTTGGAAACTATGTGGTGCAAAAGGTCCTTGAGACTTGCGATGATCAGAGCCTCAGTTTCATTCTTTCTCGCGTCAAGGTCCACCTCAATATCTTGAAGAGGTTTACTTATGGAAAACATATCGTTGCCCGTGTGGAGAAGCTCATTGCAACTGGAGGTCAGAACCATTTTACACAGTTCATTATTGATATTCTCTTTGATCTCTCTTATCTATGTAGATATTCACTTTTGATCTCTCTTGATGCTGCATCTTTGTTATGAACAACTGCGGTCTTTCTTTGCAGAGAGGCGCATAGGGATGTCAGCCTCATTTCCTTCTTAAAAAGATATTCGTCCGAAATGCGGAAGACTTTTTTTCCACACCTCCCTGCTATGAGTAATAATACTTATGTACAGCAGATGCAGATCATGATCGTTACTGATCATCTGTCATCTTCAAGGGTTTGAAGCTGTAAATAAAAGAGCAAACATCTTACCTCTGGTATAAATTATCTTCTCAATGTAAATTTTAAGGTAATTTGTATGCATAGGGTCTGCGAGGATAGACTGTATTACTAGTACAAAGAGAGGCCACAGGCACCTACGTAACCTTTTCCAGAATAACTGCCTAGTTCCTTGCATGTACGCAAAGTTTGAGTCTGTAAAGGGAAATTAGCATTTTTTACTTTGATAATGTTCATGTGCAAGGACAACTTGTACGTATATGTACATATGATGCAATTTTGGGAAATAATACGCCGTTTTATTGCATTGCACGCAGGATTCCTGTGTCCGCACAAGAACCCTCCAATGCAGCTCTGGTTGAATTTGTGCTCTGGTCAGATAATCTTGCAGCCAGAATTTACGTTGGCACACTGCATTGTTCGCCTTATTATTTTCCCTTTAGTTCGTTAAGTGTGCGAAGTCATCCCTTAGAAGAGATTTTATTATCCTGATCTAAATTCTGCACATTAGATTCTCGAAGTTGTGCAATTCCTATTTGGGAGTTAGTTGATGGAACATTTTTTATTCGGGATGAAATCCAAATTTCTTAAAGTTTGGACTGAAGTTCTTGGAAAAGGGCTTTGTGATCAGTTAATAGTCCAGCTAAGGCAAACAAAATCCGCCGACCTTTGTGGAAAACGGGTTCAGTTACTGAGCGAGTGGGAATGAATAAAGTTTGTACTTCAAAATTAGCTGGTGCTTTACCCTTTTGTGTTTGTCTGGAATCTTTGAAAAGTCAAGTAAGGTTTTTTACTCTCTCGTCAAAATTCAAAATACTATACTAATTTTAAATATCCTGAAAAAAAAGTGAAAGCAAAAGACACTTAAAACATAATTCAAAACAAACATCTCTTAAACCAACAGACACTTCGACACTGAAGACTGCTCCAGATTCTATTATCTTCACCCAGCTCGTTCAACATCTACAATTCCTCGTTAGGTAACAAAGAACAATAAGGTATATTGGGTTGAGTGTCGATGTTGCTTACGGCTATCCATTCTAGAGTACCCTCTAGCTCAAGAAATGAATACTAACTTGCATCTTCGAATACGTCGACTCAAGATGCAGATAGCTAGACACATGGAACTAAAAAGGGGAGGATGAACCAATAAAAGTCCATGGCTCAGGAAAAAAAAGTGTGCACGGAGGGAAGTCGCCAGCTAAATCCTCCATGTACCGTCTCCCCCCTGGGCTATATAAAGCATCAAATAGAGCGGAGCCATGACAATCGACCTCCAAAGAGCAGAAGGCAACACATCTCTCATCTCAAAAATCATGAAGTGAAATCCAGTTACAATGAAGACGGTTGACCATAATTTCAGGATATCCGCCACCACTTTTTCCTTCTAGAATCTGGCGGTTCAGCCAGATCTGCAAGTTACTGAAAAGGGAGAAGCCCAAATATGAGTCATATTCTACATACAAATGAAAAAACAACGACAGAACCTCTATTTCCTTGTCTTCTTTCCATTTTGAGCATTGCAATGAATTCTGAGTTTCAGGGTAAGACTGGTGTTAGAACAATCCCTCATCAGAACATATCACAGCAAAGGACGAATAAGTAGAGATATTCGACCAAAACATGAACAACCGACCAGATGAGATTACTTGCATTCATGTTAGCATCACTAAAACTCCCCAATAGGTCATAACAGAGTTTTAAGGAATATTTATGAGAAATTAACTGGCCAGTTAAATCCATACACAATTCAGATCACTTAATAATATCCAATATAGGGCGAGTTTTGGAAAACCATAGCGTTTCAAGAGCTCCTTTGAGAAAGTGTTTTAAGTCAAAGTGTAGTGCCTAAAAGGAATTAAGTGCTTGGTAAATTATAACTGAAAAGTGCAATAAGAAGATATAATTGCCATTTGGAAAAGACTAATTCCAGAAGCCTTTCAGTGTTTTATGTGACCAATTTGAGCTTTTACTTTTTAATATGTTTCAATTTGATTTTAACAATTACAATGTAAAAAAATGTAAAAGAGACGTATTAATAAACACATTTCTCTTTTGGTAAAAAAATCAAATTCCACAAGCATAACAATGTCTTAAAAATTTTATAAATGTAAAAAAATCACTTTAAAGTGGACTCTTTCTCAACTGAAAAGAGTAATTTCATTATAATGAACACTATCACATATGCCCCAAGGAAGAGAACATGCTACCCTGCAAAATTACAAGTATCCTTCATTATTTGCTAAAACTATAGCTATTCGATCATGTAAAGTGCCATGTCAGAAGATACATTATCATTTGAAGCACCAACACCTCATTTACATTATTAGATTCAAATATATATTTATAATTAGGATCCAAATTTGCTCTTGTGAAATGAGTATCATTCTACATAATTATGTAAAGTCATTGCTACTACTACAATTTTCACTTACTTTTTATACGGATAATTTGGCATATTCTTTAGAATCAGCTGCTTCTTTTTCATACGTCAAAGCTCACTTAGTTTCTGATAATAGACTAGTGAGGAATGAACATGGCTAGCCACTTCCTAATAATCTGTAGGTTTCGTTAAAACTCTGGTAAAATGATATGCAACTTGGCCCCAAAGAACGTAGATATCCAGCATCTACTAATTTATATTTACCTACACAACTGAAATGTAAATTTAATCCCCTCACACGCACACATATTTGTATATGTTTGTGTATCTACACAATACATATATATACACCAAACTACAGCCTTACTTCTGAATTATATGTGTGTGTGTGTATATATATATATATATATATATAGTATACGTATAATAAACATATACAATATGCTATAGATAATATACTATATATCATATACCATATATCTGTATATAGTATATATACGAGTATCATGAGCTGTTCCCTTCGTCCAGCCCCAAAAATAAATAAATTCATGTTAAACTTACACATAGCCAACACAATTTAAGACGGCGTTTCTTTTCAATAAAATGAATGAATTTCATCCTCATAAGTACCACCGCCAAAATATGTGTACCATCCATAACTCCAACACGATCCTAAAACAAAAAGAGAAATATTAGTTGGTTTATATTTATTTCTCCTTTTGTATCGTATAATCATACCTTACCTTAAAATATGGATAAAATCTTTGATTATTCTTGATATTCTCCGGAATTACCCTAAATTGTCGATCTAATAGTTAGATCCTATCCTTTCCCATATCAAATACTTTCTCAAGAACTAAACCAAAGTACCTGCTTGTGGTTTCTTGAGAGTGATAAAAGCACTCTTGCACTAACTTGTTACCTATTCCATGTCCTAAAATGTAAAAAAACATTCCAAATATTTCAGCAACACCGATACTGCTAGATCATTCAAAACCATTATGTGTTACTAAGTTATGCAATAAATTATTAAATACAATCCTATCTATTCTAAACATCTGATGGCTCCTTATCTTATTGGCACTTTCACCCATCAACTCTCTTATCCATACATTTCTTGTATATGATGAAGTCATGCAAGGTTTTTTTATGAATGTATCTTACATAGTAAACAATTACGTCATGAGCAATGACGAAGACAAGTTGACAAAATTTCTCTTCCTCTTTTTCATAGTTTCCCTTTCAGGATGTTCAACCATGACTCGTTATAGTAACAAACAAAATACAAAGTTAGAGTAAGGGAAGTATTAAATAAGCTTATCATCCATTAAGAGAGCAATTATCAACCATCAAATATATGCAAACTTCACCTTACTTTAACTAATCATATCCCAAAACTAAAAACTATGAAAAAGAGGATGACGAATTTTGGCATTGTGATGCATATGCTTACTAAGTAACATGCATTCATAAAGAACCTTGCATGATCTTATCATATACAAGAAATGCATTATTAAGAGAGTTGATGGACAAAAGTGCTATTATAATGAAATTAGAATGGATAAGATTGTATTTAATAATATAATGCATGACTTAGTAACAAGTAATGGTCTCGAAGGATCTACAAATATAGGTGTTGCAAAAATGCTCAAAATGTTTTATCACATTTAGGACATGGTAGAGGTAACAAGTTAGAACAAATGCGCTTCCAACACTACTATAAGCAGGGATTTTGACTTAGTTTTTGAAAAAGCATGTGCTATGTGCTAGGGAAAAGGATCTAATACAATCATCAGATCGACAATTTAGAAAGAATCCAAAGAAGCTCAAGAATAATCGAAGATTTTAACCATATTTAAGATAAGGTATGATTACACAATAAAAGGAATAAATAAATACAAAGCAACTAATATTTGCCTTTTTTGTTTTAAGATTGCATGAGAGCTACTAGATGATTTGCATATGCCAGCAATAGAGAATCTATGTACGATCAAATTCATTTTATTGATCAAAAAGGAACACGAACTCAAAATGTATTGGCTGTGTAATTTTTAACATGGACTTTATATATGTTTAGGCAGGTTAGGAGGGAATAGCTCATGACACTCCTATTTTCTATGAATTTTTATACATTTATACATATATAGATATATATACATATTAATGTATATATAGTACACACAAAATATATAGTATTTATATAAGTATATTGATCAATTTTACATTATATTTCTGTGTAAGTAAATATTATTTTGTAGATGCTGGACATCCAAATCCCAAGGGCTATTTGGGGCCATAAAAGGACGTTGGTATCATTTCCCAGAGTTTCAACAAAGCCCTATAGTGTTCAGCCGTGCTCATTCGTAACTACTATCCAGACTAAAGTGGCTAAGTGCAAAAGGTTTAGTCTATCACATGGTTATGCCATGACCCCTATTTGTAATATTTAGTTCATAGACTGGCCATTGTAATTTTGATATTAAAAGCTATTAGACCAATGCAACCACAATAATAGTACCTAGGACCATTTCCAATTTCACTTGCATTATTCTTCAAAGTTACAAAAGATAGGTAGGAGCATTGGTTTAATGTTCTTAAGTGCTTCTCAACCAAATAATATGCCTTAGCCTACCTACAAAGCCAATAAGTCCACTTGCTCTCGTCTCGTCTAGTAACCAAAGCGCTATGGATTCACATTGAATGGTGAGAAGTGTGCATCAAGATTGATAAATTCAATCATATCAAGTAAAAGGTGTTCTTAGAGCAATTAAAATATAATATGAGCTCCTCGAAAAACACATTTGACGATGCCTCCTCTTAGAGGGGCTTCAGTGTAGGGCTTGAAATTGAAGAAAAGCTAATGGAAGAACTAAAAAGACAACTCACACTGGACATGATAAACAAATGAAAGAGAAAGCTAAAAAGGGATTATTCACAAACAAAGTGAACATTCGAAAATGAGAGTTTGTTGACATGCTTCCATCAAAAAAGCATCATAATAACTTATTTTGGCAACCCTAGTTACATCAATGTAGCTACTATCTATATAGAAACCAAAAGCAAAAACACAAATACTAACCTCCTTCAGAATAAATTGAGTTGTAGTGCACCTCTGCCCAGAAACTCAAGAAAATAACTGGATATAAATATATAAAAAAAGATGATAAGTTTATGCATCACATCATTCAAAAAACTACAGAACTCTACACGATTTAGACAGAAGTCAATTGCATATTGAGGTTTAGAGCTCCAATTATACTAAAATTACAACATCATTTAACTCATACCTTCAAGATAAAACAAACAGATTCTCCTCTGTCTGTACAGATATGCTGATACAGAAACCTCAAAGTGAACAAGGTCTGGGGAGTGTAAAGGAGAAAGGATAGGAAAGGACTTGTTGAGGGAATGGTCTGGAACTTACCCTAATAACATCACAAGTTCAACTCTATTAGCACAAATCCCTTGAAATAATAAACAAAGAATAGTCAACACCGAAAGATACTGTCTAGTTACTCTGGATTTTGTAATAATGCACAAATCACTGGAATGACCTCTTATATGTCTTCGTACTCTGAAAACTTAGTCCTTCCAATTGTGATACTTTTAGATGTTCTCCATCACTTTAAGAAACACATAATGAAGCTTCTTTGATGCTGAAACGCGATAGAAAATTTAACTGAATAAGAAAATTCGATAGAAAAATAATTCGTCCTCCAAATATGATTATCAAATAAAAAATATT
Source organism: Syzygium syzygioides (assembly GCA_031216285.1). NCBI lineage: Eukaryota > Viridiplantae > Streptophyta > Magnoliopsida > Myrtales > Myrtaceae > Syzygium > Syzygium syzygioides. Next base: position 3,025,972 of record CM062251.1, on the reverse strand, counting down.
CAAAGTCTGCTTAAAGGAAACCCTAAAACAAGCTTATATATCCCCAAACCTAACCCTACTAGAATTAGTAAACATCAAAACATAAAATTACGAAACTGCCCTTTACTAAATTAACCCATAACAATTACTAAAATAATTTAAAAAAACATCTAAACGATCCCGAATCGCAAAAATCCATCGTTAGTTGCATAACGGGTCCACCGGTTCTCTAGGTGCATCATCCTCCCCTGCTAGAGAAAGATTCGTCCTCAAATCTGCGTCGCCTTTATTGTCGTCAATCTCCTTGGGATCTTCTTCCTCTTTAGCATAGTAAGATGACAAATTTGCTACATTAAAAGTTCCAGAAATATTGTGCTCACCCGGTAACCCAGGTGATAACTCTTCCGGTACGACATCAATAAATTCCTCAAGCAAGGGCAGAACTTGAGTAGAAATTTTGGGACTGTCAGAATTCCGCTCCATCACCACAATGGCAAAAAGCTCAGGCGCGCTCACTGCCTCTTCTTGAAATTCTGACCTGGACAGCAAATTATTCTTCACGTCCTTTTTGAAATCTGAAGGACCTAGGGTAATGGTTCGGCCATCTTTCTTGAAGGTATAGGTATTTTTGAAACCATCATGCTGTGTCTTTCTGTCAAACTGTCACGGCCTCCCTAATAAAATATGGTAAGCATCCATTGGGACTACATCACACCACACCTCATCGATGTAATTTTTTCCAATTGAAAATTGCACAAGACACCTTTTGCTCACCTTCACCTCGTTCCCTTTTCTAAGCCACGACAGCTTGTATGGTTGAGGATGATCTTCTGTTTTCAACCCCAACTTTTCCACCATAGTCGTGGACACTACATTCTCGAAACTACCACCATCTATTATCATGCTGCATACTTTTCCTCTACTAGTGTACTTAGTATGAAAAATATTATGTCTAAGTCATGATTCATCATCTGCTACAGTAACATTTAATATTCTTCTAATGATTAGAGACTCACCAGAATCAGCATAGATAATCTCTTCCTGTTTTGCATCTACATTCTCTTCTTCGCCTTCAGATTCATCATAAATTGGACCTTTATCAAAAACTTGATTATCTACAAGTGTCACAAACTATCGATTCGGACAATCAGCAGCAAAATGCCCGAATCCCTGACACTTAAAACACCGCTTGGCTGCAGTTCCTCCCCTGCTAGTTTCAGCACTACTCTGCCCCTCTTTGGATGTAGGTTTAGAACTCGTATCCTTAACTGCGACTGGTGTCGAATTTACTGCAGATGCTCCCGCTTTTCCTTGGAATTCTTTATCTGACCACTTGGAACTGCTATTTGACCACTTAGAATTACTGCTATTTCTTTTAAACTGCCCTTTCACCTTTAGGGCTAATCTGCACACATCCTCATATGTCCAATACTACTGTAATTGGACAACATCAGAGATCTCATATCACAGCCCTGCCAGATATCGTGTAATCGTCTGCTCGTCTTCCTCCATCACATCACAACGCATCTGCAAGCAATCAAATTCTTCTGTAAATTCTTCAACTGTTTTATCACCTTGCTTGACGTTATGATACTCAATAAACGCCTCTTGCCTATAATGGGTAGGAAAAAAAATTTTCTGCAATAACTTTTTCATCTTCTCCCGGCGATCCACCTTCGGCTTCCCCTCTCTAGCGCGTTATTTTTTCACGTGTTCCCACCAAATCGAAGCATGTTTTCGCAGCCTAATAGCCACTAACTTCACTTTTTGCCCCTCAGTTAGATCCTTAAGATCAAAAATCCGTTCTACCGTATGCAACCAATCAATAAACTCATCAGGATGAGCCTTACCATTAAATTCGGGAATCTCGAACTTCATTCCGAAATTTTGAGAAGAACGCTGATTTCCAGGTCGTACTCCTCGATTCTGCCCCTGGTTCAGAACCCCGAAAGGGTTTACGTCTTCTTCTTCATCATCGGATGAATCCTCAGATTCCTCTCTTTCTTCGGATTGAACGTCCAACCTCGCCTCTGCAAGTTGTCGCTCAACGTCCAACCTCGCCTCTGCAAGTTGTCGCTCCAAATCCTGGATTCGTCTTCTCTGTTTTTTAATTTCTGCGTCTCGTAGATCTCTTAGACGCAGTTGGTCGTCTGCTTCAGGAAGGCCTCCACACCCCCAGCCACCATGAGCCCGCCGTCCACGACCGCGATTCTGTTCAGCCATTAATTCAAGCAACCTGTGCTTTAATACCATTTGATGCCGAAGCGGCCCCACCACGCTTCCATTGCGCAACTCCTTGTGTAATATTGTTCGCCCCCACCACGCTTCCACTGCGCCACTCCTTGTGTAATATTGTTCGCCCCCACCACGCTTCCACTGCGCCACTCCTTGTGTAATATTGTCCGCTTTAGACACTAAGTCCTCGCTGCTTTAAAACGCGTTGTCTTAGGCAGAGGTACTCTCTGGTCCTTACTCTCCCAAGCCCAATATTGTCCTCTTTGGGGCGCAAGCCCACAGGCCAGACCCACCCCTCAAGGCTTTGTTCTTAACACAGCGGAAGCTTGTGTGAAACGCGTTATACAAAGGTTAGGGGCCAAGCCTTATAAGCAATCCCAAGACTCCCCTCCTAAGCGATGTGGGACAAAGACATGCCCCCTTGCCATTCTAGAAGCCTGCCAGGAGCTGCTCCTTGTCCAAACCCTCTGGTCCCGGCGACCACTCCCCGCTCTCGTCAGATCGGTTCGTTATATTCTCCCCTCCTTCGAGCATAGTGTCCTCGCTGTGGCCCCACACGTGGTCGGGAGTCGGCTCTGATACCAATTGATGCCGAAACGCAATAGAAAATTTGACTGAATAAGAAAGTTTGATAGAAGAACAATTTGTCCTCTAAATATGATTATCAAATCAAAAATATTCAAAGTCTGCTTAAAGGAAACTAGAAAACAAGCTTATATATCCCCAAACCTAACCCTACTAGGATTAGTAAACATCAAAACGTAAAATTACGAAACTGCCCTTTACTAAATTAACCCATAAAAAATTACTAAAATAATTTAAAAAAAAACATCTAAACGATCCCAAATCGCAAAAATCCATCGTTAGTCACATAACGGGTCCACCAGTCCTTTAGGTGCATCATTCTTGGCTTTATATTGCATTTTGAGCTCCGTCAATGCTCTCCACCATCCAGGATCATTCACATAGTAGACTCGGCCTTTTCAATTCCATATCTTCCATATAACCCAGATCTAGATCTTTCACAGTTTTACTTTTGACAATTTGGTTGTTTGTCCGTCGCTTCTTCAAAATAACAGCAGACTGCTTCATCAACTTAACGTACTTCTGCCTCACTCTCAGCAGAGGATGTCTCTCTATTGCATACTTGTCGTTGTGTGCCTCTTTTGAAATCGCTGTACAAGTCTTGTTCCTTAGAGATAACTAAACGACATGCGGGTGCCTCTCAAACGCCTTATGCACTTTCTGTGGGAAACACAGATACTTTTTGAGGCATAAAAGCTTCTTCCTTTCAGCAGAATGCTCCACAAAGAGACTCGGTAATTCATGAAGAACACCCACAACTCGTTTCTCTGCTACATCGCCATCTGGATCCAAGTTTGAACAATCCTCGTAAGGGGAAACATAAGGCATCTCTTGAAACTCCTTTAACCAAGCCTCAATCTTTTTCCTCATCCTCACACCTTGAGAGGGAAAAAATGGGAATTCAATTGCCTCCCTCCAATCTCCAGAACCCAATCCTCTATCCAAGGCATTGTTTTGCAACACAGACAAGACTCTCTCTTGACAATCAACAGCTAATCCCCTTAAGCCATCTCCCATATCCACGACCCTAAAAAAATTGTCAAGATTTTTTCAGGGTCACGGAGAAAATCATCAGGCAACCCCAAATACCACTGCATCCCTTGAATGATCTTCGAGGGCAGAACCCTATTCTTACTCATAAGTATGAACTTCCTCAGCCTATTCCACATATCCTCCTTAAACTCTTCATACACCCTCTTTTCTTCCATATCTATCTCAACAGCTTCTCGGGTTAGCCTAAACCAAGGCAGATTGTACTGGGGACCAGTAAACTCCTCAAAAACTGATGGGTATAGCCTCAAGAACCTCACAACCTTTATGGGTATACCCAATTCTAATCCTCTCTTTGAAACATCGGAGATGGGAATGCAGCCACTGAGTCCTTGGGTTATGCAGTTTTTCAAGGAAACTATGCGCTTAAGTTCGATGGACTGGTGGATATGCTCGATTGAGTCATAGTAAGAGTCCTTTTTCCATTTCATATACACATCAACGTAGCAGCATATCTGAGTGTATACACAAGAAGGGCTTTGGCTTTGGCTTTGGCTTTGGCTTTGGCTTTGGCTTCGGCTTCGGCTTCGGCACAATGAGGAGAATATCGGACTTTGAAAACCAGAACACCGCACTAGGTTCTTCAGAGTTCTAGAGCCATACCCCTTGCACAACATCGTCGACAGAGATAAAGCCGGAGGTGTGAATCAGGCGTGATCACACTACGGGGTGAAGACCCAAGTCACGAGCACTTCGAGACGATGTCTCCACGAGAGCTGAAGAATGGGAGGTCGGCGATGTTGCAAGTAAAGGAGGCATTTTTACAAACAATTGAGGAGCAACGAGGATGGTCGAGCAAATACTCACGAGATCAAAGCTGTAGAAAGCGAAGGCTGCGGATGCGATAGACGAGGAGACACGAGGAGGGCGCTGCATTGCCCTAATGGAATGGGTATTTAGTCCAAAAAAAATAATGGGTTGATACAGCGAAAAATTAAAGTAATATACATGTCACAAATTTATCTCAAACTAAATTCAAACTGCTTCACTCACGAAATATTTACCCTTTGTTAACTTATGTCAAATTTTACCTAGAAAATACTGAGCTGGATGACACTTATGGCAAGTCCACGCAGAAATCCATATCGATTTAGGTTAAATTAGTTATAGGTGTACCATTTTTTTTATTTTTGGCAACCCAAAAATTAGTTTAAGGTAAATTTATCACCATTGCACCAATTTAGGGTTTTTAATAATCCAAAAATTAGTTTTGATAAATTTGTCACCCAAGTTTAAGGTTTTCCTTAATATTAATCCTAATATAATTGTCACATAACCTATAGTATTATGCTAAGGGTTAATATCATGAAAAATCCTAAACTGGCACACCTGTAACAAATTTATCCAAAATTACTTTTTTTACCACAAAAAATCTCAAATTGGTATACCCGTGATAATTTTATCCCGAATTAATTTTTTTACCATCAAAAATTCTAAACTGATACACCTGTGACAATTTTATCCAGAACTAATTTTTTGACCAGCAAAAATCCTAAACTGGTACACCTGTGATAATTTTATCCATAACCAATTTTTTAACCACCAAAAATTCTAAACTGGTACACCTATAACAAATTTACCCTCCATTAATTTTCATTAAATTTTACTGTCAAATTGATATGTTTGAGGACACGAGATCGTTAACAGATGTACCATTTTGGGATTTTACCCTCTATTTGTCAGAAGTTTACTAATTTGTAATTTTTTGTGATGGGAATTTAATTTAGCGGACAGTAACGGAGGGTAAATTTTTCACAAATATAACAGTTTTGGATTTTTAGCATACCTGCTGTAACCTGACCTTGTTTTCCCTAACTCTAAGCATAGATCCCTTCATTGGTATCAAAGCGTGGTTTTATGTCTACCTTGGTTTGTTCTATGCGCTTAGTTGGTGATTGTTCAGTGCTGCAAAGAATCCTTTCTCCTCATCATGATCGATCCAGATACAACTCCAATCGTTCTTACTGCTTCTCTCACTCCATCGTCTTCTTCTTCATCTTTAACTGAGTTTTGTACTTCACAAGCTTCAAAGATAAACTATTTCTATGAAGTCTCTCTTGGTGATGAAACCAACATTTCTGAAACGCAACTTCCTCTCATGAATCCATACTCAGCCTTTGCCAAACCTGCTACATCTTTTTCCTCCATCAGGTTTATATGACATCTCATCCGTCAAACTCCCAAAGAAGTAAAAGAATACGTCCAGTTTTCCAAATTTGACCAATACCCAATTCCTACCTCTGAAAAGGAGTACTTTATTACTCTTCAAATTCCTCCTAAATTTCCCAAATAGTGGATCCAACAAGGGTATTCGCATATTCACTATGGCGCAGTCCGTCTTGCTCTTACTTTACATGGGAGAAAAGGTTTGCCTGTCATAATAAGAATAGCTCTTTTGGATACTAGGTTCCTAGAATACCAGCATGCTTGTATTGGTACTGTCCAAACCATTTTAAATGCTGGAACAGTTTTTGTAACCTTTTATCCAAATTTTAATATTGCCCTTTCCGATCGCCAGCTACTTTCTTTCTTGAAAGTGCAACTTCAGGTTACTCGAGCTCCTCAAACTGCCGATTCCATTCCTGCAACTCTTCATTACCAAATGGTGTATAGAGTCCAAAATCATGCCTTAGATCTGATTTTCCAACTGGAAATGAAGATGCACTGTTCTTCTCCATGCAAAATGATCAGGCTTCTTGTATTCATGTTCCTCGGTAGATCCCAAAAGAAAAGTTAGCCAAGCTACTTCCTGAATCTTGGATAACAAATTATGAAAAGCTCTAGCAAATTAGCCAACCTCTTCAGTTTTCAAACTCTGAATTTAGCAGACAAAGAGATGGTACTGTAACCATCAAATTCCGCAAAGAGAAAGAAGAAACTCCTTCCATCTTTCCTATTATCTTTATGATAGAACCCTGTGTTCCTAATCTAGTTCCTGAGAAACTAGACCCAAAAAAGCTAGTCCAATACTTCAAAAGTGACGGTCATCTTGTCCATCACTACAAAGACCCTTATGGGCATTGCTTCTGGGATCCTTTTTGCCAGTGTTCTTCATGCACAAATTCCCTAAATGAAGTCGATCCAGCTATCATGCCTAAGCGAAAAGCTAGGAAGGCCAAGGACAGCTTCCACCAAAGATATTTAGATGGAAACCCTACCATTGATACCCTTAGAGAAACTAGCGGATACCGATTTATGATTTCATATGGTTCACTATCACCTTCATCATCTACATCAACTCCATCACCCCCATTATCCCTACCATCACCTCCGGTCTCACCCCCATATAAAAAATATGTTATTTTCCCTTTCTACAAACCCATCTATAAGTGGGTAAAGAAAAATTTTTATCCACTTAAAATTCCAGTCTTTCCTGAAATCCCAACTACCGAGCAACTTCCATCAATCTCCATGTTTAATGAAGCTGATTTCCCTCTTTTAAATCGTGTTGAAAGTTCTCGGCTCTCTTTTTCTGCTATTGAGGAATTTACTAATCCGCAACGACGATACCTTCATGCTCCAAAAATTCCTTCTCCCACTGATGTTGATGAACGTGGAAAGCCAAAAAGAACGCCTGCTGCTGAGGCTGTTCTAAATTGGCAGTCGAAAACTCTCCTGTCACAAAATCAGGCTTTCAAGACACTTGACTCCAAAATTGTTGATGTGCAATAAGATATCCGAAGGTACGATGAGTCCATCAAAAAGATGCTCGTGGATTTCCAGAAAAGACTTCATGCCTTGGAATTAGGCCAGCATCTTGGCTACCATTATCTTGAAAGTCCAAAAAATGAAATAGAGAAACTCAAAAGGCAAATCAGTCTCATTGAAGAAGGAAAATTTAAGCCTACTGATTTTTTCTCTATTCCGAGAATTGGATACTCTCTTCCACCACTGCAAAGCTCTCCAATTTTTGCTGTAGCTGCTCTTGCAGCCGAAACTTCTACTCAATGAGACAGAAGTGATATGACAGAAATGCGCAATCGCATTTGAGAAATGGAGAAGCTACGAAAGGAAAGAATGAAAGAAAAACCTCTTGTTGAATCCTCTAGAGAACCTGAAAAGAGTTCCAACTAGCAGATGATGATTTCAAACCCCTTGGAATCTTTTCTGAGGGATTTAAGCAAAGATCAACAACAGAATCCAAAAGCTAATTCAGATCAACATCTACCAGAGTGCACTTCTCAAGTAGCAAAGGTATCAAATTTACTAAACTCAAATTCAGAATCTAACTCCCTATCCTATTCTTCTTCGTCTACTTTTCCAATTCCTTCCATTGAATCTTTCCAAGTACCACCAACTACTCCTTCATGAAAAATTAGTTTGGAGCAAAATTATCACGGGTGATTTAATTTAGGGTTTTTTATGGTTAAAAATTAGTTTGAGATAAAATTATCACAAGTGTACCAGTTTGGGGTTTTTTGTTATCAAAAAAATAGTTCAGGGTAAATTTATCACAGATATATTAGTTTGGCATTTTTGGTGATCAAAAAATTAGTTCGAGGAAATATTGTCATTGGTGTACCAGTTTGGGATTTTTCGTGGTATTAACCATTATACTAATTATTATTATAAGTATGTTATTGTTAATATTGTCAATATCATAATATTTTGATAGATATGTTTTCTTGATGTGTATAATATAATAGTTAGCAAGAATTGACTTAATTAAATAAATATCGAAAAAAAACTATCTTTTTGTCTCACTTTTAGATTTCTTAAATTACTGTTCCTTTCTTTCTCTCATACCCACTCATTTCTTAAATGACCATTTTTTTCCTCTCGTTTTACTTTTAGATTTTCTAAGATACTCTTACTTTCTCGCGTATTACTTTATTCATATCAATATAAAAGAATCTTAACAATTATAATTAGGGAAAATTTCAAAAAGGGGCCCGAAGTGGAGTCATTTCTCAAATAAGGGTCTAAAGTGAATATCGTCTCATATAAGGGCCTAAAGTGGCCAAATCGTCTCAAATAAGAACCTTTAGCCGGCCGATGACTATTCCATCGCTAAAGAAGGGATATTTTAGTCAAAAAAAAGTATAAAGATTTTTTTTACTTTCTTTTTCTTTTCCTTTTTCTTTTTTCTTTTCCCTTTTTTCTTCTTCCCCAACGATCACTGCACCTAGTCAGCGACGGCCTTAGGCGAGGGCCACCCTTACCAGCGTCGGGCAAGGGATGCCTAACCCACGTTGGGCGAGGGTTGCCCTCACCTGCATTGGGCAAGGATCGCCTCGCCTGAGTTGGGCGGGTGAGGGACGCCCGGCCCGCATCGGTTAAGGCTCGCCCTCGCCTGCGTTTGGCAAGAGTTGCCACGAGGAAACCCTCTCTAGGTCAGGCAAGGGCAGCCTCCGCCTAAGGTCGGCGACCTCTGCCGACCCCGGCGATGGCCGACGGAGGGAAGAGAGGAAAAAAAAAAGAAAAGGATAAGAAAAAAACAGAAAAAGGAAAAAAGAAAAAAAAATTTCAAAAAAGTAAAAGGACGAAAATATCCTTGAGCCGGTGAGGCCAGGCCTTTATTTGAAACTGATATGGCCACCTCAGGCCCTTATTTGAGACAAGATTCACTTCAGACTCTTATTTGAGAAAATGAAGACATTTCATGTCGTTATTTGAGACAAGATCCACTTCAAGCCCTTATTTGAGAAAATGACTCCACTTCGGGTCCCTTTTTAGAATTTTCCCTTTATAATTATATACAATTGGGAAGTTTTATACGGAAATTGGGGAAAGAGAGAGACAGTCGATGGCTTTGGCGTTGAGGACACATAGGCGGGGACTAGGGATTATTTTTGTATAATTTCCAGCAGTTTCTTCAATTGATAGAGGTTGTACGCAATGTGCACAAAGTCATAGGTTTAGAGATACTTATTTAATCCCTATTATAATTTGACAGTATTATCTTCTTATTATAATATATTGACATGATTAATGACATATTGCGTAAGTATATATTGACAGAAATATGAATTTACATATATTGTACTCTCACAATTTTCGTTTTTGTGATATAATCTAAGTTAAGAGGGAGAAGAGATTATTTTCCTATTTTAGAAAGATAGGTACCATTCATATGAATAAAATGTAAAATAATCATAATAATGAATATTTACGTGGATGAGTTACATGTAAAAGAATTCGATGATGTATTTGACTCATGACTAGCTACTAAACTGACGTCTATTTTTATTTTGGGTAATTCTGACTTCACGGAAATTGAATACTTATGATGCATCAAAGTGCCTTTGCTTTATCCGCACAGTACAGTGTACCTATCAAAGAATCTGAGTCTAGCCAAAGAAAACTTGGCCCTCCCCGAGAGAATGACCCGTTCTGACCTATTGGATAAATCAATTGATATGTAAGTAATAGATAAAACCATTCTAGAAACTCTTGATCTTATGCTAAGCATTCCTGGCGTCATTTCTTACTTATTATACATGCAATTTGCAAACCAAACAATGCAAAATAAGTATTATATTACTTAACCAAATAGTATAATATGCACTACATTATTTAACCTAAATAGAGTAAAAGCCATTAGAACTCTATAGTATTACACTATAATACCTATGACATTACAACATTATTTTAACAATTAATCGTACGGCAAGTAATACATACATTAAAACAAATATGCTGGGATCCACGTAAAATCTACATGAAAGTGGTTGATGATTGTCAATGCTTTTTTTTTCTTTCTTTATCAATCATAGATCAATATACTCTTGGTAACTCAAAGATGTCAAACTGTGCAAAGTTCTCGCCACATTGCACAATTCCTAAAGACTCTTTGCTTACTTAAAACATCTTTAACGAAATTTGCTCACTTAATTATTGGAAAACCAATTTCAATCACAATGGAATGCGCTGTCAGTTTGTTGTTGTACATGTAATCCAGGTCGAAAGCTCCAATTCCAGTCGTGCATTAACAAGTTAGCGGTCATGAAGGAGAGATAGGATGATAATTGATGGTGAGACTACTCAAAAGAAAAAACCCAAGCAAATGAAAGAAGGAAAAATGCCGCAAATGGTCTCTGAACTTTGGCCAATGCATAATGCGGTCTTTAAATCTTTAATTTATTCAATGTGATCTCTAAACGTTCAATTTGTTTAATGTGATCCATGAACTTTTGGTACATGTTCCAACTAGTCCCTGAACTATATGAAAATATTCAATTTTGTCCTTGAACTTAAATGGGTAAATTCCCTAAAAAACTCCAAACTTTAGATCAAGTCACAAATTTATCCCGAACTTTTTTGTTTCAAAAAAAACCCCAAACTGTAGGTCTAATCCCAAATCTGCCCCGAACTTTTTTTTGTCTCAGAAAAAACCCTAAACTTTAAATTCAGTCCCAAATCTGCCCGCATTTTATTTTATGTAAAAAAAATCATCAAATTTCAATTTATTTTCAAAATATACCCCCATGATTCAGTCCCAACTTGACGTGGCACTTCTACGTCGATAACAAATCCTCATCAGTAAAGTAATGGAACGATAGGTACAGACCGACATTGTATTTCCATTTCGATAACAAATCAAACCAAATAAAAATTATTGAAATTCTCCAAAATAAAATCATTCTAGGATATGAAAGTTAGGGACAATAACAAATCCACCCCAAAATTTTTTCTTCATTTAAAAGAAAACCTAATTTTTAAATTCAATCCAAATTTGCTCCGAACTTTTTTTGTCTAAAAAAAAGCTCCATTACTTTGTTGATGTGTATTTGTTATCGACGTAGAAGTGCCACATCAAGTTAAAACTGGATCATGGGATGATATTTTTGAAAATAAATTTAATTTTGGCGATTTTTTTGCACAAAACAAAATTCAGGGTAGATTTAAAACGAAACTTAAAGTTTGGGATTTTTTCTGAGAAAAAAAAAAGATCATGGCCAATTTGAGACTTCACCTAAAGTTTGAAATTTTTTCTGAGACAACAAAATTCGGAACAGATTTGGAACTTAACCTAAAATTTGAGGTTTTTTTAAGGAATTAGGCCGAACTTAAATTAATGAAAGGACAACATTAAAAATTTTCATATAGTACGGAAACTAATTGGAACATATTTCAAAAATTCATGAATCACATTAAACAAGCTAAAAGTGTAGAAACCACATTACAAATTGAGCTAAAATCCATAAATCACATTGAACAAATTTAAAATTTAAAAATTAAATTATGCATTTAGCCAAAATTCAGAGTTCTTTTGTGTTACTATCCCATAAAAGAATGCCGGATGAATGAGGGAAAAGTGAATCGTGTTAAAGGGGAAGAAATCCCTCTAGACTTGTTATCTTGCTATCACCTTTCAGACTCCGGACTACATACAGTGACGGCCCGTTCATCGAAACAGGTACATGCACAAATTCCTGAAACCCCCGAACTTTAAAATTTGTACCAGAGCAGTTTCGACCTGCCATCAACAATTCTCACGACTCTAGCCAAAAAAAATTTCTCATTCACTAAGAGACGTTTTATGCGAAACAAATGCAAAGTCTGGCGATCCAAAGCCTGTGAAAAGACCAAAAGCTAGCACAAGAGAATGCCTACAAAACCTGTTATAATTTGTACAAATAATGAACCAATCAATCAATGAGAATCTGAACACCTCTCCCACTATTTACAAAAGACGAAATACAAGGTGATCAACAAAAGTCCGAGGGCTCAGAGGAAAAATATGTACAGAGAGAAAGAAACTGAGAGAAGGCTGTCGTCACTAGCTAAAATCCTACATGTAACATCATCACCCCGGGGCTATACATGGATGCCCAAGACGCAGTGTAGCCATCACAATGGACCTCCGAAGACAAAGCATGGAGACAGTAATAGAGCTCCAATTGACAAAACATTAAGTGACAATCCAAGTATGATGAGGATGGTCGACCATAATTTCAGCACACCCACCACTTCTTTTTATGGTCTGAAAGTTCAGGCAGCTCTGCAAACCATCGAAAAGCAGAAGCAAACAATCGAGTCATATCACAACATAAGAAGACCAATAACCAAACTATCTATTTCATTTTGTTTTCCTCTCTCTTTTCCAAACCAACTAATTCCATAACTATCGAGGTAAAGCTGATGTTAAAATAGATCCCTGACAGCAGCACATATAAGAGCAGAGGATCAAAAAAAGTAGAGATACTTGATCGGAACATGAATGAGCAGATCAGATGAGATATCACTTACATCTATGTTAGCACCACTAAAGCTCCCTAATTAACCATATCAGAGTTTTAAGGAATATCCACAGGAAATCAACAGGACAACTGGACTACAGTCGCCACACACGTGGTACCGCTTAATTGCATCAAGAATAGAGTCCTCAACCAGGAAAAATAAAGTTTCTAGGTCGAAACAGTAGTGGCTTCTATTAGAGAGCGTCAACAAGAAGAAAATCATGTGACATACGAAAAGGACAAGCACATACGAAAGATAAGCGAAGATCATAGGGGGGTTCAATGACCCTTCCACATAATTATGAAGAACACCTACAGCTTTTTGCTTTCTATCTTTGCAAGTTTGAAAAGCTACACTTGATCATTACCATGACAACCCTTAGTCAGCTTTTTAAATCCACGGCCTGAAATTCAATGGAATAGCGCTACGGTTGAAAGCAACTATCGCTAACAAGAAAACCATTCTATAAGCAGACCAGGTTGGACTAATAAAACTACATACCCTTGCTGGAAAAAAATGTACTTGTTCAGACAAATTGCAATGTCAAAGGTTTAGGCTATAATGTGGTTATGCCTTGACCGTTGATTGCAATATTTAGGGCATATACTGGCCACCAGGCATGATGAAATTTCAACACTAGAAGCTACTAGGCCAAAGTGGGCCCAAGGATCTGATTTCACTCGCACAATTCTTCCAAGTTCCAGAAGATCTAGGAGCTTTGGTTCGATAATTTATTAAGTGCTTCTCAACTCAATAATATGATGCTGCACATAAAGCTAACATGATGCATTTGTTGTAGTCTCACATCTCCACTAGCAACCACAAAGCTCTAGATTCAAATTTGTAGCGAGATGTTCATCAAGATTGATAAATTGGATCATATCAGCTAGAAGATGTTCTAGGAGCAGCTAAAAGGTTGTCTGCGTCCATTAAAAGAAGAATTTGACAAGCTGAAAAATGCCTCCTCTCAGGTTGGCTCTTGTGGAAGGCTTAAAATTAGAGACAAGCTAATGAAAGAACAGACTACATAATTTATACAGCACTTGACGAACACATGTATAAGTAGAAAGTGAAAGAGGGAACATCTGGGATTAAAGACAAAATCGCAAAAAGAAAGCTTGTTGACATGAAAAATTAGTCACTCAAAACCATATGAATGTATCGCAACTTCTTTCGGCAACACCAAGATGCGCAAAATTAGTCACTTAAAATATATATAGAGCACGCCTTTTCCAGGCTACAAAAGCACAAAGACTAACCTCCTTCAGGATAAATTGAGTTATACTGCACCTCTGCCCAGAAACTCAAGAAAATGACTGGAAATAAAACAGAAATTGTAAGTTGATGCATCATCCGGTTCTGCAGGCTAAAGAACAAAGCAGGATCCTGATAAAGAAATTAATGCAATTTCGAGTTCCATTGATTCTGAGCATACTAAGCTTACAGCGTCATTTAACTAATATTTGATACTCAGTAGCACATATCCAATCAAATAAACAAGGAATACTTTTGACCCGAGAAATAATAAACAAAGAATAGTCAACCTGGAGATGCACTATCTAGCAACTCTGAATTGTGTATTCATGTACAAATCATTGGAACAACCACAATGCCTTTAGATACCCTCGAAACTTTGTCCTCCCGTTGTAACAGATTGCCAATAAAATGATTGAAGAGATGACAGTGTACATATTAGACTCTACACAGCAAGAGGGGTATGACCAAATGGACAAGCTGTATGCTTTATCCGTACAATCAGATCTACCCTACCGACCTGGGGAGTAGTGCACAAGTTGAATATTACCAAATGCAACTAGCATCATAGTATGTGGAGACTTCCAAAATTACTAGGTCAACAAGTGGAATGAACTGAAACAGAACATCATCCGTACAGAAATTAAGCGAACGAGACAATGTGGTCTACCTAAACTAAGCTTTCCACACCTATGTCCAAAACTGTTGCAAATTATATATAAATATCCAAGAGAAAAGTGGGGAACTGGGGAGACCATGTAAACAGCCAAAGAGAAAAGGTAAGGAGAGTCTGCTATTGAATGGTATGAATTTAGGACACCCACAAGCTAATGGCCTCTGCAGATTACATCAAGAGTATTAAGTAACATATTTCCAGAGGTTTGGATGTTGACCAATCAGTATGCAAAATTTCATGAACCATCCACCTTGTAGATTAACATTAAGGTCTTATATTCAGCTTTCCTTTAAAATATTGCAGTGCGACGCATAGAATCCTTTAAGCCATGGTATAGATCAAGAGGTACCATAACAATCATCTTTCATAATGACATTAAGTAAATAAAGAAAATATTACCTAGTTTAGACTTGGAAATATGTGGAAGGATCTCAATGTAGCACGTGTCCTTAAAAGAAGTGATCACCAAAATCCTGACTCCATACTGTAATTGAGAAAGAAGAATGCATTAATAATCTCTATCTACTGACAGAGAGGGAAAAGTCACTCGGGCTCCATTGATTTAACTAATCAAACCACCACAATGACAATGACAATCACAAGTTTATCCCATTAAGTGAGATTCGAAAAGAAGATTTCACTACCAAACCTTTTCTTTTCTTTTCCTTTTCCTTGTCAATGACACAAAGTATATCATCACTTTCCATATTCACATGTTTAGCACCACTATTTCACCAGCACCCCTTTTACTGGTCCAATAATGGTGGCCGCTAAACCGGAGAAGCCAATTGATGAGAGGTCAATCAGAGAGAAACTCTACCCTCACACAACCAGCCGCACCATAAGTTATCATTACAAAGGTGTTTACCAAATGAAATGAAATACCATCCGCATAAAGCTAATGATGTTTTTGATTCGACATTCACCCTTGCAAACTTCGTTAATCCATCTGTGATATATGATTTCTGAACTAACCTAACTCGATGTCATTTTTCATTCAACCCTTCGTTACAAACACTTTGTAATGAAAACAATTACAAAGATAAAATATAAATAGATTATGCACGAAGTAAGCAAATACCTCTGACAGGTACATCTTACTCATACATCAAGGATAATTAAACGACAACAGTCAACTGACACACACATTATTATGGCTGATTTATCAATTAAGACAACAAGAGGGCCATGTGAATAAGGTTGAATGGAAGTAGGAAAAAGGACATAGATCATACGGAATCTGCAGCAGCTTGCTGTGTGACATGATCACCCCATTCTCCACTCCTAGTCAACCAAAACAAACAAAAGATTAATAAATAAAATTTATGTCAGCAAAGGATGAGAACAACCATATAAAAATGACTGCCTACTTGCTCATTCTCTGCAAATAGTCGCCGAAAGCCATTGGAACATAGCCATCATACATCTCTGGACACGACTTCAGCTGATTATATTATCAATCATAAAGCCAAAAGAAATAAACATCAGAATTATTGCAAAGAACATCAGTTTAAATCCCCACCACAGCTGTGCACTACCTGTTGAACAATTTGCTGCCTCGCAAATCTGTGGTGCTCAGGTGATCGATATAGTTGGTCTGATAAGGCACGAAACTGATAAAAAGTTTGAGTAATGAGTGTCTCAACCACATATGTTGATAAAGGACACGGAAGCACCACAAAAACGGAAAACAGCCTCGATGGCCAGAAACAATTGACAACAGAAAGGAGAGAGATTGATGCATGGTCGAAACATGAGACAACACAAAAAATTTAATCACCGTGACAAAATGAAAATGATGCTACTTGATATATGAAACACATGATTCCATGAACTATGAAAGTTTTAGTGTGTTAACCAACCTCACAGTTACCATCTCCCTGGATTTTATTTTCAACAAGATCGTATAACTGTAACCTGCAACAGATAAAAAGATTAAACAGCATGTAAGTCCGAATGGTATCAAGTGGTTCGGGCAGTTAGCTCCCCTAAATTCAGTATAACTAGAAGACAGCAATACAGCTAAAGCGTTCAAAGTATTTGTCATGCCCCAATCATAATTTTAAGAAGCAGAAACAAAATAAACTGAAGTCCAACTTCTTTTCCCAATTTGCACAACTTACAAAGAAAACGTAATCGATCATACATATATAGTGAAGATGGAGATAACACACATAAATAAGACCCACATGGTATACTTACTAATGTAAGTGCCAAAGCACTATCCTAATCATTGAAACCAACTGATAGATTTATTTTTCAAATAATTTTCACCTACTGTAGAAATTTTCTAGATCCATCCTACCTAGATACCAAACCAGTTTGCTTGATAAAACCACCAAATGATCTTCACTGTTTTGCCTTAAGAGTATTTGATCCTTAGAGAGAACCATCCACTTGACATTTAAATATCACATCATCCAACAAAAGTTAGATATGAACAAGACCTGTCTAGCTTTAGTCCAGAAATAAAAATAAAAAATAAAAAAGAACAAAACCTATCTAGCAGCCTTTGATGATCCGACACCTCTTCTTCTACAGAAGGTATTTCACCATTAATTTTAGGCACATGCTGCAAAAAGAATCAGAGGAATCATGAACAGCAACATTTCAATTACCAGAAGATGGGAAAGTACAACATATTTAATCAAATTTGCTGTTACAGTGATGTCGATGTTCTGTTAACCATTAAAAAACAAACCACAAGCTAGGTTTTACATCCATAACCACATCGTCAAATTGTCAAGACCAGAAAGCATCAAGTCTTGCCAATTGAGCTTTTTCTGCACAAAGGCTCAGAGTGCGGTCAAAGATATTCCTGGCATCAGCATTTAACCGGTCACTGCAACTCGTAATTTTGGCCATTCACTTGAGTGATCAATCTTGGACAATGGAGCAATCATTCATCCTATGTATTGACTGGTTCTAGTGCATGATAGAGAAGTGACATTCCAAATCACCATACTGACGGTCTTAAAAATGATTAGATAATAGGTCTTTTTGGCCAAGTTAAATAATAGCTTGAGGTTGCTGAAATCACAGGATTTTGACTGAGCAAGCATCTGACAATATAGCTCATTCATGGGTTTCAAGTCCTTCAACACAGCCCTTATCCATAAGAAGAATAGATGCTAACCTCCTTAGACGATAACCTTGTCCACGGATGCTTAATTCATCAAAACTCTTAATCGTGCAAAACCCCAGACTGTGCCCTACATCCATGAGATGCATGGACAAATATTCTACACATGTTAGGCAACTCTTGCTTAAAAACCCCGTTTCTAGTGGCAACTGGATAGAACTTCATTTAGTCTAGCAACATGCTATGAGTTAGAACATCGACATTGTTTAGGAAGAGAAATGTACCAAATAATATGTGTGCTCTAAACAATAAAAGGTGACAGTAAGCTCAGCACGATGGAAACACTCACACGAACAGGGACCATCTGATTCAACCTCTTGCTAACTTCACCATCAAGCACAGATTCATCTGCCATGTGTAGCATATCCACATCATTATCAGACCCTGAGCTGGAACATAAATTAGCATTTCCCACCTCATCACGTGCTCCATCCTCTTTTCGATCTTCCAATCGTTGATCATTTTCCCATCCTGTGTGTTATGAAAAAACTCGAAACTAAGAAGGTCGCAACAAAGCCAATGGAGAAACACCCAGAAATTAACTCACCTTCAGCATCAGAGTATCTCTTCGAAGGAGCGAGCCAATCCTGGGTCAAAACCGAAGCTTGTAATTGTTCAGTTCCAGAAGTTGACGCACCAGATGCTTCTTCAAGAGCGAGTCGTGAAAGTTCTTCTTGGAAAGCATGAGCAATCATCTCATCATTCTCCACACTTGGTTGTTCTGCTTCGACGTAGCCTTCTCTCACGTGTTCGACACTACTCAAGTCTGGATCATATTGAGTTACACAGCCACATGAACCGGCATTGGAAATAGAGCAAACATCCAGAAGTTGATGGAGGCCCCAGCGTACCAGATTGGGATCTTGGTCGTGCATGGTCTTGTTATCCATTGCAATGTACAACCAACTCGACGAAATAGAGAAAAACAAAAGATCTGGATGACAAAAACAAGGAATCTAATTATATCCAAAGCCGTACGATCAACGATCAATCCTATGCATTCAGGCAAAGAAGATTCTTTCTCTTGGCAAAAAAGTTAACAAAATCGGGGCCATATCTGGTAATTACTCATATAAAGAAACTCATAAGACAACTTACTTTGAAAAATTAAAAGAACCGCACCCACTCAAATTGCCCAGATGCGAAATTGAATTTAGATGTTCAGATAACACGGCCATCACGCGATCTCAATTGCAAATAATTTGAAGAAGCAGGCGGCTACCAACCCTCAAGTATGGACATGGACAAAAAAGAAAAGTCGATAATAACACAAAAACTGTCGTTCTCATTCGTAGCTTCGACAACTTACCGACCCATTTATGATCATCAATGAAGCAAATGCAAAGAAAGCGTGGAAATCAATAGGTTCCATAAAGAGACGAGAAACGATGCTGACACAATTGGAAAAGAACCAGAACATCCAATGATCCGATAATTAGGAACCAAATCATCAGCCAGAGCCCCCCATCTCCAAAAAAAACAACAGAGCTGTTCTTCCCAAAACCCACTCCCTTAAACGCCGAGATGAAACCCAAATTGCCAACACAAGAACAAACCAACGCGCCAAACAGGGCGCAAACGACAAGCAATCAAAAGAAAGATAGCAACTTTTTGCATTCCCAGGAAATACAAAGCGTACCTACAAAAGATAGGTAGGAGCATTGGTTTAATGTTCTTAAGTGCTTCTCAACCAAATAATATGCCTTGGCCTACCTACAAAGCCAATAAGTCCACTTGCTCTCATCTCGTCTAGTAACCAAAGCGCTATGGATTCACATTGAATGGTGAGAAGTGTGCATCAAGATTGATAAATTCAATCATATCAAGTAAAAGGTGTTCTTAGAGCAATTAAAATATAATATGAGCTCCTCGAAATACACATTTGACGATGCCTCCTCTTAGAGGGGCTTCAGTGTAAGGCTTGAAATTGAAGAAAAAGCTAACGGAAGAACTAAAAAGACAACTCACACTGGACATGACAAACAAATGAAAGAGAAAGGGAAAAAGGGATTATTCACAAACAAAGTGAACATTCAAAAATGAGAGTTTGTTGACATGCTTCCCTCAAAAAAGCATCATAATAACTTCTTTTGGCAACCCTAGTTACATCAATGTAGCTACTATCTATATAGAAACCAAAAGCAAAAGCACAAATGCTAACCTCCTTCAGAATAAATTGAGTTGTAATCCACCTCTGCCCAGAAACTCAAGAAAATAACTGGATATAAATATAGAAAAAGAAAAGATGATAAGTTTATGCATCACATCATTCAAAAAACTACAGAACTCTACACGATCCAGACAGAAGTCAATTGCATATTGAGGTTTAGAGCTCCAATTATACTAAAATTACAGCATCATTTAACTTATACCTTCAAGATAAAACAAACAGATTCTCCTCTGTCAGTACAGATATGCTGATACAGAAACCTCAAAGTGAACAAGGTCTGGGGAGTGTAAAGGAGAAAGGATAGGAAAGGACTTGTTGAGGGAATGGTCTGGAACTTACCCTAATAACATCACAAGTTCAACGCCATTAGCACAAATCCCTTGAAATAATAAACAAAGAATAGTCAACACAGAAAGATCCTGTCTAGTTACTCTGGATTTTGTAATAATGCACAAATCACTGGAATGACCTCTTATATGTCTTCATATTCTGAAAACTTAGTCCTTCCAATTGTGATACTTTTAGATGTTCTCCATCACTTTAAGAAACACACAATGAAGCTTCTTGGCTTTATATTGCATTTTGAGCTCCGTCAATGCTCTCCACCATCCAGGATCATTCACATAATAGACTCGGCTTTTTCAATTCCATATCTTCCACATAATCCAGATCTAAATCTTTCACATTTTTACTTTTGACAACTCGGTTGTTTGTCCGTCGCTTCTTCAAAATAACAGCAGACTGCTTCATCAACTTAACGTACATCTGCCTCACTCTCAGCAGAGGATGTCTCTCTATTGCATATTTGTCGTTGTGTGCCTCTTTTAAAATCGCTGTACAAGTCTTGTTCCTTAGAGATAAATAAAAGACATGCGGGTGCCTCTCAAACGCCTTATGCACTTTCTGTGGCAAACACATATACTTTTTTAGGCATAAAAGCCTCTTCCTTTCAGCAGAATGCTCCACAAAGAGACTAAGTAATTCATGAAGAACACCCACAACTCGTTTCTCTGCTACATCGCTATCCGGATCCAAGTTTGAACAATCCTCATAAGGGGAAACATAAGGCATCTTTTGAAACTCCTTTAACCAAGCCTCAATCTTTTTTCTCATCCTCACACCTTGAGAGGGAAAAAATGGGAATTCAATTGCCTCCATCGAATCTCCAGAACCCAATCCTCTATCCAAGGCATTTTTTTGCAACACAGACAAGACTTTCTCTTGACAATCAACAGCTAATCCCCTTAAGCCATCTCCCATATCCACAACCCTAAAAGAATCGTCAAGATTTTTTTCAGGATCACGGAAAAAATCATCAGGCAACCCCAAATACCACTGCATCCCTTGAATGATCTTCAAGGGCAGAACTCTGTTCTTACTCATAAGTATGAACTTCCTCAACCTATTCCACAGATCCTCCTTAAATTCTTCATACACTCTCTTTTCTTCCCTATCTATCTCAACAGCTTCTGGGGTTAGCCTAAACCAAGGCAGATTGTACTGGGGACCAGTAAACTCCTCAAAAACTGATGGGTATAGCCTCAAGAACCTCACAACCTTTATGGGTATGCCCAATTCTAATCCTCTCTTTGAAACATCGGAGATGGGAATGCAGCCACTGGGGCCTTGGGTTATGTAGTTTTTCAAGGAAACTATGCGCTTAAGTTCGATGGACTGGTGGATATGCTCGATCGAGTCATAGTAAGAGTCCTTTTTCCATTTCATATACACATCAACGTAGCAACATATCTGAGTGTACACACAAGAAGGGCTTTGGCTTTGGCTTCGGCACAACGAGGAGAATATCGGACTTTGAAAACCAGAACACCGCACCAGGTTCTTCAGAGTTCCAGAGCCATACCTCTTGCACAACATTGTCGACAAAGACAAAGCCGGAGGTGTGAATCAGGTGTGATCATACAACGGGGTGAAGACCCAAGTCACGAGCACTTTGAGACGATGTCTGCACAAGAGCTAAAGAATGGGAGGTCAGCGATGTTGCAAGTAAAGGAGGAATTTTTACAAACAATTGAGGAGCATCGAGGATGGTCGAGCAAATACTCACGAGATCAAAGCTGCAGAAAGCGAAGGCTGTGGATGCGATGGACGAGGAGTAGGGGTGATCGGTTCCAGGGTGGGTAAGGTCCAGACCTGGAACCTGGAACCTACCCTATTACAACCGGTTCCCAATTTTTGGAACCTGGAACCTACCCTGTTTTCCTTAGATCCTGTTTTGGAACCTACCCTGTTTTTCCGGTCCGGTTCCAGAGTCTACCCGATAACCTGTTTTTTTTTTTTTTTGGTTTCAGAAATTTCGAGCAAAATAAACAATTCACAAGCACCATGTCCAGCAATTGACATGCTCCCCTTGACATGTTCACTAGTGCTCTATACTTCTCGAAGTAATAAAAATGAAAACGATGAAACTATATTAGCTAATGCATAATCCTGTCCATTTGTTTCAAGCAAAGAAAGTTCACAAAATATTCACCCACAGCAGATGGATAACACACAAGAACTAACCATGCTAAAACCCTCCAATAACTCTTTACTCTAGGAGAAGACAATAACAAGTCATTATTAGCACCAGATTGAGTCGGGTCTTCCTCATCCTCGGAATCTGTCTTTGATCCTACGGACAAAACATCAGAGCATATATGGGATCAAATAATTCGATGGCTTTCCAGCTCTTTAAAAACACTAATCATTTTCCATTTAGACTTGAGGCCTAGAATTAGTAACCTATGTTGCACCGACACGTGAAAATGGCCAACGTGTCGGTGTCGGACACGTCGACACTCGTCGGACACGTCGACACGCGACGGACACGCCTCCGACTCGCGGTCAATGTCGACACGCCTCCGACTCACGGTCAATACGGTGTCGGATTTCCGACACGAAGTCAACTCTCCGGACACGCCTCCGACACGCGAATCCGGCGTGTCCGAAGAGTAAATTTGTAAAAAAATGAAAACAGAGAACAATAAACGGCGTCCACCTCCAAATTAGGGCTAAAACACGATTGCCTCTGTTCGACCGACGAACTCCCGTCCTTCGCGCCGCTCGCCGCTCCCTCTCCCGCTTCCGCTCCCGCTTGCCGGTCGTGCCCGCGGCTCGCGCTCGCCGCTCCCTCTCCTTCTCCCGCTCCCACTCCCGATCGTGCTCGCCGTCGCGCTCGCTGCTCGCCGCTCCCTCTCCCGCTCGCGCTCGCCGGTCACTGCAGGTACACCTCTCTGTTTCGAAAGAAATTGTTGTGGCTGGGAAATGGGAAGAAGAGAAGTCGGGGAAGGGGGCGCGTGTGGGTGTGTTGGGGGAAAAGGAAAAAGTGGTGGGCTAGGTCAGATGGGTGGGCTGAGTCTTTTTTCTTATTAAGAGCTGTGGTAGGTCATTTTATAATTGTGATGGTCTGAATATTATTAGATATGTCCCATTATGGGACAGACATTTTTAGATAGTGTTATGTATTGGAATATGAGAACATGAATTTTGAGGAGAAGTTTGCATATCGCATATATTCTATTTCTATGGATGAGTTAACGGAACCTAAACTAGTCAAGTTTATCTTTTAATCGAAACTTAATGGTTTTATGGGTTATAATAAATCAATTATTTTTTATCATTATGGTATATTTAATTATTAAAAATATATATTTAATATACGTGTCCCAACGTGTCAGAAAATGGCATTTTTGAGAATTGACGTGTCGCATGAGAATTGTCGTGTTGCGTGACGCGTGTCGGTGCAACATAGCTAGTAACTCAAGTTTTGCATTCTGTTTGATTAAAACTGTAGAGCTAAATACAAGGGCTCATGCCTCAATAAGAGATGGGAGAGACACATACATATGATCAACCAGTTTTACTATGTTTTGGTGACCAACATGACACACATCACAATATATCAGCCAGAACATTCCATCACAATATTTGGCTTAAAAAAGGGGGAACCCACAACTCTTTCTACCTGTAACAGTGAACAGAAGCAAGGTCACAACAGCCCAACCAAAAAGTTACGCGATCTGTCGTCTCAAACAAAACAACCACACGAGCACCATAAAACAGACTGCCCGCAAAGAGGCACACGGCAAAACAGAAGCAATTTCAACAGCAAAAAGCAAATCATCAAAGAAGGGGCTTGGTCTAAGGTCATCTCAATTACTTTTTTGGCAAAGGGGAAGATGGGAACATCAGCCACCATTGCCGATTCACTTCGAGAACAAAACCAGAGCACAAGATTTCAAGCGGCGGCAAATAATCCAAGGTCTGGGGTCACTGAAACTCGGACTTAGGCAAGGGAAGCGGGATCAGGGGGAACCGTGAGCTGACCTTCGCGGCGACGTAGGTTGGACGAGCTGGGTTGCGGCAACTGAGGTGACGAGCAGCCGCCACGACAAGCGGCGACGAGTTGGGTTGTGGCGAAGACGAGGGGCGACAAGCTGGGTTCCGGCGACGAGCGGCAACGAGCGGTGTTACGGCGACTCAGGCAGCGAGCAGCTGTGGGCCGTGGCGACGAGTTGGGTTACAGCAAGCAGCCGCGGTGACGAGATGCTACGAGCTAGGTTGCGGCGAGCAGCCACGACGACGAGCAGCCACGGCGACGAGTAGCCGCGGCGACGAGCGGCGGCGAGCAGTCGCGGCAACGAGGAAACTAGAAGGAAGGGGACTCGCGAAGAGGAGAGAGCGACTGAGCAAAATGAGAAAGGGGACTCGGTTGTTAGGTGTTGGGTTTTTTTACGGTACTTAAAACCGGTTCTAAAACCGGTCCGGGTGGGTTTTCACTTAGACCCAGGAACCGGACCGGTTCCAACCGGTTCCGAAAAAATAGAACCGATTCGAGAACCGGTTCAAACAGGAACCGGTTTCCGGACCTATTTTTCGAGTGGGCCGATCCGGTTCTCGGGTAAACCCGGTCCGGTTGCACACCCCTAACGAGGAGACACGAGGAGGGCGCTTTCATTGCCCTAATGTAATGGGTATTTTGTCCAAAAAAAAATAATGGGTTGATACAGTAATACATGTGACAAATTTATCTCAAACTAAATTCAAACTGCTTCACTCACGAAATATTTACCCTTCGTTCACTTCTGTCAAATTTTACCTAAAAAATACTGAGCTGGATGACACTTATGGCAAGTCCGCGTGGAAATCCATATCGGTTTAGGTTAAATTAGTCATAGGTGTACCGATTTTTTATTTTTGGTAACCCAAAAATTAGTTTATGGTAAATTTATCATCGTTGCACCAATTTAGGGTTTTTAATAATCCAAAATTTAGTTTTGATAAATTTGTCACCCAAGTTTAGGATTTTCCGTAATATTAACCCTAATATAATTGTCACATAACCTATAGTATTCTGCTAAGGGTTAATATCATGAAAAACCCTAAACTGGCACACTTGTGATAAATTTATCTAAAATTATTTTTTTGATCACAAAAAACCCCAAAATTGATATACCTATGACAATTTTATCCCGAATTAATTTTTTTACCATCAAAAATCCTAAACTGATACACCTGTAACAATTTTATCCAGAACTAATTTTTTAACCACCAAAAACCCCAAACTAGTACACCTGTGATAATTTTATCCAGAACTAATTTTTTAACCACCAAAAATTTCAAACTGGTACACCTATGATAAATTTACCCTCCATTAGTTTTCATTAAATTTTACTGTCAATTTGATAAGTTTGATGATACGTATACCAGTTTGGGATTTTACCCTTTTATTTGTCAGAAGTTTACTAATTTGTAATTTTTTGTGATGGTAATCTAATTTAGCGGACAGTAATGGAGGGTAAATTTGTCACAAATATACCAGTTTTGGATTTTTAGTAGTTAAAAAATTAGTTTGGAATATAATTATTATAGGTAAATCAATTTGGGGTTTTTAGTGGTTAAAAAATTAGTTCAGGATAAAATTGTCACGGGTGTACCAGTTTGAGGTTTTTTGTTATCAAAAAAATAGTTCGGAGTAAATTTATCACAGATGTATTAGTTTTGGATTTTTGGTGATCAAAAAATTAGTTCGGAGAAAAATTGTCATAAGTGTACCAATTTAGGATTTTTCATGGTATTAACTATTATACTAATCATTATTATAAGTATGTTATTGTTAATATTGTCGATATCATAATATTTTGATAGATATGTTTTCTTGATGTGTATAATATAATAGTTAGCAAGAATTGACTTAATTAAATAAATATCGAAAAAAAAACTAACTTTTTTTCTCACTTTTAGATTTCTTAAATTACTGTTCCTTTCTTTTTCTCTTACCCACTCATTTCTTAAATGACCTTTTTTTTTTCTCTCGTTTTACTTTTAGATTTTCTAAGATACCCTTACTTTCTCGCGTATTACTTTATTCATAGTAATATAAAAGAATCTTAATAATTATAATTAGGAAAAATTCCAAAAAGAGATCCGAAGTGGAGTCATTTTCTCAAATAAGGGTCTAAAGTGAATATCGTCTCACATAAGGGCTTGAAGTGGCCAAATCATCTCAAATAAGAACCTTTAGCCAGCCGGTGACTATTCCGCACCGAAGAAGGGATATTTTAGTCAAAAAAAGTATAAGTATTTTTGTTACTTTCTTTTTCTTTTCCTTTTCTTTTCCTTTTTCTTTTTTCTTTTCCCTTTTTTCTTCTTCCCCAACGGTCACTGTGCCTAGTCAGCAACGGCCTCAGGCGAGGGCCACTCTTACCAACGTCGGGCGAGGGATGCCTAACCCGCGTTGGGCGAGGGCTGCCCTCACCTGCATTGGGCAAGGGTCACCTCGCCTGAGTTGGGTAGGTGAGGGACGCCCGGCCCGCGTCGGGCAAGGCTCGCCCTTGCCTGCGTTTGGCAAGAGTTGCCACGAGGAAACCCTCCCTAGGCCAGGCAAGGGCAGACTCCGCCTGAGATCGGCGACCTCTGCCGGCCCCGGCAATGGCCGACAAAGGGAAGAGAGGAAAAAAAAAAGAAAAGGAAAAGAAAAAAACAGAAAAAGGAAAAAAGAAAGAAAAAAATTTCAAAAAAGTAAAAGGACGAAAATATCCTTGAGCCGGTGAGGCCAGGCCTTTATTTGAAACTGATATGGCCACCTCATGCCCTTATTTGAGACAAGATTCACTTCAGACTCTTATTTGAGAAAATAAGAACATTTCAGATTGTTATTTGAGACAAGATCCACTTCAAGCCCTTATTTGAGAAAACGACTTTACTTCGGGTCCCTTTTTAGAATTTTCCCTTTATAATTATATACAATTGGGAAGTTTTATACGGAAATTGGGGAAAGAGAGAAACAGTCGATGGCTTTGGCGTTGAGGACACATAGGCGGGGACTAGGGATTATTTTTGTATAATTTCCAGCAGTTTCTTCAATTGATAGAGGTTGTACGCAATGTGCACAAAGTCATAGGTTTAGAGATACTTATTTAATCCCTATTATAATTTGACAGTATCATCTTCTTATTATAATATATTGACATGATTAATGACATATTGCGTAAGTATATATTGTACTCTCACAATTTTCGTTTTTGTGATATAATCTAAGTTAAGAGGGAGAAGAGATTATTTTCCTATTTTAGAAAGATAGGTACCATTCATATGAATAAAATGTAACATAATCATAATAATGAATATTTACGTGGATGAGTTACATGTAAAAGAATTCGATGATGTATTAGACTCATGACTAGCTACTAAACTGACGTCTATTTTTATTTTGGGTAATTCTGACTTCACGGAAATTGAATACTTATGATGCATCGAAGCGCCTTTGCTTTATCCGCACAGTACAGCGTACCTATCAAAGAATCCAAGGCTAGTCAAAGAAAACTTGGCCCTCCCCGAGAGAATGACCCGTTCTGACCTATTGGATAAATTAATTGATATGTAAGTAATAGATCAAACCATTCTAGAAACTCTTGATCTTATGCTAAGCATTTCTAGTGTCATTTCTTACTTATTATACATGCAATTTGCAAACCAAACAATGCAAAATAAGTATTATATTACTTAACCAAATAGTATAATATGCACTACATTATTTAACCTAAATAGAGTAAAAGCCATTAGAACTCTATAGTATTACACTATAATACCTATGACATTACAACATTATTTTAACAATTAATCGTACGGCAAGTAATACATACATTAAAACAATATGCTGGGATCCACGTAAAATCTACATGAAAGTGGTTGATGATTATCAATGCTTTTTTTTCTTTTTTTTTATCAATCATAGATCAATATACTCTTGGTAACTCAAAGATGTCAAACTGTGCAAAGTTCTCGCCACATTGCACAATTCCTAAAGACTCTTTGCTTACTTAAAACATCTTTAACGAAATTTGCTCACTCAATTATTGGAAAACCAATTTCAATCACAATGAAATGTGCTTTCAGTTTGTTGTTGTACATGTAATCCAGGTCAAAAGCTCCAATTCCAGTCGTGCATTAACAAGTTAGCGGTCATGAAGGAGAGATAGGATGATAATTGATGGTGAGACTACTCAAAAGAAAAAACCCAAGCAAATGAAAGAGGGAAAAATGCCACAAATGGTCTCTGAACTTTGGCCAATGCATAATGTGGTCTTTAAACCGTTAATTTATTCAATGTGATCTCTAAACTTTCAATTTGTTTAATGTGATTCATGAACTTTTGGTACATGTTCCAACTAGCCCCTGGACTATATGAAAATATTCAATGTTGTCCTTAAATCTAAATGCGTAAATTCCCTAAAAAACCCCAAACTTTAGATCAAGTCATAAATTTTTCCCGAACTTTTTTGTCTCAGAAAAAACCTCAAACTTTAGATCCAGTCCCAAATCTGCCCCGAACTTTTTTTTGTCTCAGAAAAAATCCTACACTTTAATTTCAGTCCCAAATCTATCCGAATTTTGTTTTATGCAAAAAAATCAACAAATTTCAATTTATTTTAAAAATATACCCCCGTTATTCAATCCCAACTTAACGTGACACTTCCACGTCGATAACAAATCCTCATAAGTAAAGTAATGGGGCGATAGGTACAGACCGACATCGCATTTCCATTTCGATAACAAATCAAATCAAATAAAAATTGTTGAAATTCTCCAAAATAAAATTATTCTAGGATATGAAAGTTATGGACAATAACAAATCCACCCCAAATTTTTTTTTTAATTTAAAAGAAAACCTAACTTTTAGATTCAGTCCAAATTTGCTCCGAACTTTTTTTATCTTAAAAAAAAGCCCCATTACTTTATTGATGTATATTTGTTATCGACGTGGAAGTACCACGTCAAATTGGGATTGGATCATGGAAGGATATTTTTGAAAATAAATTTAATTTTGGCGATTTTTTTACACAATAAAATTCGGGGTAGATTTGGGATGGAACTTAAAGTTTAGGATTTTTTCTGAGACAAAAAAAAGATCGGGGCAAATTTAAGACTTGCCCTAAAGTTTGGAGTTTTTTCTGAGACAAAAAAATTTGAAACAGATTTTGAACTTGACCTAAAGTTTGAGATTTTTTAGGGAATTAGGCCGAACTTAAATTAATGAAAGGACAACATTAAATATTTTCATATAGTCTATAAACTAGTTAGAACATATACCAAAAGTTCAGGAATCTCATTGAATAAATTAAAAGTGTAAAAATCACATTACAAATTGAGCTAAAATCCATAAATCATATTGAACAAATTTAAAATTCAAAAATTAAATTACACATTTGGCCAACATTCAGAGATCTTTTGTGTTACTATCCTATAAAAGAATGCCGGATGAATGAGGGAAAAGTGAATGGTGTTAAAGGGGAAGAAATCCCTATAAACTTGTTATCTTGCTTTCCCCTTTCAGACTCCGGACTACATACAGTGACGCCCCGATCATCGAAACAGGGACATGCACAAATTCCTGAAACCCCGGAACTTTAAACTTGTACCAGAGGAGTTTCGACCTGCCAACAACAATTCTCACGACTCTAGCCAAAAAAAATTTCTCATTCACTAAGAGACGTTTTATGCGAAACAAATGCAAAGTCTGGCGATCCAAAGCCTGTGAAAAGACCAAAAGCTAGCACAAGAGAATGCCTACAAAACCTGTTATAATTTGTACAAATAATGAACCAATCAATCAATGAGAATCTGAACCCCTCTCCCACTATTTACAAAAGACGAAATACAAGGTGATCAACAAAAGTCCGAGGGCTCAGAGGAAAAATATGTACAGAGAGAAAGAAACTGAGAGAAGGCTGTCGTCACTAGCTAAAATCCTACATGTAACATCATCACCCCGGGGCTATACATGGATGCCCAAGACGCAGCGTAGCCATCACAATGGACCTCCGAAGACAAAGCATGGAGAAAGTAATAGAGCTCCAATTGACAAACCATTAAGTGACAATCCAACTATGATGAGGATGGTCGACCATAATTTCAGAACACCCACCACCACTTCTTCTTTTTATGGTCTGAAAGTTCAGGCAGCTCTGCAAACCATCGAAAAGCAGAAGCAAACAATCGAGTCATATCACAACATAAGAAGACCAATAACCAAACTATCTATTTCATTTTGTTTTCCTCTCTCTTTTCCAAACCAAGTAATTCCATAACTATCGAGGTAAAGCTGATGTTAAAATAGATCCCTGACAGCAGCACATATAAGAGCAAAGGATCAAAAAAAGTAGAGATACTTGATCGGAACATGAATGAGCAGATCAGATGAGATATCACTTACATCTATGTTAGCACCACTAAAGCTCCCTAATTAACCATATCAGAGTTTTAAGGAATATCCACAGGAAATCAACAGGACAACTGGACTACAGTCGCCACACACGTGGTACCGCTTAATTGCATCAAGAATAGAGTCCTCAACCAGGAAAAATAAAGTTTCTAGGTCGAAACAGTAGTGGCTTCTATTAGAGAGCGTTAACAAGAAGAAAATCATGTGACATACGAAAAGGACAAGCACATACGAAAGATAAGCGAAGATCATAGGGGGGTTCAATGACCCTTCCACATAATTATGAAGAACACCTACAGT
Source organism: Syzygium syzygioides (assembly GCA_031216285.1). Classification (NCBI taxonomy): domain Eukaryota; kingdom Viridiplantae; phylum Streptophyta; class Magnoliopsida; order Myrtales; family Myrtaceae; genus Syzygium; species Syzygium syzygioides. Next base: position 2,994,675 of record CM062251.1, on the reverse strand, counting down.
TTTTTGCTTTCTAGCTTTGCAAGTTTGAAAAGCTACACTTGATCATTACCATGACAACCCTTAGTCAGCTTTTTAAATCCATGGCCTGAATTTCAATGGAATAGCACTACGGTTGAAAACAACTATTGCTAACAAGAAAACCATTCTATAAGTAGACCAGCTTGGCCTAATAAAACTACATACCCTTGCTGGAAAAAAAATGTACTTGTTCAGACAAATTGCAATGTCAAAGGTTTAGGCTATAATGTGGTTATGCCTTGACCGTTGATTGCAATATTTAGGGCATATACTGGCCACCAGGCATGATGAAATTTCAACACTAGAAGCTACTAGGCCAAAGTGGGCCCAAGGATCTGATTTCACTCGCACAATTCTTCCAAGTTCCAGAAGATCTAGGAGCTTCGGTTCGATAATTTATTAAGTGCTTCTCAATTCAATAATATGACGCTGCACATAAAGCTAACACGATGCATTTGTTGTAGTCTCACATCTCCACTAGCAACCACAAAGCTCTAGATTCAAATTTGTAGCGAGATGTTCATCAAGATTGATAAAGTGGATCATATCAGCTAGAAGATGTTCTAGGAGCAACTGAAAGGTTGTCTGCGTCCATTAAAAGAAGAATTTGACAAGCTGAAAAATGCCTCCTCTCAGGTTGGCTCTTGTAGAAGGCTTAAAATTAGAGACAAGCTAATGAAAGAACAGACTACATAATTTATACAGCACTTGACGAACACATGTATAAGTAGAAAGTGAAAGAGGGAACATCTGGGATTAAAGACAAAATCGCAAAAAGAAAGCTTGTTGACATGAAAAATTAGTCACTCAAAACCATATGAATGTATCGCAACTTCTTTCGGCAACACCAAAACGCGCAAAATTAGTCACTTAAAATATATACAGAGCACGCCTTTTCCAGGCTACAAAAGCACAAAGACTAACCTCCTTCAGGATAAATTGAGTTGTAGTGCACCTCTGCCCAGAAACTCAAGAAAATGACTGGAAATAAAACAGAAATTGTAAGTTTATGCATCATCTGGTTCTGTAAGCTAAAGAACAAAGCAGGATCCTGATACAGAAATTCATGCAATTTCGAGTTCCACTGATTCTGAGGATACTAAGCTTACAGCGTCATTTAACTAATATTCGATAGTCAGTAGCACATATCCACTCAAATAATAAACAAGGAATACTTTTGACCCGAGAAATAATAAACAAAGAATAGTCAACCTGGAGATGCACTATCTAGCAACTCTGAATTGTGTATTCATGTACAAATCATTGGAACAACCACAATGCCTTCAGATACCCTCGAAACTTTGTCCTCCCGTTGCAACAGATTGCCAATAAAATGATGGAAGAGATGACAGTGTACATATTAGACTCTACACAGCAAGAGGGGTATGACCAAATGGACAAGCTGGATGCTTTATCCGTACAATCATATCTACCCTACCGACCAGGGGAGTAGTGCACAAGTTGAATATTACCAAATGCAACTAGCATCATAGTATGTGGAGTCTTCCAAAATTACTAGGTCAACAAGTGGAATGAACTGAAACAGAACATCATCCGTACAGAAATTAAGCGAACAAGACCATGTGGTCTACCTAAACTAAGCTTTACTCACCTATGTCCAAAACTGTTGCAAATTATATATAAATAGCCAAGAGAAAAGTGGGGAACTGGGGAGACCATGTAAACAGCCAAAGAGAAAAGGTAAGGAGAGTCTGCTATTGAATGGTATGAATTTAGGATACCCACAAGCTAATGGCCTCTGCAGACTACATCAAGAGTATTAAGTAATGTATTTCCAGAGGTTTGGATGTTGACCAATCAGTATGCAAAATTTCATGAACCATCCACCTTGCAGAGTAACATTAAGGTCTTATATTCAGCTTTCCTTTAAAATATTGCAGTGCGACGCATTGAATCCTTTAAGCCATGGTATAGATCAAGAGGTACCATAACAATCATCTTTCATAATGACAATAAGTAAATAAAGAAAATATTACCTCGTTTAGACTTGGAAATATGTGGAAGGATCTCAATGTAGCACGTGTCCTTAAAAGAAGTGATCACCAAAATCCTGACTCCATACTGTAATTGAGAAAGAAGAATGCATTAATAATCTCTATCTACTGACAGAGAGGGAAAAGTCACTCGGGCTCCACTGATTTAACTAATCAAACCACCACAATGACAATGACAATCACAAGTTTATCCCATTAAGTGAGGTTCGAAAAGAAGATTTCACTACCAAACCTTTTCTTTTCCTTTTCCTTTTCAATGACACAAAGTATATCATCACTTTCCATATTCACATGTTTAGCACCACTATTTCACCAGCACCCCTTTTACTGGTCCAATAATGGTGGCCGCTAAACCGGAGAAGCCAATTGATGAGAGGTCAATCAGAGAGAAACTCTACCCTCACACAACCAGCTGCACCATAAGTTATCATTACAAAGGTGTTTACCAAATGAAATGAAATACCATCTGCATAAAGCTAATGATGTTTTTGATTCGACATTCACCCTTGCAAACTTTGTTAATCCATCTGTGATATATGATTTCTGAACTAACCTAACTCGATGTCATTTTTCATTCAACCCTTCATTACAAACACTTTGTAATGAAAACAATTACAAAGATAAAATATAAATAGATTATGCACGAAGTAAGCAAATACCTCTGACAGGTACATCTTACTTATACATCAAGGATAATTAAACCACAACAGTCAACTGACACACATATTGTTATGGCTGATTTGTCAATTAAGACAACAAGAGGGCCATGTGAATAAGGTTGAATGGAAGTAGGAAAAAGGACATAGATCATACGGAATCTGCAGCAGCTTGCAGTGTGACATGATCACCCCATTCTCCACTCCTAGTCAACCAAAACAAACAAAAGATTAATAAATAAAATTTATGTCAGCAAAGGATGAGAACAACCATATAAAAATGACTGCCTACTTGCTCATTCTCTGCAAATAGTCGCCGAAAGCCATTGGAACATAACCATCATACATCTCTGGACACGACTTCAGCTGATTATATTAACAATCATAAAGCCAAAAGAAATAAACATCAGAATTATCGCAAAGAACATCAGTTTAAATCCCCACCACAGCTGTGCACTACCTGTTGAACAATTTGCTGCCTCACAAATCTGTGGTGCTCAGGTGATCGATACAGTTGGTCTGATAAGGCACGAAACTGACAAAAAGTTTTAGTAATGAGTGTCTCAACCACATATGTTGATAAAAGGACGCGGAAGCACCACAAAAAAGGAAAACAGCCTCGATGACCAGAAACAATTGACAACAGAAAGGAGAGAGATTGATGCATGGTCGAAACATGAGACAACACATAAAAAATTTAATCACCGTGACAAAATGAAAATGATGATACTTGATAAATGAAACACATGATTCCATGAACTATGAAAGTTTTAGTGTGTTAACCAACCTGGCAGTTACCATCTCCCTGGATTTTATTTTCAACAAGATCGTATAACTGTAACCTGCAACAGATAAAAAGATTAAACAGCATGTAAGTCCGCATGGTATCAAGTGGTTCGGGCAGTTAGCTCCCCTAAATTCAGTATAACTAGAAGATGGCAATACAGCTCAAGCGTTTGAAGTATTTGTCATGCCCCAATCATAATTTTAAGAAGCAGAAACAAAATAAACTGAAGTCCAACTTCTTTTCCCAATTTGCACAACTTACAAAGAAAACGTAATCGATCATACATATATAGTGAAGATGGAGATAACACACATAAATAAGACCTACATGGTATACTTACTAATGTAAGTGCCAAAGCACTATCCTAATCATTGAAACCAACTGATAGATTTATTTTTCAAATAATTTTCACCTACTGTAGAAATTTTCTAGATCCATCCTACCTAGATACCAAACCAGTTTGCTTGATAAAACCACCAAATGATCTTCACTGTTTTGCCTTAAGAGTATTTGATCATCAGAGAGAACCATCCACTTGACATTTAAATATCACATCATCCAACAAAAGTTAGATATGAACAAGACCTGTCTAGCTTTAGTCCAGAAATAAAAAAAAAATAAAAAAGAACAAAACCTGTCTAGCAGCCTTTGATGATCTGACACCTCCTCTTCTACAGAAGGTATTTCACCATTAATTTTAGGCACATGCTGCAAATAGAATCAGAGGAATCATGAACAGCAACATTTCAATTACAAGGAGATGGGAAAGTACAACATATTTAATCAAATTTGCTGGTACAGCGATGTCGATGTTCTGTTAACCATTAAAAGACGAACCACAAGCTAGGTTTTACATCCATAACCACATCGTCAAATTGTCAAGACCAGAAAGCATCAAGTCTTGCCAATTGAACTTTTTCTGCACAAAGGCTCAGAGTGCGGTCAAAGATATTCCTGGCATCAGCATTTAACCGGTCACTGCAACTCGTAATTTTGGCCATTCACTTGAGTGATCAATCTTGGACAATGGAGCAGTCATTCATCCTATGTATTGACTGGTTCTAGTGCATGATAGAGAAGTGACATTCCAAATCACCATACTGACGGTCTTAAAAATGATTAGATAATAGGTCTTTTTGGCCAAGTTAAATAATAGCTTGAGGTTGCTGAAATCACAGGATTTTGACTGAGCAAGCATCTGACAATATAGCTCATTCATGGGTTTCAAGTCCTTCAACACAGCCCTTATCCATAAGAAGAATAGATGCTAACCTCCTTAGACGATAACCTTGTCCACGGATGCTTAATTCATCAAAACTCTTAATCGTGCAAAACCCCAGACTGTGCCCTACATCCATGAGATGCATGGACAAATATTCTACACATGTTAAGGCAACTCTTGCTTAAAAACCCCGTTTCTAGTGGCAACTGGATAGAACTTCATTTAGTCTAGCAACATGCTATGAGTTAGAACATCGACATTGTTTAGGAAGAGAAATGTACCAAATAATATTTGTGCTCTAAACAATAAAAGGTGACAGTAAGCTCAGCACGATGGAAACACTCACACGAACAGGGACCATCTGATTCAACCTCTTGCTAACTTCACCATCAAGCACAGATTCATCTGCCATGTGTAGCATATCCACATCATTATCAGACCCTGAGCTGGAACATGAATTAACATTTCCCACCTCATCACGTGCTCCATCCTCTTTTCGATCTTCCAATCGTTGATCATTTTCCCATCCTGTGTGTTATGACAGAACTCGAAACTAAGAAGGTCGCAACAAAGCCAATGGAGAAACACCCAGAAATTAACTCACCTTCAGCATCAGAGTATCTCTTCGAAGGAGCGAGCCAATCCTGGGTCAAAACCGAAGCTTGTAATTGTTCAGTTCCAGAAGTTGACGCACCAGATGCTTCTTCAAGAGCGAGTCGTGAAAGTTCTTCTTGGAAAGCATGAGCAATCATCTCATCATTCTCCACACTTGGTTGTTCTGCTTCGACATAGCCTGGTTGATCTGCTTCGACGTAGCCTTCTCTCACGTGTTCGACACTACTCAAGTCTGGATCATATTGAGTTACACAGCCACATGAACCGGCATTGGAAATAGTGCAAACATCCAGAAGTTGATGGAGGCCCCAGCGTACCAGATTGGGATCTTGGTCGTGCATGGTCATGTTATCCATTGCAATGTACAACCGACTCGACGAAATAGAGAAAAACAGAAGATCTGGATGACAAAAACGAGGAATCTAATTATATCCAAAGCCGTACCATCAACGATCAATCCTATGCATTCAGGCAAAGAAGATTCTTTCTCTTGGCAAAAAAGTTAACAAAATCGGGGCCATATCTGGTAATTACTCATATAAAGAAACTCATAAGACAACTTACTTTGAAAAATTAAAAGAACCGCACCCACTCAAATTGCCCAGATGCGAAATTGAATTTAGATGTTCAGATAACACGGCCATCACGCGATCTCAATTGCAAATAATTTGAAGAAGCAGGCGGCTACCAACCCTCAAGTATGGACATGGACAAAAAAGAAACGTCGATGATAACACAAAAACTGTCGTTCTCATCCGTAGCTTCGACAACTTACCGACCCATTTATGATCATCAATGAAGCAAACGCAAAGAAAGCGTGGAAATCAATAGGTTCCACAAAGAGACGAGAAACGACGCTGACACAATTGGAAAAGAACCAGAACATCCAATGATCCGATAATTAGGAACCAAATCATCAGCCAGAGCCCCCCATCTCCAAAAAAAAAAACAGAGCTGTTCTTCCCAAAACCCACTTCCTTAAACGCCGAGATGAAACCCAAATCGCCAACACAAGAACAAACCAACGCGCCAAACAGGGCGCAAACGACAAGCCATCAGAAGAAAGATGGCAACTTTTTGCATTCCCAGGAAAAGGGTAAAAGCTCAGAGGGCGGAGAAAAACATCATACCTGGGAATCAAACACAAAGTATTGAACCCAGAATTGAAACTTTCCCACCTTGCGTACCTTTTCCTTCTCCCCTTTTTTTGTCGCCTCCCGTGGCTTTATGGGTGGGGTTTCACTGCAGCACACGTAACGAATCGCCGAAAGACGGGGGGGAAAGAAAGGATCGCGGCCGCGGGCGTTCAGGCCGTGATTTTGTTGAAGATCTTCTTGGCGATATCTTGCTTCCCCGAGAGAGCTGAAATTTGTAGGCCCCGCGCGTGTGAAACCGGGAACCGCCGCGGTCTGACGTGGGCTGGGGCGGGGCGGCGCGGCGGGGGGCACCGGCAACCGGGGCAGGCGGTGCCTCGGCGGCCGCGCGCCTACCCTTTTGCCCACCGCTTTCCCGGTTGGGATCGGGCGCGTCGCATTGGTCGGTTCTTGGGATGTGGAACCCCCCTGTTCGGGAGCCTTTGACATCGTATTCTATCGCGCTTTAAAAAAAAAATAAAGTTAATTCCACGAAAAACTCCAAATTGATACGCTTGTGATAATTTTATTTCAAATTAATTTTTTAATCACTAAAATTTCTTAAACTAGTACATCCGTGATAAATTTATCCTCGATTTGTTTCCGTAAAATTTTACAGTCAAATTTCTTTATTAAATGACACGTGACAGTTGACTGATGTATCGATTTTATATTTTACTTTTTGTTTGTCACAGATGTATCAATTTGTGATTTTTTGTGATATTAATCCACTTCAATATAAACTAATGGGGGGTAAATTTATCACAAATGTACCAATTTGAGATTTTTAGTTATCAAAAAATTAGTTTGGGATAAATTTGTCACGGGTGTACCAGTTTGGGATTTTTGGTGATCAAAAAATTAATTTAGAGTAAAATTATCACAAGTGTATCAATTTAGATTTTTCGTGATATTAATTCAAAACAATATTGCAACTTTCAACGTTGTCGAGATATGTATGACCAAAAAAAATAAACCATATGTATAATTAATGTTTCAAAAATTGAATATTTTATCGTTAAGTATATTTAACAAGTATTCCAAACTCCCTTTGACGAGACTTGTATAGATATAAGCAACTTTGGAGCCACGACAGGTGTGAATAGCTTATGGTACTCTTGGGCGATTAAATGTTGAGTTCTTTTTTAATGAGAGTTAATTAGAATGAGAATCAAGCAGCTCGGGGTACAAATTGAGCAAATAGAAAAAAACACGTTTCGATATTTCCCCCGAACTTCATGAGAGTTAATATCGGCCTTGAAACTTTTTGCTCAGTTGTATTTCGATTTCTTCTGTTGTTAATGCAATTTGGAATTGCGCAGATTGCTCGTTCTTGAAAAACGCTAGATTTTTCCACGTGGCACTTTTAATCAGTATTAACAGACACAGAAGCTTCATTTTAGCGAAATTAGAGCATAGGAGAGACTTGTTTGAGAATTTTTTTTTTTTGGTTGTTTGGGAAACTTCATCTCTAAGGACTTGATTGCATAAGTTAAATGACAATATCTGTATTTATTCGACTCCATGGTAATGAAAAGATTTTCTTCTTGTGCTACATGCAATTAGTATATTAAAAATCGAATTTATTCCTTATTAAATATACTTTCAACGTGTTCTGGAACACTCGATAGCGAGATCTTTGTACTCACGCGGAGATAAATTTTATAGTCGCGGAGAACCTCTAGAAGATCATGAATTTTTGGCAAATAATAATCCATTAATTTTGGCATGGAGATGTCATAGAGTCGCCGGCGTGTCCTCATGCTAGCTATATGCAATAAAGAATCGAGCACAGGAATTTTCAACGGCAGACGTTTTCCAATGTCTTCTTAGGAGCATTCACATTTGCACCAAACCTGTTCTGGAACCGCAACCTTAAATCGTTTTCATATTCCATCTTTGGCTTCCTTAAACCTCAAACAACTACTTCCACATTCTTAAATCTTTTCCCATCGAAAAGGTCAATACTAGGGTTTCGCTGCGTAGTGATTAGGAACCGGTGAGAACCGGTCAAGTTCCTGGTTCTGAATGAAAAACCACTCGGGAACCGGGCCGAATTTGGAACCGGACTCATAAAGCTTAAAAACCTAGTTTTTCTATTGGCATCTTATTCTCTCTCTCTCTCTCTCTCTCTCTCTCTCTCTCTCTCTCTCTCATTTTCTCTATCCTCTCTAGCATCACTTAGACACTTCACGACTCTCTCTCACTCGCTCGCGGCTCACCCTCACTTGCTCCTGATTCGCCTTTGCTCGCTCGCCCTTGTTCATCTTTTACTTTGAACCGGTTTGTTGCTCATGTCATTTTGTTGTAAAAAATGAAACAAAAAGGAACAAAAGAAAAACAGACTGTTAGATAGGCCCTGGAATCGGATAGAAAAAAAAAGTTTTAGGATCGGTTTTATGACGAACAGAGTAGGTTCCAAGTTTCAAAAACTGAAAATCAATTTTAACAGAGTAGATTACAAGTTCCAAATCTGAAACTTATCCACTCTGAATTCGATCATTCATAATGATGATTGTACAGCTATTACGTCATCTTGTTGTTACACACAGCAAAGGTCACGTCATATGTGATTTTTAAGGTTATCCGTATGGAATGTGATTTTAGGGCTAATATGTCATCTCTTCTCTGTGGACAGCGAAGGTCGTAGGATTTGTGATTTTAACCATCAAAGTAATCGGTCAAGCCGGATAAGTGACTTTGCTCGACAACTAAATAAACATTAGCCACTCTCTAAAGTTTTAAGGTTCTTGAATAACCTCAGTGCATTTTGAGCCCCTCTAATGAAGAATATAAGAAAAATAATGTCTATTATACAAGCTTATATGATTTGGAAGAGCTAAAAAAATTCGGGATTACTGTACCAAAAAAAAATTCGGGATTTGATCAGGCCTTGGCAATTCCATAAGTTCCTAAAAAACAAAGCAAAAAATAGAGAAGAAATGGACTGAAATACGAGCTAACTCTTGTCCTAGTGAAGGTTGATATCTTAATTATCTATTATGCTTAAAGTACGAGAAAAAAATATCAAAAAAGTCATAAACCTATTGCATTAGTACCAATTTAGTTATAAACATTTCAATTTGACCAACTTAATCCTAAACCTTTACATAATGATACTAATTCAGTTTATCGGATCAATTTAGGCTAAAAATTGTCTACATGGACACCGGACGTTCTACGTGACACCACTAATGCTAAAGTGGATATTTTTTAATAATTTTTTTGAATTTCTTTTTCTTTTTCTTCCATGACCTATGTTGACTACTGACAAGGGCTAGCCTTGCCCAAGCGAGGGTCGCCTTAGCTACCACAAGCGAGGGTCGGCCTCACTTGGGCAAGGGTGAGGGCCAATGAGGGCTGGCCTCGCCTCGCTCAGGCGAAGCCAGCCCTCGTTGGCCATGGAAAAAAAGGAAAGAAAAAAATTCAAAAAAAATTATTAAAAAATATCAGTAAAACAACCGGCATCCACATCGATAGTTTTCGACCTAAATTGGCCGGATGGACTCAATTGATACAACCGTGAAAAGTTCTAAGGTTAAATTGGTCCAATTAAAACATTTATGATTGAATTGGTACTAGTGCAATAGTTGCAAGACTTTTCCGAAACTTTTCTCCTTAGAGTAAATTAGTTAGCATGATCTAATCCATTGACTGTATATTATTATTATTAAATCCGCTCGTCCACACGGTGTCCGAGCTGGTCATAGACGCTTACGCGAACGTGACTATAACTACCACTGTTAATGCTCTATCTTTCCGCAATCTTTGGTAGGGCAGGTACACCAAAACACGGTTCTTGCTGCTCATTTCTAAATGATAATTGTGGTCACGGGTCAGTGTTGAAACCCTCTCTCTTTTGGTAATCTTTATCGTATTTCCAGATTGTTTTCTCTTGATTCAGAACTTATACAATACAAACGATACGACTTGGCACTATCCATATCTGAATAGGCATCTTATGGCTTCTTGGCTTAAGAGGAATATGTGTTCCATTTAGCAAATATAGTTTTCAATCAAACTAAATTCGCAGAGAAATACCACCTTCTTGACGCCTAATTCCCAAAAAAAAGTATCAATTTTACCTTGAGTAACAATTCTGGGCCAAATCATTTTTCTGTCTCATAAAAAATCAAACATTTACTTAAATTCCAAATCTGATCCAAACAATTTGAAAATTTCATATCACCGGAGCTAGATTTGAGACTCGAGTTGGTGCTTTTTATTGAAACAAAAAAAAAGTACACAAGGTAAAGTCAATACATTTTTTTGGAATTAGCCCACCTTCTTGAGGTGAAGGATCTGAATAGATATAACTAGTTCTCATGAATGCGTTCCGCATGTATGCAATTACTCTCGAGATGATAATACTAAATTTATTTAGGGACAACATCGACGCTTGTTAAATCTGAGACAAAATGGTGTTTTGGCTTATAAACATGGTTTTAGCCAATGGATATAATCTTCCAGTGGAATAATGAGACAACGCAAGGGAAAAGAAGTGAATTCTCCATGCAAACTCTCTATTCATACAAGTATTAGGCTTCTATAGAATGGAACAGCTGCTGAAAGAGATGGAGAATGAGCTAATCTAAGAAGACAAAAAACAATGTGAACAAGCAAAACATGATAGCCTTCAGGTCATCAGTCTATCTGAATCTTAATGGGCACCAGTCCTTTCAACCTCAAAAACTCCTCATGCTTGTTTAGATTGAGTTGCTTAACAATAATTGAATAATTGCAGTTGTATAAACCCAAATGTTGCATTCACTCGGCCGTGTTAACATTTTTACACTTGCAATACTTCTGTAAAATGCACACAAAACAGGACAATATACATGTTGTGTAGAACCTCAAAAATAGCCAAAGGTTGCAGAGAAAACCTTACAACAGTTAATTACCTCATCCTAAGTGACCGAACAAGAAGACGAATACCTTTGCTTCGCCTCCTCATTTTAGCACGTCTTCACGAGCTTCGGTCTCCATGTCCAACAAACCAACCACCCCATCTCTCCAGTTATCGAATCCACAAACCTGCTCTTAAATCGCTCTTTTCTCGATTTTTCCAGCTCGTCATTTGTTGCTACGACTTTCAATGGGGCTTTGGGACTTCCGGTTTCCATTGCTTCCACAATTCGGTTCACCATCACTAAGACTTCGCTCATCTTGGGCCGTGCCTTGGGATGCCGTACGAGGCACCGATTAGCCACAGAGGCTAGCCTTTGGGCGGACCTGAGAGAGTACTTGCCTTCGAGCTGTGGGTCAAGGATGGTTTGGAACTTCTTCATATCAGATAGATTTGGCTTGACCCAATCAAGAAGCTTCTGCTCATTCTTTGGCCGGTTCCGTTCCAGAGGGCGGCGACCCGTGATGAGCTCGTAAAGAAAAATTCCATAGCTCCAGACATCACTTTTAGCCGTGAGGTGTCCAGTTTGGATGTACTCAGGAGCAGCATAACCAATCGTTCCTACCACCTGTTGCGATAGAGAAACATTGTTCTTTACTTCTTCCCCCAGAAAATACTGAATTGAAAGGAGAAACGGACTAGGCAAATCAGGAAATTATGTTCGGTTGCTGGAATAACTTTGAGGCATGAACAAAAACACAATTCTCCTGATTTGGATAAAAAAGGCTATCCTCAATAAACTGACCAGAAAATTGAGTCTACTGTGGTCGGGATTTTTGGTCATAGATTGATAGGGTTCAACCATCTGACTGTCAGATGCATACACTATCAAATTGCGAAGAAAAAGTACATCTAACAGTAACAAATTGATTTTTGAACTTTTTCATTTCTATGTCTAAGTGAAACAAGGACGTTTCATAAAATTCAAACATTGACATAGAATCAATATCAACGTACCAAGGTTGAGACATGACTTTCTCCACTGGAAGGCCCTAGCCTCGCTAATCCAAAATCCGATAGCTTGGCATTCCACTGGTCGTCCAAAAGAATGTTTGATGACTTGAAATCTCTAAAAATGATCTGTTACACAAACAGGTTTATAAGAGATGCAAAATTTAGTGAACAACTAAACGGAAAACAAAATTACTGCCAGGCACAAATAAAATATTTCATGAAAGGGAAAATTGCTAGAAATGTTCTAAAACTCATTCTGGAATTTAAGTCGGTTTTGATTAGTCAGTTTGGTTCTCAAACTACTTGAGAGATGCAACGGGTCCTTCCATCAACATAACTAAGTGAGAATCCTGTGGCAGGGAATTAATAAAAATCCGAAATCAAAGATTTAATCCTATTGCATCTCCAAGACTGCCTGGTATTACATATATGTCTGTTGCTTTGCTCCCGAAATATGCTCTAACCTGGACCATCATGAATAAACAACTCTCTCCTTAAGAGAGGCCCGCTCCATCTCTCTCTTCTACTTCCTTCTTGAACTTCACGTTCATTTGGTTCCTCCATAAAGCATTTATCAGCATCCAATGCAGACTTCTCAAATACTCTCCAAAAAATGGACTTGTACATCTGATCGAGTTGTGTTGTGGTCCCTTTGTCTTTTAATTGTCCTCGTTGATGCTCCAGCTCTCACTTACTACCCATTCAAAATCTTGCCTTCAATATGATCCATCTAAAGCCCACCAAGCCAGTAACTGGATAGCCTACTTCTAGCTCTTCACAAAATACTTCCTCAACCTTTGTAAACCAGGTTTCAGACCGGAAGACACCAAGTTTTTTTATCGCATGAAGGATCACTGATTTCTCTGGTTCCCATTGAGTGGTGCTTCTCAATGGAAAATGATGCAGTATGAGCTAAACTCTATTGGAGGTATTCCCAACTTCACACATGAGGACTCAAAATATGCCGTGACAAAAAATGAGTAATGATTCTCTCAGGGCGAAGCACGTGTTTTGTAAGTGTTTCCAAAGATAGTTATAGAAAGAACATCAGGAGACATGGTCAAAAACAAAATATAGATATTAAAAGTCCACGTCTGCCAAAATTTATATTGCCAAAAAATTTAGGTGGTGGGAGAGCCAACCCTATACACTAGATTGTTTAATGTATTACACAGTTTGGCCATATTCCTCTTGATCATATGCCCAGGATTCAATGCTTTTATGATGCAATTTCTTGTTTCCTCCAGGCCTTGATAGGCCAATCTCCCCAGATCTGATAACCAAATTGCAGGTATCATTACTCTACCAATATTTATAGCTCCTAGAAGTTTCAGAGGACAACTTCACTGGCAAAGCACAAATTCCCTGGCACAGATGCTCTCTTCCATTGCAGTAGGCCGTTTTTACATGAAATCCGTTTCTTTCAATAACACGCTTCGGTGCATTCCATCCAAACGTCACATCATAATTTAAATGAGAAGGTCTAAAGAAACTTAAAGAGACTTACTTGGAGATCCATTCCTTCATGGAGGTAGGTTAGCCCTCGTGCAGAATCCTGGGCGATCTTTACTCTCATGGTCCATGAAAGAGACGTCTGAAACCTGCTTGACAAGTGATCCTGCACACTGCGGTTCGGCATGTATTCATATACCAGTAGACGCTGAATGCCTCTCTCATCATCTTCGGCACAATAGCCTAGTAATTTCACCAGATTTGGATGCTCAACGACGCCCAAAACATTTACTTCTGTAATCCATTCTTTATGACCCTGCAAGCAGAAGAGTGAAATGGGAATGAATGAAATTTCCAAGATGAGCAAGAGATTGAATCTCATCAGAATTTGTCAGATGATTTCCTATTTTGAATAAGGCACAACTTTTCTAATATAATCTGTTTTAAGTATCCCTACACATCACACAATCTTTAAGTTATCAGACAGTGCTAAAATTAAATATAGGGAAGTAATCCATGTTGCGTAGAGGTGAAACTTAAGACAAAGCCTAAGTTGAGAATAACTCCCCTCGACCACATTTATTGAGAATAGAACATGTACCAACATGTAAATAGTTTTTCTATAGGTTCTGCTAACTTTATGATTGTGAATTGTTCGGACAAAAGGTCATTTAAATAATGTTAACTGTCAGAAATTGTCAACTATAGTTCAGTCTTGAAGGATATTGGACAGAAATTTTAAGCCTAAAAATACAGAGGAATCACATAATACCATGATATGATACTCGACAAAATTCAAAAAAGACCTAGTAAAAAGAAACTCCGAAGCTTCAAATATGACCTAGCCTTTGAAGTAACTCCTAGTTTAGACATATTATGTTTCCATGGGCAATTTCTTCAAATTTCGCACAAACAACTTTATGCAAAGACAATACCAATCTGAAATTTCTGAAAGAATTTTACTTTTGCAAACTTGTTACTACAAGATGTTGCATGATATCATAAATACTGAACACATGATATCTCCGGTTCAAAAAAAAACCACTCTTACCTGCAGTCCTCTTCTGCTTAACTGTTTGACAGCAATATCAATCTTCTTATGTGGATCATCAGTACTCCTCATTATACCTCGAAAAACACCCCCAAATCCACCTTCTCCAATCATGAGGGAACGGCTGAAATTCTTCGTGGCTGCTTTCAACTCCTCGAATGTGAATTCTCTCAAATTACTCTGCCGTTGAGACAAAATTGCAAATGGGTTCATGGCATTCACAGACGATCCTGTGCTAAGATCAGGCTCATTCTGAGACGTGAGCTCAGACCAAGACATTCTCATATCACGGTCAGTAGACATGGAAGTGGAGGTAGAGCGGACAGATACAGATTTGGTTGTTTTTGGTTCTCCATTTTTATCCCAAATTGTAAATGGAAAGCACTTCATAGTCTCCACTGTCTGAGCCCTGCATTTCAATCATCAGTACAAGGAATATTAAACCTTTGAGTGAGCAAGGGTAATTAAACTTCTACATTTAACATGTCATTGTCAATTACCAGAAATCAACAGAATATGTGCATTAGTATTGCCATAGTCCATCTGGAATGGCATCAAACATCAAGCCATAATTTTGCATCAAAAATGTTCTCTTTTATCTCTTTTCAAACAAATGAAGGCACAGGTTTGAACAGATTGAGAAACTTTTCGGAACACTCCTCCAAGATAAAACAAAGAAAAGCACCTTAGTCCAACAAGAAGGAAGTCAACTCACAATACCATAGATCATGGCCATGATCTCTTTCCACAACCCATGCTAGAATGAGTCCAACTTTAGAGGGAAAACAAGGATAACAACCGCAGATATGTAAAGCCTTATGAGGCACATAGAGACTGGGAAAAAAGTAAAATAAGAGAGAACATCTTCGTGATGAAACTAAATTATACTTAGGACACTGCACCCATATGGCGAAAATTCAGCTTCACAGCATCTGAATTTCGCAAAACCAAATGCTTATTCATCTCAGCACAATATACTCCCGGAAATATGGATGAAAATATTTTCAACTGGTAGCTGAATTAATGGGATGACCCTAACCTTGGAATAATTGGTTCATCCTGGACAACTCCAGAAGAAACCCAGCAATGAATCATCATAGGTATCTCATTATACAGTCAAGATACTAAGCCAAAGTTCGAAATTCAGCCATATACAAACTTTGGACCACAAGAAACAAAAAAATCTATCCACCTTCGCATGATAGAAAGAAACTCAAGATAATTAGTCACCTCTGTTTTTGCTCTCTTTTTTCCTCTGCTGAGCTCTGGATAACAGCTGGCTCCTCCCAACGTTTCGCTGCTGGTTCCTTCTCAGAATTCCGAGGAAAACCCAGAATCCATAATCCAAACTTGGGTCGAACTCAAGAAAACCCCAGAACACAAAGAGAAGAAGGTAACCAAAATTTAAATTCTAGGGTATCACACGACACAACGAGCAACCCATGATCGAGGGGAAGTCAACACGAGGCAGCTGGAGCGCAGCTCACCAACCCGGGAGCCAAATGGGAGAAAGAAAAGGAAGAAGAAGGAGAGAATTAAAAACACACGAGAAGGAATAAAGAAAAGCGTAGAAATCCAAAGAGTAAATGGCGAAGGGAAGTCTCCTTACCCAAAAAAAAAAAGGCGAAGGGAAGTCATCTCTTGTCTTTCTTTTTAGTTGGAGATATTCAAAGAGGAAAATGAGTAGGAAGATGGATAAAGGTCGCTTTCGGCATATAAATTGGAGGAAAGACAACGAACGAGGAGGATGCTGTCAACTTGTCATCTTCCCTGAGCTTTCCCTTCCACAAGGCACAGCTCCACACAGTTTCAACTCATCCGCTCTTGTCTGCTTCTCAGATAACATTTGAATCTTTCAAAAGAGCTTCTTGTCAACCAGATGGCAACATCTGTAAAGCAAAATTCATTAAGAAAAATTTTCACGATTTCTTATACAGTAATTCTCCTCGCATCATAGATAATTTGCTTAAGGAAACTGCACCCATCAACATGATTCGACAATTCAATTCTAAACAGTAGTTGGCGGAGAGCTGTTTGATTCTGCGGGCGACCGTCTTTTTGCAGTGTTGTTCCCAAACTGGTGCGGGTCAGAAGGAATTTTTCCATTGGTACATGATTGTCAGTTTGAAGTTCTTGGAATCGTTCAAAGCAGGAGAATATCCGCGGCGGAGACCTTGCTTTCCGTGTGATTTTTTTTCATGGGATGGGACGGGACCATCCTTGTTATACCTTTTCTTGGTTTGACTCGATCGACATATAAATAAGCATCTTTTATTCTCCTTCGGGGAAAGTTCTAGTTCTCGTATCTATGCTTTCGCGATTTCTCCAATCAAGTACGTGTATTTTTAATTTATCTGAACAAGACCTTCTATTTTCAGAATTTTTCTAATTAAGTCCATCTGATATCGAATTTTCATTAAATTTAATTGACCTGACGATTAGAAGATGCAAGAGTATGAGTTGTTCACGTGGACCTGTACATACAAATTTAGCCAATGAAGTCATTGATTGAGTATGATGTGGATAAAATTTAAGCGATGTGGATATCAATACGGATGTCACACTACAATATTATTTGCCGGCCATGTCGGTTGCATTTGATTGGATTTGGCATCGGACGAATTTGATTAGAAAATATGTGAAAGCCGAAGTATTGAAAAGACAAATTAAAGTGTAACGACTTGATTAGAAAAAAACATGAAAGTACATAGACTAAAAGCAAGATTTTTGCCATCTTTTATCATCACTTTATACTCCAAAAGATAAATATACTAAATGGTTAATACCACAAAAAACTTCAAGTTTGTAAACTTGTGATAAATTTATCAAAAATTAATTTTTTAACCACAAAAAGCTTAAAACTAGTACACCTAAGATAAATTTACTCTCAGTTTATTTTCGTTAAATTTTACTGTTAAATTGCTTTGTTAAATGACACGTAACAGTCGACGAATGTACTGATTTTATGTTTTACTCTCTATTTGTCATAGGTATATCAATTTATGATTTTTTTATATTAATCTAATTTAACGGAAACTAACGGAAGGTAAATTTTTCACAAATATATCATTTTGGGATTTTTCGTGGTCAAAAAATTAGTTGCACCACTTACCCATCCTCAATTGTCCCTTCAAGTGACAAAAAGTTCTTTATTGTTTACTTACAATCGAATTGTTCTCCATTGTTTTGATTTTAACTGAGGCTTGATTTGTATCGTAGAAAACATTTTCCTCATTTTTCAGTGTTTGGTTCGCTTAGGAAAATAAATTAACAGAAAATGTTTTATGAATCAATAGAAAATCCATGCTTAAATTTAAGGAAATAATATCCTCTTTGAAAAATAGGATAACATTTTCCAAGATATGACAAGGTATTAGTGTTTGAACCTAAAGCTCTATGCTTAGACATGAAAATCCCAACATTGGTTCCCAGGTCCCTGGCCATTCATGATTAGGTCTCCGACAATTGGGCCCAATCCATCAAGGTCGGGCCCGAGCCCCAGGTGCCCATGCCTGGGTCCATTGAGGCCAGGCCCAAAGCCATTATGCATATGACCAATGCCTCGGCACTCAAGCCCAAGTGCATAAAGGCCATGCTCAGGTCATCGATACTCGAGCTCTATTCCCTGGCACTTCAAGGCCGAGTTCGTGAAAGCCGTTCTCGAGTTCTTAGTGCTCAGGCTCGGGTTGTTAGTTAATGAAACGTTTATTCTAATAAAAATATTTTTAAAAAAACTCAAATTTTTTTCTTTTTTTCTTTTATGTTCTTTTTTTTTCTTTTTGCTTCTTCCTTGATCGGTCGCTGGCGACCGACCACAACTGAGGCATAAGCTCAAGCCTCGCCAACTTCAAGCGAGGCTCCACCTCGCCAAATCGCCATTGGCCGATCGCCAGCCGTTACTATGGTCAATGACTAGCCGAGGATGAAGAAAAAGGAAAAAGTAATTCAATTTCAAGTTTTGGCCAAACATTAGAAAATATTGTTATTTTCCTGGAAAACATTTTGAAATAATGTAGACATGCATGTTTCAATAAAATTTTGAATTATTTCTTTTAGTGTTTAACTTTAGTGACTATTAAGTGAACAATAATGGAATAAATTATCTATCAAATGGGTTTTAATCTAATTTTAAATTGAATGGGTAAATAATTTATTTATTCATGTAATCAACAAAAGGTATACTTCAAATTATGAGTGTTATTCATGCACTAAGATAAATTTCTCTTTTTGACTTAATTTCAACTTAAATTACAATGTCACATATTTAAAGATACTTCGTCTCTATTTGTTTTTCCTTCGAATTTAAAGTCAATAAGATAAGTCCAAAAAAGATAAAAAAAAAATCTAGAAAGAATATCTGTGTAATGATATGCTAGCTTTATCTTGATTTACTTTATTGGACAAATACTTACTTTTACCATTTATTGTCTAATAAATGTTCAAGGATAATAAATCACAAAAATAATAATAATTGATCGAACATAAGCGTGTGGCTTGCCACGTGATAATCACAGAGGCAAAATTAAGTCCACATGACGAGTATACGAGCGAATATTCTCTCACCTCTGCATTTGACATATTATATAAACACTGACACGTAGATTCTTGATCTTAATTTCTAATACTTCAAATATTTTTAAAATTTAGATTTTTTTAAAGGAAAAAAAAAGGTGATAGCACAAGATTATACATTTCAAAATGGGTAATAAACCCATTCCTTAATCTATATATGATAGCTTGAGTTGTTATATGTGTTTGTTATATGAGTAAGTTGATCATAAATGGATTTAAACATAATATGGGCATTAAACATGTTACAACTTATTTAAGCATGATCCACTTCTATGATTCTGTTTTCGTTCTCTTTCGCCCTCACTTGATCTTTCGTTTACTCATTCCGCAATCTATCTCAGTTTAAATTAAGTCGGGTATGTGTTAAATTGGGTATGAGCCACTAAATTTACATATCATATAAATCGGTTAAAATAGATTAGATGAATCTATTGGGTTAGATCATTATTTATCCGACAATACTTCCAATAAAAACACCGGACAAAATGAAGAGCCTGAAGGAAGAGGACTTCAGGGGCGACAAGTATCGTATTGCAACTTTGGCTGTTCTTTCGATCTGACTCTGACCGAATCTTTGGCGCCGCATGAACGTCCAGAACGAGTCCGACCTTTTGTTTGCGCACCGAAAAGTAAAAGCTGAGCTGCCCATGTTGACCCCTTCTAGAAGCCTGGTCTCCCCGTTGATTTAGGACCCGTTATAAATTGGGGTCCGTTTATTTGGAAAAAAGAAATCGTTTTCGAAAAATTATTTTCCGGCTTTTTCGGTGGAAATTTTCGAAAATCCGCCTAATCTGAAATCGAGATATTTTTAGAGAAAAAAATCGATGAGAGATGAACTCCTAAGTTTTAATTTATTGGATTTATTATCCAACGATGAGTTGATTATATAAATTGGATTTACATTTGCCCAATTCAAAGTAAAATATATTGGATATTTGTTTAGATCTAAAATCAAGGATGAAGAATTTTCAATTAGTCGATCAGGTTCAAGTAAACTAGGAGGATCCTCAATTTATTTCGATACTTTTGACGAAGTCTCCGGAATTCTTTTTTCTCAAAGATTAGTAAATACCAAACATCTCACGAATTTAAAAAAAATGTCGTTTTCTATAGCATGTTCAAAAAAATATTTTACAGTGACACAACTTGATTTGCAATTGTAATTTCAATTGCAAGATTCAAAACTGACAATGGTACCATAAGATTTGATTAATAAGTAAGAGAATTTGCACTTTTCAGTAAAGTGCGTTGTTTCTAGCAAACATTTTCTTAAAACAAATAATTGTTTGTATAACATTGAAAAAACTAGTTAATGTAAAATACTTTTATTACCAAAACACAATCTATGCCGAAACGTTTTCATCGGTGAACATATATTTTTAACTAATTCATCCAAAAGAAACAAACAATCATTTTCTAGAATCTTCAGTGAAACAAATGTGACGAAATTTAGCATGTTTGGGCAAATTTCTTTATATAGGCACTAATCTGCCCATCCATCGCACACATTTTTTTCATGTTCTCATGTCAATGGACGTCAAATGGGTCCTCCTTTAATTGATGTCGGGTTCAAGCTAACTCTATCCTTCAACCTCACGTGGTCACCTGCACATCGATCAGGCTTAAATTTATTGAAAATTTGGCCCAATTAAAAGATAAACTCTAAGAGTAAAGGATCGAATTTCAATTGGATTCTCAAAACTTCACCTTGCCAGTCAAGTAAATTCGTTCTTAACTGGATTAATTACACTGGTGTGGTAACTAAGATGACAATATTTCATTTAAACTTAGAGATCTAATTATGAAGGCCTGAGAATATTAGCATGGTTTCGACCTTGGCAGGCTAAAAACCAGTTGTTGTGCATGAAGTGTTATGCGTATCTCGCTCGAGAGACTAGATGCTCGAGCTAAGTTGGATGTGGTACAATTCAATACGAGGATGTTATTCGCTATATTGTTCTTAAAACAACAGTAAAAGGAAAGCTGGATGTTGTTCTCAACTCATCAGGTGCCGTACGAGCTATTCCCTAGCCATGACAAATGGTATCAGAGCAAGGATCCCTCCAGTAGGTGGGTGATTTGGAGAAAGCCTGTGGCTTTCCCGGTTCTATGAGGACGGAGAGTGAATTGTCGGGGCTAAGAGGGCTCGGACAACGTGTGGCTCCCGTCTAGCTTCTAAGATAGCAATAGGGGCACAGGGAGGAATCAAATTGCTCACTGAATAAAGATAGCATTCTTTGATCAATTGGCGAGTCTCAATAGGAGGTATGTTATCACGTTTCCAACAAAAGGGAGAACCCTCCATTGGCCTACAAAGATCAAGAGAATCCTAGTAGGCAAAAGAAGGTGTTGCCAAGGGAGTGCAGTGGCTAAGATGATACACTTATTAAGAAGCACAAGTGACCGGAGATTCGTGAACAACTTTGATCTAGGGAAGCTACCGGTGGAGTGGAGTGGCTTGTTCTGTTGGGCGAGCATTGCCATTCATGTAAGTCCCAAGGAGTGCCATTGATGGTTGGGATATGCAAGGAAGCGACGGAATAGCCTGCAACGAGGATGTTACAGAATTGAGTCGGGGAGAATGTCACGGACCATGATTCTCCTGCACTCTCATATCCCTTGTGAGTGGAGCTTGGTGCTGTCCCATCAGGGCGATGAGCGAGTGATGCAGAGATAATGATATAACAGGTTTGTGGGAGTGGCATCAGAGTGATTTGTGCTAGAAGTTCTAGATTATAATGAATATACCATTAAGAACTATGAGGTGGGATTGACCTCTTATGCACAAACTGTTTGGGAGCTTATGCGGCTCTCTTGATGAGACCATAGCAGTCGAAACTAGTTGCTGTGCCTAAAGTGCTTTACGTATCTTGCTTAAGAGACTGGATGCTCAAGCTAAGCTAAGCATGGTGCGATCCAATTCGATCATGTTATTTGCCGCACTATTCTTAGGAACAACTATAGAAGGAAGATTAGTTTAGAGTTCTCAGCTCACCAGGCGCTGCATTCCGCAACCAAGGAATTGTTGGCCCGTTACATCTGCATGTACTTTGTTTATAAGCTCACTTTCATCCTCTATGCATAGTTTTGCACTTGAGCACAACAAAGTTATAAAATTCATCCTTACCAAAAAAAAAGTTATAAAATTCAAGCACCTATCATCCCATTCTAATCAGTTCAGTCCATTTCACCCTCGAGCTTCTTTGATCAAGTCCTCGGTCGAGCTTTCCACAAGGTCGACTATTTCCAACACTCTCTGTGGCTAGCAAAGTCAACACTTACTAAAGCCAACACATAAAAAACCTCAATGGAAAAATACCAGTAAAAGTGGGTATATATCAGGTAGGTTTATTTAAATTAATTATTCGAGTTGATCTCAAAAGAAAGAGTTTTATAAATTAAGCATACTAAGCAAAGTGGGACAATTTTGATACAAACTCGACATGCCTCAAGCATAATGCATTTATCTTCGGTCAAGATCAATACACATTCCCTCGCACCATGTTGTCTACCGTCGTAAATAATTACTAACACGAACCTTGCAAAAGTTCATATAATTATCAACATGTCCGATTACATTTCGTATAAAGAAAGGAAAAATGAACCATAAAGAAATAAACTAAAAAGAACTTGAGGGTAAGAGAATAATAAAAAGTGAATCATAAAAAAAGAAGGATTAATACCACGTAAAACTCCAAACTAGTACATTTGTGATAATTTTACTCTGAACTATTTTTTTGATAATAAAAAATTCCAAACTGGTATACCTGTGATAAGTTTACCTCGAACTAATTTTTTTATCATAAAAAAATCCTAAATTGGTACATCCATGATAATTTTACCTCAAACTAATTTTTTAATCCTAAAAAGCCTCAAACTGGTACACCCATGACAAAATTTACCTTCTATTAATTTTCGTGAAATTTTACTGTTAAATTGCTAAATTTGATAACACATGATAATTGACAGGTGTATCAGTTGAGGATTTTAACATACAAGTTTATCAATTTGTGATTTTTCGTGATATTAATCCAAGTTAACGGACCCTAACGGCAGGTAAATTTGTCACAAATGTACTAGTTTGAAATTTTTTGCGGTCAAAAAATTAGTTTGGGGTAAAATTATCACCAGTGTACTAGTTTGGGATTTTTGGTGGTCAAAAAATTAGTTTGGAGTAAAATTATCACAAGTGTACCAGTGTAGGATTTTTTATGGTCAAAAAAATAGTTCGGGGCAAATTTATCACATGTATACCAGTTTAGGATTTTTGATAGTCAAAAAATTAGTTTGGGATAAAATTATCATAGCTGTACCAGTTTGGAATTTTTCGTGGTATTAACCCAAGAAAGAAATATTAAAAAAAATAACTTTACTAAAATGAGAAAAATAATAAGAAAAGCTTATAGGATTGCCCCATGGACAACCCAACCATGTTAACACTGTTTTAACAATCTTATATATATAACATACATACAATAAGATTATTGGCTCTTTTAATATTTCATACATGTCCAGACGAGAAAAGGAACATATAATATAATGTGAGAATTGAATAATTTTCTTGTTCTGCTGCTGATAAGTGATGTTCATGCATGCAACTCCAAGGTATTATTGATGGTAAGAGAAGGATAAAAAAGTGCGCCATAAAGAAAGATATAGTTAAAAAAAAGAAAAAGAACTTGACTAAAAGGAAAATAATAATAAGAAAAGCTCATAGGATTGCCACACTGACTATCCAAACCATGCTAACATTGTTTCAAGGGAAAATGCCACAAAAAGAATCCTAAATCGTACAGATTGTAATACATTTACTCTTAACTTTTTTGGGTGACAAAAAAAAATCCCAAACCATGTCTAGCATATTTACCATAAACTTTTTCTCTTACTATGTGATACATCTATCATCCGTTAAGATTCTGTTAGATGGCTTTTCAGCCAAAACAACATAATTTTAATTTCACTAAATCATGTCCCGTTTGCTTTCGAGTGTCCATGCAAGCGGATTTTTAATGATTTTCATTAACAAAACTTTGAGAGAGGATAAATATGTCATGTGAATACAAATTTAGGATTTTTGGTGTTACATAATAGAGTTTAGGGTAATCGTATCATAGTGGGTTTGTGTCTTTTTTGCCCTTGTTTTAATGATATAAATACAAACATATACATATAATAAGATTGTTGGCTTTTTTAATATTTCCTACATGTCCAGACAAGAAAAGGAACATATAACATAATGTGAGAATCGAACGTGCCTAGGATAAGGTAGAATGCAACTCGACAATGATATATCTAGACATTTTTCCTAGTTCTGCTGCTGATAAAATGATGTTGATGCAACTCCAAGGCGCCCCAAAACACTTCTCCTGGTTTTCCATGACATTATTGACAGTAGATCATAGATTTCATAAGAGGAAAATCGCAGAGAACGCATAATAGAAATGTATAGAAAGTATAAGACGGACATCAAGAGGCAGGCGAACTCCAAAACAGTGCAGATTCAACTCTGCTCGCTGTCGCTCTTCCTGGGTCTTTCTTTAAGCTCAAAAAAGATCACTTGAACATCAAGGTCGGATCAGTGATGCAGTAGCGTCGGAGAGAACCTCCTCTGTACTCGCTCAAAAAATTGTATAACATGTATGATTCTTCACCAAAATGCAGTGTCTGTACAAGTATTTCAAGAAGAAATGTCACTATATACAAAACAATAACCGCCCGCCCGCCCGCCCCGCTCCCCCCCAAATCTCCCTCAACCACTACACAGAACTCCAATCGAAATTCCTCAGCCAGACCTGCTTGACCAATTTAAGATCCTCCCCTGCCTGCCAATCTGTTTGCTGAGAGAACTCGCGGTTACAGCCGCTCTCTTGACCTTATAATCGCTCGAGTCCTCGTATCCGATGCAAACCAATCGAATTTAGGACCGCGGAGAGGTCGTTGCTGAGCATCGCTCTTGACCCAGTAGTCCAGAATAGCCGAGCTCATCGCCGGCCCCGCTGCACCGGGATGCTGCGGGTCTCGGAACCCCATTTCGCACAAAGCTTGATACACGCACTAGTACAATTGTGTATGGGCAGAGCAAGCACTGCGCAAAGACCGGGTCTTAATCCGACCTAGTCGTACCATACTGCGATCGAATCTGCCGGCGATGAATACAGATTTTCTCTCCGACGAATTGGGTTTTAAGAAAATCTGCGAAAGCTTCAGCCTTTTTTTCTCACCGAGGTGCCATGGACACAGAGAAATCCACGGGCATGCCAAACTTCTCAGCCCAAGCCTTGGACTCCAGATACAGCTTGGAGATCACGGCACTGACCTGGCTCATGTCCGGCCGCAGCTCCGCCTCCTCCTCCACGCACTCCAGCCCAAGGCTCACCATCCTCTCCGCCACCTCCACCGGGTACGAGTCTTTCAGCCTAGCGTCCACCCACCTCCTCACCCTCCCTCCCTCCACCGCCTCCCTCGCGCTTTCTACGACGCTCGTCCTCTTGTAACCTCCGCCGCCGTCCTGCCCGTCGAATTGGTACCGCAGCGCCTCCTCCCCGCTCAGCAGCTCCAGGATCACCACCCCGAACGCGAACACGTCCGACTTCTGCGTCGCCACCCCCGTGATGCGGTACTCCGGCGACATGTACCCTCTCGTGCCCTCCAATTTCACTCCCCTGCTGTTCGTCCTCTTCAAGTTCCGGCTGCCCCCGGGCTCGGAGGCGCCCTCCTCCTCCACTTCGGCCGCCTCGCCGCACAGCTCGGCGGTCCCGAAATGGCAGATCCTCGCATTGAGCGACGGCTCCGTCACGATGATGCTGGAGCTCTTGATGCGGTTGTGGACGAACCCGAAGCCGCCACCGCCGGTGGCGGAGCCCGCGCAGTGGTGGATGTAGTCGAGGCCGTGGGCGAGGTCGGCGGCGATCTGCATCCGGGACACCCAGGACGAGAGGACGGTGAACGCCCGATTCACCCGGTTCCTCAGGCAATCCGACAGATTCGCGCCCTCCACGAACTCGTACACCAGGTAGACGAAGTTCCCGGAGACCGACGCGCCCAGCAGCTTGACCAAGCTGCTGTGGTGGCTCTTGGTGATGGCGGAGAGGCGCCGGCCGAGCTCGGGCAGGTCGAGGGGCCGCTTGAGGCGGCGCTGGCAGACGACGGCGTCGCGGCCGCGGAGGGAGCAGCGCCAGGAGGTCGGGGAGAGGAGGCCGGAGAGGAAGTTGCCGGTGGCGAGGCGGAGGTCGGGGAGGGGGTAGATGAGGGGGGTATCGGGCAAGAACTGCTTGATCTTGGACAGGGACGGCTGGCGGGCAGCGGAGGTGGAGGAGGACGAATTGTTGTTGGAGAAGAAGTTGAAGCTGTTCAGGTTGAGGGAGGCGGAGGAGGAGGAAGACGGGTGTGACGGGTTGGAGGAGGAGGAGGCGAAGGACTTGGAGTTGGAGGTTCTTGAGGACTTGGGGGACCGGGCGCTGGCCCTGCGGCTGGGCGGCACCGCATCTGCAGATGCTCTTGATCTGCACATGCTTCTGATCTGCGGCAGAACATGGAGAGCGAGAGACAGACAGACAGAGAGAAGGACTTGAAGTGGGTTTTGCTGGATTGTGACGTTCGAGAACGAGGGATTGCGCGAGCGCAGTTCACGTTTATGGGGAGAGGGAGAAGAAGAAGAAGATCTAGGAGAGCAGCAGAAAGACTTGGATGGCGGCGAGGAAAATGAAACTTCTGTCGCGAAAAGGTTTCGTGAACGGAACTCGCTGAGGTCAGCGCGCACGGCCAGCTTTAGGAGAATTTGGGACGAAGAAAATGGGACATGAATTTCTTGGCGACATTGGAGGATTCCCACCGCAACGAATGATTAGAGAGGTCGATCTTGCCGACCGCACGGATTTAATGATTTAGGTTCGAATTGGGTTTTGGATAGGAAACATCTGCACGGGACTAATTGGGAATCGGGGACCGGATCATTTGATCTTAGGATCGGGAATCGGATTGGTGGTCTGATCCGGTCTAATGAAATCGATCACTCAGGGTTTAGTTCATATTTTATTAATTTTTGTCAATAATCAATGAAGTTCACTTAGAATTTAATTCATATTATATTAATTTTTATCTGTGAATTTATGTCAATTAAGTTCATTTAAGGCTTGATTTACATTTACTAATTTTTTAAAGAAATAAAAAAATAAAAATAGTATATGTAGTCGATTCAGTCCGATCCGATTTCTCCTTGGAACCAAGAATCGGACCATTCCTCCTTGGAACCAAAAATCGGATCGCTCAAACACAGATTTCACTTTTAGGAATTGAGAATCGGATAGACACTCTCGGGAACCGAACCCAACTAGCCAATCAGGTACGATTTAGGCGGTTCTCGGTTTGGACGGTTCATTTTGCACACCGCTAGACTAAACGATTAGATTCAATCGGTTAGTGGAATTTGTAGGGGTGTTTAGCGGGTGCTCGGAGATCTCTCTCTGCACCCGAATGCTCGGGCGATTAAAAAAGAAATTCCAAGCGTCGATCTGCGTTGCCCGCCCTTGATTGATGGTACGGGAGGTGAACGCAATGGCGATGCGAGGACGAATGGATCAAGAATTGCGGGTTTCCATCTTTATGATGACCCGGGCGACACGGCACACGATTAGCCGCGCATTGCTCGAACCGGGATGCTTCTTTGGAGTGATGTCCTTATCAAGACGTTTGCCTCGAGCTACATCTGGCCCGTTGCCCACGGGACGGTGTCGTTCGCACTCGGAGCATTAGCCTCTTGGCGCATGTGATCTGTCGGATTATGCAGGTCACACGCGATCCAAAACCGATCGGACGGACTTCGGTCCGTCGTATGCTTTGGGCGAGCGTGATGATGCGCATTGCTGACAGCGTCAGCCACGACCCACCACCACCCATCATCATCCTTCGCGCCCCACCTCCGCCGTCTAAAATCCTCTACTGGCCCAAAGCAGCTCCATCTAAGAAGAGGTGGACTTTGACTTGGAAATGGTGGGGGGAGGGGGGAGGACACGCGAGGCCCCCATGAACTGCGAACAAGAATGAGCGACCGGACGGTTTCTTTTTACCTTTCTTCGCACGAAGTCTCTGTTTGGCAAAGCTTAGAAAAACTGTTCAGTAAATCTAATGCGTGTGTTAAACTGCCGTGTCGGATGCCCGTGAACTTTGTGTCGAATCTACACAGACTCGCCATTTTTGCTTGTCTACATAAAAACCACCAAAAGCCCTGAATTATATCCGTTATGACACATTTACTTCGGACTTTTTTCTTTTGTGACACCAAAAATTCTCAAACTTATATCTGTATGGCATATTTACCTCACGTCAAAATTCTGTCATTGAGAACCATTAAAAATTTGTTTACATGGATGCAAACAGTATTGACATGGCGCCTGTGTGATTTAAACGAAATAAAAATGATGTTGTTGTAGTCGAAAAATCATCTAATGAAACTTTGATGGAGGATAAAGATGTCACATGCGTACAAGTTTGAGATTTATTATGTCACAAGAAATAGTTTAGGATAAATGTGTCACAGTGAGCATAATTTGTAGATTTTTGTTGCATTTTTCCCTTAATTTTAGTACATATGATAATTACCAAATTATTACTCATATTTCGAACAAATTTACCTTTAGTAGCGTACTCGCCCTTCTTTCTTTTTTCTTTTCTTTGTTTTTTCTCTTTTTTTTTTATTTCTCAGTGTCATTCCACAGCATTGCCAATGGATGGCGGAGGTCACTGGCCATAGGCGAGGGTCCGGACGCTCTTGCCTAGATTCGGTGAGGGCATCCTGGCTCTCTCGCTTGGGGCTGGCAACCTTCATTGGCCATCGTCGAGGCCGTGGACAGCGAAGGGAAATAAAATAAAAGAAAATAAAAGGAAAAAAAAGTGGAAAAAGGAAAAAATTCAGTAATTTAAAAAAATTGCAAAAGTTATCCAAGTTCGTGCCAACCGTGCCACGCTAGCGTCCACGTCATTGATTGCCTATCAAAATTGGCCGAAAGGATGACAAATCATCAAAAGATTTAGAACGTAACTAAATTAATCAAATTAATAAGTTTTTAGAACTAAATTGGTATCCGCATGACAGGTTTAGTTAGTTTGTGTTTGTTAATTATCCCCTTCTAATGGTTTAGAATTAACGTGGACTACGATTTCTTCATAACGCAAACCGCACTTGACTATAGCGACGTACTTGACTCCATTGAGGGGTGATCGAGACGGTGGTCACGCACTTGACTCCATCGCCAATGATCGCTACCGCCATAGGTGCGGTTGAGGCATCTATGCCGCACGGTGAGGACCAAGAGGAGAGATCTACAAGAGACACGATCTTCTGGGCGATGAGCGAGCCCACAGATGAGAACACCGCACGAGACGGTCGATCGATCTACATACGAGGGGAGACATATCCTTCAACGTTGAGGCATGTACTGTACACTTTGGAGGGACCCAATGAAGCAAACAGGAAAGTGCAGAGACTGTCGATGTTCCAAAGTCAGGAAACCAGTGCGGTGTTACGTGCTGGAGTTACATTTACTCGTGTGGGCACGGACGGGTTCGCGCGGAGGAGGGCGTGCAACGAGCCACGCTCCTAAATGGACAATAATCTCCAGCTTAATCCTTCACGAACAAATGTTCAGGCGTCAACCTTTTCATCACACCTTTACAGAGCGTTGTATCGGAGAAGCTCTCTCTTGTCCGCTTGATTAATGGATTCACTTTACTAACTTGGTAACGATAAGAAAAGTGTTCGACTTGAGCACATGAATTTGGATTTAACCAAGTATAAAGTTGGATTTGCGCACCTTCTGGCGTGCAAGATGCGAGGTCTCGATACAGAACTCAAGGGCCAAAGTACGAATACCAACAGGTGAATCGAGATATTCAAGTGCATCCCATTGCGAAAAGAAGTCAGCTCCATTCATGTAAAGTAAAGCCAATCGAAGAAGGTTGTATCCTGGCAAAAGCTACAAGAAAATAAAAAGGTTTGAGGGCTCACCATGTTTGATATTGACTTTAAGTTTGATTGGGAGTGGGTTCAGGGTTTCTTGCTTGATCGGCTGGGATTACGTTTAGGTTATCTGTTAACTTGTCTACGCCAACTCTTACTTTACTCCTTGCGGTTAAAGATTTGGCCCTTCTAGAAATAACTCTAGTCTTGGACAAGCAAGAGTTAAAACACGATGAAGACCATGGGATATTATTACAAGCAAGTACTTTCGATTCCTATGACAAAAAAGTTAGGGTTTGGCTGGCCTTGGCGTGCATTCGTGTGAGTCTTGAATCATCTACGTGTACATCCAGAAATAAATATACATTGCTTCCCGGCTGCCACGAAACGGGACTCTACTGTTCATTTTACCTAGCTTTGCTTCGCACCTTACGCAATAAAAGTCTTATCAAAGGAGCCAATACACTTCGAGCTCGAGCCCGACCAAACCCGCATTATTAGTGCTTGAAACTTGATCACTTGAGCTTGATCAAGTATTAAATTTCCTGCTCAAACTCGATTGAATTAGACAAACAAGATACTCAAGCTTGACTCGACTCGACTAGACTCGATTCGACTCCCATCAACTTATATGAGACTTGTATCGATCAACTTTTATTTTTTATTTTTTGCTTAATCTAAATCATGCATGCACTTAAACACTTGAAACTTTCATAATATATAGATGTCATATATTTTTTTATAATTTTGTTCTAAAATATGGATAATATTTTTAATTTTCGCGGGAAAGCAATAAAACTACTTTTTATTAAAATTTTACTTCTAATAAGCAAGCCGCTTGAGGTCAAGCTCGAGTTTAATGAGCTAAAATTAACCTATACGAATATGAAGAATCCTAGAACAGATGAGAGCAAGCTAAGCAACTTCTAGGAGAGAGAGATATTTTATAGTACACTAATTTTTAATCAGATATAGTACGCTACTATGTAAATGTAGAGCTTTAAAAAAGTGAAATTTAATTAAATTGGGTAAACTCGATAGGGACCTCCCCCGGTATTTCTCCTTTAATTTGTTCTGGTAGAACAATCCCCATTGGTTGAACGTGAATCACTTGCAATAAGTCCAAAGTTCCCTTTCTTCGTACACTTCTGAAATCCCTTTTGTAAGCCGTTCTTACATTACTGCGGTGAAGCGCCAAAAATGGGCAATCTTCGAAAATCCAAGGGTGCAACTTAGAAAGGATTTGGCTATCCATAGTTGACTGCACTATCCATACGTTATACGATGCGTACAGAAGACAGCTAAACGATGAGGGCCTATCAACTTAGAAACCCTTCAAAACCGAAACCAATGGCATCTGGAGTCGCTGATCCAACTGTTACTTTTGTCCTGGCCATATTATTTCTTGGGTATGATCTGGAGTCATAGGTAAACGCAAGAGACAACCAAGATGTAGACAGTATTATACATTGATGATGATACTGTGCATCGTATACGCCCGACACGAGAAAGTTACTTGCGCTTGTTTTGATCTGCTGTCCTCGTAGGACTTCTAGAATGGAGTTACCAATGACATCTCGAGCTGCTGATCCAACTGTTACTTTTGTCCTTACCAATTAGTTCTTAGATATAACCTGGAGTCAAAGGTAAACGCAAGAGACAACCAAGATGTGGACAGTATTATACATTGATGATGATACTGTGTATAGTATATGCCCGACAAGAGAGTTTCGTGCGCTTGTTTTGATCGCCGTTCTTGTAGGACTTTTAGAAAGGAGTTCGATGTTACCACAGCAGATGGAGACGTGATACTAACGACAAGTATGAAGCACCCAAAACTTTAGAGATAGGTATGTAAAAGAGTTCAGCAGTGAAATCAAAGAGATTGGTCTGAGAGAGAGAGAGTAAATTTATGAAGTGCAGCACGGTCGTATGCAAAATCCTGTTCTTGTTGACAGCACATTATGATAGCACCTCCAGCGCAAGAGTAAATAATGTAAAAGGGGATTTGTTTTTTTTTTTTTATAAGAATTTGCATTTAGGGGGGGTTTTCTTCATTTTATTAATGAGTGCCCTGGGACTTTTTTTAAGCATCCAAATGAATTTCAATTTTTAAAGGTTATATTCCATATCGAGATTTGCATAATCGATATTTCAAACTTTAGACTTATACTTTAAAAAGTATTCGATAAAATATATCTAATACGCTTGATGACATTACTTTTTCTTTCATCGTTGTCTCACATTTGATATAATGACCCAACTTATTTTGCATGGACCAATCCCTCAATAAAAAGTACTCAACAGTACGCACAATTATCATATATACAATACGATGATAAATTGGAATTGACGTTTACTTATGAATCACTTAGCATGGCTACTCCCATATCACGTGGGGCTTTCAGATGTTAAATACCCTTACTTAAACAACTGATGTCTATTGAACAAACATAACACCAGCACGTGTAGTGTTGAAATGGTCAAATTTCAGTTTTACATGTCTTCAATGATGTAGTAGTGGAGTCCTAGTTTGTAGGGGTTTGTTTCTACACGTTTTAGTTAGTGGGATATGTTAGTGGGTCTTTGTTATTGTTTTCCCGTTGTTATTTTCTTGTTGAGTAGTTTTCAATGTTATGCCTATTTAATAGGCTTGTGATCTGTTGAGTAAAATGTACGTGAGTTTTTCAGCAGCAATATTTTTGTGTGTATCCTCTTCTACTCTTTGCTCTCTTTAGAGGTTATTGAACCATACTTGCCGCTTGTTCTTTTTCAACAACTCCATCAACCCATGTCGAGGCACGATACTTCCCTTACTCAATGTGTGATCTGGGCCTTTTATGTTCTCTCCGCCTTCCTAGGAGCTTGCTAGAAGTTGCACCTTATTGAAGTCCCCTCATCCTTGGATGAACTTCGAGCCTAGTCTATACACGAACCACAAATCTCTTGGAGGAGCTCCTACTTCTATACAATTTGTAACGATTTGCTTCATTCCACGTCGGTCAAGCCCCTCAAAAAGGGGTATTTAAAGTAACGACACAAGGAGATGGTCCTTAGGGGTCGGTGTTTACTTATGAATCTCTCCACGTGGTATCTCCCACCCGATCTGATGTAAGACTTTCGAATGTTGCATTAGAAGTTTCTTCTAGCAACATAAAACCCTGATTCCGTGGAAGAGGTAGGTTTCAAAACTTTCGTTTTCCGCGTGTTGGGTTCTGTATTTTCTCAAACTCTATTTCGCTATGGCTGTGAGCTTTTAGCCTCGTTGATTCTTTGGGCTTTATGCTCAGTTAAATTAATCCATAGAAAAAGGGCCTCTTGGCAGAACTGCTCCCTCATCTTCTGGGGCGAAAGAGAGGAACCACCTAGACTACCCCTTTTGGCGTAGTTTATTTGACCTTTTAGGATTACTAGCACGTTAGAATTCTTTCCTAAAGAATCTCTGGTAATATGTCAATTGTGTTAAGTTTTCAATGGACAATATATGCTACCAAAATAGAGATAGAGCTATCGTAAAGTTCAATCATTCCATCTATGCCAAAGCTGGGGCTACCCAATTAGCACATGTATAGTGGCCTTTCTATCACAATGCTGGACGATTCAAAAGAAGCATTCCGCGACAGGATTGTCCATGTTGACTTTATGGGCAATGTACACTCTACACCTACTCCTCACACTTTTGGGATTGGATTTACCTAATTGCACTAGTGCACATTGTTGCCCAAAAGTCCTCTTTCTTGCTGTGATTGTCCATGTTGACTTTAGGGGCAACCAGAAGAATATTAACTTGAAGTGAGTAAAATCAAGTGTCTTCAAGGGCTTACGACATGTGCTTCACCTTTTTCTAAAGAAGGAACTTCTGTATGGGAGAGATTCATTATATATGTAAAGTTCGAGTTTATTGTAATTTAATATGATCACGCAACATGTTTAATTTGTACGAAAATCATACTTATCCACCCTTAATTTGATTCAGTAAGAGAGTTGTGAAATAAAAACCCCCAAATCAAGGTACATAAGGCCGCTTGTGTAATTTTTACAGTGATGTATGCTCTATTTTTCCCATTTTTAACTAGTACAAAAATCGAGAACAAATTTGTCTTAATCTATCATTTCGAAGAGAGGTTTTCAAAATATCATTCTTTCAAATATTGAAACGGAAGGAAAGAAACATAATATTTAAAGCGAAAAGTATCAAGGAAGTCCTAAATCTATTCTATTGTTATTAATTCAGTCTTAAACATTTTAATCGGACCAATTTAGTCCTAAACTTTTTGACATTGGTACCAATTGAGTCCATCTGGCAAATTTTGATTAGAAATCGCTAATGTGGCTGCTGAGTATCTTACATGGCATGACCGATGTTGACATGAATATTTTTAATATTATTTTTATATTTTTTTGGTTTTTTTCTTTTTTATTTTTCTCTACTCTTTACTTCTTTTTTTTTGGCTAAGGGCCGTCGGCCCTCGCCGGCACTAGGTGAGAAATATTTTTACTGTTTACGAAAATGTTTTGACATATATTGTGGTCGATAACGAAATATTTCCTCTTGACAAAAAAAATGAAATATTTACTATTAACTAATTTAAACGATATAAATGATCTTCCTCTTGACAAAAAAAAAACAAAATATTTACTATCAACTAATTATTTTAAATAATATAAATGATGGATTTTAGGAAAATGTTTTTGAATAATTCATTTTTTGCGAAACAAATGAAGCCTTAAAATAGTTTATCATTTATATGCCTTGCCCAATTATCTATTTTTCTTTTCTTTACTTTTTCCCGTGATTTTCATCCCTTCACCACGCATTTTCCCAACACATGTTTCTAATGAATTTTGCAGATTGAGTGATTTGATTAGAAGTGAAGGCGATCTAACAAAAAAAAATCGAAAGTGGACGCCAATGTAATCTACTCATGGAAAACGAAAAACCTCAAGGGAGATCAACTTTATAATAAAAGCGAGGAAAGATCGAGTTTAAGAACACCGAAGTGCAGATGACCACGTTCAACCCAACCGAGCGAAGGGCGAGGCGACCAAGGTGTAAACGACCACAGACGCGGACCGAATCAAGGAACCAAAATGAGCACACGGGATTCAAGGACACGCAAGATATACGTGGTTCTACTTGCTTACAAACATCTGGGGAGGGAATAGAGCAGAGCCGATTGTTCTGCGTCTGCCACTGTCCCATTACACGAAGAGTGCCAAAGAAGGATATGCAGAACCAGAAAGAAGGACACGTTAAAGCAATCTCGAGGGTTTGTGGCTGCCAAGGTCTAACCTAAATGAACCAGAATTGTGAGTATGTAGGAGCCGAATCAGGTTAGCATCTGCCTAACCTAAACCCTGATTCTACTTCTTCCTATCAACTCTCTCCTACAATTTCCCAACTGAAAAACTGAAAGTTCGGCTCTCTAGGAAGTAGCTGAACCAACCCACTAATTATATATTGCCTACAAGTTCGGCTCTTCAAGGAAATAGCTCAACATGCAGGAACTTTCCCGCTCATATTTCTGTTCCCTATGGACCATGCCGGTCAGCTAAGTTTCATTTCCTAGCACCCCGATTACAGGATAATTTCTTCTTTACACTCGCGTTTATTGCACCGGATTGATCGCCGCCATTGGCTTTGTGGATTTCACATGAATCTCATGGAGATCTATTGAAAATAATGGTCATGATGAGCTCGATCCAGTGGACTTAATTTCAAGCGAGAAGCTTTCTAATTACAGGATAAAATCGAGTGTTGTTGTTTCGACAATACGTCATGTTCTCGTACACTGTAGTTATTGCGTGATTCGAAATATCAGATCTCACAAAATCAACGGTCCACATGAACCTTTCATCACATAATTAACAGTTATGATAAATTAGATCCGGTAGTCTCGGATTCAGGCAAGAATTCCCCTGATTACAAGATTAAATACCAAATATTATTGTCTCAAGAGTGTGTTTGTTCTTGTACATAGAAGTTATTACGCGATCTCAATAATTTTTCAGATGGGTATAAATTCAGTTTGATGTACAAGAGAAATATTAATGTTAATTGAGTGGCGGTTATGAACTACATAAGCTTTTGCCTTACAAATTGTTGAGATGCTTTTATTAAGCTTTTGCCACTAGGTTTTTTTCAGTGTACTCTGAACATCCTAAGTTTTTTTTTTTTTGTTGGGATTGTCCTAGGATAAACCACTAAACATGTCACATGAAGGGGCTCCTAACTTGCGGTTTCTATGTATTGCCACATTTTTATTACCTTGCCAAATGCAAATTTAATCTTACCTTCGTTAAAGCTGTCTTCACCAAACAATCCGATCGAGCTTATCGAAATTTCTCATATCGAACATGTTGATCTATCGTGACTTTCGTTATCGAACCTTCTTTACAGTGTCGTGATTAGGTGGCACGTTGATTGTACCTATCGAGAGAATATTGCACAGATTAATCTACGAGAGTTATGTAATTGACCGAACTAACTAGATACGCAAATTACACAAGAAATGGTAGTCTTTTAGTGGGACTCAATGTGGGTTTGACGGATTATTTGCAGACGAACTATGGGCCAATTGTTCTTTTTGAAGTTCTCACTCATTAATTCCTCCTTACCAAAATGCCTGCCTAAATTCTCAACCTTATGCTTGCAAGAAAAATGCGCCATTTCCAATCTCTCTCTCTCTCTCTCTCTCTCTCTCTCTCTCTCGATTACATGGCGAACCTCCCAGATCATCTTGTCTGGACACTCCTCTTCCTTCTATTCCTCTCACTCTCGCGCACGTCTTCGTCTACCTTCACACTCTTTGATGTCCTAGACTTTGGCGCCGACCCGACTGGGGCGGCCGACTCAACCCAAGCCTTCCGCGATGCGTGGACGTCGGCATGTGGCCGTGGCGACATCTTCGCAACCATTCTAGTGAGGAGTGGGAGCTACCTGCTTGCGCCGGTGCGATTTGGAGGCCCTTGCAAGAGCAGGCACGTGAGCATGAGGATGAGAGGCGCGACGCTGGTGGCTCCTCCGGACTACAGAGCCCTCGGCCGCGGCTCGAGCTGGTTGAGCTTCAATGGGGTCTCGAACGTGTCCTTCCACGGCGGGGTTCTTGATGCCAAAGGACCGTCTCTGTGGGCCTGTAAGGATTCCGGCCGCGCCTGTCCTGACGGAGCCACGGTAACGTACTTCAACTTCTGCACCTTCAGAGATCGGTTCGATTCTAAAGTTGGGTTGGTTTTTCCTTTTCCCCTTCGGGCCAAAACTTTTTTCATGTCCAGCCGCCAATGAAAAGTTAATTTTATGCTAGGATAGGGTGGTATCAGCACACGTCTCATTAATGAGAAAAACATTTCAGATCACATGTCAATCACACGTCTATATAGGGTAATTTACGTCACTCTTATGATATACATACTAACCATTTTTTTGGGCTTGAATTTGGAAACTTACATTTTATTGGTCGATTTCTTCACATGACACTACCCAATGTTGCTCTTATTAATATTTATTGATCCATTAATTTGTGGAAATTCTGAAAAGATCCGATTTAGAAAGTAATTCGACATTTTTATAGGAAGTTTTGAAGGAAAAAGAAAAGGCAAGAGGCTACCTGTGGTACTCGGCTTTTCTTAGGCCCCTCCACTTAATTAGACAACAAGGACACATATCAGAGCAACCGTAGTTATACGACCTACCATGAAGGCGCCACCATTATCGTGTTGCTCAGCTACAAAACTTCGACTGTTGTACATCCTCCACCCTCTCCTCTGTATCTACCGTCTTCTCTCCAAAACAGATTGTCAGTCGCTTAGCCACCTACTTGTGCCCGTTGTATATCATACATTTCTAGATCATCCCCTCTTTAATCTCTCTCTCTCTCTCTCTACTGGATGCCTCCACATCTCGGTTGCAAGATCTCCTTTACATTTGGAGATCTCATGCGTGCGCCTTTCTTAGGAGCACGGTCAAAGGTTGTAGTCATCCGCGATGGCTATTAGTAGTTTTTTCCATCAACGATGGTGAGGGTGTAGGTAGAGAGCTGTGATGTCATATAAAGCCAGCCCATTCCAAATAGGACACGCTCCTAAAGAGGTACTTTGAGCAATCACACAAAACGGTGATCATTTGGAAATGAATTCACATGAATAACATCACAAGGTCTTACCCATTGGATGCGGAATTTGAGATGCTAAAAAGTCGCCCACTTAAATTTGTGTTGGCATGTACCACATAACGATACTTCCCCTATTCAATATATGATTGGTCCTACCCCATTTATCATTCTAAAAAGCTATGAAAAGTCACCCTTCGTTCAAACCCCCTCACCCGGCATTTAATCTCCACACCCTTGTCAAATCAGGTTTGAGCTTAGTTTGTTCACAAATCATACACCAACTGAAGAGGATCCTTATCAGATACCATTATAACGATACGACTGATTTCATATGGGATAAGTCCCCAAATGAGTATATTAAGTGATGACAAATTGAAAATGGATCATCCTTGCGAATAACATTAGAATGCCTCATCCATTTCGATATGCAACTTGGATGTTAGAGATGTGTTGCGGTGCTTAGGTTGGAAGAGGAAAAATAGAGAAGGGTTTTATTCTAGTACATTATTCATTTGGAGATTTGACACTTAGCATAACTCTAATTGAAGTCTCACGGGAAATCGGGTGGTCCTCAGTACTGGGAAGTACAGCGTTGCTTAGGTAGAATGGGGAGAGAATAGCTTTGTTTAAATAAGTATTGCATGCGCCCGATGCATGTGAGCTCACTTTATCTCAATCATCAGATCATGTAGATTTCATGTAGGGCCCATATGAAGCACAACAAAATTGAAATTGATGACATGTTGTGCCATCAACTTATAATATGGAGATATTATTTCTTCACTCTCTTTTTTCGGTGGCTAAGAGGTGATTTCTTCACTTTTTTGTTCTATTTCTTTTTTCTTCTCCTAGAGCTAGTACCATCACGTGGGCTCAATTTTTCAGAAAATTCACACGCTTGATGAGACTTGCAAGCTTGTCAAACTACGTATTAGCGAGCGAGCTTGAGCTTAAGCTTGACGCGATTGAGTATTCGAGTAGCTCTAGCGTTTTAGTTCAACTCGAAATCAAATGAGTCAATATCGAGCAATCATAAAGCACCTTCAATCAAGCCGTAATGTGAGTGGTGGAATGGACCTGCTTGCAAGTAAATATTCGGATTTATTAGAAGAAATGAAAAGCTTTATAAGCATATGCAGCATATGCTTAAGCGTCTTCAGTTCTTCCAGAATTGGACTTACTTCCCTCATCAATGGCAGAGAGATAGGGATATTTTTCCTCTGCAGTACCTGTAAGGAAAATATTGTGGGTGCATTTGGATCTTATCTTGAGTACTCAGTGATCCAAACTTTATAAATCGCCCTTTCTATTGGAAATGTACCCTGAATTAAACTTGTTTTCACTGGCTGTTCTAATATGCAGACACTGAGCTTCACCAACTCTAACAACATCAGGATAAAAGATCTAATGTCCATGGACAGCCAAATGTTCCACATCTCCATAAACAGGTGCCGGAACGTTCGCATTCTAGGGTTGAGAGTGAAGGCTGACGGCAACAGCCCCAACACGGATGGAATCCATGTCCAGCTCTCTACGAATGTCTTGATTCTTCGCTCGGACATCGCCACTGGGGATGATTGCATCTCGATTGGCCCGGGTACTCAGAACGTGAGGATCCAAGGCGTTAGGTGTGGCCCTGGTCATGGCATCAGGTATGACTCGTAGGAGTTCCCCGGGTGCATGGATCGAATCGATCTAGTCTTCTAAGAGAATCACGATCCTGTTTCAATATATCGATTCTTCGCTGTATGCAAGTATATTGTTGACATGAGAGATATATAGGAATCATATAACAGATCCTTATCATTTATCCGAAAGTTCATAAGATTGCAGGATCGTAGAATAGGAAACAACAAAGAAAGAGTTCTATGTTCGAGTATGTTCAAATTTTCATATTTAGTGATTCGATGATTCGATGAATGTACGAAATCTCTGGTGAAAAGGATTATGTGTATTTAATGATAAGCCCAGCACTCAAAGTGTATGAAATTTCTTGAAGTACAATTTCCACTGAAGATGGTCAGTGCATCATATATTTTATTATTTCCTTTTATAATTTCAGTATACTTTCTTGGTTGCAGCATAGGAAGCCTAGCAAGAAGTGAGAATGAACCCGGAGTACAAAATATCATAGTGAAAAACACCACTTTTCAAGGTACCCAAAATGGATTAAGGATCAAATCATGGGCGAGGCCTAGTAATGGATTTGTGCAAGGAGTCCATTTCATCAATGCTAGGATGATCAATGCCCATAACCCCATCATCATTGACCAGAATTACTGTCCATATGACAGCCAAACTTGCCCCAGCCAGGTGATTCATCTCATGTACGCAATCTTTTCCTCTTGACGAGTTTTATGTCCTGATTCTATCTTATGATCTGAGAATGACAATCGCGACAAATAGGAGTCGAGCGTGAAGATAAGTGACATTCTATATAGAGGCATCCAAGGAACGTCCGCCACGCCCGTTGCCGTAAGGTTCGACTGCAGTGCCGAGAACCCGTGCACCAGGATACAAATGAGGAATGTGTACTTGACGAGCCTCGATGATGAAGTGACTCGGTCATCTTGCGCAAACGCGAACGGGGAGGCATTAGGTACAGTTCAACCAAGAAGCTGCCTCTATGAGAATTCGTAGATCTTTGCTCAGCCAGTATGGGAATTCATAGCATAGAACTTTGACTTTTACGACTATGACAGGAAAACTGAAAACACAGTTTCGTCACTTTCTTAAGTTTACTTCATAGTTTTGAAATCAAATAGATCTAACTTAAACAGCAATTGAGAAAAAGAAAATAGCATTGATAATCCCATGTTGAAAGATCTTCCTTTGATAAAATGGACACTCGGTTGATATACAAGCGGTGCAATCTTATATTTCAATCTCATGTGATCATTGTTCTCACTATATTACATAGTCAAAGCATGCACTCACCCATCAAAAGAGCACCAACGATCAGCACCTGCTTCTTCACTTGCACAGCAAAATGTCGGCAATCCGGGTAATGTTCTCCTTAGTAAAGCCATACTTGTTGAATGTGTCCAAATAATGCCCGCTGGCACCAAACTCATCCACTCCGACCACCACGCCCTCTCGTCCCACGTACTCCCTCCACCCAACTGGCGACCCAGCCTCCACGCTCACGCACTTGACCAAGTTCGAGGGCAACACCTGCTCCTTGTACTCCCTCGGTTGCCTGTCAAAGAGGTGCCAGCACACGAGCGACACCACCCTGACCCTCCTCCCTGCCTCCCTCAACCTCCTTGCGCTCCCCTCGCGGAGGCAAAGCTCCGATCCCATGCCAATCAATATTATCTCGGGCATCTGCTCCCCTGAGTTGTTACTGATCGTATAACCGCCCCGTTTGACCGCGTCCATTGACGTCCCTGTGAGATTTGAAGCTACTTTCTGCCAAGACAGTGCAATGAGGCTAGGAGTAGCCCGGTTCGCCACGGTGATCTTGTAGGCCCCAGCAGTCTCGTTCCCGTCGGCCGGTCTGAAGACTAGGTGGCGTGGGATGGCACGGAGTCCAGCAAGCTGCTCCACTGGTTGGTGTGTAGGACCATCCTCCCCTAGTCCAATAGAATCGTGGGTCATGATGTAGATCACTCCAGTGTGGCTTAGAGCAGCAAGCCGGATAGTGTTCTTCATGTAGTCTGAGAATACAAGGAATGTGGCTGCGAATGGGATGAGTCCACTTCCATGCAAAGCAATGCCATTTGAAATGCCCCCCATTGCATGCTCTCAAATGCCATAACGGATGTTACGATCCCAAGGAGAGCTTGGCAGGAAGTCGTCATAATTGTGGAGATAAGCTTTGTTGGAGGTTGCAAGGTCCACACTTCCACCAATCAACCCAGGAAGGACCTTAGAGAGCTGGTTTAAGCACTCTCGGAGTATCCACGTGTGGCATCCACTGGATCAGACTGTGACCACCTCTGTTTAGACAGTTCAGTGATCATGTTTTAGAGTTATAATCACTGTAGCCCGGCATTCGAAAGAAGAAAGTTCATAAGTGTAGTGAAGCCACGAAAGAGTCTACTAGAGAGAACCACTTAATCAAGATAAATCGGTGTGCATCCCTCAATACAATACTTAAAGTATATAATGAACACTGTAGCACTCATGAGAACTCGTTGATTTAGAGGGTAAACCCAAACAGTAAAACAACCAAAGAGACGGGTGAGGCCAAGTAGCGGTTCAATTACCAGGAGCGAGTTTTCCCAACCAGGAAGCAGACCCCCACTAAGAAGAATCTGAAATTCTGTTGCCTCTTGGGGATATTTGATCTGGTAAGAGTAAAGGTTGGAGAACCATTCTTTTTCCAGTCTCTCCCCAAGATCTGCTTGCTTAAGCATCTCCCTGCATCAAATGAGTAGTTTATTTGTGTTAGGCTTAGATATATCCCCAATCCCATCCTTTTTTTGGGTAAAGCGTAATGCTAGAAATAGCTCCAAATTAAATTGAAAATTAAAAGAAACCTGTATATCATAGGGATGACATGGAAAGGCTCTCTATCAGTCCAGTTAACATTTTGTCTCATGTTGTTTACATCATCTTCGCTGAAGGTTCCATGATGAGCTTTTGATGTCCCCTCTTTTTTAGACAGTTTACCTATCAGGGATTTCACCTGAAGTAAGCAGACAATGACAAAGGCTTGATCTTCAGTGAGATCAACAAAATGGTTTTACGATTGCTAAAATAGGAACAAGCTCTAAAGTGACAGATCACAGCATTCCAAATTCCAAGGCATGACTATTACTAACCCTGATGAAAGTGGGTTTCTCTGTCTCATTGAAAGCAGAAAGAAGTGCATCCTTGAATGGACCCATATCAGCATATACGTTGTCAACTGTGATTGTATGCCAACCAAGAGCCTTGAACCGAGCAGAGATATCTTCAGAAAAAGCAGGCGTGGTTGGTCCATCGACAGTGCTATGATTACCATTATAAATCAGTGTAAGCTTGTTGAGCTTCCAGTGACCAGCCAAGGACGCAGCTTCATGGGCTATTCCTTCCATTGCACATCCATCCCCCATTATGCACTTCCATTGCACATCCATCCCCCATTATGCAATACCTATATTTCAACAGTAAAGTTACCAACAATAATCATAACTACACGGTTTCTCATAAGCTGTCACAGAGAACCAGTTTGTTCAACTCACGTTTGGTGATCAACAATGACAGCATCAGGTTTATTAAATCTAGCGGCTAGGTGAGCTTCAGCCAAGGCAAGACCTACTGCATTTGCTACACCTTGTCCGAGGGGGCCTGTAATCACAGTTCACAACCACGCGAATATACAAGTGAACAAAAACTTGAAGAAAGAACTCAGCTAATGAAACTAACCAGAGACATAGACAATCTAAGTGAAGACTTCTACAGTACATAATGGACCAAAGACCAGATTCGTTTCCTTTATTAACCATCTTTCCTGTCTAAGAGGATAAATGTGCCCACAGATGTCCAAAGAAAAGAAAAAGCCAGAAGCAATGATTTGTAGGACAGATAACAAGTGCTTGAACTTCCACAATTAAGTCAATTCTAATATTTTAAGTCTATTATGAAATCAATATGCCTCATTTCTGCAGCTTTTTTCGAGTAAGTATCATATGGACAAATGCGCCCAAAGATGTCCAAAGAAAGGAAAAAGCCAGAAGCAATGATTTGTAGGACAGATAACAAGTTCTTGAACTTACACAGTTGAGTCAATTCTGCTATCTTGAGTCTATTATGAAATGAATATGCCTCATTCCCGCTGATTTTTTCAAGTATCATGTGTTTCCCTCTCCCAAGTCTCACATGGTAATAAAACTCCAACTCCAGTTATTTTTTTTATTTCGAGTTGCACAAGAGAAAATTGAAAACTGAACATTCCAGTGGTGACTTCAATGCCACTGGTAACCAAATTCTCTGGATGTCCAGAAGTCCTACTGCCAAGCTGGCATAAGCGCTGAAGGTCTTCTATCTGGAGAAGAAATGTTCCTAAATCAAGCAGATAAAATGTTCGCAACTAGCCTCCTAAGCTAAGATTCCAGAGACCCTAATCTAGACTTAGGTAAAGTTCCAGACGCTCGAACAGGGTAAGAAGAGAGTATTGCAAGTCCAATCTTTCAAAGGATGTAATTCTAGTCGACAAAAAGCTCCCACCAAAAAAGTTAGACAAATCAAGGGTAACAGAAACTACGTGGACGAAACATTTTCATTTAGATCGGAGAGAGCTTCATAAGTATTTTGCATCTTAAGTGAATGTAAAGAAGAAACTTCTTGCACAAGAGCTGCGACTCTGCTCATTAGCACTCCTATATCATTAAAAGTTTCTCACATAGCAAACTAACAACACCATAATCGTCCAACATCAAGCCCAAAAGTTCAGCTTCAAAGGCCCAACTCACGATCATCGTCAGAACAAGTGCCAACAACTAAATGAATAACCAGCAGAGCAATAACTGAATG
Organism: Syzygium syzygioides; assembly: GCA_031216285.1. Lineage (NCBI taxonomy): Eukaryota > Viridiplantae > Streptophyta > Magnoliopsida > Myrtales > Myrtaceae > Syzygium > Syzygium syzygioides. The sequence goes on along the minus strand of CM062251.1, from coordinate 2,949,767 downwards.
CAGTTTTACGCACAATTCGTTCTCGAGACTTAAAGCAAACATATGACATCCTCTGAACTGGGCAAACGAAAAGTTCACAAATTGAACAACGGAACATTTACAGACCTGAACAGACTCAAACCCAGCGAGATGGAGACAAACGTACTGAAGCAAGTACCCGTGCCCGGCACTCAACACAAACCTGTCCCTGTTGAACCACTTGGGATTCTTGGGATTATACTTCATCACATGCCTGTACAACAAGCACACAACCCCGGCCATCCCGAGCGCCATCCCGGGGTGTCCCGCCTTCGCATTCTGGACCGAATCCACGATCAGCATCCTAACATTGTCCACGCATCGCTGTCAACCAGGTTCTGGAACGATTCATCGCCCAATTCCTCGAGTTTGTCCTAATTCAGATTGGGAATCTCTCTCTGGTAAGCCTTCTTGAGCTCCTCTGTCCATGAGGCCTTGTAGTCTCTGGAGAGAGAATTGGGTTGAGCAGTTGGGTTAGGGTTTTGGGTATTGAGCGAAGTGTAAGCGATGGGTTTAGCAGAAATTTTGCTCCTTCTGTAAGTACAAAAAGATGGGTAAGGGTTATAAAGGAGCGATGAGATCGCCATGGACGAAAGCTGGTTCCTTTATCTCGGATTGTGGCTGAAGCAGAGGAAGTAACCGAGAGATGTTGGCTTGGAATCACCATGGAAGTGCGGATGAAGCTTGGACAGATCAGGGCGCTTATATAAACCGCCATTCATGGAAGATCGACCGACTTCCGAGAGATCCAGGTGGCTTTCGCGGATGCGAGCTTTGACTGATCGAAAAACGCTGGTGGTGGGTTTTTGAGTTTGGAAAGAGAAACGAAAGAAAATCTTCACAAGTACGTGGCGGGCATGCAGGACACAGGAAAAACAGGGGTGGGGTGGCTCTGTAATTTTACGTACATTCAACCTGTTTCTTGATTCGCTCCATTTGGAAAATGAAAGGTAAAAGATGAATGCCAGTGAGTTTAAAGGTCACAAATACGAATAGAGTTTCATACATAATGACCCGACGGTGGAATTCCGATGCCATTGGTGGAGGACGGTATAATAAGCTCTTGTTCCTCTACAAAAATGTATGTTGGATTGGTCGAGAAAGCAGTTGATATCATGTAAAAAGTGTACTCAGTATTTATATACCAGAGTTCTTCACTTGTGAGAAGACAAAAGGAACAGACCGAAAACAAGAAAATACAATTGCTTCTTGAAATAAACGATTTCGTGCATGAGATTTACTTGGCAAGTAACAGAAAGAAAGAATCTAAGACATTTCCTTTCCTAAGAGATGGGAAGAGGGGCACCGTTCCAACCACTTAGGCACTCCAGCAGTGGATCAATCAATTTTCCAGCACAAATCGCAGTGAAGACTTTGTCGATGTCCTCACCGGGTGATATCACATCCTCGCCTGTGAGCAGGGAAGTCCCCAGCTCTTCCCTCACCAGCTTGTACAATGGATACGACCTGCATTCCTTGATTTCGTTGGGGATGGCGAGGCTGCCTTTCTCGTATTGGGCTCGAACACCCTCGACGTCCTTTGGCAACTGGGCCTTGAGCTCCTCCTCAAAAGCCCCGATCTTTTGGAAGATCGAGGTGCTCGGGTTCATCTCGCTCTCGCCGTTCACCAGCGCCTGATCAACTAGGACTTGTCTCAGTTTCTGCATCAGCGGGTAAGTGGCACTGCAGGGGTCATCGGCATAGGCAAACACGTGCTCGCGATCGACCACTTTAAGCAGGTCCCTCTCGCAGAAGTGAGACGGGTGGAGCTCGCCATTGGCGCCCACTGTCAGGACTTTCCTGGCCACCCTGCCGACCGTGTTCTTCACCGTGCTCTTCAGGTTCTGCTCCAAATGCCTCAGGTCAACCGCCTGGCACAGAGCAACCAGGAAAGTGGAAGACATGAGCTTCAATATGTCGACTGCCTCAGCGGTCTTCCTCGACGAGATCAGGCCAAGGGAGTTGACATCCTGGTTGTGCTGCTCCGCACTCTGGACATGGTTGGTAACGGGATTGGCAAGGAATTGGAGCTCCGAGCAGTACGCCGCCATGGCAATCTCGGCACCCTTGAAGCCATAGTCAAGGCTAGGATTGCGCCCACCTGATAGATTTGAGGGCAGCCCATTGTTGTAGAAGTCGTTGACAAGCTCCGAGAACTGCGCAAACATGAGCTTCCCGATGGAAGCAATTGCTAGGCGAGTGTTGTCCATGGAGACACCAATCGGGGTCCCCTGAAAGTTCCCGCCATGCAGGGCCTTGTTCCTCGAGACGTCAATGAGTGGGTTGTCGTTAACCGAATTAATTTCCCTCTCGATCATCTTGGTTGCTGCTCGGATTACCTCGATCTGGGGCCCTAGCCACTGGGGAGATGTCCTGAGAGCGTACCTGTCCTGCTTTGGCTTCTGAAGTGGATCCATCTCATGCAATTTTTTAGCAGCCTTCACATAAGCACTTCCATCCAAAATATGCTCCATTATAGCTGCAGCCTCAATTTGCCCAGGATGGTGCTTCAATTTATGCGTCAAGTGGTCTGTAAACTCCGGCTTCCCCTGCATCACCTCGGCAAAGATCGCCGACAGGACCTCTGACAGGACCGCAAGTATGTTGGCATCGAAGAGGACTATGGAAGCCAACCCGGACCCGACCGCCGTGCCGTTCACTAGTGCCAACCCTTCCTTGGGCTGCAGCTCAAAGAAGCCCGAATCGATCTCGGCAAGCCGGAATGCCTCGACGGCATCCAGGGATTTCCCATTGGGCCCGACGGCCTTGGAATTGGGCCGGCCTGTCAGGAGCCCGGCGATGTAGGAGAGCGGGACCAGGTCGCCCGAGGCGGTGATGGTGCCCCTGAGGGGCAGGCACGGGGTGATGTTGTGGTTGAGGAACTTGGTGATGGCCTCGAGGATCTCGAACCTGATGCCGGAGTAGCCCTGGAGGAGGGTGTTGACCCGGACCAGCATGGCGGCTCTGGTGGAGGATTGAGGCAGGGTATGGCATGACTCCGTGCCGTTCCCGAAGACCCCGGCATTCAAGAACCTGTTCCAGTTTCAGAAACTTTCATTAGACAAAGGAACTCTCCCAGTTCTTGCTAAGTGCAAGATTTGCAGTTCAAGGTCTCGCTCAAAGCAAAAACTCTCTTTCAAAAGTTACTGTTTAGTGCAGTTGGTTATGCATCGTGACTGTCCATTATCATCTACATTAACTTCGCGAGTAATTACAGAGACTCTTCTGCATTAAACTTGCAGCCGTGTGAAGTGAATACAGGGGAGAAGACAAACAAGGCAGGACTGAATACGACTGCTAACAGATTTTTCAGGCCAGATTTTAACTCTTGAGCTTTTTGTTGCGGCACGCGAGGTGCGACAGCTACAGAGACGAATTTTGTAATAATTATATATATGCAAATAAATGATACAAGAATATTGATAAGTATAGTATTTAGTCGTCCTAATAAATAACATATATATACTACGTTTGATGAGTATCCACCACTTAGACGGCAATACACTGACACATGATAGTTAAGGATGAGCCTATTTATTATTTATTATGTCCAATCCATCCTTTTAATTTGGCCGGTCCATGCAGTTTGAATTGGAAGGCACGAGTCAAGTGAAAAAAAAACCGATTTGCTACAATGAAAAGATATATATTTGGTAAAACAATAGTGGAGCATCTACCGACAATTTATCTAACAAATAGGGTTGGCAAAAAAGTTTGGTGCAAACTGAACTGAATATCAAACGGAACCATATATTATGTTCCTCCTAGCACCAACAAAATTCCAATTGGATTGGTGGCTCCATCATTCAGTGTCGTGCCCCCCATCTAAAGTTGTGGCCACTTACAGTCCTCACATGTTACCAAGTCTAATAAATGACACCTTTTGTCACATGACTTTGAGGTAGTTGTCACTAGTCAAACCATAAATGATACCAATTTTCAAAACAACCAAGTTATTTTCACCATCATTATTATTCCTCGCTCCGAATTCTCCGCCCCCCTTTTTGTCGTTATTCAGAAATCGAAAGAAAAAAGTTCATGAAAAATCTGAGTTGCAAATGAAAATAAAATGGAGAAATCATTAATACTGATAGTAAATTAGTTCTCGACAAGAACAAGAATACGCTAGTTAAAAATTGCCCTGCAGATAATTTTGAAAAAGAAATAAAAAAAATCTTGTAAAAAAGAAAAGAAAATAAAAATAGCCACCTAAGCTTTAATGACCCTCCACCTATTGGTGAAGAAACCGGTGAAGTGGATCCCTGGTAAGCCACCTACCTTATCCTTTTACGTACTTACCACCTTTAAATTATTACATACATATATATATATACACATATATAGATCACAAGCAATATCCAATCATAAATTTGACCCATTATTAATATTATATTTGAAATTGAGTAATTTAATCATTGACATAATCTAAATTTACCTTATGAGTTCCTTTTGCAAAGCACCACCTTGCTTCGTCCTACGGTGAGAAGTGGCGCCGAAGCCGGTGGTGACCCCGTAGCTATCGGTCCCTTTGTTCATGCTCTCCATGACCCAGTCGCTGCTGGCCTTGACCCTGGGGCGGGCTGCCTCCGAGAGCTCGACCTCGACTCCCTCGCGGCTTGCTGCCGCCGCCACCTGTGCTATAGTGAGGGATGCCCCGCCGAGGCGCACCGCCGGCTTCCGGTATTCCCTGACCATCTGCTTCACCTCATCAAGGTGGCTCCCACTGAGGGACTCCGCCGCCGCCCCCCAGTTCAGCGGGTCGTGGCGGCTCTCGACACAAAGGCCATGGAAGCCGCTCCCGTTGGCACTCTCTATCTCCATCTCCTCTCGACTCTAGGAACGTGCACGGCAAAGGGCAGCAGGAACGATAACCAACGTGAGACGGGTCCGGCCCCGATACAAAATTCGCGGTATAGAGCTCGACGAGCCTCTCAAAACCCACGTATACTAAATAATGTACGAGAGGAGAGATGAGTGGAAGGAAATGAATGCGAAGAAAGAACTCGGTGAGAGCTTTTGCTTTGTATTTCTCTTACTGTGGTTACAAGGAAAACTCAAGAGAAATCAATTGAAATTTTCCTGAGGATGGCAATGCAAGGTCGGGTTCTTTAAATAGAAGGCCCATCATCTTGAAATCGAGCTCGATGGGTGGGTGAGGCCGACGGGTTAGTTGAAAACCGAGATTAGCCGTAGGATTAGCTTGACCCTGGGGCCTCGGGATGTCGACACGTGGAGTGGTGGGGGATGTTGGGGAGAGGGTAGCTTTGTTTTGTGATACGCACGTAGGAGTCCAGACGCGCATGGTTTGGTTTACTCGTCAAAGGGAATGATTCTCGTCTCCCGTAGTAGGCGAAGGGAGGAAGGGGGTTGGTGAGATGGGTGGGAAGCAACGAAAGCAGATCGTCATGCCCCCCCAACCATTTCAGACACGCATCGGGCACCAACCAATTGCTTGCTAGGAGAAGTTGTCAATCGAAGAACGGATCTCGTGGATCGAGCAAGGGCGCGAGCCAAAACCCGAGTAGGTAGACCTGGACATGGAACGGCGACGGGGCGTGAGCCGTGCGGCTCGTGCGCTGCGCGCGGGGCGAAAAATTTGAGAAATAGCTCTCCATCGAATTATAAAGGAGAGGCGGGCAGGGCCATTTTAGGTTCTTGACTTTTGGGTATAATGAAATCCGCAGATTGGGGTGAGTGCGGTGTAGCATTGTCCGGCTCGGATGGGAAAAACGAACCGGACGAAGTCGACATCATTTGGAAAAATTCGAAATGAAACTGAACTCTATAAGGGTTTTAAACCGGATTCGACTGAACCGAACTAAAATCGACCTACCATTTTCTTTTCATTTTAGCTTTTTTGACTTTTGGGTATAATAAAATCCGAGGATAGGGGTGAACGCGGTTTAGTATGGTCCGACTCGGATGGTCAAAATGTACCGGACGAAGTCAACATCACATGAAAATATTCGAAATCAAACCAAACTATGTAAGGGTTCCAAAACGGATTCAATTGAACCGAACTAAATCTACCTACTATTTTCGTTTCACTTCCCGTGATCTAATGCTCTTGATTCTCATCTGGTGCTAAACTTCATCAACTGGGAGTTGGTCCGGGGCCCCAGTCATTATCTAATGATAAAGCTACATCGTGCGATGAAGTTTCAGCGTAACAATAATACCACAACTTCGATTTACAGGGGGTCTCCAAACTCGAAAAGACAGGACCATATAACTCGTAGAAAAACGGTTCAGTTTGGTTCGGTTTTGTCAAACAAAAATAGTGAACCCGACCAAATTATCGAATTTTAGTCCAATCCGATTTATGGACTAAGATTTTGATCACCTCCCCGAATCGAGTTGACACGATAATTTCAGTTTGATTCTGTTCGATTTGACTGTTTGAATCGATCCGCGTTGAGCCCTATCCATAGATATTTATGCTAAGAAAACACTAAATTTCTGAGTTATGTCGAATTATAAAGATGTAGTGGAGCGAGTCAGCACAAATGGCCAACTAGAAAAAATCATGAGAGAGAGAGAGAGAGAGAGAGAGAGAGAGAGAGAGAGAGAGAGAGAGAGAGAGGATTCGGCATATATTACTTATTATACTGTGAGCAACAACTCCAAAACATACTCGTTCTTTTCAATGAGTTGGTCAGCCGCAGGATGATTGATGACTGGGGCTGAAACGCCTCATAAAAAGTAGGTGAGTCAAATGCCATCCCAAGTTCAGGTTGCGCGTTATACACATGGTTGAAGGAGCAGCAGTTCGATGTATCCTTATAAGTATGATTTGCTTGTGCTGATATAAACCATTTGTCACGGTCACGTCAGGTTTGGTACACCTTCTACATATATATTAGAAGGGTAGCAAATACAAAGTCAAGAATTAGGAAAAAGGGTTCCACCTTTTTGAGCCGATTTTTGCGTTCTTGGGTGATACAAGCAACTAGGGTTTGCGGGGGAGATCAGCCAAATAGAATGCTCCCCAAGATGCGACTTCATGAAACCAAAACCCTAATCGGATTCTTCTCTTAGGCAGGTGGTGCCACAACTTTTAGATGTACACATGTAAATCTTGCACGTTTTCTGTCCAGTCAATTTGGGCTTTCGTCAAAAGGTATGGCATAGGGATATGTCGATGAGATAGTGAAGTTTCATGGGCTTTCAATGGACATCGTTTCTAACAGAGATCCTAGATTCGTATTTATCTTTTCTGAGAGGAGTTTACAAGAAATGTTATACTAAAATCAACAATAGTAGAGATTTTCATTGGGAGACAGATGGACAGTCAACGAGAACAATTCAGACATTAAAGGGCATGTAGAGATCCTACGTACTTTAGCGGCTCTTAGGAGAATACTTACAATTCTTATAATAATAGGTATAATACAGCATGGGAAAATTATCAAAAAAAATGTTCAAAACCTATTACAATTATGTCGATTCAGTCATAAACCTTTTGCATTTATGTCAATTTAGTCCATTCAGCCAATTTTGACCGACCGGCTTTGATGTGGACGCCAGCGGACGCTAACGTGGACAATTTTTTATAATATTTTATTTATTTTTCAAAATTTTTTTCTTTTCTTTTCTTCCTTCTTTTCCTTTTTTTTACCCATAGTGGTCAGTAAGGCGAGGCTCACCAGCCACTAGACGAGGCCAACCTTGCGCCCAGGTCGTGAGGCGCAACTGCGCCTCGCCATGGTCTCGTTAACTGTAGGCGAGGCACAATCACCTCGCGACCTGGGTGCAAGGCTAGCCTCTCCCGCAACCCCCAAGCCTCGCCAAGATCTAGGCGAGGGCTAGAGCCTCGCCGGCCACTGTGGGTAAAAAAAAAAGAAAGGAAGGAAGAAAATAAAAATAAAAAAAATAAAAGGAAAAGGAAAAATAAAATAAAAAATTCGAAAAATAAATAAAATGCGATTTAAAATTGCCCACATAAGAGCCAACCAACCAAAAATGGCTAGATGAACGACATTGACATAAATACAAAATGTTTAGGATCGAATTAGTAAAAAAAAGAGTTTACGATTGAATTGGCACAATTATAATAGATTTAAAAAATTTTTTGAAGGATTAATACCACGAAAACCCATAAACTGGTACACTTGAGACAAATTTACCAAAAATTATTTTTTTTACCACAAAAAATTCCAAACTGGTATGCTTGTGACAAATTTACCCCAACATATTTTTTTGACCATCAAAAACCCCAAACCGGTACACCTGCAACAATTTTATCTCGACATAATTTTTTAATATTTTATTTTATTTTTTCAATTTTTTTTTACTTTTTCTTTTCTTTTCTTTTCTTTTTCCTTCATCTTCTTTATCTTCAACCTATAGCCAATCGCTAGTCCAGTGACCAGCCATAGGTTCAACTTTGCCAGTTGTTAGTGAGGTTCGACCTTGCCAGTTGCCGGCGAGGAGTCGTCCTCGCCAGTAACGGCGAAATCCTAACCGTTCTGTTTGGCAATCGCGAAGCCGCATTGCTCCAAGCGCGAAGCGTTTCTCTCTCGATTTTCCCTTCCTCGATTGGAGGAACAAAGCCATGGTCGGCGTCTCTCTCAAGTGCGGCGACTGCGGCGCCCTCTTGAAGTCCGTGGAGGAAGCTCAAGGGCACGCTGAGCTCACCTCTCACTCCAACTTCTCCAAGTCCACTAAGGCCGTCCTCAATCTCGTTTGCAGCTCCTGCGAGAAGCCCTACCAATCCAAGTCAGTATGACGAATCCCCGCCTTTTGTGGCATTCCGATCTGTTGTGCTGGCCATTGATTTGGTTTTTGAGTGACAGCAAGGTCGGCCTCGCCAGAGGCGGGCGAGGCCGACCTTGCTGGCCCCCATCTCTGGCAGATCGCCAAACCGGCGACCGGCCATAGGTTGAAAATAAAGAAGATGAAGGAAAAAAAAAAGGAAAAGTAAAGGAAAAAGGAAAGAAAAGAAAAAATTAAAAATTCGAAAAAATTAAAAATTAAAATTAAAATTTAAAAATTAGGTCGGGGTAAAATTGTCGCAGATATACAATTTTGGGATTTTTGGTGGTCAAAAAAATAATTTGGAGTAAATTTATCATAGATGTACCAATTTAGGATTTTTCATGGTACTATCCCTTTTTTTAACTATCCCATTCTAGCATTTGCATGGCTTTTTTTTTTTTGAAGTTTTGTAAAGTGGACAATGCAAAATATATAGACACACAGATATATTTATATTTCATACTATCTTTCCCATTAAATTGCTCCTGCTGATCCATACTTGTGTTTAGTTTATGCGTTCGTAAAATATTGGCATAGGATAGCTTTAATTGAAATCTTCCAAACTACTTATCCGCCTCCCAGCAGAACCTGTTTATAATCAAGATTTTGATTGTGTAGTTGTGGTTCATGGTGCGTGCAAAATACTTTATGGACCTTCCAATAATTGTATCTCTTGCGGCCATGCCCTTCGATTATAACAAACAACGAATTTCTTCAATGATCAGTATTTATTTAAAAATGCGTTAATACCACGAAAAACCCTAAACTGGTACACTTGTAACAAATTTACCCCAAACTTTTTGTTTTACCACAAAAAACCCTAAACTGGTACACTTGTGACAATTTTATCCCGAACTATTTTTTTAACCATAAAAAACCCCACACTGGTATACCTGTGATAATTTTACCCCCGAACTAATTTTTTGGCCACAAAAAACCCCAAACTGGTACACCTGTGACAAATTTACCCTCCGTTAGTTTCCGTTAAATTTTACTATCAAATTGCTAAGTTTAATGACACGTGGTAATCGACATGTATACCGATTTTGGATTTTACCCTTCTGTTTATCACAAGTTTATCAATTTGTGATTTTTTGTGATATTAATATAATTTAACATACACTAACAGAGAGTAAATTTGTCACAAATATATTAGTTTGAGATTTATAGTGGTCAAAAAATTAGTTCGGGGGTAAAATTGTCACATATGTACCAGTGTGAGGTTTTTGGTGGTCAAAGAAATAGTTCGGGGTAAAATTATCACAGGTGTACCAATTTGGGATTTTTGGTGGTCAAAAAAATAGTTTGGGGTAAATTTGTCACAGGTGTACCAGTTTAAGATTTTTTGTGGTCAAAAAAATAGTTCGGAGTAAAATTATCACAGATGTACCAGTTTAAGGTTTTTTCGTGGTATTAACCCTTTAAAAATCTGCCATTTAACTAAATAAGGTAGTAATGTATCAAACGCCACCATCTTTAGGAAATCACGCCATCCTCTGCATCAAACTTGGATGCCTGACTAACATGATAATCAAAATTTATGATCTTGATCGAAACACAACATCTTATGAATTATCATTGGTAAAATTACCAAAAAAGTTCTAAACCTATTATAATTGTGCCAATTCAGTTCTAAATCTTTTTTTTTGGGCCAATTCAGTCATAAATCCCTTGCAATTGTGTCAATTCCGTCCATTTGGCCACTTTTGGATGGTCGGTGTTGACGTGGACACCAACCGGTGCCAGTCATCCGACCGATGCTGACATGGCAATTTTTAAATATTTTTTTTGAATTTTTTTTTAACTTTTTTTCTCTCTTTCTTTCTTTTTTTTTTCCTATCTTCTTCGTCAGTCCAATCGCCCAGAGGCTGAGACTGACAAGGGCAAGCCTCTCTGTTGACGGGCGAGGTCGAGCCTCGCCATGGCCGGGCGAGCTTGACCTCACCCACCAATAACGAGGGTGGATCTGGGCAGCCTCACTGTCGGTGGGTGAGGCCGCCCAGATCTAGCGAGACCTCACCGTCACTGGGCAAGGTCGAGCTTGCTCGGCCATGGCGAGGCTCGAACTCACTTTGCAACGATGAGGTCTCACCATATCTGGGCGGCCTTGCCGTCAGTGGGCGAGGCTCGACCTCACTCGGCCATGGTGAGGCTCGACCTCACCTAGCAATGGCAAGGCTCGCCCTTGCCAGTGTCAGCGAGGGCCAAACTCATTGGTCTCAGCCTCTGGCTAGTCATTGGATCGATGACCGGGGAAGAAGATAAGAACAAAAAAGAAAGAAAGAGAGAAAAAAAAGTAAAAAATAAATTCAAAAGAAATATTTAAAAATTGCCAAGTCAGCTTTGACTGGCGTCCACGCTAGCGTCAGCCGGCATTGGTCGACCAAATGTGGCCAGATGGACTGAATTGGCACAATTACAAAAAGTTTAGAACTGAATTTGTTAACAAAAAAAGATTTATGATTGAATTGGCACAATTGTAATATGTTTAGGATTTTTTTGGTAATTTTCCTAATTATCATTGGAACAACTATACCACCCGCCTGGGTGGCGCTGCTGGAACGCGCACTCTTCCTCTCGCAAAAGGTTGAGTGTTCGAATCCCTGGCGCCGCAGGGTGACTTAACCGGTGGCACGTGTGTGGTGGCTAGCACGTGTCGCCCCCAGGGTTTACTCCCCGGCTGTCGGCCGTGCGGGGGTTCCCTGGGTTATAAAAAAAAAATCATTGGAACAACTAGTAGAGTGTAAAAGAATGTTTACACATTGATCATTAAACGAGTTTGATGTGTATTTTAGATTTAGGTTTGTAATTAGACTCTTCCACGTGTTATTGTTTCGATAACAAAAAATGTGTCAATTGTTTTTTATTGGGAAAAGTGTCAAAAAAATCTTAAATCTTTTGCATTAGTACCAATTGAGTCCTAAACATTTTGTCTTTGTATTAATTCAGTCTTTACGGCTAATTTTGACAGGATATTGTTGATGTGGACACCAGTTGGCCTACATGGCACCGCTAGCGATGACGTTGATAATTTTTAATAATATTTTAATATTTTAAAAAAATTATTTTTTTTATTTTCTTTTTATTTTTTTCTTTCTTCTTCTTCCAACCGGTTGCTGGTCGTCAGTTTGGTGAGCGGCTAGAAGCCAGGGGGCCTCTGGCGAGCCTCGCCCAACCCGACGCGAGGCTCAAGCCCTCACCGGGGCTCACCCCCAAGCTAGATTTGGTGAGGCCGCCATGGCCTAGGCAAGGGCTAGCCCAGCCTGACTGAGGCTCGCCCAGGCCATGTCAGGCCTCGCTTGGCCTGTCCAGGAAATAGCGACCCTCACTCGAGCGAGGGTAGCTCGCTTGGCCATGACTGATGGCTAGTCACCAGCAAAGGGAGGAAGGGAGGAAGAAAGGACAAAAAAAAGGGAAGAAAAAATTAAAAATTTGAAAAATTATTAAAATATTATTAAAAATTATCCACGTAAGCGCTGGTAGTGCTACATAAGCCGACAGGCATTCACGTCAACAAAATCCGATCAAAATTAGCCGGAATGACTGAATTGGCATTAGTTCAAAACGTTTAAGACTAAATTGACATAAAAAAAAAAGAGGGAAAGAACAGTAAAGTGCCAAAAGTTATGTACGGAGCTCACTTTGATGCTAAAAGTTTCATTTGGATCATTTAAGTGCCAAAAGTTTACGCTGGCAATCACTTAAGTACCAAATCGGAAAAAAAACGATCACTTAAGTGCCAACGGCAAGAAATTCTGACCAAATTTAATACGTGACTTTTATATTTAAATTTTAATGACACGTGGCATTTCCATGTGTATAATTCAATTTTTAAAATATTTTTTTCTAATTTTTTTTCTTTTCTTTTTTCTTTTTTCTTTTTTTCTTTTCTTTCTTCTTCTTCTTCTTCTACCATGGACGGTGACCAAAGGCCTGCCACCAGCCGTGGCCGGCCTCGCTCGGCGTCACCTTCCTCCGGGCGAGGCCCGACAAGGTAGTCGGGGCCTCGGTGAGGGCCACGGCGGCCTCGCTGGGCCTCGCCCGAAGGAAGGCGATGCCTCGGCAAGGCAATCGTGGCCTCGGCAAGGGCCAGCCTCGCTGGATCTAGCGAGGCAAGTCATCGCCAAGGCCATGGCAGGCTCGCCGAGGCGTCGCCTTCCTCTGGGCGAGGGCCGGCGAGACTACCGTGGCCTCGGCGAGCGCCGGCCTCGCCGGATCTGGCGAGGCGAGCCCCGGCGAGGCCGGCCCTCGCCTGGAGGAAGGCGATGCCCAACGAGGCTGGCCATGGCCGGTGGCCGGACGCCGACCATCGGAAATAAGAAGAAAGAAAAGAAAAAAAAGAAAAGAAAGAAAGGGAAAAAAAAAAAGAAAAAAAATGCCATATCAGCCTCCGGTGAGCCACATCAGCTTAAAAAATTAATAAAAAAAAATGCCACGTCGGATTTCCGGCAAAGTGGCACTTAAGTGATCGTTTTTCTCAACTTTTGGCACTTAAGTGATCCGATTGAAACTTTTTGCACCAAAGGGAGCTCCGTACACAATTTTTGGCACTTCTGCTGTTCTTCTCTCTGAAAAAAGATTTAGAACTAAATTGGCATAAATGCAATAGATTTATGACTTTTCTAACACTTTTTCCGTTTTTTATACTATCAATGGACCTGATAAAAGTCCCCACAATGGTGCAAATGGTTTCAACGTTGATGTTAACTCTAGAATGAATGCCTCTGTGAGAACAATTGATGCACTTCAAAGTGTTCTTCGAACGTGGACTCGAACCAATACATTCGAGAAAAATATGGTATGTTGGAGAAGAAGAAGAAGAAGAAAGTCATCAAAATGACCCAACAAAGTGACCCGGTGTGTTAATTTTGAAGAGCTATCCATGGGCAGTGAGATTCTTCTTATTTATCTAAATTGTACAACTTAGACAACATTATTTGACTCCGGACAATCTGGCTTTAAACGCAACTTTAACTTTGCGATAGCGAATGAAAATTAACAAGAGAGGAAAGCATAATCTCCATGAACCGCATAAGACTAAGTACCAAATATTCTCATGAAAATTGATATAACGAAGATTCGGCTGCCGCTAATTTCAAGAAAAGTATTTATGCTTGGGATTTTTTTTTCTTTTTTATTGAGGTTAACCCTACCTTTCCAGGCCATGGGTATCTTAAAATGATTGTCCATTGGGCTTTGGCTTCCCCTGAAAATGCTTAAATTATGTTATTGAAAGAAGACATCATGTCATGTATGTATCCTAGGAAGAGAGAGGAGTCATCTTTCTATTATATTTTATTATTTTAGGGTTTTTTAAGTGCCAGACACCCACTTTGCCCACGATAATCACTGCTTATAGAGGGTAAATATAAGGGAATTCTATCCCTGGCAAAAGGACAAGATGAAATTTATTAATTAAACTGCATTTTATATGAGCCTATTACTATTAACATGAACGCGTCTAATATGCAAATGTAATTTAATAATATTTTTTAAATTAGGGGTCGGGGTGGACCCCTTATTTTTCTAAACAATTAATGACTAAATAGGCCGTCAAAATTTAGGTGTCAATATTAGATGGCTTTGTTTTTTTAATTTTGTATGGTTGACAATGCACACATGTAGATATACACGAATATTTCATGCTATATTTCCAGTTAAACTACGCCTAGCAATCTGTATTTAATTTTTAGTCGAAGCGATCATAAAATGTTGGTATCTGAGAGCTTTAATTGAATATCTTCCAAACTTGCCTACTGGTATTGATACCTGTTTATACACTTGGATTTTCTGTTGTTTAATCAGAATCCCAACTTATGTCAGCTCGGAGAAAGAGTGTTATATGATTTAAATTTATCGTTTAACACCTTAAAGTTTTAAATAACCTAGTAGTGAACTTAGAATTCTACATATGATGTCGAGGGATTTAAATTCCAAGTTGTATCATAGATACGTTGTGGATTATGGTGTTTGTTTACGAAAATTGAAATGTCAAAGGGACTCCAACGAGAGAACAATTATAAATTGGATGTAGCCATTTGATAGCCAGATATGAAACTTTTAGGATTTTCTTTTATCTGGATTGAAGAGATTAAGTCAAGAGTTATATCCACCCAATTAATTAGCAATTGTGTTTTGTTTTCGTCTATTATGGGAAATAACAGATTATTGTGCATGTGGTTCATGGGGCTTGCAAAATCTTTCATATACCTTTTAACAGTCCGATCTCTGCACTCGCTTCCTTGGATTATCAAACAATTCTTTTAAATTCAATATTTATTCAAGAATCAGTGTCATTCAACTAAGTAAGTAATGTATGAAGCGCATGTTCTTTCATCTAAAATCACGCCTTTCTATCTACGTCAAGTTTGGATGCCTGACCAACATGATGATCAAAATTTATGATGTTGATTTCAACACAATATATAATGGATTATCATTAGACCAACTAGTAGTGTGTAAAAGAATACTTACACAATCATCGTTGAATGAGTGGCATGTTTGTTTACATTTAATTTTGTTACCAAATTCTTCCACATGTTAACAGTTATAATGAATAATGCCTGAATTGGTTTTTATACAACCAGTGGACCTCATAAAAGTCATCCAAACTTAAAGCTCACGCAAAGATTATTGTTGTGAAACAAGGTTTGGAGAAGCTTTCTTCAAGATTTAGTTATATCCCCACAAGGGTGCAAACAATTTCAAGAGATGTACTATATCTATGATGCAATGTAATTATAGAACCACAATACTCATGCACTTCGAAGTGTTGTTCAATCACGGACCCGAACCAATAAAGTCAAGAAAGATACATTATGGGGGAGAAGAAAATATGGTACGGTGGAGAAGAAGAAGAAGAGAATCACCAATATGGATTTTTTAGTATAGTTTTGTCCTACTTAAAAACCCGACAAAATGAATGGCAACTCTTCATATATAACTTCAAATGTTGCACCTCGAAAAGGTCTCAAATAGAATCTTTTTCGGTGGATCTTACCTTTTGGAATAAAATTGCTACTAAGCATTGTACCTTTCGGAACAAAATTGTTCCTTGCACCATTTCATGCAACAATGACATCATTTCACTTTCACAACCAACCGAGTAATTTGTCTTAATTTGACCAATTAATTTTTGCTTCTTTGTTTTTCTTCTCCTCCAAAAATGAAATGCATATGAATAGATATAATGAAAAATATAAAAACCAATCACGGTAAATATTTTTAGTAGATACATTATGTATACAAATATATATACAACAAGTATTGTGAACAAGACCATTATCTTTGGGAAAGAGAAAAGACCAATACACTAAGATGCCGTTTGTTTCGCAAAAAATGAAAAAACTGAAATATATGAATCGGGCAAATCAAGCTACTCTAATAGGATGGCAAACTTTTTCCTCAAAATAATATATTGTATTGCTTGAAATAATTAGTTAATGGAAAATGTCTTCATTATCGACAACAGTTTATGTTTATACATTTTAGTGGACAATGAAAAATTTTTGCATTCGTTCACTTGAAAGTAATCATTTTTTAGAAAATATTTTTCAAATCATTTATTTTTCGTGAAACAAATAAATTCTAATCCTCTAGCCCAATCTCTCATATAAATTGCGTTTACATATAGCACCACCCACCGGGTGCCAACGCACCACTCTTCATTAAACTCCTCAGGTAGTCAGTCTTTTTGTATCGTAGAATAAAGGAATATAGCATCTTGCAATGTCATATGTTTGCCAAAAAGTTTCACCATTACCAATAAAAAGGGAAAAGAATGCAATTGAAGAGGGTCGATATAACTCTCCCCTTTTCTAGGAAATTCATTTTAGATCTATTTTCCAATATATCTCAAATCTTCTTTTCTTTATTTTTAGAACATTTGTTATATTTTGCAAGCAGGTGTGTCCTTTCCTCTCTCTTTTTTTGCTAATTTAGAAAAGACCGTTGCTATTAATTAGATTCATGTCAAGAAAGA
This sequence comes from Syzygium syzygioides, assembly GCA_031216285.1. Classification (NCBI taxonomy): domain Eukaryota; kingdom Viridiplantae; phylum Streptophyta; class Magnoliopsida; order Myrtales; family Myrtaceae; genus Syzygium; species Syzygium syzygioides. The sequence goes on along the minus strand of CM062251.1, from coordinate 2,933,011 downwards.
GAATATTAATAGGTTTTCTATAAAGAAAATCAACCTAGATAGTCCTCTATAATTTTAAATATTGAGGTTGACATAAAGATATAAAATTCAGAAAAATTCAGAAAATCCGGTACCCTTTGAAGTTTCTGTGAAACTAGACATTTTTTTTATCGTAAAATCTACAAGAGGAAAGTGTACATTGCCTTCAACAATAGAAACGAGCTTCAACACCTCTTTGGAGATTTCGTTCTCTTGCTTTGAACGGTAATAAGCTAAGTAACACTGACACTGACACGAGACGCAACACGACATGACACACCGACAAGTCATTTCTCAAAAAATAGAGAATTCCAACACGTTGGGACATGTTGTATATTAAATATATATTTTTATATATACATAATAAATTATCAATTTTGTGATTATGTCAATCAAATTAGTTTGATTTAAATCCATAAATAAATAAATAAATAAAGAGTATCGGACGAGTGTTGATGTCCAACACGGACACAAAGGCCTCCAAAGAGTGTCTGTGCTTCCTAGGTAATAAGAAGCTTCTCTCTCCTCTTCACTATACAAACCCTTAACGGTGTTGTTTCCGCCGTGGAATGCCTCTCTCTCTCTTTCCCCATTTCAACAACTCAGACGTCACTGAACCGAGGTCGCACGAGGTCTACAACGTCCAAGCAGAGGTTGCAAGAAAGAGATCACGACCTTGCATCCTCTGGACAACATCAAACAATGCTAGGCCACGGCAGAAAACAACAGAGTTGGTCGGAGATGGCGGGTTTTTTCAACGGCACTAGTGCGGCACGGTGTAGAGCGGTGCGCATGAGGGGGAGAGGAGAGAGAAAAGGCGTTGCTAAGCTGATACAATGTGTAGCATCAAGGGTTAGAGTTTGGGTAGAGTTTTAAGTTTTTGCGATTTGGTTGAGACGTTTGTTCTTCGAGTCTTAATCTTGCTCGTACGCTTTTCCATTCCTTGCCTGGCATGCCACAAGTGATTTCTACGTATCTTTTTGCTTGTCAGCCAAGTTTGATCCTTTTCCTTGCTCCCAATCTTCGGAGCTGGCATTGAACTGCTTCTGTGATTATTGGGTCGGCATCGAGAAGATTTGGCACGTTTGTTTACCGTGTACAACATTCGGTGACTGCCCCACAACAAACTCTAGTTTTCTCATATTCGCACAGTAAGAGTATGGAAGCATTAGTTTATTAATTCTGAGATTATAGAGTTCTCGTTCATGCATATCTGACTCCATCAAATTGGCATCCTCACAATTCGGTATCATTCACTTACTTCCCCAAAATTCATGACATTTTCATAACTTCCTCTTGTTTCATATTTTCATCTTTTTAAATCCGGCATCGCTCGTTGCCAATCCTTATGTTTGCTCCCCGATGCCCACACTTTTTCTCATGCCAGCCGTGCCAACATATACATATATTATTGGTAGCAGATAAGGTCATTCTTAATATACTTCCGAACTGTGATATTCGACGCTGCTCAGCTTGTTCCTGACGATCGTTTTATCGTTTGTTCGTTCTACAACTGAATGTTTTTGAGATCACTGTTTCACAAAGGAATATAGAAAGACATCACCAACTCTAGGACCAGGTTGATGCAGCTGTTGAATCTCAAGGAAATTTGTAATCGTAATACGACAAAGTTTGTCTTAATTGAGAGAGAGAGAGAGAGAGAGAGAGAGAGAGAGAGAGAGAGAGAGAGATAGCAAAGGGTTGTTGTTGCATGTTGTCGTACCACCACCAACCGCCACTTGTCTTTCCTTATCTTGGGGGTAGGTGAGGCGATGGAGAACTCCATATCCAGCTTCTGCAGTTATCCAAATTGTGTTTTATTATGTGGAGAAGATTAGAGGACATTTTTTGTTTGGTCAAATTTCATTATTACGTGACATGGAATTCTATAACCATCAATTTGTTTCATATTCATAATATAGTGTCTTCACTTGTTTCTCACTTTGTTTTATTTCCTTTCTGATGACGTGGAACTCCACCTTGGATGATAGGTTTCTTCAAGGCAAAAAACCATGTCCTACATTGCATATGAATAGAGTATATGCTGCTGTTTTGGTCGATGATGATGGCAAAGGTTACATAAGTGCAGCGACAATATAAATAAACAATTTCAAAGCAAATCAACGCTTTCTTGGACACTGACTAGATTTCGAACAATTATTATATTTTTAGTGATAGATAGAATGAGGGAAATAGCAACCTCACCTAACTTTTCTTGACTTTGCCTACTCATTTAAGTTAGTCCCGGGAACCTACCACCAAGTATTCGTTTTTTCATTGAGTCTTCGATCTCCGGCGTCGTCCCCTCTCTCTTTCTCTTGATAATGTCTATTTGGTAAGGCAAAAATGGCGGCCAATAGTAATCCTAAGACAAAATGGAAGAGAACTACAATAAGGCATATTTCATGATTCCCTCTCATCTATTTGTAAATACTAAGAGATGTATTTATCACTTTTACTTTTTAGTTCCCCATCTGCCCTTTGAATCATTATTTATAAATCTACCGCTACCATTATGTGTATTCAAATTCATGTGCATAAAACAACTTTTTTATCGACAAGTATGGGTGCGTTTGGTTTGGCTTTGGGGGGATGTATATGTGAAAATGCAAATGCCTTAGGGTTAAAGGAGTTTTCCAAAACGCAAGTAGCATTTGATAAAGTGCATTTTAAAAATATATTGGGAAGCAATTTCAATTCAAACGCCGTTCGATAAAAATCACACTTTTGTAAAGGACTTTTGCTAATCTTGGTTCGTCGATGTTCATTTCACATTCATCTTAATTGCTTTGGGCCCAAATCTTGTCCAGAACTCCCCAACCCAAGTATGTAGGCCTTGACCTAGAGGGACCAAAACGAAGTTGGAGTGTGTTGGGCATTGATCGAGACGGTCCAAACTCTTGACCCAGAGAGCTGTGATAGCCCAAGTAGACTATAGAAAATATACTTGGGAGGTCGAATGTATAGAATATAAAAATAATGAAAAATTGAAGAGCCATCATTTCTACAACTCTATGGCTCCTCCCATAGGCAGAGGCCACATCGTCATCCATCACGTAGGTTTTACATTCTCAAGATGATGCCAAAGAGTGGGAAAATAATTAGCTTTTTGTATACGATCCGAATTTGTCCGATTCGAGTAGCACGATTTAACATCAAGCCCGGCTTATCAACAAAAGTTAAAATTCTCCCACTGTTCGATTATTATATCAAAAGCATATTTTCAATTAAGGGATCAAGACGCCTTCCTTAACTTAGGTTAGTTCTTCTTTTTAGGTTCTTGCAACTTAGTCTAATTTAAATATTTAAGGATAGTTACCTAAAAAGCCCTAAACCTCTCAATTGTGACAATTTAGTCATAACATTTTGACAATTTGTCAATGTAGTTCTAAAACTTTCAATTGTGTCAATTTAGTCCTAAACATTTTGAAGATTTGCTACGTTAATCTTGAACCTGTTATTTGGATAATTGGCCGAAAAAATTATATTGGCAAATCGTGAAAATGTTTAAGGTTAAATTGGCACAATTAAAAGGTATAGGATTGAATTGGCAAATCGTCAAATGACTTAGGACACAATTGGCATAATTGAAAGATTTAGAATGGAATTGGCTGCCGTATAATAGATTCATGACTCTTTGGATAATTTTTCCTAAACATTTATGTCCGTCTCTCCTCTTCTCTTATACTAGCTTTACTCACACACCCAAGGCAGAACGTGGAAATTTTATTAGTCTTCGAAATTGATTTCTTCTTCTAGTTGCAAATTTTATAGACAATACAAATGTAGCTAAGTCCATTCGATTTTCCCATTTAATGGTTTTTAAGAGTATGTGGAAATTTTATCAATCTTAGAAATTAATTTCTTCTTCTAGTTGTCAATTTATATATACAACACAAATATAGATAAGTCTATTCGATTTTCCTTTTTAACAATTTTAATTAGAATGAGAAAATTAAAATGATAGCACTAGTGGTGATTATGGCCCCGTTTGGTTTGACTTTGGGGATGTCCTTGGGGAAATGCAAAGACCTTGGGTTAAAGGGGTTTTCGAAGTGCAAGTGGTATTTGGTAAAGTGTATTTTAAAAACACATTGGGAAACCGCTTTGACATAAATGTTGTTTGGTAAAAACTACACTTTGTAAAGAACTTTTGCTAATCTTTTTTTAAAAAAAAAATCTCAAACTATTTACCAACGCGACTCAATCACCAGCAAATCTAGTTGCCTGGGGCGATGGTGGCAGTGGCTCGTCAGTGGCTGAGGCCTTCACTGCCAAGTTAGTGTTTTCAAGGACATTTGAAGAACTATGAAAATTAAGCGAGGACAAAGTTGGAAGAAAAAAAAGTATATTTGCATTTTAAGAATGCTACTTTTCAAAGTATCTCTAGACCTACCTAAGGCAAAAGCCTTTGGAAATGCAATCGCATTTTCCCAAAATTCTCCAAAAAACGAATCAAATGCCACTTGCATTTAGTCAATGGATTTTAGAATTCCAAATACCATTTCAAATGTTAAACCAAACGGGGCCTATATTGATGAGGGCCTTCTCAATTTCATTGTAAGCATCTCAAAGCAGACTTCAAAGCCAAAACCTTTGCGTGCGCTCTCTCTCTCTCTGTTAATGAGTCCAAAGCCTCAACTCCAACTTATCATCACGACAATGTCCCTTTAATCTTATTGATAAACTACTAGCAAAGGGCTCTTTTCTTTTACCTTTGGATGGCATTAATTATCTAAATCCCATTATCATAGATTGGCCGTAATTTGCTGTCCATGATGGGTGTTGTTAACCTCCTTTTGCAGATTTAGTTAATGCCGCTAAATCCTTCAATGGCTTATTTTATCATTATCTTGAGGGAGCCATTCGTGCAAAGCTTGCCCTAGAGTAGCTTTGTGTTTCCATTGCAATCATGAAATCAAGCAAAATGCATGCTTGCGCAACATCATTATGCCAGAAGGAAAAAACCAAGGAAGATTTTTATTAAAAACACCGTAAGTGAAAAGAAAGATAATTTCGACGAGTGATGTTGAATCAGTGAGATAAATGTGCACTTGAAGAAGATAAGATGGGAATCATAAAATCTAGCAAACATCGCTAATGAGATCGATTTTTTTTCCACCGTTGGTGTTTTAAATAAGATTTAAAAGAAGAAATTAATTCAAGAGTTTAAGGAGTACATAAAATATTTGTGCAGAGAAGTTTGGGGGAAATGATGTCAGTGAAAATGGGACCAGAATGGATGCATGGATGAGGTTTGACTTCTCGTGACGATGCTTTCATGTGATATAATGATTAAGGAGAGCAACAAAGAAGTTACGTCAATTTAATTAAGAAAAGCACGATAAAGACATTCCTTTAAAATCGAAACGACTCATTAAAGTCTAAATAGCTTAATTTATACACAATTAGATGTCCGTCTCGGGCACACTGATTATGTCATTAACAAGAGAGGACAACATAATCTCCATGAACCCCATAAAACTAAGTAGCAAATATTCTCGTGAAAATTAATATAACCAAGATTCGACTGCCACTAATTTCAAGAAGAGTATGTATGCTTGGGGATTTTTTACCCTTTTTTATTGAGGTTAACCATAACCCTATCTTTAAATAATTGCCCATTGGGCTTTGGCTTCCCCCAAAGTCCTATGCTAATAAATGCTTAAATTATGTCATTGAAACAAGACATCATGTCATGTATTTACCCTAGGAAGAAAGAGAGTGAGAGAGAGTGAGAATGGGTAATGGTGTCTGAGAGAGTCATCTTTCTCTTTCATTTTATGTTTTTTTAGGGTTTTTCTTAGTGCTAGACACCCATTTTGCCCATGGTAATCACTGCTTTTAGTGGGGGGCAACATACAAGAGTGGGGACTTTTGATTCCCCCTTTGTTTAAAGAGGTGGAGAGGAGGGAAAAGGGTCAGCTTTTCTCGTTGACTTGCCCCAGAAAGTCTGGCAAATTTAGAGGGCAAGTATAAAGGGAATCCTATCCCCCTGCAAAAGGACTCCATGACAGGATTCTCTCATACACCGTGGTGGATCTGCACTCACTCATTCATGTGAAAAAGCTCTCCCTTCCTCCCTCCCTCCCTCCCTCCCTCCCTCTCTCTCTCTCTCTCTCTCAATCGAAGCTGGCCAAGAGGCATGTATGCCCGCAAAAGGGGAGAGGGGAAAGAAAAATTGAAGGAAAAGGTCACTTTCTTGGTTCCATGCTGATGTTATTTTGTGGGGGAGAGGAATAACTTTTGCATCAAAAAAGATGGAGCATTTTTCTCTCTCTCTCTCTCCCCCCTTTAAAAGATGGGGTTTTTTAGGAGAGAGTAAAGTGGTGGGAATAGGGAACTCCACTCAAAGCTTGGAGATCATTATCATGATATACAGTCTCTTTCTCCTTTACAATCCATGATTAGGGTTTTAGGGTTTTAGATTCATTGTATTAAATGAACATTAATATTAATTGCAATTACCTGAAATGAGTCTTACAAAATAATTTTACCACTTTTTTTCGTGCAATTCCAAATCATCTCAATGGAATGTTCACATGTTTACCGATCTTTAGAGCCAAAAGGAAAAAAGACCATAGGTATTGTAGCTCTCTCAATTCTTTAGATGAATCAATCCCCTCCATCCTCTAAGATCAAAATCCTAACTCTTTCAGAACCTATATCCTGTCATTATTTCATGTCGGTTATCCAAGTATTCTCGCATGCGTCGTTGTTAGACTGGCTTAAATTTGGTCTAATATGGAATTTCGATTCTTATGCAAAGCTAGCCAAACATATCGAATCGTGTCGATTTGAAACTATTACGTTCGTGTTACTATATATGGCAGATTTCTGCTGCTTCTCGTTTCATGACATGTTTCGAATCGTGCTCTTGTATGGGACCTACGTCAGAGATTGGCATCGCCACCAATCGGCTGACGACAATATGTTCATGCTCCTCCAAGGAACATAGTGCATTAATTCTCAACGCATAAAAAGAAGATTTGCTGATGGGGCATGGTGATTAAGATTCTTGATTGATCCAATACCAGTGCAAAAATCACTTGATGCCCTAACAGACCAGTAGAAGACATCTTAAATGGAGAAGAGGCCCTCCCCAAAAAAAAAGAAGACAAATTGTTCCTCCACTCATTCATGCGATGGGCTTCCAGAAGTTCCTCTCTCCAATTTTTCAGTGCCACGCCCCAAAGAAAAGTACTATGTTCTACTTGTCATGGAATGAGAGAGGAAATTGGTTCTTGTTTGTCCATGAAAGCAAAGCAAAGCAAAGCAAAATCTAGGTGTCCTATTAACCCATCCTTTGTTTTTATTTTTATTTCTTTTTTCCTGATGTTACAACCTGGACCCAAATGAACAGGTGCATTGACTTTTCTTTCATGGGTTGGTGAATTTAGCATGATTTTAGTGGTCCATTTAGGGCATGCATCATGCAAGAGGGCTCTCTTTCTTCGTTCCAACTCAGTTTGTCCTTTTTTACAGCTTTGGAACCATTATACCTTTCACTCTTTTGGGTCGATTCACCTCATACTCCACCACCACAACTGGTCCTTGTGGTGTTTGTATGGAAGATTGTAAAGCCGACACCAATTCAATGTTTCTCTGCTTTTATTTTTACGTTGTTTGTACCTTTTGCTATGTGTATGTTGGGGATAAAACTTAATCACAACCCTAGTTTCATGTGTACCTTTGCCCCAGGAATCTTCATAAATACAAACTTTATAAAGACACAAAAAAGAAAAGAGGAACACGCCCTTGTCTAGCCAGTTAATTATGAAATAACGGTTATATTAACTCAATCCACCGAATTCGGATGTACGCGAATTTTAACGGACAAAACATCATCGATTGCTTTCATTATCATTTTATTTTTGTGGATATAAGGTTTTTTGTCCTGAGTGAAGGAGAAAAAAGTGCTTTCATTTGTTTTCCTTTATGAGGGCAAAAGCTCGGTTTATCCTTGACGGAGAGAGTTAAAAAGCTCGGTTTATCCTTGGCAAAAGGGAAGCCATTATTATTCAAAACCAAAGCATGTCTTGTTCAAACCACATCCACTTTTCATGGTCTAACCAAAGCATTACAAGCAACCAGCTCATCCCAAAAGTCAATGATCTAATCAAGTTTCTCTACCTTATATGACTACATGAAAAAAGGAAGCAAAACCATTTCAAATAGTAAGTCAAGAAGCAAATTCAAGCAGTATAAATGAATAAAGACCATGTCTCTCGTTTGATATTTAATTAGTGGCGTATACATATGTCAATCCTCGCAAGATTAGAGCTAAGTAAGGTTGTACAAAAGAACCGGGACCCATTCAGACTGCCCGAAACCACCCGGAGCCGGTGGTTCCCAAGGGAACCGATCCGGTTCCCGATTCCAATTTTTTGGAACCGGTACTATTTGGGCTGGTTCCCGGTTCCTGGTGTGGAACTGCCCACCGGCCCACCCGGACCGGATCAGTAATATAATAATAATATATTTTTATTTTTAAAATTTTTAATTAAAAATATGACCAAAAAAATTAAAAAAAAGAAGAAAATTTGTTATTATGTCTAAAGCTCTTGTATTGTTGGGATACCTTGGTCATTTTTCCCAATAATTAATGGGTACCCACTTAATTTATGGATGATGTGGTTAATATAAACAATCATAGTATAGGAATTGTATGAAAAGTTATGTTCTTTTCCTTTTGTTCTGTTGATCCGATGTTGGTCCACAGATTTTTTCTTTTATTTGTTTAGGAAAACTTGTTGAGACTGGTTCCATGGACCCGCCCAAGAACTGGACTGGACTGGCGGCCCGGTTCTCGGGTGGGTCCATGGAACCGATGGGCGGTTCTCGGTTCCAATTTTTGGAACCAGTCCTGTAGTGGACGGTCCACGGTTCCAGGATAGGAACCGCTCACCCGGACCATGCACACCTCTAGAGCTAAGTAATCACCTTCACATTCTCTTAAAAATTGTCCCAAGTTTAGCAATTTCCATACCGTTCAAAATTATTGAAGATTCAACCATCAGCCCACCATTTCTCTCAATCAATCTTCCTTATTTTTTAAACAATTTCAATGCCATTACAGCGCAACTTATTGCTAGTTCTTCCCCTTCTAGAAAGCAGAACTTTTAAACTCCTCGAAATGGTTCCTTGATCGAAGCCGACCGCAGCAGATACGCACAGCTTGAGCAAAAATACGTGCAGGTACCAAGTCAAGTCAAGAATCAGTGCAGAGAGATCCACGTGGGAGATTTTTCGTGGACAAAGACAAACGTTAGAGGTCGGACCAGCCGAACGTAAAGCAGTCAAACGAAAATAATGGTGGGCGAATGAAATTCAACGATTAGGAACTTATCAACATATGGAAGATTCATAACCGCTAAAATTTGACTATTGAACATCGACATTTATGTTTTTTTAGAGTTCATTGAGACTGACCAAGGCTTTGTTTTTTTTGCATGATTCCACCTTCTCTCTCTTCTCTCTCTTCTCTGGTAAAAGGGCATAAGTTTTTCATTCATGGTCGGTCTCTATCTCAATGGGTAGATTGTTTTACTATCGGTGCCGGCCGGCTGCGTCAAGACTTTTTCTTTAATAATGCCATAGTTAGGCATGCTACCAAGTTTGGATAAACTTTTCTTATTCGACTGGCGACAAGAAAACCAAGAACGCATTTCATTGGTCGCTATCACACCCTCAAGCCAGAGAATAAGGAATCCCGATTTCATGTAATTGAATTGATGCCAATCAAGAATAAACCACCATAAAGATGGAATTCACTGTCAACCCCAAGAAAAATCCCTATTAAAAAGTAGGGGTGAGAGATTTTAGGTTTGGTTGAGGTTCCACCTAAAACGTATTCGTCAAAATCGGTTCCCAAATTTTTAGAACTTGGAATCTATCATGCATACTCTGAAACCCGAAACTTACCATGTCACAGGGTTCAAAATCTACCCGGGTTCTACCTATATTCTTAATTGAACGATTGAAGTGAATCATCATCTCTAAAGATCACCATTTATGGCTACAATCCACTGACTACAACTATTATTTAAGCACATAAAGAATATAAAATATTAACAAAGTAAGAGTCTCAGCTATGGATATTGCCGAAAATGAAAATTTAGACTAGTGGTTGTAAATTATACACCTTGAAATACCACAGGATTGCGTGAAAATATAGAACAAGAAAAACACAATTAATTGTTCTATGTTCCACGTCGTGAAACCTGCCCGTTAGAATCAGTTCCTCAATTTTTGGAATCTGAAATCTACCATGCATATCTAGATTTCTGAAACTAAATTAGTGGAAAACGGTCCAGTTCCTAATTCTACCCTAAGATCATGCTCACCCCTATTAAAAAGTACAAAGACCTCCTATGTCTTCTACATCATATTCTAACTGACAAGGGCACCGTCGTGCTTTTTTCCTCGTCAAATGCTCATTTATATTTTGAAAGCAAAATGCCAGAGGTGTAAGAAAATGATCCATGAAAGTGACTTACAAAATTATGCGAATGAAATTCAACATTTGAATCAAATAAATCACTTTTTACATCCGATAAAAATACGTTGCCCTGCTTACCAAATTATTTTATAACTTAGGCATGTGTGACCGTGGATAAAAAAACTTAAAGAACGAAAAAGAGAAGTTAGGAAAAGGGAGTATTTTTAGCAAACAACAAAAGAAAAAGCTAGGAAAAGGAAATACTAAAGAAACGGGAAAGGGCCAAAGAAAGAAGGAATAGTAAAATGACATCGTCCTGTTGATATGATGAACTTAGGTCAGCAGGGTTGACATAGTGAACCACAAAAACGACTATTGATGTGCACGTGAGGCATGCGTGAAAAATAAAACATAAAATTGATAATGATTACAGAAAAATTGCCAGCCATTGCAGTAGAGAAAAAGAAGAAAAATCAAACACTTTGACCCCAAAAACACAAATGAAAGAAGAAAAGTCGAGCAAATGATTCGTCATGATGGAGCCACGTCAGGTCCATTTGTGCCTCAGTATCTTCTCTCAGTCGTGGATGTAGTGATGAGATGGTGCTTTTCTTTCTATGCTGCGTATGATGATGCCCTCAAGAATGGGGTTAGGGCATGGTCCATAACTTACATTCCCGTGCTTGTGATTATTGAAATGGTCAAAGATGGAGAGAGGGATTTTGACAGCATTGATTACGAGTATAACTAAGGAGAACGATGTGTGAAATCTTTCTCGACGCTTCTTTGTGTCAACACATGCCAATACTTTGAAAGGCTCGTTTTTCGGAGATTTCCCGGGACCAGAAAAAAAATTATGACGACGAGACGAACAAGAAATGTTTCTTGTAATTTCGTTACGTAAAAGAAAGATTTCAGGAGGCTTGGTTACAAAGATTTCAAAGGCCCAAATGAAAAGTTCGTGTAAATACTAATTGAGAGTGATGACTACATAAATCGTGTCTCTAACAATACGATAGTCCTAAATATTTCAATTTGGCAATTTTAGTCCTAAAGCCTATTGCACTTATGCCAATTTAGTCATAAACCTTTCAATTGTGTCAATTTAATACTAAATATTTCGACGATTTGCCAATTGAACCATTCCGGCCAATTTTAGTTGGAAATCATTGGCATGACAATTTAGTCATCACCAACTATCCTACGTTACATGGCCGGGCGACCGACGCTAATGTGAACAATTCTTTAAATTTTATAAATTTTTTATTTATTTTTTATTTATTTTTTCTAACCCTGGGCCACCAAGGTCATTGGCCACAGGCAAGGGCTACAACACCTAGGCTTTGTTGACCTAAGGTTAGAATGAAAAAATAATAATAATAATTCAAAAAAAATTTAAAAAATTGTTCACGTTAACACTAGTTGTGCTATGCAAGACAATTGACGTTGACTAGACCATCAAAATTAATCGAAAAGACTATATTGGCAAGTTGTCAAGAGGTGCATAATTAAAAGGTTTTATGACTGAATTTGTATAAATACAATAAATTTATAACTTTTTTTGATAATTTTCTCACTAGAATTGAAACGTCCATTTTAACATAGTATGGGATTAGAGAGGGTTTTCATTTGGCTGCACTATGGACGTAGATCTCCTATCCTCATACTAACAAACAAAATCACATTTCATATAGATTAGTCATTATGAGGATTGTGACATCCTATAAAATGAGAATTCTCTATCCTTATATCATGTCTCTGCCTTGACAAATTTTACCTACGAAACCATTCATTCGCAAATTTCAAACACACATTTTCATGGATCAACGGTTAGGATGATTATGACACCGCATGTTACTATGAACGGATATAGATGATATACCATCTGGTTCAGCGAATGGTTGTAAAGCACCATGTGTCTTTGTATATTTTATATTTAGTCTTACAATATAGAGCTTTTAATAAATATCACAAAAGTTCATGCCCTATTTTAGGTCTTCTCTTGATGTAGAGTAATCTAGCTACACTAGAGTAGAGTGACTAAATGTTAAATGAAACCACAAGATAATTATTACTATATTTGATTTTTGAGATGATCATTAGCCTAACTCAAATGACGAATTTAATTTGACAAACATCTCTGTTGATATAATAAATGGCAAGGAGTCAAATTTTCCATTGTGGAAATCTTCACCATGGAAAACACAGCATTGATAGTTCAACAAAGGAGGCACATTCCCTAATAGCTTAAAAGGAATACGCCGCATGTTTAGATTATGATTCCTAAGTGGATCTAAACTTGACAATACGACTCCTATGTACACGCATGAATTCTAACACCGTGCTCTTTCTAAGTTCTCTCAATCAAATTTCATCATTAAAGAGACGTTTCTTGAAATCATCACCTTTATCTACCCTACTTTCGTTCCGTCCTTAGATTGTTTGACTTACTATTTATATAGATAAGTACCCACTATTGTTAAGATGCTAATACCATAAGCCGAACAATAAAAAAGAGAGGAAAAAAAAAGGAATCGCTTTTGAACATGTCATTTCTTGGGATGATTGCTCTTGTATGGTAATATTTGTCCTCCATCACTTTGGACATATCAGAAACGAGCTTAGCAGTGCGCCATCTTGCTGTCAAGTCCCACGTACCTCTTTACCAAAATAATTGACTTTCTTTTAGGTGAAACAGCACATCCTATGGACAGATACGGTTGGTTTTTTAACACTGTGTCGGCACTTGGGAAGTCAAACGGCTAGGGTTTTTAGGGGGTTGACTTTTCACCAACTACAATGCTTAGACAAACGTTCTGGAAACTAATTTGACAGTATCGCACGATAAACGCGAAGTTTATTGAAATTGTTGTCCAGCTCTCTAGCATGCCTGCATCTATAGAAGCACCAGTGAATCGCTTGTTGTTTGCATTGATAAATCCAAGTTTCTTCCATCCGTTAAGCTTCTATGCCTATCCTGCTTGAAACGGGTATGCTTCCTTTTTAGGTTTGACAAAAAGCCATGATTGAAGGAATTGAATTAGAAATACTGACTGCTTTGTAGGTTATAATGTAACGTCTCATGTATCATATTATTGGGAGAAGACAAAGTGAAGTGGTTCGTAAGTTGCGTATCCACCTTCAATCATCATGATCTTAAAGGGATTTTTTGGATAATTAATCTATCTAACTCAAGTCGGATCATCACAAGTGGTGCTAGAGAAGCGCACCACTTTTTGAAATGGGAAAGGTGCCACATAGCGAGAGTCGTTTTGCGAATTTTACTTCCAAATTAAACCTGTATAATTAATCGACCAAATTGTGCACCCCATTTGAATGAAACTAACATAGTAGAGTGTCAACAGTATTTTTGTGTTATTTTTTCCAATCTTTGCGGGACTTAAATACTGTCAACCTATTTCATTTACTTAAGTTATGTCCCTAGTGAGCTTCTTGGATTTCGAGACTTAAGCATCCAATCAATTTATCAACAGTTGGATCGGGTATGTTGTATCATATTCCTTCATTTCACCCGTGATCCAACAATATAAATGACGATCTAATGACTTAATCAACGGTACACAGAATATTCCTAAGTCAAAAAACATTGATAGTACTCAATGATATGATATGTTGATTGGTAGCCAACTCCCAACACAGATATCGGTGTTTAGTGTGGTGTTACAACACATTCATGAGTCGTTGCCATGCTTGAAAACAAATGCATATAAACGAGGTAGAGATTCAAGTTGTGATATGTTGCTAAAATGATATATGAATAAAGGGGAGCGAGACTTTACCAAAAAAATAAATAAATAAAGGGGAGCGAGACTGATACTAGAGGGATCAAACATATAGAGGAAATTGTTGAGCTGCATGGAGAACTACTATGGTTTGAAGCAATTAATAAAATCCTAATTGGGCAATAAGTTATTGACTTAAAATCTTAAGTGAATATTTTTTCCAACTAGTTATATTAATATACTTGGACTTCCTTCCTTGTGATTAAGGGAGTGCAGTTCTACGGTTGAGGGAAAGTTCCTTGCCCCATCCTAGAACCTACCCTATGGGCATCGGTTCCAAGGCTTTTTGGTACTTGGAATGGTTCTACATTTTTTTGGTTAAATAAGAAATTTGTCAGAAACATAATCAACACTAAACATTCAAAAGAATTATAATCCTAAAGACATAATCACATCCGAAGTAAAATACACAGTATAAATTCCTCCTATCATTCACACATTTTAAAACTTCATAATAAAAAGAGACAATATTAAATTTTCGGATGCATATATATATCTATTTAAAGGCTAAATATATACTATCATATACAAGGTGTGTAGTGGGTAGAGGGTCGGTATGACCTCAACCTTGGAATTTACTTTATACCCGTTCGAAATTTTGAAACTTAAAACTTATCATGCCAGTTCAATGAATTATGCAAGTTTCACAAATTCTCTTTCACAAACCCTGTTGGTGATTATCATATTGGAACTTTTTTTAGCCTTCCTAATAAAAAAGGAATAGGCGTTGAAGACTTTCATTACCTACTTTCAACGTCAACACTTCTTTTTCCCCTTGTTGGCTTTTGATTCACTCTTGTTCTTTGTTATCTAATTATCTAAAATATATGTCTAAGCTTTTTTTTGTTCATCTTAAGTAAATAGTGTCCTAAGTTTATATATCTGAATTTTTTTTCAAGAAATAAAGAAAGGCAAATATAATTTATGTATATCCAATCATCTTGCGAAACAAGGACAAATATATATGTCTACATAAAATAATCCCCTGAAATGTTAGATTTTTTCTAAATAAATAATTATATGAATTTGTTGTTTAAGTTCTAAAAAGGTTATAATGCTACAAAATTAATAAAACATTGATATTTGTTGCATATGTTACTATTGTAATTGCGCCAAAGGTACAGCTCAGACGCCATTTAACATGGAAAAAAACCGGTTTAACTAAGCAAAAAAAAAGTTTAATACTCCTTCAATTAATCTTCAATCCTCTAAGAGCAATCAAAATAATTTATCTCTGTTTCTGCGTGACTATAATTCTTTCTTTCTTTCTTATATATATTGGCAGTAGTTGTTTTATTTCAGGAGAAAAAAAAGGACAAAAAAGATTATTCACAAAAAAGTACTGAAAGTCAAAAAGACAGAAAACAAAAGGAAGAAACTATAAAATAAGAAAAAAGAAGGAAGGAAGAGAGAGAGAGAAATTGGTGCCATGATAAAGCAACCACCTTTCACAATTCAACCAAAACGTGCTTTATCTGATCCACCACACCACCACCACCTCCTCCTCCTCCTCCTTTTTACCACCTTGCAAAAACCAACCAGGTCAAAACTCAGGAACCCATCTCCCTCTCCCTCTCTAATGGCGGCCGAGGATGCTGGCTCCAAGTAGCAGCAGCAGCAGCAGCGACCCACTTGGTTCATCTTCGTCTTTATATGACCCAGTCCTCCGTTTTGACGTTTCCCTTCATACCCTTTTTCAAAATACCCCTTCGACATTTCTCTCTTCTCCATACAAACCCCTCTCTCTCTCCCTCTGTCTCTTGGTTTTCGTGTTCCACTTAAACTTTTCCTAAAGCCCTTCTCTCTCTCGCTCTCTCTCGTTCCAATAGCCCTCTCAGGTCAAAGACAGCTACCGAGCTCCCCAAGATAACCCAAGATAACTTCTTGAGATCTGTGGCTTTCGTTTCGAGCCAGAAAGGCGAGAACTTTGGTGGGTTTTTTGTGTGCTTGTGGCTAGACGGTTTCTGGGTTTCTCTTTAAGTGTGTTGAGATCTCACCAGTGCCAGGAAGAAAAGAAATGGCGAGTAAATGGAGGAAAGCGAAGCTTGCTTTGGGCTTAAATCTTTGTGTCTACGTCCCCAGAACTCTGGAGGACCCGCCCTCCAATAATCTCGATGCTTCGACCGATAGATTGTCAAATGCTGCCTTGCTTTCGCCAGGGAATTGGGACGGGGATGGTCTAAGGCCCATGACGCCAACTCCTTCCTCTCATGGCTTGAAGTTGTATAGGAGCGGAAGCAAGTCGTCCAAGGTTTATTCTTTCTCTGTCTCATTCAATTTCGACAGTCTCTTTTGCTGGTCTATAACAGAGTTGGGAAAGTTTTAGTAAAGTTGTCTTTTTTAGTTTCTTTGGTCTTTTGGGTTTCTTTATATGATTTTGGTAATTGCACAAACTGAAAATTTCAGTTCGGACATGGAAACTGACATTTTCTAAACTGCGTTTGGTTTTGGTTAATTTTTGGAGTGGAAGGCGTCTTTTTTTGCTGGATTTAGTACCGTCGATTGCTTGTCCATTTTGTGGAGTTCAGAGGGAAGTTTCTGGTTCTTATGCATACTGATGGGGACAGGGGAAAGATCTACGTACTTTCTTGATCTACTATGTGGCATGTGATTACAGCTTTTGTTTCATCTTCCGTTTCCTGCTTCTGACGATTTGTTGGACTGAATATGACACTATTCGCTGTGCTTGGAAGCATGAGCTCTTGTTCTGTGCCTATCATAACTGTTGAATTAAAAAATTGTCTTCATTGCATATTCATTTTAATGCTACTCTGAGAAGCACCGGCTGGTGATTTATGCCTGCTTCAGGCTCTAGTATATTTTCTTTTTGGATGTGTAGATCTTTTATGTGTTTGAAGATTAGTTCATTAGTCCCTTGCAAGAGTAGTGCTACTTTGCCTTGGTCTGTCAAGAATAGCATTACTTTCCCGCTGTTTGATGTGGAAAAGTAGCTTTTTTGGTGTTCGTAAATGTTGACTGTTCGTTTATGAAACTTTCTGGCAAATAAGCCAATGACTTAAAAGTGCTTATAAAAAAGCAGCATGAATTGGAAATTTAATGCTGAAATGCAGTAACTTGAATTGGGCCGATTGCTAGTTCTTGTAGAGTTGGGAGTCGTCTCTACCTTTTGGTTTTACTTTCTGCAGAATGTTCGATGAAGATCTCCTGCAAGTTGAACATCTTTGGGTGTTACTTTGATCCTTGATGCATTTTCTCTTATTTCGAAGCTTGTTATATGCATAGCCTTAACTAACCTTCAGTTTATATTAACACTAACCTCAAGTCCATCAATTAAGCCTTTTCTGGCTTATCCCTTTTGGTTATCTGCAGTATGCTCTTCTTGCAGTATCAAATATGGCGCTTTCTTCTTTTTCGATGTGTTGCGATTGTTACTGACTCTTTACTTCCATGTTTAGCAGACTTGCTCCATTTGCTTGAACAAAATAAAACAAGGAGGAGGCCACGCTATATTCACTGCAGAGTGTTCCCACTCGTTCCATTTCCACTGCATAGCTTCAAATGTCAAGTATGGGAACCAAATCTGCCCTGTCTGCCGGGCAAAATGGAAAGAGATCCCATCACAAGTACCGTGTCTGGATGCTATCCCGCGAAGTGCGTCGAGAAATCCTGTACGTTGGGCCCACGACGATGCTGTGGTGACCATGCTTCGTCCTCCGCCCCGACGTGATTCGCACCGGCGCCACATTGTTCCCCTATTCCAGGCTCCAGAGCCTGGAGTATTTGATGATGACGAACCCTTAGATTTCCAACCTGCAGTCGCAGAAAAGAACTCCTGTAGTGAAGTTGCAGGTGGGAATTCCTCAAGAACTTTGGAGGTCAGGGTGTGTCCTGAAGTTTCAGCTATGCCACGGTCCAATTCGCGAGACAACTTCTCTGTCCTGGTCCATCTTAAGGCAGTTGTAGCTGCTGGGAGACAAAACCCAAGTCAGAAAAACGTTAGCTTCCCACAAGTCGCGCAAACCCCACGTGCTCCCATTGACCTGGTTACGGTGCTTGACATCAGTGGTAGCATGGCGGGTACTAAACTAGCTTTGCTAAAACGTGCCATGGGGTTTGTTATTCAGAACCTTAGCTCAGCCGATCGACTCTCGGTGATATCGTTTTCCTCCACTGCTCGGCGCCTCTTCCCCCTCCGGCGCATGTCTGACATAGGACGGCAGCAGGCACTTCAAGCCGTGAATTCCTTGGTGGCAAATGGTGGGACCAACATTGCCGAAGGCCTAAGAAAGGGTGCTAAGGTAATGGCTGACCGGAAGCAGAAAAACCCAGTGGCAAGTGTTATACTGTTGTCCGATGGACAAGACACTTACACCATCAGCGGTTCTGGCGAAAATCGTCCTCAACCAAATGGTCACCCACTTCTCCCCTTGTCCATCAACGGAAGTGACAACAGTGGGTTCCAAATACCTGTGCATACTTTTGGATTTGGCACTGATCATGACTCTTCAGCTATGCACTCCATATCAGAGACATCTGGAGGCACATTCTCCTTCATCGAGACAGAGGCTGCAATTCAGGATGCCTTTGCTCAATGCATCGGTGGCCTACTCAGTGTTGTTGTGCAAGAGTTGCAAGTAAAGATCGAATCTTTGCACCCAAGCTTGAAAATTAGTTCTCTAAAAGCCGGAAGTTACCCAAGTCATGTAATGGCCGATGGATGCTCGAGTAGCATTGATGTGGGTGACCTCTATGCTGATGAAGAGAGGGACTTTCTGGTTGCTATCAACATTCCCGCAGAGGATTCAAGCTCCGAAACATCACTTTTGAATGTCAGGTGCATATATAGGGATCCTTTAACGAAAGAGTTTGTTTCGACCGAAGGCGAAGAAGTCACGATAAAGAGACCTGAGATAGCCGGAGAAGAAATTGTCTCAATAGAGGTTGATAGGCAGCAAAACAGGGTCCGAGCAGCAGAGGCGATGGCGCAGGCTCGTGCTGCAGCTGAGCAAGGAGATCTGGCTGTTGCTGCTTCTATTCTTGAGAACTGCCGTAGGTTTCTTTCCGAATCCTTGTCAGCTAAATCTGGTGACCGCCTGAGCATCGCTTTGGACGCCGAGCTCAAGGAAATGCAAGAGAGAATGGCAAGCAGGCATGTTTATGAGGCTTCGGGTCGAGCATATATCCTCTCTGGACTAAGCTCGCACTCGTGGCAGCGAGCGACTGCCAGAGGCGACTCCACCGATAGGTCCAGCCTCGTCCAGGCCTATCAGACGCCATCCATGGCTGAGATGCTCACCCGGTCTCAAGCTACATTACTAGGTAGCCCTTCAGCCCAGAGGCTAATGCTACCACTATTATCGCTTGGGTCGCACCCGAAGCCAAGGTAGCTACGTAAGATTTCAGTTTATGTGTTGTCTAGTGGCTTTTCAAGTGCCTGTTTTTTGTTGTACCGTGGGGGTGATCAAGCTGAGGGGTTTGAATCGGCACAATTGGGAGAGGCTCTTTTTGAGATTTGGCCATGCTTTTATGTGTAAATGAATAAAGATTCGAGGGAAGGGAAAGAGGGTATTAGTGGGGAGAAGTCACAAGGAATACTTGGTAGGGTTTTAAGACATTTTTGTTTCGGTCCGTCTGTTGTTTTTCTGGGGGTGATGATGTACATAAACAGAACTGGGCTCTCTTTTGGAGAATTGGGTATAATGTTTGTAATTGTGGCAAAGGTGATATAATGTACCTCCTCTTAATTCTTTTGATATTTTTCTTCTAGAACCTCTCTCTCTCTCTCTCTCTCTGTGTAGGAGAATGCATTGACTGGTTGGGGAGCATAATTGAACGACCTGTCATACGAGGCAATTCATTTATTGATATTGACTCAATGCTGGTTAACTTTAACCCGATAGGAAAACCCTTTTTACCTGTAGAATTCAAAGATGTTTTTCAAGTTTTAGGAAATCAAGGGAACAACTGGAAGCAACTTTAAATGCTACTGCTCATGTCTTTCAAAAGACCATTCGGGACGCTCCACATTGACAATCGAATTCTTTTTTAGGCCACCGAGTTTCGATTTCATTTCAAACTCGTTCGATCAAAAACTCATCCGCTTAGGCCTTTGGAATAACCTGGACGAGACATTTCACTACTGGATACTTAACTCGAGCAAGAATGGCGAGCGCAGGAACGACTGGTCAAAGCATGGCGAGCTCAACTTAGCGCAAATCGATCCATCCAGGCTCGAGTTAAGCTCAAATTGGAGCTTTGAATATGTTTGGAAGATTATTCATGCTACATTAACATGCAAATTGGTTTCAAATTTCCGTTAGGCTCCTCCACCACTTGAGAGGCTCTTTTGCTGTCGTAGTAATTGGCGAGACGAGTGCTAAACTGTGGCATAACTGGAGATCAATTTTGGCAGGTTATATACAAATAAAATAAAGATGACACAGGACTTCTAATTAGTCATAGATTCGACCGATGAAGATCATGCCCTCTAATGCTTTCCCTCAAATATCATCCTTCCAATCTGAGCTGATTCACAGAATTACTGCTGCTCAGTATTGAGCTCATCCAAAGTGACTCATGAAGGTAACATCCAAACGTTTGACCGATGCGTCTAAAATGAGATCATCTTTACAATAAAAAATTGAGACCGCCATCCACCCGGCTCAACACAATCATTAAGTTATGGCCAGTTTACGCAGTTTCTGAAGCAGCAATAAAAAGATTTGATGAGAGGAAACCTTCGTGTCCAAATTTTTCTGAACTTAACCGGTCCAACCGGCAAAGTATAATAATAGGAACAACAGGTAATGAACATCAACGAGACAACTAAGTCTTGTCTTGTATGATCTCAATCAAAGTCATCAAGATGATTAAAGTTTCCTCACAAACTCACCACTGGATCAGTTCAGTTCAGTCATCTAAGAAGACCAGCATATTGAGGGATTACTATTGTCAGGCCGAAAACTATTATAGGCACAAATTACACTAGAGATTAACATGCGCAAACTTATTCCATCCAAAACATTTTGTATATGGTTTATCTGCCATGTGACTAATATAAGTTTGTGGGCAAAAATTCCAAAAGGAGAGTGAAAGGCCATGGAGGGAATGTTTCAGCAGCTGCTACATCCTTTGGACCGTCACAAGCCATTTGCCTTTGAAGGCCACAGCTAGCTTGACTATGCCGAAGGTCAGATGAAAATTTCCCTTGTGCATGATACTTGTTATGACAGCCTTCTCTCACAAAGCCTATAAATCGGCAGATATGCCAACCCAAAAAGCCAGATAAACAAAAAACTATCCTAACTTAGGTCCTCCCTGTGTTTTCTTTAAATCACTGCTCGCCAGACTTGCCATCATTTGGTCGAGGAAGTTTCCTGTATTCATAATTGTTGATGTTTACCTTCTCTTGGAAAGCCTGAAAACCAGAGAAACGTGCTGATTAGATGCAAACCACAAGGCAAGAGAGAACTTACATTGAGGGTCCTAGCCAAAGGATCATACCTTCAGCTCCTCCTCTAATGAGATCTTTTTAGGCTTGTATGCTTCTATTGGTCCAGTTCGTGACAGAGCTTTTCTTTCCTCGATGATCTCCCACTCATTGTCGTCTTTCACTTTTGCAATATCCTTGCTGAACTACAAGAATCAGATAGCTTTGAGAAGACGTAGGACGTGCGACAAAATCTGATTAGCACAACGAGAGTGGACCAACATTTCAGCAAAAGAAACAAAAAAAGAGTGTACCAACGGTTGCCCATATCCAAGAGCTTAGACATGGTAACCAGTATAATCATATTACAAAGGCGAGCCTACATGGGTAGACAATGATGTAAGGTCTTCATGGTAGGCATTTAATGGATAAGCATGTCGTTCAAACTTCAAATAATGAACAGAAAAGCAAGAAATACAAATGAATGTCAGGTTCTAACATCATGAAGGTCCAAACCGCAAAACAATGTTTTATGTCAAAGTTAAACCACTGTGTGAATAACCAAAATCGCTATACTCTGAGAAACACAGGCAACAGTCTGAACATGAATTGCTCGCCAAGCACACTCCATCTCAGACGAGCACACCAAACAGAAACAATCATATCATTCGTCGTCCGAGCACACCAGTTAAGAAAAAAGCAATTAGCTCTAAAACAAAGGAGAAAGAACCCAAGTCCAGTCAATTCCCACAAACAACATAAGCAAAAAAGAAGAAAAAACACAATTTTGGTCCCTCCCACAAAGCAAATCCATCACGTTTCATACTCAGCAGCTTACCGATCGAAATCATGACTCAGTGACATAATTAGAACAAGGAAGAATCTAACCTGCCTTGCAAGAGATGGGCAAGTCCAACAGAGCCAAGAACAGTGAGAGAAATCATGGGGAGGCCATATCTGATGAAGGGATACTTCCTACCCCATCTCTTGAACGAAGCACCTGAGCTCTCAACCGCCATGCCACTCTTATTCTTTGGTGGGTCTTCCCTCCTCGTCTCAATCGTTGTCATCACTCCAAGGAAAATCACCCCAATTGCCCCCGGGTCAACTCACACCCGCACACACGTGCTCCCACCCCAAAAAGGGAAGCATACCAACACAGACCGAAGCTGTGCAAGTTGAAAATCCAGAGACGCTCCAATCCGAAACTGAAAACACTCAAGCCGAGCACACGAAACAAGAACGATCGAACGAGTACAGACAGTTTCCAGTGAAAACATCAGATATTCCTATTTTTCTTTTACTAATTTCAAGCAGGACCCAACACGACAAAATCTCATTTCAAGATCGAGACAGATCAGAGAAAGCTCACCGACCCGAAATGGAAACTGAGCAGAACTCGACCTGAAGCGAATGCTCGTGATTTTTCCGGCGTTCTTCGTCGGAAATTTCTTCAGCGTTGAGGTCTCTGGTATGCTTTGCACCGGAGAGAGAGAGAGAGAAAGAGAGAGAGAGAGATTGATGACTAATACTTTAATAAAAATCAAAGGAAAACTAATATTTTTAATAAAATACTCGTATTTATACATGAAATATACACGTGTGATACGTGAATTTCAATAAAATTTCCCACGTGGCAAATACGTTAAACTTGCTGAAGACTCGTTCTTACGAAGGAAAACGAATTGCATGGTATTGCTCGTGTAAGGTTAGCTTCGATTTTTATCTTATGTGATACTAAATCTTTGGTTAATTAAACGATAGAGTACGGGGATTATCATACCTGGAGAAATGGTTATGGCACACCATGTTCGCACAAGTGAACAAAATATGATTTTTACTTAACATTAGATTGTTAAGACGAAGTGATGGGAAAATTCAATTATCATATACGATATATAAAACTATTATCATTAAAATGATTGTGTTTTGATATGCAACCTCTTTTGCATTTTAAGACAGTTGATCTAAATTTATGATCACATCATCTTTGGACCTCATTATTATAATGCTGAATTCGTTTTCCACGTATTTTTAGGAAAATAAATATACATGCTACATAGTACCCAGTATGTATAAGACTAACGACTGGTTTAGAAGTAAGTATTTATTCTATTTTATTTGGCAAAATGAGAAGATAGCAACTAAGTGTTCATTATGCGAACACGGTTAATCATATACTATCTCTAAGTTATGAAAAAAAAATGCAAAAAAGAAATACATTTTAGGCTTTAAACACCTCAACCAAATTGTAAATGATTCTACATGTCAAAATCTAATGACCATCTTGCAATCGTATAATTTATAAAAATTCCAAGAACTTGGTCTGGTTTGTGAACTAGTTTATAGTTATGGTTTCCATACTTTAGAAAGTTTAGATCCGCAAAAAAGTTTGACCTCACATGTCATTACAACTCTATAGAGAAAATTGAACCATAAATCCTAAATTTTGTGTTCAGAGTGAAATAGAATCCTAAATCTTTCAATAGGTTCAATTTAGTCATAAACCTTTGCCAAAAAATATATTGAAGTCCTAAACTCTATAATTGATTCAATTAAGCCATGCAATCAAATTTTAAAACTATTTATTAAAGATGTTATTTAAAGGTGCCATGTAGGCAACTTTTAAGCGCCAAGTAAGCAACTTTAGTTTCTACCCATAAAAAGAATTCGATTATACTTTTTGAAAAAAATATTTAGAATTTAATTGAACCTATTAAAGAGTCTAGAGTTTAATCACATTCCACACACAAGATTAAGATTTCTCTTACATTTTTTTCGAACTTCATAATATCAACCTATTGGTGGCTGCGATGGTTTGCGCTCGGTTCATTTCACGAGAGGTCCTGAGTTCAAAACTCGTAAGTGCCGGTAATTTAAGTGGAGGGTCGTGGCATTTCACGAGAGATCCTGAGTTCAAAACTCGTAAGTGCCGGTAATTTAAGTGGAGGGTCGTGGCAGTGGAATGCTGCGCTAGCCAGTGCAAGCTCGTCGACCGCGCGGACACCTCGATCATCAAAAAAAAAAAACCAATCACTTGTACCGTCGCACGTTGAAAAGACTAATTGACATGTATCCTCTTTAATTTGTATTGTGAATTAATATCTTTATCTTTATTTTGTATTTATTTATATCTTTCAAATTTGACGGTTAAATCATTAATCCTTTTCTTGATTAAAATGCTTTCTTTGTTTGCTTTTTGTCATCTGTCTTTCCATGTAAAATTATATATGTTATTTAACAAAAAATAACGGAGAGTAAAATTGTCACAAGTGTACCGATTTGGGATTTTTGATAGTTAAAAAATTAGTTAGTGGTAAATTTGTCATAAGTGTTCTAATTTGGGATTTTTTGTCATGTTAAACCTTCTTTTTAATCTTCATGATGACAAATTGAGGAATAAATTATGTCAATTTTGTAAGAGTGCTAATAGAATCCCAAAAATTTCAGAGATCTCAACTTGATAGAGAAGGAAAATTAGCCAAAAAAAAAATATAGACAATGATGGAATGCAATTTGACATAATTTTGAAATAACATTAGTCCAGATGGTTGGATTGGAGCAGATCAATCAACAATGACTTTTAACTGGCCTTGAGCATCTGATTTTTCCTTTCACAGTGCAGACTAGCAGGATCATGCATCAAGCTAGAGAAGAAGACGTCTATAATGTAATCTGCCTCAAGAAGAAAAGTACCCCAGAATCCACAAGTCATTACTAGCTAATGTTAAAAGCTTAAGAGACCAACATTATTTAGATACTGACTGGACATCCCTTCGGTAAATCATCTCGAATCTCCTAATTCACCGTTATTGCGGTCCGTCCTTCCGCTCTCCGGCGGAGCCTTTGGTGGTGCCGAGTCCCTTGCATCGTGTGGCGGTTTGGCGGCTGTCGGGTCACTAGTCTTCGGCCTAAATCTGAATCCGAGTTTCTTGAAGAAAATGTTCCAACCCCTCTTATTCCTCAGGACCTTTTGAAGCTCTTCTTTCATGCTCAAGCACTCTTTCTCGAGGTCAAACACACGCTCCTTCATTTCATCGAACGCAACAATTTGGTTCTGTACGCTGCTTCCCTGACCTGGCCCGTTTGTTCGGGCTAGCGCAACATTCGTGCTCAGGTTTTGCGAGCTCTCGAGATTGTCGGACACGAAGAACCATCCGGAGATAGATGTTCGGAGGCGAAGTTGCTCGAAGAACAGGACTTGGACGATTACTCGGAGAGGAAGCCTTTCATTCTGAGCAGCATGAGTGCAGGCATCCATGGAGAGCTTCTGGCAATTCATGAGCCTGCATATCTGTTCCCGCTCAGAATCTGTGAGCCATGGATGGGCCTAATAGTAAGAAGCACATTAGTATTTCTATGAGAAATGAATGGGACAAGAATTGGAGGTAACATGAGAAAGATTGACTCCTGAAATAGAAGCTTAACGGCCAAGAGTGCGCTCGCAAGACACATACAGGACAGAACGTTTTAAGTCGATCAATGGCAATTGGCATCTGATTGTACAAATTGCTGACAAAACATGGCAATTCGGGCATGGGAAGTAACACCACCAAGAAGAACAGAGTACGAATCCATATTTACCTTGAGATATATGTCGATTGCGCGGTAAATACCGTCATCCAGTGGCCTGGCATAATCAGGGATAACTGCAGCAATGGACTCGAATTTCGGCAACTTCAAGTTAACATCTGTTGCCACCTCGGCAAGATAACCATCCACCAAGTTGGCCACCATTGTTATCGGAGTCAGAGAGTGAGGGCCTCCCATCAATTGCCCTTCGTCTGGTACGCAGCTCGAGATGGGATCGGATGCATCGCGGTCTACCACCATGAAATGATCAAGAATCCGTTGAATACACTCAATATCATAAAGAGTCTCCATCGAATGGCTCACATTGGGAATAAGGAGGTCCTCGAGCACCGCTTGATCCAACTGTGACCCGATGCACTTCTCTAGTTTCTCTTTACACATTGGACTGGCCTTTAAGATCAGGGATGTTCGAAGAAGCCTGAGCAAGAATGTAGTGGGAGTCACGCCCTTCTGATCTGGGAGTAATTCCACTATCTCTTCAAGAAGATTCCGTTGATCATCATCAGATAAGGAAGAAATGGTGGACCCCGATGCAGGGAACTCACTGCTGTCGAAGCCCGAATGCCTGCCCATCAATGGGAGATGCCTCTTTGTATAATGCATGATCGACCCAGCAATTTTCTCGGGCTTCATGCCTCTTGATCCAACAGCAGTGATTAACCGTTTATATAATGATAATCTCAGGTAAGAGACATCCTCGTACCACCAGTCCTCACTTAAGGTACGCGATTTGGAAGCCGTGCGGATTCCATTCCAAAATATGGTACCTACTGGACTCTTCACGTCGCTGTCTCCCGATACGGGCCAACTAAACAGACTAAGGTCCGCACAAGCTTTCATCGCCAAGGAAGTGATGCATCTCGATATGATATGAACCTCTTCGGCGTGCGATAGAACCTCTTCACAGGTCTCGAGAGCCTTGATTGAGTCGGTCCAGTTGCCAAAGATCTCATTCAGGAACTTTTCTGTCTGCATGATGAGATTTTCCTCTCCATAGTCTTCGTTCATTTGGAAATATTCGGCTGCGCATCGGAGGCTCACTGCATTTACTGCAGTGAGCTCGATTTTGACACCATAACAGAACTTGGCCACGAGAAGAAAAGCATTGGCACCACCGGGAACGTCATGAAGTTGCAATGTGCAGTTTTGCTCGTCCTTGCCTGAAGCTTCTCCTATGAGGCTTTCTAGTACTCTACTTCTAGATAGCAATGGAAACTGATTTGCATGCCAAAAACATAAGAATTAGAAACTAATTGTGCGACAGAAGCAAGAGAAATCTCAACCCAAAATGGAGACACAATTTCAAGCATAATCACAGGTAGTGGAGATGTTCTTTCGTCATAATACCGTGAAAGGACAGCAAAACAAACCAAGGAAAGTATAGGAAGAGATTGACTACAAAACATGGGGCAGCATAATTAGACAGTTACCTGCCAGTGCATTTAGCCTCTGTACTTATTTATCTTCTGAGAATTTTTCCAAATTTTCTCAAAGCAACTATGTATATCGAATCAGTTCGTTTCCAACTTAAATGCTAAGGAGAATGGTCACCTTCAGTTGCCACACAACTTATTCTATTCCCAACACAGTCTAAGACTAAATCTTTGTCCGATGATCATACTACCTCAAAGTGAAACCATTTTGAGCTATGCTATAGACCCGACACAAAAGCGGTTCTAGCAGACTCTCGTTTTCATGATAAACATGAACTTCTGTCGGTTTTCTTCAGACTTATTCAGTAACCGCAGTTAATTTGAATAGTATGATATGTTCAATATCTAAAGTGCAACCCCATCATGCCCACCACAAAAAACTTTCACAATGTGCAGAAGACCGAAATTTGTAAGACCGAAAACAAATTCATGTGATAACATGATGCATGATGATATTTGGTATCAGTTTGGTTGACACGACGTTCTTACTGTAATAGAAAGAATCTAGAAAGAGTTGTATGTAGAATGAACATGATCATTCAATAAAACTTTAAAGTCATGTAAAAGCTGATTAATCATATCATGAACCGGTTCTATTAGTTTGGTAAACCTGAAAAAGAAAATATTTGGCTATCGCACTAGCATATTGAGTGGCTTAATGAAAACTGTTTCAGCCGGTCTTTTTCCTTGTTGCCATTTGCATTATCAAGGTATTACACCTTAAGTATAAGGCATAAGAAGCAGGCCATACCTTGTGTAGATGGAAGGACACATCTCCAACTTCAACGGTGACATCACTTGGAAGCCCGGTTGAGCTAACCCTGGAAAATACAACAAAAATGGATCAGTCAATTCTTTTGTCCACAAATCAAATTGTGATTTACCTTCTCATTGGCGTTATAAGTTTCTAAATCAGTTAGTGCAGCATCTATTGGATATCACATAATTGTGAGGACCACCTATTCACCAGATACAAATACTATCTAGTGTGCCGCTTTGCGTAACCACTAAAATGTGGATGATTCTGTCTTTTGAACATTTTTACCATTTGGCAAGTATAATTATCTAAGAAACCGTCTACCGTGCATCGAGCCTGACCTAGAGTCAAAAGATAATAATTAAATTAGTATTACTATAGACCAGTTCGAACCCCGACCATTTCTTCTGCAATAAGATGCTGCTAGCCATCATGCCCTTCTCTTTCAATCCCAAATTTATGAAAACTGTTCTCGGAAATGCAACACCCAGTTACATTTAAAATGGCACCGTGAACAAATTGCACCATCCCTAAGTGACCGAATTGGATTTTCCAGACAGGAGAATGACGATCTGGACAGCTAACATGATCAAGTGAAACCAATGTAATCCAGATTAAACATTAAGCAGGTAGATGATCACATCGAAAAACAGAACATGTTCCTACTTCAGCTAAAGTGACAAATCATATCACATCTATACTTTGTCCAGGTGAGTCGTCGTAATCTAAACACAGCTCATCCTCACCGCGCGCGGAATCTAACTCTGTTCCATCATCCACGTTCATACGTTCTTCCTTAAATGCTCATCAACCAAGAGACCAGAATTTTCCGAACTTCGTTTTCCCAGATCATCAAATTGCAATTGCATTGCACTAACATCACATGCCCATGTCAGGAAATTCAACACGAACTGTTTACCAAGCAAGTGAACACTAAGAATGGCGGGTGAACCACAAAGGAAAACGAAGATGGTGAGAATGGGGACAAAAACCAGGTATTGCCATCAAGGTGAAACACTTCAGACTTCGATCCCAGCTTCATGCACGCCATCAGCAACTTCAGTTTTAACACACGCACACACACAAGTCCTCCTCAGTTCTCAGTCACCATAACCCTTTCTCCACCCAACACACAGTGTGACACAAACTAAGAAAGGAGAGAGCGTGATCTTGAGGACCCAAAAAATAGTGATTCTTTCTTGCAAAACTAAAAGAAAAAGAAAAAAAGAAAGGTGAAAGTTGGGGGGTTGAGTGAAGATAATTTCCACTTTTGACTGTGCAAGTCGCTCGCAGCTCTTTTCTTGCGGGGAAGAGAACAATGATGGTCCCGCGTCAAATGGGAAAGTCGAGAGAAAAAGGCCAAAAGATTTGCCACCCTTTTTGTTTTTCCATTTCTTCTTACTTTTTTGTTCGATACGTGAACGTTGGTTCTCAACAAATTATCTGCAGTGAACTGGGGAATGAATCTCGTGCTTGGAATTGGTCCATTCTACGTCTGAAAAACTACGCACCCCCATTTTCGGATCGAGTACGATCTTCCGAGCGGTCCCTTTCATGCTGTAACGAGAGAGAAAAATTTGGGTAGAAGGTTAACCAAAATTGGAACTATATGGGATTGATTCGATTATGGAATCACGACAAAGTCATTTGTTCGGTGGTTATATTGTCTTTTTATTTAGATCAAAGTAACATGCGACTTGAAGGACATGATGGATCGTGAATTCTTACATCCGCCCTATTTTTTGTATAAGAATGAAGGTGTTCTTTACTCGGCAGCCTTTATTTTGTTCTACTAGAACCCTCATTTTTGGGGGGTTTTAGTGTATAAATATTATGTGACGTAGTTCGAATAGAAAGTATTGATTTATTTCTCAGAGCAAAGATCTAGGGTTTAGTGCTAATTAATAAGTTGGAACAACTTTGTAAGTGTAGTCTATTTTCGATTTCTAAATCGAAAGTATCCAATTTGAGCAAATTTCAAATCAAAAAAGGAAAATTTGTTGCAATTAGGGAGACTCAGTTTGATCAAAAGTGCATCGTGTTAGAGTCGGTCATTTATGATTCTTCAATAGAAATAAATCAGAAAGAGGGGTATGTTGCTGCCGTTTTGGAATGATTAAGAATCAACAAAGTAATGTCTAAGGCCATTGATTCAGAGC
The DNA here is from genome assembly GCA_031216285.1 of Syzygium syzygioides. Taxonomy (NCBI): domain Eukaryota; kingdom Viridiplantae; phylum Streptophyta; class Magnoliopsida; order Myrtales; family Myrtaceae; genus Syzygium; species Syzygium syzygioides. The sequence continues at coordinate 2,902,417 of CM062251.1, read as the reverse complement.
AAAGATAAAATATCTTGGAACACGAAAATATCATTTTTTTTAATTGTCTTGACAACTGGATCAAGAATAAGAATGAGGAGTCCAAATATATTCTAAATGAGACAAAGAAAAAGGAGTTAAAATTGGATACGTAGACATATCTTCTAACATCTCGAGCCGTACAGGGAGAAAACTTCGTATATGTTTCTAGGGAGGGCTCTAGCTTATCTAAATCTATCCCATTGAGCCGTTTATCAAATCGTTGCAATTGATGTTCGATCCTAAAGAGAAGGAAAAGATCTTTGGAAAATGGGTTTCTATGATCCGATAAATAATCAAACATATTTAAACTGTATTTCCTTAGAACATACGCTCAACCTACATTAACAATATATGACATTTTAAAGAAGGTGCGGGCTTAAAATAATTTCATCTTAATTAAAAAAAATTCAATTAATGAAATACAAAAAGAAGAAGAAGAAGAGGGTATGGGTGATCCGTATATATAGCTTTGTATAAGTTCTTTTCTACCATACTTTCCCCACTCCCTCCTCTTCTTTTGCTCTATTTATACTTGTTTTTAGGCCTAATTCGCTAAAAAACCCTAATTTTAGGTCAAGTCTCAAATTTGTCCCGAACTTTTTTCTCTCTCAGAAAAAACCTCAAACTTTAAATTCAAATCCAAATCTGTCCTGAACTTTTTTCTCTCAAAAAAAATCCTAAACTTTAAAAACAATCCCAAATCTGCTCCCATCTTTTTTCTCTCTCAGAAAAAACCCCAAATTTTAAATCCAGTCCCAAATTTGCCATGAATTTTGTTTTGTGTAAAAAAAAATCACCAAAATTCAATTTTTTTTTTGAATATATACCCTCGTAATCTAGTTCCAACTTGACATGGTACTTTCACATCTATAACACATCCACATCTACAAAGTAATGGGGCTTTTATTTAGACAAAGAAAAGTTCAGAGCAAATTTGGATAGAACCTAAAATTATGTTTTTTTTAATTTAAAAAGTTTTTTGGGGTGGATTTGTTGTTGTCTCTAACTTTCATATTCTAAAATGGTTTTATTTTGAAGAATTTCAATAATTTTTATTGGGTTGGATTGGTTATCAAAGTAGAAATGTGACATCAGTCTGTATCTATCGCCTCATTACTTTGTTAATATGGATTTGTTATCAACGTGGAAGTTCCATGTCAAGTTGGGACTGTATCACATGGTATATTTTTGAAAATAAATTGAAATATGCTAATTTTTTTTACATAAAACAAAATTCGAGGTAAATGTGGGATTGAACTTAAAGTTTGGGGTTTTTCCAAGACAAAAAAAAGTTTGGGATAGATTTGGGACTTGATCTAAAGTTTGGGGTTTTTTCTAAGACAAAAAAAAAATTGATTATTCATTATGTATAGTTAAAATTTTTTAAAGGGTTAACTAATGTAAAAAAAATGATTGATTAACAAAAATATCTGAAAAAATTGTAAAAGGAAAGACGTCCTTAACTCACAAAGGAAAATGGATAATTGAAACCTAACGTTACATTTTCAGAAAATAAATTCATTAATCAATCATTTCTTAAAGTTAATTAACCATTTAAAAGTTCATTATGAGTATCCATTTCCTGTAATTTGAAATCTTTTGTTATAGAGACCTTTTGTTCCTTTTTACCTAATCGTGTTTCTTTTTATCAGTTCTCGTAATAATTTATCAAATTTCAACAATTGTATTTTTAATACAAAATAGTACATCAATGTTCTAGTTAATTTATTTTCGGTAATTCTAAGATTCTTTTTTCATTTTCATAGAAATTCGGGTAAAAGAAAGATCTCCTTCAAAAAATTATATGAAAATACGCTTTCATCCCATAAAAGTCACGGGCATTGCACGTACCAACGTAAATATAAAAAAAAGTTAACGACAACAAAATGAAAATTTACGGCCATAATGTAATGTGTCTCAATTGAAAGTTACCGTGGTAAACGTACGCTACCGCCCCCACTCCCCGAAATCAATACAAATACGGCCATGGCGTGGGCCCCATGTGGGCCGTACCTAGAATGGGCCCCATGTGGGCCGTGAGGGCCAGCCCGACCCACACGTGTCGGCCCAGAGGGGGTCCATCAAGCCCCACGGAAGGCCCTTTGGGCCCATGTACAGTAGTGGGACAAATACTTAATCAGTGGTTGTTGGGGCCATTGAACAATGGCTGCTCCCGACCGAAAAAAAAAAAAAGAACAATGGCTGTTGGCATCGACCAAAAAAAAAAAACAGCGGTTGTTGGCCAGTTAAAAAAAAAAATTCGCCGGGTCGACCCGTTTTCCAACCCTAGTACATTAAGAGAATGGTTATAATTAATCTCGTATTTAAGCGATGCCAAATGCTTTTTCAATATCATTCACCCACCATCAATCTTTACCAAAAAAAAATACGTGGGATCCTAGCTTAACATAGCTCACAAATCTTGATGGCTTACCAAAAATGTAAATGTCCTAAATTAGAAGTGTGACGGAACATCCAATGAAAATACCTTGTTATTGCAATAATCTTAAGTATAATGTCCTGACATTTTCTATTAGTGTAGATATCGAATCTATATAATGGGGTTGAATGTGTTTATAAACTATATTAAACTTTCGGATCCCTTCGAGAAAAATAAATAGGAATAAGTGCACTGGAATTCTTAGAATTTGTCACAAAAAGTGTAATCAAGTCCTAAAACTTTCAAAAAGTGTAATAAATAGAAGGACTTGATTGGATAAATTTGAAAAATTGTATGACTTGATTGCACTTTTTTGTAAGTTTTAGGATTCAATTACGCTTTGCGAAAAATTTTAAGACTTAATTGCATCTTTTTAAAGTTTTAGAACTTAATATAAGTTTTGGAATTTTCACTATGCTTATCTCAACTAAATATAAAGAAGCACGTTTTATGGATATTGCCCCCCATCTAACTTTGCCCACCCATTATACAAAGTTTTTGCCACATGGCAGCCCAATGAAAGACGGCCCAATGTCTTTATGAGAAGTTGGGGGTCTAAAGCTAGTCATCAAGGCCCATTTTATATAAAAATATATCGTTTGCCAAATTTGATTAAAAGGACTCATGTCAATCCAAAAAAATGGTTCCGACCAAAACAAAAATCCAAAAAAAGGGAAAATAAAAAACAGAGAAGAAGACATCCTCTTAAAATTTCGTTTTACGAAAATCACTGGAATCTAGTAGCATGTGTCAATTTATTTAATTATAATAAATCAATTTTCATATGAATTTGAAAGAGTTCCTAAAACAAATGCTTTAGCATTTTTCAATTGTTTCTACTTATGCTTTTTACGTCGGGGATTATTTTGAATTTTTTTTTTCTTCCATTGCCAAAGTGCCCGCACGAAGGTAATGCCTCGCGTGAACAATTCATTCATGTTCGATTACCAAGTAACTAATGTTCCATTATTGCACATCGAATGCAATTATTCCCAAGTCACACCGTTTTTCTTTTGATTTTCGCGAAAATGTATTTTCTAAATTGAAGAACCTGATAATCTAAGTTTCAAAAGTACTTTATGGTTTTAACAAAACCGATCTAACTAGCAAGAAGAGACCACAACGCTATCTTTTTTAATTCCGACATTGGAAAAAAAATCAATTTCTCGTGATTAAAAAAAAAAAAGAAAACTCCAACAGCAAGCGTACGTGTATGTCCTCAGGTATTACCGCAACTTGTTTGCATGACCACAGTTAATATTTACTCATTACAGCTGTGAGTTTGGGGTGAATGCAACACGATCGTATCGATTCGACATAAAATAATACGCCGCGGGGAGTCACTTTGGAAACGGAGCTGGAAACTTTCCAAAAATTGGACTTTGTCTGCCATTTCCTCCATCACGACCGGCGTGGATTGCCACTCCACATCTTAGGCGTGTCTCCACATCTCACCAGCGACCGAAAAGAAAATTCCCACGAGAAATTTTCACCCGCGAGGATCCACCCCCAGAAAAAAAAAAAAACAATGGCGCTCCTCCGATGTGCAATAATGGGAAATCGCAAGGGCTCCCTAGCAAAATTTAAAGAATAAATTCCACCCCCCCCCACGAGCCAGCGCGGTCCCCACGTCGCGTTGGACTTATCGAGGGCGCCCGCGTGGCCACGTGGCCACGTCCGAAGATCTTTCCAGATTTTTTTTTTTGCGGACCAGCCCCTCGGAATTCAGAAAAAAATCGGGAAATTTAAATCGAGGCCCCTCGAGTTCAACATATTATCAGAACGATACCCCCCTACCCCGCCCGCACATGCGCACGCAATCATCAGCCCCCACACCTCACGTCCCAATTCCCGGCGTACATACCGGCGGTCAGCGTCGCGTACGGGGAAAAAAAAATGCACGGGGTATTCCACGTCAGCACGGGGGGGTGATGTCGTGGGAAGCAATGCTCGGTTGCCCACGTGGCACGCCGCATGTCGGTGCTCCTTCCTGCGCGCCATCCGTCCCCGCACGCACGACGCGTGACAGCGTGTCGTGCTCTGCTGGCAAAAACTAAAAAAATTGTGAAAAAAATCGACTCTTCTGGAGATCGAAATTAAGCTCTAGAAAGATGCATCTGCGATTTTAAATTGTTCATATTCTTTTTGGGGTAACCTAAGCAAGAGATGAATGATTATAATTGCTTTAAATTAAGTGTTAATATCACGAGAAACTCTCAAATCGGTACACTCGTCAACTGTCACACGTGTCATTCAACTCAATAATTTCGCGGCATGTCGTGCTATTGGAAAAAAAAATATTGACCGTATGTAGATCAAACTTAAGCTTCAGAAAATGCATTTTCGGACTCAAAATATTTACAACTTTAAATTATTCTTTGTTTTTGGGGTAACCTAAGAAGGAAATGGATGATTAGAAGTGCTTTTTATAAATTAATTGTTGTCGATGATGATGACCCAAGTTGAACATATGGACACTGACATCCAACTAGCCACACTAGCGACTTTGTCTAGAAACACATGAGCTTGCGCCCCTCGTGGTAAACATGTTTTTTTTTTGCACTAATTATGCTGAAATTTGAGGAAGCTGTTGTGCAGAGATGGGATCATGATGGTGATTAAAGAAATCGACAATTCATGGAGGGGACTAGCAGTTTGTTTAGTGGCAAGTTCCATGTGATGTGATCCTCTTTTCTCGTCTCTTGTTGACGCAGCAACAAGCAGGTAGATCATGGATGTTCTTGGTATACAATGCGTCCAGCCCTCTCTTATCTTTACCATCTATTTTTTTCCCAGATCTGTTTTTCATGGTACATATTAGGAATCAAGTTCAATTATTGCGACATCGAGACCGCGTTGCTACACCACGACGTCCACCTTCACCTCCGGTCTCTTTCTCCGGACCGAATCACGAAGGCTGCCCAGAAATCAAGCTGGTCACGGGATTCCTTCATTTAGATATTCATAAAAAAAAATCAATACATATTCGAAATGAGCCGCCAATTAACCATCGGCCCTGATATCATTTGTTAGGAGCGCCGTAATAGAAGCCCGATGCCTCTTTTGATGCAAGCGGGCTTCTTGTACACGTTGGACAAAGCCCTCATCAAACCCGCCGTTGTCTTTTCGCTGGCGATGTTGAAGGCAACGTTTCAAGCCAGCTCGAGACGAATCAAACCTAAGGATTGCCGATCTAACAATTCGCAGCCTCCCTTTTCTGATTGAATCCGATTTCTCCGTCCTCTATATTCTCGACCGCCCGTGCGACCAAATAGTTTTGCGCAAATTTTGATTTTCATCGGTCATTCGGAGTTTCGCCCGATCGTATCATCATCTTACAGAACTTTCGTTGATAAAAAATCACATCGATTAGGCAAGGGGAAGCGAAATCTTACGAAAAAAAAAAGGAGAGAAATTTAGTCGATAAAAACATTCCGTTCTCGTCTATGGTCCTCCCCGTCGGTCATCCCGACACCCAGATTTTATCCGAAAACAAATCGTCAATGAGCAAACGTCAAAATAGAAAGGCGATCCCGGGTCCCGCGGGAAAAGCCCAGAAGCACGAGAAACGGGCCCCACGAGCAGCAACACAACCAACCGACGGTCAATGAATCGGGAAAGCGACGTCGCATGAATGCCCCGGCGCCCCCGACGCAAAATGCGAACGTCCGCGGAGAGAGTCAAAAGACGGGGGGGCCGCGGCGATGAACACCACGCGGTTCCTCCACGGGTCCCCCCCCGTTTTGCCGAGCCCTTCATCCGGTCAAACTCCCCCCCGGTACCCGGTGAACGAGCGGAGGCGCCACCTGTTGCTCCCGGTCACCCTGTCGGCACGGACCGAGCGTCGGCACCGACACGCCAGATCTTTTCCCGGTTCGGTCTCCTGGGCCTAACTTTTCGCCATGGCCACGAATAAAGAGAGAAACCAAAACTCGTTGCCATCGATCTTCTTCTCTTTTTTGGAACTCTGGCTTAAAAAGGCTGTGTTGTTTTTCTGGAAATTTTCAAAAAATCATTTCTTGGACTCCGTTTATAGGTATACATAATGTTTGGGGGAGGGTGTCCAATTGCTCCGGATTCGATACCGGTGTGATGGATTTAATCTCAGTATTCACTCGCGTGCACAGACAAGTTATGTAATTCGAAACTTGGCAAATAAGGGGGTAAAAAACTCTGTGAATATTTCGAAGCGCTTACCGTTTTTCTGAGGTGGAAATTACTATTTTGTTCCGGTCGTTGTCAATTTTTTTCTCTGGTGGAATGGATTGAAAAGGCAGAGAACGATAATTGCCAGTCTCAGTACTTACATTAGCGTTTTCTGCATTAGAAATGGACATTCGTTCTCCTATATGTGAAACCGTTGCCGCTTCCGCGTATTTTGGCTGACATTATAGAGGACTTAACTCTGACGTCGAGAGGTGAGGTTTTCTTGTTCTGATACGATTTGGAAATGTCCGACCAGTTGCTATTTTATAAGGCGCCATGATCGCAAGATCAAGTGCGATGGCGACCCTTGGGGGCGAATCCGAAACATCAATGAAGGTGACGCTCGATTTGGGCTTTCTTGCTTTTTGAGATGGGGGTTTAAGCGTCTAATCGCTGCGCTAATCCAATTTCGGGAGTGATTAATGTGTGTAGCGTAGACATGTCAAACAGGTCGGTTGGGTCATAAATAGTCTGGTCCAAATTGATTCATTAACCCGTTTATGACCCATTTGTCCATTATGTAAATTTCTCGACTTGTATTATTGAGACACTTTCGTATTTAACCTAATCTCGGAAAAACTTATTTCTTATGATTTTTTAAAAAAAATTATATAGTTAAAACACTTCAATGCAAGGGTCGCCGCATGTGATCTGTGAGGGTTGAGTTGGCCGACGACCCTCGTCAGTCATAGGCAAGGGCCATCAGCCAACCCTCGCCACCGATCACAAGCGAGGGTCACCACCTGTGATTGGCGAGGGTCGGTTGGGCCTCGCTTGTGATTGGCGAGGGTCCACTAGTCCTCGCTTGTGACCGGCGAGGGACGGAAGGCGAACCTCATCAGATTTATTGGAAAAAAAAAGGTAAAAAATAAAAACTATAAAAAATTTAAAAATAATCTGTTTATGGTTCGTGGGTAAACCATGTATGGTCCATTTAAAACCCCATTAAAGACCAATTAAGTTGTTAGGTAACTCATTGCCACTCAAACTTCTTTTTAAAACTTAAGGCACTCCATTTATGATCCCCGCCATTCAATATTCAGCATGTGTTGAAACATGGGGGATTCTAGATTCATTTTGCCACCTCTAGCGCCGCGGAAGGAGCAAGGCGAAAGGGTGCCGTGGCGTCGGCTGCAGGGCGCGATTGTTCGCTTTCGGTTTCCGTGGCCGAGAGGTACTTAGGCTGCGTTTGGTTCAGCATTGGGAAGGGGCTTTCAGCCCCGAAAGCCCCTTCCCAAAAATGCTGAACCAAACGGCTAGCATTTAGCATTGAAAATGCTCAAAACTAGCATTTTCAATGCTGAAAGCCCAAAGCTGGCCGGGACTAGCTTTGGGCTTTCAGCCTTGAACCAAATGCCAAAATTATTTTTATACTTCCCAAACTACCCTCACTCAAATTTTAATATTCCGATTTTACCCTCGCGTTACTATTCATCTTCTTCACCAAAGGGACTCCGGCGAGGGCGAAGGGCCGGCGACAGCGAAGGTCCGGTGAGGTCGCCCGACCCAGGCGACGGCCGCCCGGGGTCAGGCGACCGCCCAGGCGTGGCCGCCTGGGTCCCGCGACCTCAGGCGACGGCGGCCTGGGTCGCGCGACCCAGGCCGACCGCCGCCTGGGTCGCGCGACCCAGGCCGACCGCCGCCTGGGTCGCGCGACCCAGGCCGACGGCCGCCTGAGGTCGCGGGACCCAGGCGGCCACGCCTGGGCGGTCGCCTGACCCCGGGCGGCCGTCGCCTGGGTCAGGCGACCTCGCCGGGGGTCGCCCGGCGACGGGCGATGGCCGCCGGCGCCAGATCTGGCTCGCCGGCGGCCGTAGCCCTTCGCCGGAGCCGGAGTCCTTCGCCGGAGCCGGCGAAGGGTATTTTTGCCATTTTTTTTATAAAAACCCCCCAAAGCCCATTTGTAAAAAAAATTAACCAAACACCACTTGGGTCAAAGTAGCTTTGCAAATGAGTTTTTACCAAACGCCATTTGCATTTCCCACAAAGGGCTTTCACCCAAAAGCAATTGCATTCCCAAAGTAGCATTTCAAATGCTGAACCAAACGCACCCTTATTTGGTCTCAGCATCACATGCACGTTACGCGCAACCACCAGAAAGGGACATATGCTATGCCTCTCTGGCTATGCCGCTGCGGCTACACCTAGCGTGATCCTGACCTCTTGGCCCTTGCGCTTCTTCTTCTTCTTCTCCTCCTTTTGACTGTTCTCCTTTTTCTTGCTTTAGACTTGCATGTCTACGATATTCTTTTATAGGTGAAAGGCGAGGGAAGGACTAGGGCTGCCGACCAGAGCGACTAATCGTTCGAGCATTCTCGTAAAGATCTTACATCCCGATAACGAGATGTTCGATTTAAGTTATATAATATTTTCGGAATCGACCTTAGACGGCCTCGACCGCTTAAGTGTCAAGTACCCTTGTCGGTCGACCTCTATGCTTCGACAATGCATCGTGTCAAAGGGAAACCCTAGATATTCCGGGACGTGGATGGGCGACGAACGAAGGATCCACACCAGAGGTTTTATAAGCAGCGACAGGATGAGAATAGTGGGTCGAGTGTGTCCAGGTGGCTAAGCTTTTCGATATAGCGATTTGGGGCTTTTGGATATTGAACATTATCGGAAGGTTTCGACGATATACTTATGAAAGGGCCGATTTCCATTAGCTATTTTAGTACTTAACCAATTTTAATTTGCCCTTGTTTATTTGCTTACCACATTGAGTGGTTTTTTTATTCGAACTATTCACTTAAGTTGCGTATGACTAGAAATTAAAGCGCCGAAAAGTTTAGTTCTAAATATTTGATGTGGTTATCAAACATAGTAAATCTCGTCCAGCCTATAGATTTTTTGTCGTCAATTACTTTTTTTCTTTTATTGGCAAAAGGGTGGAAAGGGTGATCAGCGTTAACGGCTCCCTTCGCATTACCGTAACGGTCCAGTGCCCTCTACCGAATGTTTGCTTTGGGTTATAACCAGGCACTATTCATGACCCGACGGTTGGATGTTGGTGAGGTCATTAACGCAGCACGACCAAAATGTTAGCACCTATGAAGTTTCTCCACATGAGATATGTTGAAATTAAGTAAAGTGACACGAACAATTTAATCTACAACAATGTAAATTGGACTTATGAACTCATGAATTAAAAGTAATCTTGTTACACACACTAGACCAGCACCATAGTGGGAGTTGTAAACTCCAAATTCCAAAACAAGAACTATACGATGTAGTTGGACCAAAGCACGTCCTTAAAATGCTTTATCTTGATTTTTGTCCGATATGTTAAATTTCCAAAGGATATTCCCTTTCTCTTCGGGGAATTAGGAGTGCGAGGCCCGCAGGTACCGATACGTTAAAATAAGGAACACATCCATAGAATCCGCTCCATAAGATAGGATAAATCGCGGAGGCTCTCATAAGAATGAAGTTCGATTTTTTCGGTAATGTTACGCCTTAAACCAAACACAGAGATCCAAGGAAAGCACTCGATCACAAATTTGAAACCCTTTGATCGCAGTCAATTTCGGAAGAAATCACGATCCGTCCATGGCGCAGGTTTGGATCCTGCGCGCAACGCGCGGCACAGCTAGACATCCGATGGTGCAGCAATGACGGGTTCGGTAAGAACGAATAGGAATTTGCAGCTCAAATCGAACATTCCGACGTGCCGGTGCGAAACTCTTTGTTACGATAATGTTCTAGCCAGTTGGCGACGGTGATATTCTTCCATCGAGTGATTTTGCGCATCCAATCATCACGCGGTAGAATCCAGCTGGACAAACATTACATCTGGGGAGAGAGGTTATTCCGATTCCCCCCCCCAACCGCAGTGTGTGGGCCCCACGAGTTAAAAAACACCGCCTCCGCCACGTCACGTCGCGGTGGCGTGCGACCGACGATTTTCCAGCTTGGTCAACGGGCCCCACGCCGGGGGGAGGGGGGGGGGACATCACATGACACGTGCACGTCCCCCACCGCGCATTCGGTCCCACGTCAGCTATGGCCACGATGATCCCAAGTTGGAACAAGGCTTTCCTGAGGGCAGCATGATGTCCATGATTTGTAACCCATCAATCGCATGTGATACGATAGTGGAGGGGAAATATATAGCTCTAGCATGGCCCGATCATCTTTATTTAATTAGTTTTAGATACCCGAGGAGCACGAGCATAGAAGCCTAGCTACATAGAGGTTAATGGAATTAGGGATGAGCAAAAGAACCATATTGAATCAGGAATCAGACCAAACTGGCTAGTATTGGGTGATTTCTGGTTCCTAAAATTTGGAACCAGTGAATATCGATCCCGTTGTAGATGTGGACCCACCCGCTTGGATCATCCGGACTGGACCGAATTTTTTTTTTAATTCTTATTATTCCTTATTTCCAAAACTCTAATTCCCATTCTTTTTTTGCCCAAACTCAGTCATGCACGCTCGTCACTCACACCTCTCACTCTCGCTTCTCTCAATCCTAGTTGCACAGCGCTCACGCCTCCCTCACGGCTTGACGTGTCTCAGACTTGGTTTTGATGATCATCATGTTTAGCTTATCACGAGTTTGTTCTATTAACATCACTCATATTGTAATTTAGACTATGCAACAATATTTAGCAAAGAACAGGAAAAAGAAAAGAAAGGAGATATGGCTGGTTCCTGGTCCCACTCAAAAACCGAATCGGATTGATCAGTTCGGTTTCCGGGTAGGTCTAGGACCAAGTAAGCCAGCTCCCAAATTTAGAATGGGAACTGGCTCACCTGGAACCGATCTCTCCTAAATGGACACCCTTGAGTGCCTTGAGCAAGTTAGAATCGGGCTGCTAAAGGAACAGGTGACGCTGCAAATCCCACCCCTACATAAAGGTCAATGAAACACCTTTATAACACGGTGGTTCCTAATTTGATTTGGCAGAAATTTCTTTGTTTTTTTTTAATCTATACTTTTGTACAATGCCAAGTCTTACATCGGGACACATACCAAGAGACGAAGAATCGAATGATTTTATCTTATACTACTTGATTTTCTGTCCCGACAACTAAACACAGCATAAATGTTATTTTATAGACGACCTCCTTGTCAAGATTAGATTACCCCCTTTCGACGTTTGAATCCGGGTGGTGCTGCCCCTCACTAGAGGTACACAAAATAAATCTGAACATTATATATAAACATATGAGCTTAATTATTGGAAACATTGCACAATCAAATCCCAAATATTTGTGCAATCAATTCCTAAACCCTTATAAAAAAAATGCCATCAAGTTCTCAATTTTTCCATATGCATAACCAATTCCTTAGTATTTGCAAAACAGTACAATCAAATCTAGAACTTATATTGGAAAGTCCTATTTACGGATACCATACGGAAAACTGTCCAAAAAGTTCTAAATTTATTGCATTTTTGCTAATTAAGTCATCAACCTTTTCACTTCTTGCTAATTGAGTTCTAAACTTTTTCACTTATTGCCAATTAATCCATCCGACTAATTTTGGCCGGAAATCGTTGACGTAGACATCGATTGGCCTATGTGGCGCTAACGTGGATAATTTTAAATAATATTTTAATATTTTTCAAATGTTTTTATTTTTAATTTTCTTTTCTATTCTTTTTTCTTTTTTTCCTCCCCTTCTTCCTCCTCCAGCCAGTCGCCGGGCCTTGGCAGCTGGGTAAGGTTGAGCCTCACCCAACCATGGCAAGGCGAACCCTCATCGTCGTTAGGCAAGGGTGAGCCTCGCTGTTGCTGGGCGAGGGTGAGGCTCGACCTTGTCGAATTTGGCAAAGCTCGCCCTTGCCAGTGGCCAGTGAGGTCCTTCCTTTTGGCCGGTTGTTAAGGATTGGTGACCAGCTAGAGGAGGATGAAGGGGAGGAAAAAAAAGAAAAAAATGAAAAAGGAAAAAGAATAGAAAATAAAATAAAAATTCAAAAAATATTAAAAAAATTTTAAAAATTATTTACGTTAACGCCGTGCAAGCCAGCTAGTGTTCACGTCAACAATTTTTGGCGAAAATTGGCCATATATACTCAATTGACAAAAAGTGAAAAAGGTTTAGAACTCAATTGGCAAAATTGAAAGGTTTAAAGTTGAATTGGCAAAAATGTAATGGATTTAAGACTTTTTGGACAATTTTCCCAATACCATGTGGGCAATCTTTACTTGATTGCACAAAATAAAAAAGTTTTAGGACTTCATTACTTAATTAAAAAAAGTTTAGGCCCTAGATCACTTTTTTGTTCATGAACTTTAGGATTTTCAATGGAATTTTCAACTTAGTCATTGCTATACCCTCTTTTGAATTACTACTTTCCAAAACCACATTTTAATGTAGCTTTCACAGCTTGGTTATTGATAGGGGTGAGCAACGGTCTAGGGTTGACTTTGGACTGACCACTGGACCCTGCACTGTGCGGGTTGGTCCTCGGTCTTGGTAGTTTAGGATTGGTCCAACTTAGACTAATCCTATACATATAAATGAAAATATATTTATTTGTTTTCCAAAGAGCCTAAGGCCCCTCCCTCCTCTTTTTCTGGCATTGAAAATAGAAACCCTATTGACTATTGAGCGTTGCCTTTCTTCTTCCCCCGCTTCTCTATGGCTGTTCGCTAGATCTGCCTCTCCTCGCTAGCCTCACGAGCTAGCTTGCCTCTCTTGGCCCTCCTCGGCACCTCATGAACGGTGAACGCAGGTCACCTTACTTGGCCCTCCTTGGCGTCTCACGAACAAGATATGAAGCTTTTTGTTTTGTTTTCAAGTGTTCAGAAATTGAAGCAATCTTTTGAGAATGAACAAGATATGAAATTGTATAATTTATGGTTTATGATATATATTTTGACCATTTTATTTTTTAAATTTTATTTCATGTGTTTGTATACTACTAAGTGGAGATTTTTGTTGTTGTGTTATCTTAGATTTTTATTTGATTTGTACCGGGGTCCATAGTTTGGTTACTCAATATTGCATTGTCAATAGATATGTATTTTCAAAGTGTACCATTTGTCCTTTCAACGAAAAAAATAAAAAAAAATCGGTCGGTCCTGGGTTGACCTTGGAACTGGATTAGACCCAGAGGGTCGGTCCAGTCCTCGGTCCTATGCTCAATAGGGTTGGTCCTCAGTCTCAAAAATTGGGGACCAACACTGTGTAAGTTGGTCCCAAGGTTAGGTGTTGGACCAGCTCAATCTGGACCATGCTCACCCCTAGTTGTTGAAATGATATATTAATCCCGATTGCTTAAGATCATGAGGTGTTTAGTCAACTGAGAGGTGATTTCTATATGTATAATTGAAGGGTCAAGCTAAATCCGCGTCTAAAGGGATTTGCAATTAATAGGACGAGCAATGACTTACAAGTTTGCATTATTGAACGGAATTAAAAACTGAATTAGTGCAAAATCAATTCATTAGCGAGCAGGCCCATGTGCTTGACGGCATCTTGTACAAGTGCGTGTTGCTCACATACTCCCCCAGCACAAACAGCATATAACTTTAAAAACTGCAAAAGTTTGTACAAATGCATGCGTGAGCGTTCTCATCAAACATAGTCCTATGTACGAATCATATTGTATCAAGCCGTCTTATGATTCGATGACTGAAGTTTGCGAATAAAGCTTGGTGCAACTCATCTATCAGTGACATAGTGATGCCCCTCGCAGCTAACATGGTGGTAGCGAGGTCAAAATTGGAAAAAAAAAGCCATAACTGTGAATCTTTAAATGATCGGTAAAAGTGGCCACGAATTCGTATTCAACTAGGGGAGCGGCCCTTTAAACCATATTGATTTTGGGTACCCCTTTCCCGGATAAAAAGGGACACCCGATCACTGCAATTGGGCTAGCAAAACAAGGCGAGTGGGAGATCGCTCTAGGGATTGGGGGCAACTCGTCTGTATCGACTAATTAGCACGGACTTGAACTCTCTTATAGTGGTATGCTATATACGGGATCATGAACTAATTATTGATGCTTCGCAATAAATAAATAAATAAAGCACCCCTTCTGGAAAAACAAAAAGACTTGTTATTTGAGAATGACCAGGAATTGCGCAAGTCCATGCTCCCATAATATTTTTCACCGCGAGGTTGACATGTTGGACTCGTTCAGGTTCCAATCCCAATGCACATATCTTTGCTTGCCATTGGAATTTGGTCATGACCATATTCACGAACTCCTTTGCTCTAAGATATTATCATCATGGGATCGATAGTAAGTGAAGGGATTAGTTACCAAGATCAGATTAGTTCAATTCTTTAAGTTGTGCTTCTTGTGATCTCTCGCCTAATACATGGGGATTGAGACAACCAAACTCTCTTTAAATTTGTGCTTCTTGCGTTGTGGAATTGGCTCCAAAACACATATGCTGCGTAGCCAATCGATTCTATACGATGAAATGCACCCCACGGTCGAAGATGACACCCTTATTGAGCAGCGCCCGGCTTCATAATAAGACAGACACCCCAAGCCTTTAGCTGACACTTCATCTTTATCTACCAATGAGTTGGAGAAATACTTGACGACAAACACTCCGAGTACATTCAGAGAGTGGGAGAAGACAATGTCAAGATGATAAATTGGTGAAAGAGCAGAGTTTTGTGTTTTCCAATTTTTTCCACCATCAGTTGTGATTTACTAATTCCGTCAGTGTTTATGGTACAGTCGAAGTCCACGTTCAGTACAATCTAACGGATTATGGAAGAAAATAGGTGTATTGACACCCAAAATAACCAGCTTTTGATTATAATGGACAAGTAACAAACTTAGTCAATAGTAAATAGGGGTGTTGACATCCAAAAACAACCAACTTTTGGTTATAATGAATAAGTGACATACTTAGTTGATAATAGTAGAGTTTGGTGAACAACAATAGCAGACATTAGTTATCTAGGGTGAAGTCACCGATATAACTGCCAAGTAGCGATGGTTTCGGATTTGTAAGCCTTTATATAATTGTTGTTATATAACAAGAAATTGTGGATGATATAACTTCTTGTAACCGCAAATAAAGTTAGAAGTTATTTGTTCTAAAGATAGGATCCTTTTAAATTTAATAACCATTTGTAAGCGTTGATTGCAGGCTTTAAATAGCTATATTGTACTCTTTGTATAATCCCATATCAATCACAGAACTCAACGTTCTTTATATTTATTTTTACTTTCCTATAAATTATTTTTCCTGCATTGATTACCTTTAAATTTACTGTTATTTACTTTCCTGTCCAAAATCAACAAATGACTCTTTTATATCTTTTTTTGATTCACACACGTATATTTGACAGGTACTTCTTCATCAATTCAATTCCGATCGAACAAATTTTTGGATATATTGCAAGATATTTTGTTGCTGATTCAATTTCGACGAAACATCTTATATTTGAAAGTTATTTCATGGTTGATTTCCGATGGAGCATCTTTATGGATATATCGAAAAGTATTTCATCAACAATTTTCGGTGAAATAAGGTGTAGCTTGACTATGGAAAAAAATAGAAATGACTATCTGCGGGCATGATTATTGCAAGAGTTAACTCTAGTTGAACGTGTCCAACGTGAACAACGATGACACTTTATCATAAGAATCACGATGAGAGACATGTCGGCGAAGTATCAAATTGCACAGCCATCTCATTAATAGTTTGTGTTAATGGGTTGTTGTTGCCAATGGCATTTACAGACTTTTGTTGATTTCCGATTTTCACCATGGTAGTCTCCTCAAATCAACAAAATGTGTCCCACAAGTGTGCCAAAAAGATGTTTCACCTAAAAAAGGGCGAAACACCTTTTAAAAATGGATGGATTGATGAATGAATCTACAAAGGTTGTGAATGGTCATTTATTGATTTTGGATAGGAAAATAAATGACAAGCAATGGAAAAGTACGGCACCGGGAATAATTGTTGCCAAGTAATATAAAATACAAGAAATTAGGGATAAATAATAAATTTGCAAGAAGGTTGAATTCTTTGATTGATTGTGGATCTTTTACAAAGAGTATGACGTACGTAATTTTAGCCCATTATTGATGGTTACAAACAACATTTTTTGAATTCAAATAAACAAATAACTTCCTAGTCTTCTTTACCAAAAAAAAAAAACTTCCTAGTCTTATTCTCAGTTACGAAAAGTTACTCTGTGCAACATTAATCAATAAAGAAGTTAATCAACCGCACTTATCACAGGAAATTACAAAAATCGTAAAATAGCGACAATACACATATATAACCATCTAGAAGTTACATTTTTGTATCGATTATCCGCTATAGATAACTTTGTTGATCAACTTGCTAAGTCTAGATAAAGGCTCTCGTCAATAACTTTTAAGATGTTGTCGATGGTTTCTTTGGCGAGTTATCGATTGTTCTTGTTCATTGTTGATTAACTTCTGTTCTCATCGACTAAATTCGATATTTGCCGATAATAACCAAAAGTTAGATAATTTTGGGTGTTAGCTCATGTTAAGACTGTCATTGGAGTTCCATCTTCCCGAAAAGTGAGTTCACCTCTTCGAGCAGCGTCGGCTGACGCTTAAACTTTGAGGAAGTCTAGTCCATTGACTTCACAATCACCCGATTATTTTATATTTGGGTCATTGCTAGGCTTCCTTTTGTCCCTACGATAAATCCCCCTCCTCTCAAGTCAACTTGGAAATTGTGTTCGTTATTTGAACACGTACGGGGTGGTGCTTCTGTCCCCAAGTTTGGCGTTGCACCACCATATTTGCTTGAAACCCGACGATTTCCATGCACGGCAGTAACGTCGACGGATTCATTCGATAAACGAGGGCAGGGCGACTTGCGTGCATTCTCAAAAACAGGAAGTCGAAGAATTCGAGCACCTTGATCATAAAAGGAAAAGAGAAAAATTCATCACACAGGTGGTGAGGCCAACGGCATGATGATTGTTATCAGATGATGTACTTTCGAGCATCTATTTCGATCGGGATGCGTTGTGCGTTCACCTCCTAAGTACACATTGCAGAAGCACCAATAGGATTTATTTATTCATTTGTTTTGTTTCTTTATTGACCCCGTATCGTTGAAGGGAAGAAAATGAAAGTCAATCATAGCTCCAATACACTGTTCGTGTATCCCTACACGTCAATCAAGTGGGTAGTCGGTGGCTTATTGTTAATGTATCTACTTTGGAAATCGTGGGACGAGTTGACGGTATGCCACGGAAACCAAAGTCTAAGCCAAAAAAAAGGGTGAGAACGAGAGAAATTAGATGACCCTAACTCGTAAAATTAATATATAAAGTAAGGTGGGTCGTATTCATGATGCTGAGATACAATTCACCAGCTTATTTAGTGTATAAATTTCAAAAATCTATGTACAAATTTATATACTTTGACCCGCACTTTGATAGTGGATGGAAGATGAAAGGTTTTGAACTTAGTCATGATAGCAAATCAGACACCACTTCATACATGCTACCCACGAACCTTACATCTCGTGCAACCAAGCAATATCTTAAACTCTCTGGAAAGGAAAAAAACAAACAAACAATATTTCAAAATCTTTTCCTTTGCCCAGTATTCCTTTTGAATGGGAAAGCCTCTTGGAATGAAGAAATGCAAAGAGTGCACCTCAAGTCAGCTAGAAAAGAAAGGATTGTTGAAGCTTTTGGCCCTTTGAGAGAGAGAGAGAGAGAGAGAGTACTTTGGAAGATACAGTGATACAAAGAGTAAGTCTGAAGCTAGGTTAGAGGTCGCAAAGAGAGTGAGAAGACAAAAAGGGAAGATTGGTGGTGTGCTTGCCCCATCATGTCCATATGGTTGAAGCAGCCAATCTATGATCTGCTGCAGCTGTATGGTCACTTCATTTCAAAGCTATGCTGCTTTTGGTGGTGCACCAGGAAAAATATCTTTCAACGACAGTTCAACCAAGTCTAAGCACTGCTCACTAATTCTCAAGCATTAAGTAGATGTCATATGGGGTCGAGGTCAAGGCTATCTAATTAAGGGTGATACATTTTAGTTTTTTTAATAATTTGTTTCTCCTTAACTTTGTCATTTTCGCAATATTTGCTGCATTATTTAGAAATAGTTCGAGAACTGACAAATCGGTTGTCAGGTGCGAAATTTCTTGTTTACATCAACATGTACATAAATGCCCTACAAGGACCACTTATGTATAATGGGACCAATATCATTAAATCGTTTTTGGCGAATGGCTCACATATGCTCTGGTTCCAAACATCTCATAAGTCTAGGAATCTCCTTTTGGTCGGCATATATAGTTCATATATAGCATAAATACCCAATTTATATGCAAGATTGAATGTTAAGAATGTTAATATATATAATATTGAGTCTTTCTCTAATTGTACCAACTCAGTCTATATATCACACCTAAGACATGACTTCATAAGGATTATTCAGGCGTGATAAAACCGACGATCTTTTTTTTTTATTGATAAATGTGACTTAATTCATAGTTGTGAAATCTCCCTAACCCGAATAAAATGCATCAATATATATATAAGTCTGCCTTTTCTTATCACGATTGATAGTTATTTTCAATGTGAAGTGATGTAATTCTCTAAGATAACCACAGCATGATCACCAACGAATAAGAAAGGAAGAAAGAAATCAGTAGAGAGATACATATAGACTTCCCTGCATTAGAGATCTACCATTTTTTCATGATTATGTTAATACATATAAATTTTTAAATTATCTAAGCGAAGAAGGAGATTTTTTTATAAAAGTATATATAACGCATTTTTAACTTACATATATTTGTAAAGGATATTAGAAATACATAGCAAGCAGCGCTTTAACCATGTCTGAAACCCCAAAAAAGGAAAATTGGGAAAGACAGAGAGCTCTTTTTCCGTGAGGTTCGGTCCATTTATGTCATGAGTTTTGCAATTCCTTTACTCGCGGGTGCATCGACTTTTGTGTATGTTTCGACTTTTAAGCTTCCGTCATCTCTATTAACTCTACAACAAAGAGGAGTGTTAAGATGTACGTGAAGATTAAAAAATTAAGGGGAAAAAAAGGGTTTTGGGGTCAACTTTAATAAAAGAAATTTGCCTAATACTCGACGTAATCTCTAGGGAACCTCTTACATTTAACTTAATTCTTTGCCTCGAGATCTTATATAAACAAATATATATATATATATATATATGCAAACTTTATGCAGTCGAACATATTCTGTGAAGCCCCAGTACTATTTTTCTTTTCTTTAAACACGAATTACTGTATCATCTGATAAAAGCACGCAAGCATTTCGATGCAATTCATTCCATCGACTATTTTGCTGGAGGCTTAACAAAAAAAGAAAAAAAAACTATTTCGCCAGAGAAAAACGAAATCGAAAATCATCTAAATTCAGTTTTTTTCGTGTGTTCTCCAACCACGGGCCCGGGATTTTCTTAGCTTCCGGAGTCTGGACTGGGTGACAGTACAAGTTCGTGAATCCCAGGAAATGAAAAAAAAAAAAAACCAGGAGACCAGGCTGGTGCAGATCAATGTGTTCGTTACCATTGTCGATTGCTTCTCTCTTTATATTTCACTTTGAATATCATTTTTTCTGAAACTTTATGGACTGCCCACAGCAGGGTATTCATGTGCCTGGCCAGGTATTTTATCACTATAGTTTACTGCAGAAATCAGCAGCATCCGTGCCTCTGAGCATGTGCTCTCTTCAGTCCCTGCCAATCCCAGTTACTGTTCATGCACCACCACCCCCACAGAAAACAGCATGGGTTCTCTTTCTCCTGTTTCGCGACGTGGATCATGCAATGCAACGAATCGATGGAAATGCTCCACCTTCCCATCACATGCCCGGCTGCGATTCTGATATTCTCTTGCTGTTAATACGTGGAGTTTAGGTTTTATCTGAACTGGGTTTTGTTTGTTTTTTGGACGATAATGAAGGGTTTTTCTCTCGTTTCCTGCTGAATGCCAATCGATTTCCACCGCAAAAGGACAGGGAGGAGCACCTTCCTCATGAACAGTCACATTTTTTTTGGGTGCTCTTCACATGATGGGGGTGTTCCTAGCGACCGACACCATGTTGTGCCCCTCCAAGCATTTCATTTTCGTCCACCGCTATTGGTTCGAGTCATTAACGAAGTCCGAGATCGATGTGACCCCAAGAAAAAAATATGTTTGATTTGATGCCTTTCTATAAGTGAGTGTGTACAAGGAAAATGTATGGATTGGTTTCTCATGAATTGGGTTATTAAACTTCTATTGGTCATCTAAACTCGAACATGGTCATACCACGGCACTATCCCGAACCCGTGATGCGTCCTTTATGTACGATAACCTTTTAAACAAATAAACTTAAGAAATCGCAACACTATATAGTAGAGAGTGCACATTTCAAAGTTCTGGATGACCTACTTCAATTTTCACTCGGTTTTTCTTCCGTTCATATAAATAATACACGTGTTATTCAAATTTGCCCGCGATTTTACTCATCTAGGATGAAATTTCACGTCACCTGAAGAAAAGACAGAGAGAGTTTAAACAATTCGTGCTCTCTCTCTTCTATGAGAAAAATCTAATTACCCCTTTAAGTTAGGAAGGTTCCTTTTGCAGATTTTGGTAAAACCCTAAATCCCCAAATCTCAGAGAAGTAAGAATTCGCCAAACCCATGTGAAAACACTTCGGACTATACGGCGTGCAATGATCTTTACGCCCCCCCATTGAGATGGATACATGTATTATTTTTGCTGTTTAAAGAACTCCCTTGCCCAATTTGTGTATCTATTGCTTTAGGGTTAAGAAAGATCTCCATTGTTGTGGATGCAAGAAAACTGGAAGGGACGAGGCACATTCCTAGGACACCACGTAAATCCTCCAATTAAAAACTTTGCCTTTCTTAGGTTCATACCCTATCCTCTTTCCTTCCTGTGGAAACATGTCTCTCATCCTTTCAAATTAAGACTTCACCCTATTTCCTCCTGGCAAAGGGCAAAATGGGTTTTCATTTTCATATTTGATAAAGTTATAGAAACAAATCTGTTCCATGATGGCATCCTAATAACGCCGCCCATTTCCATTTGAATTCGCTTTATGAAGTTACTATGGTTGCTTCGAAGTTCTTAATTCTACCTATCATTTGGTTTTGCACCAATTATGGAAAATAATCTATCCTAAGATGTAAAGTTCATTATAAAATGGCCATCTCAGGACGAACCATGGCCCGTTCTTATAACTCTCAAAACCCTACTCCCTGCACGAGAGACCGCCGCTCGTTCCGTCCTGCCTGGGAAGAACAATGCAACTCGAGCTGCCTAGTCGTTTGCTACCTTGAGAGGTCGGTACTCAAACGACCAGATGCTTTTGCATGCTTTTTCGTGGTATGTCATGACTCTCCTAATCCTTTGTCGAAGTCTCTATCTAATTGTTCAGGATTCGAGAACGGCATCCGAATCACAATTACAAAAGCGAAGATTGGGTCGCTCATATATAGTTGCAACTTTTATGTATTCTCACCGTTTTTCCAATTCTAGTAGCCCGTCGGTGAGATTCACCGGTCGTTCGGACTACAACTCCTCTTGTTGACATTCAATGCTACTAATTTGGCGATAAATCGAACATCATATATGTCGCGAGATTCACTTCAATTTATTCGAACAAAGTGTGTGGCTCGAGTGATTTCCTTTGCCATTTTTGGGATTGCTCTTTCCCCTTCTTTTGCCATGTATATTTTTCATTTTTGGGGAGTTTTCGGTCGTGCTTGCGAAAAGACTGCTAAGAATTGGCTGTATATTTGACCGAGATGGATACGCGCTTTACATGGTGGCGAAGCAACTGGCACTGACTTTTTGATTTCCAGAAGCAAATTATCTTCGATTCCCCCCATAAAAATTCCATCTTTTTTTTTTCTCTCTTTTCTTTTCTTCCCTTTGTTTGCGAGAGTGATAAACTGTCGGAAACAACGGCGGTTAATCCTGACATGCCCCGAGAATGTGAAATTTGGAAAGAGTCTCGCTCTCTCTCTCTTTCTCTCTGTCCTGTTTCTCTCTCTATCTGTCTCTGCATGCGCGTGTATATAAGCCACAAGCTCTCACCCACGGCATGATCTCTCGCTGTTCTGTTTTCTTCTTCTTGTTGTTATTTCTACAGTCTCTCTCCAAAGGGACCCAAAAAGAACTGGAAGGGTTGGGGAAGCCATTGAAGTTTTACTGATCCCCATTTTCAAGACCTGAATTGGCGAGGAAAAAGTAAGCCAATTCCCGCACTCTGTTTTTCATTTTCCCCCCACTGTTTTCTGTTCCAAACCCATCAACATATCCTCTCTCTCTCTCTCTCTCTCTCTCTCTGTGTTTTTCCATTTCTGGTGGGTGTGGGTGGCAAGAAAGGGGGAGAGAAACCATCGGCTGCGAAATTGAAATGCGTGACGAGAATTAAACCGAGGAGAGCGGTGGTGGCTGCAGAAGAGGAGAACCGTTAAAAGAGCTCCTTCGCCGGTGCACAGGACATTTATATCTCAAGCTCTCGCCTTTTGTTATACGTTATTGTTCTTTCTGGGTAGAATTCACCATTAGATCGTCGCTGTTGACGCCATTATGGCTTTAAGATTTGCGGGAAGTCCTCGTCACTCTTCCCCAGAATTGAGGTCCAAAAGCACCGCAGACGATATGGTGGAGCTGTTGGCATTGTCCTCTGAAACATATTTATTTTCAACAGTTTTTTCATTTTTAGAACGGTGGGATGATGTGGGGTCTTTGGGTAATGAGAGAGAGAGAGATAGAGAGTAAAAAGACAGCTAGCAATGAAGCAAGATTGCTCACCTAACGTTAACCTCCCACATTACCTCCACCCTCTCTCTCTCTCTCTCTCTCTCTCTCTCTCTCTCTCTCTCTCTCCCTCCCTCCCTCCCTCCATTTTTAGCCTCTGTCTATCTTCTCTCCTCTTTCAATCCTCTCTCTCTCTCTCTCTCTCTCTCTCTCTCTCTCTCTCTCTCTTTAATTCTCGGTTGGACTCCCCCTCCTCCCCCACTACAAGGTACTACTAGTCTGCACTTTCTACTTGACTAACAGAGCTTAATGGAGAGAACAGGGCTCTCCGCAATGCCCTGTTTCTTTTAGCTGACTTTTCATTCTGCGTTTTGGTTGAATCTTACAAAAAAACAAAAGTCTGGATTATGGAAGTGGGGGTTTTCATTGGGATTCGCGAGAGGGAATCATCGAGAATTCCCAGGCTTTTCTGCATGGGAACGCGATTGCTTCTTCCTTAACCTTTCTTTTCGGGCTTCGTTACGGGGGGGGGGGGGGGGGGGGCAGGGCAATTCAGTGTCGGCAGAGACCAAGGCTCTCTCCATTGATTCTTGTAATATTTCATCAGAAATTCGTGATTGCCATCACTCAACAGGATAACAGATTGAGACTCTGTTTGGAAAGAATTGAGGGAAAGACTCTGTTTGCTGTTTTTCTTTGACTGATTGAAAGTACAATTGGATTCATCTTGGTTTTTTGCAGGAGAGCCTGAAGAGGACGACATCTCAGGTGTCTGAAGATTTTTGGCCTCTTTCGTCTTAACTAGGAAGCTTCCCATTAAGGTAAACAGTTTAGCTTTCTACAGCTAGTATTCTCGGATTCTTTCCCTCAATTCTTGTTTCCCCAAGTAATTTACTTTATTGGGTTCACAACATATTTTTGAAATTCAGACCTTCATACAGTAACTACGAAGCCACTTTAAAGGCTCTTATGCTGAAAGATACAGGAAGTTACAAGAATTTTCCCTCCCATTGTCTCACATTGTGTCGCTCCGAATTTCCTCAGGAAAATGACCGGACCCAACTTCATCGACGAGATAGACTGCGGCAGCTTCTTCGACGACCTCCTCGATTTCCCCAACGAGGACATCATCGATGCCGGGCTGCCCATCGGGAAGCCCGACTCGCTCCCGAGCATCTGGTCGGCCCAGCCCGAGTCGCTGCCCGGCTCCGGCTCGGTCTTCTCCGGCAACAGCAGCTCGAGCCTCTCCGCCGAGCTCTCCGTCCCGGTAAGCATCACTTATCCTCGGAGGCTTTCCTCCCGTCGTGTCGTGTGTCGGGTGATGTCCGAACCAGCTTTCGCTCGGACTTTTCTGAACTCGTTATCCTCACCGGGGGTGTTGTCGGTTTCGCGAAACTCCGGTTCACTGGGCGGTTACATTATCAAAACGCGCTTGGCTTCTTTTAGGCTCTTTTGAATTTTGTGCATCGTCCTCCTGCTTTTATTATTATTATTTTTCTTCAACGTGAGGAGGGGGCCTCCCTCGTTTTGGACGTATCGGTGACGTCACGCGCGGGTCGGGTCGGGCCCGACGGGGGCGAATGATTGCCGGCACGTGACTTGCATGTGACTCCCTCCGCTTTCCCAGCTACAATTTTCCCTTTGTCCTTCTTCTTTTCTGGAGTTTTCCGCTGTCGCTTGGAAAACTCGTAAAGGTCTGGTCTTTAATGCATAACATCACTTTACGTGACGGTGAGGTTAGCTTCAGATGCACTTTCGCTCATAGCATCACGTTCGTAAGTCAGACTGTACCTTGTTTGTCAGCCCATTTTTTTATTGGTTCATGTCACTGGTTTTTTCCCTAACTTGTCTTTCAAGCTGAAGGACCTAAGCGAGCGAATCTTTAGACAAGAAGAACATAGGGTTTTTAATGCTAGAGATGTGTTCCACTTCGTGTTGAGTTCAGTATTTGATGCTAGATATGGCAGTGAAACGATGACTTGCTAACGGGGAAAGAGAGAGAGCATGGGACAGAATGAAGCAGTGATATGTGTTTTGGTAACGCTTTGGTTTTCATGGTTCTGTAGAGAAGGGTTGTTTCATTCTTGAGTTTTGTTTGGCGCAGTACGAAGATATTGTGCAACTGGAATGGCTGTCGACCTTTGTGGAGGAGTCCTTCTCGGGAGGGAGCCTCACGATGAGCAAAGACCAGGTCTCCAATGGCAACAGCAAGGACTCGTCCCAGCAATTCCAGACCCCGAGCCCGGTCTCGGTCCTCGAGAGCAGCAGCTCCTGCTCGGCCGACAACAAGCTCCGGCCGCGCAGCCCCGAGGCCATCAACCCGGCCCGGTGCGGCAGGGCACGCAGCAAGCGGCCCCGGCCGGCGACGTTCAATCCCCGCCCGGCGATGCAACTCGTCGCCCAGCAGTCCTCGGAAGTCGCGGAGAACGAGCCCAGCTGCGAGAACTACGAAGAGTCTGATTGCCCGCTGGTCGTCAAGGTCCCGAAGAAGCAAGCCGATGGTGCTGAGCCCAAGAAGAAAAAGAAGATCAAGTTCACCATGCCTTTAGCACCGCTCGCCGAGGCGGATCAGGGCCTGCCGATGCAGCAGGCAGTTCGCAAGTGCCTGCACTGCGAGATAACCAAGACCCCGCAGTGGAGGGCCGGTCCACTGGGCCCAAAGACACTCTGCAATGCGTGCGGCGTCCGATATAAGTCGGGCAGGCTGTTCCCCGAGTACCGGCCTGCGGCGAGCCCGACTTTCATCCCGTCGCTGCACTCGAACTCTCACAAGAAGGTGCTCGAGATGAGGCACAAGACCACCGAGATGGCTGACTCCACCGGGACTGCCTCGGCAGAGACCGACTCACTGGAGTTGATCCCAAACGTTTCGCACCGGTTGGATTACATGTGAGGATAGGGGAGGAGGATAAGGAGAGACTTTGCTTCTGGACGAGAACTCAGAACATCTCCATTTTCGATGCTGAGCCGTGCTTACTTGGTCGATCGTTGATCGGAATTCTTTGCTTTGTTGGCTTTTTTTGTACAGGGGACGGACCAGGGCATAATAGAGCGATAGATGATCAATATCATTAGTCATTAGAGAACTATAATGAGATATTTGGGAGAAAGTTTAGTGAGAACTTGGGAGCAAATTAAGTTTAAGAGTAGACCTTTAATCTAGTCATTACTATTGGTAGGTCTTAAGGATAATTAGAGTAATTGCTATTGGAAGAATCCTGTGTTGTTTTGATGTTTTTCTGGGTTATTCTGTTCTTGATTTTCCTGATCATGGGAAACTCTTTTGCAGTTCATTTTGTAGTGGAAAAGTTGTTAGACCAGAAGAGAAATTTTGGGTCATGCTCTCTCCTGTCTCTTCTATCTATGCTCCCTTGGTCTCTTCTGAGATAATAACATGGACTAGAAGACGCAAGAGATATTTAGAAAGACTGTTGCAGATTTTCTTTGGAAATTCAAACTCTCCAAGATTGGAACTGACGTGCCCAGATTTGCTAGCATATTGAAACAAAAGTCGTTGAAGTAATGCATGTGGGGCTAGTGGTGTTATATGCCTGTTTGGAATAAAAAATTTGGGAGTGATCATGTGCTTGATCCATGGAGATTTTGAAGACTTTGCAGTGAGAGAAATAAAGGTCCAAATGTGTTCCGTGAAGGATTAAACAATTCAAGGGTGTGTTGTCACCGTGCAATAGGCTGTCAAGACAACAACATTCAAACATTAGAGCCTTCCAATTTTGCCGAGTTTAATCTCGCGTCCCGTCTCTATAACCAAACGCCGTCTCGAGATTAGTCGATACTTGAGTTAGATGTTTTGATCCCAACGTCTGTTAATAGGTAATGTGGAAAAAAAGCTAAAGAGTCCCATGTCCCATCTCTTTTTACAGTTTTCAAAAGGTGTTCACCGACTTAATTAGATAAATATATTGCTAATGATACATGGGGGTGAATCTTAGGAAAGCATAAAGATGGCATGATTAGGAGTTAAAACAAAGAATTCCAGTAATCCTAAAGCCATCATTGCCATAGAAATAAGGGTAAAAGCAATCATTTGACTGTTGGGAAGAAGAGAGGCATCTCAGCTATCCAAAGAGTGTGGCCATTGAATTACACCTGGTGCCCTTTGTGCATCATGCAACAGGAAGGCTAAAGAAAATAAAAGTTCAACCATGCTTCCTGGTCACTGCATCTGAGAGCTTCAGATGGAAGAATGGTGGGGTGACAAAGTTGATCTTGAATTATATATTCCTCCAAAGCATGTCTCTTTTCCTCTTTGAACTACCTTTGGAATTGAATGATGTCCTTTGTTTGGAGGTTGACCCAAGAAATTAGGCAATAGGTAGTGTAGAGTCATATGACTCTAGTCCTGGACAACCAATCACAAAGATCTCAACCATGTTGTAAAGGACTAGAATAACCCGATTTTCTGTGGGTTGAAATTCCTTCTTTATTGCCACAAATTGGTGGCACAATCCTTGCTGTAATTGAAGGGCACTGAAACAGATTGGTGGGGAGGAAAGATCTGTGGTTGAGGGATCCTAGTCCGTTCCTCAGTTGTAAATTGAATAATTAGGCAGGAAGTCCAAGTCTGACCAGATGCAACAAGTGCTCAATTCAGCAACGTACCAACTAAAGTGATGGTGCTCTCTGTCTAGGGGACTCATCATCAACCGGTCATTACGGTGCTCTTAAGGTGATCAAGACATCCTATCACCCCTTGAAATTCTCCTCAGGACATAGTTTCAAGTTACGTTTGATTGCGATGCATTTGATGGCTTGGGAAAGCTGGAGACTGCTGATTTGATAACTAATTGCTGATTTTTTATCATGACGACATGCCACCCGCAATGTGGGGGAAAATAGGGAATGTTTCGCAGTCACTCTCTCCCAATTACGATGGGATTATGGACAAACACGGATGGCAAAGCGTCCACGTCAAGCGAAGTGCTCTCTATATTTTCGAAAGATGGTCTGAAATGAAATTATTTTCTTAGAAGAGAATTTAGAGTGAAATTTATCTCAAATAAAAATCCGAGCTCATCGACCTGCCAAACATTCGTTGGCCGGCTTACACGTGCTTACTGTGTCGGCTAGCGCTAGAGCAATTTTGCCCAAACGTTTTGATTTGCCCCAATTTGAAGAAGCCGCCAATTGCCACTTTCCTCCTTTCCTCCATTGTTCGATGAACTAAGGACCGTCCCTCTTTAACTGCGGAAGATTTCTTTGGTGAGCTATAGAGAACGCTGTTTGAAACAAGCAAAGCTTCAGAACTGCACCCAGTACCTGATGCTCATGTTCCTGTGATGAAATTCAAGTTTAGAGTGGACTTGTTTCGGAGAAAATTTCGTGATAAAGAAAAACATTTTTTGAGAAATTATTTTTTAGGAAAATATTTTTCCTTTTTGAGGTTAGAGAATTCATTTTCCTAATTTTAAGCATGCATATTTCTTCTTCTTCTTTTTTTATCATAAATATTTTTTTGTTGACCGATCATTTTCAGCAAATACAAGCGAGTAAAAATTCAGAAAATTAATTCGCGGAAAATTCCTTCAGTCAAACAAACACACCTTAACAAACAGTGCTTCAATAGATCTTATTTATGCGAAGTTGTCTCTTTGGGTTATCCCTGAAGTAAGTGATATCCTTGAATTTTGTCAATAATCATGTATTGAGTACCACACCTTGGCTTAAACTTGCTTTCTCTTGCACGTACCACTGCATATATTAGAAAAAAGCATGTAATGTTTTGATCAGGTACTTTGTTACCTTCGTTTTATTTATTGGACTGCAATTGTCCATACATCACTGTAAGCACTATCCAGAAGATGGTGGACAGTATTCCTCTTTTCAATTGCTGATTTGGGGCTTCTTCAAATCACGTGAAAGCAAAAAATTTCGAACTGAAATGCCCCGATTGATGAGCTCGCGTCTTTATGTCATACTAAGTCGATCATTTCAAACTTTATTTGAAATTAGGTCCGCTATGCTGTGCGGCCTCTTTTGAAAAAATGGCCACAGTCCATATTCTTATTTGAAATTTTCCCTTTTATTAGATACTATTCTATGTTTATAATGGCATCATATCCCATCCATGGACAAGTACCCAAAGATTTTCTTAGTGGAATCAATGAAAGAGAACCTTCTAATCTATGCGAAACAAATATGAAATACGCCCAGCGAAATACCAAATGGTCGAACAAGAAACTTCTACTATAGGTTGAAAGGAATTCTTATAGCATGGAAAATGAAAGACTGATTCCACATGGTAGATCGACGGAGTAACCAGGCACTGTAACTTGCCACAGAGCCTGCGCATAGCCTCGTTTGTATCATCCTATGTTCAAGCAATACGGTGAAACAGAACGGTGCGATTGGAAATGATGAGCAATTGGGGGAAAGCGAGCGCCGAACCACGGGATATTTGCCCAAGAAAATCTCGGCCCCGTGAGAGACTTAGATCAGATCAAACGTCCAAAGTCTTCATCGTTACAAACATTAGATTCATGGTATGTTTCTTTGGGAGACATTACAACAATTAAGCACAGAAAATGCACATTAAATGCAAAGAACAGTGATCAGCAGATACACGCAATCAAAATTGATCCAACATTATAAAAACAAGAAAATCCTAAAAAGCTCTATCAAAGTTCCATCGCTACTCCCAGTAAAATAACATAGCTGTGACAAATCTCTCGTCGAAGAACTTTTCTTATTTATCATGGAACATAAGTAAAAACTAAAGTAACATGGCCATCAACCAGTATTTCGAGTACCTGTGACTAAAACCGTCAGAAAAATGAACCATCCTCAGAATCAGAGACGAGGCACTGATTTGACGTACCTTACAGAAGTAGATGCCAAAGCCGACTTTAACTGCCAGTATTATGTGCCAAAAGATACTTGTACCAAAGCGCTCTGGAGCATCTGCTCATGATACTTGAACAAACTTGTCTAACGCGGATGTATCCAAAGCCGCAAACTCCTTCACAGCCGCAAGCACCACGAGTCCAAGTTTTACGGCGTCGTCATGATTTGGTGCCTAAAGTAGGTAAATTTTGAGCTGAATTCTTAGTCCAATAAAATCATTTTTATGGTAGCTTGTGCAAGAGATTCTTCTACCTCAATGTTAAGAGGAAGAACAGGATCATGGAGTGAGAGCCTCAGAAGGAACCATCCTCCGAACCCGGACACCCGGACCTGTTTAAGCAGCAATCAGATAAGAGATCAGCATCACATGCAAAATGCAAAGCTCACCCAGCGTCTTGCGCTATTCAGGGAGAAAGAGAGGAACTAACTAGATAGCATGATGGACCTACATTTGCTTCAAAGTAAACACTCCTCTGAAGTCACTAGTTCAGATATTATTTCGGTAAGAACACACAGCATATTGCTCAACTCATTGTGCACCTATAATTTTGACTCCTCTTGCAGATACAAATCCAGAACCAATGTGGATTCTATTGCAACGATTAACTCTCCTACTTGCTCCCATCCCCAGGAGCATTCAGAAAGTATGTACTTTAATTGAGGATTAGAGCATTAACTTGCCTCCTCAGCATATGAATACGATAATACACAGTCATGGATAGCTGCTGAAGTGATGAGGTCCAATCTAGCAAGTATAACTGCATCGATTCAAAACTTACCCCTTCATAATTTACTGGAGCTTTCTGAAGCTTTGGCTCTAAATCAATAGAGTTCTCCAAATGCTTCAACACAGCCTCTCCATAGTCTCGGAAAGATCTGTAACCTCTATGCTATCAGGATCTTAGAGAAGGAAAACGAAAAGGACATTGTGAGAAACCAAGAAACCACGTACTCTCCCTTCAAGTCTGGATGACTCTGGTTGATCTTCAATCTCAATTCTACAGCAACAGCTGCTTCTTCTAGACCCTCTACCAGATCTGTCAAGACTCTGCTGCCGCCACCTGCTCCTGAAGCTCGAGCTGAAGCAAGTTTGTTGAGAACTTTGACCTGTAACAAGTTATAAGTTTTGGGACTGCAACATATTAAAAACCAACATTTTGTGACTCAAAGCTTTCAGTGCAGTTGCAATAAAGAGTTCATGGCTAATCAAAATATAAAATGCTTAATATCTAAAGCGCCACTTTGAATAGGAGAACATACCATGAGGTATGCCCCATCATCGAGCCAATGATTCTCCTTAAGAGCTCCATGACCACTGGTCTCAATAGCCAGATGAGTCTCCTCACCAGTAGAGTTCTGTAAGGATTTTCATTTCATATACATAAAAAGCAAACTGGAAGCGACATTAAGCTAGAGCCGCTACTTGTCCAGAGGAATTTTTATAAATCACTAAAGTGTGATGTTCAGCATACAAAAGATTCAGTGAGAGATGCGAATGTAACTGGAGTGATGCACCTATGTTCTTTTTTCATAATTCTCTTTTTGGGCTCTAGCGCACCTATATTCTTACATCTGCCTCTTTCTTTTCTGTTGAGCGTTCACGCCATGTACCCCAACGCAGATGTATTTTCTACAATAAAGGAAGTTAAAAATAATAATCTTACCAGGCGTATAGCTTCATCAATGACATTTTTGTAGCCTCTTTTGAACCTCTGGTGCTTTCCCCCTATGTCAGACCAGATGCAGGTATTAATTCAGAAATAGTTCCATGAACGAACAAAACACATTCAATTCTGCCATACCAAGTTTGTTCTCGATGAAAGTTGTCAACCCATCAGAAGTAACACTGTCTGTCACTATAGTAGTTCTCGGATGCTAAGGGGAAAGAACAACCAGAAATTATTGTTCTTTTTCCAGATGAAAGCATATGTAAGAATGAGAGCCTTTTAGTATCCTTGCAGGTAAAGCTTACTTCTTCAAGAACAATGGCAGACAATAATGCAATCAGACGATTCCGGTTGAACTCCCGACCAGTGGAATCCACAGCAGCAGATCTGACATACTTTCTTTTAATACACCTGTGTCATGTAATCCAAGGGTGAAAGGATCACATAAACAATTACCTGTCTACATCTGTGTCAAAAATAATCCCCAAATCAGCCTTGTTATCCAGGACAGCCTGAGTAATAGCTTTCATGGCTACCTTATCCTCCGGATTTGGAATATGGTTCGGAAACAAACCTGCTCTCAGAATATAATTTTTATCAAGAAGAGATTATTGAGATTCAAAGGAAAAATCGAGATGAGATTGTAAATTCAAACTTGAAGAAACAAAACATGCAAGCAATTACCATCTGGCTCCAAGAATTGACTACCGGAAGTAATTGCCCCAAGAGGTTCGAGCACCTTTGCCTGATAAATTATAGAAATAGAAAATCCACGTGAATATAAGGAAACTACACACTGCGAAAGGCGTGAAAAGGTGGATGCCTTGATAAGAACATAGAACATGCTTGAGATAAGATATAATTACTCTAACCAGAACTTGATTAATTATCTAGAAGAGAGACATGACCATTATCGTGAAACTCTAACTTTATTGCTCCGTAGCATTCATGATATATAATGAAGTAGAAAATCCATGCAGCATTGTGTGGTAGAGAAGGCATCTCTTCTTGGTTCTCATGCTAAATGGACAAAATTAAAGGCAGCAATTAAAAATAACTTACAGCAAAGAAACCTCCTGCTCCATTTCCAGCATCAACCACAATATGAAACCCCTCCAATGGCTTCTCTAGAGTAAAAAAGTTGATAAACAATCAGAGAAAAGAATAATATTTTGTCCAAATTACATGTGCAGACGACTTTACTAGCTAACAAGTACAAGTAGTAACCACATGAAGCAATCGAAGGAAGGATATGACATAACTCACATTGGTCCTCTTTGCACTATTTTTTTTTTTTGGATCTAAGCCCTTTTTGCATTATGCATGTTGAAAAATATTCTCATGTTTCAGAAGTTAACTGGGAACTGTACTAGATTAAATACCTATATTTCCGGCAGCTCTGCGCACTGCCTTAACAAGGTCAGATGTATAAACAGTCATGTAATCAACTCTTTTGACTGATGCAGAAGCTTTATTTCTTGCATCCATTAAAGCTTCAACACTACTGTTCTTAAATATATCTGCAGCACGCTCCAAGATGTCTTTAATGTCAGCTTTCCCAAGCCCTCCAGCACTTGTAAAGAATTTGAACCCGTTGCGATTGTAAGGAAGATGACTAGCTGTTTGCAGGAAAAAAGAGAGAAACTAAAGTTCAATTACGTAGAAAAATTCTGAGATTGACTATCTACACACCAAGCATGAAGCCAGCAACAAGTCTCAACTTCAAATTGAACATTCACAAATATGTTAGGAGTCGGCATCCAAAGCATTTAAGAGTAGTAAAAACTCAGGTATTGTCAAGAAGTCATTAGTTGATATCACCACTTTAGAGATATTTAAAAGAGAAGTACCCCGAAAAAGAGACTAAAAAAATCACAAGTTACCTGTAATCATGATGGATCCATCAACTGGACATAGAATTGCATGGTCTTCTGTGAGTGTGCTGTTAAACATTGCTGGTGTAGATGCTAGGCTACATGAAGCCAAAAATAAACCACTTAGATGTTTTTTTTTTTTTTTTTTGGTAACCCAGGGAACCCCCGCACGGCCGACAGCCGGGGAGTAAACCCTGGGGGCGACACGTGCTAGCCACCACACACGTGCCACCGGTTAAGTCACCCTGCGGCACCCGGGATTCGAACACTCAACCTTTTGCGAGAGGAAGAGTGCGCGTTCCAACAGCGCCACCCAGGCGGGTGGTAAAACCACTTAGATGTTCACCCAGACAATAACCAAAAAATGGAGGAGTCTTCCGATGTAGACAGGTATCATAAATATCAAGCCATCCACCCACAGTCCAGTATATCTAACCAACATATCAAGATACATACTCCTGTGAACTTTATTTGTTTCCAATGTATGCTACAATAGACCAACCCGCCGCCCACCATCTCGCTTTCTCAATAAAAAATTTCCTATTTCCCTATACCCTTACCCTTAATATGCAATAAAAGGTCATCGCCCCCTCTATAATTCATAATACTTTAAGTTAATTTAACATATAGGAAGCTCCCGTTTTAGACCTCAACTAACAACACGCAATATATTAGAACAAAAAGAAAATATTATACTCAAGTCTATCTATTCCACGTATTGATTAATTAGTCACTAATTATCTGGACTATTTGTAGAAAGTTTACCCAAACATATATATTAAAAAAAATGAAAGAGCACAATTCATGAAAATTGAAAACAAGGTACCAAACATGTTTTGAAAATTTTACAAATTCGAAAAGAAAACAATTTGTTAATATTCCAATGAAAAAAGGAAAATGTTCTGTGAACCAATATGCACCCAAATCTTTTGGTTCCTCAATGTATTTAACAGCAAAAGCTTCTACAAAATTGTTCGTGTAGCAACAAGACAATTATGTGACCTGTGCAACTTATGCAGTTTTAAGATAAAGAATTAAAATAAAACTTGCTCTTCAAGCAACAACTTTAAGGACACGTGAATAAAAGCATATACACATCATCACACAACTGCATCACATAATGTGCCGATCAGACTTCAGTAAAAGATGAATCTCACAAATGAATGGTGCAAAGAAAGGGGCAAAGACAATCCACTAAAGCATTGAAGACAATCAGTCTAATTGGTTTCCCAGTTTGAACATTTAAGGTCTGCTTTAAACAAAAATTGCATAACTAGATTATGAAACACCATAACCAAGGCCTAGACTAGAGTTATTTTCATGCCCCCTACCAAACCATCCATACTGAACTTACCAGATCCTAATAGCACTAAACCAGAGATCATGCAATGCAAATTGTTCACCAGCAAGAGACTCAGAAACAAATCGGAAGCATGAAATGGCTGAAATCTAAAGTGAATTATCACCCACCCATACTGAATGACATCCACTCCCACACTGGAAATTCCTCGAGAAACTGCATCCTGAAATGTGATCAGTAAAATCTTCCATTACCATACTGATTTTCACATTAAAACAACTATTGGTTTATTGCATTTTCTATTACAGAAATTGCGTTAAAAATTCCTATAATGTCTTTATACAAAACACCAGCAACATTATCATCGTTAAATTATATAAGAATGTGTATCTTCTGCAGACTAACTTGCAAATTAAGCAAGTCTGACAACTACGCTCCAATTATTCAGAAATTAGATATCTCATATCAAAATTAAAAAAAAAAAGAACCCATCAAGTCCAAACCATGCGACCAATAATAAGATCAACCACCGGCATCAGGTCAACTATTTTCTCATAAGTTTTTTTGAAAACCAAGGTGACAATACCATCCTAATATCAATAGTCGTAACACTGGGCCAACAAAATTTTTGTCATGCTCTTTCTTCACCTAGAACGAATAAGCGAAAAATCCATGAAGAACTTAAAAACGACCTAGCAACAGCATGTCTCAATAGGGTATCATACTTACCGGTTAAACATTTTCCATTTAGCAGCCAGATGTAAAGTCTAAATTAAGAAGCACGAATAGAATGAGCAAATTACCAGCAATGTCTGTGCAGAGATTCGTGAGTCATGGCCAATGGAAATACTCAAACGCCTTGGTGTCTCCTCTTTCTTCTTATCCTTCAACCATGCAGCAAAAGCAGCTGCAATTGCCTCGGTGACTGGTTCAGTCAGAGTGACAGGCTCTCCTTCCACACCAGCAACAGCCACACCTCGGATATCACTGAAAAAAGAAGAAGAAAATAACCCTGATAACATGATTCCAGATAAAATAAATTGCAATGGTTTAAATAGGGGGGAAAGTAGAAAGGAAGACTACAGTAGCACTCTAAGTCAGCATAGCCACTGCATTTAACTTACTCGAAGGATATTAAATATAGTTCCGCCAAAACATACCTGCCATTTTGAAGCTTCAAAAAATCAGCTCTCTCCAAAGCCGGTACCGCAGCAGCAGCAGATGGAGCAGCTGCAAAATAAGTTCAGAAATGATAATTTGGCTGGTTAGTTCCTAATGCATTCATGTGAACATTGGCAATCCAGAATGTATGATATCCATCTTCTTGCATTAATTTGTAAATTATAATCTAATCAACATAGAAATCGAGTCCCGCTAGGACACAAAGATAAAAGGAAATATAAGACGTGGCAATGAAGATCAAGAATTCTTTTTTAAGATTATCCTAGATGCTATGGCACTTACAACCTGGATATTGAGAGTCTAGAACAGACCGTTGCAGAGTACAAGTCCTCGGTTTACAGAAGTTCTCTGGTATTTTGATACGTTGACCAATTGCATGGAAGTGGTGCCATCCCATGCAAACTTCCCTCCTTGAAAGGGAAGCATGCTGCTCATATAAGGTGAAGAACAGCCCATTCGGTATCGATTGACAAACTGGCTATTCTTTTGGTATTGCTTTGCTATAAATATATTTTGCATAATCTTCGCTGATGCTGCTGCATAAGAATTTGCAATTATATCAGATCATTACTCTAATATCCTGGTGGCACGATTTAGTAATTAAGGTCATCACATTTGGAATAACTAGAGGTAATATACTTTTATATGTTTAATTTAGCTAACCTGTACAAATGAAGGAGGACTAGTCACTAGAACTGCTTATCGGCGTCACTTGACAATGCATTTGACGGACAGCAGGAAGGCTCACTCATGAGTCATGAGCACTGGCTAGATCGTTCACGACAAAGAATACCACCCCAGGAGCATACTACTCACTTTATAACACTACATTTCTCAACAAAACTTGATAGGTTCTGGAACCTATATCCGGCTTGCTCATATACTTCTAAACAAGTTCCATTATCTTTTATTCGGCTCTCTAAAGACTAGAACACCCCCAATTCATTTCTATACATATGTCCCGTAACTACTATGAACACTTTGTTATATCACAAATTCACTTCCTTTCTCAATTCTTTTTCCATTCCGGGAGCCCATTCATAGTGATCTTGTGTAATAGCCCCAGACAACAGTAATGCATGTCAAACTAAACGTGCTATAAAGCTAAAGTAGTATAAACAAGACTACATCGCCTACAACCCATTAACCTTTACAAGACTAGTCCTCTGTACTTTAACAAGCAGGAGATACAGAGCTTGGGGCGAGAACACAATTCAACCGGCTCCAAAAAACAAAACCACGCAATATGGCAAGCACTAAGCGCACCACATCGATTATTACAAGCACGTGCAGGGAAAGGTCATCTTTTTAGAATAGATTCTCATTCATCGTCACTTTCTACGGCAGAAAGATTGCCAAACAACTCGCGAGACCACAGAGCGCCGCCTTCCGCGTTCCCGAGGCCTTCGCAACAATAAGCGACAGTTAATCTCTACAATAGAACCCGCGCGGCAACTGGCAAGAAGCGACCGGCTTCTTCTAGACGGGGCCACGAATCTTGAAACAACACAAGATGGCGGCTGACGGTAAAGGTTAAAGGATGATCGCAAACGACGGGACGCGGCGCGGCACCAGCGCAAGCGCTCACTCCATCAAACAGGCGGGCGCGCGCAAATTTCGTCTCGACAATTCGAGCAGGAGGCAGGAGCGAACGAAAGATCGGGGTACACGAGGGCAAATCGAAGGCCGAAACGAGCCGGATTCAGAAGGGGGAGAGAAGGAGCGAGAGCAATCGGAGGAACTTCACCTGCCATCTTCGCGCCGCGAGGAGCTGGGAATGCGATTCGGTAGAGAGAGAGAGAGAGAGAGAGAGAGGTGACGGAATGTTGTGGAAGAAGAAGAGCGGGTGAAGAAGACGAAGGAGGGGGATGGTGGGGGTGAAGCCAACCTGAAGATTTTGGTGCGCCCACTCGTCAACGGCCCTTGTTTCTTCCGTTTTGATTGATAAGGGCGTGCATGATAACATTTCTACTCCCGGCCAAAATTTCTGGCCAGAAATTGAAAAATCAATTTCTTCTCCAGGGATGATTTTTTGATCTGAGAAAGGCTTTTGATAACAGTATGAAATTTCTATTCCCGGAATAGAAATTCGTTTGTTAAAGTGTAAAAATTCTTTCTCCCGGGACAAAAAATTCGTTTGAGAAAAACTATAATTTTTTTGTCAATTTTCCACGATAGATTTGAAGAGTTATATAATTTTTGTTACAAAAAGTGGCTGAATTTCTCTCAAGAAGGTCAAGAATCATCAAGGCAATCTTCTCATATTAACTCCACGTAACAACTCAACCGATGGAGTAAAACGATAGATTTGGCAATTTTTGCTACTGCTAACCCACTCCAAAGTACCGCGCCTCCCTTTGCGGATGCCAAATAGAACTCGGTATAAAGAGCACTCACGGCGGGGTCCGGAAAACAATCCCAAAGACTTTGTTCTCGTCGTCGTTCGACACGGACATCACTTCGGCACCAGTCTTCTTATGCCTGAAGAGAGCCGCCCTGGATTTGCACTCCTTGATGAACTCTTCCGACACCTTCTCGAATCCGTACTTCTCGGCGACCCCGTCCTGGACGCCAGCAACCTCTGCAAATCCCCCCAAGCACCAGTCAGAACCCAAATGCCAACCCAACTACAGACCACCGCCAGTGCCGCGGCGTTAAGCGCGCGAAATCCACCGCAGCAGCTCGCGAAAGTGTCGGCCGAGCGGCTCGGGCGGAGCGGGACCCGGCGAGCGGAGTTTTTTTTACCTGGAGAAGGCTGAGCCGGGGTCGCGATGTCGCGAGGAGAGAGCGCGGAGAAGTTCCGGCCGAACCTGATCGGGGAAGAAGAAGGAGACGAGGAGGAGGAGGAGGAGGGAAGAAACCGGCATCGCCGGTGGTGCGGGGGACGCCGGGAGGCGCCGCTAACCGGGCGGCCGCCGGCGCGAGCAGACGAAGAAGAGGAGGAGGAGGAGTAGGGAGGTCGGTGGAGCCTGGTTCTTCTCCCGCTCCCATCACACCCGCAGGCGAGCGTAGGGAAAAATCGTCAGATGAAGACAGTAGTCGGTCCTCTTCTCTTGCTCATTTTCTATTGCAATCCTGCTCTGCCTCCGTGAACAGCTTCTGGCGTGGGAGAGAGAACAATCGGGCGTGGGTTTGCAGAACATTCGGGCGTGGGAGAGAGCAGGAGAGAGAAAAGCACACCGGGCTTATTTCTGCTAGAATAGAAAAGTAGATATTTCTAACTTCTCATTCTGGCTTCAAATTTCTCCCGGGAATAAAAAACTATGCCAGGAATAGAAATATAAATAAATGTTATCATGCAGATTTCTACTCCAAACCTACTCCCGGGAGTAGAAAAATAGAAAAATAGTTAGCTGGGAGTGTTATCATGCACCCCCTAAGCGGCTCCTTTTTTTGTTTTTTTACGTTCCCGAAAAATAATAAAAATTTCCAACTCTTTTAGCTGGTTAATTATTTCAAACGATTCGAGCAGTCATGTTTGGAAAAAATATTTTTCGAGTCTTTTTTTTCACAAAACAAGTGAAGCGAAGCCGATGTGCTATTGATTGTAGCCAAAGCTGGTAACTTTTCTTTTTTTTTAAGCAAAAAAATAAATAAAATTATCGTGAATATTGGAATTGCATCTCTTTTCTTTAAAAGAAAAGGAGATAGTTTTGATCATTGCTTATTGAAATGTTTCTTTAAAGTGGAGACCGTGGTTCAAATCTTGGTTAATGTAACGCTTTTTTTTATTAATTTATAATTAATTGGTGCAAAATCATTTTAGAACTGTTTCAACCTAGAAAACGTTTGACGATTACAACCTTAGGAATTGAGACCCAAACCAATGTAGTCCGCCAAATGGATTCTTCAAAATTGAACCAAACTGGACTATTCCAAAGCCGATTTAATGCTCACCCCCTACACTTAACACATTTAATTCCCGTTGTTGCTCTCGGCAGAGCTAATCTAAATCTTGCTAAAACAACATCAAAGATCTCTGTTTTGGCCGATAAAGTTTAAATCATGTTTCCCTCGCTCTACTTCATTTCACTTGCCCTTATCCTTTTTTTTTTTAATCAGTAAAACGGTGAAACAAGATAATTAGCGTCGACGATTTTATGTCTCGAACCCTTAATGAGTATTCGGATTGAGCCACGTGACTTTACTAGTTGACATCACTATGATCCAAATTTTCGAGGTTGGTGAATCCGTCGCCGCAACCTATTGAAAAAGCTAGCAGAAGCATAATTAATGAGGAGGAATTACTTTATAGATATTTATCTTTTTTGGGTTTATATATAATATAATATATATTTATAAGCCCCTGGGCCTAGGGCCCAAGTTCGGGAACCAGGTTTCGGGTCGGGTAAAACCCGACCGACTCCCCCCATGAAGCTCCAGTTCCGCCGAAGCAAGCGACACAGTGACAGTCGCAGACGGCGAAGAAAATCGAGCAGAGCGACGATCGACGCCGCAAGTACGAAGAAGAAGTAGAAGAAGCGGCGGCGGCGGCTGTGGCGGCGGAAGATAGTGCGTCGACCTAGTCCCCTCATGCCTCCTCTCGCCGGAAAAGCAAAAAGCTTTCCGATCAGCTGAGCGATCCGCCGATGTCGTCTCTCCACCGATCCTCGAGCGCTCCGTCCAAGAACGGCCTCCCGTCGCAGGAGCTCCTCGACGATCTCTGCAGGTGCTGCCTCCATCGATCATTCGCTTCGTTCGCGTATCCTCGCGCGCGCGTGCCTTAGGGCGTTGCGAGCCTTCGAGGAGTTGGCCTCGGTATGCAGAAGTAGGTTTTTCACCGCTTTTCTGGCACGAGCACCGTAACATCTCGTTTCGGTTGAGCTTGTTCGACTGCAGTCACGACACGAGCGAGGCTAGCGCTCGTTTCGATTTCGGTGGTGATGATGAGTTCATGCCTAGGAGACGAAATTCGAGTTTGGCTGGGTTGGTTGACTGCGAACATGTTGGCATTTCGTGGGCGGCTGATCGCTTTAGTTTAATTCGCCATGTACAGCCAGTAGCTGCAATTGTTTTGATAGAAATGAACTGCTGGGTTGTAAATCGGGTCTCAAATGAAAATTTTTGCCATGGATATGATTCTTCTCGGAGATTCATTCCAACTAGCGAAAACGAATAGATTACTGAGTCTATCAATGAATTTAAAGGTGCACAAACAGTTTGGATTATGGTTATTTCATCTGAGGTATTTGAATGTCTTACAGCATTGGACGGCTTATGAGTTATCTACTTGGTGGCATAGTGGTGAATTGCTTATCAGTGAAGTCTCTTTCCTGTTTTGCTGGCTCTGATTCTTTGTATATTACTTCTTTGCAGTCGATTTGTTCTGAATGTGCCCAAAGAAGACTTACAGTCATTTGAGAGGATTTTATTTCTTGTGGAATATGCCCATTGGTTCTACGAGGATAATTCAGTAGAGAAGAATCCGTCTCTGAAGTCATTGAGTCTGAAAGAGTTCACCGGTTTACGTATCCTACAGAACATGCATTGTTCATGCATATTTCGCCTGTCAAATCACGGCTGAGTCCATTCTTCCTTTGCATGGAATGGTTGAAACTGCTTGCGTGTCGTTTGTTTGTACTCCTGCTGCCACTTGTTATCTAATGCGACAGGATGGGGATTAATTGTGTGTGACAATTAAGAATTCATATTCGTGATTTCGGTTCAAGTAAGCAAGAAGCAAGCAGATATCAAGCAGGAACTTTCTGTGATTGACACTTGTTCATCTTATTTTGGTTTTTCTCCACTCTTGCCTGATATAACTTACAAATGGACTGTTATTTGTTCTCTATTGGCATTTTCGCCTTTCCGTATGAATTTGTGACATAGTAGGCAAAATGCCTGAGTCGGATTTGCATCATCTGCCAAAATATAATAACTGATGAAGATAGGAGTGTGTGTTCTGTGATTAATGATTATCTTCAGTCGATTGTTTTAGATGCTGGGACTGATAGTAATATTGCATAACATCTATAAGAGCTCTCTCTCTCTCTCTCTCTCTCTCTCTCTCTCTCTCTCTCTCTCTCTCTCTCTCTCTCTCTCTAGTGCATGCATGTCTGTATGTGTGGCTGACGCATATTTGTATTTGCAAACTCTGGTATTCCAACGCTTTGTTCTCCTTATTAGGCTAAGTTTTTAACAGCTGCGAAGTTTTGAGACCTTACGTAGCTCATATTGATGACATTTTCAAAGACTTCACTTCCTACAAGGTTCGAGTTCCTGTGACTGGTGCAATTATCTTGGATGAAACATACGAACGGGTAATTTCCCCTTTTAAGCATTTTAGTCTCTAGATGATTCACCTTCTTGTACAAGCATTCTTTCGAGCTTCCTGCCAAGTTGCTTTAAGTTGTCATGATATTGGTAACAAGCTTGACTGTTGCGAACTACTATTTCACAAGGTGATTATGTTGGTAGGCAAGCATACCTGGTTGTCCATTTTGTCAGTTCACGAGTTCCCTGCTTTTGCCTGCCCTCTTTC
The DNA here is from genome assembly GCA_031216285.1 of Syzygium syzygioides. Taxonomy (NCBI): domain Eukaryota; kingdom Viridiplantae; phylum Streptophyta; class Magnoliopsida; order Myrtales; family Myrtaceae; genus Syzygium; species Syzygium syzygioides. The sequence goes on along the minus strand of CM062251.1, from coordinate 2,859,688 downwards.
CAGAAAGCTCAATCAGTACATGATCCATGGTCATTGGAAAGATTTCTCATCTCTTTATAGACCGTGTAATTCATGATGTTTAGTTACTAGTCTCTGTTCTGATATGATCTTTGTCCGTGAGAGAAAGGAAGGAAAAGAAGAATGCCAATGATTTTCATGTAACCTATAAAGTCATGATGTAGTTCAATACCATGGGCTTCTAAATTGAGGAATCTGTCATTTAGAGGAGCAGGAAAACAAAAGACCTTGTTAGTCATATTCCGAACTACTTGCATGATACAACCTAGCATTTTGCTTACTTTTCTTTACAATTACAAAAGAAGAGTCATCATTGTACTGCTTGGTGGATGCTTAGAGATTTTTTTTTCCCTTTGCGCCCTTTCTGTTTGTTTTATGATTTTATGAAAAGTAAAGCCCTGACATTGTAAAACTGTTAAAAATAATCCCTTGGCAGTGCCTACTAGTGAAGGGATGGAAAGGAACAAGCTGGAGCTTTCCTCGTGGGAAAAAGAACAAAGACGAGGAAGATCATGCATGTGCCATTAGAGAAGTGAGCTTCTTTCCCTCTACATCTTGAAGTTGGTTTCTTGTTAATAGAGATGTTCTTGAAAATTGTAGACTTGACTCAAGTCATGATCAGTTCCAGGGTCAATCGGTTCCCATCCTAGAACTGGAAACTGGACCGGTTAGGAACCGACCCTGACCACCCTGGGAATCAAACCGGACTGGATCGACTGGTCCCAGTCCGGTTCTCAGGTTGTCCCAAGAACTGCTGTGTCTTTTTTTTTTTTTTTGGGGGGGGGGGATGGATTTCTTCCATAATATAATACCTGCACAGTGCATTTTACTGGCTGATGTGAACAAACAAGCACATCCTCACCATAATGAACTGTAATAACCTCACTATGAAGCACACTTCAAAACAACTACATGGCATCAAACACAGAAAAAAAGCTGGTCCTTTCAATTGAAAATAAATAGGTCTACATCTCCAGAGGAAAATTCAAGAACACAATACATATATATGTTTTTCCTGATGTTTGCTTGGACATAATTGTACATCCAAACAACTCCTTTCAATTTGACTGAAAACCTTGGCCACAACTAATTATCCTTATAGTTATCTGGTTAGAGAAACTTGCACCCTACACACTCAGAAACATCTCAAGATATAACCATATTATAATAGCAACGTCTGCATCAACAACACTAACCAGAACTTCTTCAATTATCCTGCATGGGCTATCTGTACTGATATCTCTACTCTATTATGCACCCTCCAGTATGGAACCTTTGCTAGATTAGGTGCTTATTTTCACTATTGGAGGGTGTCTGGTGATGAATCCCATGAAAGTCCAAAAGCTGAGAGGCAAGGCGAGGCGAGAGCGAGAGAGGGAGGTGAGACTGCGAGAGAGTCCAAGATTTGAGAGGCGAGGAGGCAAGAACGAGAGTGAGAGAGGGAGGCGAGAGAGTTGAGAGCTGTGATGGAGAGGCTAGGGTTTTGCCTCTGCCCAAATGGCCAATGCAGCTTTAGTTTAGAAGAGAAAAAAATTACAAAAAAAAAAGGAAAGAAAGTCTAGGCACACCAGTTCTAAATTTTGGGAACCAGGAACCGCCTAGAATTGGCTGGTTTGGTCATGCTCTCGGGTTGGACTGGATCGGTGCTCACCCCTAGAGTTGAGTATGCAATTAGGGATAGCCTAGGTGTGAGAAAGGGTTTGAACCCCTACTCATTAAGAATATAGAGTACTCTAGTTTCTCTTTGTTTGAATCGAGAAAGACTAAAACATGGAGCGAAATGAAAAGGATTTTGGTTATTTGTTTTCCTTTCAGGAAAATGAGTAGGAGGAAACATCTTCTCTGAAACTTGGGTTGGCAAATAGTGACTGAAGTTGGTTTGTGTTTTGGCTGAAAAATTATCTGTTTGGTATGGTACTTAGTGCTATTGTGTGTCATAACAATTCACACATGATTTTGTTCCCGTCTATAACTTCATCAAAGTTCAATCAGCTGAGTTTGGGGATCTGTATGGAAAGGCTACTTCATCGCTTTTCTCACATCTAAGCCACAAGACATTAATATGCTGCTAACTTGTTCTTTCTCGTGGCCAATGCAGGTCCTAGAGGAAACAGGTTTTGATGTATCAAACCTTCTCAATAAGGACGAGTATATTGAGATGATATTTGGACAGCAGAGAGTACGGTTGTATGTAATTGCAGGCGTGAAGGATGATACTGCCTTTGCTCCACTTACTAAAAAAGAGATTAGTGTATGTCCTCTGTTTGGGCAATATGTCACCCTCTTTAATTTGCAATCTGCATTTGTTAGCATTTTACGTCATGTAGCATGGAGACCAAACAGTTTCGTCCTTCTTAAGGAACAAATCAACACTGCTTTGTTGCTGAAGCTAAACATGGAAGATGTGGCTTTTTGTCCAGTTGTCCTCCTGAATAAATGTTTCAATTGCAGTCTCGGATTTTGTGAGCTTGTGGTCCTGGGATTACTGTATTTGCAGCTTAAGGATTTATTCATAGTCTAAAATTTGCCACACTGTGTTTAAAGCATTATGCTGAGTTGTAGCTATATCAACTTTTGTATATAATGTCTTGCTCCTGCTATAATATTGGGTTAGACCTGAGAAGAGGGAAGGGGTTGAAGCTAAGTAAGGGATGAAATTAACACTCGTCTCTCGAAAATCATTTCTTTCATTTATTTGCAGGAAATTGCATGGCACCGCCTCGATGAGCTTCAGCCTGCAAATGACGCTGTGATATCTCGTAGTATAATTGGGCTCAAGCTATATATGGTTGCTCCTTTCTTGGCGTGCGTGCTTCCACATCTAATTTGACAAGATTTGTGTGTTTCAACCATAAAAAAAACTTTGGAAATTGCATTTCTGAACCATCTATATAATTATTTGTTTTTGCAGATCTTTGAAGTCCTGGATTTTGGCACATCAGCCTCCTCCTGCAAGATCTCATATACCTCTTAAAGGTTACTCTCCTTTTGAACTCCTGATAGTCTTCCACATAATAAGACGTATGGTGTTTCCACATCGATGTTGTTGGGACAGAGATGTTTAGTTGAGATAAGTTAATAAAAATAATGTATTAAAAAATGTCTTGCGTTTTCTTTTCATCTATGCAAAGCATCAATATATGCCAGTAGAGTGACTTGACCTTCATTTCTCTCAGAGTAGATGGGAAGCTCTTTGATTTGACCGTCAATTAACTCATGAAGGGTCTTCTTTTCAAGTATCAGATTATTTTGAATACATAACAAATGGGAATTGATGTTCTAGGATACAGTTGAGGGGTTTAATGTTATGAGACATGATAAGCCTTGGACCCATATTTAATTCATGCAGAAATCCTCATTCTCGGTGTTCCGGCTACTTCGTTTTTTTCTGCCCAAAGTAAAACGTCTACTCCGTACATTATTTTCCATGTTTTTAATTCTTGTATATTAGAAGAGGGAACTTGGATGTGGACAATCATTCCTTTGATTTAACCCACGAGGATGGCACGAAGGAAACTGTAAGATGAGTCTGTGCTTTGTATGTTGTTGGCTTTACAGGGTCATGGCTTCCCAATCTCTTTTAATAGGGGAGTTCTTTTTGAATTGTTAGTTTTCATCAGGCACCAGGATTCCATCTGACCTACAACTTTCTTTGTTACAATGTTACATTCTATATGTCGCCGCCTTTCCTTGACAACAGATGTGTCTGAGAAAATTGTTCTTGTTATCCACTGTCTCGGCAGTCACACAGAAGAACTTTGTTCAAACATTTTGCTTCTTTCTTATTTTTCATGATAAATTGCATTATGTACTAGCGTGAAATGAACCTCAAGCTATTTGTTCTCATGGTTACACTTTTGTTCTTGCCATCACCCTTCTTATCTGGATTTGACTTTTGTATGATGAGTAATTCATTGGCTGTGGATTTTACTAGATAACTTCTGTGTCTGCTAATTTCTCTGGGCTGCGCTTTTAATGAGGTCAACATGTCTTTTCCAGGAATTTGTATTTGGAAGGCAAAGAATAGTTCTACGGGAAGTAGCTCCACCATATCAGAGCCTCAGCCGAGTAGATCTGCATCTAATGTTCACTCTTCTAACTCAGGCCCTGGGAAAAGTTTCCGTTACTTTAAATTTGATACTGTGGCAATTTTAAGAGCAATGGAAGCTGGCTTCTCTTCTTGAAAATAAAAAAAAAGGCCTCTTTTCGACAGCGTCCCCTACTTTTGGTTTCATGTCACCTTAGGGCTCGTTCCGGCTTCTTTTAACCCTTTCATGATATGTTTAGTGTACATTGGTGTTGTCGTGGCGTGATGTTTGTCGGAGTGTTAGTGATGTATGTCTTGTACAGCTAGCATTTGTATAGAGGCACGATGCAGTTGGTAGAAACCATTGCACAAACTTTGTTCTTCTTACCTTATGTACTGCTTTCAGAATGGTCATCTCCATGGAGTGATCTCAAAATGGGGAACTATGAGATGACAACAGTATGTGCGTGCGTGCGTGCGTGCACTATGGTCAGGCTGTCACGCTTTTGTGCCTAATCTTAATGTGCCTGATCATTCTACTGGGAGAGGGGTGTGTTCTAAAGATCGGTTTTTTCTTGGTTAATTGAGTTTTTTTCACAAGAAGAAAAAGGGAATGCCGTATGCTGAAAAAATGTAGGTTATTTATCCAAAAAAAATCATAAATCTATTGTTCGACGGTCGATTCAGTTCTGTAAATTTTTTTTTAATCATTTTAGTCTTAAACTTTTTAACGATTTTTTAATGTGATACCTTTGATCAATTTTGACTAGACATTACTGATGTGATGGTTTAGTCAACACCGACTGTTTAATGTGATACGGTTGAAATGTAAATGATATTTGCAAATTTTTGCAAATTATTTGAATTTTTTTTTCTTTTTCTCCTTTTCCTTCCTTTTTTCTTCTTTTGTATTTCCCTCTGGGGCCTTGGGACAACTTTGTGCTGTATTTCCCTCCATTAGTCACCATAACCAGAGAGGTCACTTGCGCGGGGCTCCTAGCTTCTCTTGCTGCTAGCGACTATTGGAGGGAAATAAGAAAAAAAGAAGAAAAGAATAGAAAAGAAAAGAAAAAAACTTAAGAAATTTTTTTTAAAAAATTGCAAAAATGTCCAGGTCAGCACCGATTGTACCATGTAAGACAACTAGTATTGATTGGATTGCTATATCGGTGATTTCCTATCAAAATTGACCGGAGGAATTACATTGAAAAATCGCTAAAAGGTTTATGAATTGAAATGTTTAGGACTGAATTGATCGTCGTATAATAAGTTTATGACTTTTTGGAAACTCGGAAAAACATCCTGAATTGACAAAGAGGGAGATTTCGCATGGTTGCCACTCAAAGACGAACCATTTCACAAGGAGGAGGAGTTGGATCTATTTTATGGGGTCGTGAGTACTCTGAACTCGAGTGCACTTGTATCATAAAAGACTTATCAATTGACTGTGGGGGCGCTTAGCTTGATCACGTACCCCGATTAGAGCCACATGCTAATTTCATGGGAATCCCTTTCTATTGGACTCATAAGACTATTAGAGGTGTGCAAACATACTGGATTTACCCGGGAATTGGACCAGATCACCCGAAAAACATGTCCAAAAACTGGTTCCATTTTGGGAACCAGTTGAAACTGGTCCGGTTCCCGATTTCAAGTGAAGACCTATCATGACCGGTTTTGAAATCAGTTTTTAGTTTTATTAAAAAAAAACCGTAGATCATATCATTACTATATTTTGGATTGTTACTTTTGATTGATAGTAATTTTTATTGCTCATATTAGGGAATGTTGCTTTTGGCATGTAGTGATTTTTATATTCATAGTTTACTTTGAATCATTTTATTGTTACTCATATTATTTTGCTAGAAAAAATGAATCTAGAAAAAGGAACAAAAGAAAAATAGTTTCTCGAGTAGATCCTGAAATCGGACCAGAAAAACAGGGTAGGTTCTAAAACAGGTTCTAGAACAAATATGGTAGGTTTCAGATTCCAAAAATTGAAAATCGGTCATAATAGGGTAGGTTCCAGACCTGTAACTTACCCACTATGAAACCGATCACCCATATTCACAATCGATGATTTTGCTTTTGCCCTCATATTGGATTCGGATTTGAAATTCAATTCTCTCCACGACCATGCCGTTGGGGCAAGTCACTGTCCTTCGGGGCCATCTTCGAAGGACCTTTTAATTAATTCCACACGACCGTTGCATTACATTTACACACTGTGGTCCAAAACACGAAATCGGTGGCGTTGCTCGTTCAATTAGCGGGCGAGTCTTGCATGCAAGAGAGAAGCACAAAATTCAAAGATACGGTGGCCTACCACCACCGCCACACGACATCTACAGATCCCTTTGAACAATAAGCCTTGAAGAGATCTCTTTTCGAACGTTGCCACGAGCTCTGATTAGGGTGGGTTTTTGTCCCCAAGCTTTTTAATATCACTTCCAAAGGTCCTGTCTTCTGGCTCTAGCATTTGCATTACGTACTCTTGTTGACCGTTGCCTTGCCACCCCCCCTTACCTACTACGTTCAGAGAAATGAGAATCATTCTCCGTCATTCGATCCACCTCCTCCTTGGGTTTGGAAGCCTGCAAAGATAGCCACTCGCGGACGCAACCGAAAAAGAACAAGAATTGCGGCTGCTGCGAGCTGCTGCCAAGTCGGTGGCAGCAAGTCACGACGGAGCTGAATTGAAAAAAAGAGCTGGTGGAGCCAAATTTAATCACGTGAAGATTGAAGAGAGAAGAGGCGATTTTGCATTGCAGGGATTATTCTGTCGGTTTGGAGAAGTTGGATTTTTTTGGGCGGCAGATGGTAGTGGTCGGTTCGGCTGTCCACCGTGACATCCACCACAAAAGTTGAATTGGGCAGTACTGAGCACTGTTGGCTCGCGTGATGATTGAAAAAGAAATGAGTTTCTCCATCGTGTCCTGTGAATTATGTGGGCTAGCTAGGTTACTCTCTTTAGAGATGGGCAAAAGATAATAATGATAAATTGCTTATCGAGATGGTCATTTCACAATCGAGTTCTAGGCTAGCTTCCGACACTATACTATAAACTCACTGAATTTTAAAATAAAAGTTGTTGATGTGTTTTAGTAACATGGGCAAGCCTAAACATTTGTTGTGCATTTGATGGGTTATATAAATATCTCATATCACACGACCAGCTATTCCATTCATTTACCGCTAGATTGATAATCACCATGTACAAAATCACGAGTGAAGTCTTGGGATGGCCAGCTTATTGGTCTGCATCGGCCCCTTCATTTGGTTTCTCTATCATCCCTCTACAACTAAAACCCAACTGAGCAATACAAAGAACACTCTCTTAGTGCACGCTACCTTCGTATATTGGTCTTACGAACATAATTTACAAATCAAAATGGAAAGCATTAGCCGTGCTCATGGATATGATTCTCCGGGTATAGGGAGGACAATCATTGGGGGGGGGGGGGGTATTGGGAAAAGTCGCTAGTGGTTGGTATTGAGAAAAAGCATGAAGGATGACCCCCACTAATCCAACCAAGTGTTGAGCATGAGATTCGAGATGTCCTTTCGGATCCTTGTCGCATGGACTAGCTACAGTTTAGCTAAGACACCATCCTTATGATCGTTAAAACCATAGTAAAGGTGATATCAGATTCAACAAACACAACAGATAGCTACAACCATGTAGAGGGTAGATTTTGGGGAGTGAATGAGTGTTCTTCCTCACAAAGTCGAGACCTTCTCTCATGGTTTTCATGAGTGTTGTCATAGACTATAAGATAGAGATGTTCGCATTCTTAAGTTCTTTTTGTTATTTAGTTGGGCAGATTCTGATATTCTTCTTCTTAATATGTTCAAGAAGATACTAAGACAAACAACATGAGGTCAAGCGCAGGTTGGTATCTGGCTATGCTCCCATGTGATTGAGGATGTGGCTAAGGTTTCTCTTTGCTGGCTGGCCGACCAAATTGACTCATCGTTGATTGCCATTTTCTTTTCATGGGACCTACTCTTGTTCCTTGGCCACAGAGAGAGAGAGAGAGAGAGAGAGAGAGAGAGAGAGAGAGAGAGAGAGAGAAGGGTTTGGCACTTATTCGAACCCTAATTAATACAGATGGTCACTGTTCGCATTTGAACTAAAATATGCCCGTTGGTCTTGACTATATGTGGCAATGGGGGCAGTTCAACAACCATCCTCATCCCCACTTGTCATCAAACTCATATGATTTTAATACCTAATGGCATCACCACAGTTCACAGAGTCTTTTGCTTATGGAAAAAGCATGAACTTTTATGACTTTGGCAGGTCTTTTGGCACTTTGGGATGGAGTAAGAGATCATGGCCAATTCATGCATGTGAGGGAAAGTGGCGATTCTTTAATATAAATCTAAATTCCTTATCGAATTCATAACGTACTTCCCACTCATTATTGGCTAATCTATATTGGCTACATAAATACTGCACCGAAGGCTATGGCATTAGGGTTTGCAAGAAAAGGGGAAAAAGAAAGGCTATATTGTTAGGAGTAGCCAAGTTGCAATGCCAGCATATATGCTCTGCCACAGATGATTAGAGCGAAGGGTTTATGATTTTCAAAGAAGTATGAATCCTGCTTCTCTGACATATATGTATAGGTTTTATTAGGTTACCTAATATTTTATGGGAGTGCTTAGTCTTTTTGTTTGCTAGAATGGGAGTGCTTAGTCTTGAAAGAACAAGAACCCTGAGAGATCTCCAGAAGAAAGGAGGGTTTGCTTAAAGCTTTGTTCAAGAAGTGAGGAAAGTGAAAGAAAATAAAATTGTGAAGGCAGAAATTAGAAGAAATGGAGATGGAGTGCAAGAATACTGACTCCCAAAGTATTTTTATTTGGTCGCGAGAAGCTAAAGTTTATTTGCTTTAACTTTTAAGACAATCAATTTAAATAATATTATTCTATTCGCAATAGTCATAAAAATAATTGTGATGACAATAGATACTAATATATACTTATACCTTTTTAATCCTTTTGAGAAATTCATATGATAAAAAAAAGGATGAAAGTTAAAAGGGTAATTTCATTTTTGATCCTTGTGTCCCGTAACGAATTCCAATCAAATTGATGGTGTCTCGTTCTACCTTACTTTTTTCACGGTTTGTTATTGTATCAACTTATTTGCTCCACCAAAATCAAATGGTTATTTAAAGTTTGGGATTAACAAATTCGCAGCTGCCTTTGCCCGAGTATATGGCATAACATATCAAAAAAAAAATGCACTCATAAGTCTAGTCATCAATTTGATTGAAATTTTTGAATCTCTAGTCACTGAAGATTATATTAGACAACAGACTAAAGTTACAGAGTATTTGATTGCGCAAATTAACGGTCACAAGATTCAATTGCACAATTTACGTACGTTATAGGGCCCTAAAATGTAGTAAAAAGTATTGATAATGACATAAATAGTTCCTGAATTTTAGCTCAATATGCAATACTACAAATTAAAAATTCAGAGATCATGTTATATTTTAGAACAAATTTCAGTAATCACATTATACGTTGAGTCAAGTTCATAAATTATTCGTGTCATTTTTGCTAAAAAGTCAGACTAAAAATAATCATTGTAGTTCCTCTCATTGTAACATCTGGAAACTCACCCTGCAAAATGCAATTCACATGGTCAAGTTGACGAGTGGTAAAGCTTTGCTTACACAACACTCCTGCTTCCCACTCTCTGTAGAAATCTTCCATTGTAATCAATGCCAGCTCTCTCTCTCTCTCTCTCTCTCTCTCTAAATCTTTGAAGCCATTGAATCCGAACAGATTTAGCAATGAATGGAGATGATAAAGGTATACATCACAGCGATGTCATTTACACTATTTTCCACTTTCACCTCCCACCGTCCCCATTCATTTTTCTCTTTCTTCTGGTGTGTGTGGCTTTGGCCGGTCCCCTACCCTCCCCAACGTTCGGTTCCGCCAAGCCATCCTCAGCCACCCGTTCCGCCACGGTGTCGTCTCATCCTTTTCCAACGAAGAAGTCTAGAAATTTCAAAAGCCAGCTCTTTTTGAAAGAGCGTGCCCAATACAAAAAAAAATTTCATATGAGTCGTGTTAATAACCGTTCCGGCAATGCTAATTACAATCGCTAAGAAACAATCACAAGATTTTGTTACCAAATGCTGCGGGGACTATGGTAAAAGGTGACTTTGACAATGTTTTACCAAGCCATTTTAACACTTCTGAAATCGCTTGAGTGAAAATTGTGGTGTTTGACAAAACTTTTTTGGACCATTATAAGTTAAGAAAGGCAATTTCCCTCTATTACTAAAAACTATATCACATTATGAAAAACACATTTGTAATTCCAAAATACTCTCATTTTCTCCTTCAATTTGGAGTTGTTCACTGTTGAAAAAGAGATAGAGGCACAATGATAGTGGCCTTGCCACCGGCACGCTCAGGCAAGTGGTCCGTCTGTTGGATCACTCGACCTCAGCGTTGCCTTGTCAGGATCAAGTGAACCCAGGTGAGCCGCTCGTTGGAGGCATTGGACTCGAGTGAGACAGATTTTGCCGAGGTCGCTTGACCCTAAGCAAGCCTCATGGGGGATGTGCAAACCAAGTGAGATCTCATTTGGGTCGCTACAATCCCCAAGCGAGCTCATCATGGGGGTTACCCGATCCCAATGCTGGCTCATTGGAGTCCTGTATCAAACTTATGCCATTCTCACGTAATTTCATATTTCTAATCTTATGAGACGATAATTTGGAAAGTATGCTTAGAAAATATTGAATTTTTTTCCCTACAACAAGGAAGCTGATCTTAGATAAATAAGTCCCGTGTCCACGAAAAATTCTAATAACCGCATTAACTGGCCAAAATCCAAGCGAGCAGCCCAAACAAAAATTCATTTTTCCCTAGATTGTATAGAAAGTTTTTGTAGGTGGTTTTCTTGCTATGTTTAGACACCTAACAATTGTCCTAAGAACACCGACAAACAAGAATTATTGCGTGAGCAAAACCCTTTGGAAAGGCATAGCACCGCCTCTTGGCTCTTCACTAAAGTTATAATATCTTCAATATTCATCCATATAATTCAAAACCCTTTTTTTTATATTTACACTATTTCGGAAACCTGGTACACGATTCTCCAAATTGGAGAAACTACCGGGGGAACTCCTTTTGGAGAAGAAAAAAATGAGAGCAAGTACCGCAATTCTTGGGTAAAAGCGTGGTCCACGTGAAGATCCTCATCGAACTGTGGAATGCGATTCACAACCAGCAAAACCGAGAATATAAAGAAAATGGTGTTCATCATTCAACGGGACAGCAAAGAGTCTATGACATGGACGCGAGCCAAACCACGTGAAAGGTCGTTCTAGGCTCAGTCTCTGCACTGCCCATTTGGCCACTGCCTTTTCAAGTTGCTACTGATGATGATGATCAGTGCAGTGTTGTGCAGAGAGTGCAGCAGGTTGAGGGATTGAGCTGGGTTGATCATCGCCATCAATACGAAGCAGCGACTAACTCCACACGGTTTCCCATGCCTTTCTCCAACCTGTGATTCATCAGTGAATCTTGCTCCGTCTGAGCGATTTACTGTGAACCGCTTTACTGTTCCTAGATACATGTAAATAGAGCTTTCTGTCAGCATCTGAGGGCATGCAACTTGCTTTCTCCTTCGGTAACTCTCTCTCGATGAACCAGAGTTTAATTCACCCAGTCTTCCTGGCTGTTTCTTGGATACTAGTTGCATGTAAATGTGGTGTATTTTAGACGAGAAGCACACGTTATAGAGGCTCTTAAGTATCTTCTGAGCCTAAATTAATCATCATGTGCAAAGCATTATTGTTTTTAAGGGAAAAAGAAATGAGAAAATTCATAACATTTACGATTATTGATTAATTACATGTAGATATTACCTAAATGTTGTTTTCAGAACTATAAAATTTGTACCCGTATAATTCAGTATACATAGCGTTTTCACTATTTAAAAACACTCCATTTTGTTCGCCCAAAAGTAATAAATTGCATTGGTTATTTGGGAAATCATTTTCACATATGAATTAATGCCTCGGTATTGTTGATCACGTTGACGAGTGCTTTGGACATTTGTGAAGCTTATTTTATATGAAAAAGTCTGGTCTCACAAATAGTAATTACACATAAATGAGAGACCCATTTATGGTTCAGCTCTTCTTATATAGATATTGGCTAAAGAAGCGCCAGATTCATGTTTTTTTGTGGCTAAATTCACAGGTAGTCACTGTTCTTTGCCGTCAATTTTCAATGAATTGGCTATATTTTCGTTTTTAATTGTAAGCATTTGCGGTTGATCCTCAAAACCTTTTCCATGGCCAAAGCTGATGTGTTTGTCAAACGTGACAAGTCTCTTAATTAACTGAGCTAGCAATTAGCATGTGGTGCTTACGTGCAAAAATTTTGATTTTCACTGCATGCATGAAGCCCTATTATTATCAGAAGAAGAACGTCCAGCTTCTTCCAAAGAACCCGTGTAATAAGCGAATCTAATAGATGGATCGGGCAATGGTGAGTTGAAGTTCAATGAAGCAAGTGAAAATCACTAACAAGATAAAGTGATCTCGTGCCAAATTAACTAGGTTTTGCATTTCTTTCCACGGTCCGTCCCAAATTCTATAAGGAAACTACGCGAAAAAGGTTACGAAACTCTCGATCCTGTTATCGGTCTTTACCGTCTACGTGCAGGCGATTAGGAATCAAGCACAATGATGCCGTCTAATGACTTAATGGATCAAGATCACAGGAGTCTCAATAAACACAAAATAGATTACCGGAAACAGAAAAAGTAAGCAAGAAAGACAGGGAAACAGAAGGTGAAAAAATCAAAGAGAGAGACGAGTGCGATTCGTACGGGACTGTGACTGTGAGGTCGAGAATGAAATGGCAAAAAGCAAAAGAGATTGGCGAAGGCGAGAGATGATGATGGTGATGATGAGTGGGAGGTCGCGTGGTGCGGTCAGTAGGGTCGGTGTGGTGGAAAGCGAAGCGCAACGAAAGATTTGTTAATTGGCGTTTTCAGGGGTGCAATTTGCAGTAAAATACACTTCACGGGATCATCAGCCGGAAAAAGCGCAATCTGTTTTTGCCGGCAAAAACGTGGTCACAAACCCCAAAAGAAAAAAAAATACAAAGTTAGATGATTTGATTTTTGTTCTTGTTGTTAGTATATTTTTTGTGGAATGCACAGTCATATGATTCTACAAATTGTTCTAGATGTAACGGGTTTATATAAAAAAAAAAGCCCCAAATTTGTACACCTGTCATAAATTTACTTAAAACAAAATTTTGACCAACAAAAAAATCTAAATTAGTAATCCTGTTACAAATTTACCCTCCATTAGCGGATCTATTTAGGGTTTTTCGTGGTAGGATTTTCACATGGACTTGCCACGTCACCGTACCACGACAAAAGAAAAAATACATACAAAGTTTAATATCATGATTAAACTTAAAAGAAAATGAGGGTAAGGTTAGGTCTATAGAGAATTGCATAAAAGGTCGATTTATTGAGCGACATGTGTTTGTATTATGAATAAGATTTAAAGTTTTCAAAATGATTTGTTATTTTAATGACGTACGAATTTGGATAAAATTAGCACTACTCAAAAAGAATAAAAAGAAAAAAAAGAAAAACTCTAAACGTCATCAAACTTCTCTCGACGATGCATATATACCCCCCCTCGTCCTACGGACACCTTCACTTCCCACACGCAATAGAGAAATCTCTCTGTCTCTCTGTCTTTCTCTCGCTCTCTCTATCTGTGAGTCGCCAAGAACGCCAGCAGCATGACGAAGGAAGTGGCGGAGCATGGCTCGTTCTCGGCCAAGGACTACCACGACCCCCCGCCGGCGCCGCTGATAGACCCGGTGGAGCTGGGCAAGTGGTCGTTCTACAGGGCGCTCATCGCCGAGTTCATCGCCACCCTCCTCTTCCTCTACATCACTGTGCTGACCGTGATCGGGTACAAGAGCCAGATCAGCGGCGGCGACGCCTGCGGCGGAGTCGGCATCCTCGGCATCGCTTGGGCCTTCGGCGGCATGATCTTCGTCCTCGTCTACTGCACCGCCGGAATCTCAGGTGATCCATCGCTCTATAATTCTTCACCACGCGACATATGTCAACCTTTTCAAGTCGACTGATTTCTACTTCGATTTGGTTGATGAATGGCTTAGGTGGTCACATCAACCCGGCGGTGACGTTCGGGCTGTTCCTGGCGCGGAAGGTGTCGCTGGTGCGAGCCATAATGTACATGGTGGTTCAGTGCCTGGGTGCCATATGCGGAGTCGGCCTGGTCAAGCTCTTCCAGAAGTCGTATTACGACCGGTTCGGCGGCGGAGCCAACGAGCTCAGCGCCGGGTACAAGACCAGCGTCGGGCTGGGCGCCGAGATCATCGGCACGTTCGTGCTGGTCTACACCGTCTTCTCGGCCACCGATCCCAAGAGGAGCGCCAGAGATTCCCATGTTCCGGTAATGGACGATACACACGCACGTTTCCTTAATCTCCTCTCTGTTTCTTATATTATTAGGGTTGACATCGTAACTAATACTGGGAGTATCTATGTCCCTTCCTTTACATGAGTATGTTTTCAGACGATTGCTATGTTGCGCATCACTAACTAGAGTTGACACACAATTTCAAATTTGGAAAAGAATTTGTAAATTGCTATGACCTATAATCACTATAATGGATACATACAATACTCTCTCATCAGGGTTCTTTAGGTGAAGAGTTGAGAAAGGTATCTCTACCTACTGCACTCGTGAGAAGAATTACAAAATAAATTACTCTATCAGCATTAATTAGTAATTGATGAATGTTAATGTGCTAAGCTTTTTTTCTATCCATAGCTGTCTCCGAAGCCCGGGATAGCACTGTATTTGCTCAATAATTCATATTTGTAGCAATGAAATACATTTGTTCTTCCTCAGGAGAGAAATGATTGATTAGGAGTATCTTTTCTCGCAAAGAGCTGAATGAGCAAAGGAAAGCATTCATGTACAAGAGAAAGCAAGTAGATTTTATTTCTTATTCCTAGAAACTTAAACGATTGCAAGGTAAAAGTGATTTTTAGTCAATTTTCAAAAATAAAACGTGATACAAGTTGACAATTATTCCGACGACCTAAGTTACGAATTCGTCCATCTTGCCTACTTTAATAATACATTTTTACAGAGGATTTGCTCATTTCAAAGGAATTGTAGAGAAAAGTTTGAAGTTGAAAATCATATAGCACAAATTTGCACTTTTTTTCCCTCTAATTATTTTCTTGCTGGCATGGTAAATGAAAGAAGTCCAAATTTTTTGTGATACCGACAGGAAGAACTTTCTTTTTCCCTCTTTTTTTTCTTTTTCTTTCTCGTCACTTTTGCTGTAATTATTATTACGCGAGTCACGCATGAACCGATGCATATCATTGCTCAGCTCCAATCTCATGAACATGTGATATCCACTGGGTGGGGGGACGATATCCGCAGCATTCGCTGGCTCTGCAGTGAAATAAATCCTGCCTGTTTCTGTTGGGGGTTGATGTTATAGAGCTTACTAGTGGTTGATATCCGCAGAATTCGCTGGCTCTGCAGTGAAATAAATCCTGCCTGTTTCTGTGTGTGGCTGATATTATAGAGCTTCCTAGTGCAAGAGTCACCTAACTTTCGTCCTCGTCTTTGAAAAAGTAGACTATTCCATTGCCTTTCGCTGCCAATTGGCGTGCCCTTTTGACATCTTTCTTGACTAGAAACAGTGGCTTCTTTGATCTCTTGCAATTTCTTTCATGCAGTAGCTTTGTAGGCAAATGATGTCGTTTTCCATATTGGTAAAGTTAGAGGGAACTTTTCGATTCGCCACATCTCCCATATGTCGAATTTGGCATCTTCTTACGGTTCCTTCTTCTTTTTCCCAATTGATTGACTTTGTTCCGTGGAACGGACAGCATACATGATATGCCTAGGATTGTCCTGAACATGAACAATTGTTTCTTACGATGGGTGTCTTTCCTTTGGGATGAATCTTTGGAAAAGGTTTTGGCTCCTCTGCCAATCGGATTCGCGGTGTTCATGGTTCACTTGGCCACCATTCCCATCACCGGAACCGGTATCAACCCGGCGAGAAGTCTCGGCGCTGCCGTTATCTACAACAAGGATAAGGCCTGGGATGATCAGGTTAAATCAATTCATTGCTCTATAACCTCTCTCTTTTATTTTTCAGAAAAAAGAAAAGATTTGCCATTTTTTTCCCCAATTCACTGCATTTTACTGATAATCTCGTTTTTGTTTTCGTTGAGTTTCAGTGGATCTTCTGGGTAGGACCATTCGTCGGGGCAGCCATTGCAGCTTTCTACCACCAGTTCATATTGAGGGCAGGAGCAGTTAAAGCCCTTGGATCATTCAGGAGCAACTCTTAGTCTATTTTCATAATTTATCAATGCCGTCCTCCTCCTAATTGTTCTCTGATGAAGGAAAACAAAAGGACAAAAAGAGAGGGAGAGAGATAGAGATTTGGAAGGAGATCGTGATGAAGTCACATGGTGGTGGGGGTCTTGCTTCTGTCATGCATGTGTTCAAAAGTTCATGGTGGTGTGACATGTATCTGTTGTCTTTCTTCTTTGTATGCTGTGCACTACATTCATATGTGAATTCTCTCTCCTGTGTCGTTGTTTATCTTCTGTTGGTGCTCTCTCCCTTATTCTCCACCTTCTTGTTAAATCTACTTTTGGGTTGCAAATCTTCCTTGTTCTGTTCAAATGTCAAAGAGTAGTTCAAAACGTTTGGAAGGATTTTCTCTTCTAGGTTTGTCCGAACTAATAAATTTCTGTCGGTCCGATGCCGGCCGCAATTTTTAACAGAGGAAAATGGGAGACTGATTCGACCGGTTCCTAATTTTTTTCACTTTGCATCGTTTCTTTGGGATTCCAAGCACCGCCCTCCAGGACCAAAAATAAAAACTTTGCAAGATCTAGCAACGACCCAACAAAATCGAGAACCACTTAAAAATCAAGAATCTGGCAAACAAATAAGAAAGGAACCGAAATTCAAGTGCACCCGAAGAGTTCCGGAAGCTTCGAAAGCAACGGTGGAGGATAGGACCCCATGGTGAGCCGCGCTGGAAGAGAGCCGATCGGCCACGGCTCGCCTTAGCAGCCCGAGCTGCTTCTTCGCTGAGGAAGTCCTCAACCTCGAAACGCAAAAAATAACGGCCCTGTCAACACTCGAATTGGTGGTGCCTCGAGCTGCTTGTCAAGGGGCTGAAGGTGGAGGACAAGGATGTGTTTTGTGAGGAAAATTGTTTAAAAAGTTCTAAATTACTGTATAACGACCAATTCAGTCTTCAGTTTAATCATAAACTTTTTAAAGATTTTTCGTTGTAGTCATTTCGGTCAATTTTGACAAAAATTACTGATGTGATGGTCTAGTCAGCACTGGATGTTCTGCGTAGCATAAACGACGCTGACGTGGATGATTATGACATAAAAATTTTGAATTTTTGTTCTTTTCTTGTCTCTTTTTCCTTTTTCTTTTCCTTAGTGAGGGCCATGCTCACCCACTAGGCGAGGGTGTCGCGACCCTCCGTGTGGCCTGTTTTGGCAATGGCTAATGACTACCCACAGGTGAAAAGGAAAAGATTAAGGGGAAAATATAAAAAGAAAAGAAAAGGAAAGGAAAAAATAAAAAAATTTAAAAGAATTACAAAAATTGTCCACTTAAGCGCTACCGGCTGTATTATGTAGAACAACCGACATCTATAATTGCGATTTCTAACCAAAATTGACTAAAATGATTTAATTGTTGAATCAACAAAAGACTTAGGATTTAATTAATCAAATTAAAAAGTTTAAAGCTGAATTGGCCGCTATAAAATAGATTTAACACTTTTTGGATAATTTTTTTGTGCTACGTGATATCCAATTCTTCCCCAAGATGCTCGAAGGCTTTCAATGGTGAGATTCAAGCGAAGTCACGATATAAAGTGAGAGTGAGTGTGCATGTTCAATTTGTCCGTTGCCTTTACATTTGAACGACAATGATAACTACAGTTGGTTGTGTGAAAGAGAGAACTTTGGGGCTAGATTTGGAACGAAGCTGGAGGTTTTTTTCTTTTCTTTTTATGGTTTCTTGAATTTCGATGATTTGTATATTAGCTGTATGAATTGGCATAAATTTACGAGGTTTGCTAGCTGTCAGAAGAGGAGAGAGAGACAGAGTGTGTTTTAACGTGTTTATGGACCTTTTTGAATTAGTGGAAATCCCATCAAGCCAGTTATAAAAAATTTCGGACCAAAAAAATAAATTTTAGGAAAAATACGAAACAGAACAAGCCAGTCCCCAGGTTTCCAACTTTAAAGTCTATGGCTGACAATAAACCGTCCATTCTTTTAAGAATTAATACCGTAAAAAAATCCCAAATTGACTCTTATAATAATTTTATTATAAATTAATATTTTGACCATCAAAAACATCAAACGGGTACACCTGTGATAAATTTATCCTAAGTTTATCACAGGTGTACCGGTTTATGATTTTTTGTGATATTAATTTAATTTAATGGAAACTAATAAAGGGTAAATTTATCACAAATGTACCAATTTAGGATTTTTGGTAGTCAAAAAATTAGTTTTGGGTAAATTTATCATAGGTGTATCGGTTTGGGGTTTGTTGTAATCAAAAAATTAGTTTGAGGTAAAATTGTCACAGGAGCACCAGTTTGAGGTTTTTCGTGATATTAACCATTCTTTTAATAACAAGAATGTTATGTGCTCATTTCTCTTTTTAAAATAGTGAAAATTTCATCAAGCCAGTCACAAAAAAAAGTATTCTGATTAAAAAAAGAAAAAAAAATATGAATACAGACATGCAAATCTCCAAGTTTCCAACTTTAAAATTTACGGCTGACAATAGACCGTCCATTTTTGTAAAATAAGGGGACTGTTATGTGTTCATTTCTCTTTGTTTAGCTTCTTTCTCGCCTCTCCTCCCTTTCAAGGACAAAGGCAGGAGAGAACTTTCCAAGCAAAGAAAGTTTAGTCGAAACAAGTTGCACGCGATATCATCTGCTTTCGTTGTCGAAGGCATGGGTACAATTCACTCACCATCAATGGAAAACATATGGACGTCACTTTTGCTATTTGAATATGAAAAAGTTAGGTTATTCTTTCACATGACTGAGTATGTTTTCATTATGAAAATTATCCTGTAGTCTTCTCTAGGGAGCGGAATTAATGAATGAATGTGACCCCTTTTTGGACGTAATGTTTATAATGCTGACGACCTTCATGAAGGCATGTATCACCTAAATTTTTGCCTTGAATAGAAATTTTGTGAAAGTCTTCACAAGTAGAATAATGGGAGGTTAGGTAGTGCTCAGCTGTTGGATGATGCAGCAATCTTAGGGTCTAAACAAAGTTTGGACGGCGGGATGCGATTGGTTCTTTCCTTAACGGAGAGAGAGAGATGTATGATCATCCTTATTGTGAACAATCTTTGCCAAGTCAAATGTGGCAGGTATTTACCCCACAATTTGGCGACAAAGTTGCGACCACTTTTTCACTTGAAAAAATGGATATTTTGCATTGCACCAGAGGAAGTTTGGGTGGATCGAAAACGAACTATTCCGAATGTTTATTGTAAAAAGCATAAAATGAGTAATTAAGAATACAACAACCCAGCGTAAGTGTGGAGTATCGTAGCAAAATTGTTTATTTTAAATGCAATGACACTCGAGTTGCGAATGCATTTAAGATAAGATAACTAGTTGGTTTAAACAAATTGTTAGCTTTGAGACGAGTGATCGCTTTCCCAAAGTCAATTACATGCATGCCTCTAAAATTATTTCCCTTTGAAAGTGAGGAAAACTATTATATGCATGCCTCTAAAATATAATCCATTTGCCTCTAGATGATGAATAATTTAAATTAGGAAACATGAGGCCCCGAACACTATGTTTTTGTGACTGTTTGTGTCGCCACTAAAAGAGCATCATCAAAATCAAAAAAGAATTTGCTTCTAGACAATAAAAGATCATTTAAAATAACTGATATTTTACATTATTAATAGTTAAACTAAACCAACAAATTTTTATTTTTGATGGTGGGTTTCTTTACTGGGTGACGATTTATCTATTCATTGAATTAAACGGCTTGAATTAAACTCTCTTTCGCAGAGAAAATAAAGAATTTCTTCACCATAAAGGGAAAAAAACGAAGCTAAAAATGGAAATTTTCCATTTAGAATTAAACCTAAGACTCCATTTGTTTCTCGAAAAATGAATAATATAGAAATTTTTTTCCTAAAAATAATCGCTTGAAATAATTAGTCCATGAAAATTAATCGAAAATTTTTTTATCTCTAAACATTTTCGTGGTTGATGAAATATATATAAACAATCCATTTTAAAAAAATATTTTCTAAATAATTTATTTCCACGAAACAAATCTACACCGAGTAATCTTTTCCACTAATGAGCACTACCATTACAGCTTCCACACGAAGAAAGAAGCAATTGGAATTGGGCCATAGGCCAATGAAGAACTAGGCCTTCAGTCCAAAATAATTCTAGCCTACACTATTGGCAAATCGCTTGCGCAAACGGCTCATCCTTATTGATAAAACAGTAAAAATAATCTCTTTTCAACCCCCTTTGGTACAAAGCAAACGTTAATTGCACCTCAATCAGCAGCTAAGTCAGACATGTCTGATTAAGTTCTTAAACTGATTGAGTTTAACCAAAAAACAAAAAACCTGATCGAGCATTTTCCGACCAATTTTGCGCCTGAAGTTGCCCAAAAATCCTTAATTTTGTTCGTAGAAAAAATAGGAGGAACACTGTCATTATTCACTGAAATCACGGGTACCAAATTGAAATTGACCCCAAAACTTTACGTTATGTTTCATAATGTTAGTTTCATTATTTTATCTTCACGTCATACTGTGAGATTATGCATATATAATTGACAAATTTGGATATAATGCGTATAAAAATCCAATAGTCAGGTCCAAAGGTAATTGCACAAACCATGAATGAATTATTGGTTAAGCCCAATCCTCAGGTCCAAGGTAATTGACGTAGCATCGGTGCTTAATTAGGTGGCTGTCTTTAGTTACATATTATCTTATGTGTTTGTCAGTTCATTAGTTTATAAGTAGGTGTTGTAGCAAATTAAAGTTTGTAGAATTTAAATTTATTTTAAAAATTATAAAAATTATCCGAGTCAGCACCGGTTATAGGATGACTGGTGTTCACATTAGCGATTTTCGGTCAAAATTGGTTGGAAGAACTGAATTGACAAATTGTCACAGGGTTTAAAATTAGATTGGCCAAATAAAAAGATGTGGGATTGAATTGACATGGGAAAATTGTCTAAAAAGTCCTAAACATATTGTATTTTTGCCAATTCAGTCATAAACCTTTTAAGTTTGCCAATTTAGTCCTAAACCTTTTCACTTCTTGCCAATTTAGTCATAAGCCTTTTCACTTCTTATCAATTGAGTTCATCTGGCCAACACTGACATGGCAATTTTTAAGTATTTTTTTTTCAATTTTTAAGTATTTTTTTTTCTTTTTTTCTGCCCTTCTTCCCTTTAGCTGGTCCGGCGACCGACAACTAGCTAGAGGTACGGGCCGATTCTTACCAATTGAGTTCATCCGACCAACACTGACGTAGTAATTTTTAAATATTTTTTCTTTTTTTTTTCTACCCTTCTTCCCTTTAGTCGATCCTGCGACCGACGATCGGCCAGAGGCGCAGGGCGACGAGTTTGAGCCTCGCCTAGCCAAGGTGAGGTCGGCCTCATCGTCACTAGGTGAGGTCAGCCTGGCAGCGGCAGGTGAGGCTCACTCTCGCCAGTGGCTGGCAGGAGCAAGCTTCGGTAGAGGTTGATGAAGTCGACCTTGCCGGCCAGAAGGAAGAAGGGAAGAAATAAAATGATAAATATATTTAAAAATTCGAAAAAGATATTAAAAAATTGTCATGTCAGTGCCGACCAATCAAAATTAGCCGGATGGACTCAATTGACAGGAAGCGAAAATGTTTAGCATTGAATTGACAAAAGTGTAATTGATTTAGGACTTTTCGGACAAGTTTCCCAAATTAGCACAGGTACAATAGGTTCAAATTTTTTTATGGCAATTTTCCTCGAAGACCTGCCGACTAACTCTTACTTCATCATCGAACTTTCCCCCAAAATCATCTTTTAGTTTTTGGCTTTTGCTCTCCGTCCCTCTTATCAATCCAAGTTCTTCGTCCCATCTCATCGTCTTTCTCGCCTCAGAACATTTTTAAATTACACACGCCCTTCAAAATTCACGTCATAAAAGTTTCCAAAGCTTCTCAGTTTACCTTTGTGTTTCACACCAAAATGATCATGGCCAAAGTTCTCCACTCAATACTCTTCTCCTCAATCATCCTTCTGGGCACGGCGCCCGCTCCTTCTTCTTCGCTATCGCCACCGGCCCCGTTATCCACGGCGGGACCACTCGGACCAACCGCGCAGATCCCGCCGGCCCCGTTATCCGCGGCAGAGCCACCGGGACCAACCACGCAAACGCCACTGGCTCCGTCGCCGGGGGTATCTTTTGGTGGATACGCGGAAAGAGTGAGAGGTCCAGAGTTCGATGAACAAGAGACGTATGGCTTCCTAAGAGGACTCGACGGGAAGCAAAAGTCCGGGGCGGTGCTGATGGTCTTGGGTGGGTCTGGCCTTTTAGTTTATGGAGGGTGGATGGTGTGGGAGAAAGTTAGACCTGTGAGCTCAAGGAGGAGGAGGTTCGGCCCTCTTGGTAAGCCGAGAAAGATGTGGATGGGATGAAAGTATGGTATTACCATAAAATTTGTCTTAATTACATAAGTAATTTTGTTACGACATATGAGATTCTATAGTTTTCGAGTTCCTATGGGCTTTTTATTTTTGCCCTCGACCGAGCAACGATTAGAATTGTTTGTATTTTCAAAGCACAATGAATTGCTCTTGACAAGCGTTTTAGGGCACTCTTCAACATTTTCCTTTTTACAGTTATTTATATGGTTTTTTTTGTGATGTATTTTTAAGTTCCTTGTGCTCCTATTCACGAATCATCAACTATTGTAACATTTTATTTGTTATGCGTTCTTATTACTTCGCGTGGATCTTGGTCGCCTGGCTGGGTTGATATTGTTGTGCTTAGTTCAATTCAATTTACCTTGTTATTGTAACAGTTAGTAAGCAATTCGATTCATTCTTGTCCCCTCCATTGCCATCCAATAAGCTTGATGAGAGCCGTACATTATCCAAGCCCTTTTAGCTCCAACAATCACTCCCCACCTTCATAAGATTGGGTAGACCACAGACTTTCCTTGAATCACCTACTTATTGAAAGAATCCTGCTCTGATACCATTTGTCATAGGTCAACAGATTCTTAGCCTTTAAATAGCCCGTGCAGTGAATGGTGAGCCGAGAACTATAGGCTAGCATTCCTTTTAAGATTGTTCTTAAGAATAATATGGCAAATCACATCTTTTCGTCGGATCATACCATGCCTAATTTAGCTCAGGTATCTAGTCCCTTAGGCAAGACATATTGAGCACTTCAACACAATAATTGGTTTGACCTACCATGGCCTCATCAAGAGAGCGATATTAGCTCTCTACTAGTTTATACACGGGAGGTCATTTATGCTTTTGGAGCTCCTTAAAGTTTATATATGTTTTATCCTCAAATTCTTAGCACAAAAGTCCCGGATGCCACTCCTATCAACTAGTTGTATCATCTCTTCTGCACTATTCACTATTCACCTTGATGGCAGAAAGCTCCACTTTTCAGTTCCTAAGGGTACGAGAGAATTTGGTGCATTTGACATTTTTGTTCACCTTTTAATAATTATAATTTACTTTTGTCTACTATGTACATTAATGGTATAGTTTCAAATTGCGCTACTTTGATTAGCTGTAACTAGGCGATATTTGTTTTGGTTATATAACTTACGACTGAATCATTAAGCAGTATACTATAAAAAATATATATAATTAGTACTTAGACATGACAACCGTTATGTATTAATGAAAATGATGTTAATCAATCCTTACTATTTGGCATTACCAAACATTGTTTTTTGTTGAGAAGCCGTTTGATAAATTGAAAATAAGTACAAACGATTTTAAGATTTTTAGATAAAAAAATGAATCCAAACCAATCTTATAAGTGAAGTGTAATTATATCGTTGGGCATATAGAGAGCGATCTAGAAGTAAATTTATACAATTCTTTGGTGATGAATGTCCTCATCAAATAATAGTTGAGTAACGAATCATTGATCTTTCTCATGTAATAATGTAAGGGGTTTGAATTCACTTTTTAAGGTTAACTTCCTTATTTATTCTGTATCGAATTATAAGTTATCTATATAATCTATATTATTATATAAAGCAAAAAGTACTCCCTATTTTTATGGGATATCCATCGTTTTTTTTCTTTCTCAAATAATATCCAAATTTCACTTATTTTATAAGTATCACATTCATGGAAAAATGCGTAAATTTATGATATTATGTTACCACTCAAATAAACAAATTCCAAATTCTATAATTCCTTTATTGTAAAAACCTTCTGAAAAAATTTCGAACCTCAAAACGATTCTCTTTTTCTATATATATGTGCACAATTTCAGCTCTACATTATGCGTGTTCACCAATTTCTATGATTCAAATATTTCTCAATAGGGCGATCTTAACGCAATTTTAGAATGTCTCTTTTTTGGATAAGCGCAATAAGTGTGCATCTTTGTTGCTATACTTTAAAAAGACATTGTGAAGCTCACGTAGTAATGTTTCAAAAAAAATTGAAAAACAAAAAGGTAGAAGTCATCGTAAAGGATTTTTTTTGGTTGAAATTATTATATATAGGGAAAATTTCAATTAAGGACCCCAAGTGGGATCCTTTTCTCAAAAAAGGACTCAAAGTGAAAAATGTATCAAATAAGGGCCTAAAGTGCCCAATCAGTCCCAAATAGGGGCCCAAAGTGCTCAATTCGTCTCAGGCAAGGGCCTGGGTTCTCTGTTGCAGGCGAGACCAGCCTCGCTCGACGCCGGCGAGGCCAACCTCGCCCAGCCCAGGCGAGAGCGGCCCTCGCCCAATGCCGATGAGGGCGGCCTCACCTGAGTCCAGAGACCTCCGCCAGCCCCAGCTATGGCCGGCAGAGGGAAGAGAAGAAAAAAAAACAGAAAAAGGAAACAAAAAAAAAACAAAGGTGAAATGTACTGTTCCGATCACCGAAACAGTACTGTGCTCGCCGGCCGGCAAACCCAGGCCCTTGCCTGATATGAATTGCGCACTTTGGGCCTCTATTTGGGACTGATTGGGCACTTTAGGCCCTTATTTGACACATTTTTTACTTTAGATCCTTTTTTGAAAAAAGGACCCCGCTTGGGGTCCTTAATTGAAATTTTCCCCCATATATATGTGTGTGTGTGTGTGTGTGTGTGTGGGTGTGTGTGCGCGCGCGTGGGTTACTACTTGCTTTTATTGCCGTATCAGTAGCAGGGAGTTGACAACTGCTCTTTGAGGTTTCTGAAAGCGTCGCGATCGGTCTTTGAATCGAATCTAAGACCGAACCCGATTCTTCAGGTACTCTCTCTCTCTCTCTCTTTCTCTTTGCATCGTGCGTTTCTCAGTCGCGTGTATCGGTGACGGCATATCCAATTCCGTCACCGTTCCCCGGTTCACCGTTTTGTTTATCAACCGTCCAGCCTTAGATCTTCGGTAAACTGTGGATCAGAGGGGTCACGGCGTGCTCGAACACACGATTCACGTCGAAGCATCTCTGTTCTAAGTTAGTTTATCCGTTGGGTTTGCTCTCTTCAAGTTGGAGAAGTGATTCTTGTAACTCTCTTGGCATTATATTGGTCATAAGATGTTGGTAACTGAACTGGGTGCTTTCGCGATTGGCTTGTTGAAGGCTTTGGGGTTGGATCTTTGCTTGTGATCAGTCACGTAGGGGGTGCTCAATGCTTGAGAAGTTGTTCAATTACGTATCGGAATAAATTTCCGGCCTTTTCTCGTTGATCCGTGCTGTAATCGTGTAGACGTTTTCTGTCTTATTTATTGGCCTGAGCGGTATCAATCAGCAATCCGGGTATATGGTGGCTTGAGGATATTTACAGGAATTAAATGATGATTTCGTGCTGGAAATAGCAAACTGATAAGTTCTTTTCTTGTTTGGGCCCCTGGTCATTGGTTCGATCGAGAACCCTTGGTTCGTCTGTGACTTAGTTTGGTCAGTGCCATGGTATAGGATAATCCCGGGTCTACTCCCACTAGCTATGTGCTGGGGCGACGGTAACAAACTTGCTCAAAACAAGCAGTAGCCTCATTCTGTGATGGGTGTGGAGCTCCTATAGTGATGCCCAGGGAGTCGCCGGTTTTGGTCACCCCTTTCCACTGTTTTTAATGATCAAAAAGATTTGGGTTTTGAGCGAGACAATATCAAAGAGATTCATGAATGGAGAGACAACTTGTCAAGTTGTTGTGTCAATCGTCATGTGTGTTCGATTGTTCTCGACCTTTTATTATATTTCTTTGCCTCTCTTGTAATTCTTTCGTTTTGGTTTCCTAAATTGTAATATTACTATTTGTATTTGCTTCTTTAGTTACAGTGGCTAGTAGTTTCATCTCAACAGTTTCAAAGTTTTCGTTTCAGAGTTGGCAATTTCAATTCATTTTTTGCAGCTGCTAGTATGGTGCAGAGTTTACTCATTTCAAATTCTCCTGATAAATGATACAATGTTATTTTCACTCTCTATTGTCTCATTAAGTTTACCCCAAAACTATGTGCTTGCTGGAATCTTTATATATACACTTTGAACTTCATTTTTTGAATGGCTTACTGAAGTCCTGAGTTTGTTGCAGTAAGGAGCAAAATACTTTTAATAACTGTGAGTGCTAATTCATAGTAATTTGTAGCTGTTCTTTATGACTTACTTTTTGTGAAAACTTCAGCACTCATGGCAGCCAACAGGGGACAACAGAATGGAATTCAATTGCTTCTTGCTGCAGAACAAGAGGCACAGCGCATTGTCAATGCTGCCAGAGAGGGTAACATGTCTCTAAATCTTCTTATTGGTTTCTTAGTTTAATAGCATTTCCATTTGTTTACTGGAATGAAGTTTGTCTACATACTATTAGTACACGTTAGATATGCCATCTAACACAATCTTATTCCAGTGCATTTGCTTTTGTCTTGACTGGCATGATCTCAGTGCTAGTTGTTTGCTCTGGAGAATTAGTACTCTAAGCTTGTGTATGGCCATTAAGATCTTTGGAGTAGATCTAATATGAGATGATAAGATAATGTATATTATAGTTAACCAGATGCAAGACTAGTTATACACATATCTAATCCCTTTTTCTAACGAAGAGGAATCCTATTTTAGGTAGGTAAACCATGGGGCCATAAAATGCCCCACTAACCTCTTGGACAAGGGAAAACATGAGCAAATTTCAAGTGGTAGCCCAAACATGGAGTTTTGTGACATCGTGGTGTCAGAATCTGAATCTATATTGTGCTCCTAATTCACACTTACCAACTAGTTGTTGAGCACGTAGTCAACCCTGTGGGATTAAGCATATCCAGTCCTTGTATGTTCCTTTTATATTTTTTGGTCGAACAGTCCTTGTATGATTGATTTGCCTTTGGCCTGAGAAATGAAAAAAAAGAAAACTAACGAATGAGAAAGGATGAAGGGCACGTGTCCTTACATCTGTGCGAGGTGACAGTTACTGGGTACTGTTACCCAGACAGTACCCCTGCGCCCCACAATGATTGTCTGGGGAGCAGTAAACTAGCATTAGTATATTTTGAATGTTACTATCATGCACTGGATTTTGGATTAACATAATAAACATGTAACATCACTTCATAAGCTGTTACTTGCTCTTAGTAAGTGCTTGTTGTTAGATTGGTATAAATAGAATCTCAACTGGTTCTTTACAGCGAAAATGGCTCGGCTAAGGCAAGCGAAAGAAGAAGCAGAGAAGGAGATTGTTGCGTTTCGTGCTCAAATGGAGGCTGGGTTTCAGAGCAAGGTGGCAGAGGTAAGAATAGGAAAGAAGTTGAACTAGAGTTATAAAAAAATAGTTGTTTTGACTCCATCTAGTATCCTTATTTGGTATTCCCGTTTGTGAAGGAGAAACACATGTAATTAGAAGTTCAAAATGACAAAGCTTTGCAGCTCTCTAATACTTGAAAAGTGAAGTCCAATTGGGATTGGCTGCTTTCTTTAAATTCGGCTAGTCTTTGTACTTGATAAATTTATGATCTTCTTCATGTGGTTCTATCTGATGACTATTCTGTGGCCACAAGGACTGTGGATGTACAGTACTTATGCATTTATGCATCAATAAAAAATGGGATTGCATGATTATTTACTGACGAGAGCAATAGTTAGGTTGATTTTAAGGAATCTGTTCACTAAAACTTGTTAAGCACTTAGTGTTGTCTTGAAGGGAACTTCAAGTTGCTTTCTTGGGTCATAAAAATTTAGGATAAAGAAATGTCTGTTGGAACCAAATAATAGTAGTGAACTGCTTGTGTACTCATGCTTGTGCAAATCTCATGCCCTGCACTTGTTCAGATTAACATATATTCATCATAAAGTCTTAGTTTGACAAGCTCTGCAGCTTTTGCCGAAGCACATTACAACCAGTGTAATACAGCATGAATTAAATCTCAGAATTTTATCCTCCTTACATTTAGGAGCTTGTATTGTATTCTCTTTATGATTGCTTGTGGTAGGCTGGTCCGTACCGATTGATAAGTCTGTCCCCATTTCCATGTGTGCCAATCAAGCAGAGTAGTGGAGATTCTGGCGCTAACGTCAAGCGGCTCGAGCGAGAAACAGAAGCAAAGATAGAACACCTGAGGACGGAGGCCACGAGAATTTCTCAAGACGTTGTGCAGATGCTGTTGAAGCATGTGACCACTGTGAAGAACTAGGGGTGTTGTGTAAGTGAGGCGCGAAATTGCTCGAGGGTGCCTTTTTTGTGTTTGCATATATTTATCGGTGCTTTCTTGCTGGGTTTTACGATTTCAATTGCTTTTTTCCTGATGGGTGTAACTAGTCCTATGTGCTGCTGTGAATCTAGCTTTTTATGGTGATTAAAATAGTGAATCATGTCCTATATAACGAGTCATTACTCTTTGTTTGTTGTCTGTCCAAAGAAAAGTTTCATATGCTTAAATGGAGATGTCAGTTTTTGAAGCTTCGTTTGTATGTCCTTTCTCTGATCTGCATAAGCTCGGTTCAGTTTTGGTGAAACTTCACTGAAAGCAATGAAACATGCCTTTGGGGCCGTTCTCCATCCGATGCTACAAATGATCACTGGTTATACTCGCGTACGAACAAAACCAGAGCATATGAATCAGCAATCATCAAGGTCTTCACTGGAGCCATTTTTGTCTGCATAGACTATACCAGACCAAATCAATGAACGGGCCAAGCTGGGTTAGAGTTATTAGGCTAGACAGTAAGGCTGGGCTGGATCCAGCCCGACATGAGGCAAGGAGACCTTGCCCAAGCCTGTCATTGCACGAGGGACTTGGGACATTTTTTCTCCTAAGCAAATTCAAGTTTGGGTTAGTCTAGTCGAGCCAAGTCGAAATCCGGGCGAATATGAACATAAGTTCAGTGCTTGTGTGAAGAAACAGTTGTGCTGTCAATGAACCAAATGGTAAGGCTGGACATCTATGGGACTTGCATGAGGAAGAGTTCTACGAAGCTTATCAAGAAGCATCACGAGATTAGTCTTTTTAAATTGATATTATATAGGCTGCTAACGAAGTTTGATTCTATGTAATCGCAAAGTAATTATAATTCAGAATTTCCATGATCATACAGAAGTATCATTTGTGCTATCTATTTTAACTGTTGTTCATCTAAAATTTAAAAAACTCCATTCCATGTGAGCAGGGAATTGCTAATTATGTTATTAATTAGATTGCTTCCTTGAGTATTTAAAACAACGATATCTATTTTAGATTGTTATTAGTTGAGCTAGGCAATTTGGACGGAAAAAGTATTAAGAAAGATTTAAACCTATTGCGTTTATGCCAATATAGTCATAAACTTTTCAATTGTACCGAATGAGTCCTAAACCTTTTAAAATTTTTTCAATTTAGTTCTTCCGACTAATTTTAGCCGGAAATTGCTAATGTGAACACAGATTATCTTACGTGGCACGATCGACACTAGCATAGATAATTTTACAATTTTAAAAAAGAATGGAATTTTTTAATTTATTTGTTCTTTCCTTTTCTTTTTCTTTCTTCCTTTGCCAGTTGTCGAGCCTCAATGGCAAAAGGCGACCGACCATAGGATAGGGTTGACCTCGCAAGCCTTTGGCAAGGCTTGTGCTCGCCAAATCCTAGCAAGCTCGAGCCTCGACAGGCTTGGGCAAGGTTGGCTAGGTCGGCAAGGTTGGCCCTCTCCTCTAGCCAGTCACTGGGGCTCGACGACAGGCAGAAGGAGAAGGAAAAAGAAAAAAAGAAAGAAAAAAGAAAATAAAAAATTATGAAAAAATTCGAATTGCTTAAAAATAAGTGTAAAAATTGTCCACATCAGCAATTGCTAGCCAAATTGGCTGAAAGGATTAAATTGTCAAATTGTCAAAAGGTTTGAATTCAATTGGCACAAATACGATATACGTAAAATTTTTTGGCACTTTTTTCCAATCAAGACTTGAAACTTTCGTTTCTTTAACGCGTACACGAAGCCATCTAGCCTCCATGACGTCATGTTACACAACATTTTTTTTAAAAATTATAATCTCTTTAGGAGTTTTTAGGATAATTGTTAATTATTTTCCTCTTGAAAAGGTCTTAGGGATGTTGCAGATCACATTAGAAATTCCAAGCACCTTCTTTTCCGCGATAATCTGTATGGTAATTAGACCCTAATCTCATATCATATTGCCACATTACCTGTTTATCATAATTACCACTTAGAAAAAGGAAATCTGTGTATATGTGGACTGATCCATCAATCGCCACTATTGAAGGGGACGATGCACTAACCTTAAAATCCAAATGATGGATCTGGGAGACTGCATCAGTAAAGATTAGTCACCTTAGTATTTGCTAAATCATGCAGTCCTATCCTTAATATCATCAAATTCCTAAGTCAACCGAATCATAATATTGGGTGCTTCGAATTTCCATTTCACTGATTGTTCGTGTTTAAGGAAGTATAGGTCATTGACAAAAATTATGACAATCTTATCTCGGCCAATTTCTACATGATGGTGGGCATATAATCTTGATGTTCTGATTTTGTTACAAGGTTTGATGCAACTTGGTGAGTAGTTAGGGGTCAAATGGATTAATCGAGAAAGGTGGGGATAAAAATGAAAAGAGGAGAAAATGTGAGGAGTTCTAGTTAAAAAAGAAATTTGCAACCAAACCCAAAACCTTTTGTGAAAATTTCCGAGAAGCAAGGAAATGATCACGAATGCACAAGCCGTCCAAGCACTATCTTCAAGGATGAATTCTGCCATTCAGGTAGTGCGGAAATTAAGACGTGGCTACTTCAGGATTCAACAAACCTCTTAATTAGTGTGTATTTCACTATTCGGGCAAAGTGGAAACAACAAGAAATGCAAATACTAAACAGCTAGTTTCATTGAGTTTAAAGTGAGAAAAATTAGAGGTTTAAAGGTAAGCATATTTGTTTTATTGTAACATAGGCTTTTCCGGATAAGGTCAGGAGACAAAAATAAAAATTTGGTGGAAAGAAACTTTTGACCAGGCCTCACATGGAGGTGAAATCCAACTTTACACTAGGATCGAGCCAAGCTTATAAACACGAGCCCAACATCTTTTTCTTGTTGTTACCAAGTTAGTAAAAAACCCATTAATAAAAGTGAATAAGAGAGAGTTTCTTAAATAATGCCAGAAAAGGAAAAATAAGAGAAGCAAGCTTTTTGAAATACTTTTCTACAATCCTAATCTTTGTCCCGACGACTAAGCTCGACCTAAATATTTTGGTTCTAATTAATATTTATTTCAACATTTTGGTTTGGACTGATGATGCAACAAGAATAGATAACAACTTGTCGTGATTTATAATGATATAAGACATCCCACTGCCCATCAAAGTTATGTACGAAAGTTCAATGAAAAGGATATTACAAAAACATCAGCTTGCTGAAAGATGATAACCATAGAAGTAGTAGCTACCATAGAAGTAGTAGCTGCAATTATAGTTTTTTTTTTCCCTTTGATGTAGCATGTGCCTCCCCTTTCGGTGTACTAGCTTAATGCCCCGTGAGTGGAAGGATAACGAAATCTTCATAAATATGATTATGCACGAGAATCAAATAGCAAGGAACATTAGGTGAGCGTAGTCAGAAGTGCAATTAATACCTTACAATTAGTACAATCAGTACCTTTGAAAGTAACTTAGAGTTTTATAACATCACATGAAAAAAATTTCAGGACTCCATTATACATTGCCGGTAAAGTTTAAGGCTTTCGATGAACTTTTCTTCCCTCAAAATATTTCTAAGTCGTATTATGGCGGTTCATTAATTAGAAGATATTACTATAATGGAGGATATTTGAAACTGCAAGAGTGCCTTTTTCCTTTAATTAACCAGTTAATTTAATCTCTTTCGATTGGCTAACTTTAATCATGGTTCTAGTCATTACATTGATCGAGAGAAAGCTGGGAAATCACCAAGTCATTAGCATCACATAGTGGTGCCAGTCACTCACTTTTTATAGAGCAAGCTCATGATGAGAAATGACCATAGTGTAGAAGGCCACATCACTAGTGAATTGACTAATGGGCCAATTGCAATAAGAAAAGAGAGGATAATGGTCAATCTTAAAGGATCTTTCAATCAAATAGATGAGGCCAAATGAGGGGATGAGTGCCGCAGATCTTTCAATCAATTCCTAATCAAAGTTCTCTCTTGACACTTCCATTCAATCACCACTGAAGTTCAGTTAGGTGGACGAGCGTGTTTGGGCTTGAGCCTCTAAAGACCCAAAAGGCAAAAGCATTTACTTTCTACTTTTTATCATTTTCGAATTATACAAAAAAAAATTGAATTTTCAGCTGGATTAATGTCATGAACACATGCAAATTGCTCTATCAATTAACGTGCATTAGATAAGACTATGCATAGAGTGACGGGAATGACCTCCAAATTACTTTGAATAGAGACAATAAGTGCCGGATTTGTCACATCTAAAATAAATGCTTAACCACTCAATCAATCCCTCGATGATCAAAAGAAAAAGGAATTCCGGTCTTTTGCACACTCGGCTGTACAGTCTTGTTTCATTGATGGGGTTTGTTGTTATACGTTCAGGTGCATCTACATGTACCTTATGATCTCGTGAAGACAGGTTCTGCAATTTGAAGGGCGCAATTTCCCGGATGCTGCATGGGGAAACTGCGCATTAGTTTCTCCTCCTTTTTTGTCGGTTGGCCACTGTCATTTTTGTGGCTTTCGAGATCTCATGGTACACCCTAGAGCAAAGGTGACTAACACGAATGAAAATCTATTAATTGCATACCTGCTCGAGGGTACGTTTGGAGCTCTTGCGGCGTTAAAACTTTGCCAAAAGCGGCGATGCACCATGACAATAATTTCTAATAGGCACTCGAGCTCAACCCAGTTTTGGAAAGAGAACTATAAACTGCAACAGCAATTGTGGAGTACACGATGGAAACCAACTTTTGAACTGCTATACATTTTATCGCTCTTTTCTTTTTTTAAGAATATGCAGTATCCGAAGTTTGTAGTTCAATTATTCCTTACAAAACCAGATAATTATCCGGCCTATATGCATTGGATAATGTTCAATCCAAAGGGTTATTGGCGTGTGACCCTTGGGATAGTAATATGAGTAGACGACGTTGTGATTTGAACACTGATTCTGCCAGATTCAAATTAAACGCTTAATTATTCAGCCAATTCCTTGAGGATTAATTGCTATGCCTTTGGCATGTTTTTGTATTCAAGCTCGCCAAATGCCTTTTAAAAGCTGTCTTTTCTCAGAAGCTAGATTAGGTTTATTAGAAAAACACCATGGAGCAGTGTGGTGTCTTTTAATCATATCAACGAGTCTTCAAGACTCTATAAACACTCGATTAATCTCTCCTCACCAAGTATGGTAGTCCTCACGTCCCACACGTGCCGGATAATTACCGAACATCCACATGCTCATGGAGTTGCCTCCAAGAACATGCACTCACTTATATAGGAGTGCTGTCATCACATATAGTAAAACAACCTCCACCATAATCTTGTGATTTCTAAAAAGAACGTGGGTGTGCATTTTTATTGTAGACCAATATCATCATAGCTATCAATTATGTCGACTCCACATTATGATTCACATGATCAATGATATTTCTGGAATGTAGCTAAACTTTTGCTTAGATTGCTTTCTCCTCACATTGAGATGAAGCCTAGAAATCAATACATAGAACATGTTTTTTATTCTGCTTTTAATGGGCCATGGGAAAGGTGACTAGTCTGAAAATCGATGATTAGGGCATTTAATATTTCATGAAGCTGAACAATCAACAAATGAGTTGGAATACTTTCCGAGAAACTATATTGGGAAAAGTCCAAAGACATATGATCTGGAAAGCAACTTGATGTTGCCGTGGATCTTGACGGGGAATACTAGAAGCTTTGGAAATGGGGAAGACCACCCCACAACCCAGAATACTTTATTTCATTCCCATATCAATGACATCACCGATTTATTCTGCGCGTTTCGTAGATAATGATTTGCACGTATGGTGATGCGTGGGAGCTTCTCTTGCCAAATTGTTTAATTTCGTGGAGAGCAAAATCAAAAGGCCTGAAACTATGGAAAAGAAAAGGTAGGAAGTGACTTGAGCTGACGTTATTAGGATGTTTTCAAATATCGGAGCGCTTAGTACATCGCACATCTCTATTATACCCTTCAATTATAAGAGAAAGAAATAATATATAAGCAATAATTTGATTCAAAATAGGAAATCTCTTTCTATGAAACCCTTTAATTAGGAAACCTATTTGAATTAGGAAA
The DNA here is from genome assembly GCA_031216285.1 of Syzygium syzygioides. Taxonomy (NCBI): domain Eukaryota; kingdom Viridiplantae; phylum Streptophyta; class Magnoliopsida; order Myrtales; family Myrtaceae; genus Syzygium; species Syzygium syzygioides. The sequence goes on along the minus strand of CM062251.1, from coordinate 2,824,572 downwards.
CTTTTCTTTTTTGGGCTCAAACACGGACGATAGAGAGTATAAACTATATCCCAACATTCTCACACTCGGTGAATACTTTACATGCTATTTTAGCCCCAACGCAGTTATGCACCATTGAAACTTTTTTGTACTCACTCTCTTGGTAAAAAAATCTTCACTATTCACCTATATGTCAAATTTCTCCAACACTACAATCTTTTGTTACAATTTCTCTCCAATAAAGTGATATTGTATGCTTTGTTTTTGCATGAAATCCAAGATTCTTAGCCAATAATATAGCACTCTGGTTATTACATCCCATCATCACTACTTGTTATGTAAAACCAAGCTTTTTATATAATTTGCGCATTTAGATCACTTACTTAGCAACAAGAGTAAGGGTCATGTACTTTGCTTCAGTAGTAGATAAAGCAATTGTGCTTTGTCTATTACTCATCCAACTAACAGCTCCACTGAATAATGAAACAACATAATTGCTGGTTGACCTCTTGCTATTAATGTCACCTCTTTAATTGGCATCCACAAAACACTTCAATTCTAACGCTTGATGTCCCTTTGATCTTTCATGCTTTTCTAATATAGCTCAAAGTTAGATGTACCGCGAAGATAACGAAGCACCCGCTTTTCTACCATTCAATGCTCTTTCCTTGAATTTGACACATATCTACGCAATTCTCCCACTGTTTGAGCAATATATGGATGAGTACACACCATAACATACATCAAGCTCCCAACCGTGCTTGCATAAGGGACTATTGTCATCTTTAGCTTCCTCTTCAATCTTGGGACACTGGAGCATTGATAACTTGGAATTTATGGACATGAGGGTCTTCACAAGTTTACAATCAATCTTGTTGAATTTTTTCGATACACTTTCAACATATTTCTTTTGGCTTTGCCACAACTTCCCATTCTCATGCTCCCTTTTTATTTGCATGCCCAAGATGAAGATTGCTGGGCCTAGGTATTTCATCTCAAACTGTCTAGCTAACAATCCTTTTATAGTGCTAATCATTCTCAAACTATTCCCAACTAGCATCATATCATTAACATATAAGGTTAAGATAACAAAATTATCTTTTAAACCTCTTCAAGTAAATACAATGATCAGCATCACAATGAACAATGGCAAGCTTCAAGACATATATCGAATTTCTGGTACCAAATTCTTGGAGATTACTTAGGCCATACAAAGACTTATTCAGTTTGCAAACAAGATTTTCTTTTCCTTTGACCACAAACCCTTCTAGTTGCTTCATGTAAATATCCTCCTCCAAGTCACCATGGAAGAATGCTGTCTTCACATCAAGCTACTCTACCTCTAAATTGTATGCAATTGTCATAGATAACATAAGTCTTTTGGAATTCAATTTAACAACCGGAGAAAAAATCTCACCATAATTGACTCCATCTATATGTGAGTATCCCTTCACAATCAAACGAGTTTTGTACTGTTCCATCTCTCTATATGCTAATATCTTCTTCTTGAACGCCCACTTGCAACCAATTGCCTTTTGATTTGCGGGAAGTTTTACCAAACTCCACGTTTTGTTTTTATCTAGTAAGTCAATCTCATCTTTCATGGCTTTCTCCCACTGTTTGGCATCCTCCACATTTCTTGCTTTCTTGATTGTACTTAGATCATCACCTACAACAATTAGAGCACAATTTTCATTACAAGTAAACAAAGTATACATCTCAGGTAGTCTTCTCAATTGTGTGGACCTTCTTAAGATCGGTTCAAGTGGTGCTTCAACTTCAAGCTCAATTTCAGAATTTACTACATCATTAGCCTTGTTAGGCTCATCAGTTTCAAAATCTAAATTTTCTATTCCAGCTTAAGTACCCTTTGTCTCTTCCTTTAAACCAACATCTAGTTCAACCATCTGTGATTTTTCAGGAGCTTGTGGAACAATCTGATTTGTCATAGATTCTCTAAACATCATATTTTGTCGTAGATTCTCTAAACATCATTTTTCTACTGTACATGATATGTTTTGTCATGGAATTCTACAACTTATGCCCTTTGACACCATCCTTATACCCAATGAAGATGCACTTCTCTGACTTGCTCTCAAGCTTGTTCCTCTTTTCATTTGGCACATGTACATATGCTTCACATCCAAACACTCTAACATGTGATATGTCTGGCTTCTTCTTGGACATTGCCTTAAATGGTGTTTGATCCTTCAAAACTAATATGGGAGACCTATTCTTCAGGTAGCGTACGGTAGAAACTGCTTCCGCCCAAAAATAGTTGCTAAGCCTGTACTACTAAACATGCTCCTTGCCTTCTCCACTAGAGATCAATTAAACCTCTCTGCAACTCCATTCTGCTGATGTGAATACGACATTGTCTTCTGTCTTGCAATGCCACTGGTTGCATAGAATTTATCAAATTTCGCTAAACACAATTCTCCTCTGTTGTCAGTCTGCAAAACTTTGACTTTCCTATCAAACTGATTTTCCACCAAAGTTGTGAATTCGTGAAACTTTTCAAAGATATCATCTCTATCCACACATATCTAGAAAAATCATCAGAAAAAGAAATATAATACCTTGATTTTCCAAACGGTGTAATAGGTATAAGACCAAAGACGTCACTATGGATTAGATCTAGAATCCCTTTTGCTCTCCATCCTATTGATTTAAAAGATATCCTATTTTGTTTCCTATGTAGAATTTTCAAAAAATCCAAAACCCATAGAATTACTTGGGATTTCATCCACCATCTTTTTTAAGGTGAGGGTCATCCGCTCTTTCTTTCCGATATGACCCAATCTCCAATGCTATAGCATGGAAATATCATCTTCCACCGAGTTTGTTATGTAATTCTCATCACTGATCATTGTGCTTCCCAATAACTCCCATAGTTTTCCATATTGTTCGCCTTTGGCGATCTCCATAAATCTAAGGATTAACTTGCATGGATTTCTATGGCCAGTGCAAGTAATGCTAGCATCCATTGTTCCCATAGAAATAAGATTTCTGATAAGACGAGGAATATGCATCACATATGGAAGATTTTTTTATTGTCCCATCTTTCATCTTCAGGTTCCATGACCAACAATATCAAGCGTCACGTCATCTCTTATCTGCACTGTACCTCTCTGATGTGGCTGATAACAACAAAATCAATCTCTATGAGGCGTCACGTGGAAAGACACTCTAGTATCAATTATCTATGCACTACAATCATCCAGTGATGAATTGCATATGACATACATGTCTCCAGTGCTGCTATCTTCATCCTTCTTTGTATAAGAGGATGATGCATCATCTTGCTTCTTTGGACCTGCACTTTTGCTTCAGTAGTCCTTCTTCAAGTGTCCAAGTTTTTTGCACTTCCAACACGTTATTTTCGATCAATCTTTATTTTTAGATCTTCCTCTAGACTTATTCATGCCACCAAATCTGGATTTGGATTGCTCATTGTTGCTTTCCCTTATGAAAAAAGCCCCATTCGTTGCATTATCAGAACCTACTTTCCTCATCTCCTCAGACAATAAAGTAGCTACAACTCCCTCAAAGGATAGTGCGCTAACGCCAGTACCAATCGAAACAAATATATGTTCCTATGAATTTGGTAGTGAACACAACAAAGTACATACTTTATCTTCGTTATCCAGATTATCATCAATGTAAGTTGCCTACAAATAGTATTAAATTGGTTTAGGTGCGTGGAAAAAGATTAACATCCATGGTCGTACAATCGCTTCAGAAGAAATAGCCTGTTCATGATCGATTTGCTCTGATAAAGGCTTTCTAGCTTCATCCAGTGATCCTTTGCCGTCTTTTCAGTGATCATGTTCGCCGGGACATTATCAACAAGACATAGCCAGATCAGGCTTCATGCCCTCCGATTGCTACTGTTCCACTCCTTCAATTCGGTGGACGTAGAGTCCTTCGACTTGTCCTCATTTGCCTTCCACTTGATATTCTCCTCAGGTTTATCATCTTCGATCACGTGCCATAGATTTCTCTATTCACGAGTAGAGCCATAACTCGAAACACTTTCTTTCGAACTTCTCTACTTTAATCCGTGACTGACTAGCCGCATCTTCCCAGGATTTGATTTTTTTAGATCTTTGTTCACCAAGAAATTCTAACCTCAAACCTAGCTTTGATACCAGATGTTAGAAATCGGCTCACAATTACAAAGAAATTGAGAGTAAAAATGATAAAGAAAAAATCGAAATATAATATTTTATCCTGATTCACCCTTAAACTAAGACTACGTCCAGTAGATGATTCCACAATAATTAGCAACTCACACCTCTATATTACATTTCTCAATTACAAGAGAAAAATAATATATATAAATAACAATTTGATTCAAAATATGAATCTCTTTCTAAGAAAGCTAATCAAAATAGGATATTTATTTGAATTAGGAAATTTTCCTTTTTCAAGCTTAAACAGAGATGATGGGAAATATGAACCACACCCTAACAACCTGAACCCCTAAAACTAAACCGATGTCACTCCTTCGCCATGCCTCCGCTGTCGTCGCCTTTCTCATCCTCTGTCTCCCTCCGTCAAAGTCCTAGAATGCTACTAACAATACCACTTGCCCTCTTAACTTCAATGTCGTCAGCGACATTATCATCCCCTCCTTCCACCCCTCCCTCGACGTCTCTACCGAGTGCTGCTACATCCTCTAGGGTCTTTGCCTCATACAGTCCTGCTAGCTCTAGCTCACCGGCTTCTTCCTTACCACACTCAATTGCTTCGAGTCGTGCTGGGTCATGAACCAGACCTTCATTGCCTTATTCGTCCCCAACTTTGACATCTGCCACTCCCGCGGCTTTCGAGACCTCTTGGATTTCACAAGGCTACATCAATATCACCACTTGGTACCGAGGGAAAATTTCAATTAAGGACCCCAAGTGGGGTTAAATTCTCAAAAAGGGGTCCAAAGTGAATATTGTGTCAAATAAGGGTCTGAAGTGCTCAATCAGTCTCAAATAAGGATCCGAAATGCTTAAAATGTCTCAAATAAGGACTTAGGTCTCCGGCCGGCCAAAATACCTGCCGGTCGGAGAGAAAGTTACTGTTCCGGCACCGGAACAGTAACTTTTTAATTTTTTTTATTATTTTATTTCTGTTTTTCCTTTTTTGTTTTTTTTTTGTTTTCCTTTTCCTTTTGTTTTTTTTTCTTTTCTTCCTCCGCCGGCCATAGCCGGGGCTGCCGGAGGTTGCCGGCCTCAGGCAAGGCCACCCTCGCCAGCGTTGGGCAAGGGCTACCCTCGCTGGCCTCAGGCGAGGCCGCCCTCGCTGGCCTCGAGCGAGGGCCGCCCTCGCTGGCCTCGAGCGAGGGCCGCCCTCGCGTGGGCTGGGCGAGGGCCGCCTTCGCGTGGGCTGGGCGAGGCCAGCCTCGCCAGATCAGGCGAGGGCTCGACCTCATCGGCGTCAGGCGAGGCTGGCCTCGCCTATAACTGGTGAGGCCAGCCTCGTCCAACGCTGGCGAGGCTCGACCTCGCCCGATGCCGGCGAGGCTCGACCTTGCCTACAACTGGCGAGGCCGGCCTTGCCCGACGCTAGCGAGGTCGAGCCCTCGTCAACAATTGGTGAGGCCGGCGAGGTCGAGTCTTGCCAGCGGCCGACAAGGCCGGTCTCGCCTAGCCTAAGAGAGGGCGGCCCTTGCTCGATGCCAACGAGGGAGGCCTCGCTTGAGGCTGGCGACCTTCGCCGGCCCCAGCTATGGCTGGCGGAGGAAGAAAAGAAAAAAAATAGAAAAGGAAAAGGAAAATAAAAAAAAATAGAAAAGGAAAAACAAAAATAAAATAATAAAAAATTTAAAAAGTTACTATTTCGATACTGGAACAGTAACTTTTTCGCCGGCTGACGGGTATTTTGGCCGGCTAGGGACCCAGGTCTTTATTTGAGACATTTTGAGCACTTTGGGTCCTTATTTGAGACTGATTGAGCACTTTAGGTCATTATTTGACATAATGTTCACTTTTGACTCCTTTTTGAGAATTTGACTCCATTTGGGGTCATTAATTGGAATTTTTCCTGGTACCAATTCAAAGCTTTCATCGCCAATTCCACATTGAGTAGCATCACCACCGGTTGCAACCAGTCGCTTGAGAATAGGTCTCCCTATGCGGTCCCTAATTCCACGTTAAGTGGCGTTGCCACCAGCTTTAAACTAGTTTCATGGACCCACCTAGGAATCGGACCGAACCGAAAACCTCCAATACTAGAATAGATCGCCCCTCATTGCAAGGTCCACAACGTATTCATTATTGGTCAATTTGAAGATGAATATGTGTGTTGTGGTCATGCCTAGAAAAATTGGATTGTTTCTTGCAAATACCTTGTCTAGACCTACTCACTTAGGCTAGCTTCAGGAGGCCGAGGTGGGCTTAGAGAGGTCTGATGAACTTTAGCTCAATGATCACATACCTTTTGTGTATTTATTGTCCATTTTGACCGGGTATGAGCATGAATTTAAAGACACGCTAAAATATTTGGCATGAAGTCTCAGCGACACCATGGCAACTAATCATTTGCATGGTTGACAATGATGCTGGGTTAAGTAGCCCTAAGCGATGGAAATCTTGCTTGGGTCGAGCAACCCAACCGAGATTTATTACTTGGGGAAGTAGCGCCACTAGGCAAGTGGTCCTTGATATCCAGCAACCCTGGAAATCTTTACCGTTGAGGCTGTCGCCATGATCGACCGTCCTTAGTGCCGTCATCGTCGACCCTCTCCCCTCTTTGTTAATTGTGTATCTCTCTCTAACCTCCATTGACGAGGTTAATCCGTCGCAGTTAGTGGCTTGCGACCTCAATTAGAGGTCGCCAGCCACCATGGACATCCTCGATCGAGATTGTCCTAGCTACAATGTTGCTCGTGACTTCGATCTGAGGTCACCATGGACTGAGGGAGGATCCGAGGCCGGCGTAGCCATGATGCAACCCTAACTGAAGCTGGGAGAGAGAGAAGGGGACTTACCAACGAGCACTCTTAGTGGGTGGCGAAGGCTACGGCTGGCAGCCATAATTAGATAGGGGTACAAAGAAGAGAGATGTGTATAAGATATTTAGTATTCACCTCTATTCCACCCACTACATGGAATTATCTTATCTGAATTATATCGATCCTATATCCAAACTTATCCCGTTCAACAATAACCGAATATAAGATATGATAAATTTAATCATATCCCGACTTTTATCCGGTCTAAAACGAGCTCAAAGAGAATGAAGTCCCCCTGATCAGCAGAAATAAGTGGGCCTCCATTCCTCGGCAGCTGAAATCAGATTGCTTTCGGGCCCCACGCAGCCGGCCGGGCCCCGAGCGCCGGAGTGAAACGATGTAAAAAGGGTGGAAAAAAATCACCAATTGACCGTTCATCACGGACACCCGGTAACGAAACGATCCCAACCGTCGGATCAGGAGAACGGACCCGACTCAACGGATCGGCACTCAACCGTCGAAAGAGACCGAACCAGTGACGTCACAAAGAAAATGCAGAACGAGACAGAGACGTCGCCGTCTTGTTGTTTTCATCCTCCATTTCTAAGGAAAGCCCATAAACGGACATGCTCTGCAACTGCTTTGTTCTTCGCCCTCCTTGTTTTCTTGTTAAACATCGGAGCTTCGTACCTTTCCATCTCTGCGTTGATGTACGCGTAGTATAGAAACGATGTCCTCCGCGTGCCCTGCTCGGAGAAAGGCGATTTTCACTGAGCAAGGGATATAGAAAGGAGGAGACAGGGAGAGACAGAGTTCGAGGGCGGTTCTCTGGGCTCTGTTTCTTGTTCTTGTCCGTCACGTGCAGAGAGGATCAGAGGTCGGAAACTATTGTCGAATCGGTGGGAATCGAGCGAAACTTTGATCGACGACCAAAAGGGTGTTGGAAGATGGATGGTATATGATGAAATTTGGATTGATTCGTCGCTCGATTGATTTCAAGAGATGGCATGCAGTTCGATCCAAATGCAGGAGCCGAGCATCGAGACGGACAAGCTCAGCTACGAGATCTTCTCAATCCTCGAGACCAACTTCCTCTTTGGCTACGGCGACCATGACCAGAAGAAGCTTCTCGTCCCCAAACAAATACCCGATACACAACCAGAAGAACCGAAGCCTCATGTAAATCTCCCACAAAATCATCACGAGGTTGACGCTGCGATCACAGAGCGTCCAGGAAAAATCTGCATACTCACCCTCGATGGTGGCGGAGGCAGCATGCGAGGCCTCGTCTTTGGCAAGGCCTTGGCCTATCTGGAAGGCGTGCTCAAGGCCAAGTCCGGCAATCCCGACGCCCGAATTGCCGACTATTTTGACATAGCCGCCGGCTCTGGCGTAGGTGGCATCTTGGCTGCCATGCTCTTTGCGAGCAGGGACCGAGGTCCGGTACGACGTCCCATCTCTGAGGCCGAGGACACGTGGCGGTTCCTTGCGGAAAAAGGGAGTCGGGGATTGGCGCTTCCCTCCAACGGTGGCGGCGGATTTTTCCGGCGGGTGCTCTGTGGCGGCTCTAGTAGTCAGGCGGCGTCGGCGGCCACCATGGAGAAGGCAATGAAAGAGGTGTTCAGCACCGGGGACGGGAAGGACAGGAGGTTTCTGACGCTGAAGGACACGGTAAAGCCGGTCCTGATCCCCTGCTACGACCTGTCAACTGCGTCCCCATTCCTGTTCTCGCGGGCCGATGCGCTCGGGGCAGACAGCTACAACTTCAGGCTCTGGGAGGTGTGCCGGGCCACATTGGCTGAGCCGGGGTCGTTTGGGCCGGTGGAGATACGGTCCGTGGACGGTAGGACGCGGTGCGTGGCCATGGACGGGGGGTTGGCGATGAGCAACCCGACGGCAGCAGCGATCACCCACGTGCTGCACAACAAGCGGGATTTCTGTCATGTGCAGAGGGTGGAGGACTTGCTGGTGCTGTCGATAGGGACGGGACCAGCGGCAGAGCCGAGGTTGGAGTACGAGAAGGTGAGGAAGTGGAGGGCCAAGGAGTGGGCTCGGCCTGTGGTGTTGATCGCCGGGGACGCGGCTGCGGACGCGGTTGACCAGGCCGTGGCCTTGGCGTTTGGTCCGTGTAGGAGCAGTAATTATCTAAGGATTCAGGTAATCAAATGGTTTTTTTAAATCTTTATATGACAATGAAACATGCAAGAATCAATAGATATGTAAGTAAAAGTAACACTTGCATTCGCTCAGACAGCTTTTGTCTGGATATCAATCGATATCTGCACATTGCTGTGTAATCATCTGATCGTTAGTCTCTTGTTGACATTGGTTACATCAGCGGTATTAAGAAAACATTTTGAGCAGATTGCGGTTGGGCATTGGTCTTTTTGAATTTTTACTAATGTTTCTGTCAAGGTTCTAATTTAACGTTAGAAAAGTTGAATTATAGACTAGCAAAGCAGTTGGAGGTGGTGGATACATAGTAGGTGGAGCAACCGCTCTGGGTTGATCGGGCGAGAAGAAGACTGAAATTTTCCGCCTCAGTAAGCACGAGGTTGCAGGTTCGATTTATGCGGGGCTCAAACTTTCGGGATAAGGCCACAAGAAAGTAATTCCTTCCTTCAAGAAGTGCTACATTTTCAACAAAACATATTTAACAAAAGTGGGGGTAGACATATGATTCTTGGTCAATTTTCCCTCTTTTACTAGATGGTCTGGTTTTATGTTTACATATTCTTCAGGAGGGAGGAAGCGCTCTCCCAATTGCCATAGTTAGATTGGCTTGTGGAGGCGCATACGCTTTCATTTGTATTAGGACGTGGTTTCTGAAAGAGAAATGATTAAGTGGCTATCTTTTCCTGAAATTCCTATTCACGGGCCATTTTCATGTTAGGGAGCTAAACCTGCCATGAAGGAGGTGTCTCTTTCCTTCTGTGTTTATAGCACATCTGTTTGCTAGGCAAATTTGACTGCACTTTGCTCCCAGTGAGATCATCAATGCATTGGTCCCTCTCCACTTCTCTTCTTGGTCAAGAAAGGTAGAGATCAGTGCATTGACTTTAGGGAATGACAATCCTCATTTTAATCAGAAAGACGATTCACTGTTTGCTTTTAATTGTTGTATTTGGTAGTATCCAGTCATACTTTCTGAACATGGTTTGAGTAATCTACCTAGCACTGTCTAGTAACATAAGTAGCGGTTCGTCCTCTGGTCCGGGATTGAAATTTCACCGATGAATTGTTAGCGGACGGTGTTCTGAAATCTGTCATCTTGGTCCTAAGATTTTGACTTTACATATCCTGTTGTGGAACATTTGATGCAAATGAAAGCTGCAAGAGTTCCAACCGAGTTTGATCATGGAAAGACCATTAGTCCTGACGAATTGGGTGATGCAGGCGAACGGCTCCAGCCTTGGCCAGTGCGGTTGTGACGTCGATACGGACCCGGGCCCTAACAATGTGAAGATGGCGATGGCGATGGCGGATGATATGCTGAGACAGAAGAACGTCGAGTCCGTGCTCTTTGGGGGCAAGAGGGTATCGGAGCAGAGCAATTACGAGAAACTGGACTGGTTCGCGGGCGAGATCGTGCAGGAGCACCAGAGGAGGAGCCGCGGAGTCGCTCCCACTGTCGCTCCCAGGCAAGCTGCTCCTTGTCCCACCTAGAATGGGGTCCCAAGAATTTGTGAGAATTATTCCAGAAGAAAGGTAACTTTTTTCCCATTATAATCACTCTCTATAGATCTAGGCACTGATCAAAATATATTGCAGATTTCTTAACAGAACTTCGTTTCGATACTAACCGCAACGAGAACAATAGTAATACTGTGAATCTCTCTTTGAGTAACGCAAAACAAGTTTTATAAGTTGCTAATTTGTGCATGTCTGAAGTGATACGGAGTGAATTTGAATCCGAGAAACTCGAAACCTTCGGTTTTAGCTCTTCTCGTGTTGTTGCTTAAGTCGCATAAGTGCTTCTTTTGCAGACAAGAGATTGGACAATAAAATAAATTGAATAAAGAAAATCGGACACTAGATTTTGTGGTTCGGTTGGTGTGGCCTATGCCCACGAGACAATAACATTCATTCTATTATAGATAAAGCAATACAATTAAAATTACAACTACATGCGAGTCACCGTATTTTTCAGCCTTCAATTACACTAAATAACTCAAATAGTGTTCAACTTTACAATTACTAGCGAAACAATCTCTTAATCTTATAAAGGAATTCGCAAATCTTTTCACAAAATTTATTGGCTTGAACATTGTAAGCTCCTCTTGGATTGTTTCAGAGTGTACTTCACGAAGAAGCTTCCTCTCGGATGCTCTATACGAAGAAGACCCACTTCTTATATATAGACAAAAATTGGATCCAAAATAGAAAACCTAGTCAAATTAGGATTCCAATTCAAACTAGGAAATCTACTCAAATTGAGAAACATACTCGAATTGTCTTTCGATCGTGAGCTTAAACTTAAGACATACTTTAACTTCTTCTGTCATGTTCCTCCTCACTGACTTTATAGTTCACATTTTCAATTTTACTTTTATTTTTTTTTTATGGTTGATCTTGATTCAGATTGCCCTAATTTTAACATTCTGATATGGACCATCATGTGGTATGGCATATACCCTTTGGACATAACCCTCCGAGGCTTGTCGTGTACTCTGAAGCATAACGGAAACGCGATAACAAGTCGAATTTTCACATTTCTAGTTTAGTGCAAAACACTATCAAACACAAGTCCAAGGTCCTTGGCCGTACCGGCAGGGAACAGGTTGTTTTAAAGACAAAACTATAAACACTTTTCATGGAACAATTCAAGTTTAACTTTAACATATTGATAATATCATATGCTTCTATCAAACATATATACGGAATAATGGGCAGATAGAATATTTGCACACAAATATATAGTGGTTTGATTTTATAACCAAATTTACATCCACCCTCCACCATTAACAGTCACAAAACTGGTTGGAATATACTAGTATTCTCAAGAGAATTACAATATTGCAAGTACTGCTTCTATCACATGATAGATCACACTATTAGAATGTATGTATTGCTTTCACACTATACACTCCTCTTATCGCAGATTATAATAGCAACAAAGACTCTACAACAGAGATAGTTACAAATAGATATTAGCATAGTTTGCTCAATAGAGAGGGAAGATGATAATAACAATGCAAGCTTTCTCCATTTTCTGCCAACCCCTTCAGCTTGCTTCGATCCTCTTTTATGGCCATTCCTCCTCCAATCTGACCATGGGAGAGCCTTCAAACGAATCAAGTAGTCGTTGGGCGTTGATAGGTGCAATCACCGAGGTTAGGCTGCCCATACGGTTTGTTTTTACCGGCAAATTCAAGGTTTCCCAAAATGGAGTTTGCCTCCACTATCCATCAACTACTCTGACTACTTGACCAAAACAAACATAAACATTTTTTACTCATCTCCAGTCCTCTTCCTGCAAACTTCCAGCCTTGTCAACGGCTATTTTCCTTTGGTTCGACAATCATGTTGTGAGCTAGTGACCAGCATATTCCAGGGTATCGATAGAAGCACGACAAGCTACTCCTAATCACTTGATAGGTGGATCTGCCTTTATCGTGAACCCAATGTTGCTTTCCAAGTAATTCCTTGGAGATCGACTAGACATCCCTGTCAATCCGTTAATCCCCTTGCCGATGGCTGATCTTTTATAAAAGCACTAAATGTAAATATATTTCATTGGGAGACTCCTAGAAAGATTTCAATCTATCAATCCCCTTGCCGATGGCTGGTCTTTTATACTAGTACTAAACATAACAATATTTTTCATTGGGAGACTGCTAGAAAGATTTGAACTCAATACCTTCTGCTTTAATATTATGTGAGATTTAATGGAATCGCTACCAACTGTCCTAAAAGCTTAAGCTATTAAATGAAGTCATGATTTAATATTTAAATATTCTAATAATAAGAGCTCCACTTAAACTTTGTCCCATTGGAGGAGGTAGCGATGTTCCCATTATATGAAGACTAAGTTTTTATTGGTCTTTGAATCCTTTGATCACCACTTGCCATCACAAGTTACCACTTGTCATGACTTGATTGCCACTTGTTCATATCATGTCACCAATCGTCTACAACCAACCGTTGGGTTAAGTATGATTTCGCTTATAAATAGTGAACTCCATACTTAGGTAGGGCTTCTCAGTCTCTCTTCTTCCTCTTCAAAACTTGAATCAGAGTCTCTCATCCATATACTAAGTTAAGGCAAAGGCTTGGACGCCCCAACCCGTGTTTATGTGCGCAAGGCATTTTGGGTGGAAGCTTTGCCGGATTCTAAAGGGCCAAACAGGGCGGACTCGTTGAAGAGCATAATTGGTAGAGGTGGCAAAATGGGTCTAGGAACCATATTTTAACTCATATTTAATGGTGTGAGTAATAAATGGATTACCTAGTAACTTAATGGGTCTTAAATGGATTAGCTAACAAGCTTAGGTGAATTATAAACATATCATTTTTAATTTTTTACAATTTTTTGATTTAGTTTTCTTCTTGTCTTTTCCTTGTTGTTTTTCTACGAAGGGTCGCCGGACATAGAAAGAAAAGAAGGAAAAGAAAGAAAGAAATAAAAAATATAACAAAATTTATTTTTTTAAAAAATTCATAAAAGTTGTTTGCTAGATTTGTATTGAACGAAAGTGTTTTAGCAATGTAAGTTTTTAAAAAAAATACATAAGAAACAAGTTTTCCTAGATTGAGTAAATATGAAAGTGTTTTAGCAATATGAGTCGGGTCGAATATGGGTCGATAAATTTCCATTATGAATTAATGAGTTATAAACGGGTTAATTGATCAATTTGGATTGGATCATTTGTGACCGATCCAAACCCGACTCGACCCACAAGTTTGACAGATCCAATAAATTGGTAGAAAATTTCGCACAGCAAGCACCTCTCTCTCTCTCTCTCTCTCAGTAGAGAAAGTGGAAGCATGGCCTTAGCATTCAAAATGTTTTAATCGTTCTCTTATGCCTGAATCAATCTCCCAGAAAGTTTGCCCCTTGTAATGCTATATGGGTCATGTTATAGTTTTCAGTTTGTCTCATATTAAGTGAGAAAAACAAATGTTTCTTGGCTCTGTGACCCAGGATTTTCATCGCACTAATGTTGTGACTATCGAAAGGCGAATGTCTGTTTCAATTTCTCGCTTCCATGTAGCTTTTTATCTCTTCAAGAATAAGAAATATTCTAAAAGCTCATACATTTTTCTTTAAATTTTTCTTCATATATGCAGGTAAAGCCAATTGGATGCATCGAAAGAAGAAAAAGAAAAAGAAAAAAGAAACTCTTGTCTGGTGGTGGCTACTTTTGCCATTGTGGCCGGGGGCATTCTGCAAATACTAATTTTTCTTGATAATTTTCACTTCTCTGATTTTTGAGAGAATTGGCTACAAACATCTCGAAAATTGTTAATTCTCGATGAAAATTACTATTACAAAATACAAACCCCATCAGTCACAAAAAAGAGGGGGAAGAAGGTATTCGAGGCAGCTGTATAGCAGACTGATATGCCTTTCACAGTGTTAATTGTGCTTTTGTTATAGATGAACATCTGGGCAAATGAACCTTGCTTGATCAAGAGTTCAGATAAAGATTAAATACTTCATCCATGATCAGTGTAAAATCCTTTTGCGCATTCACCGTTGGACAGTGACATGCGAATAAATTTAGTTTACGCGACTATCTTTGATTATACACGTCACCTATCCAAAGGTGAATTTGTTTAAATTCTTTACACCGAAAATGAACATAATAAATATCCTTTCGTATAATACTTTTAATAGTCAGGACAATACCTAACGACCTTAGTCGCGTGGTACATCCTGATTAACCACCAACAACAAAGTCTATGACAGTCGAAATAACAAAGGCAACAGGGCAAGTTGCATATACAAGGAGGTGGTGGGTCGACCATGAAACTCTCGTCTTGGTTTAGTCATGTTGTCCAGTGTTTTATTGAAATGCCCCTCCTCTTTAGTGTCTTAGCTTTCCTAGGGAACCGGTTTTTCCAACTTTTGAAAAGAAAATCTTGATCTTTATAGACACCATTTTGTGGTCTACGATTCAAACCCTAGTTTTCGTTTTCTCACCTTATCCCATGGTTTTAGAGGATCACGACGTCTGGGGAGTCTAAAGCATGACGACTAATTATGCCCTACTCGACCGACCATAATGATAACGACGATGACCTCTCTTTACTTATTCTTTGGCTTCTATCACCTCTTTATTTATTTTTCGTTAGTATGATTAAGTGCGTGGTTCTTATGAGTTTGGAAGGGCCCATCAAGTGTATAGATACAACGAAGTAAGACAGAGAACTTTGGATTATAATGGGAATGAAAAGGTGAGCAGACATCAAGCAAGCGGACTCAAGTGCCACCAAGCTACAACAAGACACCTTGAATGGGACTAATCCTTCATAGTTAGAACATCTACGTCTACTTGTAGTGAAAGCTTCAATCATTGACATGCAATTTTCGTAAATTAAATATTAGGATCTAACGAATTTTAGGTAAAAATCATGTGTCTCAGCCCTTCCCTAAGCTAGGTTTCTGTATCCGCCATCGTCGCATGGAATGTCAAACCACGAATTTATTTGTAAAAGGAACAACGACTGCTACGTTGCAAAAGCAACTACAACATCATCGCCGGGAGAGAAAGTATTATTGCCTGAGGAACAGAAACATTCTTTGCTAATTTGTTATTCCCCTAAAATACAATTCTCATCCATGAAAGATGAAGACATGGTTCTGAACCCATGACCAAAGACACAGTATCCGTGGGCCTTTTCATCACGAAGCTCGAAAACATAGCCAGCATATTCGCGAAAGTCGAACCGGTCTAAAGCCCAAACTGGAAATTTCGAGCGACCACAATTCTTTTCGTGTTATATTGCGCAGCAAAGCAGTCATTTCTAACTTCTACCATCTTGGTGTAAATTGTTTCACGAACATTGAAGAGATGATGCTTATATGTGGAAAAGGTAATGGAAAATGAATCATCGTATAGCTTATGCACACTTACCTCGAGGAGCGACACACGGATCGAACCGAATGTAGGTGATTAGCTCGGTTTCCTTCTTGTCTCTAGTCACTGTGTTCTGCTTCGTCTGCAGAAGTGTATCAGAACAACTTCTATGAGCATTACTGTGATTAATCACAGGTTCAAGTGCAAGTCTGCATAAATATGGTGATGCGTTGTTTTGAAATAACATGGCATTTATCGGATTTTGCAATTAAATCTAATGCGAGGTAAAGAAATTACTAGAAAAATCAATGAGGAACAATACAAGACAACTAGTTTTTTCCGAGTATTGTACCCAGTAACCAAGAATCCACTATAATTAAGAGATTTACAAAGTTATTAATCAATCGCTCAATCTCTCATGTATCTCCCAAGGTGTTAGCACATAAATTCTCACAAACTCTTGTGTATCTCTCACCGAGTTTTGCTAGAAAAACCTAAAAGAAAGTCTCACAAAGCTTTCGTGTTTTACTCCAAATATGTCTAAAAATTCATATAAAACGCGTATTTTCGAGAGTCAGCGTGCCATATGGGTGCCTGCCCAAGAAGGACCAGGCGCCCGGGACATGTACAGTGGTGATTGTATAATCCGGACAGGTAAGCGAGCATCGGGAGGGCCTGGCCGGGAAACCGGCCATGTAGGGCTGGCAGCCTGACCACTAGTAGCAAATTAGCTACTGAGTCATTTAACTGACAGCCTGGGCATCCTGTCCTCTCCTATAGCTCCCCACGATGCCTTCTAACATGTCTACGACTTATCTTGGTCTCAAGGCTTCGATCCAAGTCGGATTCGGCTAGAACTTGAGCTACAAACTCAAAATGTGCGTTTTGTGCGTCAGAGAGAGACTTTACCCCGATAGTCGATGTTGGCTTGAAAGCTACTCTCATGTTTACGATCTCCCAATTGGATATTCCACCCTGATAAACCACAAAAACAAAATCAGATGAAGATGTGCTTAGAATAAAGAAGACTTATCAGTTTCTAGTTTTAATCTAAGTAAGGAAAACACTTCTCGTGCCAATTAAACATCATGGACACTGATCACTCTTTCGAGATCATACCTGAATGCTGTTGGTTATGTCTTGAGGACCATTTTCGGTCATTTTTGTTCTGGTCTGTTAGCTGGTTGTTTTTGTTTTACTCAGTCAACAAGATAGTAGGAGTTTGTTGTTTTCGGTTCCTATTTTGTTGCTAGTTAGTGGTGTAGTGGTTTTTGTCAGTTACTAAGTTAGTGCAATTCAGTTTTCGTTGTTTTAAAAAAAGCTATGTACTCTCTTCTCGTTTTTTGAGAATGTGGCAAGTGCATTTCCAGATCAATCTTCTCTTGTTCTTCTACATTTGAGAGCACATTCTCTGTAAAAAAAAAAAAAAGAGAGCACATTCTGTGCAACAACAGTGGTATCAGAGCCCTATTGATCTCAAGGGACTTGTGAGAGAGTGCTAAATTCGAAGTAGAGCAAGAAAGATGGAACAATCTGGTGTACCTGCTGCCTCATTCTCAACCATCACAGCTCCAATCTTCGATGGAGACAACTACCAGGCATGGGCAGTGAAGATGCAAGCTTTCATGGAGGGTGCAGACCTATGGGAAGCTGTGGAAGAGGACTACGAGGTTGCTGATCTACCCAACAATCCAACTATCAATCAAATCAGGTACCATAAAGACAGGGTAACCCGAAAAGCAAAGGCAAAATCTTGCTTGTTTTCTGCTGTCTCCTCGACCATATTTACTAGAATCATGAAAAAAGATCTAGCACATGATATATGGAATTATTTAAAGGAAGAATATGAAGGGGATGAGAGAGTGAAAGGAATGAAGGTGCTGAACTTGTTAAGGGAGTTTCAAAGGCAGCAGATGAAGGAGAATGAGTCTGTGAAAGAGTTTGTTGATAGGCTAGTTGATATAGCCAATAAGATAAGGGTGCTAGGGACGGATGTAGATGATAAAAGGCTGGTTTAGAAGGTTTTGGTTGCAGTGCCTGAAAGGTTTGAAGCAACCATTGCTTCCCTTAAGAACACTAAGGACATTTCAGACATCAAACTTGCTGAAGTCCTAAGTGCTCTACAGGCTCAGGAGCAAAGAAGGCTTATGAGGAAAAATGAGCCTATTGAAAGTGCTCTGCAAGCCAAGCTGAAGCTACATAGTGCAGAAAAGGGAAGGGGATGGAATCAAAATAGAAGACATATTGAGGCCAGTCATAGTCATAGTCAAGGAGGTTCAAGTAGTGGTGGATATGACAAGAAGTGGAATGCAGTTCCATGCAAGCATTGCGGGAAGAAAAATCATCCTCATCTTAAGTGTTGGAAGAGACCAGATGTGAAGTGTAGGAGGTGTCACAAGATGGGCCATGTTGAGGCCATTTGTAGGGAGAAGTATTAGCAACAGCTAGCTGAAGGTCAAACTGCAGTAGCCAGTGAAGTGGAGTGCCTGTTTGTTGCCTCCTGCTTCATCTCAAATGCATCTAGAGATGGATGGCTTGTGGACAGTGGATACACCAACCATATGACAGGTAATGAAGGATTATTTAGCAATTTAGATAAATATGTGAAGTCTAAAGTTAGGATTGGCAATGGAGAACGCATAGAAGTAGAAGGCAAAGGTGATGTAGTGCTTGAAGGTCTTGGTGGTGTTAAGCTTATCACAGAGGTTATGTTTGTTCCAAAGATAGATCAAAACCTGCTGAGTGTGGGTCAGTTAGTAGAGAAGGGGTTGAAGGTCGTGTTTGAGAAGAGTGAGTGTGCCATAGGAGATGAGAATGGTCACACTTTTTTCAGGATTCCTATGAGGAACAAGTGTTTTACATTTGATCCAGTTGATGAGAATTTTGAAGCCATGAAAAATATACAAGATGAGGAGGAGTTATGGCATAGAAGACTGGGTCATTTCCATAGCAAGGGGCTGCAATACTTGCAGCAAAATGAAATGGCAGTGGGGCTACCTATGTTACAGAAGGAAGTAACTGGCTGTAGAGCATGTTTACAAGGCAAGCAAGTGAGGATTCCTTTCAAGAGGTTAAATTGGAGGGCCAGTGAAAAGCTGCAACTAATCCACATAGATGTGTGTGGTCCAATGCCAGAAGAATCACTGAACGGTAGCAAATACCTCATCACTTTCATAGATGACTGCACTAGAATGTGTTGGGTTAACTTCATGAAGAATAAGGCTGAAGTTAATGAGATTTTTTTGAGGTTCAAAAGAGAAGTAGAGAAGGAGAGAAGGAGAGTGGCTGTAATATCAAGACAATTAGGTCAGACAATGGAGGAGAATACACCTCAGGCAGTTTCAGGGCTGTATGTGACGATGCAGGGATCAAGCACCAGCTCACTGTGCCATACACTCCACAGCAAAATGGAGTGAGTGAAAGGAAGAATAGAAGTATTATGGAGATGGCCAGATGCATGCTACACGAGAAAGAACTTCCTAAGAAGTTCTGGGCTGAGGCTGCCAACACTACAGTCTTCCTTCTGAACAGACTGCCCACTAAAGCTCTTAACAAACAAACACCATTTGAAGCATGGCATGGATATAAGCCTAAGGTGAGTAACCTGAAAGTGTTTGGCTGCATTTGCTATTCACTGGTTCCTTCTGTTAAGAGAGATAAGCTTGATCCAAGAGGAAAAGCATGTATCTTTGTGGGGTATAGTTTACAATCTAAGGCTTATAGAGTTTATCATCCTGCTAGCAACCAGGTTGTGGTGTGTAGAGATGTGAGTTTTATGGAAGATAAGAAGTGGGACTGGTCTGTGGAAATTGAAGAGGAGGTAGTGCCATTGCAGGTTGAACCAAATGAAGTGGAAGTCGAGGATCTAATTGATCATGTTCCTGCAAGAGGTACTAGATCTCTCGCTGAAATCTATGAGAGATGCAATACAGCTATGCTTGAACCAGCTAGCTATAAGGAAGCAAGTGAAAATGTGAAATGGTGTGCTACAATGGAAGAAGAAATTAGAATGATTGAAAAAAACCGAACATGGGATCTAGTTGAGAGGCCTAGAAGCAGAACGGTGATTGGAATGAAGTGGGTATTTAGGACAAAGTTGAATACTGATGGCTCAATACATAAGTACAAAGCAAGACTTGTTGTTAAAGGCTATGCGCAAGTATGGGGGGTAGACTACTCTGAAACCTTTGCTCCAGTGGCAAGGTTGGATACCATAAGAATGCTGCTAGCAGTTGCTGCACAAAAGGGCTAGCAAGTATTTCAGCTAGATGTGAAGTCAGCCTTCCTGAATGGAGAGCTAGTGGAGGAGATATATGTTGAGCAGCTTGATGGCTTTGTAGTTAGAGGCAAGGAAGATTACGTGTACAAGTTGAGGAAAGCCTTGTATGGCTTGAAGCAGGCTCCAAGAGCCTGGTATAGTAAAATTGATAAGCATATGCAAGAACTTGGGTTTAAAAAAAGTTTGAGTGAAGTGACTCTATATGTGAAGAAGGGTGTGGAAGGTGTAACTATTGTCTCTCTTTATGTTGATAATCTTTTGGTTACTGGTGATTGTGAAGAGCAGATTGCAGAACTAAAGAGAGGGCTGATGAAGCAGTTTGAAATGACTGATCTTGGACTAATGTCCTTTTTGGGAATGGAGGTGCAGCAAAAGAAAGGCGAGGTATTCATCTGTCAAAGAAGATACCTAAGAGAGATCTTAAAGAGGTTTGAGATGGAGGAATGTAGAAGTGTGAACACTCCTATGAATCTAAAGGAGAAGCTGCAGAAGACTGAAGGAGTTGAGCCTGCTGATGAAGGTTTTTACAGAAGTTTAGTCGGTTGCTTGATGTATCTAACTGCAACAAGACCAGATATCCTGTATGCAATAGGTGTGCTTTCAAGATTCCTAAGTTGTGCTGGTGAAGAAAACTTGGTAGCTGCAAAAAGAGTGATTAGATACTTGAAAGGCACTCAGTCATTTGGTGTCAAGTTTACTAAAGTGGACAATTGCAGGTTGCAAGGCTTTGCTGACAGTGATTGGGCTGGTTCAGTAGAGAATATGAGGAGTACAAGTGGTTTTTGTTTTACTTTGGGATCTGGATGTTTCACCTGGAGCTCAAAGAAACAAGACGTGGTTGCTCAGTCCACTGCAGAATCTGAGTTTCTAGCAGCTATTGCAGCAGCCAATCATGCAATATGGCTGAGAAAGCTGATGCAGGATCTGGAAATGGAAGTTGAAGGACCAACCGAGATACTTGTGGACAACCAAGCTGCACTAGCCATATCTCAAAACCCTGTCTTTCACGGGAGAACCAAGCATTTCAAGATCAAGTTCTATTATCTGAGGGAAGTGCAACAAGAAGGTGAAGTGAAGCTACTCTATTGCAAGACAGAAGATCAGGTGGCTGATGTGTTTACTAAGCCACTACAAGCAAGCAGACTTGAGTTACTGAAGAAGAATGATGGAATGTGTTTTGCTCCTTAAGCCAAAGAGGAGTATGTTGGTTATGTCTTAAGGACCATTTTCGGTCATTTTTGTTCTAGTCTGTTAGCTGGTTGTTTTTGTTTTACTCAGTCAACAAGATAGTAGGAGTTTGTTGTTTTCGGTTCCTATTTTGTTGCTAGTTAGTGGTGTAGTGGTTTTTGTCAGTTACTAAGTTAGTGCAATTCAGTTTTCGTTGTTTTAAAAAGAGCTATGTACTATCTTCTCGTTTTTTGAGAATGTGACAAGTGTATTTCCAGATCAATTTTCTCTTGTTCTTCTGCATTTGAGAGCACATTCTCTGTAAAAAAAAATAGAGAGCACATTTGGTGCAACAACAAATGCCACCCAACTAGTTTGTTCTCGTCCTGATTCTTCCGTGTCTGTCCAAGTAGAACTCGTCATTGTGTTGACTCCCTGTCAAACGTGTACCTGAAAGGGTTGTTCACAGATCAAAACGAAGATAGGTAAATCCTTACCAAGAGTCGTGGCAACATACAAGTAATTCATTCGCTCTTTGCACTCGTCTAGGAAATTAATGTCGGAGTCTGCTTCATGAATTTCTGTACCAGCGAAACCGCTACCAAACTCGAATCCCATGGTTGCGGGTAAAGATAAGAGAGCTCCTACCAACAAGGCTTCGAGTTTGTCAAAAGCTGATGAACTAAGCCCTTGGACAAGAAAATCCATCTTATTGAGTCTTGGATTACATGCATCAATAATTACCTCATAAATGTGACAAGACGGGATACTGAAGACGATCAAAATGAGTGTTAGCCAAAGGTATAATCCTACATTTTCTTTACCAAAGCAATAGATAAACTAGACCACATTAGAGTTCTCTAAGAGGTCAAGGAAAGAGTTCTCACTCGTGGAGCATTCCTCACTATGCATGAGACGACACCGCCAACAGAGTCCCCAGTGACCCTTGCGACATCAATCGTAGCAATCATCATGTCTGCATAGTCAACATCTGGACACCTGACGATGTTACTCTCTATCTGTCCGTACATGAAATGTTAGAAATAAGGTCAAGCGCAAAGAAGTACTGTAGATTATACAAGGATGAGTTGTAAGTTTTTAAAGATGAAAAATAGAGGATTGAAGTGCTGAAGAAGAAAAGAAGTATACGGATATGCAGCCAACCAGGAAAACTACAACTTTTATTTCTCAATCTTAAATTTAAAGTTGAGAACAAACTGAAAGTGAGAGAATCGTGGATGAAAATCCCAACAACATATCTAACTACTTCCTAAAGATTAGGATAACATGATTTTATTGACTGAAACGAACTAAAGAAACGTATTCAAAAAACACGTGCAGTACTGAAGTAATTTTATAACACTCCTCCTTGCTTCAGGTGCTGCAAATCCCGAGCTTCTTCTTTATATCTTCAAATTTGCTTACAGGCAACGGCTTCGTGAAAATATCTACCAACTGATTTTCTGACTTGCAGTAAACAAGTGCAATTTCGCCTTCTTTCTGCACTTCCCTTAGAAAGAAAAACTTGATCTTGAAATGCTTAGTCTTCCCATGAAAAACTGGATTGTGAGAAATTGCAATTGTTGCCTGATTATCAATAATAATTCCCGTGTTGTTCCACTACTTCAGGTCCAAATCACATAAAATTTTTCTTAGCCAAATTGCCTGATTAACTGCTGCTGTGGCTGCTATGAACTCAGCTTCTACTGTGGATTGTGCTACAACTTCCTGCTTCTTAGAACACCATAAGAATATTTCTGAGCCAAGACTAAAACAATAACCAGAGGTACTTTTCATATCATCCACCGAACCTCCCCAATCACTGTCAGAAAAATCCCAACAGCTTGAAATCTTGGCTTTTCTTAAACTTTACACCAAATTCAATTGTTCCTTGAATGTATCTCACTACTCTTTTTGCTGCTCTTAAGTGCATTTCAGTAGCACAATGCATAAAACGAGATAAGAGACTCACAGAAAATAAAATATCTGGTCTTGATGTCTTGAGATACATTAGACAACCAATCAGACTTCGAAAGTAACCCTCTTCAACTCTGTCAGTCCCGTCCTCTTTGCTCAAGCTCTCCTTTTGATTCATTGGAGTGGCTATTGCCTTGCAATCCTCCATACGAAACTTTTTGAGAATTTCCTTGGCGTACTTCTTTTGATAGATGAAAACTTCATCTTCCAACTACTTAATCTCCATTCCCAGAAAGTATGTCATTAGTCCAAGGTCTGTCATTTCAAAGATCTGCATCATTTCTATTTTGAACTCTTCAACAAGTTTGGCATTACCACCTGTGATTAAGAGATCATCAACATAAAGAGAGACTATAAGCAAATCATCTCCCTTATGTTTCACATAAAGAGTAGCTTCTGACATGCTTTTTTCAAATCCGAGGCTTGACAGATGCTCATCTATCTTGCTATACCATGCTCTAGGTGCTTGTTTCAAGCCGTATAGAGCTTTATTGAGCAAGTAGACCTTCTCCTCTTCACCTTGTTCCACGAATCCCTCAGGCTGTTCAACATAGATCTCCTCCTGCAAAATACCATTCAAGAATGCAGATTTTACATCTAGTTGAAACACCTTCCAACCCTTTTGAGCTGCAATTGCCAGCAAGAGTCTTATGGTGTCCAATCTAGCCACGGGTGCAAAGGTGTCTGAATAATCAGAACCAAAAATCTGTGCATAACCCTTAACTACAAGTCTAGCCTTGTACTTGTTGATGGAACCATCTTCATTTAACTTGGTTCTGAACACCCACTTTACTCCAATAACCTTTCTATCCTTCGGTTTGTCGTCAAGCTCCTAAGTCTTATTTTTTTTAATCATCGACAACTCCTCTTCCATTGCCTTCTTCCAGTTCTGGTCTTTAATAGCTTCTTCATACCCCGCAGGTTCACAAATGGCCATATTGCATCTTTGATAGATATCAGAGAGCAGTCTTGTTCCATGGATTGAAGGAACATCTTCCAACTCTTCTTGCCACTGTTCTGTTGCTCACTCTTCTATTGTTTGGAAGGGAAGACTTGATTTCTGCTTGCTCGTGGATGTCTCTTGTGTCTGTTCCCAGTTCCACTTCTCATCTTCATTAAAGAACACATCTCTATTGACAATTATCTTCCCTGTTTGAGGTTGATACACCTTGTAGGCCTTGGAAGAAGAACTGTAACCCACGAAGATGCCCGGTTCCGACTTCTTGTCAAGTTTATCACGCTTGACCTGTGGAATGTGAGAGAAACACATACAACCAAACACTCTAAGGAAGTTGAGTGAAGGTTTATAACCATACCATGCCTCGAATGGAGTTTTGTCCTCTAATGCATGGGTAGGCAATCTATTTTGCAAGAAAACTGCAGTGCTTGCTGCCTCGGCCTAGAAATTCTTTGGCAGCTCCTTGTCGTGAAGCATGCATCGAGTCATTTCCATTATATATCTGTTTCTCAGCTCACTGACTCCATTCTGCTGTGGAGTGTAGGGAGCGGTGAGTTGGTGCTCAATGCCAGATTCTTCGTAGAACTTGTTAAACTGCTCTGAAGTATACTCTTTTCTATTGTCAGACCTAATGCATTGAATGTTGCTGCCACTCTGCTTCTTCACCATTTTCTTGAACTTCCAGAACATGTCAGCCACTTCTGATTTATGCTTCATGAAAAATATCCAACACATTCTACTGAAATCATCTATGAAAATAACGTAGTACCAACTACCTGCAAGTGATTGAGTTCTTTGAGGACCAGCAACATCTGTGTGGATTAGTTGTAACTTGTGAGAGGCTTTCCAAGTTGACTTAGGAAATGGTTTTCTATTTTGTTTACCGAATTGACAGGCATGACAATTTGATAAATGGTCTGTAAAGACTGGTAAACCATTTGACAACTCCTTTTTCTTCATCAGCAACATTCTTGAAAGGTGACAATGGCCTAGTCTCTTGTGCCAGGTCTTAGTCACATTCTCCTCCATGGAATAAGCAGTTTGCTCCCCCTTGGTTAGTTCAAATAAGAAGCTCTTGCATCTCATTTTTGCTTTGACTATTTCCTTTCCATTTGCATCTTGTATGAGGCAAAGTTTATCTTTAAAAAACACCTTGAATCCTTTTTCAATGAGCTGACCAACACTCAACAAATTTTGGTCAATATCAGGTACAAAGAGAACATCCGAAATTGACTTTGTACCTGAATTTGTTGAGATGACAATGGTTCCCTTTCCCTTCACCGGAATATGGTTACCATTTCCTATTCTGACCTTTGTGATTGCCGTGGGCTTCAACTCTTTGAAAAGACTGAGATCGTGAGTCATGTGGTTTGTACAACCACTATCTATCAGCCAACTCACATTTGATTCTCTGCTTGAGAAGCAAGTAGCTACAAACAATTGATCCTCCCCTTCTTGGTCTGCAACTTGAGCATCTGCTTCCTGCACCTGATTTTATTCCTGCATATCACTGCCACGTGTTCGAGCTGATTGCATTTGGAACATTTGGCGTCAGGTCTCCTCCAACATTTGAATGGAGGGTGACCTTTCTTCCCACAATGATGGCAAGGAGGGTATTTACCCTTGAAATTCCCATTTCTGCTTTTGTTGCTACTCGAAGCAGGTAAGACCGAATTTCCCTCTTGGCTTTTCTTCTTTTTTCTTCTTGTTTTTGTCAGCTTCATGATGTTTTGCAGGTAAGGCTCCTTCAATTTCACCTTCGTGCCTCATAGCTCTTCTTTGTTCCTGCGCTTGTAAAGCATTCAACAGTTCTGCTAGAGTGATTTTGGACATATCCTTAGTGTTTTCTAAGGATGTAATCGTGGCCTCAAATTTTTCAGGCATCGTTACAAGGATTTTTTCAACAATCCTTGATTCTGGCAGAGAAGAGCCGAGTAGTTTGACTCGGCTTGCAATGTTAAGCAACCTGTCAAAATACTCTTTGATGGATTCAGTTTGCTTCATCTTCTGCAACTCAAAGTCACATACCAGATTCAGCACTTGCATCCCTCGGATCCTTTCGTCTCCTTCATATTCGGTCTTGAGATAATCCCATATCTCATTTGCTGACTTCAGAGACATGATACGAGTAAAGATGGTGGATGAGACTGCAGCAAACAAGCAGGCCTTTGCCTTTGATTTCTTCGTCTTCCTCTCCTTCTGCGCTTTGATCTGTGCCATGGTGGGATTGTTTGGAAGAGCAGGAATTTCATAGTCTTCTTCCACTGCTTCCCAAAGATCCAAGGCATCCAAGTATGTCTCCATGCATACTGCCCAAATCCGGTAGTTGTCTCCGTCGAACATTGGCGGAGCAATTGATGAGAAACTGGCTTCGGCTTCCATGACACGTCAAACTCACACACAAATCCCTCAAGAAGATAACTCTAATTCCAAGTTGTAAGTTTTTAAAGATGAAAAACAGAGGATTGAAGTGCTGAAGAAGAAAAGAAGTATACGGATATGCAGCCAACCAGGAAAACTACAACTTTTATTTCTCAATCTTAAATTTAAAGTTGAGAACAAACTGAAAGTGAGAGAATCGTGGATGAAAATCCCAACAACATATCTAACTACTTCCTAAAGATTAGGATAACATGATTTTATTGACTGAAACGAACTAAAGAAACGTATTCAAAAAACACGTGTGGTACTGAAATAATTTTATAACAGTTGTAAGTCTCTGACTCATCATGAAGTTAGGAAAAGCACATGCAATAGTATGAAAACTCGTTCGATATTTCAAGCAAAATCAATGCATTTGGTGCAGAGTTCTCAGTAGCATTTTTATGCCATCTTCTCCAGCTTTCAGCTAATGAAAAGTTGATCAAACATGTTGGAGATATATTTAGGATTACGGTTTAGAATTAGGTTAATTTGTATTAAATCTATCAACAATCAAGCCGTCTCTTCTGTTCTTGTTATAGTAATTGTGAATGGATGGGAGCGGATAACATGTTGTAGTTCCAACTCGTGAATGCCCTCAAACCAGCTAAATTTCAACAGACGCACTATTATCAACTTTGACGACGTGTTTCACCTGCAGTAACAGCTCATTTGTATAGCAATGTTACGAAGAGCTACGGGAGACCTCCCCAGGTTTTTCAATGGCAACATGTTCTTAGAATCAATTCAGAGAATGAGAGCCATATTCAAAGAGGACAAGCATCATGACTCATGCTTTGTCCTAAGCACCGTTGGCTTTCTAGGATCTAAGAATAAGCTGCATTCAGATGAATCCTCTGACCCGTGAAAACTCCGCACCCTGTTCTAGGGGGAATTGTATTTCAGCATATAACTGCAGTTTTAGCTTTGTAACTATACTCTCTCTCCTAATAAAAGACATGATAATTCAGACAATACACATTGGAAAAGCGAGATACACAGGCCATCGAAACAAATTTGACTAAGAATATACAGAATTCCATGACAGATGTGCCTTGCGTTCTCTGTTTTTGGAACAAAAAATCCTAGAAAGAGAATCGTGAGATAACTCATGGACCTGCTCAAGCTTCACAGATTCTTGATCTACTAAATGTTCTGGAAGTACTACACCATGGGCTTGAGAGACATAAGCAAGAACCTACAAGCAACAGATAAATTAACATGAGGATGCACTCTAAAACATGTGCGAACACGCATAAATGGGCATATGCAGTGGGAACATTGACTTAAGGGTACAGAATTTGCCCTCCAAACATGAGAGATCTACATTAGAAGTTACAAACTTCTATGCTTGAAAGATCGAGACCCTCAACCACAAGGCAAGCTCTCTCCAGCGAAGTAAGATATTATAGCATAGCGATGTGGTGAGGGAGTCGAATCCATTAAGCTGGATACCCTAAAGAAAATATAGAAACACAGACAACCATTAGAAATGTCGTGTGTTGATAACTCGAGCCATCTCCTGCTCACTCATATTCAGTTTTGATCTTTTCTCATGCTCATTTTAGTTTGAGCCTTGTGGTGCTCGACGCAGCAATCTCCCTTTCTTAATCAAGCATGGATTCTTTGTTAAACAGTTTCTGCTCGAGGAGCAATGACTTGCCCTTCATCTCTTCAATGGTTTTGTGCTGTTTCCCAAGCTAGACGTAGTTTAAGCAAGCAGCATCTTCCACAGATGAAGGTTCTTTTTCTCAGATAGACAACAGATCGCAAATAAAAACAAATATGTCAAGCCAGAACATAAATAAAAGGGAAACAAGTGGTAAACAGATGCAAGACTTGACACGAGAAGCACAAATCCAGCTTAAAAGATCACGGTACCTCAGTCCTGGAAAATTCTTTCAGAAGTTTCTTAGCGATAGCCCCAGATGCAACTCGACCAATGGTTTCTCTTGCTGAAGATCTGCCACCACCCTAAAGTTGATAATAAGTTCAATGGAAACTTGGTCAAAAATCTTTGTCCCCATATAATCCAAGCATTTTCGAGCATCTACTATGGCGGCAGGACAAAATTACCCCTATTGCTTGGACGCCGTACTTCATATCATAAGTTGCATTGGCATGAGAAGGTCTATAAGCTATTGACATTTTGTTGTAGTCCTGCAAATTCCAATCCAAAAGCAGTCGTATGAAACCATTGTGGACAATAAGGAAAATAAAACCAACTCCGTGGAAGTAAGTTCTCAGAAGCTCCATAAGTGCAAACTCAAATTGATGGAATAAAAAGCATGGTTTACACCTTGATCTGATTTCTATGAACTGGACCTTCTACAGAAAATGAAAAGACTATCGACCCAATTAGTGTAGCTGACCTGACTACGCAGTTTCAACCTCCCCTGGACACTTATTACATCCGTCAAACATATCCTAGCTTCACAATTTGATGGCATAAAACTTATCCTATCTGATTTAGTAGACTGATCAAATATATGCATAAATTGTAGTTTCCCAGATCGCCCTCTGTTTTCGATTCTGTTCAACTGTTCCCATAGGAGATACTTACATGTCCTCTCTGATCAGTATTAGCGACAGATATCAGGATCGGTGTTCCAGTAGTCACCCCTGTATTAAAATAGAATGATTACCTTAATTTGCAAAGGACACAAGCAGCGAATTTCAAGCAGGAAAAGAAAACAGCATTAAGAGGATCGCTAGCCATGATTGGGATTAGAACCAAGCCTTCACAGACTCCCGAATATATTTTACATGTATCAGTCTGCTTTCTTGTGCTAGTTATTCGGCTCTGACCTGGTATCCTGTATACAGGTAAGTGAACAATCAAACGTTAGGGATTCTTTTAGGAACTGATGGATGTAACTGAACCATGCATTCTCGCTAATTGTGGAACAATGTGAAAGGATTATGTTATGTAGATAATTTGATTTATATATATGATCAGGACACAGCCAGCTATCATAGTTGAAAGAACCTTCTGTCCAGATCGGCTTGGATGTCAGCTTCCAAAAGTGGCATTCTAGGTGGACACCCATCAAAGATACAACCAACACCACCCCCGTGAGACTCGCCGACTGTGGTGACGCGGAAAAAAGTCCCGAAGGTATTCCCAGTCGCTTGTACTTCAGCGACAAAGCATTCATCAGGCCAATCCCTAAATGGCAAGTATCTTCACATTGATGAACTTGTTCGATTGAAAATCAATTTCAGAATGAGTACATGCGCATCTATTCGGGTGCTCCATGCAAAAATTCTCTATAGATCAAGTACACCGAATGCAGTCTATTTAATTCAAGCACAAATTGAGCATTGAAAATGAGCTTCTCGAATATACATATGCCGGCGTCAAATGTCTCGCTTCTTGACTCAAGCCTGTATGCATTAGTTCATTACTCGAGCACTTCTATGCAAGATTATGCCGAAGAACACCGGCTCACCATTCCGCAACTACAACAAATGAGCTGACATGGATCAAATAACGACCGAACAGTAACCAAGATGGTCATTAGATGCACCCAAATCAACCAGGCAAGTTGTACTTCAGTAAGGGCACAGAGAGGAAACCCTAAACAGCTGAATTTGGTGACGACATTTATAGTTCATTCTTGGGCATTGCTTGTAAAGGAAAGCATGGGTAGTAATTACTCCCAAAACGACAAAAAGACAGAACAAATGAAGCCCCCACCTAGCAACTTATACGAACTCTACAGAGAAGAGATCAAGCTACTACGCTGTATCAGCAAAGCTGCTAATAACTGTTACTCAGGCAAACGAAAAGTCATAGAGTCACCACATTCATCTATAGCTTGATGTTCCTCAACTACACAATAGAGTCCTTAGTATTATTTAAGGGCAAATTTGGGAGGACCAAAAATCATGTTCATCGCATTTGGTGTGTGTTCGCCACTCGTGACATAATAGTGTCTCGAAGCATTGTGCATGTGACTTTATTTTTTTACCGAGGTAAGGACTACAAAACTTTTGTTTGATGCTGAGTTTAGTATCAAAATTGTACAAATGATTAATTTGATTCCAAAACTTTTGAAAGTTGTTCATCTACGTAACTCCGACAACTTAGCTCACCAAAGAATCCGATGTATCGTAATTGAAATATCCGATTTGGCTCCCTAAATCACTTAAATGAACAATGCCAATAGATTTAGCAAAATAATAATTCATAAGGTTTTGGCAATAAACTTTTTAAAATTTGCAAAATTGACAAAATGACATAATTAGCTCTCCCTATGCTGCCACGCCTCGCATGCGCAGTACTGATACGTGGCTCTAGTCAAACTGCCTGTGCTCTCATCCCCAATCGAGCATCCGTGCACGCGAGTCATCTTAATCTTACGGCTTTGGTTCGACCACAGGGGAAGATCAACGCTAGGGTTCGTTCAAGAACAGAATGTTTAATCCTAATTTCTCAATTTGTAGCGTGCCTTAATGACGTGGTTTAGTACATGAATTGCGAGGCCCACAAGTTTAAAAAGTTCAGTGCCGAAAAGTTACGAACGATCACTTTGATTTCAAACATTATAGATTGTTGATTTAAATGGCATTGGAATTGGCAGGTCACAAGGATAAATAGTCCCAAAAATCATAATTCTATTGTACTTTTGTCAATTCTGTCCTAAATATTTTAATTTTGTCAATTGAGTCATAAATATTTTCATATTTTGTCAATTGAGTTCTTCTGGCCAATTTTGGCCGGAAATCATTTACGTGTACGGGCGGCGCTGATGTGGATAATTTTTAATAATATTTTAATGTTTTTTCGATTTTTTTATTAATTTTTTTTTATGTTTTCTTTTCTTTTCTTTCCTTCCTTTTCTTTTTTTCAAAACCTAGATGGTGAGGCTGCTAGCTGACCATTGTCGGCCACAAGTGAGGGTGCCTGGATCTAGGCAAGGGCCCTGATGCAGCCTGGTGTAGGCTACTCGAACATTAGGATCGGGAGAGTGACTTGTACATGCAGAACAAGACGAACGGTAATTATAGTCTTGCGCAAGCTCAGGAAAATGGATGTAACTTCATCAATACAGATCAGAATGACCTGATTCCAAAGCCAAATGAACAAAGACTTCTGAATTGACAATTTTTCTGTTTTGAGTTTTCTCAAATAAGCACTGTAGGAAGGGCAAAATCGGGGTGGAAGTGGATGAATGTAAATGGATAGAATAGAGGAAAAGATAGAACTTCATTGGTTTCTCTTCCAAGCCTCCAAGGAAGTGGATAGGGCACCGATTCTTCTAGATCGACGGCCACAACTCTTCAAGGATGCAGATTTGAAAACCTTTGACTCTTTAAGGACGGAGTGAAACTCTTTTAGGTTTTTAGAGGTACGAACTCTTCAAGGTTCAAGATAATTACTTGATGCTAAATTTTCATTAATCAAATTCGTCTCTCATTTACAGAAATTTGATGGCCTTTAAACAAAAGAAAGAAAAGCAAATGCACAGGAAAATCCTAAAGACAACCTAGAAACTAGAAAGCATTAAAGAACATTGAAACTAGAAAACATTAAAGATTATAGAACCTAGAAGCTATTAAGAGTGAAATAGTTTCCAACGTCTTCATGGTTGTCCCAAGGTGTCTCCTCAAGAGTTTTGTGTTCTTCGATGCAAATTCATCGAATCAGCAACTTTCGTCAAGAGGCTCTTGAACGCGGGTTCATTGAATCGGCAACTTCCGACAAGCTTGAATGCGGGCTGATCTTCTTGGTTGAGTGAGCTGGTCTTCAATGCAGATTGCATCAGGCTCAATGCCCTCACCAGTGGTTGGCCGGTGACCTCACCAACCAGGGTTTGGAAAAAAAAGGAAGGAAAGAAAAGAAAATAAAAAAAAGAAAAGGAAAAAAGAAAAAATTTTGAAAATTCGAAAAAATATTTAAATATTATTAAAAATTATCCAC
The DNA here is from genome assembly GCA_031216285.1 of Syzygium syzygioides. NCBI lineage: Eukaryota > Viridiplantae > Streptophyta > Magnoliopsida > Myrtales > Myrtaceae > Syzygium > Syzygium syzygioides. Next base: position 2,791,893 of record CM062251.1, on the reverse strand, counting down.
ATTAACACCGGTTATCTTCCAGCTATGCCACATAGGTTGGCATCCACGTTAACGATTTCCAATTAAAATTAGCCATATGGGCTCAATTGACAAAATGTGAAAAGATTTTTCGCTCAATTGGCAAAATTGAAAGGGGTAGTACTCAATTGGTAAAAGTGCAATAGATTTAGGACTTTTTAGATAAATTTCCCTTAGTCACAATAGATTATTTATTGTGAAAATTGTGTGACATAAAATTATTCAACAAAATTAATGCATTGGACTCTCTTAAACGAACAATTTTGAACAGCTATGGAATCAAAGTGATAGTCCGTAAAAGCTTTCATAATCAATTGCACGTCGTACGATAGTTTTGTGACTTTAGAAACTTTATCGTGCTTTTTTTTTCTTAAATACGATTTTTCACGCCAAAGAGGTAACTATTTTAGGTGAGAAAATCAAACTTCTATATTAAGCTATTTACCGAGGCTAGCTCACCTAATCCTTGTTTAGTTGTTGTATTGTACAAGCCGCATCTATTTTCAAAGAAGTTACAACATCTCTACTTAAGCTTTCAAGCTAGGGGTGGCAGCTGATTTAGGCGACTACTCGTATACTTAAATAACATTGTCCTCTTAGAATACGCTAGGTTATTTAGGTAATCGTTATATTTATTCTTATAAAATTTATATTATTGAAATGTAAAAAAGAGTACACGAATAAGGAGGATTCAGGTAGGATTTGAGTTCCTGCATACTTAGTTGGATGTACATGGTACTCCATATATAAACCCATCTCGAGTTTTAGGATCGCTCCGACTTATATTTGGGGCAATTGACATTGAATTTGAAAATTGGACCACCTGTCCTAAACCCATCCCGTTGTAACAATGTGATAATTAATAAAACAAAGTTTTAAATGTATTGCATTTGTGCCAATTTAGTCTTAAACATTTCAATTTAGCCAATGTAGTGGTAAACCTGTTGACAATTTGTCAAATAGTCTATCCGATCAATTTTGGCCAGAAATTAATAATGTTGACAAAATTTTTTTAATTTTCTTCTTTTTATTTTTTTTTACTTTCACTATGGCAAGCAAGGGCCATGAAGCCCTTGCCGGCGTAGGCGAGGGTCCCAACCCTCACTCAGTCTCGCCTAGATTTGGACAAGGCAGCCTTGCCTAAATCTAAGTGAGGGCTGTGACCTCGCTAGCAGTCGACAAGGGGCTGTACAACCCTTGCCCAGCCTCATAGACCATAGTGAAGAAAAGAACAAAAGAAAAGAAGGAAAATATAAGAATAGGAAAAAACAAAGATAAATAATTAATTAATGAAAAAGTGCCATAAAAAATCCTAAACTATGCCACTTGTGACACATTTATCCTAAACTTTTTTTGTGATACGAAAAACTCCAAACTATGCCATTGGTGATAAATTTACCCTAAACTTTTTTTTATAACACGAAAAACTCTAAACTAGGTCACTTGTGACACATTTGCCCCACAATACTTTGATCCATGGGCATTTTCGTCTTTTTCTTTTTTCTTTTTTTTTCCTTTCTTTTCTAGCAGAGGGAAGCTAGTGAGGGTAGTCCTCGTCGACGGTAGGTTGGGTGAGGGCTGCCCTTGTCGGATCTGGCAAGGGCAGCCCTCGCCCGACGCTGGCGAGGGTCGCCCTCGCCAGATCCGGCAAGGGCAACCTTCGCCTTACCCACCGCCGGCGAGGACTGCCTTCGCCGACTTCCCTTCGCCAAAGAAGAAAGGAAAAAAATTGGAAAAAAAGAAAAAAGACAAAAAATGCCCATGGGGTAAATGTGTCAATTTGTCCCTCTCTTCAATTTTTAAGATTGGTAAGGTCATACCGCGTGCGAGAATACTCAGACCCTTGTCGACATGATGGTGAGATAGAGTGATTCTCATAAATCAGCCTTTTTTTTTTAATGAGAGTGAGTGAAAGCCCTGTCTAACTAAATGTCTCATTTAGCATTATTGAAGGGGGAAGAATAGCATTGGCGCCAAAACTTGTGTAAGGAGGCCACTTTGGTGTCAAAAGTTTCAATCGGATCACTTAAGTGCTAAAAGTTGTGAAAAACAATCACTTAAGTGTCACTTCGCCGGAAATCCGACGTGGCATTTTTTTATTAATTTCTTAAGTTGATGTGGCTCGACGAAGGCTGATGTGGCATTTTTTTTCCTTTTCTTTCTTTTTTCCTTTCTTTTCTTTTTTTTTTTCCTTTTCTTTCTTCTTATTTTCGATGGCCGGCGTCCGGCCACTGGCCACCGGCCATGGTAGAAGAAGAAGAAGATAGAAATGAAAAAAGAAAAGAAAGAAAAGAAAAAAGAAAAGAAAGAAAAAAATCAGACAAAAAATATTTAAAAAATTGAATTATACATATGGAAATGCCACGTGTCATTAAAATTTAAATATAAAAGCCACGTATTAAATTTGATCAGAATTTCTTGCCATTGGCACTTAAGTGATCGTTTTTTCTCCGATTTGACACTTAAGTGATCGCTGGCATAAACTTTTAGCACTTAAGTGATTCAAATGAAACTTTTGACACCAAAGTGGCCTCCGTACACAAGTTTTGGCACCAATGTTGTTCTTCTCCCCATTATTGAGAAATCCACATTATGAGTGAAAATTGTCTTGATTGATGATTCTCCTCAGTGGAAATTTGATGATGTAAATACGGTGAAACCATTATGCACGAACCTCAATTGGATTGATAAAAACTCTAATGAACTTTGAAATGTGAGTTCTGGAATAACCTAGGTTGTCGATCTCCTTGATGAATGCATGCATGTTTGCTCTAATTGTGTCTGATAGGTAATGTTTCCACGAAAACCAAGTGAATATCCGACGTTCGAGTTGTTTCAAAGCCTCAAGATTCATCCAGAAATCCTTGAATTTTCCTCCTACATGGAATCGACCCGGTGTGCTCTCGTAGCCCAGAGTTCCTTTCATTGACACGGTGTGCTTCTGTAGCCCAAAGTCCTTTTCATAGACGTGGCGTGCTTCCGTAGCCCGGAGTCCTTTCATCAACACGGCGTGCTTCCATAGCCTAAAATGCTTTCATCGACACGGCGTGCTTCTATAGCTTGGAGTCTCTTTCACCGACACGGCATGCTTCCGTAACCCGGAGTCCTTTTATAGACATGGTGTGCTTATGTAGCCTCGAGTCTCTTCCATCGACACGGTGTACTTCCGTAGCCCGGATTCTTTTCGTAGGCACGGCCTGCTTCCATAGCCCGGAGTTTTTTCATTGACATGGCATGCATCCGTAGCCCGAAGTCCTCTTAATCGACACGGTGTGCTTCCGTAGCTTAGAGTCTGTCTTAGTCGACCTGGCGTGCTCTCATAGCCCGGAGTCATACTAACACGGCGTGCTCTCGTAGCCTAGAGCCCCTTCATCAACCTGGCATGCTTCTATAGCCCGGAGTCTCTTTACATCGACACGACGTGCTTCCATAGCCCAGAGTCCTTCGTACTTCCAAACAACAATATGAGACGTATCCTCATGAGTCAGAGATATTATTGGTTGTGTTGCAGTCGCTCAGCGTCTTTGACAACGTCCAGGCGCCATTGATCCAGCCTTCCCAAATATCTCATCCGAATACCTGAGAAAAAATCCAGGTATATCATCCGAGTAACCGAGGAGAAATCCGGATATCTCACCATATTTCTCAATTGAGTGCCTAAGGAGAAATCTAGATATCTCGTCCGAGTATTCGAGGAGAAATCTGGATTTCTCACCATATTTCTTACCCGAGTGCCTGAAGGGAAATCTAGGTGTCTCATCCAAGTATTCGAGGAGAAATCCGGATCTCACCATATATCTCATCTGAGTGGTTGAGGAGAATTCCAGGTATCTCATCCGAATATCTGAGGAGAAATCCGGATATCTTACCATATTTCTCAATAGGGTGCATAAGGAGAAATCCAAGTATCTCATCCGAGTATCCGAGGATAAATCCGGGTATCTCACAATGTCCCTTTTCAGAACTCCTGAGGTGAGATCCAAGTAACTGAAGTCCTATTGGAAGCCTTTGATCCTATCAAATCTGCGAAGCGAAATCCAAATGCTTGACAGGCTCATCAAAATTGTCCCGTACCTTGCGTAAACTTTGCCACTCCACAGGTAAGTAACTCAAGATACGTTTCCTATTTTTGCTAGCATACATCACATTCATTGCATTTGCACGGTCAAAATTTAAGTATCATTAAGTCTTTGAATACAACCTCTGCGAGCTCACCTTCAAAGAAGGGCAGCTGTTGACACCTAAATTTCAACCAACCATTTAATAATAATTTGCATAGAAAATTATGGATTAAATTTTAACCCATAAACAAAAATGTTAAAATTGCGTAGCATATAGTTTAAGTTCATATAGGTTAGTTGCATTTCATATCGGACCGGCGGTGGCAAGTAAGCTGAAAATTCATCGTGTAAACTGAGCTCAAGCACTTGGCTCACTCAAGGGATTGGGGGCCAAAATTCACAAGTCTAAAAGACTTTGGTTGTTTTAATTTGAGCTTAAATCAGTCTATCAAGCTTAATTAGAAGAAATGCCCAAATTAATTCGGCCCATTTGGGATTAAATAAAACTTAAAGGATAAAAGCCTAAACCTAAGCCCACTAGGATTAGGAAGCCCGGCTAATTAACTTAGGGTTGTGATATAAATATGTGATTATACCCTTTAATCAAGAGGGCTCTCATAATTTCCAAGATCAGAGTTTTTAGAGAGAGCACGTGAGGGAGGGACGACTGCTAGAGAGGGAGAATTTCTTTTCTTTTTGTAGATTTACACAAGTCAACAAGGTTGCCGTTGTCCCCCACATTGTTCCTGCAATTCCAACACCTAGCAACATCGGGCTGTGTTGCACAACAAAATCCTTCAGCAGTGATCCCCAATGAATCAAGCAACTCCGGTCGCAAAGCCCAGACGAATTTCCAGCGAGTTTGGCCCTTCACCCCCACCTCGTCCAACCCTGGCACTACGAGCAACCAGCATTCCAGTCCACGAATAACAAGTTTCTCTGAGTGTTCTTGTTGCAACCAGCAAGCTTCGATCACAAATGCAGTAGCCTCTCGCGGCAGACTCGGAGCAACGCTAGCCTCCTTGCCGCTGCAATTGAGTCCAATGGCCCACGCAAAGCTTCACCGTTTTGGGCCACTCCCAGGAGGTCCAATCCAACTTAGCGTTAAGAGTCATTAGGTGGTCAAAGAAAAGGCATCCAGCTGAGAGAGGTGCAAGAGAAAATCGTGAGCCAAAGCGGTGGGTTGCATGGTCAGAGTAAAAGAGAGAGCTTGATTGGTGAATAGAGAATTCCAACGTGTGGGTGGAATAATAAAAAGAAAATACATTGGATCTTGTTCTCTGAAACACACCACGATCATACATCTTCCCGTCTTCCAAGCTATTCGAGTTCTTCAAAGAGTCGCAGGATGACCAGCCAGTTCCTGCCTTGTTATCTCAATGCGAGTTTGCCGCACTGAACCACCCTTCAGCGAGCATCGCCGCGACAAGCCCCTGTCGCAAGCCTCATCGTGGCTAGATGAGCTACCCACCGCCATTGCTTAGCATCATCACCATCGCGAAGCAGCCTGAGCCACGAACACCACTGCGACACCGTTGACGGTCCGTCCCACCGACTTGTCCCTATCCACAATCCCGTTCCACGAGTCCAAATTTGGAAATATCTCGAAATTAGGTAAGGATGTTATCCAATATTTTCAGAATATTTGGTTTCTTAATTTTCGAATGTTTGAATATTCTGTGAATATTTGGTGGATTGCTAAATCTTAGGATTATTGCTTGCTCCATCCACAATATTCTAAAACACTCAAAATTAGGAATTTTTCCTAATTTGACAACGTATCTAGACGACTATTTGACCTTGTCCCTAAGGTACGATATGCGGCGATACGGAAAATCGTTATCTTATCCATAATCACTCGATTACGATAATAGATTTTATTTGCTTTCCAAATTCGAACAATCAACTTTCCGTCGATATCTATAACCCTATACATATGACCGTTAGTTTGATTTCTTTTCCTAATCCAAATTTGATAAAAAGAATCTTGTGGGTTGCGTAAATTATTTGAGTGCAGTTGTTAACTTTATTTGATTGCTTTCTTTTTTTTTTTGGGTAAAGATTGCTTTCTTTTTTAAATAAAGAAAATCCAAAAATATGTTAGTTAGAATTTAAATTAAAAGTTTTGCATGCTTAGAGAATCCTAAATATATCCAAGAGAGTTATATAATTATTTGATTTAAATTGGGATTTAGAGTAGCATATTTTCTAGTTTAAATTAGAAATTATTTTATTCTTTGTGTATTATTTAGGATATTTCAATTTCGAATTTTCATGAAAATCCCAAAAAAAATGAGTCACTTTAGGACAGATTAAGATAGATTGCATGTTAATTTAGATATTTTTTTATTTCGAATTTCATTGGAAAAATACCAAAAATAAATCATTTATCCATCATTAGAATTAGGTCACGTCGTCACATGACATATAGTTCACATGCTAGATTGTATTAATCTCATGTTATTTTTGCACATCATTGCACATAGGTTAGTTTGCATTTTAATAAAACAAAAACCCTCAAGAACATCTTGAGTGCCTTGCTTTGTTAATTAGAAATCATATTAGGATTGTCTGTGTGATTTTCTACTAACAATGCAGATGCTTACGTTGCATTAAGGTACGTCATTCTCCTAATTTTGCAATCTATTTATTGCTTTCTTGGGTGTTAAATTGGTGATTCGCGTATCCGCATGAATACCTCACATGTTAATAATTAAATAATAAAATGGATCCAAACTGCATGCATAAACATTTTTGAAAAGAAAAGGTATCGAAAGAGCGTTAGACTAAATCTAGTGTAACCAAGTCCCCGAGTTTAGAATCTTTGGTTCATAGGAATAAAATATATCTCCATATATTTTATTCAGATTTCTAATCGACTTACCATAAATAGATTAGTAGCAACTCTAAGCATGAAAATTTTTGCATATTAAAAACTTAAACCTAAGTTGCGAATTGGTGGGATTTGGGAGAGCTCGAGTTAGGCTTAGTCTTAATAATTCATTAGCCTAAGAAATTTAAGTCGCAACAATCATCATTGTCGGAACATCTTCGTCTTTTGTGGGACCTCTTTTCCGAAAGCACCGTTGATGAAGATGTTTTTGATCCCTTCATCAACTCATCGAATCATCACCTAAATCAAATGGGTGAGGATTCAACTTCGTCACATCAACATCCCCGAGCTACTTAGCAAAACTTCTGGTGGCCATATTTCTCCCAACCACCAAAGACATCTCACCATACATATCAATCATCTTATTTAAATACTTCTCATGGGAAGGATGAACCTATCAATTCAATGCAGATAATCCATAAAAAGTCAAACAAAACAATTTAGATCATCGTAAAATGCACAATATTCATTCAATTATTATAAGTGGCATTGCATGAAGCTGTTATAAATACAAACACCGTAACGTAATCTAAACTCTCTTTAGTATTGGAGTTAAAAAGTTTAGTTGATAATTTCAAAATTTCCAGTAAAGAAAAGAAACCCCAACAGCGTTCCATATCTATTCCATAAAAAGTATTCAATATTAGGTCACCAGGAGGTATTAATCATTACATCGGCAAAGCTAATTTGTTTACAAAACTAGTTCAAACTAGAGGACTTCACCGAGGAATAGAAAGCACATAAGCCTTCATAAGCTAACACTGCTTGACATTTTAGATATATCAATAGAGAAACCAAAATGTTGCCACTATAAAGGACATAAAACACTTCCAGCTGAATCAGGAAATCAACACAATCCATAAGCAAAAATTATCTCTACCCCAAATCCTAAACATTACAGGCACTAGTGTCCAAACACATGAATTAGAGAGAATTTGAGCTATTTGATTAGGCAAACAGAACAGAGATTTAGTTTCCCCATCACCAAGCTTTTTATACCTCAATTATTCAAACAGATGAAAAGTGATGAGAAAAATTACAGTCACATATTCATCAAATTCCTTTTTCCCAAATATGATCATCATCAAATTGTCATCCAAATTGAATCCACTCTTGCCATGTATCATTTGAATCATCTTCCAATTGCTTTTGATTGTCTTCGAATGGTTCTCAACATGTTTGGGCTCACAATGAATGCCAAACGTCTCACTTATTGTATCGACAACTCAAGTAATTGAAGAGGGTTTGAATGCACTCGAAGGCTTGTTTCCTTTACTAGCTTCATCTGCAAGAATTCCAAGTAGAACACGTTCCATAGGCTTAGACCATCTAAATTGCTTGATCTTCTCATCATTTGCCTTATTTTTACCCATCATGATAACTACATAACAACTTTAAATAGTAGAATAAGAAAAAATAAGATGAAGAGAGACGCGTAGTAACTATTTAAAGATGATTAACATTAAAGAAATTGAAACCACATGTTCTAAATGAAACACTCAAAAGAAACAAAAGGAAAACTATTGACTTCTTTGAATATTTTGATAACTAATTCACATTGCACGCGCAATACTATCCCTTTTTTATGCCTATACCCTATTTTCCTCCCTTTCCTCTCTTTGCGAAAGTAGGATTCTTGGATTTTCTCTCCGAGATTCCATTTGTCTATTCATCTCTTCCGTGATAGAGTCATTAGGATTAAATCCCATGATAAAATTGTGAATGATACAACAAGCTAAGACAACATCAACTTATGTTTCCAATGACCAAAAAGATTTAGAATCCAATACTCGAAAACGCTTCTTTAAAACTCCAAACGTTCTTTCGACAGTAGTTCTTAGAGATGAATGGCGGAGATTGAATAGTTCCTTCTCATTTCCAGGTGGGTGATCACTGAATTCCTTCAAATAGTATCTAACACCTCGATAGGGAGAGATGATGCCATTTTGGATTCCATAACCTACATCAGCAAGATAATATTTTCCTACAAATTATAAATAAGTTTATTACTAATATACTAACCTCAATCCAAACATTGTGTATAAATTCCATTTTCTTACCTCTAGGAATGTTCAATCCATTCGGCTTTAAAAGTGAATCAAATAAAATAAGTGAATCATGTGCATTGTCCTCCTAACCAGCTAAGACATAAGAAAATCTTAAGTCAAATGTAACAGTAGCTAATACATTTTGTGTTGTTCCATCATTTGGACCACGAAGTCTTCCTTGAATTTCAAGAGGAACTAAAGCACATACATGAGTTCCATCTATTGCTCTGATACAATCCGAAATTAATCAATATAGTTAGCAACCAAATACTAATGAAACTTCTCAAGCAATGTATAAAGGCTTTTTTTTTTCCAAATTTCATACCTTAAAATATGGATAAAACCTTAGACTGCTACTTATCTCAGGAGGAGTGGAATTGCTTGGTTCTTTCACCACATGCTTGTATAATTTCAAAATCTCTTACGAGACGATTTTGAATTACCTATGCACGGTGTCTATTGATATATGAAATCTTCTCCCAATGACTCTAAACCTCATATTATGTCTAATGATATGGCAAAATACAAGAACTTGCTCCCTAATAGCAACATTTACTGTAGAACACAATAAGTTACTTGCACCGAGTACCTTATAAAGCTCTAAAAAAGCATTTGGCATCATCCATATTTGATTTATACAATGAGTATCGCCACTATATAACACATGATTCATATACAACTCTCTCTCGTAATTTCGATTCACATGAGGCTCTCTTGGTATGTGGCTCTTAGAATGATTATAATCATCCATAACTAGTATGATAACTATCATAACCGCTGCACCTACACCCGTTACTGCCACTTGGACTTTGTTATCATCCATCTCTATTGGAGCACACTCATCATAAAACACAAAATGCAGGTGAAATTCCAGAAGGGCAATACTAGAAGAGCCAGAAATGCGTGGAACAGCAAAAGCTGCTTCAAAGATAACACAAGCTGCTTTTCAATGACATACATTGGCTATGCAAATCCCTAATGCAATAATATTATGAAGCTCATTGACAATCACTAACAAAAACAGCATTGTTTATACAAGTAAAATGAAACCGAGGCTTCTTTTATCTGCCCTGAACCAAAAGGATCGCCAAAAAGCAAACTCGATCATATCAACTCGACAACAGAACAAACACCTAAAGATCTAACGAACTCTGCAATCAATCCAACCATTCAGCCGTCTCCAACCCCAGAACACAACATTCCCCTCAAACCCATCAGCAACAAATCGACGATGCGCTCAATTAACCAACAACTCAAACAGACAAATAGACGAAGACCTAACTACTAATAGCGCCATGCTATCAAACTTAACTCGAATAGTTGGTTTACACACTTTCCCTTGAATCAACTACTGAGCAAATGGATTGATTTACAGAAATGAGAGTAAATGACAATGATTACTCGGAATTGCGTCTCTGTGGGATGAGAAGAGGAGCCAGATGAAGCGTGAGCCAACACCTGGAGATGAGGGACGAGATGAAGAAGGCCTGAGAAAGATGGGGAAACAGAGAGCACTCTGAAGAGAGGAGAGGATGCGTGAGAAGAGGGGAAAACTAAGAGAAGAGGCAAGGGCGAGAGGGTGATGGGAGGAGGTGAGGGGGATGCTAGAGCAACAGGGCGAGAGAGCGATGCAAGGAGGTAAGGGCGATGCGAGGGCAACAGGGTGTGAGGGCGACGCAAGGGCAAGCGAGAAAGGTTGGAAAATGATTTCCTCTTTTGAAAGAAAGGAAAACATTTTCTCCAGTTTTAAGAAGAATATTTTTCATTTACTGGAAAACATTTTCCTTGATTACTTATTTTCTGCCCTCCAAACACCGGAAATTATGGAAAATATTTTCCAAGAAAATATTTTCCGCCAAACAAACAGAACCTAAAATTAGAACAAGCCCATCAATTTTCCACCAAATAAACAGAGCCTAAAATTAGAACAAGCCCATCAATCCCTAAGTGGCTGAATTATGCATGTGAGTATTACTAAATCGGAGAAATTGATTTATTAAGACAATTGAAGAGCAAGAGCACAAGATAATTCAAAATAAAGAAATTGTCAGTCAATTATGGGGATTAATTCAAAGAGGGAAGCCATATAGCGAAAATCCTGGCTAGATTTGAATTTTGGGGCTATGTCACGTGTTTCCTTGAAAATCAAAGAGCTATCTACGCTTGAGTTAAAATAGGGAAGGTGGGGCTACTGTGAGAGTAAAAGTAGGTTGTAAGCTACAAATTTCTAAAGGAGTGGACTCCATAATAATTTATAATTATTTTACCAAAAAAAATAATTTATAATTATTATTATTTTTTTGTGGTTAAGAACATGCTGTTATTCATACTACTATCAATAATTGTTACCTAATCATTTCTCTTTAAAAAAAATTGGGCTCATAAAAGAGCACTCATGTTGAGAACTTTCTAGACAATTTTCCTTTATTCCTTCCGCTGCACATGGACAATCAAGAATGCTTGATGAAAGCCGAGGTGCATGGCTGTAGCAACACTTGTCGCCAATGCCCCCGTTATACTTGAAAGCCGATCAAGTGATTCTCTATGATCAAGAGCCACCCAAGATCACTTTAATGGAAGTCCACGTGTTGCTATTGTTCGACATGAAGAGAAGGATGTTGCGAAAATCCAAGTTTCCTAATTGATTTGTTATCGTCCCCCCTTGATAGTTCGGACGTGTCTATGCAAGATGGTGCAAGCAAAGAGCAAGAACCTCCACAATCTATGTCCAGCATCCAATGATCACTCGATCAATTGCATATACTTGATGCGATTCCGGATGAGCCCAAGGGTACGATCTGCTTTGAAACATCTAGATTAGCTAGTAGCAATGAAAGTTGATTTTGAGGGTCTCCACAATAATAAAACTGGGATTCTTGTTCCACGTCCTCCTAAGATCAACATAGTAGCGTGTTAATGGGTATCTAAGCCGAAGCTTAAAGCATATGGCACTCGCGTAAGATTAAAAGCAAGACGAGTCGCTAAAGGCTACAACCACTACGTAAAGAAAGTGATAACATACTCAACATTGGTAAAGAAAGAAATCCATGGAAAGCACGGGTAACGACACAATTTATAATGTAATTAAAATTGTTTTATCCATTAGTAAAGATTACACGTGCATTGCCCGTTGTTGATGCGCAATTTTTGTGGCCAATCTCTGACGCGACTAGCTCCTCCGGCGGTCAAATTTGTGCACCACAAAGAGAAGAAGCCCTCTAGGGCTTTTTAGGAGGAGCAGCCTCGAATGCTTAAGTTTGAGATGCGTGGAATAAGAGAGAAAGGAGCGAGTGAGGGTTTTTGCTGGTGTGAGAATAGGAGGCATTAATTATAGTAGAATTTTGCTGGATATAGCCATAGTTTAATTATGAACCAGGATAAAATTTTCTATTTCGATTTCTCTTTTTTGCCTTTGTACTTTCTATTTCGTTGTGTTTGTGGGCTTAATCCTAATATTTTTTATGCCATAAAGAGAAAAAGCCTTCTTGGGTCTCCTTGTATTTGTAGTGTGGGGAAATAGCTAGCTCTCCAAGCGCGGGCTATCCACTTTTGGGCCGCACTAGTGAGCCCTGCATTCTTAATATTTGCAAGAAACTATAGTTAACGAATTAGGTTTATCTTGTTGGGGGCTTAACTAGAACATAAGCCTAGTTAATATTTATCTACATCACCCGAGCATTGCACGTAAATGGAGGGGTTTTTCTTATTTTTTTATGTATGACCAGAAAATTGTTGAGTTGAAGTGAGTAAATGGCAATTCTTTCTTTTCCGACCAAAAAAAATGGCATTTCTTCAAGATTTGTAAAAGTCGACCAATCTTTATCCAAAGAAGGAACTTTTGCATTGGAGAAATTTATTGTGCACATAAAGGTGAATTCTATTGAAGTTTAATATGATCGGACTATACTTTTAACAGGAGGAAGAAGATGAATCGTAAATCACAAAACTAGCTGTTAACAATATAAATTGTTGCCATCATTTGAATATAAAAAAATTTAAGAAGTTTCTTTGTACTTTTGATGGTAGTCGAGACTGACATTGATGAAGTAAAAAGAAGTAACCAGATGATTAAAGAGGCTGTACATTTGAAAATAATTGTATTTTTTGCTTATGTGCACAACTTAAAATTAATTATAAGAATACATTAACGTATAACGTCTCCACATGAGAATGCAAAAAGGAAACAAAAAAGAAATTGTGCTGAAATCACGATTTTAATTAAAAAAAAATGTCCACAAAATCTACCAAAATGGTCAAATTCATTGCAGAAAGAATTTCAACAAGGTAAATTGCAAAAGTTTGGTAACAGATAAATCTTTTACTATTTCATGGGTCATCCTTCATGGCAAAAAATATAATATTTTTTGTAACAAAGAATGGTAAATGGTTAACGATATCGACATAAAAAATGATCAATTAAACTTTACAATAACATTAACAATTCGATCAAAAAAAACTTTACAATAATAATAAAAGAATTCATATAGGACTATTGATGTTCGCAAAATTTTAATGAAAGATATTAATTCTGCCAATACGATTGATAATCATTTATTAATAGCTAAATCTTCACAATTTCTTGAGAAAGTGTATACAAGAATAAATACTAGTATAGAATCAACAACCATATCGACAACTACGTATTTATGCATTTTGTAAAATTAAAGCATCAACAGTATTAGTATTCATAAACTGGATTGAACTTGCAATTTAAATATTCTAACCATATAGTTGTGCACGTATTTTTGCAGCTTTTGGTTGATAAAGAATCATCAAATTTAATGTATAAACGATTTAATATTTTCTTTGAGATTTTTATACTTCATAGTGTCAAATAAATTCAAACAGCCTCCCTTGGCTATATGGATCAGTTGCAGAATTTTTGCAGGAATTATCTTTCTACATCTTTGTAACGTAAATAGCATATTCATCACGAATAAATACAGTCGAGGTTCGTTGTTTGTTTGAGAGGGATCAATTGATCCCACACAAAAAAAAAATCAATTATTTAGTCATAATTGTTTGTGATCTATTAATTTGACCCCACTAAAATTTGAATTTTAAACCCACCAAAAATATTTAGCTCGATTTGATAAAAAAAAAATTACACGCCGCTTTTGGAAAGAATAATGTCGGGTACGTAACACTTCACATCATTAAGTACATTTTTGGCCGATTAATTTTCCCATATGCTACTTCTAACTTTTCTCATTCTTTACGCTTCTTCCTAGCTGCTTAGCCTCCCTGGGACCAAAGGAGTCGAACCTCTGAATGGCGGGTTCTCTAGTTACGCTGAAACATGTTATTTGATTATACCTCGCCTTGGTGGACACAGAACTCACCAAACACAAACTGAAAAATACTCAAATAATTATTTAAGCAATCTAATAAGCAAGATTGGATGGTGACTGCAGGTTCGTACATGGAGATAGAAATGTTCAATGTTATAAATGATGAAGTCATAAAGCAACACCTTTCGTGCAGTGCAATTGCCAGGTGGGGCTAAGAGCTAGGATGGTAAAATTGCAAGAATATTATGCTTGAGCTTCACGCTTTGGCATGTAACAGCAAAACAGGCAAACGTTCGTCGATCCGCATGCGTTCTGAAGAATCTTATTTTCCTGTTCCGTTTCTAAAGTAAGTTAAACTCTCTCTCTCTCTCTCTCTCTCTCTCTCTCTCTCTCTCTAATGATATATCACATGCACGCCCCTCTAAGAGAAAACCTTAAATTCCACTTGATTTACAAGATTGTGCAGTCACCAAAGTGAGGGGGTGTAATGATGCCAAGTTGAGTTAATATGTGAAGATGACTGGTGAGCTCAACTTGAAATAGAAACTCCATGCTCACCATGTGAATCTGGCTTGGTGGTTAAAAGGCATAATATCTATGATTAGATTAGTCCAGACACATGTTCAGATATATTCTTCGAACTATTAAATGTACATAATGCTATGTTTAGGTTCGTCATCTGGGGCTTGACTTGCATCTTCTATGAGATAAGTAAAGTATGTCGTGTATTTGGATTTCTTTACCCGAGTGGATTTCCTCATTAAAAAAGAAAAACCCAGAAGATGCTCGAAACATTGACACAAACTCAAACGAAGACATAGACGAGAGTAAACTCCACTAGTCACCCACGTTGAAGTTGCAGTAAGAAATTTGACAAAATGGATGCTGCTCTTTCTCCAATTCAAATAGTAACATTCGAAACTAGATATCCATTTAATTGAACAAGACTCAACGAAAATGGGAGAACTTCATCCGAAAGAGATAACATACGCACCAACTTTCAGACCATCGTGTTAAGAGGATTCTGCAGATCAAAGACTAGATCATGATTAACCTGGATTCACTAATAAGCTGTACCCTTTCCCAATTTCATCTATGAACATCCTTTTTTTTCCTCATAATCGAGTGCTCCAGTTCACGCTACTAATGCAACATAATCTCTTTAATGACATGTTACTTACTTCCTCAAAACCTCTCGACCCGTGGTATTGCAGATGAAGTAGAAAAGCATATGATATTCCATTCTAAGAAAGGACTATATAAAAGACCAACGTTAAAGCACTCTAATAAGGTTTGCAAGTCACTCGTTTCTAACTCTATTGGGCTGAGTTCTACTTGAATAGCTTCTTGATCTACTCAAACTCCACTTGGTCTAGTGTTCGAAGAGAGTGAATAAAGAATTAGATGTCAAGTAGATTTTATGAGGTCTTACTTGTTCACATCCTCAAAGAGGTTCCCTCATATCCCCATAAAGGGCCGAGGTTCGAACTTCTCGCTTCAACAGAACCGGAGTGGATCGATCACAGTGGTTTGTTGACCATATCACACTTACATAATTGGGAGACGAAATGTATTTTGCAAACAAAGAAATATGTTTTGCAAAATAGATATGACTAAAAAATTACTTCTGTTTTTGTTTTCTCCAGACGAAACCCTCTTGTGGCCAGCCTTTTATTAAAAACCGTCGACATTCTTAACCGCTTAAACTTTTGAAAAAAATAGTTATGTGTACTTGTCATAAAGATTTTATTAGTATCTTAAATCATGAGCACAATTCTTCAGAGTATTGATGTTCGAAAACTAGTCAGAACACTTACAAATGACATAAACATAATCTTTCCAAACTTCAAAAGGTTGTTTCCACTGTGCTTTAGTCGGAATGTGGTCCGCTCACCTAGTTGGGCTCTGAATCCTTTTCCTTCTTCGGATTCTCCTTTCACTTGTCCATGAGTTTTTCTTGTTTTATAATTATGATTATGAAATCATACATATTTTCTCACCCGCAACTTTCAATGCAAGTTCCCATAATTCGAGCTCCGATTATCCTATTAGACTTTCATCTGACCCATGCAACATTCATTTTCTCTGATATAGATAATCCTAAATTTAGAAAAAAAACTGACTAATTATATAGATCAATAGTGATCGGTGCGGATCGTGAAAATTGATTACATGTACTTAAAATAAATCCTTAAAAAGAACACAGGAAAGAGTACAGTTCATAGATAGGTACAACCTTAAAAACGACAGAACATAGGGAGGAGAACACCAGGACCCCACCGGCTCATGCCCCTACATCTTCACCTTTTTCACCTACAAGCTACAACCAAACCCTAATCAACCACGGTGAGAATGTTCCCCGCAGATAATAATAGCTGGTGAAATTGAAGACAACAGAAAGTCCAAATTCATATCATCATTAGGTCTCCAATGTATGGTCCCTCCTTTTCATTTTGGCTGACCACGTGTCCTTTTTTGGCCACCTTTGACCGGTTACATGTTCGTTTGTTTTTTCTTATTTGATTTCTGATAGTATAGATATTATAATAGGGGAAGATAATGGGTGGTCCTTTCTTTCAGATTCCACTTTAGATATAGTAATGATAACCCTCCATATGCTTCCCAGCATTGCTTTCTTCGGAATCCGGTACCCTAATACCTTCATTTTTCTCTCTCATACCTGACCTGATGTTGCATCTTTTGAAAACTATGCTCAACTTATCTAACCTATATACATATATATACATGCATACATGCAGTCCATTAATTACTCGAGAAATGCTAGATTTATTAATATGGGTTTACAAAAATTAGTTTACTTAGCAATGTGTCACAATGAGTGGTAAACAACTGGATAATATCTAAGAACTAATAATAGCCTGACAAATCACTTAGTACACCAATTTTATGAACTAATCTAAGTATGTCTAGCATTTTTCTAATTACTTTTGTAGAGTAGATCTAAGAGTATGCGTTTCCAAATGATAATTTAGAAAATTTTGCCATTGAAGTGCATCGGTGACTACACATTTAATCTAAGACAAAATGAGTTTCTCTCTCTGTATGTCTTTTGTGAGCATGCTATAACACAAGACTGTGGATGTGCTTTAGGTTCATTTGCTGTATCAGTGTTCAAAACCTTAGGGGCGCATCAGTTGCAGATATGCACTAAGGCTAAAATCATCTCTTAATTAGTGGCTCCAACGCAAAAATATAAGCTTTTGGATGAAATGGGGTTGTTCCTCTTTTGGTTCAGCCTACTTAAACAAAAGGTTAGCTGATAAAATGGGGTTGTTCTGCTTTCGGTTCAGCCATATAATCGGCTTAAATGGAGGCTCGTGTGTTCTCTTTAGCATTGTAGAAAAGACACGCACTAAGGTTCCGTTATAGAGTTGTTTTACTGATGTTAATTGCTGATATAGCATGTGATACTGCCCAGCTATGATGTCAGAAGAGCTTGCTTCAGCTTACTTAGCTCCAAAAACAAAAGACTTGTTCACTTTATGCCCAAATATCCTGACTAGAGAGTTTTAACCCACAAGATAAATCATGTGGCCGTACTATGCTTGCGTGAGACAGGCGTAAAACTAGGGGTGTTTCCTTGTAGGACGTCAAACACGTGAACAGCATGAAAGTTGTAATTTCTTGGTCGTCCGGATTTTAAGCGTTCTATTTTCTCGACAGATTAGGTATGAACTTGAACCTATCTATTTTTGTCGGACTTCCTGGATATTCCCTGGTTAACAGATACTAGAAAGAAACAACTAATAATCTGCGAAATATTGTTATTACACAGTAGAGTATGTGGCAAACGTTTCTTGGGATCTTCAGTATAATCCACTTGTTTAAATATCCAGAAGAGTAGAGTATAATGCGTTGAGTTAATTTGTAAACTAACTCTGTAAACAGGCAGTTCCACCGTTACATTATTTACATAAGAAATGGGCGTTAGTAACAAGAAGGGTTATTTTATGTCACTAGGATTGACTGGTTTCACGGGAAATGAAAAAGAGAAGACCAAACTTTCGATGTTAATCAAAACATAAGTTAGCACCCTAAAAAAGAGAACTTTGTAATAGTTATAATCATGGTGCTCTGGTAGTAGGAAAACATAAGTTTTGAGTGTCAATTATTCTCGGCTCTCAGTTACTTAAGTGTTCAATTCTGCAAAGCTCAAAGGAGTGGTTATGGACAACTTGTTTTGTGAATGTGCTTCAGAAAGATGAAACTCTTATTAGATGTTGACAAGCACAAAACTACAAATAGAGATCAAGAAGTACACCTATATACACCACATACCTTCAGAAATGGATGGAAATTAAGTGCTTATCTCAGAAATTTTCGCGGCCATGCCTCTGTCGAACTGTCTCGGACCATCACTAATGAAGCTAAAATTGAGCAAAAGAAAGCGTGTGGTGAGCTCAGAGAGACCTGAAAAAGCAGGGGAAACACCATAAAAGAACATGGGGGATATGCATGGCTCCTCATACGCCATACACATAGGCCATCGATTCTCCGGTGGGCTACGCAAATGGCATACAGGGAGCCAGGCACATACTTTACGCATATGCATGATATTATGTTCACTGTAAGAATCATCTCTTTCAGGATTCATTTGAATGCAAAATTGCTTGAAGCGCATGCATCTGCGTCTGAATTATATGGCAACAACATGGCCATCTAACCAGGAAAAATGAAGACGAGATCCAAAGAAAGTGAAGCATTAAGCGGGAGCTTGAAGCTTGAATTAGGGTTTTAAAGAGACCAAAAGGGCAGATTGAGACTGATAGTTTGTGCGAAGGCTCAAACACAGTCCCAAGCACAAGCACAGAATAGGGTTTCACACAGCAAGCACTCTCTTGAATTTGGCAGGAGAGGGAAGAGGAGGAGGAAGATGTGGGGTTGAAATGCAACCCCAGCTTGACACTAAATATAGGCACCCACATACACATCCCTAGAGAGAGAGAGAGAGAGAGAGAGTAGGGTAGAGTTTTGTTTGTATGTTTGGATCACTAACCACGCAATTTCCTAAGTGATGAGTGAGGGGGGGTTATGGGGTTTGAAATCTCCTTTTCTGAGTCGCAAAAGCAGAGCTTGCTTTTCTCCGTCTGAAGCTTTTGCTTTGTCCTGGAGCGCTTGGATATACTTGGATTCCCCTCATCTCGTCTCCCCTCTCTCCCACCATTCTTCTTCAACTACACTACACATGAATTCGTATAAAAAAAACATAAAATGGGTAAAGGGAAAAGAAAGAAAGAAAGAAGAGGATTTTTGTTATGTTTATACCAGTAGCGGGATTCTTGATTTCCACAAGCAATGTTCACATTGCAACAGATTGTATGTAACTGAAATTAATATTCGTGGAGACAATGCTCTCTCTCCCTAGATTTTATAAAGTGGTTATAAGAGCGCTTTGTATATAGAATAAAAATGCCAAAAAGAAAACCCTCATGGTTAGTGCTGTTGGTTGGGACGTTTATGGATTTTTAGCTCAAGAACTAGACCTTATTCAAATATCAATAAATGTTTGAAAACTGCTCTCCACTAGAGGCACCTACACATAAGTCGAAGGCCTGACCTTAGCCAGTTATTGAAATTTGCATGGTGTTCTATGGACCTTTAGATGATCTTGCCTCTCGTACCTAGGGATTGCAACCAAAAAAAAACTGCACAGCAAAAGAATTGTGTTAATGTTATGTCCACACATTACACAATACATGAATTACACGAAACTAAGTGGATGGTTTAACAAATATGTACACTTTAGCTTTGACAACTATTTCGCATACACGTCTCAGAAGATCTACCGGCTTGTGTAATATAACTGTTTATAAACATTGTATGTCACATAAATGCTCAAAAGAAATACCATATTTTTATGGATTTGTTTAAGGTACATTGTCTGTGTAAAGTAATTTGTACACAAGTAGTCATGAAATGAAAACTCTTACCCAAAATAATAAAAATTGTCAAGATTAGAACTATATCCATGTCAGCGCCCAAAACCCGTTTGTGTAGTGGTTTTTTTACACCGCCAAAGTACCTTGTTGTGTCCTTGTCTTCTTTCCATAAATTTCCTCTGCTTATCTTATCTTTTCGTCTTTTATATATTCCCCATCACTGAATTTTCTATTTTATCCTCAGCATAAAATATTACTGTTGATTTGGCGCTAATCACAATATGTGTCTCCAGGTTCACTTACTCCTCTCATAATAATATTCTCTCTATCAGTCGTTCAACCTCTAGTGTCCTCTAATGATACCAAATAAATAAAAAAAAAATTGGCTGGATGTAGATGTGAACTAAAACCCCAGCTGATAGGCTTACGTTTTTAGATCAAAAGGATCCAACCTAACTAAAACCATCAAATCAGTGTCATAATTAGCAAAAGCTACAGCTCAGTTTACGTGCAATTTAAGTGTTTGGATGAGATCAAATAACATTCCTTTGCATAATTTTTTAAGTTTTTGGGTTACTTATATGGACTTAGGCTCGCATGTTACTTGGACCCCGGGATTAGTAAAATATCTGCCTAGGTGTGCTTCGTCCTTGTAAAAAAAAGAAAAAAGAAAAAATGTATGTGAAATATTCAAGAAAATAAGAAGCAAACACAAATAAATGGACTATGATATCAATTCGATTTAAGATGTTGAGAAATGTAGGGTTGGGCACTAGCTTCACTTCAACCTAGGAAACGTACCGAACCGGCTTGAACCAATCGGCTTAAGGGAGAACTGATTTGACTCCCACTTCCGCAAACCTGAAACCAACCTAGGACAAGTTCTGCTCTTAGTTCAACCCATCCGATTTTCAAGTTGAATAGGTTCTAAACAAGTTTTAAAGCTTCTTTTAGGAAAAAAACAATTTACCTTTGCACCCATCAAAAATTGAATCATGGTCTTCAACATGGAAAAAACAACAATATAATCACTTAACCAGTGAAAATGGTTGTAGTGAAATTGTGCAACTTTTATATTTTATTATAAGAATTTGATTTTTCCTCCCAAGACATAAAATGGGCTAGTTCTCAAGTATAACCGGGAACCGACAATTGCAAATTGGTTCTGTTCACAATTCCAATCTTTTGGGAAAAAAAGGGGTCGTAGGACTATTAAGAACTATAATCACTGCTAAGTCTGTTTGAAAGGTGCAATGCTCGATTAGTTGAACAGAGTCTTGTTAAGTTCTAATGAACATGCCTTTAACTTAATCTATATCGCCAAGAACAAGACTATCAATGAAAATACGATTAGCTCATCGTCTGCACAATATCATTTCAGTGATGAACATTCGTATTTACAAACTACACAAATCATCTAAAATAACCTAACGCTATGTGAAGGTAAGATATAGACAAAACATAACCTTAGATAACCAACCAAATATGTCTTTCTATCAGCTGCAATGGGAAGATAAGACATAGACAATCTATGCATCGACATAGGTAAGTTCATCGTGTTTTTATTGACCTAATAGAAACAATCAATCTCGTAATTTTTCATTACCTTGGTACTAATTTAAACAAAAAGAAAAAGTTCAGAATTAAAAAAATTATGAACCGTGTGGGATTAGCCTAGTGGTTAACAAACAAACAATTATTATTGATTAAGCGCATTACATAGGTTCAAATCTCTCGCCAACAAGCGCAAAGAGTTTCATGTTTGGATCAATCACTTAATTTATGGTTAGCATGTTACTTGATTTACGAGGTCAATAGGGTATGTAGCCTCAAGAATTGTCTACTTAAGATAGGTTTCCTCAAAATTTGAAAAAAAGACGAAGAATAATGCTAAAGGGTCAACTCTATAATTTATTTATAAAATTAACTAATTAAGTGATGTGGTGGATTTTTATGTAGCTTGTTGACGAAGGCGCTACTCAGTATATATGTACTCTAGCCTCTAATACTAGTCTTTATTCGGAAAATTTTTCACCTAAAAATTTGAGCTTAATGTCAACAACTTTGTAGAACTCTGAGCAAGGAGAATCGTCTTTCCCATCTTCAAGATTAGGGGTGGAAGTGAGTCAAGTTACTGACGAGTAACTTGAGGTTCGTCTAGTAGATTATGTGAACTCAGCTCTATCTTTTTTCAAGTTTGTGTCGACTTCAAGTAGCTACTTATTAATTAAGTCGAATTAAAACTTATTCGAGTTTATCTTGAACTTGAAATATCAAACTAAATCGAACTCAAGTCCAGTTTCAAACCTAGAATATTGGAGCTCCGCTCATGCTTTAAGTGTTGAATTATGTCAACTGGACCCGACTTGATGACACCCCTATACGGGATTTTCACTTGTTTTAGCTTATGATTAGTCAAAAGGTATATTTGATTTTTTTCCAATTCAAAGGAGCTATTCATTTTATTAAGAAAATCATAAAAGCTCTTCAAAACTTCAGAAGTTCAAATTGGTTTAGACATGAATATATCAATATGACAATTTAAAACATTTAAAGCCAAGTTAATTAAACCTAAAATGTTAAAAGCAAAAAGAGGGTCAAGAGGTTGCAAACGAAAAATTTCAGAAAGCCTTTTTTTTCTAAGCAATATAAAATATTGAAGTTACAAAATCGTTTCTTAATTTGTGATTTTTCGTGAAACAAGTGCATCAATTCATTCGTATATATGTGTGTACTGTTGGGATCATTTTGGATGCATGGCAAATCGCATCACAATATGTTTCTGGGAGGACACGACAATGATTTCGATCATCATATAGCACATTTCGGTGTAAAGGGCTCTCAAAAATTTGCACATGACCAGCTATATAGCCCCAATATACTACAATCATTCCCTCTAACGTTACATGATTTCCCACGAATAGTCAATGTCTCGGCGCGAATCTTTTAGCTGTCTGAAATGATAAAAGGCCACCGGTCCTATTTTTTGAGTTGACATTAAAACAAACTCGTGTCAGATCAGATTTCGTCTTGTATTTGTCTACCTCTCTCTCTCTCTCTCTCTCTCTCTCTCTCTCTCTCTCTCTCTCTCTCTCTCTTCTTTTTCTCTTTGCTCTGCATATGAACATTGCCAAATTGATTTCGAACATCTCCAGTTGTGATCATCAGAGTAATTGCGAGGTCCTTTTTGCTGCAAACATGTACATGACAAGCTGAACATTCAACATGTGCAAGTGAATGTATGAGCTGGATTCTTATATGGTGATTTCACTTTTTGAGTTTTATATCTCGCAATTTATTATTTTAATGTAGTGCAACGATCCACGACTGACTTTTTTCTCACCCCAAACTTGACATCCAAATATTCCTCTTCCAAATTGAGTGTATATGGGTGCCATGTGAGTTGAACACGTATAGAAGTTGAATGTGCAGCCATTTTTATTGAAGTTAAAATAGTGAAAGAACGACGAAAATTGTACTGCAGATTTTAACATGAGATTCAATTTTATAATGAGAAGAGGAGCTTCTATCTTTTAGGAATTTTTTTTTTGGTAAGGATCTTTTAGGAATTTTATCTGTATAATTTTTATCTTTCCTCATTAGATACTAGTATCTTAGCAAGTAATATGTGAGTATTTTGCTACTTAAATGTCATGAAAAATTCGTACATCTTATGGAATATAGATGAGAGAACCTGATGATTATGCCTCGGTATATATAATTCAAGCTTGGTTTGGAACATCAAGCTACAAAATTGATACCACGTGTCTCTGATGACACAGTGTAACCGATCTATGAATCATGCATATCTACTTGGGTGATGTGATCTCGGTAATTAACTACCTCTATTTTGAATAGGCATAGCATAATCATATGATATAAGAGGACAAGTGTTACCCTAGTTACATGGCATATATGGCACGTTGGTTTTCTTAAACTTTTCACAATCAATAAATCTTCGCGAGAATCTTGTGCCTTGTGTCTAGCAAGAAACAATGATGATCTCTAGGATGAATTTTGAAAAGAAATTACGGATGCCATTCATCCATACATATGCAAGAAATAATGATCGTTGCAACAACGAGCTGCTTATACATATATTGTCACAATCATATGAATTTGACGTTTCGCAGAAGCAGGAAGTGCAGTTTTCACATTTGGGGCATTCGTCATTTGAAGAATAGTCGAGAATACTACTGTTCAGTTAGCAATTCGATTCACCCTTTATGCCAACATTTAACATTGAGACGTGTACTTGCGTGAAAAACGTTATGGGCATGAAAACTATAACTTCTCTTCTTTTGCTTCCATTCAAAGGGGAAACTTTGGTCCATATTCAGTACCTTTGACAAATAAAAACATATTCCTAATATTGTAGCTAGCAACAATTTTCAGATATGTTGAGACTAGATTAGGATTCTATGCATTTGTGGAACTAAAATTACCTAGTGAAGTTATCTCTTGGACCAAAATACCCTCGCCTTTTAAGAGACTTACATAAACATGCCACGCAAAAATACGCTAATATACCCCTCCTATATTCCCTCTCTCTCTCTCTCCCACTTCTAGTCGAGCCGTGTCGGTGACCGATACCGAGTACCCGCCACATCTCCGTCACTGCCGCAGATTGATTGAGCGTCGTTCTGTTGCTATTGCTCCTCTTGCTAGGCCTCCTCAGCGTCCATCTCAAATCCATTGGATCAAATATCCAAGGGGAGGGTCGATGGTAGCAACCACACCAAGGGGCATTCCCGTGGTTGCTCACGCCTGGCATACACCATATCTCACATCGCCCAAGCCAAGAGGCTAGGTCTAGGCTCGGCAACCCTGAATATGGGGTTGCAGGCCTTGATTCATCCCACGATGGGCCAAATGGAGAGAAGCAGCAAGATCGAGAAAGGGGTCGAGGCTAGGGGCTTGCAACTGCCGATAGCAAGCGCGTCTGGCAATGTCGACTTTTGGCGGCGGTCGTGGGTCGAGTTGTGTAGCTCAGTCTCCATCTTCAACGGTAGTAGAATAGGATCGTGGGGGGAGGGGCAAAATGGGAAGAGAGAAACTAGGGAAAAAAAAAAGGAGGACAAAAAAGGAGAAAAAGGAAAATCAAATCCTAAAACTTATTACAAAATCGCAAGTTACTCTTAAAACTTATAAAAAGTGCAATCAAATTCTAAAACTTATCAACTTGATCAATTTAGTCCTTCCATTAATTTTGTCCAACTTGGTTAACGAAAAATACTGATTTAGCTTTTTTTATTATTTTCTCTCTCCTATACGGCGATGACATAGCTAAAACATTAAGCATAAGGTTGAAACCACATTGTTTTTGTCCAAATCTAATATTTTTAATCCAAATTTTATATAAATTAAATTAAAAAACAAGATAATTTAAAAAAAAAAGTGAGAAACCAAGCAAGGGTTTGCAGCACTAACCGCCACCGCCCCCACCATGGCTAACCCTTCCCAAGCGATGGTTTGGGGGGAGGGGGGGTGTGGGTGGGTGTTGTGTTGGTGGTGGGTGGCAAGTGCAGCCTTCGCCTAATTTTGGCTCTTTTTTTTTTTTAAGTTAGCTTTTTTTAATATAGTTGTATGAAAAAATTAAATTTGGACTAAATTAATGTGGTTTTAGCCATGTTATCACTATGTAGGATAGAGAAAATAAAAATAAAAAAGGTCACGTCGACATTTTCTGTTAACTAAGTTGGACGAAATTAATAGAATGACTTGATTGCATTAATTTGATAAATTTTAAGATATAATTACATTTCGAAAAGTTATACTTTTATGACAAGTTATAGAATTTATAGTGCACTCATCCCTAGAGAAAATTATCAATATAATATTTAGCACAAGTCATAAGTTTGAATTGTTAAGGGAAGAAAATACTCAGCAAATATTTAGGAAATATTTGTTATTCTGTTACCTTATATATCTTATTTCTTAGAATACTTTATATACGTTATATTTGCAATATAATTATCTACAGAAAAAAGACAAATAAAATTTTCTTTTCCAAAACCTAATTCTTCACTGAGCCTCACAACTTCCTTAGGTATCTACTGCAATTGCAGTAGCTTTGTTTACATATATTGAAATTAATTCTTTTCAAGTTGAATCATGTTGGAAAGCATGAAAGGGAAAGGAGATTGGCAAGAACCGCACGCGAAACAAGGAATCAAACAGGACAAAAAATTGAGGATTTGGCTACGATACTTTGTTACACTGTCCCCCGTTCGAGCCTAACGGGATTATGCCACAAAATGAGTACTCAAGTAAATAACTCTGAGGGAGATTTTTTCTTACCGATGCATCACTTCAATACTACCAATAATTATTTGGAGCAATAAGTCAAAAGGTCTTCAATTATTGGGCATTTTGACGATGGGATTGCGCCCAATAATAACTTGGAGGGAGTTTTTTCCACGCTTCTCAAGACGAGGGCATTAGCTATTAGTAGCTTAATGCAGCTTTAATTGGGCATTTTGACAATAGGATTGCATCCAAAAGCAAAAAAGCATGCGGAAAGACACGAATTGACGTGATGTGACGCTTATTATCACGAACGTAGATGGAGTTGCTTTTTTGTAAATTCCACATCTACACTAGTTTCTCTAGGCTTTTTCACTATGCGAGAAATTGGGGTTATGGCGACGAAATTTCCCGGCTACATAGATGTTTGGATCCACATTACACCCTACCACGACGAAAACAGAGTTCCTCACTGATGTCGCCTCAAATTTTGCCCCCGTTTTCCTTAAACCGTCAAATTTGACCTAGGGTTGGTGAAGAACTGACCAAAGGTTGATCGATGAGAGACCTAAAATGGATTTTAAATATAAAAAATTGATTCTGCACGTCAAAATGAATCGATTAACACCCAGAATGCCACCTGAATCCAACAATCAGTTATTTACCCTTCGGAATTAGTAGCCAATTTTTTGCAGTACAGGGAAGTTCGCAATTTCCCAATTTTTATTGCACATCCAGAAATTATGGATCACGAGCATCTCAACTTGACAAAAATTGGGTCAGATGGATGTCTAGCGAGAGAGTAACCGCTAGCTAAACTCCGAACAAACCTTTCGATACCCAAATGAAAGGGTCTCAAAACCCAAAACCATACCTAGAGGTCTCATTATAGAAAAAAATTTCTACACCTCTAAGTCATGATAAATAATGATTTTTGAAAATGATAAGTTTCCGAAACAACACCCCTTCATAGATTTGAGTCGTAATACCTTATGTGTATTGAAATCTCGGACCCGTGATTTCGCAATTTCACTTAGCAATATTGGGCTATTGGATAGCTCTCCTCACAAGCTTTCCAATGTTTCAAAATTCATGCAAGTCACAGGTTAGATGGAGGAGTTACAGCTCGAGAAAGAGCGATCCTCGACTCGAAGAGGGCTCGCCTCTTCTCGAGGCAGGCACGCCTCTATCTAGGGTGCGCCGTGCCCTATTTATATACCACCTAATTTTGCATTTCGATGGAGGGGGGCTGAGTCTATTCTTGAGCTCTTGTATAAGATTTCTATCAAATCGAGCTAAGTTCTTTTGTTTTCTCTTGTTTTCGTGTATCTGTGTAGGATCCATAATTCTCGCT
This sequence comes from Syzygium syzygioides, assembly GCA_031216285.1. Lineage (NCBI taxonomy): Eukaryota > Viridiplantae > Streptophyta > Magnoliopsida > Myrtales > Myrtaceae > Syzygium > Syzygium syzygioides. The sequence continues at coordinate 2,764,082 of CM062251.1, read as the reverse complement.
CTCTCAATAGTAAGTCTCAACTTCGTCGCTTTCAATTCATCTAGAAATGCATGCTATAATGTCTTAATGTCCGTTTAGACTCATAGGATCTAGAATGCTCGCTAATTTAAACAGTCGAAAAACGCATGTTGTAAGGCCGTCGTAATGCTGAAATGAAAACTTGAAAAGAATAATTGAAAATGCATGTTCTTGGACTATCGTAATACCGACATCAGATCTGGAGGACCGATTGCCCACGCAGGTCCTCCTTTTACAATATCGTCGCATCGACTCAGGACTATGTGCTTTCTGCAACCTTACACCGGATTCCATAAATCATCTCTTCTTTGGATGTTCCGTTACTAGCAGGTTGGCTTCTTTTTGGGCCACCAACTGTATTCTCCCATGGCGCAACCGCCCGTGGCCAGAACTTATTATGTGGGCAAACAAAGTCTGCGGCGGCCACTCTTTTGCTCACCGACTTGCTAGGTTCTCCTTTGGTGCTCTATGTCACACCATATGGATAGAGAGGAACAACTCCCTATTCAGAAACAAGACCATATTTATTCCGGGTATTTGCAAGCAAATTTCCAAGATGGTGAAGGATAAAGCATCATCCCTCGGACAAATTGCCAACACACCGGAAAATAGAAGGCTCCAAAGGAACTGGGATCTCCCTCCTACCATCTTTTCAAATTTGGTTACTTAGTTCCTTGTATAGGGCTTTGTGAGGTTCTCTAGTCTTGTATAGGGCTTGTTGGTTTAGTCTTGCCCTTATTTAGGGTTTTGCTCTTGTTAGCTTGTTGTTCAGCCTCCCCTCTGGAATTCCTGCTTCCTTCGGGACGTGGGCTGTTTTGTTTTCCTTGTACTTGGTGTATTTGAGAAGTAATACAATACTTACCTTACCCAAAAAAAGACATCAGATCTGGAGCCCTTACCAAAAAAAAAAAAAGACATCAGATCTGGAGCTACATGATACGTCATTTTGCTGCCTAAATGTAACTAGAATATGCATTTTGTAGGCTGTCATAATGGCTATTCAGATCTAGAATTAGGCAATTTTGATGCTAGATGGGATAGACATATGGTAACATGCAAGCTGTTGTTGTTTCTGATAAAATGTACACATTGTGCAGTCTTAAGAGGATATAAGGTGGTGGATATATTAAGGTATCACGTTAGAACACCACTTTATTTGTGAGTTAACCGATAGGTCATGTGCCGAGAGGCTTGGGATCAGGTGTAGAATGGGCTATGACAATATGATTAAAAGTCAAGAGTCAATAGCCATCACGATTCAAACCCATGAGCTGAGGTTCCGCACATGCGATTATCCATTACTTGATTTTACCAAATAGTGATCTTGTTTTGACCTAGCTGAAAGGAAAAGAGTGCATTTCTACATAAACGTCACCATGTTCGAGTAAAACCGCAAATTGTATAAATGACTCTCATGTGTGTAGTTTGCACATCGCATCATTATTTCTTGCATTAGAATCATCATGGCATATTACACGTGATTATTATCATATCATGTCATCTCATCCTTATGTTGTGCATATAATTTGCTATATCATACTGCATGTGATTATTGACATATCATGCCAATTCTTCATTTTGTTCACTTTGTACACATTAACTTTGTAAGCTAGTTATTATGTACTTCTACCATTACTTTACTAGAAATTTGCAAAGGTTTGACGTAAATTAATTCAATTGACTTTTTACTTTTTGTTGAACTTTTTTTCTCTATTTGGGGCTCGGGAGTTGGGGATCTGAGCTTGATTACCGGGATCCCATGCTTGGTCTTTGTGGACTCGAGTCCAAGTGCCAAGTCATTAGGCACAGGCACCAAGGCTTCGGGCCTGACCTCGATGGACTCAACCATGAGCGTTGGGGGCCCCGAGTATGGCTATCAGTGTCCCGGGCTTGACGTCGATGGACCCAAGCACAGGCACTAGAGATCCGGGCAGCAACACTAAGGTCATAGGCCCTAAGTGTCATGAGCCTAGCCTCGATGGACCTAGGCCCGAGCGCAGGAGACGTGGTCCTAGACACCGGTGACCCAAGAACTAGTGCCAGGGTTTTGCGTGCTCAAGCATAGAGTTTCGGATCAAATGCTAATAACTAGTCATATTATGAAAAATGATTTCCGATTTTTTAAAGAAGAAATCATTTTCCTAAATTTAAGTATAGATTTTCCGTTGACTAGAAAAAAAAACTTCGTTGATTCAGTTTCCTAAGTGAACCAACACTAGAAAATGAGGAAAAATGTATTTCGGGAAACAAACGGAGCTAGAAGGCTCCACCAATGAATTGGAAAGCCATACTTTGAAGTTACTCTAAGCGGGAGATATAATTTTAATACGAGTCCTGCCGTATCAAAATCAAGAGATTAGTTAACTAACAACTATGTAATTATTAATAACAAAATAATGTTCAAGTAAGTCAAGCACGTACATTCACAGGTAAACACATTCTTTCATAACCCCAAAACCCTAGAGAACACACGGTTGATACTGGTAGTTGGAAGGGTGGTCATAAGATAGTTATTGGACTTTTCTGAACTCTATTTTAATGGGTCCTAAGTACAAACCATGCTTGCCCAGCTAGTCGGCCTCAACCCTCAGGAATTGTGCACGTCAGATGATAGCTGATGAACCGGATACTTCTTTTTGTACACAAAACCATCATCACTAAAGGTTAAACCCTAGGGGACAAAGGGTATGAGAACAAAACTATATTGGAGACAGCTGAACAGAATTAATATAATAAGAAGATCATTGACTAAGAATTGGAACATATTGTGATTACATCGCTATTGATAAATAAAGACAATAACTATGTTTTTGCATTAGGTCCAATGTTAGTAAGGAAAAGAAAATTCGCGGGTATGTTCGGAGACTATATACACATACGAAGATTCTCTGGTCAATGAATTTACTAAAGTTTGTCGATTAAATTCTTCTTTAAGTAAGAAAACAAGAAACAGAGTCGACATATGACAAATCTGCATGAACCCCATCCCACTTTTCTTTTTCCTAATACCCCAAGTCCCATTTGGAATTGGACAAAGCAATTTCCAAATATCAGAGAAAGAAAAGTACTTTTGTTTGAAAGAGAGAAAAAAAGAGGGGACCGTTTTCTATGGTCACTCGAGAGATTAAGATATATCATCGCAATCTTATATTAAAGTGTCGTACCACGCGATTACTAATGGAAAAATTTTCAATCTAACAACTGAAATCTAGTTCTTGGGCCATCCAACGATGACAGAGACGAAGGTGGTGTTCTGATAGGAGAGTGATCGATATTCCCACCTGTAGAAGAAAAAGCTGCAGAGCTTCCCTTTTTCCTTGTATGTAGAAAATGGGGGAAGAGAAGAGAGGGCAAGGGCAAAAACCTCTCCACCTTAAAAAATGGGAAACGTTGTTTTGCTGTTTTTTCTTTATTATCGTGCAGAGTGTTGGAAGGAACGAGGGTGGGAATCATGGTGTCAGATGTTTGGTTTTTGCTTCTCTGCAGTAAATCAGCGCCCCTCTCATTGTGTTTGTTAGCGCCTCGCGGCTGGATTCTGCTGTCTCACGCCGACCGTGACGAACTCAGTGTCCCCATTTAGTCTTTCTTACCATCGTTTTCCTTTTCTCAAGGAGCTCATGATGTCCCTGATCTGCCCTAGTTTAGACTGATCTGAAAGCAGGAACTGGCTGCATGGCAGGATATTAGGGTTCTTTACCGTAATTGTTTTTCTGTTTTTTTTTTACCGCAGCACCTATCGCAATCGTGCATTACACATGAAACAATGGCGAGGTTTGGACAGGACAATGACACCAACGGTTAGAATGAGTTCTGGACTACAAGAAAGGTATACTCTATTATTAGAGTATTCTAAGTTCTGCACTAGTTGCATTGCATTGCATGTCTGGAAACTTGTAAAAGTTGAGGTTGAGTTTGATTTGTGAAGCGGTATATTGCCTAAACGTGTGAGTTCATGAGATATGGTGATTTATATAGCCACTCGGTTGTAAAACGAGATCGATATGGTGCCTCAAGATAATTTGTGCCATCAAGTCCTTGAATTTCGCAACTTATTCGATCAAGACTCTTGATCTTTAGTTTCGGCAAATTGAAACTAACTTGTCGGTCGATATGATTGATAGTATGATGTGGTAAAAATCATTACCACCTTAATGATGAATTCGTGCCTAATAAATCGCACTGAGCAAAATTTTCGGTACCTTTCTAGTTTTGCATTGCGGCAAAGACTAATTTCAATACTAGACGTTTCGCTAGCTCCAGCCGAGTTAACTTCAATTTACCGGAATGGGCGGCAAAGGAACTCAATTGTACCGATTGTACAAGTCGAAGGATTCAATTGCACAATATACAAATTCGAAGACCACTTGATAAGAGGATTCTGCATTGGAATTATATCCCTACATGGGGCTGTGTGCCCCGCCATATTTGGTGGGCCTCGGACTTCAAGTTAGTCAGGCTAAACATATGATTTCTGGGTCGGAGTCGTATGGCCAATTTGGGCCGTATGGTACCAGGACCATGTAGCTATTTATTAATGGAAAACCAAGCCCACCGATACACACCCGCCGCCGCATCGACTTTGTCGCTCTAGTCGTGCACACTCCGCAGCTCTGCAAAGCCAGCTACGGCTAGTCCGGCACCGGGCAAGAGCTCGGCGAGCGCCCGCAACTCTGCAGCTTATCCCTCCGCCCTAAGGATAGCTCCGTCCCCGTTTGGCAGTCTTGCCATCGTCCGAAGATCTGCCAAGACCGACGGCCTAATGACCCATCGATGATTGCTTCTCCGTGACGAACAAATTATAACGATCAGTAACATCGTCCGTGCAGAAAACATCCTCTCATCTCGTGTTGGTCAGGATCAACTGCTGAGGGCTTAGGGCAACAATTGCTCGAGGCCTTAGGATGAGACTCAATAATTTTGCTTACTTTTCCAAGCTGCAATATTTTTTTTCTTATTGATCGAAAATTACAGTGTTTTTTTTTGTTTGTTTTTCTTTTCAAGGAAGATCAAGAATTACGGCGTTAAATGGCATAATTTTATTTTTCCATGTAAAAAGATATTAATTTTTCTCTCTGCTGGTAAATTTCAATAAATAACATTTAGTGCCGAAAACTGTTGGTTAAAAAATGACCAATGACTTTCTTCCAAGGAACTTATTGGCTAATAACCAACACGCTTAAGAAGTAACCACTTTTTCATAGTTTGTAAATTAGCAATTTTTATATTAATTAAATATCTTTTATTAGCATAACTTAGCAACGCTTTGAATTTACTTATATGAAAATTATCAACCTAAATGAAAATGATTTACCAAATTTTATTAGATTAATTGCCAACTAGTTTTTCTATTACTAACGCCCATTTAAATTATTTACCAACATTTAATCATGCTCTAAAATTTATCAACTTTTCAATTGAGTGGCCACTTTTATTTGTTTTGGTTAGCAACCCATTATATTTACTAAATGCTAGTCCGATAACCCAATTATGTGTTGAAAACTAAAAACTATGCACATATTGAGATTAAGCTTCTTTGATAATCTAAAACAGAATTGAATTAAACTATTCAACTAGATCAAAAATCCACTTAATCTATTAAATAAGGGAGTGATCTTTTAATTCTACTAATAGAAAAATAATGGATGATAATTAGAATCTTGCAGATAAAACCTACCAACAATGGTTTTTTTTTATATATTTGGTAAGAGGTTAATATAATTTAGCTGTCAATTCTTTATCATCATCAAACAATTTTTTAATTTTACTTTTAGCGCTTAAGATTGTTGATACTTAAAATTCAGTATTTAAATTTTCAGTTGTACGAAATAGGCGAACTCTTTTTAGATTTTTCCAACCTAATTAACTAGACTCACCAACTTTTCTCTCATTAAGGCTCTGTTTGTTTTATGGAAAATGTTGCGTTTCTGGAAAATGGGACAATTTTTTGGTATTCGATTGAAATCTGAAAAGTCTCTAAAAATATTTTCTGTTGTTTGGTATGGGAAAATCTTCCTCCTTGCACTGCTCTTAATAATTTTTTATTTTAATTTTTTGAAAATATTTTTAATATTATTTTTTATTTTATTTTATTTTTTCTTTTTCTTCTTTTTTCCTTCTTCTTCTTCTTCTCCGGCCGGTTGTCAGTGAGGTTCGAGCTCGCCAAATTCCAACAAGGTCGAGCCTCGCCGACCTATGGCAAGGCTCCATCTCACCTAATTCAGCGAGGTCGAGCTCGAGCCTTGCCAAATCCTACGAGCTGGGCGAGGCTCAAGCCTCGCCCAACATCGCCAAAGGTCGGCGAGGCTTTGGTGACCTCAAACAAGGCTTGAGCCTCGCCCAGCTCGCCCAAGGTAGGTCGAGGGAGCTCGGGTGAGCTCAGGCCTTGCCGGATCAAACAAAGCAGAGCCTCGCCATAGACTGGCAAGGCTCGAGCTCGCCTGTTGCTGGTCACCAGCCGCTATCGTGGCTAGCGACTAGTCGGAGGAGAAGATAGAAAAGAGAAAAAAATAAGAAAAATAAAAAGATAATTAAAAATAATTAGAATTAAAAAAATACAAAAATAAAAATAATTATTATAAATGATGAAAGATGGATGGGGGAAAATGTTTTCCTCTTTTCAAAAAGAGGAAAACATTTCCTTCACTTTTGAAGGTGCTTTGTCTATTGAGGAAAAATGTTTTCCATAGCCAATTTATTTTCCGTGAAACAAACGCAGAAAACTCGGAAAATGCTTTCTTGGACTTGTTTTCCGTGAAACGAACGGAGCATAAATTACTACATACTCTTAAGTTACCAAATCTCATACGGGTTACTTACAGATATTTATTTACTTTTTTTTTCTAATTCACAAACTTTTCTTATCGTTTACAAACTTTTTATTTGCATTTCTTAATGTCTTAAATTTGCCAACTTTTTAAAAAAATTACCAACTCTAAATTAGAGGGGAAGATTGCACAATTAGTCGTAAACTTATTGTGTGGAATTCAATAGTCTTAAACCATCTAATTGAATCGATTTAGCCCTAAATCTTTTAGAGCAAGTGTATTGATGTCCTCTAGGCCAAATCTTGCCCGACTTTTTTGACGTGGCATTTCAGTCATTTCCAATTGTCTTGCTTGCAACGGCAACGGCATGGCATGGATTGACATTCAACAAAACTAGTTGTTTTTGCTTGGATAAAATGTATCATTCTCGATCTTGTAACTAAAGCCTGAAATCAACCTCAAATCTCCAAATTCTCACCAATCAATCTCTCTTATTCATGCCCTAATTCCTCTTACAAACCCCAATCCAATTTTGGCGGCTAAAGTTGAAGCAAAGATGAAGATGACCTTGAGATTCTGCAGCAAAAACGATAATGAGTGGTCGTGTTAGGTTTACAGTCCACCATATTCAATTTTTGACAAAACACGAGGAATAAGACAAAGAATCAGTCAAAATTATAACTTTGATGGTAGCCCCCTCCAATAATGTGTTGTCTTTTTATAATCTATTTCATTGTTTATGTTGGTCTCTTCGCATGTGATGCGTTGATAAATCACTCAAATAAAGATTGGTTAATTTACATAGAACTCGGTAAATTTAAAAAATTGGTAAGAAAGACAAATAGAAATTAGTTATAATTTATAAAATTGTTGATAATGTTGTCAATAAATTACTCGGAAGTCAACTTTTTTAGCACTTGCAAGCTCTTTCAGAAATTCATCAGCACCGAAAAAAATCCTTTTTTTTAAACTAAACAATAGAATTGTCCTGGTAAACAAGAAAGAAGGAAAAAGGAGAGGGTGCTATTGCTTCCAAAGCTAGTTTCCTCACCGGTACCAAGTAGAACAATGGCTAAAACACTAGAAGAAAGTCAACTCAAATTGCACATCTAGAGGCAGCCCTTTCTTCCCTCTAAAGCAATCAATTTAACATCATAAAGAAACAAGTTCATCACTGGAAAAGGTTTAAGTTAAAATTCTTGTCACACCACTCCACACTCCAATGCCCTTCACGATCAATCTCTGACCTCCGAGATGCAGATCTCATCTCTCTTCTCCATCTTCATCTTCTTCTCCTCCTCGTTCACCTACGCTTCAATAATTCACGGTAAGTCTCACTACATTCCAAGTCGAACGCATACAAACAAGCTCAAAGCTTGTAGGATTTCCTACACGACTGGTTGCTTTTCTTTTTTATATATCTTTATCTCTCCAGATTTCGCGCCAACTCCAGAGCCTTCTTCCTCTGCCGTGGCATTTCTGCCACCGGAGCGGGAGCCGTTTCCGGATGATGGCTTCGGATTTGCATCCATGGATTACTCCCCGCCGGCACCACCGCGGTCATCCAAGCATTAGTCACCTGTGCTGGCTCCTACGTTAGCACCAGCGGATGAGGACTCTGGTAGGTCCATCTCCAGCCGCGGTGGCGGGAACAAGTGGAAGTGTGGATGAGGACTCTGGTGAGAGCAGCTCTCAGCCGCCGCCAGTGGAGCCGGAGGAGACAGTGAGATGGTGCACGGTGAGGGGGGAAATGGAGGATTGCCGCTTACTTTTGAATCTGTTGAGCCAATCTAGTAATTACTCGTGGACATGATAAGTTCAAGAGTAGAACAATACTCAGCTTCATGAGTTTTTAATTAAGTAAATGATGAAAGACCTTCATAAGTTTCTGCTACATTTTCCCTCTCTTACTAGTGTCATCAGAGACAGCACCAACGAGTGCCTTGACTCCATCAGAAAAGGCGAAGCAGACATCATAAACTTAGAAGCAGGCACAGCATTCACCGCATTCCTCAACTATTCAATGAAAGCCATATCAAATGAAGTCTACTGCAACCGCGCCGAGTCCTACGACGCCGTCGCTGTCGTCCACCGAAAGTCCTGCGAGGCCAAACGAGACCTTCACCTAATGGACTACAAGGGCCACAGGTCTTGCCACGGAGGATACTCCTCCGCCTCCGGGTGGACCTACCCCATTGATCACATCAAGAAGTTGGTCGGTTCCGACAAAATGGACGATGTTGACATTGTGGCAAATTTCTTCTCCAAGGTCTGCGCTCCATCCGATTCTGACCTTGGAGGACAAGGGATTTGCAGCGGATGTCGTGACAAGAATGAGAACGTAACTAACTGCCGCCAGGACAGCTTGTACTATGGCGACACGGGCGCATTTCGGTGCCTCATGGAAGGTTTGGGTGATGTTGCATTTGTGAGAGGAGACACTGCTCTGCTTTACTCCATGGAAGGGCCTTATAATCAGTCATGGTCTAAAAGATCAGTAAGAGACTTCATGTATGTATTTTGACTATTGGACATAGTTTGAGCTAAGTTAACATTACTTAAAATTCCTAGTTGACTGTTTAAGATTTGAGCAGATCATCGATATAATCTGTTGTTTCCATGTAATGCAGGTACTTGTGTCCACAGGGAGGCTGCAGAGAAATAAATGGCTACCCCGGCGACTGCTCGTAAGTCCTAATCTTGTTAACTTGCCCATAGCATAGGCTGAGATTGGACAGTCCATGGTTTAACCTATATGAATCTTCCTAAGCTCGCCCGTCAAACTGAAACATAAGTCTAGGCCAGAAAAAAAAAATGAAAGTGAACGACGAGTCATTGTAGAGGCCCTTGCCTGTGATCAGGCCATGATCAGTTTTACTATGTCTTTTGATCATTAAACATAGATAGGCATTAGCATTAGAAAGTTCAATTGAGATCGAAGAGCATAAGCTTATTGCCCTGCATTAATCATTTGAAAAACTATGTAAAGGTGTGCAAGAATAGTAAAACCATGGTCTATGTGAAGCCAAGCAGATGTGAATTTGGTGTTGCGCTTATAGATAAACTGGAGGTGAAGAAGTTGACAATCTTGACAGTCTGGTCTCCGTCTTTTCAGTAGACTAAGTTGCGGTGTTTTCCCCATGCTCATACTGACCAAAAGTCTGCTGGTCATGACAGATTCGGAACGGTTCCAGCAAACGTGATCATGGCGAGTAATTCGATCCAGAACAACAAGAGATTGCACATCCTGGAGAGATTGGCCAACTCATCCTGGATAGAAGCTGCCTACACGGAGAGAATTAGCTCCATCCACACGGTCAGTCCAAGGTACGGACAACTTCATTCGAATTCGGAACCATATCAATTCATCTTGTTGCGATTACGCTATCGCGAACGCAAACTGCTTCCTTTCTGCAGCACTCAGGAGTTCACATGGATCAAGACACTCACAAGGTCATACCTGGGGCAATCAGCTTCCATTTCTCAGAGCATACAACATCTGAAGACCCAGAAAGTTGAGGGCTCTGCCTCCAGTGCAAACTCATTCCCAGGTCAGAGCCTATTCTTATAAATAAAGGAAAAAACAAAACCTTGATTCCACTGAAAAGAGAAGTTTTCAACTGAATCATCTGTCGATGTTTGTAATTGTTTGACAGATCAAAATTCCATGTTGTGGATGCTTCTGTCAGCTACCCTAGTGTGCTGCTTCTACAATGTATGATGGAGAAAACGGGCCTCTTATATTTCCATTTCTAGACTCAGGCATATATTTAGTATTTCAATAATCGTGTTCGTGGTTATGGAATGGAATGTCGTTATTCTGTCCGATGGATCTCTTCAAGTGAAAAAGGAAGCTGTCTTGTCGAGATAGTCTTGATTGACAAGTACAACATAAAAGCGAGAATTGATAAATTGGATTCCCATTATTTCCCAAGATTTTTATGCTCATATTTTGGATATGAAGCATTACAGTACTTCTGGAAAGATTATAATTTAGATTCGCGAAATATCCAGATTCATATCTTGCCATGAAAGAAACTAATGTTCGCTAGCCCATAAAAACCCCAACAATTCCTCCGCAAAAGAATTCCCGAGTCCATATCTTTGCAGAAATTCGAGAGGGAGAGATTGTTGAGTTGCTATTATTCTTCTTTTGATTAACAAATTGGAAGCGAAGATGGTAAAGTGCGTGGCCTTGGCGTTGGCAGTGGTGATGCTCGCCTCGGTGGCGGCCTCCGCGATGCCCGCGACAGTCGCGACCCCGATGCTGCCCGAGATAGGCACGAGCCGCGTCGAGGTTGTCATCGACTGCAGCCAGCCAGATTGCACCAACATGTGCACGGCGGCGTACGGGGACAAGCTCATCCAGGCTATCTGCCAGGTCTTGCCTGTTGGGAAGCTTTGTGTCTGCCAACACAAACCTTGAGACTCGATGCAATACAGAAAGAGACCATAAGTGAATACTTTTGTTTTGGTCCCAATTTACTTTCTTTGCTCCAATGCTGAAATAAATAAAGAATTTCCTTTTTTTTCTTCGGTGATTGTATACTGATTTTGAATTGAGATACTGTTTTTTTATTCCAATGGTTGATATCTTGTGGGAAAATCGCACCTGAATTCTTAATACTTACATATCGGAACGTAGCCGAGCTCTAAATCGAATCCTAAGCATTCGGAAAGTGCAAATCAAATCCTAAATCTCTACCATAAGGTGCATGTATGTATGTCGGGGAATTCAATTTGAGGTTACCAACTAAGCTTTTTTATCGTTGCCCGAGTACTTTCGGGTGTTTTTTCACCAAAAAGACTGAATTGCACTTTTTTAAAAAGTTTAAAATTCGATTATACTAATCGAAAAATTTAAGAATCGATTGCATTTCGAAACTAAGTTGTAACCCCAATAAAAAGAAAAAAGCAGAGAGTGGTGCTTGGCTGCTGCCCACATATCAACAGATTTGGGTCCTTTCTTTTAACGGATTAGAGTTAATGTGTTATTGTAATGTTAAAGTTTAGGCGCTAGTAACAAGGTAAGTCTTTAATTATGAAGTATGAAATAAAAGCAATGGAAAGTGAATATATACATGGGAAAATGACACAAAACAATCCTTGAACGTTGGCCCAATATGCAATTTGGTCACTGAACTTTTAATTTATTTAATATAGTCCCTGAAATTTAACCTAATATTTAATGTGATCCTTGAACTTTTAATTTGTTCAATGTGGTCCATGGACTTTTGACTTCACATCTTCATATAGTTCAGGACTAAATTGAACATGTACCAAAAGTCCAGAGACCACATTAAATATTATGCTAAAATTCAGGGACTACATTGAACAAATTAAAAGTTCATTGACCAAAATACACATTAGGCCAAAGTTAAGGGATTTTTTGTATCATTATCCCTATATACATTATGAAATTTTCAAGTGTGCGTGTGTGTGTATGATACCATCAATATCCTAGGATCTAGGGATTATAAATAGAAAAGAGTATATAATTAATCTGATCGTTTACATTTATTAGAAATGAATCTAGGAAATTGTAATAAAAAGAAAAGGGCAACAAAGACGTATGTAATTTTTAATCGCCGTTCTATGTATTCAAAAAAAAAAGAAAAGGGAAACAAAGACGTATGTAATTTTTAATCGTCATTCTATGTATTCAAAATATTTATTACATTGAGAAAAATTTATAAAGGACTTCGGGTATATTTCTAGAGCAGGCTATAGAAAAGATATATTCTAATATGAAAGTGTAGATTTCTATACAGAAAACTATTAAATAAATTAAATCTAATAAAAGCGCGAGCATTATAAGTAATAAAGAAACCGTAAGCGATATATAAAACGAGAAGAAGAATTGCTAAAACTTCTAAATCAACCATGTAGATGGTACTACTAAGCAAGAATGAAAAGGGTAAAATGGTAAGAAGAAGTAAGGATATATAACAAATACAAAGAATTCCTTTAAAGTAGAGTACAAACCATCTACTACAGGCGGTTCGACCTGCCGTTTGTGGGGTATGTAAATGTAAATGTAAGGGAGAATTTAAAAGAGATAACTGTTATTCAAATAATATGGAAAGATTACAATAATAGTAATGAAAGATTACAATTGAAATGTAAATATTGAAGTGCGAGTGCAGAATATTTAAAAGCTTTGTATTCTCATATCATGAACAAGATCTAGAACATAAGGTATTACGGGGATGTTATAGAAACTCTAGGAGGAGATGGTACTTACTAGTTATGGAAGGAATATAGAAAGGTTATGAGATGGATGATCTCTTATTTCTTCGAAGAAGGTTTGCAAAGATCTGAAGAAACTGGAGAGGTTTGGAATTCTGAGAGAAAGGGTCTGAGAAAAGTTTCGCCTCTTTAAAGAAGTGAGGTCTGATTATATAAGTAAGCTGGGTTCCTGTAAAAATAATTCACGGATAGTACCATAGCAAATAGTAATAAGTGCACAATATTATAATGAATAGTGAACAGATACAATTATGAAAATTTTTTAAAAGAAGAAAACTGACAGACTCCTTTCGGCTTAGAAATTATGAAAAGAGTAGGAGTCTTTCGGCGCCTTTCACCTAAGAGAATCTGAAGAGACCTTCCTCCGGTTCAGGCTCTTCCTCTTCTTCTTCATCCTTCACACTTGCCCAATTATGGGGAATGGGGGCTATTCCTAGGATGCCATAGCAATCTCCTCGTTGGAATTGCCATTGTGATGAGAATGGGAAAAACCAATTTCTTCAAGTTGAGAAAGGGCTTGTTCAAGCATTCTGGCCAGCTATTGATGGTATCAGAGCCAATGGATAGATAAAAGTATTCTTTATAATCTCATTCGCAGTAAAGATGATTTCCTTCGTGGAGATCTTTTCTTGTAATTTCAGGATGTGTTCCAAGCAGTAAAGTCCAGTGAGGTAGTAAGTCCGTTGGTAATCATTGTCGAAATCAATTGAAAAGAAGAAAGTAGTCTTTTGCAATCAACTTATTAAGAAGATCTGAGTCTTCTTCTAGTTCTTTATCACAAATGTCCTCAGATCAAGGACCAATAAATAGGGAAGAGATTAATATAGAAGATTTTAATAAATCTATTGAAAATTGGTTCATTCCAAAAGTCAAACTTGAAAAAATTTATGAACATTCAAGGTCTAAACTCTTTGGAAATAATGACTATGTCATTGTTACTGAAGAAAGAAATGTACTACTTTCTAATTCTTTTGCTTCAATACAACTCTTGAATAAGAATTCTATAAAGAAACATTCCCAGAAATGGAATTACATGCATATAGGTTTGGTACAGATTGGTGCAAAACCCCTTACCAAAGAAGAATTAGATACTTTCTTACTTCTGGTTTTGAGAGATGCAAGACTTTTAAAATATGATGAATTCATTCTTGGAGACGTAGAAACAAGTCTTTACAGTGGACCTATTCGCTTTGATAGTCATCCCGGTCTCACTGTTTCTCTCAAAAATAAAAATATTTTAAAATCCTTAACTCTTCAAATAAAGACTCATAATTATTCTATAGCTAAAAGTTCTATCCCCATAGCCCTTATTTATAGAGTTTATTATAAGGTAATGAATTCTGCTTTTGGTAGCAAAGCTTTTAAATTAAATTCTAATAGAGAAACTCTTCTTTTGCAAACAAATATTTCTAAAGCAAATGTCACCATTCCCAAGACCAATCCTTGGAATCGAATAACACTTCCTGATCAATGGGAATTAGAAAATCGAATTTCCCAGCAAATCATTCAAAATATTGATCCTACCAATATTATTCAACACCGTGAAGGAAGAGTAACTATTCAATTTTCTAGAAGATTTATTGATATTCCTAGGAGATCTTGTGACATCATATCAATTCCTTCTTGGCACTCCACCTCTTCTTGAAGGTCAGTAGATACTATTCCTAATATCCCATTGAATAATATTGAGGAAGCATCAGCAAGTGCTCCCCCTCTTCCAAATATCAGTGGAATTGATAATAGGTCAAGAATTTCTAGGCCAGTTTATCAGCATACCCCTGATTTTCTTGATCAAACTCCTTCTGAAATGGAAGATCCTGAAATCAATGTTTTGGAAACAGTTTTTGAACCTGATAAAATATTTTTAAATCAAGAATTCAATTCTCCTAAGAATAAACAGATTAGAGATTGGTTCTTCGAGAGTTTTTGAAACCATGCACTCAAAATCAAAAAAGAGTATTATGATTACATATACTAACATGAAATCCAAATATTCTTCTTTGATTGGCTTGAAAATGAATTTCTACAAGAAAAACAGATTCTTGTTTTAGATCAGTTTTATAAATGAAGATTAGGCGATGGCCAGATTATCGAGTCTAATCATCCTCCTCTTAGAAAAATAAAATTTGAACATCGAGAAACTGAAATAATAGCTTCTTCTTTCAAAACTGCCTCTGAAATAGATGGCATAGGTATCAAGAAGATTATTGAACAAAACAATTTTTCAAATCAACATCTTCATACTATAGGAAAACAATTAGATCGTATTGAAAACCTTACCCAAAACAACTCTTCATCCTCTTTCATATCAATTCCAAAAAAGAATTTAATACCTCCGCTCTTTAGAAATTTTGAAATTCCAAAAAATCCTAGTCTTGAATTTGCTAAAGCCTTAGAGGATAGGAAGAAACTCCTTAAAGGAAAAGCAGTTTTGATTCCTAAGAATCCTATAATTTTGGATACTCCTTTAATACAAAATCTGAGTGTCAAAGACACTTCAGATCGCATTGAGTCTTCCAATCAGATCAACCTCTTAGATAAATCTGATACTGATTCTGTTCCTGAAATAAATTGCATCACTTGGAAAGATCCTCAGAAGTTATATTATTCCCGTGCGACTCCCCCTGATATCCTCACAGAAAAAACCTTTTTTCAAGTCTAAAACAAATACTCTTATGATACTATCTATGAGTGGAATTGCTGATATATAAATTTTGTTTAATCATTTAGGGTTTTATCATATAAAAAAAATTACGGTTTAATTTTTAACCACTAAACAAAAAATATTTTCATTAAATATTTTCATAGCATATAGGCAATAGGTGCATTTACATTAATAGGGCAAGCTAGAACATATTTTCCTCGTTTATTTTCCAAAAAAAAATAATTTAATTTAAAAAAAAAAAAGAAAGGAAGAAAGCACGTGAAGGGCCTTTCCTCTTTGGCCATTCAACCCATTCACCAAAAGGGGCTCTATCTCCTTCACTTACGAAAAAGAAGGAAAAGCCAAGGAAAAAAGAAAAAAAAATAATAAAAGAAGAAGAAGAAGAAGAAGAAGAAGAAGCTTTTCTTCTAGCTTGGGGGACCGCGTAGTCCATTCACAAAAGGGGAGACGTTCTGCGCATTCAAAAAAGGCACAAAGGGAAAGAGTTCCAAGGGAAAGAGTTCCGGGAGAGAGCGAAAGAGCCAGAGATACCGAGAGCGTTCGAGAGTGAGATCCGAGGTTGAGGGGTCTCCCACCGGTGACTGCCACACTTCAGCCGAAGTCGGCGATGCTCCGACACATCCTATTTCTCACGGTAGGTTTTGATCCCGAATCCTCGTCGGGTTTGTTTTGTTTGATCCAAAGTCGATTTCCCGATGATCTTGGCTCGGGAGCGTGCGAGGTAGGCGGACATACTCCGATCTACCAAGCTTGCCCACATTCACTGCCGCCGAGCCGGGTAGGGAGCGCCACAACGGCCACCCCTTTCCCTTGTTTTCTTTCGTTGTTCCCCTGTTTTTTGGGGCTCACCGGTCGGAGCTCGCGTGGCCGTCCGGTCCGCGCGAGTTCCGACCTGTGAAGCCTCACGCTTGCTGCTGCCCTTTCGTGTGTCGTATGATGTGATTCCGGTCCATTTCAAGCCTCGATCGAATTGAGAATCTCCTGTTATTGCAGCGCATCCCGACTGTTTGATGTTCTGCTTGAGTGAAATCTCCTATTGTTTTTCTCCCTGTGCGTAATGCTTTCTTAAGCCTGATTTTATTTCGTTGCGTTCCGGAAACGCCGAACGGTATCAGCGTACTGCCGGTTGCCACGGCGGCGACGTGGGAAAGGGAGTCCCAAGGTTCACGTGGCGGTCTGGGCGCGACCACAAAAGGAAGTGAACAGCTAGTCCCTTGCCAGGATTTGACTAGTTCGCGGCTATCCAGCCCTTTGTTGGGGCTTGGACAGCCTCAATCGATCATCGGTCACCACGGCAGTGACTTAGGCAAAGGACGCTCGCTGCCCCTCGTCGGGGCAGCAATGTAGACCAAGGCAGAGATCGATACTAGGGCTGGCCATGGGCGAAGGTTGCCCGCTGCTCCTCGCTCGACTCGAGTGCACGAGGAGGCCAAGGGCTCGAGGGGAGCCGGCACTCCGGTGGGCCGACAAGCGCGAGTTAGGTTGACAGTACACGGCCGGCATCGGACGGTAGCAACAGATGCGGTGTCGGGCGTCAGCTACGAAAGGTGAGTCCTTAGGCGCGGCGGGGTGACCGCGAACCGAGTCGGAAGTCCGGGTCGTGGATGCTAGGGTTTTTGGCCTATCCGGGTCGGCGACCGCGAATCGGGTTGGGCGAATCGGGTCACGGACGCTAGGGTTTCAACAATCCGGGTCGGCGGCCGCAAATCGAGTCGGGCGAAGGGTTCGAACCCGAATAGGGTTTTATGTGGGCCGGCTCATTTTGGGTCTTTGGGCTTTAATTTCTTATTGGGCTTTTGGGCTCTTAATTTTTATAAAAAAATTCATTGTCGGATTGAGTTTTTTTTCTTTTTCATTATTTAGCCGGATTGGGCTCAACGAATGAGCCCGGTCTGGTGGTGGACCCGGGTCAGCATGCTCGGGTCAGTCCTAATCCGGGTCGGATGTGGAGATCCGACCCAGGTCCCTTTTTATATTATTTTTAATATTATATTATTATTTATATATTTAAAAAAATTATTTAAAAAAATTCAAAATTTCAAAATTTCAAAATTTCAAAAAATGTTATTTAGGCTTTGGAATTGGCTTTTCTTGCCCTTTTTGCAGGATTAGTGTCATTTTTTATTGCATGTTGCTTGATTCATACACTTTGAATTGTGCGTTTAACTTCACTTCGCATATGATCGATTATGCGTGTTAGGTTTAGATATTAATTATTGCTTCCCTTGGCTTAGTTAGGAATGGAATTTTGAAACTCCCGATTAGTGTAAACACGTTAGGTGGTGAATTGAACAAGATCAGGTATCGAAAAAACACTAATTAGTCAATTAGTGTAATTAAGTCCCCGTACCCATTGAATCTCTGGTTCGTAGAAATAAAGCATTTCTCCCATGCTTTACTTGGGTGTCTAATCGACCCACCAAAAATCAATTAGTGACGACTCCTAGATAAAATTGATTTGCATGTTAACAACTTAAACTTAAGTCGCGAATTGGTATAGGCTTGGGAGAGTCGAGCTAGGTTTAACTTAGTAATCCATTAGCCTAACTCCCTAGGCGGCGAGACTGGTTCGGGGAGGTCGCGATAGCTTGGCGACTTCACTGGGGACTTCTTAGTGGACTTAGGTTGTTTATCTTGTTCAATTATGCCCCTAATGTGAATGTTCCTGCAGTTGGGACTTATAAGATGATGAGTGATTGTTGACCCATTGTTTTTGCAAGTTTAGGATTTGGGAATGAATGTTCATTTTTGCGAACTCTTGAAGTATCATCTGTTTATAAATTGTTGTGCATGCTTTAAATGTTTTAGCACTACAATGTTACACACACCACCGTGCTGCCGGACCTAGGCCGCAATAGGATACTTTAAGATGGTGTTAAAAAAGATACAACCTCGAACGCGAGACTGCGATATAGAGGTTGCCTTTTTTTTCCCCGAAAAATTCTTTCTTGGTGTCGTAAGTGTTTATCCTTGTCCGCGAGATCGTGTGACTATAGGATATCTCTTTCGACTAAGCCGGAGTTAAGAGGACTTGACACCAACGCGAGACTGCGATGGTTAGATCACCATCTTAGCTTCACTTTGTTAAGCCGTCTAGAGTAGGAATCAGCCGCACGTTACATTTGCATGCTTATGTGATTAAAAGTTTGTCATCCAATGTAAGTATGGTTTCTTTCTTTACTTGTTCACTTTTGGTTCAAACTTTCATTTT
The DNA here is from genome assembly GCA_031216285.1 of Syzygium syzygioides. NCBI lineage: Eukaryota > Viridiplantae > Streptophyta > Magnoliopsida > Myrtales > Myrtaceae > Syzygium > Syzygium syzygioides. The sequence goes on along the minus strand of CM062251.1, from coordinate 2,745,175 downwards.
TGAAATTCGTGGAAACCAATCGAATGCCCCAGGTGATCTAAGCTTATAATTGAAAATTTCAGGCAATCACTCTTGACAGTGAGCCTTGAGCATAAATCTCTAATATCTTCGATTTGGCCCTACAAAACAAATGATCTTGTCTAAATTTTCAATGATGGGCTTAAAATCACATTTTGTATAGAAATTCTTCCAGGTCAAGATTGTTTTTTGGGGCATAAAATTGAAATCACATTTTCAATAAAATTCTTTCTTGTTCACATTTCAGAATCAAAATTCAAATCAGTTTTTGTGTATTAATTTTTTAAATAGGAATCACCTTATTTTTGCAAAAATGAAATCGCAAATCAGTCTTTCAAATTTGATATACCGCATTCTGCGATAAAACTTTTGGAATAAAAGGGGCGTTCAATTGATAGCCGCGATTTGATCTTTTAATGATGTCTCCTCTTACAACGAAATGTTGGTGAAATACCAAATGCCCATAATTAGGGACCATGGGGGCATGTATCATCGCCTCGCTTTCGTTGTAAGAGGCGAAACCAGTGAAAGATCACTTTTTCATTCACACACTAACATTGTCTTCCCTTGGCAGGTTATGCGCAACGGTCATTCTTTGGAATCCTCTCACCTGACCACGCCAAGAAGTGTACTTTAAAGCTAGGACAAGAGTTATTTATGGCATTCCTCCATGCAAGATTTTTTTTGTACCATGTCCTTATCTTTATTCTCATCAGGAATCGTGTTTTCTAATTTGGATTTAATCGTGAACCCAATCGATGTGTGTGTAAATCATGCACTATCGTCTTTGAGTAATGAGGTTTTAGTTCATATAATTGGTGCTTGAAAGTACTTGTAATACTTCAAACTGAGTCCCCGGATTAGGCTTTTATGCCTTACTTTCAAAATGTTTCGAAAATAATTATTTAAATTAAAAAAAAGGGGACTTGCTTAAGATTTTATACTTCTTTACTTGGTCACTTTCTCAATTGGGACCGCAAAATGATACTTTGAGATGGTAAGGTTGTAATCGTTCCAATTGGAATTTCTCATGCAACAACTAACTCATCCATCCATTTTTGTCAAATAGGTAAAATGAATGATTCGTTCGACATTCACCTCTTCTAAAGACAAAAGTATAAGCACTCGAAACCCGAGTCAAATGCGACATGGCCTAATCACCGATTGAGTGCGTCATAGGGCAACACATCTTGCTAACAAACCACAACAAGGAGATGCTTAATTGGGAGAATAGACCAAGGGAATGGAATGTCAGAGTCGCCCAACTCAATGAAAAAGGGTGTATTTTGTTCCCAAAGTTCAATCACTTTAGCATAGAAATGACACTTTCTTTCCTTTTATCCAGGTTCGATTTGAATAAAAGTCTCGACATGAACAGGACGAGACAACGTGCATCAAAATTACCTAACTAAAACGCAAAGTACACTTGATCAAGAAAGCAACGTTTCCACTAATGATGAATAGAAAACACCTAATTTAGTGTGGAGCGCAATGAACTCCCCCTCCCGTGTCGAAGAAGCATGGCAGGGTAAAAACATCGGATTCGTCATAAAAGGTGTACCGTTCCTAAATTGAGTCCATTTGAGAACGAATATAACATGTTTTATTTCCTTTCTCGTAGGGCGATAATGGGGCAGGTCATTCAAACGGTAGTAACCCTCACCCATGATGCAAGATAAAACGGAGTCATTCGATTCAGCACAAAAAGGGCGTATCGTTCCTCAATTAGTCCAATTCAATTTTGGAATGAAACTAACATATCTCATCGCTTATAGACAAAGGCACACATTGACCGCGGAGGCAACACCTCCTACCAAGGAAACATGCAATAGATAGGACAAAGCAATCAAGAGACAATTCCATCAAATATCGAAACAGTGTCAAAAAGTCAAGATTAAGAAAGTGAATGAAGGGAGTTGCCAAATATATAAGGAAGTGAATTCAAATGAAAGGAGTTGTCAAACACTTAAGAATGCAAATTCAAATGAAGGGAAGCATTAAAGACCTGAACGACAAATGCAAACGAGGAGTAATGTTGTATCGTTCCCAATTTTCCAATCCCTAAATGGTCTTTAACTAACACATTCTTTCTTATTCTTTAGAGGGTTACCAAGTCGCCACACCGCAGGTAAGTACCCTTCCTCTAAAATTCAAATGAAAATTTTCTTCACGAAAAAAATGGGGGAGTTTCTGAAGTATTTGAGAAAAGAGCACAATAGTAGAATTGTGAAAGCAAACTTTTCACAAAAATTTTAAATATTGTCTTTATTCAAAAATTGCCTTGATGCTTGGCGGATCATTCATTTTGAATCAAAATTCCCTGTGGAGATTAATCAATTCATGGTGATCTCAATGAAGTGAAAGGGAGATGTTAATTATGCCAAGTGAGAAACACTTAAGATGAAGAAAGGCAAACTATTCCCAAACACGTCCTGTAAACACTTTGAGAAGAGAGAAAAAGAGAAACTCGTGTTGTTTAAGGATGAGAAATTTATTTGCAAATAGTATACAGATCGAAATGAAAAGAGGCATTTCCTTCTTATATCCTATACACTACAGGTGATTATAGTTAAGCCCATTTGAGCCTTTAAATGTGAAAAATTCTCAAAATATCCTTGTCAAAAATCACCCCACAATTGAGGCAAATTTTGAGATTTTGGTTAACATCATTTGGTGAAAGATGAGAAAGATTTCTTTGCTCTCACTGGTATCAATCTTTTTGTGGTAACTTCGAGTGAATCCTTGTGGAAGCTCGAAACATTCCAAAATGAAGAAGAGCATTCATTTCTCTACCCAAACACTTATACCCTTTGTTCAGCTAAATTGAGCCTGAATATTCATTTCTAAAGCCCAAGTAGTGATTATTTCCCTATACGGGGACAAAACATGTGATCTATCAAGACAATGGATACTTGTGAGATCATGTGAAAAACATCTTGAAAGTCCTAAAAGCTCAAAAAAAAATCAAAAGAGCAAAAGTCAAATGAAAACTAGGAGACATGAAAAAACAGTATACCTAGTAAAAGCAAGGCCAATGCCCATTAAAAAAAAAGAGAAAAGTAGAATCAAGAGAAGAATTCTTTCGCAAGAAAAAATGTCAAAAGCAAAATGCTTGCATGAAGAAAAAATCATCACAAATGTAAAAGTCATTACAGAAAAGAGCAAAGCTCTTGCATTAAAATAATTAGCCAATGGACTTTTGAGACAAATTGGATTTCAAAAGTCGAGTGCCTTTAAAAAGATTAGATGATATAGTAATGATGCCATGATAATTACCAACTCCTAAATCCCATTTGAGAATTTTTTAGCCTTTTGAGACTTTCACCAAATCAATATTACAATCCTTTTCCAAAGTCTTTTCTGATTGGGATGGTCTAAGCAGAAATTTAGATTCCCAAACAAGTTATCGTTTAAAGAAGTGGGGGCAAAGTTATCTTATCTCATCTTAAGGTTTCTTGACTTGTAAACCTAACGGAGATGCTGATTGACAATTATTTTATTCCTTAGCCAATAATGCTCATCCATTGTTGAAATTGTGACCAAACCTACATTACGGTCCTTTAAAAGACCTCTTAGATTAGTCAATATGTACTTATTGCGAATGATTCTCAAAACCCTCGACAGGGGTTATGTGAGGTATATTGAATGATCAGACTATTTCCTACATTAATGGATGGGATCAAGCAGCCTTCTTGAGAGCATGTGAGAAGCCCTTTTTTGATTATAGAGCTCTTGTTTGGCCTGTTTAACAAGCCCATTTCATGAGTTAAGATCATTTTGACAAAAGACTTTCTCCTAAGGGAATTTGATGATTAATGACACTTCTCAAGCCTGATGGCAATCTTGTTATGTTGAATGATGCAAAATATTTTCCAAACAATCGAAACTAGCTTGAATTGCTCATGCAATCAATGTTTTCTCATTGATGGTACCATTTTCATATGGCCTCTCATGATGTTATCTTGCTTGATACGCATTCACTATCATAGTACTTATTATAACACGTCATGTTAGATATGCAGATGCCTCCTCAAAATTTTCTTAATATTCGACAGATATTATGAGCTCTAACAGCCCGAAACCATTCTTACATGAGAAGTCTTTCCCAAGTGAGATCGTGCTTTCTAAAGATTTGTGCGTTTGTCCTTAAACCACGCAATGCAAAGGTGTATGCATTTGTTGCATAACACTCCAATTTTAAAAGTTTTGGGTCTTTCCTTAAACCCCGATTTCAAAAGGTTCCGGGTCTTTCCTTAAACCCCGATTTCAAAAGGTTTTGGGTCTTTCCTTTCCTAAAATCCTGATTTCACAAGGTTCTGGGTTTTCCTTAAACCTCGATTTCAAAAGGTTCTGGATCTTTCCTAAAATCTCAATTTCAAAAGGCTCCGGGTCTTTCCTTAAACCCCGATTTCAAAAGGTTCCAAGTCTTTCCTGGAATGCTGATTCTAAAAGGTTCCGGGGCTTCCCTTAAACCCCGATTTTAAAAGATTCTGGGTCTTTCTTAAAACCTTGATTTTATAAGGTTCTAGGTCTTCCTTAAACCCCGATTTCAAAAGGTTCCGGGTCTTCCCTTAAACCCCTATTTCAAAAGGTTACAGGTCTTTTCCTGAAACCCTGATTTCAAAAGGTTTCGGGTCTTCCCTTAAACCCCGATTTCAAAAGGTTTTGGGTTTTTTCCGAAACCCTAATTTCAAAAGGTTCACAGGTCTATCTTTAAACCATATTTTTTACAACATAAAGTCCTGAGTGAAAAACCTCAAGCATATAAAGTCCAAAATGAAAACCTTAGGCATTAAAATCCTGAGTGAAAAACATTAGGTATTTCAAAATCTTGAGTGCAATTTTCCATTCATAGGGTTTTAATCCCTAAGCGTACTTTCAAGATTTTAGTACGTAGTTGTTTCTTCGAGCTGTTGTTCCTATTGCCGTTCATAGGGTTCTAGTCCCTAGGTAGGATCATAGCTGTTCATAGGGTTTTAGTCCCTAAACAGAATCTTAGACGTTGATAGGATTTTAGTCCCTAAGTGTTCCTTCAAGGCGTTGTTCCTATTACCGTTCATAGGGTTTTAACCCCTAGGCGGGATCTTAGCTGCTCTTAGAGTTTTAATCCCTAGGTAGAATTTCCGACATTTACAGGGTTTTAGTCCCTAAATGTCAATATAGAGTCTTTTTCTTTACACAGTGAGCTTTCACAGCTCGAAGCACCCCTTCGACCTAGCAAGTTTTCACAACCTAAAGTCTTTTTTTTTTGCATGGTGAGCTTTTACAGCCCGGAGTACCCCTTCGACCTGGCGAGTTTTCGCAACCCAGAGTCCTTTTTTTTGCACGGTGAGCTTTTGCAACCCGAAGCACCCCTTCCGCCTGGCGAGCTTTTGCAACCCAAAGTCTTTTTCTTTACACGGTGAGCTTTTGCAGCCCCGAACACCCCTTTTATTTAGGCAAGCTTTTGCAGCCCAGAGTCTTTTTCTTTGCACGGTGAGCTTCTACAACCCATAGCATCCCTTCAACCTGGCGAGCTTTCGCAGCCCAAAGTCTTTGTCTTTGAACAGTGAGCTTCTGCATCCCAAAGCACCCCTTCGACCTAATGAGCTTTTGCAGCCCAGAGTCTTTTTATTTGAACGGTGAGCTTCTACAACCCAGAGCACCCCTTCGACCTGGCAAGCTTTTGCAATCCAGAGTCTTTTTCTTTGCATGGTAAGCTTCTGCAGCCTTGAGCACGTTATCGACCTGGCGAGCTTTCGTAGCCTAGAGTTTATTTCTTTATATGGTGGGACTTTATTTAGCCAAAAGCTCATTCTTACACGGTATGGCAGGTATAAAAAAAATCCAAGTTAAATTATATCGCATGCATTTTTTTCATGCCCTCCATAAACAAAATTTAAGTGTCTCTTGTCTTTAAAAGGAATCTCTTTGAGCTCCCCTTCAAAGAGGGGCAGCTATTGACACCTAAATTTTGCTCAATCATTTAGGGTTTCATCGCATAAACAAAATTAGGGTTTAATTTTTAATCACTAAACAAAAAATATTTTCATTAAATATTTTCATGGCATATAAGCATTAGATGCATTTACATTAATAGGGCAAGCTAAAACATATTTTCCTCATTTATTTTCTAAAAAAAATTAATTTAATTTAAAAAAAAAAAAAGAGAGAAAGAAAGCATGTGAAGGGCCTTTCCTCTTTGATCGTTCAACCCATATACCAAAAGGGGCTCTGCCTCCTTCACTTATGAAAAAGAAGGAAAAGCCAAGGAGAAAAGAAAGAACAATCATAAAAGAAGAAGAAGAAAAAGCTTTTCTTCTGGCTTGGGGGACCGCACAGTCCATTCACAAAAGGGGGGACGTTCTACGCACTCAAAAGGGGCACAGAGGGAGAAAGTTCCGAGGGAGAGAGTTCCGGGAGAGAGAGCGAAAGAGCTAGAGATACCGAAAGCGTTCGAGAGTGAGATCCGAGGTTGAGGGGTCTCCCACCGGTGACCGCCATGCTTCAGCCGGAGCCAGCGACTCTCCGACACATCTTGTTTATCATGGTAGGTCTTGACCCTGAATCCTCGTCGGGTTCGTTTCGTTTGATTTGGGATTGATTTCTCGAGGATCTCGGCTCGGAAGCGTGTGAGGGAGCCAGACATACTGCGATCTACCAAGCTTGCCCACATTTGCCGCTGCCGAGCCGGGTAGGGAGCGCCGCAACGGCCACCCCCTTCCCCTTTTTTTGTCATTGTTCCCTTGTTTTTTGGGGCTCACTGGCTGGAGCTCGCGTGGCCGTCCAGTCCGCGTGAGTTCTGACCTGTGAAGCCTCACACTTGCTGCTGCCCTTTCGTGTGTCGTATGATGTGATTCCGATTCATTTCAAACCCCGATCGAACTGAGAATCTCATGTTTTTGTGGCGCATCCCAACTGTTTGATGTTATGCTTGAGTGAAATCTCCTGTTGTTTTTCTCCCTGTGCATGATGCTTTCCTGAACCTGGTTTTGTTTCATTGCATTTCGAAAATGCCGAACGGTATCAGCGTACTGCCGGACGCCACGACGGTGACGTGAGCAAAGGAGTCCCGAGATTTGCGCGACGATTTGGGCACAGCTACAAAAGAAAGGGAACAGCCAGTCCCTTGCCGGGATCTAACTGGTTCGCTATTGTCTAGCCCTTCGTCGGGGCTTGGACAGCCTTAGTCGATCGCCAGTCACCACGGTGATGACTCGAGCGAAGGATGCTCGCCATCCCTCGTCGGGGTGGCGATGCGGACCAACGCAAAGACCGGCGCTAGGGCTGGCCGCAGGCGAAGGATGCCTGCTGCTCCTCACTCGGGTTGAGCGCACGCAAAGGCCAAGGGCTCAAAGGGAGTCGGCACTCTGGTGGGCCGACAAATGCGAGTCAGGTCGGCGGTCCACGGTCGGCGTCGAATGGTGGCAACAAATGCGATGCCTGACGTTGGCCGCGAAAGGCGAGTCCCTAGGCGCGGCGAGGTGGCTACGAACCGGGTCGAAAGTCCGGGTCGCGGATGCTAGGGTTTTTGGTCGATTCGGGTCGGCAGCCGTGTAGCATCCCAGGCACGCCCCTTCCTATATGTCATTCTAACCTCACGCAATTATAAGAATTCGCACGCGGCAACGTTTTTTTTTAAAGCATTTAAAACTTGAATTTATAACTAATAAAAATATAAAAATATCACTGGTACTAAATTTCAACATTCCTTTATTTATAAACATGGATGATACAAGGGTGAGTTCATACTAGGGAGGCTCTTTACAGTGCTACTCCCATCACTATACTATCAACATAAGACTCGCCATTTCATTTATCAAAAACATATCATCTATCACATTACCTTATACCAAAAAGTATAGGCCACATGTCCTAAAAATGATCCTCCCCGTCCTCCAACTGCAGCTCACTCCACCTCACTAGAAGCATCGTCATCCTCGTCGTCGGACACGTACGGTAGAGGTCCTATCAATTGTCCACCAACACAAGCATACACCGCCAAAAAACCTAACAATATAGATCTGACAAGGGGGCCCAACATCTACAGTCAATACTGAGATACATCGCACGAACACTATCCCGGGGACATCAGGAATCTTGAACTCTGACAAGTGTCCGGAAAAGTCAATTGAGGCACCATAGCTAACTGAGGAGGAGGCGGGTAGGATAGGCATAGTTAACAATCTGTAAAAGTTATCAACAACAACAGTGAGCTAGGCTCAACAAGTAAAATGTCTGTCAACCTATACCAAACAAGAATAGAATGCATATCAACAGGCATAAGTATAACAATCTTCTAGCTGGATTTACTAATCACAATAAACACATTTTGTTGTGCCTATATTAGTAACCACCTCAAGTGAGATACTTTACTCCACAATTATAATTAATAGCACGATTCAATACACACACACACAATTTCACTTTTGCTTAGGTATCATTATCTCACTCCAAGTCACATGCCCGGCACGCTCACCGGACACGCAACGAGGAAAACTCCCGTCTAGCGGGATTCGGTGCACGCTTGATCCGCCGCAATATACGCCGAAATTTTCAACGGCCCACACAGGCTTCATGATTCACTAACCACGGCATCCCGATCAAACTCCCGGGGCATCTAAGGCATTCTCATTCTAGGCATCGTAGTCCACAAACCACGGCATCCCGCATTCCCTACGGCTCCTCGAGGCATCGTCGGTTCACTAACCAACAGCATTTAATAACCCAGCAAGCCCACACAAACTAATCATTTCGTGCAGTACACACTTCGTCAACAACAATCATCCTTTTTCAATATCACATAATTCACAGTTACCACTATAGTAGGACATATTGTAAGTCGCATTCGCAGTCTTGTTCACTAGAGCACCGCTTTGACTAATCGTCAACAACACATCCCACGACATGTGGCTAACCACATCAAGGCCTAGCATGGCTCATTGGAAAGATCAGAGTTTATACATTTCATCTCCAAAAGACATCAAATTGAGATTCCGATAATTTTATGTGGAAAATAGTAAGTTTTTATAAATTGGTAAAACTGAGCAGTCTTGCATCAGTTTTAAAATCAAACTTAAATAAATAGTGAATGAACTTTAAAAATTCTAAATTTTGGATATGTCACCGAAGACTCCTTGATAAACATTTTTCACAAGGATTCAAAGTCTAATTATTCCTTTAAATGCCTCGTTCGGGAGCTTAAAGTCATACTAAAAACTATTCATCGGGATAGAATCCTTACTTCTCAAAATGAGTTCATTTCAGTATCCAAATCCTCTCCAAAAATTATGAAATTTAAATATGTTGTAGGGAAAGACATCCTGAAAAAATTTTGTGAAGAAAGTTTGTTTAGAATCATTCTAGAAAAGTTTATAAAAATTCAAGAAGGTGGAAAGGTCACTAAAACAGAGCACCAAAACAGTCAAGCACGGGTTAGAAATTTGGCATTCGTACTACCCAAAGCAACTCCAAAAATTCTGAAAGTAAAATATGTTATACTTCCAGATGTTTTGAACAACTTTCATGAAGGAAGTCTTGCAAAATTAACCACATAAATCTCTACAAAATTGGAAAGCAATAAAGGTCCAGTAGAAACCGAATCTGGAAATCACAATTCAAGTTCAAGAATAACCCATGACCTGATCTACACGAATTTCGTGCTCAAAAACACCCAAACCAGCAGCTAATTTCCATCACCACCATCCATATCCATCAATATCCTAAAACCACGCCAACATGCAACCCATTCCAATCTATTATAGGGAGGCAAAATTTCACTTGCCTTAATGATGGCTTGTGATAAACGGTTTCGAGGATGATAGTAGCATTATCGACCCTTTACAGCTCTCCGGTCGCTGTTCTTGGTTCACACTTTGCAAGATTCGTCGGCACGAGGGACTTTCTGATCTGTCTCACGGCAGCTTGATCGATCAGGCGGAGTCGATGAGCGACTCTAGTTTGTCCAGATGAACCAAATGGCAAAGAAAAAAATGGAGAGGGTTTGGCTATATTAGATGATCGAACAGTAGAGCAGACGTAGAGAGGAAGAAGAAGTTGGCTAAGGCAAGAAAAATCAGAGGCTTGGAGAAGACTCCAGATTTTTTCTCTCTTTTCCCCTTTTTGTTTGCTGCAACACGGTTGAGGCGCCATATGTCCCCTTGGCGGCTTAAAGAAGAAGTTGAAGTTGTTGACCAAAGAAAGAAATTGACAGTTGGCGGTGGTGATGACTAAGGCTTGGCATGCAACGGAAAGAAGAGAGGTGGCCGCAGGTGTGATGTTGGTGGAATTAGTGGCGTGGCAGAAGGATGGAAGGGAAAGTGGAAGACAGTGGAAATATAATGGTGGGGTCAAATGATGGAAAGAAGGTATTAGCATCATGAATTCAGCACAAACGGGATTGACGTGCATGAATTTTTACATGGTGGAACATGTGACTAAATTTATAATGTGAACAAGGGACATTGCAAAGTTAGAATGGTTAGTTTGTAAGACGACGAAAAAGGGCACAGTGATAGGTGATCATAGAATGGTCTTGTGGTGGTTGACAAGGTGATGGTACGGTGGTTTCATAATAACGTCCGCGTCTTCCAAAATTGACACTTTCGTAGCTCGTCGTCGATTATTTAAGTTCCCACGTAACATTTCGTTACGTAAGTTCATTAAACTAGCGAATGGGATTTTGGGATGTCACAAGCCGCGAATCGGGTCGGGCGAGTCAGGTCACGGACACTAGGGTTTTGGCAATTTGGGTCGGGCAAAGGGCTCGAATCCGAATAGGATTTTATGTGGGCCAGCTCATTTTGGGGCTTTGGGCTTTAATTTCTTATTGGGCTTTTGGGCTCTTAATTTTTATAAAAAAATTCATTATTGGACTTGGCCTTTTTCTTTTTCATTATTTGGCCGGATTGGGCTCAACGAATGAGCCCGATCCAATGGTGGACTCGGGCCAGCGTGCTCAGGTCAGTCCCAATCCGAGTCGGATAGGGAGATCTGACCTAGGTCCCTTTTTATATTTATTTTTAATATTATATTATTATTTATATATTTAAAAATTATTAAAAAATTATTGAAAAATTTTAAAAAAATTCAAAAATTTAAAAAATGTTATTTGGGCTTTGGAATTGGCTTTTCTTGCCCTTTTGCATGATTAGTGTTATTTTTTATTGCATGTTGCTTGATTCATATACTTTGAATTGTGCGTTTAACTTAACTTCGCATGTGGTCGATTATGCATGTTAGGTTTAGATATTAATTGTTGCTTCCCTTAGCTTAGTTAGGAATGGAATTTTGAGACTCTCGATTAGTATGAACACGTTAGGTCGTAAATTGAACAAAATTAGGTATCGAAAAGATACTAATTAGTCAATTAGTATAATCAAATCCCCGTATTCATTGAATCTCTGGTTCGTAGAAGTAAAGCATTTCTCCCATACTTTACTTGGGTGTCTAATCAACCCACCAAAAATCAATTAGCGGTGACTCTAAGATAAAATTAATTTGCATGTTAACAACTTAAACTTAAGTCGCAAATTGATATGAGCTTGGGAGAGCTCGAGCTAGATTTAACTTAGTAATCCATTAGTCTAACCCCTTAGGCGGCAGGGCCGGTTTGAGGAGGTCGCGACAGGAATATAGATGGTGTTTCTGAACAAAATCTTATAAATATTTTAACTCAGATGGTTATGTTTGCAAACACTTAAAAGACGATTCCAGATACTTCTGATCATTCTGTTGCATATCTTTTAATAGCCGGATTTACAGGCCAGCTTAAAGGATGGTGGGATAACTACCTAAATGAAGATTAAAGGTTTCAAATTTTAAACGCTTATAAACTCGACCCTTTTGGTCAAAATATTATTGACGAAGATGATCAGCCCATCCAAGATGTTGTTAATACTTTGATATTTTCTATATCCCAACATTTTCTAGGAGATTCTTCTCATATTCTTGATAAAAACCAAGATATTTTATCCAATATGAAATGTAGATCTTGAGGAGAATTCTGAGAATATAAAGAAATATTTCTTCAAAGAGTCTTCCAAAGGACAGATTGCAACCAATCTTTTTTAAAAGAAAAATTCCTTGTAGGTTTACCAAAACTCATAGGAGAACAAGTTCGTAGTAAGATAAGAGAAGAATATGGAGATCAAATTCCATATGACCATCTTTCTTATGGAGAACTAACCTCTTATGTTTACAAAATAGGAACAGAATTGTGCACTAATATTCGTCTCCAAAAACAAATCAAGAAAGAACAAAAACTTTCTAAAAAAGGACTAGGAGATTTTTGTGCCCAATATGATCCATCTTTTGAGTCTTTAGAAAAATCCAAATGTTCAGGAAAATGTCTTTCTAAGCAAAAAGATCAAAAGAAATTTTACCAGAAACCTTATAAGAAGAAATTTGATAAAAAGTTTTCTAAAAGGAAAGAAAATGATAGTTTTGATAAAACCAAAAAACCCAAAAGGAATTTTAAAAACATTACTTGCTATAACTATGGTAAGAAAGGCCATACTTCTTGATTTGGCAAAATCAGCAAGAAGGTTAATGAGTTAGATTTAGATGAAGAAACTATCAACCAGCTCAACTAATTAATAGTTGAATTTGACTGTAGTTCTTCTGATGAATCTAGTTTTGAAAAAGGATTACAAATTTATGATTTAGAAACCTCTTCATCTTCAACTTCAAAAAGTGAAGAAGAAGATGCCACCAATTTTAAAATAAATGTTTTGACAAAAGAAGAAGAAATTTTTTTTGCAAACAATTGATCAAATTACTGATCCTTAAACAAAAATAAAATATTTGAATAATTTCCAAAATCCCAAGCCAGTTTCTAAACCAGTCATTCAATCTGGTAATCCTTATAATATTTCTACCATTCTTAGCAAAGCCAAGAAAACAAGTTTTAGACCCATTTCTATAAGTCATCTTACTCATGAGATCAATAAACAAAAGAAAGAAATACAAGATCTCAAAGCTGCTCAGATAATTATGCAAAAAGACATTTTAGATATTAAAATGAAAAATTTAAAAGGGAAACAAAGAGAAGAAGATTTCGAAGAAAATGATGTTCCTCAACTTCCTTCTTCCTCTAATACAAACTTCCTTTTAATGCTTTCAGAAATAATCACCAGGAAATGGATTATTAATATTTTTATAAGAATCCAAAATGAATTTGTTTTAGAAACAACAGCCCTTTTTTATACTGGTGCCGACCTTAATTGCATAAGAGAATATCTTCTACCAACCAAATACTTTGAAAAAACTTCCCAGTCACTCAAATCGGCATCTGGGAATAAGTTGAATATAAATTATAAAATTCCTGAAGCCGAAATTGTGAAAAACCAAATTTCTTATAAAAATCCCTTTTCTTCTTGTCAAAAATATCAAACAAAATGTTATTTTGGGATCACATTTTATCAATTTACTCCAGCCTTTTAAAGTTTCTGAAAAAGGTATCGAAACAGAAACCTTGGGCAAAAGGATATGTTTTGATTTCATCTCAAAACTCCAAACCAGAAATTTGAATACTCTTCAAGAACATTCCATTTCTGATATTAATTGTATAATCCAACACAAAGAAACTCATCTTTAGTTTCTTAAAGAAGATCTTGAATACAAAAAGATTGGCAAAAATCATTCTGAAGCAAGTCTTCAGAATAAGATTTCTGATCTTGAAAATCAAATCAAAGATTCCATATGTTCTAATATTCCCAATGCTTTATGGTCTTGTAAGTGTCACATAGTTAATCTACCTTATGAACCAGAATTTTCGGAAAAAAACATTCCTACTAAAGCAAGCTTATTAGGAAAAGCCAATCACCTTGGAGTTGCTTTGCTTTCTATGTCAACAAAATTGCTGAACTAGAAAGAGGAGTTCCAAGATTGGTAATAAATTATAAACCTTTAAATATTGCTTTAAAATGGATAAGATATCCGATTCCTAATAAGAAAGATTCATTGAATAGACTTCATAGTGCTAAGATCTTTTCAAAATTCGATATGAAATCAGGCTTCTTGTAAATTCAAATGAGCGAGAAGGATAAATACAAAACAGCTTTTACTGTTCCTTTTTGCCAATATGAATGGAATATCATACCTTTCGGATTGAAAAATTCTCCTTCTGAGTTCCAAAGGATAATGAATGATATTTTCAATCATTGTTCTGATTACATTATTGTTTATATAGATGATATTTTAATATTTTCTACTTGTTTACACCTTGCTGATCCCTCTGCTTTTAAAATTATTGAAACTGATGCTTCTGATATTGGTTATGGAGGAATTCTTAAGCAATCCAAAGACAATAAAGAACAAATTGTTCAATTTGTCTCCAAACATTGGAATGATTATCAGAAGCATTACTCTACCATTAAAAAAGAAATTCTTGCTATTATACTTTCTATTTCTAAGTTTCAAGAAGATCTTTTGAATCAAAAATTTTTGTTAAGAATTGATTGCAAATCTACAAAAGATAGTTTGCAAAAAGATGTTCAAAAAATTACATCTGAACAGATTTTTGCTAAATAGCAAGCAATTTTATCTTTTTTTGATTTTGATATAGAATTCATAAATGGTTCTTCAAATTCTCTCCCAGATTTTCTCACAAAGGAATTTTTACAGGGAAAATGCCTCTCAACAAACCCACGAGGAGAGATAAAGGAAAACAAATTGCAGAACCTTCTTTTGAAAAGAAATCCTAGGAGTTGACCAATATCAGGACCTGGCTCCAGGCTATCTAGCCACCATTGAATATTACTACCATCTCCAATCAAGCCAAAAAGCAACCCATTCCTCTTACAGAAAATCCTTCTGATTTTAATAAACTCTCACAATATAACATAACCCAGTTATCTCAAGAAGAAGCTTTACAGCTTCTCTAATAGGCTTTCAATAATCAGCCCCAGCCTTCCATGACGATAGTAAGTCTTGATCCTTCTCCCATAGCCACTCAAAAGGAGAAAGGAAAAACGATTTCTAGTAAGGTGGTCGTACAATCTACCTAGAGAACACCTCCAAAATCAAAATTCTTCCATAAAACAATATTTCAAAATATTTGGAATGTTGAAAATAGCTTTTATAACGAAGATCCATATCTTTTTGCCAAAAATATGTTTTCTAGAAAAGTTCTTTTACAACAACGAAAGCACTTTTTCACCCTTTCATATACTAGGGGATTTTACTTGGAAGAAACAAAATCCGTTACTTTCAGACATTTCTCTGATAAATGCCACATCAACTATTCCACAGCCAGACCACCTGCCTGGGTAGTGCTGCTGGGACGCACACTCTTCCTCTCATAAAAGGTTGAGTGTTCGAATTTCGGGCGCCGCAAGGTGACTTAACCAGTGGCACGTGTGGTGGCTAGCACGTGTCGCCCCCAGGGTTTACTCCCCGGCTGTCGGCCGTGCGGGGGTTCCCTGGGTTACAAAAAAAAAACTATTCCACAGCCAGAATTTACAAGGTCATCCACCCTTCTCAATGGAAACCTAATCCGTTATCCTTGAGAAATTTTGATATCAAAATGGCTGATGCCCTTCCATACAAATCGACCTTTTCATATTTTGACTACCAACAAGCTTGGTGGAATACTTTCTGGAGACAGAATGCTAATAATTCTCATACTTAGTTATTCTTCTTCGAAAACTTCGATATCAAACTTGTTCCATATTGGTTTATTAGATGGTGGGAACATTTGGGATCAACTGATGAGATTATCCACCCAAAGATCCAACCTAGCTATGAACTTTTCCTTGAAAAATTTACTCTACTTTCATATGAGAAAAACTTTCCCAAACCGATGCTCTTTTTCTATTATTTTAGAGTATCTTAGGTCCTTGGATGGCATTTTGATTACGGAAAAGCCATTGAAACTGGCATCCCCATTCTCATTAGACGATTCATAGTCAAGTGATGGGATGGCTTTAAATTCTTTGATAGGGTTACCAAAAAAGTCGTCTCAGAATGGCTAATTTCTAGAGACTCTACCAGTTCTAATAATATCACCTCTAGGATCTGGGGATTATAAATAGAAAAAAGTATAAAATTAATCTGACCGTTTACATTTATTAGAAATGAATCTGGGAAATTGTAATAAAAAGAAAAGGGCAACAAAGATGTATGTAATTTTTAATCGTCGTTCTATGTATTCAAAATATTTATTATATTGAGAAAATTTATAAAGAACTTCGGGTATATTTCTAGAACAGACTACACAAAAGATATATTCTAATATGAAAGTGCATATTTCTATATAGAAAACTATTAAATAAATGAAATTAAATAAAAGCGCGAGCATTATAAATAATAAAGAAACCATAAGCGATATATAAAACGAGAAGAAGAATTGCTAGAACTTCTAAACCAACCATGTAGGTGGTACTACTAAGCAAGAATAAAAAGGGTAAAATGGTAAGAAGAAGTGAGGATATATAACAAATGCAAAGAATTGCTTTAAAGTAGAGTACAAACCATCCACAAGCAGTTCGACCTGCCGTTTGTGGGGTATGTAAATGTAAATGTAAGGGAGAATTTAAAAGAGATAACTGTTATTCAAATAAGATGGAAAGATTACAACAATTGTATTAAAAGATTACAACTAAAATGTAAATATTGAAGTGCGAGTGCAGAATATTTAAAAGCTTTGTATTCTCATATCATGAACAAGATCTGGGAAACAAGGTGTTACAGGGATGTTATAGAAACTCCAGGAGGAGATGGTACTTATTGGTTATGGAAGAAATATGGAAAGGTTATGAGATGGACGATCTCTTATTTCTTTGAAAAAGGTTTGGAGAGATTTGGAGAAACTACAGAGGTTTGGAATTATGAGAGAAAGGGTCTGAGAAAAGTTTTGCCTCTTCAAAGAAGTGAGGTCTAATTATATAAGCAAGTTAGGCTCCTGTAGAAATAGTTCACGGGTAGTACTGTAGCAAATAGTAGTAAGTGCACATTGTTGCAGTGAATAGTGAATAGACACAATTATGAAAATTTTTTAAAAGAAGAAAACTGACAGACTCCTTTTGGCTTAGAAATTATGAAAAGAGCAAGAGTCTTTTGGCGCCTTTCACCTAGGAGAATCTGGAGAGATCTTTCGCCGGTTCAGGCTCTTCCTTTTCTTCTTCATCCTTCACACTTGCCCAACTGTGGGGAATGGGGGCTATTCCTAGGATGTTATAGCAATCATCCTCGTTGGAATTGCCACTGTGATGAGAATAGGAAGAACCACCTTTTTCAAGTTGAGAAAGGGCTTGTTTTAGCATTCCGACCGGCTATTGATGGGATTTAGCAAATGCTAATTTAGAAAGTATGAACCCTTTATTATGCAGAAAGGGGGTGATATTATTAGAACTGGTAGAGTCTCTAGAAATTAGCCATTCTGAGATGACTTATTTGGTAACCCTATCAAAGAATTTAAAGCCATCCCACCACTTGACTTTGAATCGTCTTATGAGAATGGGGATGCCAATTTCAATGGCTTTTCTGTAATCAAAATGCCATCCAAGGACCCAAAATACTCCAAAATAATAGAAAAAGAGCATTAGTTTGGGAAAGTTTTTCTCATATGGAAGTGGAGTAAATTTTTCAAGGAAAAGTTTATAGCTAGGTTGGATCTTTAGGTAGATAATCTCATTAATTGGTCCCAAATGTTCCCACCATCTAATAAACCAATATGAAACAAGTTTGATATCGAAGTTTTCGAAGAAGAATAGCCGAGTATGAGAATTATTGGCATTCTGTCTCTAGAAAGTATTCCACCAAACTCGTTGGTAGTCAAAGTATGAAAAGGTCAATCTGTATGGAAGGGCATCGGCCATTTTGATATCAAATTTTCTCAAAGATAACGGATTAGGTTTCCATTGAGAAGGGTGGATGACCCTATAAATTCTAGCTGTGGAATAGTTGACGTGGCATTTATCAGAGAAATGTCTGAAAGTAACGGATTTTATTTCTTCCAAGTGAAATCCCCTAGTATATGAAAGGGTGAAAAAGTGCTTTCATTGTTGTAAAAGAACTTTTCAGAAAACATATTTTTGGCAAAAAGATATGGATCTTCATTATAAAAGCTATTTTCAACATTCCAAATATTTTTGAAATATTGTTTTATGGAAGAATTTTGATTTTGGAGGGGTTCTCTAGGTAGATTGTATGACCACCTCACTAGAAATCATTTTTCCTTTTGCCTTCTGAGTGGCTATGGAAGAAAGATCAGGACTTACCATTGTCATAGAAAGTTGAGGTTGATTATTGAAAGCCTGTTGGAGAAGCTGTAAAGCTTCTTCTTGAGATAACTGGGTTATGTCATATTGTGAGAATTTATTAAAATCAGAAGGATTTCCTATAAGAGGAATGGTTTCCTTTTTGGCTTGATTAGAGATGGTAGTAATATTCAATGGTGGCTGGGTAGCCTGGAGCCAGATCCTGATATTGATCAACCCAGAGGATTTCTTTTCAAAAGAAGGTTCTGCAATTTATTTTCCTTTGTCTCTCCTCGTGGGTTTATTGGGAGGTTTGTGAGGCATTTTTCCTGTAAAAATTCCCTTGTGAGAAAATATGAGAGAGAATTTGAAGAATCATTTATGAATTCTATATTGAAATCAAAAACGGATAAAATTGCTTGCCATTTAGCAAAACTCTGTTTAGATGCAATATTTTGAACATCTTTTTGCAAAACATCTTTTGTAGATTTGCAATCAATTCTTAACAAAAATTTTTGATTCAAAAAATCTCCTTGAAACTTAGAAATAGAAAGCACAATAGCAAAAATTTCTTTTTTAATGGCGAAGTCATTCTTCTGACAATTATTCCAATATTTGGAGACAAATTGAACAATTTGTTCTTTATTGTCTTTGAATTGCTTAAGAATTCCTCTATAACCAATATAAGAAGTATCAGTTTCAACAATTTTAAAAGCAGAGGGATCAGCAAGGTGTAAACAAAGAATTTCCTTGACAGTCCACTTGATTTGTCTTACAATATCAGTATGGACCTAAGTCCATGGAAGAGGATCTTTTCTAAGCCTCTGATGGAGTGATTTGCAAATTATGTTGATACGAGGAAAGAATTCAATAATATAATTCAAGCTTCCTAGAAATCTTTACAATTGAGTTTTGTCTCTGATTTCATCAAGAAATTTTTCAAAAAATATTATTGATCTTTCAATGGGTATGATGGTTCCTTGATGAATGTAATGTCCTAGAAAGTGACTTTTTGTTTTGAAAAGAGAAATTTTAATAGGTGAAACTACTAAATCATTTTTCTTCACAATATTGATAAAATTATTGATGTGCTTAAAATGTTTTTCTATGAAAGTAGAAAATATTAAAACATCATCTATATAAATAATAATGTAATCAGAACAATAATTGAAAATATTATTTATTATCCTTTGGAACTCAGAAAGAGCATTTTTCAATCCGAAAGGCATGGCGCGCGCGCGCACACACACGTTTACATTATGATGTGGAATAAGTTGTAAATAATTTCCCAAATCGGAGATTGTGAAAGCTAGGATTGCGACTCGATTGAAGATATTCGCAATTGATACACTTCTTGATTATCATTATTTAGACCTTTTTTGTCTCGCGAAAACTAAACGATTTGAAAAACATTTATTAAAAATTATTGCTTATATCGCTTATAAAAATAAACGAACGAAATATATTTTCATCGACCATGAAAATGTCAATTTAGATGCAAACTATTGTCAATAATGAAATCGCTTCCCATTGGCTAAAACTTTTCGGGCTATACAAACAATTATTTTTAAGAAATTATTTTTTAAATTATTTATTTTTCGCAAAACGAGCAAAATGAGTTTTCTTATTTGGGTAGAGAAGTTTTCAATTCATGGATTCATCTTTCCGTAGTTTACTAAATGTAAACCCTCACATTCCCAGATAGGTTGAGCAGAACAAAGTAAAGAACCATTTGCACTTCAGACAACGAGCATGATTCATAAGAGACTCGCAGCATAAGATCACAGTTTCGTTACAGATGATCACGAAGGGATTTTACAGGATGTGTCCAACTAATATAGAACTCTTCTATCTTTGTTGATGTTGTTTCAAGGCGAAATCGATCTGGGAATGATGATATCCCCGATGTTGTTGTGCCACGGATCAGCAAGGTGCGTCGCCAAATTCTCCAGAGGCCCAGTGCCGGGGTAAGCCGATTGCTGGACGCAGAATCCAACGAACGCCAAGATTGCCAGACGACCTTTATGCATCACATCCACAGACAAGTTAAGCGATTTTTTCTACTTGATTGGAGAAATATCATAAAGTAAATGTTCGCATGAATTTTCGACAAAAGCTTTGGGAAAAGCGTTCCGAGGTCGCATCGGTTTCTTACCATTCTTGATCTCCTTCACTTTGAGCTCCTCAAACTTGACGGGGTCCTTGGAGTAGCCAAGGGGGTCGAAGGCGCCACCGGGGTACTTCTTCTTCTCCGGGTCCTTCTCCATGCTGCGCTGGTGCTCGACAAAGGCAATGGAGAGGAACTCGATGGCAAGGATGGTGGGCAAATTTCCCCACGGGACCGGGTTGCCCAAGTAGGTGGCCTGGCCTCCGGGCTTGGCCGCCCACTCCTGCGCTTGCACCCAGTTTCCTAAGCCCAAGGCTTCCGGCACCAAGACCCCGGGCTGCGATGATCCCGTCGATGCAAAAGAGCAATAGCCAATTAAATACTAGACTCCGAGAAATCTTAAGAGAAGATTGAAGAAAGAAACAGATCATCTTCATGAGCCAATCAAGTGTAACAGCAGTAATTCATAAATCTCAATGACAGAAGTCTGTCATCTACGTTTTCTAAGCTGCATCACCATAAACTATCTCGTTACCGTGATACCAAGTCCATATATCAGCTACTAGGAAGTGCAGTGCAGACTACTTACGACAGCAAGCATAGCCCATCTGCAGTGGATGAGTTCCGACTCCTTGAATCTCTCCAGGTTCTCCGGAACTTCCCCGAGCCGAAGCGGGTCGAACCCGAAGTCGCTGCATCCACGAAAACACCCTTTAAAGACGGGGCGCCAATCAAACACACTCTCGGAAGGGGTTGCTATTAGCATCGAGATTCTGATTAGTGATTACCCGGGAGCCGAGCCGTCGAGGTAGGGTGGCCGGGGCTGGCCGGGCATCCAGTCCGCTGACATGGAGAAGCGCGACGCGGCGTTCGCGGATGCGGCGGCGCTCGGGAGAGGGACCGCGGCGGCGAACTTTGACTTGGAAGAGGAGAGGACGGATGGGAAGGCGGTGGTGGAGACGCCGCAGCTCATCAACGAGTTGGCGGCCATCGGAGACGATTGAGAAGTCTTCTGAGACTGCGGCGAGAGAGAGAGAGAGAGAGAGAGGTGAATGAATGAATGAATGGAGCGGAACAGAGAAGCCCGTACTAGTTGTAGCAGACAGTGCTTGGAACATGGAGATCTTAGCGAATCTGAACTTAGGTTGCCATTGGCTCATTATCTGCGGAGACGCAATGGGACTTTGCCACGTGTCTTTCGTCGATCCAATCTGGTGTCGACGTGGGATTTGTCTTCGCTGGATCTTACGTATGGCTTTTCTGTGGTGGAGGATTTAAGCTGCATTAATTCAGGTTTTTCTTTTCCAGAAATACTTGGCGAAAATGAAAAAAAAATAAATGAAAACAAAACCATCGACTCTCTTCATGGGACGTTCTTCACATTTAGGGATTTCCATTGATCTGTTTCAAGATTTTTAAATGGGTTAATACCGCAAAAAATCTCAAACTGATATACATGTGTCAAATTTATCCTCTGTTAGTTTCTTTTAAATTTTACCGTTAAATTACTAAGTTGGATGACATGTGACAATTGGTGAGTATACAAGTTTGGAGTTTTATCCTTCCGTTTGTCACAAGTTTACTAATTTGTGATTTTTGGTTATTTTAATTCACTTCAACTGAGGGTAAATTTGTCACAAAGTATACCAATTTAAGATTTTTGATTGTCAAAAAATTAGTTTTTATTAAATTTATCACTGATGTACCAGTTTGAGATTTTTTATAGTCAAAAAATTAGTTTTGAGTAATTGTCACAGATGTAACAATTTAAGGTATTACTTAGTATTAATCATTTTTAAAAATATTTCAATTTTTACCTCTAAAGACATGTAATTTAATACTTTCTGACTTTAAAATTCCTCGTGGATTTAGATTAGATATGTTAAGAGCATAAGTTTAAAGTTGGAAACCATTAAATTACCTTAATATAGAGGGGTTTTACCCTTCCGTTTGTTACAAATTTACCAATTTTTTTGAATTTTTTTCCTTTCTTTTTTTTTCCTTTTTCTTTTCTCTTTCTTTTCTGGTTTTCTCTTTGTTCTTCACCGGTGGCCGGCGAAGCCCGAGAAGGGTTAGGCAAGGGTCGTGTAACCCGATCTAGCAAGGGTCGTCCTCACACAGCCCTTCCCAGGTTTTGCTGGTGGTTAAGAGAAAACCATAAAAAGGAAAACAAAAAGAAAAAGGACAAAGAAATAAAAATATAATATAATTTAAAATTAAAATGATTTTTGGATAAAAATGCCCTTAACTGGTCGGAATATTTTGCCAGTCGGCAATCGACAAGGTTAGGCTCTTATTTAAGACTCTAATGGCCACTTCAAGCCCTTATTTGAGACTAACATGCCACATCAGATCCTTATTTAACATAAAATCTACTTCAGACCCTTATTTGAGAAAATGAGAGCACTTTAGGCCCTTTTCCCAAAGAAATATTAAAAAATTTCCCATAAAAAATGGTGATGAATGAATATTGTTCCGATGGAAGCAAATCCCTTCTATTCGGCAGAATAGATACTCAATTTGTCCTCCTTAAAAATACTGAAAATCACCCATAAAAATGAATGAGTGAGATTTTTTTTTTGTTGAAGAATTAGTGAGATGTGAGTTGCTCCAAATAATTTTAAGTTTTTATTTTTGTCCAAATTCTAACCATTAAGCAAAGGTTAAAGATATAGAGTTCCTGTTGTGTATGTCTTAAAAATTCTTCATGGGTTTGGCCAACGTTAGGGCTTGGGAGTAATAAATAAATGAATATATATAAAGTTATTAGGTTAAGAAGTTGAAACAGAAAGAATTTTTTGTTTTTGAGCCACCTCTTGTAATCCTCAAATATCTATAGTGGATTTTACTTTTCCTCTTCCCGTGATTTTTCCGCAAAGGTTTTCCAAGTAAATTTGTGTATTCTTTATTCTTCTCAGTTTTAATTTTGTTATAGTTTCCGCAACAATCATAATAGTTCCATTGATCGATATCTCATTCTACAAATCTACTATAGATATAGAATGGGTATTATTATCTCGCTCATTGAACGGATTGCTTTCTATCCAACAAGATGTACCAATTATGACTTTTGTCATATGCCAATAAGTGCACAAATCAAAATTTTATCTGCACAAATCAAAATTTAACCCATTAGAAGAATTTGAATTCTCCGTTAATTTAAGGATTAATTAAGAGGGGTTTATACCCTTTTAAAATGCACAACTTTCATAGCTAACGTGTAATTGTGTCATAATATGTGTATTTAGCAACACAAGATTTCAAGTTTCCAAATGAATCAGAGAACTGTGCCATGCATATATTGAGCACCCGTCGGCCATAACATTGTTGGATATAATCAGTCAATTTGATTCCTTTAGAATAAGTTAAAATTGTTTGGTTTGTTAGGATTTTATGTGACCATCCTAGATTTTAAGAATTAGTTTCTTTTATTGTTATCTCGTCATTATCCCGTTGTTATTAGTAACCTATTTAAAGGTCTTTTATCAGATAAATAAAAAAGAAGAGAAGTAATTTCCTCTTAGTATCTCTTTCTTTATCTACAATTACGCCTCTTTTTGTGACAGTGGTATTAGAGCCTGCGTTCATAAAGAGCATTGAGAGTTGAGAGTTCAAACACACAAAAAAAGAAGATAGAGTCTATAAGAATACAACAATAGCTCTATTCTGTTTTACTCTTACGATCGTAGTTGAAATCAATGGCCTCGAAAACATTTGTGCAACTAGCTATGCCGTGTTTTGATGGTCACTATGATCATTTGAGCATGCTGATGGAAAATTTCCTCAGGTCCAAGGAGTATTGGCAAGTAGTTACCAGAGGAAGGAGTTGTTTTGTTAGCAACGCAAAAAGCAAATCTGGATGCATTAAAGCTGAAAGATCTCAAGGCCAAAAATTATATTTTCCAAGCTATTGATAGATGAATCTTGGAAGCAATTCTTTGCAAGGATACTTCCAAGCAAATTTGGGACTCCATGAAGAAGAAATGTCAAGGATCAACAAGAGCAAAGAGGCAACAGCTTCAAACACTTTGTTCGTAGTTTGAACTGCTACAAATGAAATCGGGAGAGTCGGTCACAGACTATTTTTCCCGGACAATGGCAATTGTCAATAAGATGAGGATTCATGGCGACAAGACGGAGGACGTTACCATAATTGAGAAAATTCTTCAATCCTTGACACCAAAATTCAAGTTTGTTGTCTATTCCATAGAGGAACCCAAGGATATCGAAGAACTTTCAATTGATGAATTGCAGGGTTCTTTATTGGTTCATGAGCAAAAATTTCAACAACAAGAGATGGAGGAGCAAGTGTTGAAAGCTTCAACTGAAAACCATTTTTCATCATCATCTAAAACAAATAAAGAAAGATGGTGTGGTGAGCGTGGAAGAGGCAAAGGCAGAGGAAAAAATAATCGTAGCAGCTCAAATCAAAAATCGAATAATAATTAGTATTATAACCCTCGAGGGAAAGGAAGAAGCCGTGGAGGTCAGCAGTCAACTCGTCACGGACCAAAGTCAGCAGACAAATCCAATATAGAGTGTTTCAAGTATGGCCATTACAAATCAAAATGTCGAACTAATTTCAATAGACAAAGTGGAGAAAGAACTAACTTTGCAGAAAAAAAAAAAAAGGAAGAAGAAGAAGCGCCGCTTTTGATGGTGTGTCACATGAAAGAAGAAACTCAACCAAACATGTGGTACTTAGTCACTGGCTGCAGCAACCACATGAGTGGAGATAAAAATATGTTATCTGATTTGAATGAATCTTTCTGCAATACTGTAAAGTTTGGAGATATTCCACCGTCTCTCTTATGGGAAAAGGGAAGGTAACAATTCACATAAAGATTAATTCTATGCAAACTATCTCAAATGTTTTTTATGTCCCTGAGTTAAAGACCAATTTGCTGAGTTCTGGCCAACTACAAGAGAAGGGATATGAGATCTCTATCAAAGGAGGCATTTGCAAAATACAAGATGAAAAATTGGGCTTAATTGCCCAAGTCAGTATGACGGAAAAACGAATGTTTCCGCTTTATCTCCATAATACTACCCATTCATGCTTCTCTGTGAGATCAAAGGATAAGCTTGGTTATGGCATTTTCGTTATGGAAATCTCAATTTTGTTGGGCTAAGAATACTACATCAAAAGATCATGGTGACCGGTCTTCCTCAAATTACAGCTCCTTATCAAATTTGTGAAGAATGTGTTGTGAGTAAACAACAACGTAGTTAATTTCCACAAGGAAAATCATGGAGAGCAAGGAAGACTTTGGAGCTCATTCATCCGGACATTTGCGGGTCAATAAATCCATCTTCCAATGGAGGTAAAAGATACATAATTACCTTCATTAATAACTATAGCCGGAAAATTTGGGTTTACTTGTTGCAGGAAAAATTTCAAGCTTTTCTTACCAAAAAAAAAAAATTTGAAGCTTTTGTAGCCTTTAAAAGCTATAAAGCACTTATTGAAAAAGAAGTTGCAACCCAATAAAAGTTCTTGACACTGATCGTGGTGGAGAATACATCTCACATTAATTTGCAATTTTTTATGAGATGCATGGAATCAAGAGGCAACTCACAATAGCATATATGCCATAGCAAAACGGTGTCTGCAAAAGGAAGAATAGCACTATTTTGAATATGGTACGAAGCCTTTTGACAACAAGTGGCATTTCGAAAAAAATTTGGCCCGAAGTAGTCAATTGGAGCATTCATATTTTGAACAAAAGTCCCACTCTTGCTATTCAAAATATAACACCAAAGGAAGCTTGAAGCGGCTAAAGACCAACAGTAGACCATTTCAAAATTTTTGGGTGTGTTGCTTATGCCCACGTTCCAGACCAGAAGAGAAAAAAGCTAGATGACAAGGGAGAAAAATGCATTTTTCTTGGCATTAGTGATCAATCAAAAGCTTATAAGCTTTATGATCTGATCACCAAGAAAATCATTATCAATCATAATGTAGTCTTTGATGAAGATCAAACCTGGTCATGGAGCGAGAATAGGGCAGCGAAGGTCTTGCCTAGTGGCTGGTGACATGTATAAAAATAATTCATAAAATTTTTTAAAAAGTTGTGAAAATTATCTACGTCAGCGCCGGTCATACCATGTAGGAGGGCCGGCATCTATGTTAGTAATTTCGGGCCAAGATTGAGTAGAATGACTAAATTGACAAATTCTCAAAAGATTTAGGATAAATTGACACAACTAAAAGGTCTAGGACTAAATTAGCACAATTAAAAAGTTTAGAACTGAATTGACTATAGTATAATAAGTTTAGGATTGAATTGACCATCGTAAAATAAGTTTAGGACTTCTTAAACAATTTTCACCCATAAACAAGGAACATCGGCCGTTGCTGCAAGCTCATTGGCATCCCCTTTCATTCTTTTCATTTGATATGTGTCTCATCTTTTGGTACCGAGAACGCCTTGCACTCTGGAGTTATAAGGTGAACAATACGTGCATATCACTTCTTGGCGCCTCTTGTCCCCGATACAATGACGTGGATAGTTTTTGCAATTACTGCTGAGATTTTAAGCGTGATTTCCCACATTCCCATCACAAGTAAAACTTGCTCCAACTATTGTTTAACATATGATATGCGCATGAATAAGCGTTAATAATTAATATTTATTACCAAAAAGAAAAAAAAAATCGAGAGTTGAGATTGACACTTGATATAAATAAGCTCCATGCTACCCTAACCAATTTACGACCATTGGGATGAAAAATTCTTAATATGACTATCGTTGGAAGGATCATTATAATCCATTCGTGATGTCTCGCCTATTATATAGTGAGCTAAAATTGTGGTTAGAGGATTTAAATGCCATCTACATTATTCAGGAAACGAGTCCTTAATTTTAATTTATACAGATTAGAGCTGAAAATGAGGAAGTCATTGTTACGTATAGAGAAATTAAATTTAATGGACTATTAGTCTAATTGAGCCTACTTGCAAACATATAATTCATGAATTAATTGTTGGTCTTGATTCGAATATTTCATAATACTTCGGATGGAAATGTGATGAAAACAATTGAGTTTCTGCTAAAAAAAATTGATATGCGCATTAGTTTTCTCACTAAAACAAAGTATAGGGACTAAAATTGATAGTTCCCAAAAATATGAGGACCAAAAGTGTAATTTGCTTTAAGTTTTGTACACGTAAGGGGCCCCTTATTTCTAGCGAATTTTGAACACAAATTTGACAATATGACTTAAATTGTTGCCAGGGAGTAGTAGAAGGACTCGAATTGTAATCAAACAAGGTATAAGAGCCGAAAGCGAATTCCATTTAATACTATAGTACCAAAAATGTAATTTCCAGAAAGTAAAAAAAAAGAGAATTTCAATAGAAATAATTAATAAAAGACGGAGATAATTATTATCATTTCAATGATTCCTCTCACTAATAAATCCCATCAATGAGAGAACTCGTTTTTGTCCGTTTATTATGGACACAAAAGTTTGTCATTTCCAATGCGTTGCCTATCTCGTATTATGTGTAATACATGCACTGAAAATTACAGACGATTTTTTAGTAAGGTTAATAAGTTCTCGAAGCACTCGATAGCAAACCCCATATGAAAAAAATAAGGGAAATTACACAAAATTCCTTGAACTTTAAAGGAGTATATGCTTGCCCAGAACTTTTACTAGTTAGATAATATTTCCAAAGTTTTTTTTAAACGGTTAAATTGCCATTATTGTTTCTGTTAGCATGTGTGATGTGCACGGAATTTTTGTTTATAAAAGTAAAAGATTTATATCACGAAAAATCCTAAATTACTACATTATAGACAAATATAACCCAACCTGATTTTTTGGTCACAAAAAACTTCAAATTAGTACACCCATGATAAATGTACTCTCTGTTAGATTCCATCAAATTTTACCGTAAAATTACTAAGTTGGATGGTACATGGCAACAACTCAGTTGAGTGGCGAATCCACGTGAAAGTTCAAAAGCTCTCTTTTTCTTCAATTAGCCCTAATTTGAAAACATTTAGGAGAGTGTGCTCAAACAATTTCTGATGCCTAATCACGAAGACAACGATGAAGGAGAGTGCTTGACGAAGAGGATGAGTAAGAAGAATCAAAATGCTCCGAGAGAGAGGGCCCTAATTTTTTTCAAATAAGGGCTAATTGAAAAAGCAAAGAGATAAGAGTCATGAATTTTCACGTGGACTTGCAATGTCAATTTAGTTATTGTCAATTTGTCACGAGTGTACCTATTTAGGCTGCATTTGGTCGACCGTATAAAAATCAAGATATGATATATTTTATCTTATATTATGTTTGGTGGTGGTCCAAGATGGAATAAGGTCAGATATAGACCCAATAAAAAAATCCGGGGGGGAGGGATAGGATAGACTCGGATAGGATTTTTAATGTCTATTTTTCTAGAAATCCTACGCTCCACTCGCCGTCATCTTCATCCCCACACCTTGTGTGCTTTTACCAGAAAAATTTCTCGGCTTTTTTTCCTTCACCGACTCCTCTGGACCCGTGAATAGCAAAAAAATAAAATAAAAATTATCATATCCGACTTTAAATCCGTAGTCCACCAAACAGTAGATAGGATATGAAGAAATCTCAGGATTTTTTATCCTATCCTGTCCAGTCCTATCCTGTTTAGAAATTCGAACGATCAAACACAGCCTTAAAGTTTTTCATGGTAATAACCCAAAAGGTGAACGATGGAAAGTGAAACGGTTGGCTCCTACACCAGAACCGAAAGGGTGAATATTAAGCAATTCATAGCGTATGGGATTAATAATAACGTTCCCATCGCCTTCACTCTTTTGTTTTTTTGGGGTCAAAGATCACCTTCACAATTCACGACGCAATTAATAAATTTAAAAAAAAAAATTAATTTTTTTATTTTAAATTTTTTTAATTATTATTTCCATTTTTGCTATTTCCCATGCGCCCATCTCCATCTCCATCTCCTTCTCCGATCTAGGGAGGGGAGGGGCTCTCGAGCCAGAAAAGTCTCTGTGCAACTCATTTCTCACTCCAAACCCAACCGACACGGACGAAGACTCGCAAGTCGCACCGGACTCCGAGCGGTCCTCCTCCGCCGCCGCCGCCGCCGCCGCCGACCGATCCTCCGCTCGGTCCAATCTCCGACCGCCATGAGTTCTCTCTCCGGAGTACGCCTCCCATTCCCCCCGACCCCCACCCCCCACAAGTTCCCGCGATTCAAGCGCGGCGCGGGGCGAAGCGATCGCTCCCCCCGCGCCGTTTTCCCCGCCTTTACGGTTTCTTCTGGCGGTTTCTTTGTTCGTGTGACGCGAATTCGGACTTGGAATGTCGTGGCAGGGAACGGGAACGGGCTCCCTCGCTGGGTTCACGAAGCTCTGCAAGGGCATGGCCGTGGTGCTCGTGGGGGCCCACATTGTGGTCCAGATCCTCCCGGCGGCCGTCAATTATCTTGCTCTGATCCCCGCGAGGTAATCGTTTGTGCGCCTTGTTTGTCGTGCTCGGGGTGCTTCGTTTTGTTTGAGACTGGCGGCTCGAGTTTTGCTCGATCTCTGGGAGCGCGGAAGCCCGAGTGGTGGGTTTTGGCTGGTCCGGCGCCGTGATTGTTGCCGCAACGGCAGATTTCGGTTGCGATTGCTTGTTCCGTGTTCGCTCGATTTTGAATGAGTGGCTCGAACGGAAGGGTCATAGTAAGTAGGAGGCTTGAGGATAGATATTTGCACCAGTTGATCTGGGCTCCCGAGCAAGTACGGATCGGGCTTGTGTGACCGAAAGTTTTTGACTAGCTGATTCGAGAGTGGGACTCGAAGCTGCTGACTGACTTGCCATTTTGCGTGGTGTCTAGATTGTGGAGGTCTCAGGTGATTAGGGATATAAGGGAGCAGTTCTCATGCTTTAATGCTAAGATTTGATGTTCGTCAGAGGTGATGTTCGAGATCAGTGGCATGTATTTGCTTCAAATTCTTGAGTTGGCTTCATATTCCTGAAGTATCGTGGACTCCTTACGGATTGAAAACCCGTTGCCTTCAACAGATGGTTCTTTATCTCGCCTTGAAAATTAAATTAGTTAAATTCCTATTAGATGAGAGGCAGTTACGTGCTTACTGTACTGTACTGCAAGAAAACATTTAAATCATCTTTAGTTGGTCAATTAGAACTTAATAACAGTTAAATCTATACTTTCGTAGCTATTTGCATCTCTTCAGGTTAGTTATCGAGGTTTTCTGGAGTTTACATTAGAGCATAATATGGCATGACCGGAGAGAAAATTGGAGGGATTCTGAGTAAAAATAAACTTGTGCCAAGATGGAGATAAAAAAAGATCTGGAGGAAGGGGGAGGTGCTCCCTCTTGCCATGCACTCCTCCTAAACCTCTAAACAAGCTTTAACTTTTTGTTGACATAATTTTCCCGTCTGTGGAATTATTTCCGAACCTTCCGCTGGTACTTTTGAAAGGTAAAGTGAACATGATGGCATGTCAACTCCAAGAGTGTGCTAGGCAGCTGCTCAACCTACCTGTAGTGTTAATACTGCTGCGATATAGCTAGTTTCAGTTTTTATACCCTAGTTAAGTCCTTTGGTTGAGTTTACATACATGCAGCTCTATTTGTCTTGAACTGATGTGACCTCCTCAAGGCAATGGCCAATTGACGAGTTATAGGCCCTGAACTTACTTGCTGCTTAAGCTTGAGTTTGCTGCCACTGAGTATGTTGCAGATGAGATCATGAAGAAATTGCAAGTCTTTTATGTTGTGGCACATTACAGCCCCGGGATGGAGTCTATGTTATTAACAAAACATGTGGAGACTAAGGGCCTGTCTGGATTGACTTTACTTTTATTGTTTTGGTTAATCTAAATCTTGTGGCTCACGCATCAACTTTTTTTTATTAAATCTGAAACTTCTAAACTTTCCCTATGTTCAACTGTTGACACGTCGGTTCACATATGATCTTTTCATAATATCCTTAAATTTGAATTTATCTTCTAAGGTTTTGCAGTTTTGCTTTTGTTTAAATGCAAACAAACATGCCCTAAGCTCTGCATTGCCTTAACGTGCACAAACATCGTATGATGAGATTTTGAGGTATAATTGGGACCGATATGATTTGCTGAGAGAATGGTAAGTTCAGAAAGTGATGCCAAGTGACCTACGTATTAAGAACTGTAGTTATGATTTAAATGAGTAGAGAATAACTGAATATACTATCTACCTTATTGCAATCACATGGTCAGCGTTGCCAAATTCAAGGTTGAAGTACTATTTCATAGTAGAAAAATCATCTACATCGTTGCTCCATTTCAATAACATCTTTTCCTTGTCTCTCATTAAAAAATGGGGTTACCATGGACTTACTTCCCCTCATAATTTGTCACAGCGGTGGAGGATTTGCGCACTCATATATAATTGGTTCTAATTATTTCAATGTAATAATTCTAATTACAGAAGATGCCTGACATATGTCTCAGCAGCTTATGTTTTGAGATGTCCTCTATGTTAGAGTTTCCAGCATGAGATCTAAACAGTGCCACAAATGAAAATACCGTACCATGGATTAGGTTTAACTTTTACCATTGACTGTGTTGGCCACCTACAGTTCTTGGTGCAGGCCTAATGAATTATTGTTGTCATTTGATTATCAGTACATGTTCTGGTATTGGTTCTGAGTCTCACTTGCGATTCATTCTTTCCTTGTAGGACAATTCCTTTTGCATGGAATCTGATAACGGCCGGTTATATTGAGCAAACTATATATGGGGTATAGACTGTACTAATTGTTCTTTTTAGCTTCTCTAGTGCCTTGCTTCTGCTTCTTTTTTTATCTTTCTCATTTCGTGATTCTGGTAAGCGTGTCTCTGCTTCAGGTTGTTATCAGCACTATTGGTCTACTATTCATGGGAAAGATTCTCGAGCCCATATGGGGTGCTAAAGAATTCGTGAAGTTCATCTTCATTGTCAACTTTTTAACTTCTCTCTGTGTTTTCGTCACTGCCATTGCCTTGTATTACATAAGAAGGGAGGAAAATTACCTGTAAGTGCAGTATTACCTATATTACATGAGTGCAAATTAACTTCTGACTGATGTTTTGAGAGGTTTTTCAATTTTCTGTCGGTTCATAATTTTTTCCCTTCTCTGTTGTTTTCGTTTGCTCTGCTGGTAGAAGCACACATGTCAGTGTAGAAGAGACCTCATAAATCTCGATTGCACATCTGGATTTTAAGGGTGGATTGGATATCTTAAGCATATGTTTATTGTTGCCGCTGCTTTATTTGAATTAGCACTATGCATGTATTAATTCTTCCGTATATCAAATTCTAGGATTTTAATTCCTGTATTATTTGCCCGTTGCCATCTCATTATTAACCTCCTCATTTGGTTTTATTGTAATACTTGTCTAGGTACATGCCACTATCTGGTTTCTATGGCGTCCTTTCAGGGTTCCTTGTTGGCATTAAGCAAATTATACCTGACCATGACTTGCCTTTATTGAGGATTAAAGCGAAGGTATGTTGTAAAGGCATTAGCCTTTGTTTCAGATATCTCTGGGGTAGCTTTTATCGCTAGTTTCTAAAGCACTGGTTGTCTTACTGGCCCCCATGCAGTGGTTGCCATCTATCATTTTGCTACTGTCTGTCGCTGTAAGCTTCTTCATACCAGAGCCTGCAGCTTATCTGCCAATGTTAGTATTTGGCACATACACAAGCTGGATTTACCTTAGGTTCTTGCAAAGGAGGCCTGAAACTAAGTTCATGGGTGATCCAAGTGATGATTTTTCCTTTTCTTCCTTTTTCCCAGAACTATTAAGGTAATTTCGTGATTGTTTGTTTCTTTATGTCTGACTGATAAGATTGATGCCTTATATGCTTGTTTAGGCATTTAACTCTTCTACTTTTTCCTTTAGTTCTTATCATTCACTTTAGTAGTACTTCTTCAATCATCTCCTCCCCAGATTGACATCTCACGCCATGTGTTTCTCTTCTCTGTTTGACCTGCAGGCCCATAATTGATCCTTTTGCATCAATATTTGCTCGGTTGTGTTGTGGAAAACGTCAAACTTCATCTGAGGCCCAGGACTATGACATGGGTGATAACCCATTGCCTGGTTCTGATCCAATTGAAGCATCTAGGAGGAGGTAATATTCTCGTTTGAATTCTCACTTATCAGTTCGCAAATTGGATTTTCCATGTAGAAACAGTGATATATGTTATGTACTTTTCACTGATGCTCTTAATTTAAGAGAAGGGAAAAACAGAAACAAGAGAAATGATTCCAAGACAGAGAACAGAATCAATAGCCTGATCCTTCTCATTTAAATTTTCCATGATGAAATAGCAAGTGACTTCATCCCAATTTGGTTTTGATAAAATTGAAGTCCTCAGGAAGGTAATGCCAGTCTACAAATTCTGGGGCTTTTAAGTACAACGGGAAATCTGAAGACACTACTGCAATTTTAAATACTATGCAAAATCCATGAATAGACAAATTTCAGCTAGTTTCATCAATAATGATATTCAACGGGAGCACTACTGCTGCAATAAAAATTGTGGTCTGCGGATTGTTATAGTTGTAAGCGGGATGCAAGTTATGGATAATTTGCAATTGACTTTTATTTCAGAGAACGAGGTGCCCGGGCTTTAGAAGAAAGACTTGCAGCTGAGAGGTTAGCAGCTGCACGGACTGCGCAAGAATCTGTGGAAGATGCCACCGAGAGTGTTTGATGACGAGGGACAACTACTAGTTTGGAGCAAGTACAGCAGAAAGTATCTTTCTCATGATGAAGTTGGAAAGTATGCATTTCTGGATGCGGCTATTGTGTGCCTATTTTGTGGATTATGTTACTCACAGTACAGGAATTTTGTCTTCTTTGATGCATTCACGTTGCACTATTTTTACTTTTGCCGTTGCTAAATACGTCGGATGACTATAGAAAGAAAATTGTTCGCAACTCATGAGAATGGCTTCTTTCCATCGCTGCTCAGCATTCATTTGTTTCAGTTGACAAAGTTTCCCTCCCTCTGCAATCAATTCTCATGACGGTTAGATACATGTCATTCTAGTTCATATCAAACTCAATCCA
Organism: Syzygium syzygioides; assembly: GCA_031216285.1. NCBI lineage: Eukaryota > Viridiplantae > Streptophyta > Magnoliopsida > Myrtales > Myrtaceae > Syzygium > Syzygium syzygioides. Next base: position 2,710,802 of record CM062251.1, on the reverse strand, counting down.
TTTACAAATGACTTCACCAGTTCGACATGTTAAAGAAAGCGAACTGTATTGTAGTGAATAGTATGGCACTATGGGAATTGGCTCTCACCACAAGACTTTGTGCAGACAATCTATCATGATATGTCGGTGAAAGTAGTGAAGATCCAATGTGGAAATGATCATGCATTGTCAATGTAATGACCACCTTTCAAATTCATGCAGACCATCCATCAGTTGTCATTCCAAACAGAACATGAGTGCAGCTAGATCTCCGATAGAGAATTGGGATGGGCACAAAGCATATAGCCTAATAGACAAGTTTACAAGAACGTCCAAAAATGTAAATTTGTAGCCTAGGTCGACTCATGGAAAGAATGGAAGATGAAACTGTAGAAATTGTAAATTGAGTACAAAAATGATTCACCCAGGCTTCAAACCTAATTGATGTCCTCTCTGGTACTCATGCAATTTTTCTTGCTTCCTCCTGATGTGATCTGTAGCTAGAACTACTGGTTATCTTCAAGAGTAGTTGCGAATATAATGCCTCTGCCCAAGTGAAGATGGTGATTATACCGAGAAGGGTGGTGGGTTTATTAAGAATTCCATGCTAACAGCACGGTCGTCTAACCCATCCACAGAGGAAGAATTGACGATCCCTTTTATTCGTACCAAGATCACTTAAATTTTCTGCAAACAAATGTTACAGCAGAAGCAGTACAAATACAAATCCAAACAGACCGCGAATGACATACAAAGTCCCCAGTTTTCTTTGGACAGAAGTTGAAAGTCATCTTGAACAGACAAATGTGCGCCAAGTCTTCACCCATTTTTGGGTCTATCATGCCTAACAAATCAATCTTACAGATACAATATTCAACTATTGTAAAAAAGAGACTATACAAATCTAGATCAGTGTAGAGCTCTTCTCTTGAAATCTAGAGAGAACCTGGCAATGCAATGTATCCCATGTGACAGCAGAAGTACAAGTACCTTACGGATCACTCTTCGAAAAGCTCTCCAGCAAAACTTTGTTTATGGACCATCTTTCTGTAATCTGTGAATGCACGGCAACATAAACATCTTAACAAATTGTATCAATATGTTACCAGTCATATCAACACAATCATCAAAGATAAAGCGACATGGTGACTCTGTTCTTCTTGCCAGCATGTGCAAAGGTACAGACATGGTATTTACTCTTGTTGTTTATAGCACAACTAAAAGGAGAAGCACAGGCAATAGGACAAATGCATCAAATTTAGGGTTGAATTATCGGAACATTGCAAGAGAGATGAAATCCAAACCTTCTTTATTGTTCCACAAAGCCGCAGCACAGCTGTTGAGAGGACTGTCAAGATTGGGCTCTGCAAGAACGCAACATTTGAGTGGAAGAAAACTCAACCTAAAAACTGTGTAGATTGGTAGAAATAGTTATTCAGACCTCCCAGCAGACTTTGAATGGACAAAAGAATGGTTCTGCAGTCATATGCTGATGACCACTTATCCTGTTGCGACATTCCACAAGAGATGCCATCAATTGCATAAACATTAAGGCAATAAAAAAGTGACAGCACAGGAAAATTTACTAAAGAGTTTGAAATTTCATTTTTCTAAATCCGTCACTCTCGAATTAATTACCCAGGCTACAGATTTCATCACAAAATTTTAATTTTCTTAATCAACAGAAGCTTCAGTTTGGCCCATCAAATTTTCAGCTTCAATCTAAAACACATTTACATGGAATTACCAATCACAATATGGTGAAACAAAGATGGAAACAGGAAAATCGATTAAAAAAGTTACAAATGCAACCCAAGTATGCATTTGAAAACTGAAGGGTAGGGTAAACGATTTTGAGAAGAGTTATATTTTCGTCCATCCCTCCTCCAACTTAATTTTCTGATTGTTGGGTTCGAAACACAGACATCTCTCACATTTATCTGGCTTAAATTGCATGTGAGCGATCCCACATTTAGAACCCATTAACTAGCAGCTTCATCGGAGGAAGTCTCTGCAGGGATGGAGGAAACTATGGCCCTTTTGCAAAATGCCATGTCCTTTAATAAACATCATAAGTTGATGTTTGTTCCAAGAGTCTTTACTTAAAATTCCACTATGAATATTCAGCTTCAAGCAAATTGCTAACATACTAGGTTCCACTAACCTAAAATCCATCCCAACTGGCAAAACGGACATTCAAAACTCAGAATACAAGAAACATTTTCAACTGGCAAAACCAAGTTATTGATGTCTGACTTGACTCTATCCTTGTAGGAAAAATATCAGCCATGGCCATGAGAAAGCGATAAGAGTACATGTCCAAATAATTTTTGCGAACGTCAGGTAAAACAAAAGTACAGGTTTAATGTCAACTCCCCAGAACGAAGAGCTTTCGTGCCATAAAGTGTCTTTAAAAAGGTTTATTACTTGCTGAGAAGCACGATACCTGAAGGATGTCAAGACATATATTGCCAAACTGATCGACATTCGGATGGAAACACAGAGTCTCAAACTTGACTTGCGGCGGCTTGAATGGATATTCCAATGGGAACCGCAATGAAAGCTTGTAAGAGAGACCCTCATACACTGTACCTTTTGCACCCTCAATCGTTCCTATCCATGCGAAAATGCTGTCACCTTCAGGAAATGCCGATACTCCAAGATCTCCTCCACTCATCTGCACAGGAAAGCATTCTCTAGTATTTTCATGAAATGGCCAGAAAAAAACATAGAAGAAAAGGAGAGGTGAATGCATAAAGAGTTGAGGCAAGAGACAGAAGAGCACCAAAAAAATTCAGAAACTTAAAGTTGGAAGCTTGAAAAAGTATCATATTTACTAATGACCTTTAAATTTCACCCAATCACTGAATGCAATACTGGCCGAAAAAAAATGATGACTTATTGCAATGTAGCATATGACTTTCTTTATAAAGCACAATGATCTTTAAGTTATTGCAAACCTTTTAGAGTCATTAATTATTTTCCCCCAAAGTCTCCTAACCAATCTCGACCTACTTAACAATTTACATTGGCCACAGTATTAGTGCCTTCATTCTATCTTTCAGAATACTGGCAAATTACGACGCTCCTTCATATGGGAAATGTAAATGTAGTAACTTGATACTCGCACAAATAGGGATTGGAAACTGTTAATTAGGTCAGCATCTAAGCGATAGTAGAGATTCCAGGAAAAGATGCAAGTGCAAGGAGAAGCTTCACTTACAATGTGCATTTTCTCCTGCCCAAAGCAAACTAGGGCTGGTGATTTTTCTTCTTACGGCATAATAATCATGTCGTATCAAATTAAGTTGATTACATATACCTATCTAGCCTGGACATAAATGTTTATTTTTTATGTGACGTTAAAACCTGAAAATTTAAGTATTGATTTGGGTACATATACCTGCCTAGTCAGATATATAAGCGTTTATAATGGTGTTTAAATGTGTATATATGCATTGGGTTAACACAAATAACAAGCTCACTTATTTGATTAGAGAAGTCTAAAATTGTTTAAACGGTTGAAGATGACTATCTTGCACACACGACACCTTTAATCTCCACTTTCAACAAATAGACCTATCTATGCCACGAACATGATTGAGCTCTACATGCCCGGCACATCATCAATGGGCTATGCAACCGTCCCGGAAGATGGCGATGTGATCGTTCAGGGACACCTAACTACTTCTTTGTCATGATCTAAACGCACTTTCCTTCCTCATTTTCCATCAGGAGATCCAATCCTTTTCTAATCCGCACGCTAGTCCGTTCCATGACCATGAACCCATGATGGCCATGGGGTTTGCTTCTAACTTCACTAGCAACCTCCAACGTACTTGGCAGCGAATTTCAGAGAAACTATGACAAACTCCACCGAGTAATGGAAGAAAATGACCGTGGTCCAGACAATTCAAGGCAAAAGAGAAAGAAAAGGCACGTTCTTTGGCCGGCACAGGCAGCAAAAGTTGATGAAGAAGCGGACAGAACTGGGCACAAAATTTGTCAAGAGAAACACAATCCGGAGACACCCAAATGAACAAGGAACACCACACATACCATCAGAGCCATCAGTTCCTTCTGGAGCCTGTCAAAACAAAACAAGACGCAACCCAGCCACAATCAAACCCCCGAAACTCCTCAACGCCAAGAACCCAACAAGAAGCCACCGAAAGAAAAAGAAAGAAAGAGGAAAACCCCACCTCTGAGTGACGGAGGTCGAATCGACGGGAACAGGGGAGGCCTTGGCCTGCTTCGGCGCCTGCCGGCGACCGGAGACCGACGAGTTGTCCGCCGCCGGGTTCTGCCGGACTTCCATTTTCGACGGGGACCCGAGATCAGATCCCCAGAGAAAAACCCTTTATTCACTTGAATTCCTTGAAAATTTACGTGCTTTCGCTCCCGCAATTTATGCACGGAATCGTTCGCCGGAGAGGGAGCGTTGGTGGGTGGCGGCGAAGGCCGTGGGAATGAGGAAAAGGAAAGGCTGTGGGAATGGTGATTGCCTTTTTTTTTCGACCAAAAAAAAAAAACCAAACCGCAACCAACTAAAATAATGTAATAATAATTATCTTATCTCATCTATCATTATCATTATAATATTATTATTATTGTACTAAACGGCAAATAATTGAGCTGCAATTAATTAGGGCCCTTTTGATTTTTCTTTTTTGATTTTATTCTTTTGAAGATGGACATGAAAAGTGCATAGGTTGATAAAGTGGGGTTTGGCTTGGGTTTTGTCTTTTCCTCTTTCTTGGCTTGCAAAAAAAAGAAAAATGAGGATCTTAGGTTTAATTAGGTTCGTTGTCGATGAATTTTTGGACTTAGAAAGCAAAAATTAGTTTGTGGATACGAAAAGCAGGATTGGCTTTATATTGGTGGCAATATTTTCAAGTTACTTTTATTCCGCTATGATTGATATATTTTTTGCCAATCCTGTTTGTTTTTAGTGAGATTCGAAGTGAGTATTTCTCTTATTGTCCCATGAGAAGGTGGGTAAGTTTCGTGGTGGTTCGACCACGGGATTACTTATGATTAAACTTGTCATCCCATTCTTCTTAAAAACATTTGAAATTCTGACCTTAATCATACTATCCGACGCTTCTTGGTACTTCTCTTTATGGAAGTATCCAAAGTTGTTAGCTCTTTATAGTTTTACATATGTCATTTTATACGAGACATAACTAAAATTAGAAACGGCAGTTGTTTGCATGATATGAGAACGTGACTCGAACACAATGCAAATCTATTTTAAGAAATCTTAACTTACAACTCGACTTAACTTAAAACTGATTTATAACCATTTTTTTTTAAATTGATGCATCTTAACTTTTTTTTCTTTGTTTTTTCATGAAAAGCACTTTCACAAACACATCTAAACCACCTTGTAAACGGCATAAAAGAATCATTCAAACGACCCACAAAAATACGCCGACGCCACACGAGTTGCCAGCCTTAACTAAAATGTTGTGCTTCTCCCGCCATCTTTTCCTTTCATCTTGCTCTCGCCTTTATATATAAAACCAATTCCGAATTCAAAGAAACTTGATGCATATTTTGTACCAAATGATATATGTTCGAGTCATGTTCTCGTGTGAAAGGACGTTGACCTTTTGATCCCTCATTATTGTCTTTTCAGCTGATTATTTTGCCAACAGCTCCAATCATTATTACACCAAATTTCTTGGTAGATGTACCGTATATGATCATTAGTCTATTCTATGCTGGCATCCTTCAGTTTAGACATGATCACTGTTCGGAACCGACAGTTTTGGACCGGTTCCAGCCCAGTTCGGAACTGGCCGATAAAAATTAAAAAAATAAATTATGAAATAAAAAAAATGAATTATTAAATTATGAAATAATGAATTATTCAATATAAAATGTAATTAAAATATACATTATAATCAAAATGTACATTTTTTTTTGGAACCGAGCCTGTAGGCCATAGGCCTAGTCAATGGGCCGGTTCCGGGCCGAAACCGGCCCGTGGCCATGTCTACTCCAGCTGGTCTTGCAAGGAGGCGATGAGTTTTCCAACTATTTTGGACAGTTACATGCTAGCTCTAGCTTCCCTCCAACGCTTTGGATAATCCAAGGAGTCGGTGATGCTGTAAACGGCACAGACGGAAAGTAAAATTTCATCCGGACACCCTTTTGAATATAAAGAAAGTTAAGGGATGATGAACGAGAATTCTTTCAAAAGATTTACAATTCAGAAACTCAAGAACTATCACAAACTCTAGAAACAATATACTTCTGCAACTCCGCCGGCTCTTTCGAGCTCCAATGCTCCGTAATCGCCATTAAAACAGCCTTTATTGTTGGTGGATTTATTTACCAACTAAACCGAGTCAACTGCGGCTCGGAGCGGTCGCCTGAGGCGGCACCGATGGCCGGTTTGCCGAGTCCCGCTGCTCTTCCTCCACGACATCATAACGCCTAGCAATCTCGGAGTCGTGGGCTGATTCGTGGTCATGAGAAGACTCATTGGTCAACTCTAACTCGTGCCAATGCTCGCTTTCGTCCTCGCGAAGGCTCTCCTCGCTTCTTCGGTTGTACTTTTGCAGGAGATGAGCCGGCGTTGTCGGCCGGCTGGAGATCGACGGGTCAGCATTGGAGTGGTGGCTCTGTTTGGTGTGTTTCTTCGCCGTGGTATGCCAGTGCTTGATCGCTGTTGCTACGTGGTCATTGAAGATGGTGGGCTTCATGGTCGATCCCATCTGCGAATAGCAGGAAACAAAGTTTTTATACCGGTAAATCGCAAGTTTTCTGTTCCATTTCCTTTCCAGTCTGAAACCCAAACATTCTTGACACCGATTTTTGGGAAATGTTTATGTGAAATTCGATGGAAGGGGATTGATTTTGTTAGTATTAGTGTGCTATCACCACAATCAAGAGTGTCATTTTACTTCAAGGACATTAGGATATTCGCCGATAATCCATTGCGAAAATGGATAATCACATGAGAATTTCACCAACCTGTGTCACCAAAGCATAGAGAGGCAAGGTCACATAGCTGCAGAGGACCTGGATGAATACCCTGTTCAAATGAAGAAATCAAATGTGGCATTAGCTTCAAGAATAGTTTGCCAATGTGCACAGATAGTTCAGTGTCTTGTACATGCTATGAATGTAAGCTATACAACCATGTTACCTTCTTTTTCTATTTTGCTAAAAAGCATTGACGATAAATATGCAGTCCTTTCGATGTACCGCTATTTTTCTAGAGTGATGTATGGTAAGTGATCTGAAAAGGGTAATACTGACCCCATTGAAACTCTGAAGATGTTGTCTGCAGTGCGTTCATTGAAGCAATTCTTGAAGCCAAATGAATACTGAAAACGTGATGGCGATCATCGTTAGAACATACGGAAGTTGCAATTGATTAAGTTGGGAGTATCACAATAAAAACTTTAATGGCCACACGTGCATAATTTGATAAAGCGATGGATCAGATAAAATGCTTACCGTGCCCCAAGCGAAAAAGGCTAGTTGAAAAGCATTCTGCAATCGAGAAGAGTGGACATAGAACAAAAATTTTAAGATCAAGTTACAAAATATGTACGAGGTCTTATAAAAAAAATGAATTATACGAGGATGTTATTTGACAGAAGAAGTTCTTGGTACCTGAAAAAGAATGAAATGAATCAAGAAAAGGAGGAGACGTGGGCGTCCGAACCAGAAAAGCTCATCGCCGGGTTGAACAACAGGAACGCCCTTGACCACATTTCCCCTCTCTTGAATCCGCAGTCCCATTTTCGTGATTATAACTTGTAGCTTTGTCCCCACCAAGAGTACTATCTGCAAGATCCACCCTTTGATTAATATATCAATCATCAACATTTCACACCCAATATCCTCAGAAGAGATTTTTTTAGAGAGGACAAGAAAAAATATAGATTGATTTAAGCTTTTGTGCTTACAAACAGAGTAATAAACGGCAACCATATATAAGAACGCCATCCTGCGGAATAGAACAAAAAAGAAAGCAGTGTCTCAGTAACAGAGAGGAAACACAGAGCAGCCAAAGAGATTTAAATAGGAAACTAGATAAAAACAAGTCGTATGATTTTGAATGAGAGCTTAATGAAACAGAGAGAAGGAAATGGCATGAGCATCAGAATGTAGAGTTTTTGAACACTCCAATCAAAAGTATTCCCTTTCTTTGCAAGTGAAGGCGGCAATAATCATCCGAGCTTACCATGCGTATTGGTCAGAAGGAACAGCACCGCAGAGAACCAGATAACCGGACTGCATGCCAAAAAATCATGAATTGTGAGACATATATATGTAGTCAGACAAAATGAACTGCACATTAACATTAGGCAGTTCCTACCTTATTCCGACAACTACTTTAAAATCGTCCTCGAGTGATCTCCGGATGTAATCCTGGAAGTCGAATGTCATCTCACTTCCGGCAGGCAAATGTGCCTGCGATTGCAATTTAAGTAAACCTTTAATTGACCTTCTTTGTAACAATGATCGTACTTGGCGATGTGAATGTGACTACTTCACATGTCGACAAGCGTGTGCTTACCTTGATAAATCCATGTCGTAGTGTCAAATAATCAACCTTTGTGACTGATCCAAAGAACTGTCTGAAAAAGCACACCTGACAGAAGGGGAAGAAACCTTATGTCAACTCTTGGGAGGATCTTGGTCTTTTTTCTTCCATCAGAAAAAGTAACTTCGTTTATATTTCTCAGAGAAAGACAAAAACATTTATCACCCCTGCAAACAAAGCTAAAATTGTGCCAAAGTTGGAATACCGTTACTAACATATAAATTAACAAAAGGGCTGACTGTGAATCTTCACATCTGCATCGTGTGCTAAGTGAACTCAATTTTAGACTCACAAGCATGTCGATCCCAAATTGCTCGTGAATAAATTTCTTTATCCAGTTTGAGAAATTAATATGATCTGCTGACAGATATTCTAAACCAATTTGAACTCTAGTACACAAGTTGTATGTTATCTGGGAATATGTACTTACTATCCAGACAGTAATTTTCCATCGGCTCCAGAAGCTCAAATGCCTTCGACCGAATGATGTCTCTCTTGTATATCTAAACCTCTCTGGATCTGCAACAGAGATTTGGCTCTGGCTTTAGCCATAATTGGACAAGGAGATGATAACAATTCAACGTCATTCATGTTTGACTAAAACTGGAAGCACCCGGCCATGACCAACAGATCATATATAAGTACCGCAATTTCAGTGGAAAGAGAATATTAGATACAACTTCAAACGCAGAAATTTAAACAATTCACTTATGTGCACACCTAATTTTTCCTCATGAATATCTAAGGGGGTTAACCACATGGTAATGGTTGATGGGCATTCTTATTAAGGAATTCATGGATGCTGACAGCACACCAGATTCATTAATTAGGCAAAGTGTGTGACCAAATATTCCGTAATTTTCAAGGCATATTTTCCTAGTCAAATACAAATCGAGGAAGCTAATCAAATTAAGTCATGGTCTTTTGTGTTACGAGTTTAGAGATTACCATTGAAGTGCGTGTATTCATGTGTCTTTGTCTCTTTTTCCCATTGTTTCCATCGTCTCATCTGCAGCAACGACCGAACAAAGCCACTCAGAGAGAGAGAGAGAGAGAGAGAGAGAGAGAGGTTCTTCAGTTTGTAACTTTCTATTGTACCTTGATGCTGCCCAGAGCCAAGGTTGAGAGGCAGTACAGAACATGGAAGATGGCTAACACAAAGATGAATATATGGAGCTGATGAATACCATATGCCGTGACAAAGGCATACTTGCCCTGCACAAATTGTTCAGTACAAGTTAATACTATATGCAGCGACAGAGATTTTTACATTGATCCAAACATTCAGAGAGACATAAATGAAGGGATGCACACTTTCTCTCGATCGCACAGTATAGTTTCTTGAGCTAAAGGTATGCTTATGTGATATGACCAAAACTTGCAAAGACGATGGAGTGGCTTGACAGAGATATTTGATAAGCTTAGTATTACCTTTCCTGTGCATTTATCGTACCCTTTCGTGGCCAGACTCCGGCGGATGACCCCATCAAAGTCCGAGAACTCGAGGAGCCTACGGCGGTGCTTTTCGGAGTCCGACTCGGCCTTGGCCCCCTTGCTACAAGGAAGCCAAGAGTTCTTGATTTTCCTGGAGACGCATATGTTCGATATTGGAGTTTGCAGCACTGTCAGAAGCAGTGATATGAACCCCAGCAGCATAAGCTCTGCCCAGCGAAAAAAAAAATAAACAGAGAACTGATCAATAAATCGCAAAGAAATCATTGAGAGACTCTGCGTTTCTGTTAATGAAAGTTGGCGAGAGCAAGTCGAGTGTTAAAATCACCTGCTTTAACCTTCTCTAATGCTTCAACAAGAGCTACCCTCCTCTTTTTCTTTAAGAACTGCAAATGGCAAGAACAGAGCAATCAGCGACATTCATCAGACAATGGGAAAAGACATCGTAGCCGACAAAACAGTCAGTGATCAATCCAGTCAGCCACAATCAAGCTCTTCAAGAACTTTTCCGTTTTAGCTTGCCAACCACGCGAAAGCAATAAAGAGAACGCGATCAAAGCTCGCCCACCTTTTCAAAGAGGTGAATGGCATGTTCCAACAAGATGGAGAGGGCAAGTATCACGAAACAAACGATGGCGACCGCCCACGTCGCGGTCTCCTCCAGAGTGCGCTCCTTCTCGTATTCGTCCGCCATCCCCGCCGCGCCGCGAAGATCCTCGACACCTCGCCGGAAGTCACGTCGCCGGAGGAGTAGTCCCCGCGTCGATGAGAACAAGAGGACACTCCGGTCCAACGAAGGAAACAAGAAAGAAAGGTAATTCAATGGAGGCGGAGAACGAGATGGTATGGAGCATGTGAAGTAGCTATGCAAATGATGAACGGGATTATATATCAGCGTGGATGAAACTTCGAAGACTTTGACTTTTCAACGGGTTTTGCGCGGAAGGAGGGCGAGGCGAGATGGTGATGCATGTATGACTTTCCACCGCACGTTGGGCCCCTTCTGACTTTATCTTCCGACCCATCTCAGAGAACAATTGCAACTTTATTCGATCACAAAAGCTTATACTAAAAAAATACTTCATTAAAAAGGTCGAACCGGGAGAATTTACTATACTTTTTTTTATTGAATATAGCCATGAAATTGGGACGTCTGCGCGGTCAATTGTTGATTCCACTTCTAGAAGTAACTAGAATCTTTCACGACACGTATATGAATGTCACGAGAAGCTCTTGAACGATTCCTCCCTTTTTGCGCAATAGAGCCGCACCGTTAAAAAGATTCAACACGGTTGGAAAAAGATGAATATTTTATTTATTCAATAGTGAATTCCGTGTTAAACAGTGACTGAGGATGAGTCAAATGTGTTTTCTAACCCCCACCCCACTCAAAATAATGGCATTCCCAAATATATCCAAACCGTTCATATTTTTCGAAATAATGTGTCGCCTTGTCCCCATATTTATTAAGAAAAAAGTGTGTATCTAGTATTTGAATGTGCACCGTTTTTTCAATAAGATCCTTGAACTTACAAATTGTACAACCAAGTTTTATAACTTTATATGATTCTCTAGTCAAATCCCTCCAATTCTAATAAATTGATGATTGCCGGCTGGAACTAGCCAAAAGTAAGACGGTGAAATAATCGAAGGCTCTATTGAGTCGAAAGCTATTGGAATTGTCTAATGGGGTATTAAGATTATCATTCCTATAATTTGGTCCATGCAATTTGATTGTTTGTAATTTGTTGAAAACAAGGATTAGGAGACTTACGATGCGTTTATTTCGCGAAAAATGAATGGTTTAGAAAAATATTATCCTAAAAATAATTATTTGTATTGCTTATAAAAATAAATGGATGAAAAAAAAAATTATCGTTCATAAAAATGTTTTGACATAAATTGTTGTCGATAATAAAACATTATTCATTAACTCATTATTGCAAGCGACACAAGTAATAATTTTTAAGAAAATGGTTTTTAAATTATTTATTTTTTGCGAAATAAACAGAACCTTAATTGGAAAAATTCTACAAATTCAGGTACTTGATTGTACACACATACCAATTCGAGGACTAAGAGTGAAATAAGAAAAAAAAGCTGTGCAGAATGTGCTCTTTATGCCTTCCATATTTTTACATTTTCCTAAGATCTTTGAAGCGACGCCAAAGGTACGACCTGGTCATAGGAGGACCACTTCCTTTCTATTTTTAAATTATTTAATTCCTTAGCAGCCATTGCGGACCGCCGCCTACCCTGTTTATTTTACTTAGTTTTTATTAATTTTTGGATGTATGTATCTATCAATGTCTGCTGTTCGTATGGTCATCTGTCCTGTTTTTTAATCGTCCTTTATCTGTATCTTTCTTCGCTCCTTCGTCTTCGCCCATGATTTGAAAACTTTATATTTTTCTGCGCAATTTGGTCCTTACGTACACGGATTAGTACAGAAAAGTGATTATCGAATACTATTTTATTTTTAGATTAATGTCAAGAAAAATCATAAATTAATACACATATGATAAATTTACATTATGTTAGTTTCTGTTAAATTTTACAGTCGAATTGTTGAATTATATGACACGTGACAGTTAACGGATATAATAGTTTGAGATTCATATATATATATATATATATATATATATATATATATATATATCAATTTGTGATTTTTCGTGATATTAATCCAATTTAACAGAAATTAACGGAGGGTAAATTTATTATAAATGTACCAATTTGAAATTTTTTATGGTAAAAAAATTAATTTTAGATAAATTTATTATATGTATACTAATTTGGAGTTTTTTGAGACTTTTCGTGATATTAAACCACCCTTTATTTTTTCAGTAACATGCCTTTCATCTACGTATATGAAAATTGGACAAAGGCCAAGTCATGATTGTTATTATTTTTATTCCTATGGAAAATATAGGTTTCGAGATTAATGAATTCAAACTTCAAATAGTAGGAAAGACGTGGGTCAACAATCTTCAAATCTTGGGCTGCTGCCCGGCTCATCCACATCCGCAGCCACATCCACATCCACATCCACGTCCACATTGATCCCCGAGCAAGACTATTGCTTCATTGACCTTGCATAGGTCATCAACTTAAAATGGACAGATGACAAATATATATATAAGGAAGATATATTGTCTTGGCTGAGTTTATTTAGCAAAAAATCAATTATTTGAAAAAAAAATCCTAAAAATGATCGCTTATAAAAATAAATGAACGAAAAATATTTTCATCATTCACGAAAATATTTAAATATGAATTATTATCAATAATAAAAACATTTTCGATGGACTAATTATTCTAAACGATACAATTGATCGGTTTTTAGTATTTTTTATGAAACAAACCGAGCCTATTGATCGAAACTACAAGCTTGAGAGCAATTTCTAGTTGTTACATGCTTAATTAGTAACTTACTCTAATTAATCGTCAATTCTCAAAACACCCATCGAAGGAGTAGTTGCCTGATTAGGAGCTACTTTACCACATTTTGAATTTGGGATAAAGAAACATTCTCTTAACTTTGATCTAATATGCAATGTAATTTTTGAACTTTTGGTTCCTAAACTTTAACTCAATGTGTAATGTGGTCTTTTAACTTTTAATTTGTTCAATATAACTTGTGAACTTTTAATAAACATTCAATTTACTCCATGAATTACGATGTCTCTAGTTTCAATCTAATCCATAAATTATCTAGTCCATGAATTAAATAAACATGTACCAAAAGTTTAGAGATCATATTGAATAAATTAAAAATTCAAGGAATATATTTTCAATTGGACTAAGATTTAGAGACCGCATTAAAATTAAAATTTCTTAAATTGCGTTGCATATTAAATCAAAATTCTGATATCATTTTTTTCATTTTCCTTTTGAATCCAGTGATTTCAATAAATACTCGACAGCAGCCCGTCGGGGTCGAGATTTAGAACTATCCTCGACAAAATGCGCCGCCGTAAATATTATTTTATATTCATTGAGATCGACATGCCAGAATAGACCATACGATTTAAACCCGTGAAAGAAAATAAAATAGGTTTTAAAATCTTTTATCGCATGTGCCGAGGTGAGATTGGTTAGAAACTGAGGATTTTCAAGGTGCCCCTCACATGGGATGTTTAAATTGCTTTTTTGGGTTCCATTGACAAATCCAAGAGAATTGTCGAAGTGATGAGTATCATTCGATTCTTACTTTATCTAGCTGCTCTTTTTCATTTTTCTCAATTAGCAATTCTTAATTTTTCAAAGGGTTTTAATACTACAAAAAAAAATTTGAACTGATATATTTGTGATGAATCTACCTTCTATTAGTTTTCGTTAAATTTCACCATTAAATTGCTAAGTTGAATGACACGTAACAGTCGACGGATATATCATTTTAGGGTTTTAGCACAGAATAGTTTATCCGTTTGTGATTTTTTGTAGTATTAATCCAATTTAACGGAGTTTAAATTTATTACAAATATACTAGTTTTGAGTTTTTTGTGATCAAAAAATTAATTTAGGATAAATTTGTCACAGACGTACCGGTTTGAGATTTTTCATGGTATTAACTCTTTTTCAAATTACATATAGAGGGGGAAAAGTGTCAAAAAAGACCTAAATATTAATTTAGTCATAAACCTTTTGACACTGTACCAATTCAATCTTTTCAACAAATTTTGATCAGATATCGCTGACGTAGACGTCAAACGGCTTACATGGTATCGTTGGTACTAATGTGGATAATTTTTATAATATATTTTTTAAAATGAATTTAAAAAATTCTAAAAATTATCTACGTCAGCACCGGACTTATCACGCAGGACAACCAGCATCCACGTCATCGATTTTCACCTAAAATTGACTGGAAGGACTTCATTAGCATGTCGTTCAAAGGTTTTTGACTAAATTGGCTAAATTAAAAGGTTTAGTATTAAATTAACCACTGTACAATAGGGGAAAAGTGTTAAAAAAGTCATAAACATTTTGCATTGGTGCCAATTGAGTCCTAAACCTTTTAATTTAGTACCAATTCAATCCTTCCAGTTAATTTAGATCAGATTTTGCTGACGTGAACGCAGGGCGCCTTACGTTGGCATGGGCGGTGCTGACGTGGATAATTTTTAATAGTATTTTAATATTTTTTTATTTTTTATTAAATTTTTTATTCTTTATTTTTTCTTTCTTTTTCATTTTTTCCCCTCTTCTTCGTCCTTACTCCAGCCAGTCGCTGGTTCGGTGACCAGCAAGGCTCACCCTCACTGAATGGCCGCAAGGGCAGCCTCACTGGCCATGGATGATGCTCACCGCCAGCAACAGCGAAGGCGAGCCTTACTTAGCTGCTGTCGAGGACAGCCGGCCATGGGTGACGCTTGCCCTCGCTTGTAACGACGAAGGCGAGCCTCGCCCTTGGTTGGTTGCCCTCGCAGCCATTCGGCGAGGGCGAGCCTTTCTAGTGGCCAGCCTCTAGTCTCTGGCCTTTGGCACGTCGCTGTACCAGTGACCAATTAGAGCAAGGAGGGAGAAGAGGGAAAAAAAAAAAAAGACGAAAAAAATCAGAAATTTAATTAAAAAAATTCAAAAAATATTAAAATATTATATGAAATTATCAACGTCAGTGTCGGTAGTGCCACATAGGCCAATCGGCGTCAATGTCAGCAAAATCTAATCAAAATTAGCCATAAGGACTGAATTAACGCAAAGACGAAATGTTTAGGACTTAATTGACACTAAAAAAAGGTTTAGGACTCAATTGGAACCAATACAAAATTGTTAAGACATTTCTGATACTTTTTCTATACAATGAATTTAGGACTTTCTTGGTAATTTTCCAAAAAGGCCCCATAATACATACATATACATTGCATATAAATACCCCTCAATCCAAAACAGGTATAACAACCAAAAGATTGGATCTCAATAGTGGTTGTTGCAGACTAAATAGTCCCTTAATGAAGATGTCTGCTAGCTAATCCAATATAAGCATATGGCAAATATGTAAGTCACAGGAAGTAACCCGTTCTCAAACAAAGTGAAAATGGTATATTTGGTGCGAGCATGAAACTTTTTGTTCGAGCACGAAAATGCCAAAGTAAGAAGCGTGTCAGGACACCTTTTCAATTTGACATGCAGATCCGACCCAAAAAAAAATATTGACTTGCAGATAGATAGGTTAAGGAGCACCTAAATTATCAAAAATCATCAAACACATCTGGGAATTTTCAAGAAGTAAAATATAATCAGAATTGACATAAATCATTTTATTGGGGAAACATTAAAAATTCCACCGTAGAATTTACAAACACGATTTCTCCATATTCCGACACAATTTTTGACAATGACGAGGAGATTTTTTTTATTTTAATTTGGGGTCAGTTTCGACCAAAAACTAAATTCGGGGTCAATAACAGCATATCAAACCGGCGATTTCTGATCAAAAAAAAAAAAAACCGGCGATGAGAAGGTGAAACAATTTCCAGCAACAACAACCAAAGTGAATAAGATGAAGAAGACGTTATGATATGACTTGCTAGATGAAAGAAATAATTTGCACCTCCCCATTTGATTCCTTCATAAAATAAAACAATTACTTAGGCTTCATTTTTTTTGCGAAAAATAAATTATTTGAAAAATATATATTTTAAAAATGATTGCTTTTATTGCTTAATATAATTAGTCAATAAAAAATATTTTCATTACCGATAACAATTTATATCTAAATATTTTCGTGGACAATGAAAATATTTTTCATTTACTCATTTTTGTAAGCGATATAAGCGATAATTTTTTGAAAAATATTTTTCAAATCTTTCAATTTTCAGAAAACAAACAGAGTCTAATGCTTTAAAAATCAGGCTGAGCCGGATAGGCTCGAATCAACTTATTCAATCATGTACTCATTGGATCACCAACTTGGTCTCGCCTTTATTTTGTTGGAGTCCAAGAACCAATCAATAACTTAATCTAAGTCGGTTCGATCGTTTCCTTGTGAATCAAGAGCTCACAATTTTTTTTTGTTTTTTTCATATCTAACTCTCCTTACTCTCTGACTTTTGTTCTGTCTCTTGCAGACGCATAAGTCAAAACCTACACTAATGATATGGGAAAAGTGCCAAAAAAGTCTTCAACCTTTTGCATTAGTGTCAATTTAGTCCTAAACCTTTTTTTATATTAATTTAGTCCTAAACATTTTGCATTGGTGCCAATTCAGTCCTAAACCTTTTATTTTTATGCCAGTTCAGTCCTTCCGATCAATTTTGATCTGATTTTACTGACGTAGACACCGACCGTCAGGCGACCAATCACCGACACTGATGTGGACAACTTTAATAATATTTTAATATTTTTTTGAATTTTTATTTATTTATTTATTTTCTTTTTTTTCCCCTCCCTCCTTCCTACAGCCGACGACCGACCAGAGGCCAGAGGTCAGCACCAGCGAGGCTCGCCCTCGCTAGCGGCTAGGCGAGGCCCGATCTCACTAGATCTAGCGAGGCTCGACCTCATTGGCGATCGACTGGAGGAAGGAGGGAGGGGAGGGGAAAAAAAGAAAAAGAAATAAAGAAGTAAAAATTCAAAAAATATTAAAATATTATTAAAGTTGTCCACGTTAGTATCGGTGACCAACCGCCGGTGGGTCAGCGTCCACGTTAGCAAAATTCGGCCAAAATTGACTGAAAGGATTAAATTGGTACAAAAACAAAAGGTTTAGAACTAAATTGGTATCATAAAAAGGTTTAGGACTGAATTGACACCAATGCAAAAAGTTTATGACTGACTTGGAACAAAAAAAAAAGGTTTAGGACTAAATTGACACTAATGCAAAATACTTAAGACTTTTTTGGCACTTTTCCCCCAATGATATTAGCATCTCCACCTCCCCCAATCCCTTTACCAATAAGGCCGCAAGAAACTTGACTACTTAGATGCTATTTAGTACAACTTTCCCACATCAATTTTAGTTGTGAAAAGAAATGTTCCAACTTTGTAAGAGGAAAAATTGTTCGAAAAATTCCAAACTTATTGTATGACCTTCAATTCAATAATAAAAATCTCTAATTTAGCCAATGTAATCTAAATTTTTTGACAATTTTTCAATTAATTAATTCAATCAATTTTGACCGAAAATCACTCAAGTATAGGTTCAATTAGTGGCAGTCGTCTTATGTGGCATGGTCAGTAATATGACACAGACAGTAGCCAAAACAAGGTCCTTTTGCCTAAAATTCATAGATTTCCTTTGTTTTCTTTTTCGCCTTCCTTTTTTTTTTTTTCTTATCTTTGGTCATTGTTCATCATCTTCTTCATCTCCGAACAATTTTGCTATTTTCTGGCTCTACTTTTAAGTGCTTGGTCAGGAGAATGGAGATGGCACTCTGATCCTTCGTCGCAAGCTCGTCCATCGAACCCTCAGTGCCGAGTTGAACCAGATACGATCTCGACCTCCATGCTGCGACGGAGTTCAAGCTACCAGGTCTGGGGCTCAAGCTCAATGTCACTGTAGAGCCTGAGGTCGTCAAACTTGGTCGACACTGTGGTAGAGCCCGATGCCTTAGTAACATTCTTAACTTTCATGGTGATGGACCTATTTTGAGATGATGGCCGATCCCATTTTTGGTCGATAGCACGAATCTGACCTTCGGACGTGCTTTTTCTAGAAATTTGACAGCATTAGCACATGATTCACTCTCTCATTGAGAGGATGAAGTAGAGATGAATGAGCAAAAGTAAGGAGATTGAGCATAGCTCTCGAAATGATTTTCTAGTCGGAGGAAGGCCTGAACTTTTTCAGATCACTTTACCCAAAAAAAAAAAACTTTTTTCAGATCACAGCCCTATGTTTAGTCACAATTTATGCTGAGAAACCAAAGCGTAAAAAGTGTTTTTAGTTTGAGGAAAATTAGATGGAGGATGATAGTTGTTCTTCTTCAAAGGTTGGAGAGTTCAGTTTTGAGGTTCTTTTCTTATTACTCTCGCTGGGATAGGCCATGCTTTAGAGGAAGAAGATAAAGAGTAAAGGAAAGAGAAGGAAAAAAAATATAAGTTAAAATGAAAGAAAAGTAAAGAAAAAAGAAAAAATTATACCAAATTTAAATACACGGTTGTTTTGACTGGAGCCGGACATGTTAGATCACCGGGCACCTTGCTACGTAGGACGGTCGGCGATCGTAGGATGATTGGCAATTGGTGGTGACTAGATGTTTTGTCCGCAATTTCCTGTAGAAATTAGTCATATGGATTACATTGAAAAATCATCAAAAGGTTTAGCATTATAGTAGCCAAAATTGAAAATAATTTACGACTAGATGATTAGCAGCCATATATAGACTTACGATCTTTCTGGATATTTTTCTCCTTCGAAAAATGTTCGGAAAATTCCTTAGCAGCTGTGCACCTTTAAAGTTATAGCCGTTTTCACCCATCTTTGAGAGATACTGCAATTTCAAAATATAATTGCTAAACATAAAAGTTACAGCATGTTTACAGCACAACACGGTTACTGTTCAGCCACAATTTAACCAAACAAGCTTTTGCTCTATTTATCCAATCTCTAGGGTCTTAATCGTATGAGCATTCGACCAAAAAAAAAACATCGTATGAGCAACGACATTGCTTTAACAAATTGGCCGAATGTCAAACTTATTTGAGTGATTTTTCTTTTTTGTCTTTAAAAATTCAAGCCAATTAAATTCTAAACCTTTTTCATCGGGTGCATTTTAGCCTTTCCGGCGAGCTCATGGCCAAATTTGCAACATACGCGCCAATATACAATCAAGTGTTAAAAGGGTTGGAATTTGCGCAATTAAACTCTAATAGGTTTTTATAGGGTGCAATTTAGCTCTTCCGCAATGGCCGAATTTGCTGACGTGGCGTGCCGAAATTCGGCGTGGCTGCTTTTTAATATTTTTTTAATCATACGTGGGCTGGCGTGGAGCTATTTCAGGAAAAAGTCATTTGATGGCTTAAATAATTGGATCCGATGTTATTGGTTCCCACCTTGTTCTTTTGAATATGTATGGATCATAAATTATTTTAAATGGCTTATCAGTTTTTTTAAAAAAATTTCAAATGACCAAATATCGAGAAAATATAACATGTCTTTTTATATTACATTTTTTATTTTTAAGGATTTTTTAAATCACAGCATAATGCGTTACATGGTCTTGATTATGTACAATTAGTTTAGTTTGTTTCGCAAAAAATAAATGTATTAGAAAATAATTTCTTAAAAATGATCGCTTGTATCATTGAAAATAATTAGTCGATATAAAATGATTCTTTATCGAGAACAATTTACATATAAATATTTTCATGATTGATGAAAATATTTTTCATACGTTCGTTTTTATAAGCGAGACAAATAATCGTTTTTAGAAAAAAAAATTAAAAGGAGTTTTGGTCCTTTACCAAAAAAAAAAAGAGTTTTGGTCGGTTTACCGGATTGAAGCGACGAAACCACGTATTGATAACTGCTTTGGTCTGTGTAATGGTATTGAAAACGTGACCACAACCGTCGAAGTGAGAGATGGCAATTCGGAAGAGAGAACCGGCGATGCTTTGCCAACTCGGCGGAGAAACAGATCTTTCGCTATTAGAATAGCACTTGGCGTACGAGTAATCCCATATTCACATTTGCTTCCTGAGGTTACACATTCCCCACAGGCATTGCCGATCGCCGATGGTGCAGAGTCGCCTGCAAATTTGAAGGACTTGAGTTCGATCTCCGACCCGAATCATGGTAAAGTAGGAACAAGAAAAGAAGAAAAAGAAACCCCTCGTTGTCATTTATCATCTGCGTAGAGCTCATGATGTACTGGAAGATCTTTGTGTGCGGCTTACACAATGGCTTTTATATGCTTTCCATGAGAATTTCTCGCAACAATATGACTTGCACATTGCAAAAACTGCATGGGGGGAATGCTTGAGGCAACATTTAGCTTTCTAAAGCTGTGCATTAGAGACTTGTTGGTGCAGCAACTGTTCATCGGAACGAACTTATCTGACTGAAGATAGATATCTCGTTAGTACTGGGCGCCCTAAATTGCAAGCATGGTTTTCCTCTGCTGTTATTATCTTGTCGTCTGTTAATTTTGTATGCTTTTCTTTGTAGATTTATGAAAAACATAATGGGTGGACCGCCCGAGATGGGCCAAACCCGGCCCGTGAGCCACAAGGGCCTACGAGGTAGTTATTTGCCTATCTATATTAGAAGGCACCCCTTGGAAAACAGACGTGATTTTCATATGTGCAAAACACACTCCTTCGTATACGTCGTCTTCTCTGTTTTCCTTCGGAACGCACACTAATACGAAAGACAATCGAAGAACTTTCAAGCGCAAAGTAGCACTTAATCTGTGACAATACCGGGTATGTTCATTGTGTGGTATACCTGTATAATCGGTGATACAAGTCCGATGGTTCTCGGGCACGTTTTCCGCATTAATCGAATTCGTTCCGAATATATTTCAAACGAGACGATCGGGATTGAGTTTTTCCCAACATTGGTATTAGAGCCCCGTTTACTTGTTTCCCGATCATGCTTATGTATCGTCTGAAGTCTATATTGCTTGTTTTTTCGTTTTGGTCTCGTTTTTGTTCGTTTTCTTCGAGTCGCCGAACTGTTCATGCATGTTTCGATTTTTTTTTCGTCAAAACTTTAATTTTATTGCATAAACAGAAAGGGCTCGTCGAGACGAGCAAAATGGTGGGCGGCGCGTCACAGGAGGACGACGCACGCGCCCTCACGCGCTGGCAAGGGCCGTGCGCGCGACGGCGCGTGAGACCCATGCGCGGCCATGCGAAACGGCGCGTCCTTTGCCGCGCCAACCGCCGATGATGACATCATCGTGACGTCATCGGAAGCTGACCCGTTGACCCGACCCGGTTGACCGTTGACCGGACTCGATTGACTGTTGACAAGACTCGGTTGACCATTGACCCGACCCGATTAACCGTTGGCCCAACCCAGTTGACCCGACCCGTTGACCTAACACGACCCGAGTTGACCTAGCCCATAGACCGTTGACCCGACCCGTTGACCGTTGACTGGTCAACCCGGTCGAACCGGACCGATTCAAATCAGCAAAATGACCCCTGTGTGTTCTCTCGGCCCGTTCGAGCTCATTTGAGCTCCGATTTGGGCGTTCTTGATATCGATGTGCTTGTATTGGAGTGCTCTACGTCATGGTATATTCATATTACATTTTTGCTGCACTTATGAATGTGAAAATGCACAATAAACCCAATGTATACATACTTAGGGGTATATTATTTGGCATTTTCTCTAGTATTTTTGAAAATACAAGTGTCAGATCATATGTATATGAAGAAGCATTCCTTATCTTAATGTATCATAGATTATAAGTAATCATTTGTTCTGCATTCGTTGCAGGAATAATGGTACATTTAAGACGCACTCCGGTAATCCCAAAAACGGCAGCTCAAAAGGAGAAGCTTGAGAACGTAAGAATGAAGCTAGCTCTTTATCGATGGGACGCTAGAGATGATGATGATGACACACATCATCAAGGTCAACAAAATGATACAGGATATCATTTGAAACGGTTTTGTAATGCCGGAATATGTAATGGTCGGAGCCCTAAAATGCACTATTCCTGAGGAGTTGGGAAGAATGCTTGATAAGGTTAGAGAAACCTTAAATGGTCCAAGCTATAAGATGCTTGTGGAGAATTTTGTGCAAGAATACATAAGGGTCGGGGCAAGAAGAACATCAACCCTTGCATTAAATAGGTCTCGGTGCAAACCATAGCTCGGATCTAGGGGTTTTCCGGGAGTCTTTGTTTATGTTCCAAATAAAACTTTCTAAAGAATTTTATGAGTCCTTTCCTGTCTATGTGTTGGATTGGTACACTTGATGTTGTCCTTTTAGGATTTGGAATCAATTCTGTACATGTTAATATTTGTGAATGTGTTATGATATATATATGGCTATGATTTTTTTTTGTGATTTCTCATTTTATATTGCCATATTATGTGTTATATTTTATGTGAGAAGTTTTTTCAAAGTTTGTATAACTTTTTTGAAGAACCAATTTCATTACATAAAATGATTATGTTAATGGTAATTTCGAATTAGGTTTTTTAAATGATGATTAGGAACATAGTGAACTTTCGACTCTAAAACCTTTAGTGAAATTATTCATTAACATGATTAATTTATGTAATCATGATGCTGATGAAGCATTTAGATAGGCTTTAATAACTCGTGGATATGTGTCTGAAATGTTCAAATGCGATGGCTTCAGCAACTAAGAATATAGTGGCTGAACTTAATAAGGAAGAAAAATTGAATGGCGACAATTATGAGATTTGGAGTCTCAAGATTCAATATATGCTGGAAGAGCAAGAGGCACTCGAAACTCTTAACCAGATTATGGAAAAACCTGAGGATGGGATAACTGCCCAATACAAGAGGGATAAAGATGCCTTTGCTGTTTGGAAAAGAAAGAACTCCCTTGCTCGCATTACGTTGCTAAACAGCATGGACAATGACATCATGCTAGAGTTCGGACATTTCCAGAACGTTAAAGAGTGGCATCAAGATTTGATCGAACTTCTGTGACCAAATTGAGACAACTTACTATCCGTTTCGACTCATACAAGATGTCTCATGGAAAGACCATGAAACAACATTTGAGGCAGATGTCAAATATG
This sequence comes from Syzygium syzygioides, assembly GCA_031216285.1. Taxonomy (NCBI): domain Eukaryota; kingdom Viridiplantae; phylum Streptophyta; class Magnoliopsida; order Myrtales; family Myrtaceae; genus Syzygium; species Syzygium syzygioides. The sequence continues at coordinate 2,687,125 of CM062251.1, read as the reverse complement.
ATTAGTGAGCTAAAGGATGCCGGGCACATACTCACTGATGAACAGCAGGTGCAGGTAGTAATCCGCTCCTTGCCTCAAAGTTGGGAGCATATGAAGATCCATTTGACCCATAATGAGGGTATCAAGACCTTCAAGTATGCTATGCGGCATCTTGGGCTAGAAGAGGATCGCCTCATGGCGGCTAAGCCAGAAACAGATATTTACTTTACTGGTTCTAGCTCGCATGGAGTTTCAGGCTCCAAGAGGAAGCACTCTGCTGGGTCAAAGAAGTGGAAAGGCAAAGGGCCAAGTCCTTCAAGGAAGAAGTCGAGGCTCAACCAATGGGAGAAAGGTAAGCGTCCTTTCAAGAAGAACATTTCAAGAGCGAAATGTTTCAACTGTGGCAAGAAGGGTCACTTTGCTCGCGACTGTGGCGAGCCAAAGAAGGTAGAAACCCTTAGCATTCATGAAAATGCTACTTATGTGTCTAGTTCAGTGTTTCTAATCGAATCTAATCCTTTGTGGACTGTAGACTCGGGAGCCACAGACCATGTAGCGAAGGACAGAGAAGCTTTCGTGGAGTTCCGACGAGTTCCACAAGAAACGAAATGGATATACATGGGGAACAATTCAAAAGTGGAAGTCAGAGGCATTGGCACCTGTCAACTACTTATGTGCGGTGGACGCACATTGTTCCTACATGATATGCTATTTGCTCCAGAGATTCGTCAGAACTTAGTTTCCGTGTTGGTTTTAGTTAGACTTGGTTTTAGTGTAAACTTCCATAAGAATGGTGTAGACTTGTATTTAGGAACAAGTTATTATGGTTCTAGATATTTCTTAGATGGTTTCATTGTATTAGATGTTGACTATTGTGAAGTTAATGTTAGTTATTCCTTATTTACATCATCTGATTCTTATGAGAATGATGTGAACGTGTGGCATGCTAAACTTGGTCATATTGGCCAATAAAGAATGAATAGATTGGCTAAAGATGGCTTATTGGGCAATATTAAAAAGGTTGATTTGCCCATATATGAGCATTGCCTAGAAGGAAAAACAACACGGAAACCATTTGGAAAAGGAACGAGAGCTGAATTTCCTTTGCAATTAATCCATACTGACATCTATGGTCCAATGAATATAAAAGAAAGGCATGGGTCTGTTTATTTCATCACATTCATTGATGATTATACTCGATTCGGACATGTCGATTTGATTTCTCATAAGTCCGAAATTTTGAATTGCTTTAAAAGATTTATGAGCTTAGTGAAAAATCAATTAGACAAGAAAATAAAAGCATTAAGATCCGATCGAGGTTGAGAATATCTATCTGATCAGTTCAGAAATTTATGTGATGAAAAGGGAATAAAAGGACAACTGACTATTCCATATACTCTTCAACAAAATGGTGTTACGGAAAGAAGAAATAGAACTCTAATGGAAATGGTTAGATCATTGATGGCAAATGCTAACTTGCCAATTACCTTTTGGGGTGATACTTTGTTGACTGCTGCCTACATACTTAACCGTGTGCCTTCTAAATCAGTTGCTTCTACTCCATATGAATTATGGATAGGCAAAAAGTCTAATTTAAGCTTTTTAAAACCTTGGGGTTGTGCTGCCTATACTCGTGAGTCTTCTCACAGTATGGAAAATTAGGCCCAAGAGGCAAAAAGAGTATTTTTATAAGATACTCAGAGCACTCAAAAGGATATGTATTTATAAGTGAGCAAGAAAGCGGAAGTATAACTGAATTTGAATCACGAGATGTCACATTCTTAGAGAATGAATTTCCTAAAAAGGGCAAAGTAGGTGGTGATTACTCACTATACGAATCTGTGGATCGTGATAGTGAAGTTAGTGCGAGCATTGTGACAAATGGAGAGTTGAATGCAACCCAATCTCAATTGCAATCACTTAAAGAGACGACACCACCATTATCTCATTCGAGTAGGAGCGCAATGGAACGTGGCGAATCATCAGGAGTACAGCATTCCATACAACAGTTGAGTTGTAATAGGATTTCCCGTCGACATTTTGACATTGAAGGAGAAGCCTTCATGATCGCCCCACAAGATGAAGATGAGCCGAAGAATGTGAACGATGCTCTAAAGTGCCCTAATAAGGAAGAATGGATACATGCAATGGAAGAGGAAATGGAGTCATTAAGATCAAACCAAGTCTGGAAATTGGTTGACCTTCCAAAAAGACGCAAAGCCATTAGGAACAAGTGGGTTTTCAAAATACAGCGTAAGACTGATGGCTCAAAAGAGAGGTATAAGGCTCGCCTTGTGGCGAAAGGATATAATCAATAGGAAGGAGTTGACTTTGAAGAAACTTTTTCTCCTGTGGTCAAATTTACCTCTATTCGCCTTATTCTGACAATAGTAGCTAGTATGAATCTAGAATTACATCAAATAGATGTAAAGACTGCATTCCTCAATGGAGAATTAGACGAAGAAATTTATATGGAGCAACCTATTGGCTTCATTACAAAAAGCCAGGAGCATAAAGTGTGTCAACTATTGAGGTCGATATATGGCCTTAAGCAGTTTTCGAGACAATGGTATATACGTTTTCACAATGCAATAATGGCATATGATTTTACAATAATTAGTGAAGACAATTGTGTATATATCAAAAGATCCAAAGGTCAATTTGTGATCTTATCATTATATGTTGATGATATACTAATTGCCGGAAGCAGTATGGAGTTGGTTAATACAGTCAAGAATTGGTTATCTTCCAATTTTGATATGAAAGATATGGGTGAAGCTGCATACATTCTTGGAGTTAAGATTTCAAGAGATCGCTCAAAGAAATCCCTATCTCTTTCACAAGAGACGTATGTGAATAAAATCCTTGAGCGATTTCGCATGCAAGACTATAAACCAATAGATACTCCTATTGCAAAGGGCGAAGCATTAAGCAAAAGAATGTGTCCTAAGACTTCACAAGAAAAGGAGCAAATGAAACAAGTTCCATATGCTAGTGCTGTCGGAAGCTTGATGTATGCTATGATGTGTCAAGACCTGATATTTATTATGCAGTTGGAATGGTAAGTAAATACCAATCCAATCCAGGTCAAGCACATTGGATCGCCGTCAAAAGAATCTTGAGATATCTAAATGGAAGTACCGACTATGTGCTGACTTATCAAGGAAGTGATCTACACCTTGAAGGCTATACTGATGCTGACTGGGAGGAGATTTAAAAGAAAAGAAATCTACTTCTGGATATGTATTCTTACTGAATAATGGCGCCATATCTTGGAGCAGTAAGAAACAAAAGTGTGTAGCCTTATCTATAATGGAAGCCGAGTTCGTAGCTCTATCAGCAGCGGTACAAGAAGCTGTTTGGCTTAGAAGATTTTTGGATCACTTAGGTGTAACTGAGAATGCTGCAAAACCTAGTATTGGTCTATTGTGATAGCTAAGTAGCAATAGTGTACACTAAGGATCCCAAGTACCATGGAAAGACCTAACATATAGATATCAAATATAACTATGTCAAGGACATGGTTGCACGAAAGGAAGTGAACGTGAGGTGCATATCTACACAAAGGATGATAGTAGATCTTATGATGAAGCCGATTCCTAGAGAAGTTTTCCATGGTCACGTGAGATCTCTAGGACTATGTAGAATATGATGTACCGAATATTATAATTTTCCCAAAATGTTCACCATTAATGAAGTTTGTTATTATTAATGCCTATAAGTTTGTATGACGTTTGTGAATGTCAATGCTAAGTGCATTATATTTAAAAGGTATGTCGGACAAATGAGAGATTAGCCCACTCACACGGGTAATCGCCTCTACTCACTGTGTGATGAATAGAGATGAGACAGTTTTAAGCTTGTTATCTAGGTGATAATTGAGAGCTCAAGCTTGAAGCATTGACGTCGCCTTAACAGAATGTTAAGATGAAGACATATAGATTATTATGTCCGAAAGTGAAATGACATACATATTTCACTTTATCTGTCTTTAATGCCAGATATGAGTTCTGATAGATACTTATGAATAGAGTAGATTTTGTGAACTCAAGTTGAACATTGAGTATATCTAAACTATCATTTGTACGGTATTGAGAGTAAAGACATACGTTCTATGAGAAAAGGAGAGAATACTATAATACGTATTTCATATTATGTATGCATGGGACGATCGATAAGAGTTGATAAAAATTATGATCTCAATTTTTAAGTCGTGTGAGACTCTTGAGGAAAATAGTTTTTCTCATTTAAAGTGCCCTCACAACTCTTACTTATTCTCAAAATTTCTATTCAGTGCTTGCTATCTTAGGATGTTGCCGATGATCATGATAATTCAGTCTAACGGAGCATTTCTAGAAAAGCAAGTTGGACTGAAATGGAGAGGTTTAAGGAAAAAGGAAAATCAATTTAATTTATGATGTCATATCCTATATTTGTATTCACAGGTCGACCAATTATGATTTTGAGTAAATCATAGTTGTGAATACAATATATGAGATACTAAAAGAGATCAAGAGAGATAAAGAAATATGACTAATTAATCTAGGGAACTGCATACTAATTCTACTCTGGACAATGCCCAAATTCGAGCTGTTATATATTCCTAACAGATGTATAACAATGAGCTCTCGTAGTATGCTGGTCGCACAGATTATTTGCCGATATGAACTTTGCAAGGAAGAGAGTTTTGTTTAGCCCATCGTGGGCGAGTGGGAGATGAAAGACATAATGGGTGGACCGCCCGAAATGGGCCAAACCCAGCCCGTGAGCCACAAGGGCCCACGAGATAGTTATTTGCCTATCTATATTAGAAGGCACCCCTTGGAAAACAGACGTGATTTTCATATGTACAAAACACACTCCTTCGTATACGTCGTCTTCTCTATTTTCCTTTGGAACGCACACTAATACGAAAGACGATCGAAAAACTTTCAAGCACAAAGTGGCACTTAATCTGTGACAATACCGGGTATGTTCATTGTGTGATATGCCTGTACGATCGGTAATACAAGTTCAATGGTTCTCGGGCACGTTTTCCGCATTAATCGTATTCGTTCCGAATATGTTTCGGACGAGACGATCGGGATTGAGTATTTCCCAACACTTTACAAAGAGATGGGAAATAAGCTGGATTTTTGTGTTTGTATCAAACTATATTGGCACTTTATAAATGAAAGCAAAGGCCACCATTGCATACAAATAAAGCCGCACATTTTGATCTCTTTCTGTAAGTTCTGTTTGAGTTTTATTTCCTTATAGTGGTGGCATGTTGTAGATTCACTTTATTATTCTAATTAATCGTCAGAGGAAGGTCAGGTTGACAAAATGGTACTCGCCATATTCGCAGAAGGAGCGGACTAAGGTATTATCCTCATTCTGAGACATGGTTTCTTTCAACCTCATCAGGAACTCTCATTGGATTGATAAGATTTTTGAGCGCCATAGTAAATTGATTGTTTGCTGAAAATTGAAACTATTCAAGTTATTGCTTGTTAGTGCTCTGTTGAAATATCAGTCATGTGCACCTGGTTTTAATAATATGAAGACTGACGTCTCTCTGTGAATGGGGATGTAATCTGAGAAGATCATCCGAGAAATCAGTGGGTTAATCCTTCATAGAGATGATAAGCTGTGCAATTTCTTGCAGTGGAGAGGTTTAAAGGTTGTCTACAGAATGTAGAAGAATGTAATTCGGTATTGTAGTTCAGCTAAGTTCGTATGCGAGAAATTAAAAACAAATGTTAGAAAAAACCAAACCTGAAAGCAACACAACCAAGCAAACAAAATGTTGATCCGAGCCCGACGAAATAAAGTCGTGTCCTTAAGACGAATTTGGCCCCTCAATCAGTACCCGAGGATATCGGACAATCGTCTCCCAGGATAGAACGGATCTCGTTCCTCCAAAGCGGTACTTATCCGAAGAACTCCAACAAACGCAATTTTGCAGAACAATCGCACAAGAAATGATAATGATGAAGTGAATATGCGTTAGTGTCTCGGGAAAATGTCTTTGGGAAATGCAAATGTCACGAAGCGTCACCCACCGAACTAAACCGTTCGGATATATGGCGAAAAATTGAAGAGTTGCGAGAGTGAAAAGTCGCCGGCGGTTCCCACTCAAAGTCGTGAAAAGTAGCAAGGGTTCGAACCGGTTCGGTTCGTGAACAGTCACGAAGGGATTAGGTTCTTCGTTCGGGCGAATCGAACCTCGAACAGACATGTTTGTATGTCCAAAAAGTAAAAATAAATAAATTCTAAACAACATGTCTGTTCGGAAAAAATAAAAGAAAAAACGATAGAGGGTGGACCCGGAACCGAACCGAGCCGAGCCGGCCGGACGGCCGGCGGCGCGCGTGCGGGGGGAGTGGACCGAGCTTGATGTAAATCCTCTATCTTCCACAAAAGTGGGGTACCCCTTGGGGCCCCAACCCATTTGTGAGGCTCAACTATTTGAACCCATCTTCCATCTCTCTTCTGCCCTATGTGGGACACTTTCACCCACACACTTCTCATTCAATTCTATAGATTTTTTTTGTGCCAAAATCCCAACAATCCCCCACATGAATGAGAAGTTCAGATATCATGACTCTTAGTGTATGCATGAAATGCAATGTGCGATTATTCCATGAGAAAACGTTGCACCAGGATAAGCAGTCTAAAACTTTGAACTTTCCTTAGTGAAACCTATCGGACTTACTCAGTCAATCAGTAGACTTGATGTCTTTGAACTGTCGACCTTTCGTGTAAGCCTAGACAATAGAAATCACACAACTGTTTTTTGAACAAATTGGTTCTCACTGTTGTGTTCGTTTGAGCGCCATGAACACCACCTGGTCTCATGAGTGTTTTAGAGAATTCGGCATTTTCAATTCTCACAGAAGCGGCCCTCACTTCACACTCACATAGGTGATTTCTGAACATATAGTATATTACATACTCAATTCAGAATCATTAAAAGCTTTTGCTTAACCTTCATATATTAGTACTATCTTCATCCGGGAATGAGTAAAAATTTGACAGTACTCTACACTGTCTTCATAACTTAGTTGTCCCTTTGAACCTAGATCTTGGGATCTCCAGTCAACTAGGTAGGGTTTCCGCTATAATGACTTGTTTATAGGCCTTAAACCCATTCCCCTTGATGTTTTTGCAACCATCTCTCTAGTTAGGCCTTTTGTCAATGGATCCGCAATATTATCTTTTGACTTCACATAGTCAATGGTGATAATTCCACTAGAAAGAAGTTGTCTTACTGTGTCATGTCTTCGACGTATGTGTCGAGACTTACCGTTATACATGACATTCCTTGCCCTTCCTATTGCCGCTTGACTATCACAATGTATACATACAGCGGGCACTGGTTTAGGCCAATTAGGAATATCTTCTAAGAAATTTCGAAGCCACTCTGTTCTTCACCGGCTTTATCCAAAGCAATAAATTCTGATTCCATAGTGGATCTAGCAATACAAGTTTGTTTGGATGATTTCCAAGACACTGCCGCTCCCCCAAGTGTGAATACATATCCACTTGTCGATTTTGTGTCTTTAGTGCCGATTATCCAATTTGCATCACAATATCCTTCAAGTACCGCTGGATATTCTGTGTAATGCAAAGCATAATCTTGAGTATACTTTAAGTAGCCCAATAAACGTTTCATAGCTTTCCAATGATTTTCATTTGGACTGACTGTAAATCGACTTAGCTTGCTCACAGCACAAGCTATGTCCGGCCTAGTACAGTTCATGACATACATTAAACTGCCTAGTATACTAGCATACTCATTTTGAGCCTTACTTTCACCGGTATTCTTTGAAATATGTAAATTAACATCTATCGGAGTCTTTACTGGTACAATATCCAGATTCTTGCACTTTCCAAGAATCGTCTCAATATAATGGGATTCTGATAGAGCTAATACTCCATATGTCTTATGGATTTTAACTCCTAAAATAACATCTGCAACTCCCATATCTTTCATATCAAATTTACTTGTGAGCATGCGTTTGGTCGCCTTAACAACCTCACTATCGCTGCCCATTATAAGCATGTTGTCTACATATAAGCACAAAATGGCAAAACCATTATGAGTGTTCTTAACATACACACATTTATCACACTCATTAATCTTGAAACCATTCAACAACATGACTTCGTCGAATTTAGCATGCCATTGTTTTGGTGCTTGTTTCAATCCATAGAGTGACTTGATAAGCCGAGATACTTTCTGCTCTTGTCCCGGAACAATGAACCCTTTGGGTTGTTCCAAATATATTTCTTCTTCCAAATCCCCGTTTAAGAAGGCCGTTTTCACATCCATTTGATGAATTTCAAGCTTATATACTGCTGCTATGGCAATTAGCATCCTTATAGATGTAATTCTAGTAACAGGTGAATAAGTATCAAAATAATCAAGACCTTCTCGTTGCTTGTATCCTTTTGCTACAAGTCTGGCCTTATATTTATCAATAGTACCATCCGCTTTCATTTTCCTCTTGAAAATCCACATACATTGTAGTGGTTTATTACCAGAAGGAAGGTCAACCAATTCCCATGTATGGTTTGACAAGATGGATTCAACTTCACTATTGATAGCTTCTTTCCAGAACGGGGCTTCTGGCGAAGTCACAGCTTCTTTGAATGTCCGAGGCTCATTCTCCAACAGATACGTTAAGAAATCAGGTCCAAAAGACGTAGAAGTCCTTTGTCTTTTACTACGTCTAGGTTCATCCTCCATTTGATCACTTCTAGATATAGTATCTCAAGACCTCTTATTATTATCAATTGACTCATATACTATGTTATACGGAAATATATTTTCAAAGAACGAAACGTCCCTTGATTCAATGATCGTATTGACATGTATATCTGAGATCTCTGACTTGTGAACAAGAAAACGATATGCATTACTATTCTGAGCATATCCGATAAAAATACAGTCAACAGTCTTTGGTCCTATCTTAACCTTTTTAGGCTTAGGAACCGCAACCTTAGCCAAACACCCCACACTTTGAGATAATTCAAGTTAGGCATTCTGCCTTTCCATTTCTCATAGGGAGTTTGTTGTGTTTTTCTATGGGGCACTCTATTTAAATTAAAATTCGCCGTCAAAACAGCTTCCCCCCACAAATTCTGTGGTAAACCAAAATTATTCAATAATGCATTCATTGTTTCCTTTAAAGACCGGTTTTTCCTTTCCGCCACTCCATTAGATTGTGGTGTATAAGGAGTAATCATTTGGTGAACGATACCAAACTTGGTACAAATTTCCTCAAAAGGAAATTCATATTCACCTCCTCTGTCACTCCTTATGATTTTAATTTTCTTGTTCAACTAAGTTTTAACTTCGGATTTATAAGTTTTAAAAGCATTCACAGCCTCATCTTTGCTACTAAGTAAATAAACATAATCATACCTCGAGCAGTCATCTATAAAAGTAATAAAATACTTATTACCACCTCTTGACGGTATTGATTTCATATCGCATATATCTGTGTGTATTAAATCTAAAGGTTCTGAGACTCTATTGTCTACAGAATGAAAAGGAGGCTTAGAAAATTTAGATTCAATACACACTTGGCATTTCTCACTTGAACAATCGAATTTTGGCAATAACCCCATGTTTATTAATTTCTTTATCGACTTATAGTTAACGTGTCCTAATCTAGCATGCCATAAATTAGGAAACTCAAGCACATAAGCAGAAACAACTTTATTCATAGCATCATTGGGTACAACAGTCATTACATTCAACTTGAAAAGACCATCACTAAGGTAACCCTTCCCTACATACATCTAATTCTTGGAGAGTACAAACTTATCGGATACAAAAACCAACTTGAAGCCATTCTTGCTAAGAAGAGATCCGAACACTAAATTCTTGTGTATGTCTGGCACATGTAGCACATTGTTTAGTGTCACAACTTTTCCAGATGTCATCTTTAGAGCAATTTTTCCAACACATTCAACCTTAGAGATCGATGAATTACCCATGTAGAGTTTTTCATCACCCCCCACAGTTGTGTAGGACGAAAACATCGATCTGTTTGCACAGATGTGACGAGTTGCTCCAGTATCAATCCACCACTCCTTGGGGTTTCCCACCATATTACACTCGGACATCATAGCAGTCAGATTGATATCATCAACACCATTGGAAATTTCTTCCACCACATTAGTCTGAGTTTTCTGTCTTTTCTTGGCTCTGCAGTCTTTGGCTCGATGTCCAGACTTGCCACAGTTGAAGCACTTGCCAACGAACTTCTTCGAGCCTTGGGTGAATCCCTATCCAGACTTGCTAGGCATTTTCCTCTTCTTGTTGGGTTTTGATCCTTCTTCAACAACATTGGCCTTTGAGACCTCTAGGTTCTTCCCAACTTTCTTCTCGGACAGCCTATTGTCTTCCTCGATCATCAACCGAACAATCAAGTCTTCAAGTGACAACTCCTTTCTCGTGTTTGAGATAATTTTTTAAATCTCTTCAGGATTGTGGCAGTTTTTCAATGAATGCAGCCACTTGAAATGTCTCACTTAGAGTCATTCCTTCAGCATGAATATCATGCATAATCACTTGAAGCTCTTGAACCTGACTTAAGACGGTCTTTGAATCAACCATCTTGAAGTCCAGAAATTTACCGACAATGAATTTCTTCAATCCGGCATCTTCGGTTTTGTATTTCTTGTCCAGACTATCCCATAACTCCTTAGCCGTTTTTAGCGGACTATAGACGTTATAGAGAGTATTGTCCAGACCGTTGAGGACATAGTTGCGACATAGGAAGTCGAAATGCTTCCATGCATCCACAGCAGCCAATTTTTCTTTATTTGTCTCTCCAACGTCCAATTTAGGACCATCCTCATTGAGGAATCTAGCCAAGTTTAAGGTCGTGAGATAGAACAACATCTTTTGTTGTCATCTCTTGAAATCCGTACCATTAAACTTTTCTGGCTTTTCTCTATGATTTGGAATAGGGTTAACCGGAATCGAAGCCGAAGCTATTTCTGAAATATAAAAACAGAATATATTCACAGAAAGAATCGGTAATATATGACTACGAACAGAATCATTTGTTCATGAACAGAATTAGAAATTTTAATATAAAGAGAAACGAAAAATCTATTCACGAATAGAATCGGAAAAAAAAATTTGTAACGAAAAATTGTATGAACAGAATTATATTCTGAATACGAAAATTTCCGAATATTGTAATAGAATTTCAACACAAGCAGAATTGAACGATGTGATAGAAATTACTTTACCCAAAAAAAAACGATGTGATAGAAATTCGTCAAAAAACTAAGCGACCGTACGAACAACAAAGGTTTGACTTAAAGGAATGGCAATCCGATATTTGACAAAAAAAAACTCAATGAACAGAATGTTGGTATACGAACAGAACTGAACAAATTCATCTTAAGATTGTAGAAGAATGTAATTCGGTATTGTAGTTCGGCTAAGTTCGTATGCGAGAAATTAAAAACAAATGTTAGAAAAAACCAAACTTGAAAGTAGCACAACCAAGCAAACAAAATGTTGATCCGAGCCCGACGAAATAACGTCGTGTCCTTAAGACGAATTTGACCCCTCAATCAGTACCCGAGGATATCGGACAATCGTCTTCCAGGATAGAACGGATCTCGTTCCTCCGAAGCAGTACTTATCCGGAGGACTCTAACGAACGCAATTTTGCAGAACAATCACACGAGAAATTACAATTTTTCGAACCGATTCGGTTCGTGAACAGTCACGAAGGGATTAGGTTCTTCGTTCGGGTGAACCGAACCTTGAACAAACATGTTTGTATGTCCAAAAAATAAAAATAAATAAATTCTAAACAACATGTCTGTTCGGAAAAAAATAAAAGAAAAAAGATAGAGGGTGGACCCGGAACCGAGCCGAGCCGAGCCGGCCGGACGGCGGCGGGCGCACGGGGGGAGTGGACCGAGCTTGACGTAAGTCCTCTCTCTTCCACAAAAGTAGGGTATCCCTTGGGGCCCAAACCCATTTGTGAAGCTCAACTATTTAAACCCATCTTCCATCTCTCTTATACCCTATGTGGGACACTTTCACCCACACACTTCTCATTCAATTCTATGGGTTTTTTTTGTGCCAAAATCCCAATACAGAAGGTATCGCGAGAAAGTTAATTGGCTCATTCCGTGGCACTCTGTCGTCTTTGATCAAGTTCATTGCAATCATGTTGTGCAGATACGAGGGTCTCTGTTTTTTGCATGTGCATTGATCCTGACGATAATGAACTGGAGACTGTAATTCATCAATATGAGGAGATTTTGGACCTGTACTTTGGTAACGTGAGGGAACAGCCGTACCTTTTTAAGCCAGTAGACACTAACTTGTCCCTATGAAATGTCCTTGATTTTACCTTAATTTCCCTCACTACTTGCAGGTTTGTGAGGTTGACATCATATTTAACTTTCATAAGGAACTTATGCTTTTCCAGTTGCAGAGATTTTGCATGTGCATTGATCCTGACGATAATGAACTGGAGACTCTTGAAGTAATTCATCATATGTGGAGATTTTGGACCTGTACTTATGCTTATTGCTGTGGACATTTCGGGCCTACTATATCTTGGATGAGCTTGTGATCGCTGGTGAAGTTCAAGAATCCAACAGGATGACAATTTTATGGCGGGTATTAGCGCAGGTCTCTCTCTCTCTCTCTCTCTCTCTCTCTCTCTCTCTCTCTCTCTCTCTACACACAGTTAATGAAGTTGGATATGCACATATTCGTGTTTTTTATGCGTTAGTGCTGAACATCTTTTGCTTGTTATCTTTGCTAACGTGAGACTTTGCTATCTGATTATAGGATTCTCTTGTGTAGGCTGCAAAAGAAGAGGCAAGTTCAATAAGCAACATAATCTCCCAAGCCACAAAATGATAGCCATCAGATAACTGGCAAATTCTATCTTTCCTCCAGTTTTGCTCCTGAGCCACCAAGTCGGATACGATATGCTTGTTGCTGTGTTTTGTATCCCTTTCTTTGCGTCATCGTGTTTCCTATTCATTGAATTTGAAGTATTCTTTACGTAACACTACAGTTTGCGTGCGAGCGCGCAAAATACAGTTCGCCTGGGAATGATGTTTCTTAAACTAAAGTTGTTCCTTAGAGATTATTGAGGATGTTTTCTCTTAATCCTTTTACCATGATGGGCTAACCTAATAAAATCAGGGCTTGCACGCCATATTGCCCGATGGAGGTCCCAGGTGAGTTTATGTCATGTTAGTTAAATTCGAAACGCCCGATGACTTGTTTCCCGAAAGAACGCCCTTTCTCTTGTGTGAACCTGTGGTGTTTAAACAGGCAACTGGAATCTTGCTTGTTCTGATAGCTTTGCACAGTGAAGTGATAGACGCGGTCAGTATTGTATGCCCATGCATCATGTTCTCATCTTCGCTCGAGTTTCTCTTTTCTTTTCTTTCATTTTTCTATCGGTTTGCCTCTTTGTTTGTCTAATTTTTAGACCAGTTTATAGACTAATTCCTTAATCAGTTTTTGTGAATCTAACATTATTCGAATAGGAAGAGAGTACATAAAGCAGAATAAAATTTGAAAAACTGCAAGAAAGCAGAAACAGCATGAGGCATGTACTGGGAGACAAAAGCAAAACCCATCTTTGTACAAGAAAAGGAAGCATTCACGAAGTCACTTTGGACAATGAGAGACCTCTATGACCATTACCCATCTCCTCAAAAGGAGCAATGGACTTGTCCCCTCTCTTTTGCTGTAGCAAGAATACAAACTGAGAATATGAACACGACTTCCATAGAGAAAGAGAAAAGAAAGTGAAGGTGGTGGGAAAAAGAAAGGTTATAGATTAATGAGAAGATGGGATCCTGTGTGCTAATAAAGCCGCTCTTTACAGTCATACCACCATCTCCACCTGTCACCAAAGAGGACCAACAATGTATATTCTTCAGACCATGCCCAAGAAAAAGCAAGAAAGGACATAGAGATAGAATGAGAAGTACTTTTGCCATATTATATTCAAATTTATATATTTTCAGTGATGCACTCACTATATTGTATGCACCCAAACAAATTCAATGATGTTATCTCACTGAAAGTCTAACCAGCTTTTGTCAAAAGGGAACAAAAGTTAAAAAAAACAGAGAGACTTTCTTTGGGGGTAACTGGGTTCAAAACATCTTCCTTTATCATGTGAGGATAATTAATTGGTCTGACAAAGATATTGTCAAAATATCATGTAGCTACACAGAAGTCTGTCACTCTCTAATTATGCTTTGGTTTCTCAAGCTTACTAACTTGCTTTTTTAGTTAAGCAAGTAATTCTCTAATTCTAGAGACCTAATAAAATATAACATGCTTATAAAATCGATTAAGCAGCATTGTCTATAATAAGAAAAGGGGGGCAATAATCAAGATAGTGGGCTTAATTTACTAACCAATAGTAGTCCCACCGGGGCCGGACTTTGCTCATCCGGTTCTCGCCATATGGGTGGTCGGTCTCTGCCCTTTTCGCGTTCCGGAAGGCGCAGCAGCCAATGGAATAGATGCAGATGAGAAGCACCAGCATGACGATGCTGAGGACAGCAAGCTTGTGCCAGGTCTGCCTCATTTCCTCAAGAACCCCGGCCTTGCACGAGTCGCAGTCATAGCACAGGATGGTTGCGGCGTTGTTCCACCGATAGCAATCTGGGTCCTGAGCCACCATTGTGGCCATATTGTAGTTGCATGATGTTGGTGGCTTGCAGCAACCAGACTATATATGTAATAAGTTAGTCATTTGTGATGTAAGAAGGTATAATCAAAGGTCATAAAATGTTTTGGTCATTCTTTCCTATAAACTCAGAGCTTAAGCGAAATGAGATATCTTGCTAGTAAATTTAGTATGTATGTATGTATGGATGGATGGATGGATGGATGGCCATTATCATGATTTCGAGCTAAAAAAAGTAGAGGAATATGTGAAATTAATGATGCCTCTTGATCAGCTTCAACTAGGAGAAAAATTTCATCCTGGGACACAACTTTTCCTGTTCCTCTGTTTTCCTAGAAAGTTACTCTCCTACCATATCCTGGATTTATCAGAACATCCTTTTATTTTTTGGCAATTTAGAGAAAGAAAATCTCATACTCCTACCAAACCGAGGCACCAAAGCCTGAACTCATAAATTAGATACTAAGTGAATGTGGCAAAACAAAGAAAATACTGGAAAGAGCATTAAGGAAGAAAAATGAAAACAAGTTTAATGAAAACCTTGTATGCTCCATAGACATGCAAGAAGTTTTTGATTGAGCTTTTAAATTTCCAACTTTTTTGTCTTAATAATTTTTTTTTCTCTTCCAGGATTGAACTGATTAATTGTTCAATGGCTTTGTTGTTTGATTGAACTAGCAACATGGAAAGTTGGCCACTCAAAAATTAAACTTGGGGATAACAATTCCATTGATACTACTGAACTTGTAAGTCCCATCCCATGGCTCTTTGAAAACTTCCATGGCCATGCCAAACATCTTGCATCATTGATTTTCTAGGAAAATTTAGTCAAAGCCTGGAAAAGAAACTCCAGAAGAAGAGAACAACATCATTTACCTGGACAGGGCTCATGTCCTTCTGCAGATAATCAAGAGGAGTCCAATTCTGAATCTTGGCACAAGTCTTGGACCCCAAGATACACTTCTTGATATCAGTCCAACTATTTGGGTCCTTGACCCTATTCCTCAGCCACTCCGAGTAGTCCCCTAGCCGGTACTCATGGTAGTTTCTCCCCGGGACCTCCAAGTTGCTGCCGCGGCCCGTGACGGCAAAGCCAAAGATGGTGAAGGCGGTGAGGGCCGCGATGAGGAGCAGCATGACAAAGAGGTAGAGCCAGAGCGCCCACGCAACACGAAAGCAGGCCCCGATGAAGCCAGCAAGGGAGACCACGAGGACAATGAAGCCGAGGACAAGCAACGGCGTCTGGAGGAAGTTCTCACAGGTCGTGGTGTTCCTGGCCATCCACAGGCCAGCCCCGATGATGGGGATGGAGGCCAGGAGGGTTATGAGGTTGAGGAAGCCTATCACTGTGTTGCTGAACCTGTACATCTCTCCTCTCTCTCTCTCTCTCTCTCTCTCTGATGGAGGAGATCAAGAGAGGCTGTGTTTCTTCAGCTTTAGCTTTAAATGAACGACAACATATTCGAGGTACATTTAACAATAAACAGAACATATCTTTGTCCAGCAATCTTTTTCTGATTTATCTCTGTATCATGTATTTTTTAAATGGAATAAGTACGACATGGTATTAAGATAAGAGTAAATTAAGACCATGCAATTAGCTAGACTATGCAATTAGCTAGAGTGTGTACCTTGTCAAACTGCTTTTGGATTTTTTATACACTCGCTTTCTGTTGCTGCATCCTCTTTGTTTCTGATCAAAAGCCTTTAAAGTTATGTCCATCTGCCTTTCGTCCGTTTGCTTTTTTGCCTTGGCTTAGGGTTATTCAGTGCACTTTCTGGCGTAAAGTGTGTGATGACTCGATCGCACTACTTGGGCACTAAGCATCCGTCTGATGAAGGCATAGCCCAGTGATCAAACCTAAATCAATCAAAGTTGGTGTTCATTTTCGGATTAAATGACTATGATTCGTCTTGAACCAGCTCAATGAAGTTAAGAACTCTAAGTCGCCCCGAACCCTTATCGGGTTAGTTCGCGATGATGACCCAAGTACATAACCCGTGAGATAGCTTCATTTATTATGACCATATTATCTACATCTTTTTACCTTCGAAAGATCAAATCAAGCTCCCAAAAACTATGGTCTAGATATGTCCAATTAGAGTAAGCCAATCACATACATTGGATCTAAAAGAGACCCTGCCAAAAGCCTAAACGTAACCGGTTCATGAACTTGCCGAGTGTTTCGTAAACCTTCTTCAGGTAGCCAGATTTCCACACTCGTGCTCCATCATCTCTAGGACTCAAGTACCCTTTTGGCTGCTTTGTCTTGGTTCAAGTCATAATGTTAATCGCTCAACTTTATTAGGGAACTATTAGTACACACCATCAATCCTGTGGACTCTCTCTGGATTGGGAGGGAAGGTATTGTTGGTGCTAAATGCATTTGACCAAGGCAAGCAAAGCATATATCATGCAATTTGGGGAATTGTGGCGATCGGAGTTGCTTTTGTCTTTGTGAAGGGCCCACTTCTTTTGCTTCTTTCCTAGGCAATATGGGAACAAGAATCGAGTTCATTTTTCTAGTGGGGCTAGAATACTTGTATTCTCTTCTCGATTGGCTCCCAAAATATTCTTTGTTTTCACCTAGAGCGTTGTTGTCTTTTTCTAGACCCTCATTGTCATTGGGTTGTGGGCGCAAACCCTTTTGTTGCTTTTTATTTTATATTTATTATTTGTACATTATCCCCGTTACGTCTTCTTGTCCATTAGGGCTAATTAAGGGCGCAAGATTTGGAAAATTGGGCTTGGTTAAGATTTGGGATAATTACCAAAAAAAGTTCTAAATCTATTGCACCATTATTAATTCATTCTCAAACCTTTTAATTATGTCAATTGAGTTATAAATATTTTCACATCTTACCAATTGAGTCCATGCGGTCAATTTTAACCGGAAATCGCTGACGTGAACGCCAACTATCTTACGCAACACAACCAGCACTAACGTGAATAATTTTTTAAATTTTTTCCTTTTCTTATCTTTTTCCTTTTTTACCTTTGTTTTTACTGTGGTCGATGAGGGTTGCTCGACCCTCGCCCGCCGCCAGGTAGCCAACGAGGGCCCTACAACCCTCATTGGCCATAGTAAAAACAAAAAGAGAAGACAGAAAAGAGAAGAAAAGAAAAAATGAAAAAGAAGAAAAGGAAATAAAACTATTAAAAGTCGAAAAATATTAAAAAATTATTCACGTCATATACGATAGCCAAGGTTTATGTCATCAATTTTTGGCTAAAATTGATCAGATTGACTCAATTGGCAAAATGTAAAAAGATTTAAAACTGAATTGGTACAAATGCAAAAAGTTTAAGATTGAATTGATAAAATCAAAAAGTTGAAGACTAAATTGATAAAAATGCAACAGGTTTAAGTCTTTGTGGATGATTTTTCAGGTAAAATTTACTCCTAAAAGAGTTGGATGTCATATCGTTTTGGTTCTTTTGGGGGTGGGGTGGGATAATTAACAATTTAATTGGAAAAAGTGAGTTTTGGTCTCTTATAATTGATTTGGATGTAACAAGGGAATTTGAAAAGAAAAAAAAAGTTTTCTGATTAATTTCACGTTGGATTTATTGAAGGATTTGCAAGGAATCCGAATTGTAATTGTACATTTTTTTTTTACCAAAAACAAATGGACAAGATTTGATTGACGCATCGAAAAGAGAAAGAAATAAGTTATTTCAAATATAAAAAACCAACATAATCTATTAACTTGAAAGTTATAAATTTGTATTTTTCAAATCGAAAATATAACAAAGATTCTCCTATTTTTAAGGATATAACAAATGTTTATAGAATTTTCTCACTCACCAAAAGTAAATAAATAAATAGAATAAGAATAAAAGCGCTAGGAATGATTTTGTCATTTTGTTGAAAGGTTACATGAAATAAACTGACTTCTCCACCGAAAACTTCTACGCAGAAAAATATTTATAGTGTCTTGTCCACGTCATCATTAATAGAATAAATAACTCAAAATATATTGGATCACTTGGTTAAAAGTGTATGAACAGAGGTAAATATAATGTTTATTCACTTTAATGTTAAAACGTAAATAACATTTCTCATTAGATAAAATAAGAAGTACAATTTTATAAATGTAGAGCATGGCTATTAGCGAAGAGAGGATAATTTTCCTTTAAAAACATAAAATTTATTTCATTTTTTTTAAAATTATAGTTTAGTTTACATCATTAAATTTTAATCTTTTTAATCATTAGTTTTCTTGAATTCTTTCAAATTAAGTAAATCCCCTTATTCGGTTCCGTTTGTTCACTTGATTACTTAAATAATATATGCCTCAAATTATCGATAATTTCTGTAGTAACATGCACTTTTTTATTATTTTGATTTTTTCATTTTTGATTTCTTTAAATTAGGTGAATTATTTGTTAGGAGGAATTCATTTACCCAATGAAGAAGGTACTCATTTTGTTCTGCTTCATATTAAATGGGTAATTTTCTACCATTATTTTGTTCAAAATCCATTCATGCTGCGTTTACATGCATGGATTTCTAGTCAGGATAGAACTGGATATGAAATCCAAATGATTTGCTATATCCTATCTACTGTTTGGTGAATCACGGTAATAAAGTTACATATTTTCATATCTTACCATATCCATTATTTGTTATGTCAATGTAAATGAACCTAAAAATTACACAAATGGAGATAATAAAAATCTCTCACAACACCCTTACCTAATTCATTTTTATTTTCTTATTTTTTTTTATTGTTTTTACCTCTCTTTTTTAATTCTTTTCTTTTTTTATTTTTTTCCACTTCCATCATTCTCTAAGAAAATTTTAGCAAATAATAAATTATACTAATATACGTAAAATATGTAATAAATATAAATACTAAATGTGTTTATTTATATATATGAAATTTATATCATAAGATAGAAAGAAATTTGAATACATAACTAAAAATAAGAATAAGTAAAAAAGAAATTATTATTATTTTTTGTTATTTTAATTTTTTATATTAAAATTCAAATATTATTTATATTCAAATGTTATTTTAATTTTACAAATATAACAAGTTTGTTATTCGAGAAAAATAACGTTTATATTATGTATATTATAAATCCTATCCACATTTACCCAACCTTCCTCATGAGATAATTATATACAGGTTATATCTTTCCTATATCGGACTTTATCCTCTATTGGGTAAGCACCAAACACGGAATAGGATAAAATTTTATCCCGACTACTAAATGTAGCCTCGCAGTATTCACCATGACAATATATGTTCCTCTTTTCTTTTTAATTTTAAATTATATGTAGAACTTTTTTTATCATAAGTAATAGGATTAATAACACAAAAAACCTTAAATTAGTATATTTGTGACAAATTTACTCCAAACTAATTTTTTACCTTTAAAAACTCCAAACTAGTACACTTGTGATAAATTTACACGAACTTACTTTTTGACTACCAAAAATCTCAAACTGATATATTTGTGACAAATTTATCCCAATGACAAACAGAGGGCAAAATCCCAATTTGGTACACTCGTAAACTACCACGTGTTACCCAACTTAACAATTTGACAGTAAAATTTAACGAAAACTAATGAAGAATAAATTTATCATAAGTGTACTAGTTTGTGGTAAATTTATTACAAGTATGTCAATTTAAGGTTTTTTGTGGTGTTAACCCTAAATAATACTCATAGAAACCATTTTAAAATCCATTCAAGATATTTTATTCTTATCGTTTTATTCAAATTTAAAATTAATGAAGATGAAGGTTGAGGAATGACGAATCGGCTCAAACTTATCTATAGAAACCCATATCATATGCCATACACAGACACAAATATTCACACTAAGGACCCATTTGTATTAAAAAAGAAAACTATTATCAGGATATCGTTTTCCAATTTTTGCGGCGTTTGAACGAAGATAAATTCTGGAAGGCGTTTTTCATTAATTTATCTAAAACGACAAGCTTAGATTGGAGGAGACCAACTTTCTCTCCGGGCGATAAGGAAAATAATTTTCCTAAACTACCAAATGAATGAAAATTGACAGTTTTCCTTTAGAACGATTTTCATAAAAAATATATGTTATATTATGAAGTTTTTAGTGAAACAAACAGACCAACACATTATATTCAAAAAAATAACCCATACTACTCATGTTATTCACATGAAAGATTTGGTTTTCTTTTCACTTGAAGATATCAGTCAGACGACAAACTTTTACCAACTGACAAAGAGATGAGTATTCTCAGATTTGAATACAAGACCAAAAATCAAAGTAAAAACAATGTATCGCATTGTATGTTCTTCACATGAAGTCCGTTTACGGTAAATTCAATCCCAGCAAACTTCAATGATTTTGCAGCGGGCCGACGCAGATTGCAGACAATCCTTAGTATGTTGAAGGCAACTCGAACCTACACAGCGGGCAAGTCCTGCTCTTCTTGAGCCACTTCGCGATGCATTCTCGGTGATAAACATGGCAACAAGGCATGGAACTCCCCTTCGAACCCGCAAGAATGTCGTCGCAGCAGATCGCACAATCCGCGCTTCCTTCCGTCACTTCAACCTCCGTCAATCCCTTCAACCACGGCCCAATCATCGCAACTTCCTCTTCGTCCTCGCTGGTGTCCATATCCTCGCCCTCGTCGAAGGCCACCTCGAGCCCCTCATCCTCGCCGGCGTCTATATCCTCGCCCTCATCGGAGGCCTCGTCCTCGCTGGGGCCTATACCCTCGACCTCGTTGTAGGCCATAGCAAGTTGCCCCTCCTCACTCGACGTCAGCTCCGGGTGAATGGAGGGGTCGGCGCACGAAATAGAGACCCTCATCGGCAGGACATTTGCGTCCCTATTGCGCTCGTCCCTCGCCATGGACGCCGCCCCGCACAGTACCGTCCGTACCATGAACTCGTTGTCGGGGCTGTACATCACGCCCACACTCGTCAACATATACCGCACGAACCACTCCCAATCGGCGTCTTGCGACAGCTGATCGGCGTCGATCCGGAACTCGTATCTCTCTTCGCGGGAGACTTCGGGCATCAAACGATCTCCTTGGCAATCCGACGGCACGCTGGGAAGCTCGGCCAAGTACACGAACTTGACGTGGACTTCTATGTAGAACACACGCTGGTCCGACGCTTCGAGCTGGTCATAATCTGGGATTTGACGGGCGACGCAGAGGGGCTCCAGCATGCCGAAATCCATGCTTTTCGGAGGAAATTCAGGAGAGATGCAGCAAGTCCGAAAGGGCCAGGCGAAAGCCCTAACGAGTTTCTATGGAAACTAGCAGAAAAAATCTCCCAAAGATAAGATGCGCAGGGTATGAAACTAGAATAGGAAACAAACGACAGACGTGCTTATATACACGTCGCGGAAGACCGCGTTTAAGTAGGATTTGCTTAAACTTTCCTATTTTGACTACTCCGTGTAGGTAAGTTATTAGGAAATTTTTTCTTTAAAAAATTTTCATCCGTAAATCTAATTTTAGAGTGATCAAATTTGTAAATAAGTTTGACAAAAAAAAAAGGGTTAATATCGCAAAAAACCCAAATTGGTATACGTGCAACGAATTTACCCAAACTTCTTTTAACATCAAAAACCTAAAACTGGTATATTTGCAATAAATTTACCCTAAACTAATTTTTTAACCACTAAAAATCCCAAACTAATACATTTGTTACAAATTTACCCTCCGTTAAATTGAATCGATACCACAAAAAATCAGGAATTGATAAATTTGTGATAAATGGAGGGGTAAAATCCCAAACTAGTACACTCATCAATTGCCACGTATCATCCAACTTATAAATTTGATAGAAAAATTTTTAAAACTAACGGAGGGTAAATTCGTCACAAGTGTACAGTTTGGGAATTTTTATGATATTAGTTTGAAGTAAATTTGTTACTGATGTATCCATTTGGAGTTTTTTGTAATATTAACTCAAAAAAAATTGTAAATGAGTTGCCTCTCTCTTAATTTGTCTTTTGTTTTTTCTCTGGTTTGTATTTCCACAAAATGTAGTTCGGAGAGTGCCTCGAGGTACTTCATAAGCAGCTAATCAAAGAGACGTTATTATGTCTTTAATTGATTTTTCTCGTATTACGAATGGTCGGCACTTTTAAAATTCGAATATCTTCTAATCAAGTCTGTTTAGCTAGTGTACATGGAGCATGTTAAATATGATATTATAAATAATTACTCTTAGGTAATAATAAGTGGGCTGATTTTATATGTTTAATTCTAATACCATGGAGCATTTGAACCTTCCGACATTATTAACTAGTATCCACGGATGAGGGAAACCGTGCCCACACATGCATCGAGTAAGGCTCCTCCCGTGAAGTGTCGACACGTGACCTTCAAGATTATTTGAACATGTTGTCATCTGAACACATGATTGCCGCACTCTTGAAAGTACTATACCATTGCAAAATTTATGTAATTAACTTACCTTAATTATAATCAAACATTACTTAGGAAGGGTCAAACTTATAATTTGGAAGGGTTCGGATAACTACAATCCGTATAGCTCTTAACCTTTTCAAATTTGAATATAAATCTTACTCCACATTTTCAATTTTCTACAGTTGACTACGTACTTCATCAAATCGCTAGAAAACTCTAATCATCCTAAAACTAGGACCCATTTACACAAGATGTGCACGCACACGAAAATATTCGTACTTTCGGATTTTATTTTAATAATGTTCTGTTTCAATTGGGCTTTTTTGGCAATCAATAACTTCGTCTTAAATTCGCAAAACATTGATATTGGAGATAATTAAATAAAATGAGGGAACTAAAAGTATTAATCCATTTAAATAATTAAACAGCCAAATTTGATAAACCGGTGATTACTGAAGTTTGTTTTTCCTCCTCAATTTTTCTTCGATCTTCCATCTTCCACCACACGCCAATGGATTTGGGTCAATCGACCTTTCACAGTCACAACCGCAACCAATCGAACTCCGGCGACCTCCTCAAGAGCACCCAGATCTTGCCTAGGCTGCCAGGTCGACCTTCAACCACGAGTTGGACGAGGTCAACTAGGCCAGGGTCCGTCACACTGCTTCCGACCTCTATTGAGGCAAGCTTGATTCATTTACGACGTTCAACGACACAAAAGACTGTAAAAAGACGAACTTGAAGGGCTCGCTATAGGGGGGTAAATTTGGATAAAGAATACCACTTTAGAAACTTTCGTGAGAGGACATAATGTTTGGTCCGCGAGCTCGCCTGGGCCAGTCGAAAAAAATTGGGCTAAGGGGCAACGTTGGGCAGGCTTGAATGGTAGAAGGCCTTTAGTTCTTTCCTCCTCTTCTTCAGATCTCTTTCGTTTTTTCCCCTTTTCTTCACGAATCTTAAAAGCTTCATTATGATGGACAAAAGTCTACTTGTTTTGTTTCAAATCTTACTACTCGCCATTATACACAGCAAAATTGTATACAATAATCAATTAAAGTCATGGCTATTGCCAGGTTAACACATTTCTAATTTTTTTTTCTTCTGTCTTTTTCAATTAAATAAACTAAGATTGTGGTCCTTGTTAATCAAGCTCACGTAGGAATTCATCGGCCAAAGCTGTCATCTTGATGACCTTGTTATCTACTATTCCAATATACGAGATAATACACGTTATAATTATACTTTTTTCAACTATTACGACAGCATATCATAGCATTCGTAAGGAAATTAACGTATTTTTGCATTGATCATGACGACGCGTTGTTAGATGCCCGGATCTCGAGATACAACTGCCCGGATTTCAAGACTCGAGTTCAATCATCGATTTCCTCTTCAAAAAAGTCAACTATCTTCATAAGGAAAAAACGAAAAATGGATTACAAAAATATAATCGATGCTGCTGCTCAATAATGAAAAAATTCATGCCGGCCACCATACTTGAAATTCCATAGCTGTCGTTCGTGCTTTTGACTTTTCATAACGCCCACGTTTTCCCACGTTTTCTCAAGTCCTAATAATTTTTCCAGAAAGCGTCCACAAACGGAAACCGTAAGAACTAGCGCAAAAGGAGAATAACTCAACACAAGAGTAATAATATCATACGGCAGAAATTTCACTCTTTAACGACAAAACAGTCCTCGTTTCCTCGTTTTTATTGCATGAACAGCCGATCGGATAAAGAAAGCAAGATCAGAAGGAGAGCCACAGCAGGGTTCAGATCAAGACACAAAGAATATCACCTTACAAATCAAGGATTCGACGAAACGGCACACGCACGGCTCATAAATCAACAGAACACATCAGCAGAAGCAGAAGGCCCCGCCACCTGAAGAGTGACTCGGTCCCACTTGACGGCACTGCCGCAGTGCCCGGTCTTCACCTCAACCAATTGTAATGGGCTCGATACGCCTATGGAATTGTCCGCCATGCTTGGTTTCTTAGCAGCCACCGCCTTCAGCCGGTAACGCTCTGCCCTAGAGCCGATCACCTGTCCCAGCACAGAAGCTGCAATGGTGAAGGCCATGGCTGATTTTGGCATCAGTATGGATTTCCTGAGCATCGCTATAAATGGAACAGCAGCATGGACGGCAGCAAACCATGAAGGAGAGAACTTCGTTGTGTGTTCTCTCCATATCCCAAGCGGAACATTAGCTGCCATGCCCAGGAGCCCGATCGCAAGGATTTTTGCAGGCAAAGGTTGGGGTCGGAGGTTCTTTGCGAGAGCAGTTCTTGCTATAGCTGCTCGGGCAGCGACAATTGCCGGAGGACACCTAAATTTCATGCCTGGGGGAGGCTGTAGAACTTTTGCCACGAGGGGAAGGACGTTGCTAACAGCTTGGTATGACTTTGCAATTGGACAATTCCCTGTTTGCAGCCACTCATTGCCCATGGCCTCGTGCTTTGAATTTCCCTACAAACAAATTCATTTTATCTCGAGTCAACACAAATTCACCTCACATGCAAGGATAATATAACGGTTCCTCAATCACAGCACAATGCAATCGATCTTGCACTTGCGGAGAAACTAGCAATATAGAGCTTCCCAACTGAAAAGACCCAAAGAACACCACCTTGACATTGATGTACCTGTGAGGAAGAGTCTTTCTTCCATGAATTGGACTTCTTTTTCTGATTCTTCCATTTCTCAGAGAAGGCATCAAAGCTGAATGGCCCTCCAGGTCCAAAGGAAGAGAGACTGATTGTTGCTGCCTTTGCAGCCAACGGGTTAAACTGCGGTGGCGCAGGCATTGTCTCTAGTTTCTCCAAGTGTGAGAATGACCTTCCAGAGAGCGGGACTACTCCGTCACGACCATGAAAAAGCCTGAATGCCATGTCAAAATTGGGCCCATCTTCAAAAATCGGACCTTTGGCTCCACGTACCTGCCCAGGAAAACAATTAACAATTTGCATTTTGGTAAATGGAAAAAATAAGAAAAAAGAGCTTGAGACATTAATACAAATCACTAGCAGAAAGCTTACAGGCATCGCAAAAGGCATCGCAGAGGCCAAAGAGAAGTTAGTAGGTTCCTTAATGTTCCTCAAAAAGGGACATTTCAGGATGTCCATCTGAGAAGGTAAACAATCCTCGCTTTTGAAGAAAGAGTCCATCTTTATGGAATCAAAATAACCTGCACATACAAAGAATAGTGTGATCGACAAGATCCTCGTGTTGACATGCAAATTGACATAAATAACTGATAAGTGACTTCAGATATCGATATTACAATACAAGTAGCAAGATGGTGGTCAAATCAATGTAGAGCAAACAGCACAGGAAACATTTTAGCGACCCTGAAAACACTAGTGCAGAAGTTGAAGAGTAAGCATACTCAAAGATTAACACCACAAATAAGCCAAACTACAAGATGGGTATTTGCTGAATTCCCCAGAGTTTCACAACCAAATACAGTCGCTCAAATAGATGGACAGATTGAAACACACAGCAGCCAAATCCCAAGGAAGATCAGAGTTTAATACAAATACAAGCAAAGCACACATTGAGCGAACACTCTTCAGAAGTTTGATTGCCAATTGAAGGTATATCTGTCACACTGATGTTCGGCAATTAGCACAGCTAAAGAGAAAAGGTGCAAACTTCAATATGGAGCGCAAGGAAAGAAGCTGCATCATGTAGACCAAGATGAAATCTCATGCATAAATTCCTAACTTTGCTAAGTAGTTTACAAGGCAGAAAGATGACCAATTTCCGCATGGAAACTCACTAATCGAAAACAGGCAACACTCAAACCAAACCATAGCTGCATAAACTCCCAACTTCAAAACTTTATCAGAGATTTCTGAGCTACGATCTACATTAAATGACTGCCGTCACGCCGACCAACAGCTCTCTTGCAAACCATATCCGCACCCTATGTAAGAATCTACAGGATTCCATCAACGCTAAAGAAAATTTAATCCTCTTGACATGGAACCCAGGTCCAAACAGCTTTACAAGGGGACGAATTTAGCTGCAATCGCTTAAAAAGAAAAAAAAAATCAACCAACGACCCACACACGAAACAAAAAAATGCTGCTAAGAACGTTTGACTACCTAATCACCATACATTCATCCCGTTGTAAAGGCAAGGACCTACGATCCTTAAGAGATCACCCGATTCAAAAACCCTAAAAATCACCAAACCCCCCCCCCCCCCCCCCAAATCATCCGACTTCAACGCCGAACCAGATAATCGATCAACAGACGAGAACTTCGAGACGCCACCGGTAAAAATGAAACCTTTAACAAGAAATACGCACGCCCGACATTGCACACAGCTGAAATCGAGCAATTACAGCTAAACCATCATCCCCCTACCAACCAGGAGCACGCACGAACAGCAAAGATCAACACAGGACACACACTCAGATCGACGGCGGCGAGGGGCCGCGCCCCCCCCCCCCCACCTTCCAGATTCAAGCCGCGCCCCGGACGAGCAATCGATCCCAAACGAGCGACAGGAAGAAGAGAGACCCCCCAAAAGGGCACACGCCAACACAGGACGCCGAACGCGAGAAAGCAAACGTCGGTCCACAGGGGATTCCGCGGAGCAAAAACGACAGGGGCCCAGAAGACGTGCAGGAGCAAAGGCAAAAACGAACCGGAGAACGAACAGGAAGAGCCAATTCGAGAAGGATCACCTCGATCGGATCGATGCAGACGGGCCTCGCACAGCGGAGACGGAGAGAGAGAGACGGAGAGAGAGAGAGTAGGTGAGAATGGAAGAGGGAGAGGGGGCGAGGGGGGAGAGAGAGATGCTCTTGGTGTCTTGTGGTGGAGAGAGAGAGAGAGAGAGAAGAGGAGGAGGTGGGCAAAACGGCGACGTCGCGAGTGACGGCCACACGCCTCTTTGGAACGGCGACGTCGCGAGTGACGGCCACACGCCTCTCTTTGGACGTCGCCCCCCACCCGCCCTGCGTCGTGGAACGGGTGGTGGTTGGGTGGGCGAGGGTGGGACCGGGTTTGGTTTGGACCGGTCAAAGAGGTGAGCCTCGTTGAACCGGTAGTCGCGCGGCGTCGTGATCAATGCGGCTTTTTTATTTTTTTTATTGGGAAAATATCGGGCGCGCGCGCCCTCGTTGACTTCCACCTGGCGTCCTCGGATTGGTTGGCCTGCCACGCGCATCTTGATAAGGGATTGGGGGGGTGGGGATTCACGGACGGATGAGGTTTTGGTGGATCCGACGGCTCAAAAGTTCCAAGGACGTGATATCTCTTCACGGCAGCATAGCACCGTGTCGTCATGGATGAGGTTTGCACATTTGGCTTTTTGTTATAGCTAGAATCTAGGGGAAAAATTTTATCAAATATGTTATGGATTTATCGCGCGGAAGCCAATTTAGTCGCAAGATTTCCGATCTCAAAATTCAATCTTAAAGCTTTTGACGATTTGCCAATGTAATCCTTCCGGGCAATCTTGATCGGAAATTACCGACCGGGACACCGGTCGCCCCACGTGGCATCACCGGCACTGACGCGAACAATTTTTATAATTTTATAATTCTTAATTTTGTTCATTTCATTTTTTTCCCTTTTTTTAACCATTGTGACCAACAAGAGCCTACGACAATGAAAAAAAATATTAATAAGAATCAAAACAATTTAAAAAAGTTATTTACGTTAGAGCCAGTCGTATTACATAAGATGACCAACGATCCATGTCAGGGATTTTCGTCCATTCATAAATCGTCAAAAGGTTCAGGATTACATTGATCAAATTGAAAAGTTTAGAACTGAATTAACATCCGTATAATATATTTAGGATTTTGTAGTTTTCCCCTAGAATCAACGCATGCCACGTGTATTTGGCAAATGAATTTGTGTAGCTTTTTTCGTTTTTGAAGATAGTAGGTAGTTATTAATTTTAGCAATTGAGAGAAGCTTCTAATGAAGAAAATAAAGATAAAAACAAGCCCATGCTTTTTCTACTCCACTTTTGGCTTCCGACACTCTTATTACCAACATTAGAGCATTTTGGGCATTTATTAACCATGCTTAATTAAAAAGAAAAGCATTCAAATTTTTAATGTGTCAACTACCTATA
Source organism: Syzygium syzygioides (assembly GCA_031216285.1). NCBI lineage: Eukaryota > Viridiplantae > Streptophyta > Magnoliopsida > Myrtales > Myrtaceae > Syzygium > Syzygium syzygioides. The sequence goes on along the minus strand of CM062251.1, from coordinate 2,657,946 downwards.
TCAGACTATTTGTTCGAGATATCGAATTTTTTTTTCAATAATACATAATTTGCCCTTCAAATCTTTCGTATTGGAAAATTTTTCTACATAAAAAATAAGGATTTCGAAGTCATTAGGAGGGCGGGACTCCATGTTTGGAAGTTGGTTCCATGATACTATGATAGTAATTAGTACAGGTGATGGTAATTACTTTTCTTTTAATTTATTTTGTTTCATCATTTGCAATTAATGGAAAAGATTGCAATTTGTATGGACTTTGTCAAGTTCCAAGTGTAATTCACATGCAAAAGCAAATGCAAAACAAAACAAGACTTATCATGGATCGAAGCTAATAAGCGTAAATTTTTAGTGGGGTCAAAGGCCAAATAGAAAGCAAAACAAACTGAAGTTTCTTATGAGAATACGTCCATGCGATATATGATTGCAAAATATTCAATCTAGCTCCCCAATTTTTACGGTGCAATTGGATCATAGATCATACAATTTTTTTGTTCTATTTAGTCATTCTGTCAAAACCATAGACAAAGATGCTAGCGTAGCTATTAGTTGCCATTAAAAATTTGAAGTGTCGTCCTACATTGCAATTTACCATGATCAGGGGAAAAAAAAAAGGAAAATATCAAACAAAAAATCAGGGAGGGGAAGGGCATCCTAGCGAAGGCGACGGCGTGCAGTTCGACCGCCGGTCGACATTATTGACTGTCACGGGCAATTGGCCACTCGCAATTGCCGCTTTGGAACACCATACTCGGGGGCTTGCCGCCGACACTGTGACAACCGAAATTTTCGTAACCATATTTATATGGGGCTAATTTTAAAAAAAAAATGTCAACTTTATCTCGAGTGACAATTCTGGCCCAAACTTTACCGGACCGACGCCTGAGATCACTACACGTGCAGTAACATGCAGAGAGAGAAGGCGTAAATCAGGGCTCTTGCTGGCCTCACCACAGGGACCAACGATGTCATTACTACTTCTATGGATTAAGCACATAGCAGTGTTGTATGATCGAACTGAGTTCGACTATTTCGCCTTGCCCTTCCAGCACGTATGAAGTCACCATAGCTAAATCTCAAAGCATTATCATGATAAAAATTTAGTACCCTTCAGCCATTACAGAAAAATCTGTCATTAGTTCATTGAATGACAAGATTTGACCAAAAAATAAGTCCGAAAAAAGTAATTAAATTCATGAACTCCATATAACTCTTCTTTCCCTACGTATTTTCTCACTTCCGATATGTTAATTTTTGGATGTTATTTGCTAATCTCTTCCACTAATGATCGAGCATACCATACAAGATTACTCACATAATATAAAACTTTGTGCTTGGATGAATTCTAGTCTGTATAAGCGAAAGATGTGTTAGTAGGAAAGAGAAAAGGATGGGGTTAATTCCAAAAAAAGCACCAATTTTAGGTCGAGGGACAATTCTGGCCCGAACTTTTTTTTGTCTTGTAAAAAAGCACCAACTTTGGGTCGAGGGACAATTCTGGCCAGAACTTTTTTTGTCTTGTAAAAAAGTACCAACTTTCATTTAAATCTCAAATTTAGCCCCCTGTTAATTTTATGTCTGAAGTTACCCTTGTTTGAGAAAAAAAGATATTCTGGTGGGCCCAGCAAATATCTTCCATGGCATATGTCGACAGGCAATAGTCTACAGCTTCAGATTACGACAAAACAACGAAGTTTGGCCAGAAATATTCAACCTGGAGATATTTTTGACTTGCCGGTGAAGTGAAGAGACGAACAGTTTCACCGTTATTCTTCAAGCTGTGGTTTAGAAAATAAGACAATGAATAATGCTTTAAATCCAATCAGCAAGTCGCGTGGATTTATTGCTAAGGTGGAATAGTCAAGTTGGAAAATCGATGGTTTTAAGTTAATAAGAGCCAAATTTGGGATTTAAGTGAAAGTTAGTGCTTTTTTACGAGACAAAAAAAAGTTCGGTCCAGAATTGTCCCTTGATCTAAAGTTGGTGTTTTTTTACGAGACAAAAAATAGTTCGGGTTGCTGGAGCGCGCACTCTTCCTCTCGCAAAAGGTTGAGTGTTCGAATCCCAGGCGCCGCAAGGTGACTTAACCGGTGGCACGTGTGTGGTGGCTAGCACGTGTCGCCCCCAGGGTTTACTTCCCGGCTGTCGGCCGTGCGGGGGTTCCCTGGGTTATCAAAAAAAAAAAAAATAGTTCGGGCCATAATTGTCCCTCGATCTAAAATTGATGCTTTTTTATTGAACAAAAAAAAGTTCGAGCCAGAATTGTCCCTCGACCTAAAGTTGGTGTTTTTTTTAGAATTAACCCGAAAAAGATGGCTATCAAGTAATTTTATTTAGCATGTGAGACACACAATGAATAACAAAGTCCTCTCCCTATCGCCAACCCCACAGATCAACAATGTGTAAGATAGTCATAACGATTTGATACATCATAACCAATCAATGTCCTTCGACGATCGAACGACAACGCTTCCATGTGGCCGTGCTCTTCTGCAAGATCTCCGATTCGCGAGGCGCGAATTTACCGGTGCTGAGGACGATCTCAATGAGCTCGGAGTGACAAGGATGACCAAACTTCAGCAGAACACCGCAGCAAGGGTCAGTGACCTCGGGGCCCTTGTGAAAGATATTCTGAAAGATCTCGATTCCGCATTCTTCGGTCATGTTTTTGAGACACGGTTCGATGGAGCTATCGTAACCCGGCGCCGGTTGATGAGCATCTTTGGCGAGCCCCAGCTCGAACAGGACGAAGCACGCGAGAAGAAGCGCAGAGAAGGCTATGGTGGATTTGGCCATGTTTTTCGAATGCTGTGTATCTCTCACTTATTCTTTATTTTGGTTTCTATTTGAAGGATGCGTTTGACAGGAGAGACATACGGGTGCTTTTATAGTGATGTCAAGGAGAGGTTCATTAATGCTTCATAACAACTCTTCATTTATTTACGAAGCAAGAGGATAGCAAGTTACAAATTATGGCGAATCTTGCGAGTTTCATCATTGTTCGTGATCCTTAGTCCGAATGAAATCTTCAGTTTACCTCATTAATTAAAACCCTAATGGGGGAAAAGTGCCAAAAAAGTCCTAAACCTTTTACATTAGTGCCAATTTAGTCCTAAACCTTTTTTTGTGCCAATTCAGTCCTAAATCTTTTGCATTGGTGCCAATTTAGTCCTAAACCTTTTTTTGTGCCAATTCAGTCCTAAACATTTTAAATTGGTGTCAATTCAGTCCTAAACTTTTTGTTTTTGTGTTAATTTAGTCCTTCCGATCAATTTTGATCGGAATTTGCTGACGTGGACGCCTGCCGGCCGGCGGCCGATTACCGGCGCTGACGTGGCGCTGATGTGGACAACTTAAATAATATTTTAATAAATTTTGATTTTTTATGTTTTTTTCCTTTTTTTCTTTTTTTTCTACTTTTTTTCTTTGTTTTTTTTTTATTTCTCTTCTTCTGGCCGGTCGCCGGTCCGGCGATCGGCCAGAGGCCAATGGCCAGCAAGGGCGAGCCTCGCCCAACCAAGGCGAGGCTCGCCCTCGCCCTACCAAGGCGAGGCCGCCCTTGCCGGTGGCCGGCGAGGGCGAGCCTCGTCATGGTCGGGCCTCGCCTTGGTAGGGCGAGGGCGAGCCTCGCCTTGGTCGAGCGAGGCTCGACCTCGCCGGACCATGGTGAGGCTTGACCTCGCCAGATCCGGCGAGGTCGGGCCTCGCCCGACCAAGGCGAGGCTCGCCCTCGCCGGATCTGGCGAGGTCGGGCCTCGCCCGACCATGGCAAGGCTCGACCTCGCCGGATCGCGGCGAGGGCGGGCCTCCCCTGACCAAGGCGAGGCTCTCCCTAGCCGGCAAGGGCGAGCCTGCCCTCGCCAGTGGCCGGCGAGCTCAACCTCACCGGTCGTCGGACCGGCGACCGGCCAGAAGAAGAGAAAAAAAAAAACAAAGAAATAAAGGGAAAAAAACATAAAAAAACCAAAAATTATTAAAATATTATTTAAGTTGTCCACGTCAGCGGCGGTGACCGGCCGACAGGCGTCCACTTCAGCAAATTCCAGCCAAAATTGGCCAGAAAGACTAAATTGGCACAAAAACAAAAGGTTTATGACTGAATTGGCACCAATTCAAAAGGTTTAAGACTAAATTGGCACCAAAAAAAGGTTTAGGACTAAATTGGCATCAATATAAAAGGTTTAGGACTAAATTGGCACAAAAAAAAGTTTAGGACTAAATTGGTACTAAGGACTTTTTTGGCACTTTTCCCACCCTAATGGCGTTCTTACTTTTTATCACATGCACATGTCAAGAAAAGAAAAACATCAAGCACTTATAAAGGCGAATTCAATGACACATTTCAACCTGTAAAACTTTTCTGCGGAACTTCAAAAGAAAACAATCCCTCCTGTTATCTAGAAGGCCGACATTATAATTTAAGAAGTAAAAATTGTCATCGGCTTATCTTATAACTGCATCTCCGTTTTCATGGAGGTTTAAGCGATATCGTTTAACTATAAGCAGCTCGTATCTGTTGAAGACCATTTTCATGTGGAATAATGATACTATTAGCCCATCGACTTCTGTCAAATGTGCGATTTCTAAACTTCTATTCAACGTGCAATTGTTAAGGCTAGCACAACAACTTAGAGGGGCATGAGTAGATTGTTTTTAAGTAAATTTGAGCTTTTTTCGCGGAATGCTTGCGAGTATGCTTTAGTAGAGGCAGAACCAATCAAACAAATATCGGTACTTATACAAATAGATAAATCAATGAGATGAAGAGAAAAAAAAAGTTTGCAAGCAAAGTGATTCGGCTTAAAACAAAGCTTACATCCACTCTCTCGAACTAACAATCGAGAATCATACTGGAATTTACTAGTAATCTTCGAGAGGTTAAAGATGGTATAGTAGGTGCTGAATTTACTAGTAATCTTCAAGAGGTCAAAAGAGAGTAGACTTGAAGCTAGTAGATAGCCCTACAAAAACACAAGCACATCTATCATTATTATCACCCTCTGTTTACAGATCATAAAGCTCAACGACCCTTCCCTTTCAAATAATCTAAATTAGAATATAAGCAGTGATCACACTTAGAAGCACGACAAAATTCAAGGGGGAAAACAACACAAATGGCCCTTAAACTTTGGCCCAATGTGCAATGTGATTAACTTTTAATTTGTTCAATATAATCCCTGAACTTTTAGCACATGTTCAATTTAGTCTTCAAATTAAATGAAAATGTTCAATGTTATCCCTAATCTTGAATAAATTGAAGGACAATAAATAATTCGGGGACTACATTGAATATGCATTAAAAGTCAAGAGATCATATTGAACAAATTAAAAGTTGAGAGACCACATTGAACAAATTAGAAGTTCGGAGATCACATTGCACGTTGAATCAAAATTTATGGATTATTCATTTCATTATCTCATTCAAGGTGATAGAGAGGAGAAGCTTTCCAATTTCAGCCACTGTCCTTAGCAATCTTTGAGTCCCTGTTGTAAACTTCCAAGCCTTGATCTGGCCGTTGGAAAGTCCTAACCAGGTCACAAGGTCCGTTGGACACAAACATCTCCTTAGCCGGTCTACGGAATGCACAATCAGTCTGCCATTGCCGAGTTAAAATGGAGGTTACCATCATTAAAGACTCAACTTCTGTCCAGTGTCTAGCTCTCTGAATGCTTGCACAAAAGGGGAAGTGCTGCTATGATTTTCTTTGGGTTAAATTCTTTGGACCTCTGGACCCGAAAGCTAGTAATTAACCTCTGATTTAAATTTAAATCAACTCAAAAGAGGTCCGGTTCTTCTTATTTAGGTAGTAGAAGCACGTCAAACGTCTTCCACCTCGTCTATAGCGGGAACTCCTTCTACTAGCGGTCCTGCTAGTTCTTTCACGCTTCTTACCGAAAATGGTTGGTCACCATCTATCCTTCAGTCCTTCCAAGTGGTTTTGGCGATTCTAGTTCTGCTCAGCTGTTCACCGTTTTGTTGCTCATCCAAGTATGCACGAACTTCCCCGTTCAACGACCTTTCCACCCTCTACCCTAGTCCATCCAACTTTCAAACACCTTCTACGCCTGATATCGTATATACCGCTGTTAGAGGTAGAGCAATCCTAGCTTTTGACGATATTGTTGGGACCCGATCCGCATATTGCTTGTGCATATATAAAATGTTGCTCCACCAAGAATGCACACATTAATAACCTTTGATTATTTTGTTATCTTCAAAAAACTATAGATAGTTTTCCCATCTCTCAAAACTTTCAACTAATTCAATTAAGACATCAACATATTATAAATATTGGAGTAATGCCATCGCAAGTACATGAATTTTTCTCGTCTTACAATGAAGTACCTAAACTTTTTTGTTGATTAAATACATCAACTTTTCAATTGTGGATCAATGCGAAGGCCCCCCGTTAAAATCACGAATACCATTAAATAGCCATTCAATGTGGACACTAACGCCATTAAATAGCCATCAAATGTCCACTATAGCATCCAATGTGATCTCTTAAAATGATGTCACAATTAATCGAGACATGTTGGAACTTAATTTAACAAAAAAAATGTTTAGGTACTCGATTGTAAAACATGCAAAAGCTCAGGTCCTTGCGCTATCCTTGCCACTTTAAAATGTTCACCATCCTTTTTCTAATATTCAGTGCTAACAAAATTTGTTAAGAAGGACGACAATTTAGTAAAACTAACATAGAAATCAGAGAGAATTATGCATGTGAATTTCGTACGTGCAAAAATTCACTCATGTTACAGAAAGAGCACGTGGTCCTTCTCTACATGTACGTTTCGCTTTAAATAAATAAAAAAAAACTCTTCACTCAAGCACTTTAAATAGACATTTTCATCTATCCCACACTCATCGATAGCAAAAATTCGTACAAGAATAAGAACAGCGACATATGTGTTGGTAAAATATATGGAGAACTTAGTTAGAGATGAAATTAGATCGATTGCAAGTTTAGAGAGGGCATTTGTTCATTGAATGAAATTTCAGGAACCTAATCAAACAATAATCGAGCATTTAGGAATGACATCAGGCATTGGATAGAAAATCGAAGACGAATAATGCCGTTATCGCTTAAATGGTTTAACAAATCGTGTCGAAAGATGGAACTCAGTTGGACTATTTTGCCTTCTTACTTTTAGCATGTATGAAAATCACCCGCAGCTAAATTCTCAAGCCTTATCATTGACAAAACTTTAGTACCCTTGGCCAAATGGCCAATAATAAAGGATCTGTCATTGAATTCATTTGAATCGACAAGTTTAGATAAAAAAAATAGAAAAAAGCAATTAAATTCATGAACTCAATCACTCTTCTTTTCCCTTTTTATATTTTAACTTTTTCACGTTATTTGATGATCAAGCATACGACATGTATCATATATATGTAAACTTACACAGGCAGGAGCCAATATGGGTAACTTTGCGCTTCAATGGATTCTAGTCCATATAAGCAAAAAATAAATTAGTCAAAAAAGTTCAATATCAAGTATATTATTTAGCACTTCGACCAAAAAAAAAAGTATATTATTTAGCATGTAAAATACACCTTTAACAGAGAAGGGATAACAAGCCCTCTCCCTATCACCATCTCCACAAATTAACAATGTGTAAGATAGTCAAACCATCATAGCCGAAAGATTATATCAGTGTCCTTCAACAATGGAACGACAACGCTTCCATGCGGCCGTGCTCTGTCGCAAGATCTCCGCTTCGCGGGTCGCGAATTTACCGGTGCTGAGGACGATCTCGATAAGCTCAGAGTGACAAGGGTGACCAAACTTCAGCAGGACGCCACAGCAAGAGTCGGTGATCTCGGGGCCCTTGTGAAAGATGTTCTGAAAGACCTCGATTCCGCATTCTTCGGTCATGTTCTTGAGACACGGCTCGATGGAGCTGTCGTAGCCCGGCGCCGGTTGGCCGGCCTGTTCGGCAAGTCCCAGCTCGAGCAGGACGAAGAACGCGAGAAGGAGCGCGGGAAAGGCAATGGCGGATCTGGCCATTGTTTTGTTTTTCGAATGCTGTGTATCTCTCACTTTTCTTTATATTTTGGTTTCGGTTTGAAGGATGTGCTTGATAGAAGATGTGCGGGTGCTTTTATAATGATGTCGAGGAGTGGTTCGTTAATGCCGCATAACTATTCTTCATTTATTAAGGCGTTTAACGATTCTCGTGCGGTTATCACTTGTTCATGATCATTAGATTGAGATCTTTAATTTTAAACGTTATTAATTAGACCATAATGACCTTCTGGCTTTTGTCACATGCACATGTCCAGAAAAAGCATCGAGAACTTACAAACAAAACCACGTCCAATGACTTTGGAAAGCTAATTAAAACTGTTGTCTCCACACGAGTATTGCTTGATTTATAAAGGAATTCGCATGTCCTGAAAAGGTTGTGCGTGATAGACTTGGTTTTCCCTTACCAAACGCACTCATTTTCTCCCTCGAAAATAGATTTAATCTAGATGGAAGTATTGACAAATTTATACTTAGACCCCGTTTGTTTCGTAATAAGTAATTTCCAGAAAAATATTTTCTGAATTTTCAGGCGTTTGGCCCAAGAAAAAAGAATTGAGTTAAAAAAAAAACACAATTTCTATCAGCGAAAACAAGTCCTTTAAAATAGGGGGAAAATGATTTTTGCTCGTCTCATCTCACGCATGACACAACCCTAGCTCATTTTCCCTGCTCTGAAAATCGCGCTCTCGCTCTGCAATCTCTCCTTGTACTCCGACACGGCCAATTACTCCTCGAAGATGACGCCTTCACATCATCTTCATCATCCTCCTCCGATCACGACGACTTCTTTGAGTTCTCATCGATCGGGGATTCCCATTCCTCCTCCAACCTCCGCTCCTACGACCATCGTATCGGCTTCTGCGGGGACCCCGGGCCCCGTGGCCCCGTGGCCCCATACCCGTTTCGGTGGCTGCTCGTACCCAAGTTATTAAAGCCCGAAGAACGCATGTCTACTTTTGGAAAAAAAATATAAGCAAATAAATTTTTCTTATCAAACGACGGAAAAAAAATTTCCAATTTCTTTTCAGATTTCAGCCAAACATTATAACTTCTTAAAAAAAAAATTTCGAAAACGTCACATTTTTCGCGAAAGAAACGGAGCATTAGTTCAACTAATAATGTCTTGCACTTTCAGCGAGTATACTGGCATTGCCCCAGCTTAATCTCAAGCCTTTGTCATCACACATGGGAAATTCACACTTCTCCAAGTAGAAACTTGACAGGCAAACGAACTGCAGACGGTTTAAATGGGAAGGTCGACATTGAAACTTTGGACTTGTACCGAGGGAGACATCTCTCATCAGAGTTGGCACGCCATTTATTTACACGTCGACAAAGCAAAAGTTAGGACACCACAAAACAAAAAAAAAATGCCATGTGCCCCGGTGCTCCTGATCAGGAGGATGTATCGGATTAATGACCGGTGCTCCAGGCGTACCGTCCGGTCATTGCAAAGAAGTTCAGTGGAGCACAAGCTGCTAAGTGATGGCAATATAGATCACCCAGTGCATCACTTGCATCAATGGAAGTTTTAACCCATGCGACTGCCAAATGTTCTTCTCTCGGTCCATGTTGACGAGTACATAACTGAGTTAATGGGCATCTGTAGGTCCTGCTGAGATGAATCCCCCTAAAACAGTACAGGTTTAAACAATATTGGAGTTCACGGTTCGGTGCAAAAGGAAAAGATATGAAAGAATTAAGGAGCGAAACAAAATCTTAGCAAGAGTGGGAGAATTTACAATGTCGGCATCTAGAACAAGTTCTGCTCGATGCCAACGGCAACCCAAACTCTAAGGGTCACTTAGCTGCATAAACTATGACTCCATAGACAGGAAAGAGGGGAAAACTGTTACAACACTAGGTGTGTGATTCTGATCAGCAGAAAGCCCTTTCAGGATTCACGTCAAACCCCACATCTCCCTTGACTATGTTCTCTGTGATACAATCATGAGGGTTTCTTACTCCTTTTCTTAGCAGATTTAGCGATGGCATCACATATCTCTCTTTTCCTCTTGTTGATCCGGTTACCATTACTGTTGTTTTTTTTGTTCTTGCTCAAGTTATTGGTATTGTTGTTATCTCCCCCAGTACTTAATGAAGTCTTCCCCTGAACTTCCAAAGCATCCTTCACGAAGAATTTCAACCTCCATAAAGTAGATTCACTCTGCATAAGTCAGGTAACCAAAGATCATGAATCGTCCATGACTATGTCCAGCAAATAAAAAAAACCCTTGAATAATAGAACACAAGCCTCTCATGATGAGGGACAGATCAGGACCTGAGCATCCATGTCCAGGTTTATTTCCTCAGCTGTTGATGGGAAGCTTGGATCATTCTGAGCGACAATCTCCAATGCCTTAAGGAGATCTTCAGGAGACAATAAACTAAGGGCTGTGCCGATGTTTCTTTTCTCTTCAGTCGATATTTTCCTGAAATGAAATTCTCATGAGTTCCTTCTCATCTAGAAGAGAGAAATTGGCCAGACACTTATCAGCCTTATTTGCAAAGCAAGCTTTACGAATGAAGGAACCTAAAGATGTCAAAGACAAATGTAGAGTATATTGAAACCATTGTTTCATAAAGAAAAGGAGCTGGTGACCATGCAAAGGACTCCATGGTACTCCAACCAGCTATTGACTAAGCTTAAGCTCCTCCACTTTTTAGTTATTTACAACCAATTCCATGTACATTCAATGTAGAACTTTATGCACCCTTATCACATGCATCAAACATCTCTTCTAACTATCTCGTGCTATATTTATTAAACCTTCAAGCCAGCAGAATAGCGGATGCCTCATTGTGTCAATTGCATGCAATACTTAAGAATCCAGCCATTCCGTCACAAATTCTCTCAGCAATGTACGGAACTCAAGTTGTCCAACTCAGACTCCTATATTTGCACAATCAAGATTCTCAGACGGTGGTTTCTACTCCCAAATCTAAACATGACCAATCCTGAAAACCTAATGTTTTATCAGCCAACTAGCAAGATCTAAAAGTCCTTCAAAGTAATCTACATGCCTCCTTTGTGAATCTGAGTTCATCAATGGCATCAGGAAACTCAAAATGATTCATCATACTTCATCCATGTTATAAGCTTTAACAAGACATGAATATGATAGTATGGGCCAACTATTCAAGGTGAAGGCACCAACTTTCGAAGTAGCATCAACCGTCATGCATTTTTAGTCAGGACAATATACTCTTCAGTGGTTCATTTCGTTCAACAGCTGCATAGTCTCGGTGCAAATAACGTATATGCTGAAATTCGGATTGCAATTGTTCATTATCAGCACCCAAGAGTACGGCAAGCAGTTAAAAGGATATCAGTATATGCCTAGATGCTAGAAAACACAATCTCAAAGCTAAATACAGATTGATATAGTTTCACATAGAAGCTCCCTATGTATAGAGTTAAAAGCACAAACCAGAACAGGAGCAATCATCATAAAGCAGATTTCAATAAACTTAAAGAATATTCCACAACAGATATACACTCATATGAAACAGACCTGCATTTCCGAACAACCATTTCCCTAAGCTCTTCCAAATGCAAATCAACCTCATAGAGCTGAAAGTTCATGAAAATACAGGAGAAAACATCCCTTATTATTCTCAAGAATCCTAGCAAAAATATATCTAACAGAAAAAAAGAAATTTGCAATTAAAAGAAAGCATCTTGGTCGTCTATGGATATGTGTAAGTAAAAGAATATGTTCACCCCAACTATCAAATCACATATTATGCATATTGACAAGTCCAGTACCTCATTACTTATGTCTCTTGCCAACTTTGCATAAGCAGCCTCCTGAGCAAGCTGCATGTCCATCTGCGCAACTGACTCCTCCTCTTCTCGTCTTTTCTCCTAAATAAGTATGAATTATGATATAAATGACATTAAAAAGAGTAAGGGTATGTCTGTTTGAAAAAATCATGAGGATATTTGAGGAATCATGACGGTCCATCCAAAGGAAGTCATGGCCTGTAATGTTAATGGAACCTAGGGAAAAGTTTCAATCTGATAACCAGATCCGAACTAACCTCCTCGGTAACCTTGGGCAATAGCTGCAGCCACCTCTCCTCAAATTTTTCCAGCAAAGTTTTGGCCATTACATGAACATCACTTTTTTCAGCATTATATTTCATTGCATTCTTGAAAACCAACCTCACATCACCACACATTTCACGGACATTTTTGTAACCAGTACCATCTTTAGCCTCCATTTGATTTTTTATTGTACTGAAGTCCATTGGCTTATCAATCACCTAAAACAGATCATCAAGAACAAAAAGTAAAACTGTCAAAAAAGGAACTGCAAGAAGCAGAAAGTACAGCTTAGAACTGTCTGTCGTACTGACAACAGCACAAGTACATCAGATCCCACAAGATCAATGAAAAAAGAAGAAAGACAAGTTGGATGAGCCTGTCCTGAGTCCAACCAGTTGGAAAGGGAGCGGACCACTTGTATATGAAAAAGGACATTTTAAGATCAAAATCCAAGATCCAAATACATTCATATTTTGTAAAGATGACAATAATTATATGCTTGATTTTTGTATATTTCTTAATGGAACAAGAAAGAAGATGTACTAAATTCCACCAAAACACAAGAACTTCCTAAACCAACCATGCCTACAAGACTTCATGCCAACAACCATAATAAGCAGACATATGCATCAAGCATCATGTTGACATCAACAAGCATTATTACTGAATCAGAAAAATATAATAGAAAATGGACCATTATGGAGGCCATATGGAACAGAATTTGCATATAGAGTAGAAAAATAAGAACTACAACAAGGCCGCCTCTTGATGCAACATTCTGAATTCTCAAAATCTTACTATCCAGAATATTGGCAAATATAAATTTATTTGCTTACAAGTCACAATATTCTCAAAGTGAACATCTTTTGACTCAAGTTAAATTGATAACACTGAAGTCATTCAGTCGATGATATTAATGAGTGGGCTTTTGCAAGCATAAAGGAAAGCAAATTCCCAAAATCTCAGATATCAAATACCATGAAGCAGTGTTGCGTTTTGATAAGCAATCAAACTATCACTGCTAAATATCTTAACATCGCAGATCCATCTGCAATGTGTTCAAAGTATAAAACTTTTCCATCTTGCTTCGATGGGTGATCCTGGGAATATTGCAAGAGACGCATGGAAGTGCACAGCAATCACAGCTATTGAGAAAGAGATGACAATATGTACCTCATAATAGTCGTCCAAGCCAAGAGCTTTAACATCTACAGGTTGCATAAAAGGCCATGCCCATTTGTGTTGAGTGATCTGACACCAATAGTCCATATGTGATGCTTAACAAAAATAGAAACAGCTAAAAAATAACATGCGGATTTCTCTATCTATACCAATGGAAAAACATACTTTCTTTCTTGTGCAAGAAAATTGAGGACAGAAGACATGAGAAAGTTAAAACGCGCCAGAGGTTCAGTTAAGCTAAACACCTAAAATCAATTAAATAAAACACCAATGAAACAAACATTTAAGATAAAGATGGTTCAAAGAACATCCCCACCCCTCCCCCCCACCCCAATCAAATCAATTAAATAAAACACCAATGTAACAATTACATAGAACACCAATGCAACAAATAATTTAAAATGATAAAGACAGTTCCAAGAATGTTCCCACCCCCCCATTCACCCCCCCCCCCTCCCCCAACCCACCCTTTTCCAATCGATACAAGCATGGGGACACATTAACATGGACATAGAAAGGAAAAAAGAAAGTGGGGAAAGAAGAAGAGGTCTAATCACGATAATCAAACATAAATATAGCCAGTTAACAGCTGGACAAATTCACCCAGTACATTAACATAGTAAAGAGTTTAGTTAATGCCAACCTCCTGCCTCCTCGATGCTAAAAACCCAGAGTCTATGGGATCAAACAGCAAAGTGTAAAAAGATCTGAATTATCATACCCTGGCTCTGCACTTCCAGGAACCCCATGACTTACAAGGACGTGCATGTAAAGTAACTAATTTGATCAATCCAACTAAGCAATGGATCCATACAGACAAAAGAGTATTTTTTAAAAGATATGTCGAAACCAAAAATTTAGACAAATAATGAGAACCTGTATGATGGATGGCAAGTTCATTAAGCTAGCCAGCCATTACAACAGTCATCTTGAAAGTTGATAGGGTAAAAATATAAACCATCACCATAATCATATATTCATGTAAACCCAAAACCGTCATTATTTTAATTTAGAGGCCAAAACAGGACGTATGCTATGGCAACTCATTAATTTACTTGGTTAAAGGAGTCACTGCAGTGTACCGCATGATACATAAAATGAGCACGAACATTAGACGATTACCTGGCGCAATATTGTGCCAAATTGGCGCATGAGCTCCTGCATTCTCTTTGCAGCAGCTGCTTCTCTGCGAGATGCATCCAGTTGCAGCTTCTTTAAGCTAGGGATTTGCCGCTCTTTATCTTTATCCTTAACTACTGAGCTACCTTTCGAAGTGTTCACTTGATTTTTACTCGTATTGCGATAGAACTGCTCAACTTCGTTGACTCTTTGCTCGAGCTGCAGAGGAAAAAGCAATCATTAACACAAATCGACCATTTTTTCCATACTCCAAAAAACTTGCGCTTTACTGTAAGAAATAACATGGAGAAAGGCCGCATAACAGCAGATGCTACTCATCAATGTGAAAGTAACCTGCGTGTGCTTCTTCTTCATTGTCTACCTTTTGTATTATTCAGCTATATCCACAAAAGGGGGGACCATAAAGAAGAAAGAACAGGGCAAGTTCACAAGCAAAAGAAAACCCAACATTGCCTCGATATCTTTTATGAGCCTATGACAGGAATGCCTAATTCAAATTTGAGCTACAGCAAATACACGGCTACCCTCCTCCTCCCCCTACCCAAACAAAAATTAACAAAAGATGTTTGGCAGAGTCCATCGCATGAGCGACCCACACAATTCCTTCAAATCCCGATTAACATGGAAAAAGCATCCTCTCAAAACCTTGCATATATTACCTGATCGACCTTCATGAGAATCTCATCCACACGGTGCTTGTAACCGTCCAATTCCGGTACATTGGCCTCGTGTCTTCCTGTTCCAGCTATATCATTATCCTGTGCCGACTCTACCGAGGCACCCATCGCTTCCATCTGTTACCAAAACAAATCAATGTCATTACACAATCATGACGATCACTAAATCCTAATTGCAAAGGCAAAAAAAACAATGTCCGATGTCGACAAACACAATGCAAATGTCTCCACCGGCGTTCGATTAAAGCTGCAACCGCGGCCTCCCGGGGAATTGCGGCTAGACTGGAGTCGCGGGCAGATGCACTTACAAATTAGAGCGACATTCTCATCGAACAAGAGAAGCACAACGAACCCAGCCAGCTTGATCCCTGGTAAAACTACCGGACAAAAGCCTAAACCCGTTTCCAACACAACCACCCCAATCAAGGAAGAGTGCCGCAGCGTCGGGAAAACACCGTCGCCAACGGGAGAGGCTTAAATAAACTCTCTTTTGCACGAGCCACGTTCAATCAGCACGATGGGGTCGAGAAATGAGCGAAATTTCAAACGACCCATCATCGAGAGACCAATTGGAGCAACACCCATCATCGAATCCTTCGCCGGAAGAGCCTCTAAACCGACCGCACGGTGCGTGGATGGAAAAGACGATCCCGAATTGCCCCCGTCCGTCCGGCGCTCCGAAAACGAGCGTCGGAGCACGAGCTCCACTCAGCACCATTCCGCCCGGCGATTTCCCGCACCCACCCCCCACAAGTACACCGTGAAAGAGGCGTACGGGAAGAGAGAAGAGATCGAACACGAAGAAGAAGAAGAAGAAGAAGAAGAAGAAGGGAAGATCAAAGCTGTGGTTTTTGAGCATTTGGAAAGCAAAGATTTTCTTACCGAAGCGAAGATGAAAGTGGGAGACGACTCCGAAGGCGATTTCGCCGGTGGAGGAGGGAGGAAGTTCACGGTCTGGGCTCCGCAATGGATATATTATTTTTCTGTTTCTTTTATTTTATTCCATTTTATTATTTTTTTCCTCTTTTTAACAGTCATATTTCGTATTTTCGAAGATATATTCTCCGGGGCATTTTTGTGATTTATGCTGCTTAAGCGATATGTTTTGAGTTTCTTGGGAGAAAATCCCAAGGCCCTTCTTCTTGAGTTTCGTAATTTCAAGATTTCAAGTGTTGAATTTAGTTAAATTCACTTCATATCTATATCGATACAAAATTTCGATGAGCAAGTTTATTCACGGAAGATACTAGACTAGCTTTCACACATCGCAAGTGCAATTACTTAGTGTCCTTTTCTTTTGTATGTAAAATCGCTTTCATATATGGGTTTGAAAACTCGATTGTCAAACTTTAATATGTAGAGTTGGGTATTTCAATTTGTGAAATTTTTTAATCGTATCCCTATGTGGACTAAAAAGCTGTGGGAAAAGTCAGACCATCTATATCTTGCATCGTTGCTCCAATGGTCTTTTATTTTTATTTTTTGCCGAAGCCATTTTTCCCGTATAATTAGGTAGGCACAAACTAATTGTCCAACGTGGCATCAAGTTTCTTTGAATCGTACTTCTAATCGACATTGGCAGACACATAGGTTCTAATTTGACAAAATCAAATACCAAGAGGCTTTGAATGGAAAAGTTTCCTAACTATTTCAAGAACTCGATTGCATAAATTTTGCTTGAAAACCACATCGAAGATGTACCATCTATATGGAGACCAAATATGTACTTTTTTTTGTCCTAAATCATGCTTGGTTCCTTCAGCATTATTGTTGATTCGCCCTCCTTCCATCAATGGGAAAATTGCACCACAAGTGCTTGTTTGTGAAATGCAATCGATCAATCAAGTCTTGAAACTTGTATCGAATGGTGAAATTTAAGAATACTAAGTATTCGGCTACTGAGTGTCACATATGCAACTTTAGGTGTGATTCATCGAAAGTATACTTGATTGCACTTTTTGACCAAAAAAAAAAGTTTAGAATTTGAGTGGACTAGTTGAAAGATTTAGCACATGAGTACACTATTTACAAAAAGCTTAGAATTTCTCGTTCACTTTTCCCACTCTTATTACTCATTAATAAGAGGGAGTAATGCTTTTGGTTCAATCGCAATGACCAGCTTCATTACCAATACAATTTCCGCTTCCAAAGGCTTTGATCTAACCCCTCTTGTCCGTCTCAATAGGTCATCGATTCAAGTCTCCATAATAAACAATTCCATCTTGAAAATCAACTTTAGTTAGGCTTAGACTCGACTTTTAGAAATGGTTCCGAGCCTTTTTAGAAAAAAGAAGACATTATTTGCATTTTCACTTTGACAAAGCAATATTTGAAAAACGGAACCACCAAGTGGCATATCGATTGGCCAAAAAAACACGAATGAAAAGATGAAGGTGGTGGGGGCATTCCGAGAATTGAACTCGGGACCTCTCGCACCCTAAGCGAGAATCATACCACTAGACCAAATGCCCTTCGCTTTTTCACGTTCTTACGAAATTTATAATATAACGTTTAAAATCGTCAATATTCCGAGCGGCGTAAAACCCTGCCCGCGTCTGCTGTTCGTCGGCTGCGAAGGTGCGGAACCAAAACCTCCGAGGAAGTGCAGCAGAGAGAAGGAAATGGCGAGATCAGCTCTTCTCCACCTGCTGCGCTCCCAGTCGAAGCATCGTCTCCCCTCCGCTTACTTCCACACGGGTCTTCTCTCTCTCTCTCTCCCCTTAACTTCGGCCTTTGTTGCCCTGTATCTGGATGGTTAAGATGTGCTTCAATCTTGAAAGAAAAGGAAAGGAAATGTCCTGCGTGATCGTTTTCGTTAGACTGCCTAACGAGAAGTTAAGTTAGCGCTGTTTCTGGTGCATTTCTTTTGAGAGAGAGACAGAGAGAGAGAGAGAGCGTGTATGATCCCGCTCGCTCTAGCTTTTGGAAGACCCACTTTGCTTGCGGGTTCTAGAAATGATGCGTCGTAAGGTTGCGTTTTGGGACCTGCAATGTTACGAATTGCTCGAGTTTCGGCTAGCCCGCGACCTGGATTCTCATTCAGAGGCTGAATCCGTCCTGCGCGACCAAATAGCTGATTGCTAATATAGAGTGTGGAAGGATATATCTTTTGCTATCTTGTGAAAAGGTTATTTAAAGATGGGCTGGCTGGAAACTTGATTGCCATTGCCATATGCACTCTGCATCGGTGGTCGTTTTTTTTATCTTGTATCCAATTTCGAGGAAAAGGATGCTAATTGATGTGACCGATTCATTCCAGTTCGCTGCTGATGGTGTAAATGTTCTTTACTTAATTGAAGGTTCACCATCTTTTGCTTCTTTGGTAAATTCATAGTTGGCTGTTTGTAGGACGCCATTCAATGCTTCTGAAATGGAGTCCAAGCATTGCTTAAAACCTTTTCATTTTGACGTTCAGCATGTTTTTATACCGAGTGCAGCCATTGCTTTTATCATTATTGTCAATGTTGATACCTCAGTCGAAAGTACTTGCTCTGTTCTGTTCATCTTCTTACGGATGCACTTCAGAAGCTCATGCTGTTAGGCTCCCTCAGAAGCTCAATCACTTGAGCTCATCTGTGCCTGAAGACAACTTAAGTGGAAATGAGAATCATTGAAGTTTTAGACAGTGTGACCATTGCCTACACGAGTGAAATGGCCATTGCTTTATCCCTCTTAAGGTTGCCAACATAAGCAAGTAAAATTCTCACCTGAATGGTTGGAGCCAAGTTTTGGCTCTTTGGCAAGCTTGCTGAAGTAACATAGGAAGTTCTGCAAAATGAGGCTGAGAAGGCTGATTGTCTTTGTAATTAATGGGTAGATGAGTCCATAGATGTTGAAATGATGACGATGGTTTAATCAATTTCAAAAGTGGTTTTGACTCAATTACTGAAAAACATCATTCTTATTCTACAAGTCAATTTAATCTGCTTGCAGTTCTCTTTATCCTGTTCTTACGAAATTTTCATGCTCTTCCCATGTTTCAGGCCAACGGTTGTGTAGATCGTTAGCATCGCCTCGAACATGGAGTTGCAGACCCAGTTTGACCGCTGCCACCCAGCTTTCAGCTGGTCACAGAAGATGGCTGTCGCAGAGCACCGCAGCTGAAGAAGAAAGCAAGATCAGTGATGCACCACGGTCAGTGGGCCAAACTGGAGAAGATGAGAAAGTTGACATTGTTGTTTACCATGGTCCAGTTTCAACCACCATTAGGAAAGTGAAACTCCTATCACTCTCTAGCTGCTTCTTCTCCGTATTACTGGGACCTGTTATAACCTTCATGACGTTACCAAATATGAGCATGATCCTAAAGGGTGTGATGGCATCTTCCGTCCTACTCATCAGCGCATCAACAACTGCAGCTCTTCATTGGGTTGTAAGCCCATACATTCATAAAATAAAGTGGCAGCCAGGTTCTGACAGTTTCGAGGTGGAGATGATGTCATGGTTAGCAACTTATGTTCCGAGGACGATCAAGTTCTCAGACATTAGGCCTCCAGAAACTAACAGGCCTGTTGTGACATTCAAGGCAAATGGCAAATTCTATTACGTGGATGAGGAGCACTGCCATGATAAGGCTTTGCTGGCCAGGCTGACCCCGACAGAAACCTCCAGTTCCTGAGTCTGCTTTCAAGAACTGGTAGGTGGAACTGAGCCGGTGGGAGCTTTGGAGGAGATCTTGAGGGCTACGGCTTTCATTTTTGCCTTCTGATGAACTTTAAGTGGAGATCCTCTTTCTTGTCATGCATCTATACCTTTTAGATCTTTGCGAAATCATATCTGGGATTTTTGTTTTATCTTTTGACCAGATATGTATCCAAACAATAAAGATTGGCAATTGCTACATAAATGGTCAAGTACCCGCGAGCAAAATCATCCTTTCACTGCTAGTCTCCGGAAAAATGGCCATCGGCTTCTCTGTCTTCTTGTTACAGAATAGTTCACAGCAATGATGTCGCATCTAATTCTCCAAGTCGCCACAGAGGATCGGCAATTAGGAGAGTATTGTATAGTTTCTGGTTCTGATTCTTGAAATGCCCTGACCTGAACTGACAGTGTGACTACCAGGAAAAGAATCCGACTTCCGAACAGAGTTGGAGTTAGATGATGGTTTTGCTATACACATCAATACTCATTCCTAAGTTAAGGGAAATGGGAATCGCATCGACGCGCCATTGCTCGAAATCGAAATCATTTATGTAACTTTAATTCAATCGAAAAAAGCCAATTGCTTTTCAAGAGCAAACAAGTAACGGAGACTATATTAAATTTTCTGAAGAATGGTCAGTTCGACAGCATCAACGTTACGGACACGAAATTTACGAAAAGCCCAAAACCACGCAGTTGCAAAAAGGCATCATCCCACAAACCCAAAACCCTCGCTCTCCAGCTGCGAACATGAAACCAGAGAGCGCATTCTTATCGAAAATGGCGAGATCAGCTTTCCTCCACTTACTCCGCACTCAGTCGAAGCGCCATCTTTCCTCAGGTTATCTTTTCGCTTCTCTTTCTCGTCCCCTCCTCTCCGTTCTAGTGGTTGAGCTGCGTTCATCCGATCCATGACCTAGAAAGACGAAAGAAAGTTGCTCCCTTTGTGGCGCGCACGTACTGGAGAGAGAGATTCTGCTGCTCCGTGGATGTGGGTGTGCGTTTAATTTGAAGTTTTGTTGCCGAGGGTAGGCTCCGAAAACCGGCATGACCCTTTTGATCTGGTGGTTTGGCTAAACATCTCTTGCACTTCAATTGTTAGTTTCATGATTTGGTCGAAGGTGTTGAGGGGTTCTGTAAGGTTTTGACCCCGACGTCGCAGAAGATGTTTTTCAGAATGACTCGGTAGCTGCGCTATTGGGTCGATGAGAGCCCCTGTCTCTGTCGAATTAGCAATCATTTGGTGATGACTCCTGATGTGGTGTATGTGTGAGGTTTCACTTTGTCTTGAAGCCTCTTGGATTTAATCAATTTGCTCTTACTCCATACAAGGGGAAAAATATAGCTGATTGTTTGTCTAGAACGGGAGAGGAAAGATTGTTCTGCTATCTTGTGAAGAGGTTATATTGTACAAAGAGGGCTGGCTATGAACCTGGTTTTCATGGCTATATTCACTCTTTATCTTTTTTTTTTAGCTCATATCGAATTTCCGGGAAAAAAAGATGATGTTATGGGTGCAATTTATCCAGTCTAATTTTTGATGTGGGTAAGCGGAGCTACTAATGCTTTGATGTTCTTTACCGACATTGATACTTCGCGCTTCTTTGTCACTTTGGTAAATTCATACTTTGCGGTTCACAGTACATCAACTCAATACTTCTGAGATGGAGTCCAAGCATTACAGGAACCCATTTTCTTGTGATGTTTAGCATCATTTGTTATTGAGTGGAGTTATTATGTTGATTACAGTTTCAATCTCAAGCATCCTTTGCAGTGCCACTGCATTAATGTCTGAGTTTGAGTATTTGAATTGTTCAATTCATTGTTGTTACGACTCAGCCCTCAGAAGCTTGTTCTCTTAGCTCTCTACTACACTATTCTGTCATTTGTATCATTTTTTATTTTTTGTAGCCGTGTCTACTAATGTATCAACTGCCCCATGAATTTCTCCTGTAAGTATGAGCACTTCTGAGCAACCCCCTCCCTCTTCGTAGAAGACAACTTAGACAGAAAAGAGAGTAATATTAAGTTTAGACGGCACGACCATTGCCTACCCAAGCAAAATGGCGATTTCTTTATCTTGCTTCATGGGACCACAATGTTCATTGTGATGCTGTGGCGTTGCCAACATAAGCTAGTAAAATTCATGCCTAAATGCTTAGAGTCAAGTTTTACTTATCAACAAAGTTACAGTAGTAACATATGGATGTTCTGGAATATGTGGTGAGAAGATTAATGATCTCTGTAAATGATGGAAGGATAAAACTTCAGATGTTCACATAAATTATTTTGATGGCTTAATCAAATTGAAAAGCAGTTTTTTAGTCAATTGCTGGTAATATCGTTATTATGCTACAAATGAATTACTTTGCTTGAGTTCTGTTTCTCTTGGTATTCCAATATGTAAATTTCCATGTTCTTCCCATGTTTCAGGCAACCTGTTGTGTAGATCTTTAGCATCACCTCATACATGGAGTTCCAGACCTAGTTTCAATACTACCACCAAATTTTCAGCTGGTAACAGAAGATGGCTGTCTCAGAGCCCAGCTGCTGAAGAAGAAAACAAGATCAGTATTGGACCGCGAAGAGGGGTCGAACGTGGAGAAGATGAGAAAGACAACAACATTGTTTACTATGGTCCAATTTCTTCCACTATTAAGAAAGTGAAACTCCTATCACTCTCCACCTGCTGCCTCTCTGTATCTATGGGACCGGTCATAACCTTCATGACATTACCGGAAATGAATGTGATATTGAAGGGTGCTGTGGCATCTTCGGTAATATTCCTTAGCGCTTCGACCACCGCGGCTCTTCACTGGTTTGTGAACCCATATGTTCACAAACTGAAATGGCAGCCTGGCTCTGATAGCTTTGAGGTGGAGATGATGTCGTGGTTGGCGACTCATATTCCGAGGACAATCAAGTTCTCGGATATTAGAGCTCCTGAGACCAACAGGCCCTTTGTGACATTCAAGGCAAATGACGATTTCTATTTCATCGATGAAAAGCACTGCCGTAATAGGGCTTTGTTGGCCAGGCTGACCCCACAGAAACCTCCAGTTCATGAGTCTGCTTTTAAGAACTTGTAATTTGAACAGGGCTGATGGAAACTTTGGAGTATCTTTCATTCAAGGCTTTTCCTTCTGATGATCTTCAAGAGACAACTGCCTTGACTTCACTTTTCTGCATTTTTAGAGGATTTTTTACCTTTGTGAGATCACATTGGAAATTTTTGTTATCTTTTGACTAGCCATGTTTGCACTCTGCATAAAATAAAGATGATGAGAATTGTGACATAAATCTCAAATACCTTCGGGAAAATTGAGCTTAATTCTCAGGTGGAGATCTGCGGGATGGATGCATATAGAGGGTCTACTCGATTTTGCGTCGAGATGAGATTCGCTGGGCACGCATCGTCTCCAGGAAGAGGCACGTAGTTTCTCTGTTCTGCTGTTTCGGAATTGTTCAGGAAATTGTTGGCATCGTATGTGTCACAGTGGGACCACATCATTATTCTTGTGAAAAATGGGCATTTCAGCCTCAAAGTCTGGTCGTGCATTACTCAGTTTATGTTGGCGACTCGTCGCAAGAATCAAGAGACCCCTTGTCGGCATTAGGCGAAAAGAGTCGAGAATTAAGCAAGCCGTGCATGGTAAATTAATTAAAAGACGGCGGATGTGCAAATTGATGTCTCGTGAGTTATTGCAACATCTCGAAGGGCGAAGCTAGATTAGAGCGTGTGGACATTGGAAGGGTTTACAACTCATATTCAGATCGATTTCCCTCCACTTTTAGCAAAGGCTGCTCTGGTTTAGGCTTGGGACAAATACACCGTTACCATTTGAAGTGTTAGCCGACGTTCAATCTACTCCTTGAAAAGTTTCTCGTTCAACTGGATTTCAGAACGTGTAACGTTTCCTTCTGTTAAAAAAAACTAGACAGGAACATATGTTACTCTTTCCAGAACATATCCCGCATTGACATCATAATCGGCCAGCTACAAACGTCAAGAATCAACGATCAAAGAAATATGTTCAAAAAGATAAAACCAGGAGAAACGAGGAAATGGAAGCATCCGCCCAAATGGTGAGGGTCAAGCGTGTGGCGTCAATGGTCACCAACTCTCGCCGAAGATTTGCACAAGGATTGTGGCTCGGTACGTTGTGCGCATGGCGGTTGTCTTTGCCTCTATCTGTCCCTCCCAATGTAATCACGTGCTGTCTTTGCCTCTATCTGTCCCTCCCAATGTAATCGCGTGTGCATGGCACCATCGCACAAGCCTGATGAGGATGATCGGACACTCCGATGGCAAGGCGGCTAGAACACCCATAGCTCCGAAAGACATCGGAAAGAAAAGGAATTTTAAGTATCAAATCAAACGTTTGACAAAATTGCTGTTTTTCCCCGTCCAAGCTCTTCAACCGCTACTTTGAGTAACAAGGATCTGTTTCACAATAGGTACTTAACTGATGATATGATTTTTTGCAAGCAAAAACGTATATAAACAACTGACCATCTAAACAAGTGAGCATGAGCCATATCACGCGCAAATGATGGATTTACTGCAGATCAATTCCGTTGAAGCATCAATTTATAAACCAATCCAGACATTCTTGGCATTTATCCTCTCGAAATCCCAGAACTGAACGTGTTATGCGTACTTCCCACAAACCAGCCATAGCTGGAGTCCAACTTCAAAGGCCCCAACAGCTAAAAGATGGGAAGAGGTTTTGCCAAACAACAGATCAAAGTTTACATCCACAACAACGTTTATATGACACCCAAAGAAGAATGGTAAAACAGGATATGAGACCGCCTATCACATGTATATAACAGACTAAATCCCAAATGAAACGGAATTGAGAGTTCTAAAAGTACACTCCCCACAAAGCACAAGGGACTCAAAACTGACTCAGGTTAATGGCCAAACCATGCCACCGCCTATCAAGCACCCAATTCTGCAACCAGACACTAGACAAGGACAGACAGATGGCGCCACGACCTGCAAATGACACACCTAAATGACCAAGAGAGAAAAGGCTAACAATAGCCCGAGCTTTATTCCAAATACTATAGAGACCACTTTCAAGTATTGAAGTGCCGGAGCTGGACAGCGCGGTTCACTTCTTCTTCGCTGCAGATTTCGTGACCTTAGCACCGGTGGGATCCTTCTTGTCGACATTCTTGATGACACCAACAGCGACGGTCTGGCGCATGTCCCTCACGGCGAAACGACCCAGTGGAGGATACTCCGAGAAAGTCTCAACAACCATGGGCTTGGTAGGAATCATCTTCACCATCCCAGAATCACCATTCTTCAAGAACTTCGGCTCCTTCTCAAGCTCCTTACCTGATCGCCTGTCGATCTTGGTCAACAGCTCGGCAAACTTGACGGCAATGTGGGAGGTGTGGCAGTCGAGAACAGGGGCATAACCGTTTCCAATCTGGCCAGGGTGGTTCATGATGATAACTTGGGATGTAAAGCTGGCTGCTTCCTTGGCAGGGTCATCCTTCGAGTTGGATGCAACAAACCCACGCTTAAGATCCTTGACAGCAACGTTCTTCACGTTAAACCCAACATTGTCTCCCGGAAGGGCCTCCTGGAGAGCCTCATGGTGCATCTCCACGGACTTGACTTCAGTAGTCAACCCAGTGGGACCAAAAGTGACGACCATACCAGGTTTAAGGACACCGGTCTCAACACGACCGACAGGGACAGTTCCGATACCACCAATCTTGTACACGTCCTGAAGTGGGAGACGGAGGGGCTTGTCAGATGGCCTCTTGGGCTCATTAATCATGTCCAGGGCATCGAGCAATGTTGGGCCCTTGTACCAGTCAAGGTTGGTAGACCTCTCGATCATGTTGTCTCCCTCAAATCCAGAGATGGGGACAAAAGGAATCTTGTCGGGGTTGTATCCCACCTTCTTCAGGTAAGAAGACACTTCCTTAACAATTTCATCATACCTAGCCTTGGAGTACTTGGGGGTGGTGGCGTCCATCTGCCATCAAAGAAAAATAAGTTAATTCTGAATCAACACACACAGCAATATACTAACAGTAGCCTGGAATAACCAATATACCTTGTTACAGCAGCAAATCATTTGCCTCACACCGAGTGTGAAGGCGAGGAGAGCATGTTCACGGGTTTGGCCATCCTTGGAGATACCAGCTTCAAAACCACCGGTGGTGGAATCAATGATGAGGACAGCACAGTCAGCCTGGGAGGTTCCCGTAATCATGTTCTTAATAAAGTCACGATGTCCAGGAGCATCAATGACGGTGCAGTAGTACTTGGTGGTCTCGAACTTCCACAAGGCAATATCAATGGTGATACCACGCTCGCGCTCGGCCTTGAGCTTGTCAAGCACCCAAGCATACTTGAATGATCTCTTGTTCATCTCAGCAGCTTCCTTCTCAAATCTCTCGATCACACGCTTGTCGATTCCTCCAAGCTTGTAAATCAAGTGTCCGGTGGTAGTTGACTTGCCAGAGTCGACATGGCCAATGACCACGATGTTGATGTGAACCTTTTCCTTACCCATTTTGATGTACGGGGCTTAAACACTGTCCATAGAACAAAGAGATAATCCTTAGACATTAGGATGAGAATTTAAAGTTGCTTGGAAAATACAACAGTCATTGGGAGAACAAGAAAAGTCATATCAACGACGATGACACTTTCATTTCGGTTGAACATTTCAACATTGCCAATCACAGCATTCTTCAACACGGTGTCTCCAGCTTGTCAAAGCCATGAGATCAACAAGAAATTACGCACAACTACCATTAGCCATCAAATTCAGCCACGCGAACACTCGGGAAAGGTACATCTAAAATCTACAATGAGCATATGGAACAACAGGCATCTATCTGAACGAAGACCAGATTCTTCTGCTTCTCAAAAACCAAAGCAGACGGTAGGAAATGCGAAGCAAAAAAATCACGAAACGTCAAAACACCAATCTCTCTCTCGCGCGCGCGCGCACAACGGCGGTGAGAGGAGATCAGATCAGGTCAGATCCCCGGAAACGCATCGAACCGAGCATCGACAACGCCTTTCCCCCCCTAGGCTTCTAGCCATAACCTTATCGAGAAATCGGACTCCGCCGCGACAGCTAACAAAACGGGCCAAAAGCTCAAATCCATCCATAACAGCAAACCTACGACCATCCTCCTCCTTTCAATCACGAAATGCTCGAAGTCCTATAGACGCGAGCGCCTCAACACGTTCCAAATCACGAAAGGCGACGAAAGGTTACACCAACCCTAGCACCTAGCTGAGTTCCAACAATCTCGAGCTCGGAAAAATCGATCGAACGAACGAAACAAAGATCGAACCACCGATGATCGAAACAACAAGGCCGATCGAGAACAAGAGCGACGGAAGATCGAAGGGCGGCCGCACCTTTGGAAATCTGAGATGTCGAGGCTCCGAAAACCCTTGGCCGCGCGCGAGCGAGCGAGCGAGAGACGAAGAGCAGCAGCGAAGAAGGGGAGCTATAGGGTTTGAGAGTGAGGACGACGGCCTCACGAGCCCTTATATAGCACCCCTGGAGCGTCCTCATCTTGCCCTCATAATTTCAGCACTGGCCTTTCGAAGCATTTCCCATTTTTATTTATATTATTTATTTTGATAAATTTACCAATTGCGGCAAGTGGTGCCCTCCTAATTTGTTTCCATCTTTCCACGGTACATTTGCTATTTTTGAAAACTTTCAATTTGCACCTTTTTTTTTTTTTTTGGTAAGGTTTTCAATTTGCACCTTGATTTATGCATTTTCTATTAATCTTCAAATTCCCCCCCGTTGGAAAAATAAACTCCCATAGTTCTTTGACTCTGACCGCACGTGTAATATTATCCTTGAACTTTTGTACTTTCTTTTTTGTTTGAACAAGCAATATAGGGAGTCGCAAGTCCCTAAGCTATTGCTAAATGTGCAATCTAAATCCTTAAACTTTTGGTTTGCACAATCTAGTCCCTTAACACTCGGTAAAAAAGTCAAATCATTCCTTCGATATTATACACAATTTTTCATAATTTCACTGTTGCCTATATTTCGTAACATCATTTCATTTCAATCCATTTCCTCAATAAAAAAGAGGGGAAAAGCCATAAAAAAAATTCCAAATTATGTCCACTACGACACATTTAACTTGAACTTTTCTGTGACATTAAAAACCTCAAATTATGCCCACCATAATACATTTACTCTAAAATTTTTTTGTGACACCAAAAACTCCAAAATCGTACTTAGACATATTTACCTTTAATCAAGGTTTGGGTATATAATTTTTTAGATAAAATAACATTGTTTTTAACTTTTTCTTTTACTTAAGTCATGTGGGTGCCATATCAACACTGTTGATTTCCAACGTCCACGTAGGTAGATTTTTAACGGTTCTTATTAACAAAACTTTGACAAAGGTTAAAAGTGTCACACAAATACAATTTTGGAATTTTTAGTGTCACAAAAAATTTAGGATAAACGTGTCAAAGTGAGCATAGCGTAAGATTTTTGGTGACTTTTTTGCCCTAAAAAAAAAAACCATTATCTCTATTTTACCTTTTCGATATTACAAATATCACAATAGTTCCATTTAAGTATAGTTTAACTTATGATTTTTGTGATAGTAAAAGTACAATATCATTTAGAGTTCTGTTGGGTTGATATTTCTTATAGTTAAGTTTAAATGTTATATCTATTTATAGATATTTGCATTTAAATTAATCTAAATCTTGTTCCTAATTTTTAGATAGAGAAACTTATCAAGTTTTTGTGTTTGGTGTATTCTTAATTAAATTTAGTTAAATCCGTGGCTTGCATGAACTGATTTGTTTTTTTTTTTTCAGTTTGTGCGGGCTTCTACTTCCTAGTAAATGGAAATCATTACTTTTTTCTTTGGTCCAAATGGAAATCATTACTCCATTAGTCACATCAAAGTCCAAAACATTTGGCCTAACGTGCAATCAACAAGCAATTTGCATTTGATGTCATTTTTATTCCATCCAACGACTGCTCGCCCAATTTGACGACGTGATACGCCGGAAAGCCAATTTGGCATTTTTTGCAATTTTTTTAATATTTTTTTCGACGTACGTTGCGTTGACGCCGGGCCAAATGGGTGCCGCGTCGGAAAAGTTGGCCAAACGGAACTATTTGTCGATATATTGCTGAAATTTGCATTTGAGATTTTCAACTAATGAATCAAAATTTAGCTTAGACTGGTAATTGCATTTCAATTTGAAATTTTAACGTATATTACAAAATATTTCCTCCATAGTTGTCCCACATAAATATTTCGTTATTTAAATTTGGCTAAATGAGTAATTTTGTCTAATTCATCAACTTATTTTGAACATCTACGATATGGTGTTCTCATTTACTGTCCTTTCTTTTAAGCCCATTTATGGTATCAAGTTCTCAATAAAATGACGAACGTAAGTCCAATTATACCATCTTGTTCGCTCATTTTGCTGTCGCGAGCTTATATGCTCGCGGTGGCTATAATAAAAGCACATAATAAACACTGAAGATCAGTAAAAGCATGCAGATGGTATACAATAGAGCATAGGAGCACACCAATCTCTAATGCACTGCACTTCAACAGAACGAGACCACAGAATGTTTGACGATACCAATAACCAGAAAGCAAAGCTGACTCAAAAACCACACGTTTGTTTGGCCCCCAAAAGGCAGTAAAACAAGTAAAAGAAAGACTCAAAACAGACTCATAGGAGTAGCACAGCGCTGCCACCGCCTATCGAGCACCCAGTTCTGCAACCAGCAACTCGATGAGGACAGGGACACGAGACCACAACCAGCAAACCATTCACCTACCCAACCAACATGGACATAGCCAAACAATACCAAAGCTTTATTACTCCCATTGCAGAGATGGTGCTCAAATGTTGAAGTGCCAATGGGGGACCGCACGATTCACTTGCCACCCTTCTTGGCAGCAGATTTCGTGACCTTAGCACCGGTGGGATCCTTCTTGTCGACATTCTTGATGACTCCAACAGCAACAGTCTGGCGCATGTCCCTCACGGCGAAACGACCCAGTGGAGGATACTCCGAGAAAGTCTCAACAACCATGGGCTTGGTAGGAATCATCTTCACCATCCCAGAATCACCATTCTTCAAGAACTTCGGCTCCTTCTCAAGCTCCTTACCCGATCGCCTGTCGATCTTGGTCAACAGCTCGGCAAACTTGACGGCAATGTGGGAGGTGTGGCAGTCAAGAACAGGGGCATAACCGTTTCCGATTTGTCCAGGGTGGTTCATGATGATAACTTGGGATGTAAAGCTGGCTGCTTCCTTGGCAGGGTCATCCTTCGAGTTGGATGCAACGAACCCACGCTTAAGATCCTTGACAGCAACGTTCTTCACGTTAAACCCAACATTATCTCCCGGAAGGGCCTCCTGGAGAGCCTCATGGTGCATCTCCACGGACTTGACTTCAGTAGTCAACCCAGTGGGACCAAAAGTGACGACCATACCAGGTTTAAGGACACCGGTCTCAACACGACCGACAGGGACAGTTCCGATACCACCGATCTTGTACACGTCCTGAAGTGGGAGACGGAGGGGCTTGTCAGATGGTCTCTTGGGCTCATTAATCATGTCCAGGGCATCGAGCAATGTTGGGCCCTTGTACCAGTCAAGGTTGGTAGACCTCTCGATCATGTTGTCTCCCTCAAATCCAGAGATCGGGACAAAAGGAATCTTGTCAGGGTTGTATCCCACCTTCTTCAGGTAAGAAGACACTTCCTTAACAATTTCATCATACCTAGCCTTGGAGTACTTGGGGGTGGTGGCGTCCATCTGTCATCAAAGAATATAATGAGTTGAGTCGAAAATCAACAAACAACAAGGCAATATACTAACAGCAGCCTGGAATAACCAATATACCTTGTTACAGCAGCAAATCATTTGCCTAACACCGAGGGTGAAGGCAAGGAGAGCATGTTCACGGGTTTGGCCATCCTTGGAGATACCAGCTTCAAAACCACCGGTGGTGGAATCAATGATGAGGACAGCACAGTCAGCCTGGGAGGTTCCCGTAATCATGTTCTTGATAAAGTCACGATGTCCGGGAGCATCAATGACGGTGCAGTAGTACTTGGTGGTCTCGAACTTCCACAAGGCAATATCAATGGTAATACCACGCTCACGCTCAGCCTTGAGCTTGTCGAGCACCCAGGCGTACTTGAATGATCTCTTGTTCATCTCAGCAGCTTCCTTCTCAAATCTCTCGATCACACGCTTGTCAATTCCTCCAAGCTTGTAAATCAAGTGTCCAGTGGTAGTCGATTTACCAGAGTCGACATGGCCAATGACCACGATGTTGATGTGAACCTTTTCCTTACCCATTTCGAGAGACGAGGCTTAAAGCTGCGAAAAGGGAGAAAAATGATTCTTAGACTGGAGAGAAACTGGATGACAGGTAAAGAGGAGAAAGGATATAGAGCAACAACCTCAAATAAAATGGACGCAATATAATTCAAGCATACATCGCTTATCAAGATCTGTAATAAAGAAAATCTATGTATTTCTAAGATGGCCAATTCAGCCCGACATATCAACATCCGTACGGTCAATTGAAATTTCTGCACACCCCATTTTCCATGACTCCTAGTTCAGAATTCAAACAAAATTGAGAAGAGATTATAGCCCCCCGCAATATAACCAAATCAGCAAAAGGAAATATAAAAATGGGGAGTAAACAGGGCGAAATGCTATGCTACTGAAATCCACGCATCATCATTGACAACGACATGGAATAAAGTAAAACTTCATGATGTCGCCTCCATTACCAGCACAGCGAAGCATATTTCAAATAAGATAATTCAGAACGTATTAAGGAACATATCCGAACAGACTGCCTGTTTACAGGTCGGCACCCCATTCCCATTCGACAGGAACCGATTGCAGCACAAAGAACTGCTGGACTACGAAATGAAATCGCCGCGAGATTCCGACTAGCGAAAGCCGTCGTCAACTCACCATACACCAACTCAGCGTGCACTGCTAGTGCTACAATCGATTCATACGCACACGGAGAGGAAACTATAGGGAAAGCAGATCGCACGCCCCGAAACATACGCACTTCTAAAAAAAACCACAAAAACAAAAAGAGAGAAGCGAGTAACAACGCCATCAAATCCACAGCAATCGGACACGGCTAGATTCGCAAAGCTCGAGCAGGAGCGATCGACTAGAATCGGGAAGCCGGCGACAATCATCCGATTTCACCGGACACAACCACATCACGTACCAGAAACGAACCAGTTCACACGGCTCACGATCCACCGTCGGGAAACGAAACTCCCGCCACACCGGATCGATCAGGCGGCGGGCACGGTAACGAATCCAAGCCAAAAGGAAGAGCGCGCTCGAAAAGGCCAAACATCGCGGGCTCGCGGAGCCCAGCCACATCAGTTCGAGCAAAGCAAACGAACGAACAACACCGACGCCGATCGATCACGCGGACGGAGGAACACGCGGAGGCGATGGAGCAGATGAAGACGGAGGCGATTCCGTCGAGCACTCACCTTAGAAATCTCGGCCGCCGGCAGAATCTCGCGCGAGGACCAGCGAACGACGCGAACGAAGATGAACGGGAGGAGGTGCGCGCTAGGGTTTGAGGGGGGAGGGCTTTTCTATCGCTCCCCGCGCAATATTTCCGGATTCCCGCTGTTGCCCTCGTTTCGGATGCGCAATCCCGATATTGCCCCCCGGAAAGGGGGCCGCCTCGTTTGGGATGGTAATTAAATAATTATAATCGGCAGGTGGATATTTTCCCGAATCGAAATTTTTTTTTATTTGCTCCGGAAATTTTTCTTGCGCGGCAAGGAATCGGGAAAAGCGGTACAATAACGCAGCGATAAAATAGTTGTGCATCTTCTCGCCAATAATAATAATAATAATAATAATAATCGCGCATCTATCTACGTGGAGATGCTCTTCTACCGCCTTCCTTTCCAATTAAAAAATCTGAAATGCGATTTTATTTTAGATAAAAAAAAGAGCATTACGCGGAGAGAAAAAGTATTGACAATTCAGATGTGCGACGCAACACATAACATAATCCAATTGCTTTTTCCGGAATATGCTGAAATTGGAGAAGATCGAACGGTGATACGATATCCACCTTATGTAACGAGTTGGAATTATTTATCAGTTGCGTTCGCGGAAACCGTAACCATAAATGGACCATAGCAGCTAGGGAATATACATGTACAAAAAAGAGCCGGTCGTATCAAAGCAATAATGCTTGAGTTGAGTCGTGTAGCATGTGTAATAGGCAAGTTGGAAGAAGCCGAATTAGTGTAAGTTATGCACGGATGTCGAACGCCCAAAAACGACCGCCTCTTTGGTTGTCGACGAGTGTTGGACTCGGTCGGTCAGAACAGAATTTGGTCAAAAACAGAAGCCATCGGCAAATAGGATGATCGACGAACTGCAAGCTTGTCGACAGTGAAGGAAATCGACAATTCGGAGCGCGAAAATCATCGGAGAAAGCCTTCGTCGAGGCTCGAGAGAAGTTGATCGATAAGGTCGTCAACGATAAATATTCCCATTAGTTTGGCCAAGTGTTGAGACAGTGCAATTGATGAACTCACAAAAGCATGCGATGCACATCGGTCCAAACTTATTTATAGACAGTCATTGCAATTGTGTTGGTGCTTGTGACTGCAAATAAGCTTATAAAGTTGTTTATAGATTCAAAATCCCTAACCATATGTAATAACTGATGATTTTTTTTGGTCACGAACAGATGTTAATGGGATACGAAAACCCACGATGTGATCTTTGTGACTAACACTCACTCAATCAATGAAGGCACGCTTTTTTTTTTTATCTTTAGTTTCCTTGCAAAACTTAATTTCTTACAACTTTTTCTTTCATAGTACCAGCACTTTGAATTTCGTTTACGTTTCGTGCCATTTTCCTTTCCCGCTCGAAATCAACCAAATGACGTTTTTGCAATCTTCGTCATGTCAGTTACAATCCATCTTTTTGCTTTAGGATGGGGATAACAAAATCTAGTGATATCTTTTTCTTTAAACGGAACACACTTTCAATTTCAACTTGCATAAGTTCAATCGATCTAAACTTGTATTAGTGGCATCGAGGGAGCTGACATCATTGGATCCAACTTCATTGATCAAGAGCTGATTTCAATTGTACGTTCTTGGACGATGCATAAAAAAAAAATTATCAGTAGCATGCATCGCGTCGTATCTAAGTTAAAATTAAGCGTAGGGACATAAATTTTCTGCTAAGGGTTTAGTTATATGAACACGACAGGTTAGATCTAATGTCGAAAATCTAAGTCATGCTCTCTCGGATGGACCATACCGTGTCAATGTCAGTACATAACAAAACGGCATCGTATCTAATGATAATAACACGGAAAAAAAAATGAGGAGGAAAAAGACAAGAATTTAGTGTCGGCGGTTGGAAAAGGTCTACGGACCGACTCCCTCGGTGGCCTCCGTTGGTTGACACGTGGAGCATCTTAAAGGAAAAAAAATATACGTTATTTTAAAAGTCGGTGTTGCGACCCACTCGGCCCCCGTCGCCATTGGTTGACTTGGACCTCTGTGGAGGATTCTAGCGGCGGCGAAAGGAGCGAACATGATCACCCGATGTGATCGAAACAAAAGCTTCTTCTTCAGCGGCCGCTCTCATGTGATTTCTCCAGCTCGTGAAAATATATTCGAGGATTCTCTATATGGACCGACTTATTTTTTTTTATAGTTGTTATAATTATATGTTTTATTATTGACCTCCCGTCTGAGAAAAAGAAGAAGAAGAAGGCATCTTACAGGAATGCATTCGATCTTTTTATGTCTAGTGGTTCTAGTAGGCTGGCATTATTATCCCAATATGCTTGTGTTGTTACGGGAATATCCTTGGCTCCGCCGATATTTTATAGGGTAACTTCCATAGGAACTTTTATTAAGATCAACATTTCGAAAATCTCTCTTTTATATGCGATTGTCTCTTGACTGACCTTCTAAACACTTTTTCCTTCTTCCTCTTGGAAGTTTAGAGCTAAGGGTGTTGGCTAGAAATGTTCAGCCGGTTGTGCAAGTATGCTTTCCGCTCATCACTCCATGGATCCAGCGGATCATAAAGTTTCGAGGCCTAAATGCTCAAGAGACTAACAAGAAGTACCTTCGAAAAGGCTGAGAGAATGGCTGTGTGTTATTAGACAACATTACTGTCTCGGGAACAATTAGTTTATAACATGGACACCTTAATGTGCTCTTCAAGCACCTAATAATTCCAAGAAATGTAACAAACTCCCGTCAAGTAAAATTATGACAAATTTGAGTGCAAGCGTCCTTACAGCTTGAGCAACTTTGTACTTCATACCTCCCCTCGAATTTATTGAAATTTTCATGGGACACTTTGATTTGAGAACTACTAGGTTGTGTAGCCGAAAATCTCAAGTCCCATTGGATTTTAGGATGAGATATTAACTTATTGCCTGTGGCCTTGCAATATATAAATCAAGACGCTCCTGCATTGACATTTCGTCAATAACACTTTTTGCGTGTATAATCTAAGTCCACAGTAGTGTTGTCATATACATGCACCGAATTTTTTCCAACAGGTAAAAATGTACTGTAGTATGCACTGGGAGAACAAATCAATTCTCATTACTAATTACAGTCAACTTCAATCGGTCGTCACCCTAGACGTGATTACGCATTGCTCAGATGCTTTTATTTTTCCCCCGCACACAAAAACACAGTCATGAGACGTTCTAGTCATGCAGAAATCAATGCTCCATACTGACGGGGTCTCAGACTTGCCGGTGCCGAATTGGCTTTTTCGACGGCAAGACCAGATGATAATACCATGCAAACTTGCAAAGGGGGCACACAAGGGCCTGAACGGCATTGAAAAAGAACCAATAGTAGACTCTCAGCAGGTACAGAAAAGAACACTTGAAGAGACGGTACAGCACATTATAAGTGCCAGTCCAAAAACACAAGACTCAAAATTGACTCGAGCTGGTGACCCCAGTCTGCCACCGCCTATCGAGCACCCAGTTCTGCAACCACGTGCTTGATGAGGACAGAAGCACGAGATGATAACCAGCGCCCCAAACCCGTAAATGACCAATAATAGACGAACTGCTGACAATGGCCAACGCCTTATTGCAATGACTACCATGCGATGCGATGTCAAATCTCAAACGCACAATTCACTTGCCACCCTTCTTGGCAGCAGACTTTGTGACCTTGGCACCGGTGGGATCCTTCTTGTCAACATTCTTGATGACGCCGACAGCAACAGTCTGGCGCATGTCCCTCACGGCAAAACGACCGAGTGGAGGATACTCAGAGAAAGTCTCGACAACCATGGGCTTGGTGGGAATCATCTTCACCATCCCAGAATCACCATTCTTCAAGAACTTCGGCTCCTTCTCAAGCTCCTTGCCGGATCGCCTGTCGATCTTGGTCAAAAGCTCGGCGAACTTGACGGCAATGTGGGAGGTGTGGCAGTCAAGAACAGGGGCATAACCATTTCCGATTTGTCCAGGGTGGTTCATGATGATAACTTGGGAGGTGAAGCTGGCTGCTTCCTTTGCAGGATCATCCTTCGAGTTGGATGCAACGAACCCACGCTTGAGATCCTTGACAGCAACGTTCTTCACGTTAAACCCGACGTTGTCTCCCGGAAGGGCCTCCTGGAGTGCCTCATGGTGCATCTCGACGGACTTGACTTCAGTAGTCAACCCAGTGGGACCAAAAGTGACGACCATACCAGGTTTAAGGACACCGGTCTCAACACGACCGACAGGGACAGTTCCGATACCACCAATCTTGTACACGTCCTGAAGTGGGAGACGGAGGGGCTTGTCAGATGGTCTTTTGGGCTCATTAATCATGTCCAGGGCATCGAGCAATGTTGGGCCCTTGTACCAGTCAAGGTTGGTAGACCTCTCGATCATGTTGTCTCCCTCAAATCCAGAGATGGGGACAAAAGGAATCTTGTCAGGGTTGTATCCCACCTTCTTCAGGTAAGAAGAGACTTCCTTAACAATTTCATCATACCTAGCCTTGGAGTACTTGGGGGTGGTGGCGTCCATCTGTCATCAAAGAACATAACGAGTTGAATCGAAAATCAACAAACAACAAGGCAATATACTAACAGCAGCCTGGAATAACCAATATACCTTGTTACAGCAGCAAATCATTTGCCTGACACCGAGGGTGAAGGCAAGGAGAGCATGTTCACGGGTTTGGCCATCCTTGGAGATACCAGCTTCAAAACCACCAGTTGTGGAATCAATGATGAGGACAGCACAGTCGGCCTGGGAGGTTCCGGTAATCATGTTCTTAATAAAATCACGATGTCCGGGAGCATCAATGACAGTGCAGTAGTACTTGGTGGTCTCGAACTTCCACAAGGCAATATCAATGGTGATACCACGCTCACGCTCGGCCTTGAGCTTGTCGAGCACCCAAGCATACTTGAATGATCTCTTGTTCATCTCAGCAGCTTCCTTCTCGAATCTCTCGATCACACGCTTGTCGATTCCTCCAAGCTTGTAAATCAAGTGTCCAGTGGTAGTTGATTTACCAGAGTCGACATGGCCAATGACCACGATGTTGATGTGAACCTTTTCCTTACCCATTTCGAAGTATAAGGCTTAAATCTGTCCAGAATAAAATAAGTTTTACTTAGCAAACACAATTCATCATAACAACAAAACGGTAATAATGAATATCATTGAACGATCACCCAAAAACACTCATTCGGAGAATTAGTTTCCAAAGCTCTTCATGTTGGCACCAGACTAAAATTCAGTCCATATTCCTTCAGAACCATAACTTCCGAAATAAAGGATATAGGACAACACAAATCATTCTATGCATCCATGTATTCAATCACACCACGACGACAGACAAGGAGCAGAAATTTAAGGTTCTGTTACCTTTAGACACCAAAAAGAAAAAGCCTCAAAACAAGAAGCTCATGATATAGTACATGCGGAACTCAGCAAGTTGTCCAGATACCCAAACAAAGTTGTAGCCGAAAATCGTTTGACCACATCAAATTAACCTTCAATCCTACAGGTACCATACAGTCATCAAAACATCACAATCACCTCAGCGCTTAAAACCGATATCGATCGATCATCTCGAAATCGATCATCACAATCGATAACTCGTTCAGGAACCAGACAGCGTCGGCCGCATCTCAACAGGAACATACGATACGAACATCAAACCAACCGCAATCCACTAGTTACCGTATATAGTCTTCAAAATATCACAATCGCCTCAGCGCTCACAAAACGACTTCGATCGATCATCTCGACATCGGTCACCACAATCAAACAACTCGCTCATGAACCAGACATCGCCGGCCGCATGTCAACATGAACACACGGCACGATTCGAATCAGTACGCGGATCTAAACACTATCTCCCTCAGACTCAACCGATTCGACAGTAAAGCAAAAGACAGAGAGCGCCCGGATTCCACGAGCCAGGAACCTCAGAAAGAGCACGACACCGACGTCCGAACACGACCATCCGATCCGTCCGTCGCGATTCGGGCCATCACAAGCGAGACGAAGCGGGCAAACGATCGACGAATCCGATGAACGAAAGGCGAAAACGAGCGGAGGGACTCACCTTCCAAAGATGCCTCGGCCGCCAAAACCAAAAACCCTTTGGCCGCTCGAGAGCGGAGGCGAAACGGAAAATGCAAAATGAAATCGGGCGACGGAGGGTCTAGGGTTTGGGGGGGCGACGCGGATTTTATACCGCTGCGTCGCCGCCTTCGTGTATTCCCGCTTTTGACCTCGGATCGCGCGGCTAATTCCATCGGCTGTCCCCGTCCCTCGGCCGCTTTCTCGCTCGAGCAGCTCCGCCACTCGCGCCTCCACGCGCGTGCACCGTGCATTGGGGGGGGGGGGTTGCGGTGTGCTTCACGCGCCCCGGAAGGGAGGGGGGATTTGGGAATCCGACGTGGACGTGTCCGATCGGAGGTCGCCGTGGTTTTGTTCGGTGGATTTTCCGGAGAGATGCCGGGGCGGCGAATTCCGTCGATTCGGCTGCCTTCGGCCGGCGAAAATCCTGAAATTTGGCCCGGCGCTTATGCTTCGATGCAGCGGAGCCGAGTCTTTTCTCTCTTATTTTTTTTTTGATCAAAGGTCGAGTCTAGTTCAATCGCACTTTTAGTTCGGCCTACCAAAAAGGGCTCGCCCACACTCGAGTTCGACTCGAGTTTTAAATGTGAGATCGATTTTTTCCCTCCTTCAGATCAGCCCAACCCGACGTAGTCTGACTTGCCCTTTTTACCCGCGCTTAAAGATTGATTAAAGGGGAAAAGCGATTTTAAATATAAGCATATTTATATAAATACCAAAATGAGAAAGCATCACTCATAAAACATGAAATACCGCATTGAGTTTGTAGGTTGATCGACTCTGAGTATTCTTCAGTTTGAACCTTGATCAATAAGTTAAGCTAAGCTTGAAAGATCACGCCAATCTTGATATAGGCGATAAGTCGAGCACGAGTAGCTCATAATGTTTTTGAATGGAGGGAAGCGAAAGGAAATTGATAGAAATAATAAACTTGGGAAATTTTTCCCTTGCTAGGCAGGTTCAAGTTAGGAGGAAAGTGAATGGCAATTCTTTTGAACAGGAAGAAGAATCTTCCCTCCCGGCCCACTTTTAATTTCCTTCCGAAAGTGGAGAAAAATGGAAGGAAATGCAAATGCTTGCCTTTTTATTCCCAAGATTGCCCTTACTTCCTATTTAAGTGTGAATAGGGTGAAGGATAATCGAGTCTATTCGCAAAATTAATTTGCCTTCACATCATTTTCTCACTCTGCATGCACCCAAACAGATTAGAGGAATTTGAACTTCCTTTCTCATCTTTTCTCCTCCTTCCTTTTTTTTTTATCTGTTTGCTTTCTCATTTAGGCTCCGTTTGTTTCGAAAAAAATTTATGATTTTGAAAACGTTTTCCTGAAAACGATAATTTGTATCGCTTACAAAAATGAATGAATGAAGAATATCTTCATCGTCTACAAAAATGTTAGAAAATATATTATTGTCAATACCGAAAATATTTTCCATGGACTAATTTTTTCAAGCGATACAAGCAATCGTGTTTAGGAAAAATGTTTTCCAAATTATTAATTTTTTGAAAAATAAACGGAACCTTAGATTACCAAACAAAGTGAGTTTGAGAGATAGAGAAAGAGAGGAAATACTAGGGTTGGGCATGATTGGAGTGGTTCGGTTTCGGCTTTGGAATCGGGAACCAAACCGGTCGATTTCAGGTTTCTCGAACCGATTTCTAACCTAGGCGGGCCCCCCTTTTTTTAATATATCCTTTTGCAATTATTCCTTGTTTGAACTTTCAATGAACCTGAAATATGAGAGGGAGTGAGAGGAGGAGGAGAGTCGAGGGATGAGAACTAGACGGAGGCCGGATTTCTTTGAGTTTGAGTTTGAGTTTTGTTTGGGCTTCATAGCTGGGCTTGTGTTTAGTTAAAGTGGGTGTGGACCCTTTTTAGTTTGGAGTTTAAGGGTGGGCTGGGCCTGGTCGATAAAGCGTACTCCATTGAAAAGTTAAAATAGATGTACTAGCCCAAGTATAGAACCGGTACCAATTCGGATCTACCCGGAAACCGGCCTAGTTTGTTCGGGTTCCCCGTTACAACGAATGGATTCAAGGATCAAACTAGAAACGAAACTAAACTTGGTCGGTTCCCGGGTTTTGAGCTCGTGAGCTATCCGGTTTTCCGGGCATCAACCTTGAATCGGTCCGGTAAAACTAGTTCTGGGCAGTTGTTGATTGAATTGGGTCCATTGCTCACCCCTAGAATACGGGTCAAGAACTTTTTGCACATCTCCCCTCTAATTCGTTCACACGAAAGATTAGAACTTATTGTTTTCGCTCACCTCTCTTTTTTTTTTCCCGCCTTTCTCTCCTAAATGAAGCATTAGGTGAGGCGCGTAACGTGAAGAGAAACTTGTATGACCTGATTAAAAGAACGGATTGATTGCAATATAGTCACAAAACACATAGGGCTCAAATAGAACTTTTATGATCAGCGACATCAATGAATTTGATTTATGTCGAGCCTATATCAGACAAAAAAAAGTTACCCATGCACGAGGTGTTTTAGTTTTTACGATGTGCATCATCACTTCAACCATAGTACACCACATTCACGAAGAATACACATTTATTGTGAGCATCTAGTTACGTTCTCCTTGCTTCATAGGGGAATATATTTGAATACCTGAATTATTATCTGTGTTTTTTTTGGCTAATATTGATAACAAAACGCAAGGTACGCGATACGTGCACGCTCGAAGCAAAGCTATACCTGATTTATGATGGCCCTTTCATCGATGAAGAGCTAAGTTGTGAATATGGAAGATAACTGCTTTGGTACCGGACGATAGAGGAGCAGGCAAAAATAGGGTGAATAACCGGCTCAACGAGTGTGATTTTATTTTTTGGGCTATGATTATTCAGCAAAAAATGTGATATTTCTAGAAAATATTTTACAGAAAAATGACTATATTTTTCGATGTTTAGCTGAGACTTGAAAATAAAAAAAATAATAGATTCTATTATTTGGTTGAGAGCTCACCTCCATTTATAGAAGTGTACATCTATAATTGAAGGATTAATTTTTAATTTTAGTTTTTCCGTGGCCGCTTTTGCGTTGAACAAAATTTTAACAAGCACCACCATCTTCGTCAACCTGAAAAATGCCCAAATCTTGAGAAAAGTGCCAAAAAAGTCATAAATCTTTTGCATTAGTGCCAATTTAGTTCTAAACTTTTTTTATGCCAATTTAGTCTTAAACCTTTTGCATTTGTGCCAATTTAGTCCTACATCTTTTTTTTGTGCCAATTAAGTCCTAAATCTTTTAAATTGGTGTCAATTCAATCCTAAACCTTTTGCATTGGTGCCAATTTAGTCCTAAATCTTTTTCTTATGCTAATTAAATCCTAAACCTTTTAAATTGGTGCCAATTTAGTCCTAAACCTTTTGTTTTTGTGCCAATTTAGTCCTTCCAGTCAATTTTGACTGGAATTTACCGACGTGGGTGCCTGTTGGCCAGTCACCGGCGCCAACGTGGACAACTTTAATAATATTTTAATATTTCTTTGAATTTTTATTTTTTTTCCTTTTTTTATTTTTTTCTCCTTTTTTTTTTGGTCTCTTCCTCCTTCCTCTGGTCGGTCGCCAGTCCGGTGATGGCCAAAGGCCAGAGGCTGGCGAGGGCGAGCCTTGCCTTGGTCGGGCAAGGCTCAAGCTCTCGCCGG
Organism: Syzygium syzygioides; assembly: GCA_031216285.1. NCBI lineage: Eukaryota > Viridiplantae > Streptophyta > Magnoliopsida > Myrtales > Myrtaceae > Syzygium > Syzygium syzygioides. Next base: position 2,615,875 of record CM062251.1, on the reverse strand, counting down.
AGGCTGCGGCGAGGGCAAGCCTCATCATGATGGGGCGAGGCCCAACCTGGCCGGATCTGGCGAGGTCAAGCCTCATCGTGGTTGGGCGAGGCCCGACCTCGCCTAGCGACTTCGCCGGATTTGGCAAGGTCAAGCCTTACCCGACCAAGGCAAGGCTCGCCCTCGCCAGGCTAGGCCGCTCTAGCCAGTGGCCGACGAGGTCGAGCCCGCCGGCCTCTGGCCTCTGGCCAGTCACCGGACCGGCAACCGGGGCGACCGATTAGAGGAAGGAGGGAGAGACAAAAAAATGGAAAAAAAATAAAAAAAGGAAAAAAAATTAAAATTCAAAAAAAATTAAAATATTACTAAAGTTGTCCACGTCGGCGCCGATGACTGGCCGGCAGGCATCCACGTCGGTAAATTCCGATCAAAATTGGCCGGAATAACTAAATTGGCACAAAAACAAAAGGTTTAAGACTGAATTAGCACCAATTTAAAAGGTTTAAGACTTAATTGTTACAAAAAAAAGGTTTAGGACTAAATTGGCACCAATACAAAAAGTTTAGGACTGAATTGGCATCAAAAAAAGGTTTAGAACTAAATTAGCACTAATGCAAAATATTTATAATTTTTTGGCACTTTTCCCTCCAAATCCTCAAGCACTAAACCTTAATTTCACTCGCTCCTGCCAACCGCCGCCGCCATAACGGTTGTATCTTCCCTCGCGGTGGTGCCTCACCAGCCCGACCCCTCGTCCCACCCACCCCTCGTTGTCACCCTTAATTGCATCAAAGACTGCTCCCCCGAGCAATCCTCCCTCACCAGCGTCACCTCCATCGAGCATGTCCCGCCATCTATAATTGAAGGATTAATTTGTATTTTTTATTTTTCCGCAAATGCTTTCGCATCGAACAAAATTTGAACAAGCACCACCATCTTCATCAACCCGAAAAATGCCTAAATCGTCAAGCACTAAACCCTAATTTCACTCGCCCCTGCCAACCACCGCCACCGTATAATGGTAGTACCTTCCCTCCCGGTGGTGCCTCACCAGCCCGACCCCTCATCGTCACCCTTAACTGCATCGAAGACTGTTCCAGGAGCAATCGTCCCTCGCTAGGGTCACCTCCGTCAAGCACGACCCCCTCAGCTACTTCAACTCCGTCCTACTCCACCCCCTCGCCTTCCTCCCTGCGCCGCCTAGTGCCACCTCTACCCCTACTTGCTCGTCCTCTGCCTCGACCCCATCAACTGCGCTGTCGACTTCGCCCTCACTATCGAGCTAGGACTCTGCCTCGTCCATGTAGACACCTCTCGATCTTACTGGATCGTCGAAGAGAAGCAATGTATGAAAAAAATTTGGTATTAAATTAGGAGTTTGATTATGCATTCGATCATGCAACAAAGATTTTTCGAAAATGATGTGGACATGAATACTATTGCTCCAAAAATCACCAAGAGTTGGTCAGTGATGATTCGCATGGGTGCATTAAGTTGTAGGGATTGTCGCTCTCCGTTCGAGCCCATATGGCCTCCAATTTTGATAAGTATGTCTGACCCATTCTATATTCTCAAAAAAGATTAAAACAAAAATAAAGTTAACTTTTCCTAAGTTGACGAATTACGCAAAAGATCATTCTGTGCACGACATATGTGAGGCTTTCATCATTGTTCTTGTGTAAAAACTAGCTGCTCTGCCCGTGCCATGCCCGGAACTTGACTAAATGCTTTATAATACGTTCAATACTCGCTCAAATATTTTAGTAAATTTTTTTTTGAATACTACATCAAATTGAAGCGTGTAGTTGTGAGTCCAAATCCAATGTTAAATGATTATTTTAGAATAATTGTAACTTAATTTATATATTTTAATAAAATTAAGTTTTTACCACACCATATTTCTCTTTTGATAGTTTAGTAATGGCAATTAACTTCAATTTGAAGAGTTGGATGCTTTTATCTCTTTGCCTTTTGATTTGTCGATCTCTATTGTTTTGCATAAACGCTTTATTATGACAAACATATATTATCCAAACCGTTATGAAATGTGCTTGTAGGCTTGTAGCTTGTCGCTCTTTTAATTTCCAACTCTCGAGACACTATTATAAATCCGAAAGCCATAGTATAAAATGGCCATATTGTCATTCCATCACATTAATTAATCACCGCCTTTCTAGTTACTTGTTAGTTTTCACTTAATCTAGATTTTGTGATTCATGACATTTTTCCAAAATCCGAAATTCACAAAGCACGAATATCGACATTTAAAATCACAAGGAATTGCTTTTTCTTTATAATTTTTTCAATTTCAAATAAATTTTCCGTTTTGACAGAAAATTAAAAGGGCATATTTGATTTTAGTGAACATTAAACGAACAAGCCCAATATGATAGATATCACCTTACCTATAATGGGTTGAAGCCAAACTTGACAGACCTATTAAATTGGGCTTACTAGGATGTTTAAACTATACCCCCCTTGGCTTTGATCATGGATATATGCATATTTATACACATGTACCTATATTGTAAAAGACTTGAAAAGGATAATTGTAGAGATGCCCAAAATTCAGAATCTTTTGTCAGCACTTGTTATGCCGTTTTGAACGGCCGACCCGGGGAGCAAAAATAAAAGATGCTGCTTCTAGAAGTGAATGAGACAGGTGAAAGATTAAATAGTCAAGAGAACGACCTCAAAATAAATGACAATGTAGGAAAAGGGTCGAATCGCACGGCATTCTTATGTAGTCATTTTGCTCTGTTTAATGTAATTACGATGCCCACTTGAGAAGTCGCGATCCAAAACCAAAATTAAGTCTCGGTTTCTTTCTTTGATTTTTCGTTATGTCCACCTCTACGAGAATTAAGAGAACGACCTCAAACTCAACGAGACACGGTATAAGACTTTTGATTATTCCTCGTAAACGCAAGAATTTGAGAAGTCTAGTTGAGTTAAAGCGTGTCTTACTGGAGGAATCGGCAGCTATACGCACAAGTGGCCTGCAGAACTTAGAGAGCTCACAGGTCAAACTTAAGATTCCTAGTGAGATGAGAAAGTATTCAGCGGTCGCATAGTATCACATCCTAGGTTGACGTGACATCTACTTTTTACTAAATCCCAATTACAACTTGACACAAAAATAAAAAATAAAAAATCTAGTTGGAATTGTTCTTTCTCTTCGCCCATCTTCTCTGTCCACAGCCACCTCCTCTATCTGCAGTCGCCGGCGAAGTTGGCGACACTGCTTCCAAGCCGACTACTGTTGTGCATCCATGGTCAAGCCACCCCTCCATCATTGTGGTGGCTCATAATCATTGTCGTCCATGGCCGAGCCACCCGCTTCGTTGCAACTCGTCCATTCGGTCGATGATGGACTTGTTAATTTGAAGGCTCGCTTATGTGGATCGGGGAGTTGCAAGGTATTGTTATTTTCGAGTTCAGGAGCCCCCAGATTTGGAGGCTTGCATCTGTGGATGCCCCGGATTTGGAGGTAGAGGAAGAAGAAGTTGAACTCTAGGTGGATGAATAAGAAGCGAGGACAGTCGGTATGCCCCAATTTGAGCTCGCGTCTGTGGATACCCTAGATCTTGAGGTGGAAAAAGAAGAAGATGATCTTGCGGTGGCTTGGCCATGGACCATGGCTCCAGATTTGGTGACGGATGGATATTGCTGCTAGCATCGATAAAGGGGGCGACTCTGTTTGTGAGCCATGACGACGAGGGAGGGGTGGACGGCCAATGACCATAGATGAATGAGGAGGAAATGAGAGAAAAAGGGTGGTAGATTTTTTAAATTTTTTTATTTACTGGTCATGTCATGGACATGTGTCAATGTATGATTGGTTTTCGATACTTAAATGTTTGCCATGTCAGCCTATGACGTGGTACCATGCAATCATTGAATACTTTATTCTAGTAAGACATGATGAGAACTGTTGCTAGTAATGATTTGTCTGTGCAAAGCTAGATTACTGTATGAAGAAAGATTTGAATGGGAGATTAAACCGATGGAGACATAAGAGAGATGGTTAGGCAAACCATTTTCTCTTAAAGTTTAATTATCGGAAAATGAATCAACAATGTACATATGGCATATTTCTTGACGCTTTTCGCTCATTTACCTGTCTTTTTAACCCTAGCAGAACAAGTTGTGAATGCAATCGTGTCGATAAGGCGATTGAGGATAGGAAAACGGATGCAACAAAACAAATAATCAGCACAAGAAGATCGAGCATAAGTGTTGGTATTTGGAAACTCGATTTGTGTCGCTATTTGAATAACTGAAATATGCTCTGACATCATATCAATCCTGAGAATTTTAAACAATTAGAAAACGAACCAACAATGTATAAGTAAAATATTTCTTTGTGGGAGCATAAAGTTGAGGTGATTAAACATTTCTGGATATTTTAAATTGTGATCTTAATGTTTTTTCATTTATTCATCTATTTTACTTTTAAAGATTAATCATACAAAATTTATATTTCCTTATAACTGTCTGTTTAAATTGATTTCGGAGTACTTCAAATCCATTATACCAGGCATAACCTGCACATCCCGAGTTGTAGTCGATACATGTTTGTTGTGTTTGAATTCGAGTCTCTCTCCTTTATCACCAAATTCTTAGGGGAGGGAGTGGAGCTCTTGGGTTGGTTTAACCCTTAGTGAGCCAAATCATGTGTAAATTGGGCTCATTGCACATCACATATTTAGATTTCTCGCCACATGATTTTCCTAAATAGGAATATACTATTCGGGCAAAAAAATTACCAAAATTATTGATATAGACGTCGGTTATTTAACGAGATATGGTGTTAAAATTTTTTATAATTTAAAAAAATCGATTTTTTTATAATTTTTTTATTTTTATCTTTTGGTATTTAAAAAAAGAAGTTTGCCTTGAGGTAAAATAAATTAAAGAGAGAGAGAGAGAAGGAATGGGTAACATCATCGGGGGAATTATTTCGGATGTAACATCTGGAGATAAGACAAGTCCCGTGACTTGTCTAGCGTGCATGCCAAGCATTCAGCTTTGACTTGTGTAGACACGGTTAAGCCGCAACCCCCGAGAAACCGGGGACCAAAAAATCAACAAAACAAAGAACACTTACATTCAACGTTGGCAATAATCACACAAATGTCTCATGTGCTCAATCCCCAATTAGATATTCTTCCTTTTCTTTGCACAAAATTGGGGATTTGGGATCCACTCAAAGCTGAATTTGATGCATGCGCGAGCGTGGCCCGATCCGATCCGTCTCATTCAGATTTGGAAAAGTGTTCAATTCTTGTGGCAAATTGAACTGGGAAATGGAACCCGATTGAGCGGTCAATTTTTGATCATTTTTTCAAACCAAACAAGAAAAGCCGAATTCTTTTTGTTTCCTTCCTCTCTTTTTTTTTTTATGAATTTCCTAGAATATTAAATTGATTTGTTTTGAGATAATATAATATCGGGCCGGGCTAAATATCAATGAAAAATAAAGAAAATGACGGGGACGGTGCAAAGGTAGACATATCTTAAGTCTAAAACCTGGCATGACTTTATTTACTTTCAAGGCCAACATATGTATACAATCTATCACGGGTTTTGTCTGTTAAATTTTCATTTGATTTGATCACTTAGAAGAAAACTGTAAAACAACTTAATTCCAAAATTCAAACAATCCTCGACTTCTCGAGTCAAATTAGATCGAAGCTTTCGAATATGTATATTCCCGTCAATCACTCTTCTTTTCTTTCATATTTTCTATCTTTTAGGATTGATGCGACGACATACCAGCAACATGCGTCGACATATTATATGGGTAGACATATCGACATATCGCCGAGGAATAACTCAAAAGTATCATTTATGTCAATTACACGTAAATAAAAAGTTAAGTCACTAAGCACTAAAATCTAAATTTCCTTTTTGACTTAGTGCGATCACGCTGTTTTCTTCTAAACTGTTCACCACCCATTTGGCACTAACCTCGCCTGCTCTTCTAGAAGAAGAGCAACCACGGACAAGAAGTATCGTTCTCTCGAGGCGCCGCCCGCTATAGTAGCCGTCCTCATCACCAGCTCACCATAATAGCCAAGTGCAGAAAATTCTCTGCAACCCTTTTGAACATTCATGGCCTCTATATAAACACTCTCACTCACCTTCTTCTTCTCTTCCTCAAGCCAATACCAGACACCCAAGATCGTTCTCTTGCTTCCCTTTTGACTGCATAGTGCATGCCTAGCCGCCATGGTTCCTTCAGGAGAACTCCATCCTGAGCAGCTGGAAGTAAACGCTGATCCTCAGGACCCTCCCGAAGAAGAAGAGGACGAGGAGAATGAGGAAGCGCTCTCGCTCTGTGATCTTCCCATGTACAGCAACTCGGCCGGTTGGGACGATGAACTCGCCGAGGCGGGCAAGAGTCAGAGGTCAGCTGTAGACCAAGATTTCTTCGAGTTCTCGAGCGAGGACTTCTCTAATTCCTTCGCTTACCCATCCGACAACAAGATCGTCTTCTGCGGCAAAATCATCCCGTACAGATTACCGCCAGACCAAACTCAAAAGCCCCAGAGCAAGAATCACGGCCAAGACAAACCCAAGAAGAAAAAAGGCTCCTTCTTGTTTAGGTGGAGATCTCTCTTCTCCAACAAATCAAGAACCTCAAGAAACAGCTGTTCGTGGCCTGGGCAAGTTTCGAGCTCCGAGTCTTTGCCGCTGGAGCTCGAGAAGTACAAGTGCGGATATGGGTACGTGCAGAACAAGTGCGTGGATGAGTATGATTTCTCAAAGGTGAAGATCCTGACGCCTCCGTTGAAGTCGAGGTGGTACCTGTTCATGTTCGGGCTGAAGAGGTTGTCGGCGGAGATGGAGCTGACCGACATCAGGACGAGGCAGAGCCGGAAAACTCCGTCGACCGTGTTTCGATCCGGCGACGGGGAAGTGGTCAAGAGAGGCAGGAGGAGCGCTGAGAACGCGCCGAGGTCGAGTCGCCGTGCGATCAGAGCGGTGAAGAAGACGATGGGTTGCATACCATACGTTTGATGGAAGTTCTCTGGAGAAATAAAAACTGGGTGGAACTGTCGGTGTCAGATATAGTGTGGCCGTGGCCATCCAGAACGAGACCGGCACAACCTCAGACTGAACGTCACTGTTCCGTGATGTGCAGTTGCTTTGCTCTCATAGGATGAACCGAGACGAGGACATATGAAGATTCATGATATTACTCTGAGATCGATCATGGTGTTTGGTTGATTCCAACTTTTGTGCCAACTTTAGGCTGCAAAATGTGAAAACGGTCCTTGATATGTGTATCTTTTTTCATGCTAATGATTTACGATCTTTCACACACATTCATACGTTCTAGTTCTACTGAGCTCAACTCATGGGTCTCATCTGTTGTATGTGAAAATATAGCGAGTTGGAGAATGTTGGCACCTAAACTCGGCGATTTCAAATCGACCCACTATTCCTATTGATGCTATATCGATCCTCGAAAGGAGGTCTATACAAATGTAGACACGACGACAGATTTGGCAACTTAGAGGTCCGTCGGAGATAAATGGACCACGAACAGTAATTTTGCCTGCAAATTTGAAAACGCAAATAATTATACAAATGAAATGTCTCAATCGAATGATGTTTTGCCTCAACGGTAAAGACTCACAAATAATAAGATCAATTGAGGGACATGTGGTTTTTTTCATTGGTCAAAATATTCCTTCACATTTCATTAACCAACACTTCGAAAATGAAGTTGATGGACATCATAACATAAAATAACCTATAGGGGCCGGGGGTTTCAAGCAACCAGTTAGATAAGAGGGCCTACTTTAGATGGGCCTTGACTACCCAATCTGCCAATTGATTAGCTTCACGCGGACGATGGGCTAGTAGAATGCACCCGGGGTGCTTTATTGAGATTATGGTTAATATTACGAAAAATCTCAAATTAGTACATTTGTGATAAATTTACCCCAAATTAATCTTTTGATCACGAAAAACTCCAAACTGGTACACTTATGACAATTTTATCATCTGTTAGTTTCTATTGAATTTTATTGTCAAATTTTTGAGTGGAATGACATATGACGGTTGACAAGTGTACCGTTTGGAGTTTTATCTTCTTTCTATCACAGGTGTATCATTTTGTGATTTTTCGTGATATTAATTTAAAAGAGGGTAAATTTATCATAAATATATCAGTTTATGATTTTTTATGGTAAAAAAATTAGTTTGTGTTGAATCTGTTACAGGTGTACCTGTTTGGGGTTTTTGATGATCAAAAAATTAATTTTAGATAAATTTACCATATGTGTACCGGTTTAGAGTTTTTCGTGGTATTAATCCTTGAGCTTAATATTAGAAAAGGAAGGAACAATGAATGATAGAAACAGGCAAGTTTAGCTCTTATCGAATTTGTGCTTTGTTTCCTTTTCATTTCCACCGTTTTATATATCGGTGGGTGAGCCTATTTCCACTCTCAAAATAGCTAAAGACAACTATTTTATTGTGCTGTGACCAAAATACCCCTAGACCTTCTCTCTCTCTCTGTCGCGCATACTTGCACTCTTGTCCATCGTCTCCTTTTCGCCGTCTTAAAATATCTACGGTTCTTTTCCTTTCTTTTTCATCTTTTGCTCCACTGTCGGTCAACCTTGCACAGCCGAAGCAACTCAGCGTTCACATCTTTTAATTCATCCATGAAGGTCACACTGCAATTTAAAAGAAGATGATGACTATCACTCACGTTCCGCGATATCTTCCTTTATGATTAAGCAAAGCCTACACCAGGTAGATGAACATAGAAATCAAAGACTTCATATGACAAACACCGCTGCTACCTCACTTGAATCTCACTTTGCACTGGATGGGATCTGACAAGAACAATCCAAAACAATGTCGATGATCACTTCTACTTAATCACTTTCTCCTCCTCCATCGCCGTTGCCTTCGCCGAATCAAGCCGCTGGCGTCGAACACGATGACCCTCCTCCAACCCATCGTTAGAGCTACCCCATTGTTACGAGCGAGCTCGTTTCTATTCCGGTTCGTATCCTTGTCTATTCTCTCTAACTCCCCTTGCTTCCTCTCTCTTTTTCCCCTCGATGCGTAAGCGTCAAGCTCAATACGGTAGAGTTTTATATTAGGATTTGGCACACAATCATTTAAAAATAGCGAGTAAAAGTGAAAAAAGAAAATTGGGACACAAGAATTTTATCCCCGTTGACCCTTAAACAGGGATTACGTCCGTTTCTACTATAATCAGCACTTCGCACATTTCTGTTATATCCCTCGATAACAAGAAAAAGATAATATGTATATGTAATAGTAACTATTCATAGACCCAAGCCTAATCTATCTTCACAGGATCGCTGCCCCTAATAGCCCCTATTAGGGTAGCTTTCGGACTCTCGTTCCTTACCTGTTGAAGGGGAATGGGAACCACACCCCAACACTCTAGCCGAGCTTTTGTACCATCAACGTCTTGTCAACGATAAGAAGACGACTGAGCTGACATTTGGTGGCGGACATCGGACGAAGAGAAATGGGGAGAAGGACGAGGGAGACGACCGAGCGAACGAGCGAGAGAGAGCGAGAGCGAGAGAGAGAGAGAGAGAGGCTGTGAAGTGATGACTGGCCAGAGATGGGTGCTGGCACCAGCGTGGCGAGAGAGACGGTGGCAACTGGCAAATGGCAATGAGTTGGCAGATGGGGGGCATGAGGTGGAGGGCTCAAAAGAGAGATACGCGAGTGACAAGAGTCGAGGCATGTTCACAATTTTTTTTAGCTACATTGGGGTCCAAAATTCTCCCACCCCACGTCATTTAGTAAAATCTTCGCAGTAAGTTCTCAAATCCCGGAAACGAAATGAAGAAGAAGAAGCAAAGATTGCTTGGCTAGAAAGCGCGCCTGCCTCCAAGATGCTTGACTGGACCGGGGCAAATTGGTTGCCTCACAAGTGTCTAAATCTCGGGGTAAAAAAAAACTAATTAAGGATTAATAACTTCATTTAATGGAAGATACCATACCATGTCAACAGCTGTTCCTAGATTTAGGTAAATCTGCTCCCTACATCCTGTCCAAAACAGTTTGGCCCAAGAAAATTATTCACCGTCCATCTAGACAAATTTATGCACAAGAACTCTGCCTCATATGATATAATCATCAATAGTTTCGTGGGAAAATTGTTCAGAAATGCAAAAATCGTCCATGTTGGGATAGCTTGCGCTAAGTAGACTGCCACATTAGTCATTTCCAGTCAAAATTGACCAAAATGACTAAATTGACAACTGTTAAAAGGTTTATGATCAAATTAACAAATTATTAAAATATTGAGGACTAAATTAACATAATTAATAGTTTTAGGATTAAATTGGCAAGTTGTCAAAAATATTTAGGGCTAAACTGACACAATTAAAAAGCAAATGATTGAATTGATCGCCGTACAATAAGTTCATAATTTTTTTGGATGATTTACCTATCGTTTCGTACTAATCGAATCACCACTTTAGTAGCCTCTAAATCGATATGAGAACAATAAAGAAAACGCGATTCCATCCTACTAACTAAACTAACCCTTAAACTACTATTATCCAGCAGAGGAATTCAAAGATATAACTCAGGATTAGGTGAGCTTGAGCCGATTAGACGGACCTCTAGAAGTATCATCATATAAGCTGCTTTGATTTCTCGAAAGCTTTTCATGACGTGGCCTTCCTTGTCGTTCGGTCAATGCACGAGGTCATTTAGTCTACGGCTTTGAATCCACGATTTCCACCACATCCACATCTACATATGTTTTCTTCCATTGGAACCCACTTCGAAAGGCCAAAAGCGCAGCCGACGTCATGGACGATGCCTTTTTGTCCCGACTTCGTCGATTAGTGTATGAGAACTAGAAGCGGGTCGGCAACAACGTGGGACCAAATTAAGCTTTTTAACAGCATAATGTCTTCCAAAATGTCTCGCTTAATTTCAATCTCGTTGACCCTTTGGCACATCTAGTCGTACCTTCTTAGGAGCCGGTCGGTTCCTCCGCAAGTTTAAGATGAGACACGATCAATGGTTACCATCGCAGCAAAGGGTTCTTCCATTCGGCTCGATTCGTGATTTCGCGATGTGCTGGATCGATCGAGAAATTTTCGCGAGATAAGTTGCGGGACTGCGTGACTCGAGCCCGAACAATCCGATCTTTACCTGATTCTTCTACATGTTTGGGAAATATCGAGCATATTCAGAGCGAAAAATCTCCAAAGATTTTATTCTTGCATGTTATATTTCGTACTACGATTTTTAAATACAGAATTTTCTCTCGATTTGCTTGTGAACGTAAGAAAAGGGTTGAATTGTGTGAGCTTCTTACGTAGTCATTATGCTTTGTCTCTCTACTGTAATTACAATGCCCGCTAGAGAAGTCGTGATTCGAAATAAAATCTTAGTTTCTTTCTTCGATTCACCGTTCTGTCCACCTTTACTAGAAGCAAGAAATTTTCAAAGTAATGTCAAGTTTTCAAATGCAAATATATTCTAAAAACCATTCCATCAACGACGCATTCCATCCCCCTTCTGGATGAAATCTTCTCTGAGTGTAATAATGAATCAAAAGATCAATGTTCATCCACACCTGTCCTTTCAACTCTTCTTTTGAAATGGTAGGCCTAGGTTTGGTCCATCAAGAAAAGTTAGGCAACACGACGGACTCCATCGGAAACGACTCCTTTTTGTCGTTCTCCATTACAAAAAGTTCTAAAACAATAGTTTGGCACGAAAAGAAAAATCATGACGCGATGATATTTTATGTTTGATTGTGATGACATGAACAAAGGTAAGATAAAATGAATCCTAAATAATGTAGCGTTTGCAATTTTAAACACTATGTACTACATTGCAAAGGAAATGAGCTTAGCATTACAATTTTATCAAAAAATCATAAGAAACAAATTATTTTAAATCGAGTTAAACATGTGAGTGTTTTAATAATACGAATTGGTTTGGGGTATGGGTCGAGAAACTTATGTTATGTATAAATTGATCATAAACGGGTTAATAAATCAATTTAGATAGGACCATTTATGACCCAATCCAAATTCGATCTAATCCATTCGTTCGATAGGTTTAAGTCTCAGCGGCATAGTTTGAGGTCTCTTAAACGTTACAAAAAGTTTGGGACAAATGTGTCGGGCAATTGGGCATAGCTTCAGACTTTTGTTGGTTTTTTTTTTTCGAAAACATATGGTTATGCCAAAAAAAAAATCGGTGCATTTCGCGCGCGCTTCTAGAAGACCATGCACAAAAGTTGTAACTCGCACTTCTCTTTTTTCTATTTATTTTCCTAATTCTTTTCAAAATCTCGTATTTTTTTTTTTTTTGAAGTTTCGCCCGCGGTCTTCCCCTTCTCCCCTTCCAATATTATTCTTCTTTTCAACACCTCCCTCATCTAGAAGGCCATCATCACTAAAATCAGAAGCTATCTAACGCCCACCATCGTCTCAGCAGAAGCTTCCCCTCTCTCTCTCTTCTTTCTCTCTCTAGCTTTGTTTCTGTATATATAGAGATTCAGCCCCCGAGCTGGTCTTCTCCAAGCAAAGCGGACTCCCACCCGGAAAACCATCCATCCACTCCTCTTGCTTGTTGCTTCCTCTCTCTGAAGATCCACCATGATCGCCGCCGACTTCGTCCGGGCGCCGCCGTGGAAGGAAGTGCCCGTCGGCTCCGATCCGGCGCAGGCTCCCCGTGACGACGGCGGCGACGACGACGACGCGCTCTCGCTCTGCAACCTCTCCTTGTACTGCGACGCCGCCGATCGCTCCTTCGCCGACGATGACGACGACGCCTCCACGTCGTCGTCGTGCTCCTCCTGCTCCGATCACGACGACTTCTTCGAGTTCTCATCGATCGGGGACTCCGATTCCTCCTCCGACCTCGGCCGGTCCGACGATCGGAGCATCGTCTTCTGCGGGAAGCTCATCCCTCACCGAGACTCGCCTTCGCCTCCACCTCCTCCTCCTCCTCCTCCTCCTCCTCATCCTCATCCTGCTACTCCGGAGAAGAAGAGATCGCCGCTCCAAACCAGCAGCGGGAGCCAAAAGAGCAAGAGCAGGAGGACCCGGTTGCCGACGGTCCGGCGGAGGAAGTGCCGGTGGTACCTGATGGCGTTCGGACTGGCGAGGTTCCCGACGGAGATGGCGCTGCGCGAGATGAGGACGAGGCAGAGCCGCAATGTCGAGAAGACCGGGTCGTGCGGCTGCGGCGACGGCGACATCGTGAGGAGCGGCGATTGCGGCGGCAAGAGCATAGGGAAGGGGCTGTTCGGACTGTTGAAGGCTCTAGGGTGTGGTCGTGAGCTATTTTAGCCTATTTGTTAGGGATTTTTATTGTATAAATATCTTCCTAGTATAGAATCCTTCCTTTTGTATATCTTCTGATTAGGGTTATCATACGTCCATATATATATATCAGGTTTGAGTCTTGTATATGTACAGAAAAATATTCATTGAATACAAAAAGGAGAGTTTTCTTCTTCATGGTATCAGAGCCCTAGGGTTTCATCCTTGGGGTACTGTACGTCAATCATCGACTACGGCGGTCCCGCTCTTCTTTTTTGGGCTCGCATTCTTTCTCTGTTGCACCGTCCGACGTACATCTTACCCGATCCGACGTGCGTCTTACCCGATCTTCTTCATCGCAATTCAATTTGCGAAGCTGATCTCATGGCTGATGAACAATCGAGTGTTACAATTGACCAAGCGGATACTGGTGCCTCTGCTACCGCCATACTGGCAGACCTGACTGCTGCGATGAAGCAGCTTTTGACCCAGCAGGCCGCACCGCCGCGCGTTGAAACTCCTGTTGCACCGATTGCTGTCAAGCTTGATGGCAAAAATTATGGCGTATGGTCCCAGGTTGTCGAGATGTATGTCTCGGGCAAAGACAAACTGGGTTATTTGAATGGTGATTCTCCTGAGCCTCCTCCTACAGATCCATCTTTTAGACAATGGAAGACCGATGATTCTACGGTGAAAGGTTGGCTTATCAATTCTATAGACCCAGTCTTGATACCAAACTTTATTCGGTTTCCTACTGCTAAAGCCGTATGGGATGCTGTGGCAACGACCTTTTTTGATGGATCTGACACCTCCCAAATCTATGATATTAAGAGGCAGATTTCTCGATTGAAGCAAGGCGGTGGACCCATCGAGAAATATTACAATGATCTTCAAGGCCTCTGGCGTGAGATTGATTTCCGCCGCCCTAATCCTATGCAATGTCCGGCCGATATTCTGAAGTACAATGCCATTATCCATGAAGATCGAGTCTATACTTTTTTGGATGGTCTCGATGATCGCCTGGATAATGTTCGTGCTGATGTTATGAAGATGGATCCCTTTCCCACTATTGAACAAGCTTATGCCCGAGTCAGGCGAGAGGATATGCGCCAATCTGTCATGCTCTCCAATCCTGTCGAGGTCACCTCGGGTTCCGCCATGGTGTCACAACGCAGCAAAGGTGATCAGTTAGTGCTCTCTGCCCGGGGACCTCGACCTAAACCTGGTATGCCAATTCAATCCGAGGGATGCTCTCACTGTGGGAATCCTAAACACATAGCAGCATCTTGTTTTAAACTGCATGGTTATCCGGACTGGTGGGATGATTTTCAGACCAAAAAGAAGAAACAGGGCTCCCAAAAGGGGCGGAATGGAGGGCAAGCCTCCTTAGTGACTAGCAGCTTGTCATTAATTCCCATGGAGCCTGAATCTGCTAATGCCGAATCTCTTGAAGGTAATTGTGGGTTTGTCTTTGCTAATGGACATGGTGATGGTCATCATGGGTGGATAATTGATTCTGGCGCTACAGATCATATGACTCCGGAATCTGGTGATCTTCTTACATCTACTACACCACGTCGAGATCATATTTACAATGCTAATGGATATAGCTTTCCTGTGACGGCTGCTGGGCGTGTGTCTGTCACGCCTTCTCTCTCTCTATCTCATACCTTGCTTGTTCCTTCACTGTCTAATCGTCTGTTATCAGTTGGACAGCTTACTAGTGAGTTGAACTGTGTTGTGCTTATGTACCCTGATTTCTGCCTGTTTCAGAACATTCTCACGAAGGAGATTATTGGGCGTGGTACTAAGAGGGAGGGGCTGTATTTCGTGGATGAAATTACTTCTGGACGGACCTATCATTCTCGTGGACAGTTAGCTCAAGAGAAGGAACTTTGGTTATGGCACCGTCGGTTAGGTCACCCATCTTTTGGGTATTTACGGCATTTGTTTCCCAAGTTATTTCATGGTCTATCGAACTCTAGTTTTCAGTGTGATACATGTATTTTGGCAAAGAGCCATCGCACTTGTTTTCCTCCCAGTTTGAATATAAGTGCTACTCCTTTTTCCTTAATTCATTCTGATGTATGGGGTGCGTCTCCTATTACTACTGTATCTGGATTTCGATGGTTTATCATCTTTGTTGATGATTGCACACGTATGACTTGGCTATATTTGATGAAACATAAGAATGAGGCTAAAGATATCTTTCAGACTTTCCACCGTATGGTTCAGACTCAGTTTGGGGCCAAACTTCAGGTTCTCAGGTCTGATAATGGTGGCGAATACTTAAGTAAACCTCTTGCAGCTTATTTTCAAGAACATGGTTTGATACATGAAACTTCTTGCTCTCAGACACCTCAGCAAAATGGTGTTGCTGAGCGCAAGAATCGCCATCTTCTTGAAACCACTCGAGCACTCTTGGAAGGTAGCCATGTTCCCCATCGTTTTTGGGATTCTGCCGTAGTTACAGCCGCTTATTTGTTGAATCGCATGCCTTCCCGCATTCTGTGCCATCGCACGCCAATGCAAGCACTTGCTGCCCATGTGTCTATTCCTTCGGTTCTTACATTGCCTCCTAAGGTGTTTGGGTGTGTCGCTTATGTCCATCTTCACAAAAATCAGCGGACCAAACTTGACCCTTGTGCAGTCAAGTGTGTGTTTCTTGGTTATGGTCCTTCTCAGAAAGGGTATCGGTGTTATGATCTTGCCGGGAAGCGCATGTATGTCACCATGGATGTAACATTTATTGAGACGGAATCCTATTTTCCTTCCCCCAGTGTCCTGTTCAGGGGGAGACTAGTTGTGAAACCAGACATTGGTGGGAGGTAGGAATTGCAGGAGCGATGGATGTGTGCTCACGGCAATGTGATTTTGAGGCAGCACGTGATTCTGAGGCTGCTGAGGCTGAAGGTTTTGAGCTACTGCCGCATGATTCTAAGGCTGCACGACCAGACAACACTGAATTACGACATGGGTCCGAACAGGTTTCAACAGATGCACAACTGCAACAGCCCTCCTTATCTTCGCCCTCTTCGCCCTCTTTAGTACCACTCCAAGCTCCTGAGAATGTACCTGAGGTAAGTACTTCTACTGTACTTGATTCTTTTGAAGATACTGATATGCTTACTGGTTATAAGCTACCCGATAGGCATAATAGGGGTAAACCACCGAATCGATATTCTCCAGATGTAGAGGACCGCCGGTCTCGATACCCTATTGCAGACTATGTGTCTGCTAAGAGGCTGTCCACACCACTACAAGCCTTCGTGTTTACGATTTCCTCAGTTCAAGTTCCAAACAGGGTTGAAGAAGCCATGAAGGATCCGAAATGGCTTCAAGCGATGGAGGCAGAAATGGAGGCGTTGGAGAAAAATCGAACTTGGAAACTTGTGGAACTACCAAAGGATAAAAAGCCGGTTGGATGTAGGTGGGTGTTCACAGTCAAACATAAGGCAGACGGCACTATTGAGAGGTATAAGGCGCGACTGGTAGCTAAAGGGTATACACAGACTTATGGGGTGGATTATCAGGAAACATTCTCTCCAGTTGCAAAGTTAGACACTATAAGAGTGTTGTTATCTCTGGCTGCAAACTTGGACTGGCCTTTGCATCAATTTGATGTGAAGAATGCATTTCTTCATGGAGATTTAGAGGAGGAGATCTATATGGAGCTTCCACCTGGATACAGATGTGTAGAGAAGCGGAACATGGTCTGTAAGCTGGAAAGATCATTGTATGGGTTGAAGCAGTCCCCTCGTGCATGGTTTGGTCGCTTTAGCTCAGCTATGAAAGGGTATGGATACTCCCAAAGTAACTCAGATCATACTTTGTTCTTAAAAGGTGCTCAAGGAAGAATGACAGCTCTTATCATATATGTAGACGACATGATTATTACAGGCAATGATAGTGCAGAGATTATGAGATTGCAGGAATTATTATCAAGGGAGTTTGAGATGAAGAACTTGGGAGGTCTGAAATATTTCCTGGGAATCGAGGTTGCTAGGTCGAAGGAAGGGATTTACTTGTCTCAACGGAAGTATGTTCTTGATCTTTTGGCTGAAGTTGGCATGCTAGATTGTAAGCCTGCAGACACTCCTATGGTGCAAAACTGTAAGCTTGGAGAGTACCCTGATCAGACGCCTACTAATAAAGAGAAATACCAAAGGTTAGTAGGTCGATTGATTTACTTATCACATACACGTCCTGATATTGCTCATGCAGTAAGTGTGGTAAGTCAGTTCATGCATGCACCTAGTGAGGATCATATGAGTGCTGTGTGGCGCATCATTCGATATTTGAAGTCAGCCCCAGGAAAGGGGTTGCTATTTGCAAAGAATGGTCACCTTGAAATAGAAGGTTACACAGATGCAGATTGGGCTGGAAGTGTGACAGACAGGAGGTCTACATCAGGGTATCTTACATTTGTGGGAGGCAACCTTGTTACATGGAGGAGTAAGAAACAAAAGGTTGTAGCTCGGTCTAGTGCAGAAGCTGAATTCAGAGGTGTAGCAAAGGGGTTATGCGAACTTTTGTGGCTTCGAAAGCTGCTAACTGAGCTCGGGCATCCACCAGGTTTGGAAATCAAATTGTTTTGTGATAATAAAGCAGCCATAAACATTGCTCATAATCCAGTTCAGCATGATAGAACCAAACATGTGGAGATTGACAGACATTTCATCAAAGAGAATTTAGAGGCAAAAGTGATCCAGTTACCATTTGTCAAGTCTGAAGACCAGTTAGCTGATATATTGACAAAGGCTCTGTCAAGTAGAGAATTTCATTGCTCACTTATCAAGTTGGGTATCAAAGACATCTTTGCACCCACTTGAGGGGGAGTGTGGTCGTGAGCTATTTTAGCCTATTTGTTAGGGATTTTTATTGTATAAATATCTTCCTAGTATAGAATCCTTCCTTTTGTATATCTTCTGATTAGGGTTATCATACGTCCATATATATATATCAGGTTTGAGTCTTGTATATGTACAGAAAAATATTCATTGAATACAAAAAGGAGAGTTTTCTTCTTCATAGGGTTGGGCCACCGTCGCCGCGCCGATGCTTTGGTGAAGGCATCGTTGGGGTGCGTCCCGCGCGTGTGACAGGGTCGGCCAGGATTGACTCTGTATTTGGCACACGTGTGTGTGTGTGTGTGTGTGTGTGTGTGTGTGTGTGAGAGAGAGAGAGAGAGAGAGTAGATTAGCAAAGGCTTAGTATGTAATTGATGGATTTCTGCAGAAATGGTTTGAGCTCATTTTAACGCAAAGCAACTGCATAACGTCGCATGCCCTATTGACAAAATGCAATCAAACGAGTCAATAGGAGCACGGTTCCAATAATTATACATGCCCGTGTTAGCCAGGTTACTTTTTTTTAATGCGCTCAATACTAGAAAAGCTCCGATTTTTAAAAGTAGAGATTCAACGTATTCCGTAGAAAAAAGCATACGTATTGATTCTTACGACATTCTTTATCGAATTCGTTAGCATAAACAAGACCGATAGTATTTTTTTTTATCGAAAAGACTGATAGTGTAGTGAGCGGTAAGGGGGTGATCGGTTTTCAGGTTGGACCGATCCAGTTTACAATCTTGGCAATTTCCTTTTCTCTACTTTTTAATAACTAAGGAAAAATTATATAAAAAAAAACCATATGGGTCCGGTCATTCGGTTTTACACCTAGAATTGGGAACCAAATTAAAATTGGAAACCGAATAAATTATTCCATGTTCCAAATAAACCGTACTAGTTGAGTTCGGTTCCATGCCCCTGGTGAGCGGCGATCTATTAAGGACCTTTTCATTTTTATGGGATAGAACTTGTAGATCTTGATTGATTTTAACCCTCCCCTATTACAAAATATTAATATAACCCATAGATAGGATATCTATATGTTTATGTATGGAATGATGTATTCACGCGGTGGTAGTGTTAAAGTAAACTAAATATTCAATTACGTTTTCATTTAACAATTTAATTTTTTTTTAGAACGGCTGGCGAGTTTTACAAAATTACTATATCAGAATAGAAAGTCCGGAAATAAATCTTTTACATGCCTTGTTTATCTCTCCCATTACATATTTTTATGCATTAATTTTAGGTCAAAGTCTAAATTATACATGAGGAGAAGTGTTAAAGTACGTGTATATATTAAAATACGACTTCATCTCTCAACTTAAAATTTTTAAATAGTTAACAACAACTCCACCAAATTTCATCCATAGATGATAGCTTGAATGGTACATATGAGTTTTGGAGACAAGACACGTGGCCGGGGTAGGGGCTTGGCTATTTGGAGATCTATAAAGAACTGTGCAAGTATCATGAAACAATCATGCTCTTGCCTTTGGCTTGGGTAAATAGTCATAAACCAAAAGCAACTCACACGTGCTTGATGAGATTTTGGCGAATTGACATTCAGTTGCTGAATCGAAAATCCACTATCGCTTTAACCAACTATGCTAGTCTAGGGATTGCCCTCAATATCAAGCTTTATAAGAAATCGTAGGTAATCTGCAGAGAGAACATTAAAAAGGGAGCAAGGGGAGTTTCTAATTGCGTAATCAAAATTAATTTCTGATTGCCCTCAATATTTGTACTATGATTTTTTTGAATACTGAATTTTCTCTCGGTTTACTCGTGAACATAGGGAAAAGGTCCGATCACGCGAGTTTTTTTATGTAGTCACTATGCTCTCTCTATTGTAATTAGGATGCCTGCTAGAGAAGTCGCAACCCAAAATGAAGTCTCGATTTCCTTTTCTCGGTTTACTCGTGAAAATAGGGAAAGTGTCGGATCGCGCGAGTTTCTTATACAGTCGTTATGCTCTTTCTACTGTAATTACGATGAAGTCTCGGTTTCTTTCTTTGATCCGTTGTTATTTCCACCATTATTAGAATTAAGAAATTTCAAAGTAATGCTAAGTTTGAAATGTAAATATTCTAAGAATTATTCCATCGACGACACACCCCATCCCTTCTGGACGAAACTTTTTCTGTGGGTAACAATGAATCGAAAGGTCAATGTTCATCCACTCCTGCCCGTCAACTCTTCTTTTGAAATGGTAGGCCTAGGGTTGGTCCCTCGAGAAAAGTCGGCAACATGACGGGAGTTTATTGGAAACCCCTTCCTCTTTGTCGTGCTCCATTAAAAAACGTCTGAAACAATAGTTTGCGACGAAAATATATCATGAAATTGAACTCAGATACGATAAAATGAATCTTAGATAATATAGCGTCTGCAATTTAAAACACTGTGTACTACATTACAAAGGAAATGAGCTAACTTATGACAACTTGTCCGGACCGTGCAAATAATCGAAAGTCGAAAGGCCAGATCGGGACACCGCAACTCTCTAGGCTTGACATGGCCAGTCCGATCTTTGAGCAGGTTTTATGATTATTTTTCTGATCGGGCCAAATTTCGAGCTTCCTAGGGTCTCCCCCTGAAGTGTTTAATGAATTAACTTATTTTTAATATTTGTAATAAAAATGTATAAGAGAAATGTTTGATATATTTCATTCAAAAAAGTGGAAAATATATAATTTTTTAATTGAATTTAGTGATTATTAAGCCATTGGATTAATTAAAATAATCGTGGCGCTATCTACTTCGTAAAGATATACATATCATGCTCTTGCATATGAGCCTAAACTATCTACTTCATTATAAAATATGTCATGCTCTTAAATACGAGCATAGACTCTCTATCTCATTGAAAAAAATAGCTTATTTATATGAGTTTAAATTGTCTATATCAAAATTCCTTGAACACGAATTTATAAAAGGCCTAATGTTTAAAACTCCTTGACACGAGTATGAATGATCTACACCCAATTTTTTTGGCACGAATTTAAAAGACCTACAGTCTAGATCGAATTTTGGTAGTCCTTGATATGAGTCTATTGTCTACATCGAAATTCTCTGGCATGAATTTAAAAGGCAAACCAAATTCCCAAACTCCGCGACGCGAGCATAAACAATCTGCAAGTGTGGAGGCAGTTTCTCAGCTCCTTCGATACGAACTTTCTCCAAGTTCTGAAACTCTTAGCTCGCGCGAGTGAAAAAAGGCGAACAATTCAAGATAAAATCGAATCCTAAAACTTTCGAGTGGCATGGAGTTTAAGAGACAGATGGCCGAGGTAGAACTTCAAGCCATGCCTCTCCATGCGCTCACGTACACTCTTCTGGACTATGAGCATACATTTGGAGAAGATATAAATTTCGCGGCATAATTACTTGATCCTGAAAATCCATTCCATCCATTCATCCCATCCATCCATCCAACCGGAGAAAAAATATCGATATTTCCTGGATATACACCACGAAAATATTTTGGGACATGTCAAGTTACATAATTGAAAGATGGTAACGCATGATATATATTGTTTTTTTTTGGGGGGGTCGTATAAAGCATGATATTTAAAGTAGCTACATAATTTGGAAAAATATACGGTCACTCCCGCGTGCTCTTCTAGAAGACCAGGCAAAAGGAGTAACTCTCTTTTCTTTCCTTTTTTCCTTTTTAATTATATTGTTTCTTTAAAAAAAATTTTCAACGACTCCTTTTTTCTGAGTTTCGCCCTCGGTCTTCTTCACTTCCTCCTTTTCAACACCTCCCTCATCTAGAAGGCCGCCATCTTAGCAGAAGCTCTCTCTCTCTTCTCTCTCTCTCTCTAGCTTTGCTTCTATATATAGTGAGATTCAGCCCCCGAGCTGGTCTTCTCCAAGCAAAGCGGACTCCCACCCGGAAAACCATCCATCCACTCCTCTTGCTTGTTGCTTCCTCTCTCTCTCTGAAGGTCCACCATGATCGCCGCCGACTTTGTCCGTGCACCGCCGTGGAAGGAAGTGCCCGTCGGTGTCGATCCAGCGCAGGCTCCCCGTGACGATGGCGACGACGGCGACGACGCGCTCTCGCTCTGCAACCTCTCCTTGTACTGCGACGCCGCCGATCGCTCCTTCGCCGACGATGACGACGCCGCCTCCACGTCGTCGTCCTCGTCCTCCTCCTCCGATCACGACGACTTCTTCGAGTTCTCATCGATCGGGGACTCCGATTCCTCCTCCGACCTCCTCCGGTCCGACGATCGGAGCATCGTCTTCTGCGGGAAGCTCATCCCTCACCGAGACTCGCCTCCTCCTCCTCCTCCTCCTCCTCCGCATCCTCATCCTGCTACTCCGGAGAAGAAGAGATTGCCGCTCCAAACCGGCAGCGGGAGCCAAAAGAGCAAGAGCAGGAGGACCCGGTCGCCGACGGTCCGGCGGAGGAAGTGCCGGTGGTACCTGATGGCGTTCGGGCTGGCGAGGTTCCCGACGGAGATGGCGCTGAGCGAGATGAGGACGAGGCAGAGCCGCAATGTCGAGAAGACGGGGTCGTGCGGCTGCCGCGACGGCGAGATTGTGAGGAGCGGCGATTGCGGCGGCAAGAGCAAAGGGCGGAAGGGGTTGTTCGGACTGTTGAAGGCTCTGGGATTGGGCCACCGTCGCCGCGCCGATGCTTTGGTGAAGGCCTCGTTGGGCTGCGTCGTGCGCGTGTGACAGGGTCGGCCAGGATCGGCTCTGTATTCGGCGCACGTGTGAGAATTAGAGAGGGAGAGTAGATTAGCGAAGGCTTAGTATGTAATTGATGGATTTTTGCAGAAATAGTCGAGTTCATTTTAACCCAAAGCAACTGCATAACATCGCGTGCCCCAATTGACAAAAAATACTATTAAGCGAGTTAATCGAGGTACCGATCCAATGGCTTTATATATATAACACGATTGTTCGGGAACACTTCTTTTAACACACTCAACACGAGAAAAGTTTTGATTTTTTGAAAGTAGCGATTCTACGTATTCTATAGAAGAAGTTTGCGCATTTGTTCTCACTACACACTTTACCGAGTTCGATATGACCGATAATATAGTTAGAGATGATGTATTGAGGACGTTCTTCATTTTTATTTGATACGACTTGTTGCGATATATGCAATCTTCATAATTATGATTGATTTCAACCCTCCCTTATCACCAAATAATTTATATAACCCATTGATAGGTATGTATATATTTTTATGTATGAAATGATGTATTCACTTGGTGATGATGTTAAAGGAATTAACTACTGAATAATGCTTTCATCTATTAGTTTAAACTTTTTTAGAACAGTTAATAGTTATTGTATAAGATCTCATATGGTAGTAAAGCAGGAGGTCCCGAGTTAAATCTTTCCGGACCCTATTGTCTCCTATATTATTTATTTCCACACGTTAATTTTAGATCAAAGTCTAGGCTATGCGTAAGAAGAAGTAATAAAGTATTCTATCGGCTTAAATTTTCATGAATAATTGACAGTGATGTCATAAAATCTTACAGACAGAGGATTAGCCTACATGGTGCATTTGACTTTGGATCTTGGACATGGTTTTGGCCTACTTAGGGACTCGGTTATTGGGATATCTCCGAAAAACTTTGCAAGTATCATAAATCTATTAAGTTCATGCCTTTGGCCTACGTAGATGGTTATAATCCAGAGTAACTCGCACGGAGTTGATAAAATTGACCAATTGACATTTGGTTACCGACTAAAAATCCCTTATTGCTCCAACCAACTATGCCGGTCTAGGGATTGCCCTCAATATCAGGCTTCACAAAAAAAGTTGTATTCAATTATACACTTCATTACAAATTTAGCTGTATATTGTAGATAATGTACATGGTAAACATTAAGGGGAAGCCAGGGGAGTTTCTAATTGCATAATCAAGATTAAATAAAGAGAAAGTACCAAAAACCATACCTCGCTTTTTACCCAAGTGTCACTTTTACATATCTCTATTTTTCAAAATACTTAATAGCAACCCGAGTTTTACCCCTTTACCCAAAAAAAAAAAATCCGAGTTTTACCCTTCAGACATTATAGATAATGATCACGTAGATAATGATCACATCTATTCTCTCTGTGTCCCCGTGTTGGAAAGTACCATTTGTGCCCGTCCCAAAATCTAAAGTCTCAAACTCACCCAAAACAATCAAAATCAACTGAAAAACCAATCTACCCAAAACCCTAGGCAAGATGCTAATAAAATGATTTGCAAAGAGAGGCAATTTGATCTTTTTAACATGGAGTTTTGCATAGAGATACGCATGGTATTTGCAAAACAGAGGTATCTAATTGTTGATTAGGTCAAAGGTACTTAGATCAAAAGTGAGATACATTTTTGGTATTTTCCCTTACATAACTTATATAACATGTTTGTTGTCAATGGCAGATCAAGCAGAATAGTTGGAACCACCGCATACCTGTATAGTTCAGTTGGGATGTGGGTTTTTTCTTTTTCTCCTTAGCAAAATAAAGGGAGCACTTCACGGAGCAAAGAATCCACACCCTTTAACAATGAGGATCATCTATCCATTATTTACTTTCTTTCTTCAGTGTCTCGATAAAAAACTCATTTAATAAATCAATACTTGAGATTTATTGGGGTATCAAGAAAGTGTTGTGGAAGCAGAAAATCGACGTTTATACCTTCGTAATCAAGGAAGGAGGGCATCTTTTCTTTCTTTCTTTTTTCCTCTTATTGTTGCAATTCTTTGTGGACAAACATTTCATGGATAATAGTCTTATAATAAGACCATAGTAGGCTCCATAATAATATATAAGACGCTCTTTCATTTGATTCAACAATTGATAAGTCGGGGTTATCCTATAAGGAACCTCAGGACCAACACAGAAAATTCAATTATCATTAGGAAGAAAAAGGCCAAATAAAAAATAAATATGAAAAATGTCAGACATCTTTCACTCTAAAGTAGAAGATACTAAACTTTTAAATTCAAATGTCTAATTATTAAACTATTGAAATATTAAAAAAAGGCGCTATCTACTTCATAAAGATATATATCATGCTCCTAGATATGAGCCTAAACAATCTACTTTACTACGGAATATATCATGCTCCCGCAACATGAGCATGAACTATTTATCTGATGAAAAAAAAGGCTTATTCAGATGAGTTTAAAATGTCTATATAAAAATTCCTCAACACGAATTTTAGAGTATTTGAAGTTCAAAATTCATTGACACGAGTATAAACAGTCTATAACAGAATTTCTTTGCACGAATTTAAAAGACCTAAAGATCAAATTGAACTTCAATACTCCTTGTTAAGAATTTAAGAATCCCCTCTAGGGTTTGGCCCGCCAGGTCGTTTTCACCCCTAGCTTGCGCTTGAGGAGACTAATATGAATCATCCGCTCCACAAAGTGTTCCTCTTAGTGTCCCAACAAATCTCGACCTTTGATTTGTGAGACTTTTATCCACGACCTAGATCCAGCAAGTTAAATTTCATTTTGTTAATCAGTATCATCCCACTGCCGATCGATTGACATCATACAAAGCAATGTTGTGCTATTCGAAACCCGCGAAAAATGGGAAATATAAACATCTTTCGAGAAGGGATGGCAAAAATGAGTAATAACTTTTATAATTCTTCCCAGGCATGCGAAACGTAAACAGATCAAAAAAAAAAAATGGGAGAAAAATGTACCTGCTCGCTTGCTCTTCTAGAAGACCAAGCAAACGGAATAACTTTCTTCTCTTTTCATTTTTCTAATGTGTTCTTTTTTTCAACATCTCGTTTTTTTTATCTTTCTTTCTTTTTTCTAATTTTCTTGTCAATACTTCTTCATCTAGAAGGCCCCTACCCTAGCAAAGCCAACAACGAACCATCTAGGCAGGAGCCACCTCCGTCTCTTTCGCTCTGTATATATAAATCCATTCGTCCCCGACCTCGTCTTCCACAACACGGCGGACTCCCTCACCGGAAAACATTCGCTCCTCTCACTCCTCTCCCGCCAGTTCCTCTGAAGATTCGCCATGACTACCTCCGATTACGTTCAAGCACCGTCGTCGAAGGAAGAGCTCGTCCACACCGATTCGGCCCAAGTTCACGCTAACTACTACGGCGACGACGGCGGCGATGGCGATGGCGATGACGCGCTCTCGCTCTGCGACCTCCCCTTGTACTGCGACGCCGCCGGTCACTCCTTCGCCGACGACGATGACGCCCCCACATCGTCGTCCTCGTCGTCCTGCTCGTCCTCCTCCTCCGATCACGACGACTTCTTCGAGTTCTCATCGATCGGGGGCTCCGAATCCTCCTCCGACCTCCGCTCCGACGATCGGAGCATCGTCTTCTGCGGGAAGCTCATCTCTCGCCGAGAGTCGCCTCCTCCTCCTCCTCCTACTCCTACAACTCCGGAGAAGAAGAGATCGCCGCTCCCAGCCGGCCGCGGGAGCCAGAAGAGCACGAGCAGGAGGACCCGGTCGCCGGCGGTCCGGCGGAGGAAGTGCCGGTGGTACCTGATGGCGTTCGGACTGGCGAGGTTCCCGACGGAGATGGCGATGAGCGAGATGAGGACGAGGCAGAGCCGCAATGTCGAGAAGACGGGGTCGTGCGGCGGCGGCGGCCGCGGCGAGATGGTGAGGAGCGGCGATTGCGGCGGCAAGAGCAAAGGGAAGGGGTTGTTCGGAATGTTGAAGGCTCTGGGGTTGGGCCACCGTCGCCGCGCTGACGCGTTGGTGAAGGCCTCGTTGAGCTGCGTCCCGCGCGTGTGACAATGTTTGGCCAGCATTGACTCTGTATTTTGCACACGTGTGTTAGATAGAGAGAGAGAGAGAGAGAGAGAGAGAGAGAGAGAGAGAGTAGATTAGCAAAGGCTTAGTATGCAATTGATGGATTTTTGCAGAAATAGTAGACTTCATTTTAACCCAAAGCAACTGCATAACATCGCATTCCCAATTGGCAAAAAATACGATTAAGCGAGTTAATCGAAGCACGGATCCAATGACTATATATGTAGCACGATTGTCCAGGAACACTTCTTTTAATGCACTTAACACGAGAAAAGTTCAAGTAGCAATTGTACATATTTCATAGAAGGAGTGTGTGCACTGGTTTTGATTACGTTATTTATCGAGTTCGTTATCATTTTAATCAAGATCTTGATTAATTTTAACCCACCCCTGCTACCAAATAATTATATTAGCCGTTACTAGGCTATGTATATATTTTTAAAGATTAAATAACATTTTCATTAAACAACTTTAACTTTTTTAAAATAGTTGACAGTGCTATTACAAAATCTCATACGACATCAGAGCAAAAGGTCCTGACTTAAATTTTTATGAGTCCTATTTATCTCCCCTATCGTATATTTCTACATGTTAAATTTAGATCAAAGTCTAGTCTATGCATGAGAAAACATGTTAAAAGTACTTAAATAATAAGATACACCTTCATTTATCAGTTTAAATTTTTGGAATAATTGACAGAGGTTCCACAAAATCTTATAAATAAAGGATTAGCCTACATGGTGCATTTGACTTTTGGGGACATGACATGATTTTGGGCCTACATGGGGACTCAATTATTTGGAGATCTATGAAGAACTCTACAAGTATCATAAATCAGTTAAGTTCGTGCCTTTATCTATGTAGATAGTCAAATTTTGCAAGCAATTGATGAGATTTGATCAGTTGACATTCGGTTTTTGGATTGGAATCCCTTATCGCTCCAACCTACAATGCCAATCTGGGGATTGCCCTCAATATCGGGCTTTACAAAAATTTTGCATTCAATCATACACTTTAGTATAGATTTAGTCCTATATTGCAGATAATGTACATAAAGAACATTAAAAGCAAGCAAGGTGAGTTTCTAATTGCATAATGAAAATAAAATAAAAAGGAAGCACCAAAAAACATATTTCACCTTTCACCCAAATGCCTCTTACATATCTCTATTTTTAAAAGGTCGTCTAGAGTCGCACAGCCCAGGTGAATAAATACCGGAGTTTTACCCTTAGAGAGCAAATTTGCACCTTCACACATACGTTCTCCTTGCGTCCCTATGTTGGAAAATGCCATTTATGCTCATTCCAAATACTAAAATCTCAAACTCACTAAAAACACTCCAAATAAACTAAAAACCAATTCACCCGAACCCTAAACAAGATGCTAATAAAATGAGTTTGTAAAGAGGGGCAATTTGGTCTTTTCAATGTGGAGTTTTGCTTATAGGTGTACCAATGAGATTTGTGAAAATAGAGGTACGTAAGTGGTCATCGGGTCAAAAACGAGATTTGATATTTTCCCTTAAATAAATGATATAGAAAGTTTAATATTGATGGCTGATTAAGGAAAATAGTTGAAGCCATCACATTATACTTTAGCTGGGATGTGGGCTTTTCCTTTTCTCCTAAGCAAAATAGAGGGAGCATCGCACGTAGCAGACAATCCGCATCCTTTTAGGATGAGTATTCTCTTTCCATGATATACTCTCTTCGGTAGGCCGATAATAATTCATTTCATAAATCAACAATTGAGATTTTTCGAGACATCGAGAAAGCACCATAAGAGAGATGGAGAATCCTCATTCATACCTAAAGATCCAAGGAAGGAAGACATCTCCTCCTTTTTTCCCTCTTATTTTTACAAGCCTTCGTGGACAAACATTTCATGGACTAATAGTCTTGACAATAGCACAATAGGTTATCATGTTCTTATGGAAAAATATGGATTGCTTTTTCCTAGTACCTACTCGCCTGTTTTTTTCTACAAGACCAAGCAGAAGGGCTAAACTTTCTTTTACGTTTCTAGCTCGTTCAACATCTCGTTTTTGAACCGTCGTATGTAATTTTCTTCTCAACACTTCATCTAGAAGGCCACTAAACGAAGCTAACAACGACTCATCCCAGATGAAGCCACCTCTGTCTCGACCAATCTATATAAGACCGTTCAGCCCAGAGCTCATCTTCTCCAACATAGCGGAACTCCCACCACGAAACAATCCCTCCTCTCTTACTTCTCTCCCCCCTCTTTCTCTCTGAAAATCCACCATGATCACCGCCGAATTCGTTCATGCACCACCGGTGGAAGAGCTCGTCAGCACCGATTCGGAACGAGTCCCTGAAAACTATGACGACGACGGCGATGATGATGATGCGCTCTCGCTCTGCAACCTCTCCTTGTACTGCGACGCTGCCGATTGCTCCTTTGCCGATGATGTCGCCTCCACATCATCCTCGTCGTTGTCTTCCTCCTCCTCCTCATTGGATCACAACGACTTCTTCGAGTTCTCGTCGATCGGGGACTCTGATTCCTCCTCCTACCTCCGCTCTGACGATCGGAGCATTGTCTTTTGCGGGAAGCTCATCCCTCGCCGAGACTTGCCTCCAAATCCTCCTCCTCCGCCTACTACTCCGGAGAAGAAGAGATCCCCGCTCCAAACAGGCCGCGGAAGCCAAAAGAGCACGAGCAGGACGACTCGATCACCGACACTCCGGAGGAGGAAGTGCCGGTGGTACCAGATGGCGTTCGGATTGGCGAGGTTCCCGACGGAGATGGCACTAAGCGAGATGAGGACAAGGCAGAGCCGCAAGGTCAAGAAGAGGGGATTGTGCAGCGGCGACATTGTGAGGAGCAGCGATTGCGGCGGCAAGAGCAAAGCGAAAAGGTTGTTCGGAATGTTGAAGGCTCTGGGATTGGGCCACCGTCGTCGCGCCGATGCTTTGGTGAAGGCCTCGTTGGGCTGCGTCCCGCGCGCGTGACAGGATCACCAAAGACGATGTATATATTTGAAAGTTTTGATTTTTAGGAGTATTGATTTTGCAATTTTCACAAAAAAGAGTGTTTGTGCATTGGTTCTTACTACGTTTCTTATGTGGTTGCTTATACATACGTTCCATATTGTCTTCTCAAGAATGCATGGGGAAGACTCATTTAGTTGATCACACATGATAGGTATGATGCATGGGAAAGACTCATTAGCTCTCGTTAGTGAACTCGTTAGCATAAATTCGACTGATAATGTTATGAGCGACGATGTATTGAGGACGTTCTTTAATGAAATCCCATTTTTATGGGATACAAACTTATTACGAAACATGCGATCTTCTTATTCGAGGTTTTGATTGATTTTAACCCTCCCCTATTACCAAATAATTATATAACCAATAAAAACAGGATATGTAAATATCATGAGAGGATGTATATAGATCATGATGGTATTAAAGTATTTAAATATTAAATTATGCATTCATCTAACAATTTAAACTTTTAGAATGATCTTATAAAATCTCATAGGTATTAGAAAAGGATGAACTGAGTTTAAATCTTTTAAATCCCCATTTGTCTTATTTATTATATGATTATACGCTTTAATCCAGGTCTAAAGTTTGCCTTCATCTATTAGCTTAAGTTTGTAAAAAGTTGGCAGTGGTTCCATAAAATTTCACAAATAAAGCATAGGCACTGAAGTGGATTTAACTTTGTTTCTTAGTGTCGGGCTTCTTTGTATAATGCATAAGCATAGATACTCAATTATTTTAAAACCTATGAGAAACCTTAATTACAAGTATCATAAATCGATTATGTTGATGCCTTTGATTTGTGCAATGGCCCTAATTTAGAGTAATTTGCAGGTGTTTAGTGAAATTTGAACATGTGACCTTCAATTTCGAGCTAAAAGTTCCCTAACTCTCCAATGTACTACGCTGACCCGAGGGGTTGCCCTCAATATCAGGCTTCGCAAGATTTGTGTATTCCAACTATACACTTCGTTACAGATTTTTGCCATATCGTAAGATAACGTGCACAGAAAAACATCAAAAGAAGCGGGAGGAGTTTCGAATTGTATAATAAAAAAAATTAATAAATCGAAAATATCAAAAACATACCTCACTTTTTACCTAATGACCATATACATATCTCTATTTTTGTAAAATACCACCTAGATTTACCTCTGGAGACTATTTTGCCTATTCACATCAATTCTCCTTGTATCCCTCTTTTCGATAATGCCATTTTCTCTCCAAAAATGCCCATCCCAGATCTTATAATCTTAGACTCACCCAAAATACTCAAAACGAACTAAAAATCAAACCACCCAAACCCTATGCAAGATGCTAAAATGATTATGCAAGAAGGGCAGTTTGGTCCTTTTCATGTGGAGTTTTGCAAAATAGGGGTATGTAAGTGGTTATTAGGTAAAAAAATGATATATGTTTTAGATATTTTGGCTTAAATAGATAATATAGAAAGTTTACAGTCAATGACAGAACAAGCTAGATAGTTGTAGCCACCACATACTTGTTTCAGTTCAGTTGGGATGTGGGTTTTTCTTTTGCTCCTAAGCAAAATAGAGGGAGCACCGTATGGAGCAAAGAATCCACGCCCCTTCGGGATGAGGGTCCTCTATCCATACTATTCTTTCTTCAGTGCCTCGATAAATATCAACCGTCGATAAAAAAACTCATTTCATAAATCAATATTTGAGATTTATTGAGAATCGAGAAAGCACCATAGAAATGGAAAAGTTAAGTCCAAATCTCCATATCCAAGGGAGGAACACATATTTTCCTTCTTCTTTTCCCCCTATTATTTTTTGCGTTCCTTGGTGGACAAACATTTCATGGACTAATAGTCTCAATAAGACCACGGTATGTTCTATAATAAGGTTCTATATGCTTGGAGACCAAGGTCCGAAAATTGATAGGCGATTCCAGGGTATCATGACCCCTTTTCATTTGATTTAACAATTTATAAGTTGGAGTTATCCTATAAAGGAACCTCAGAACGTCCGAGACAGAAAATTCAATTATCATTAGGAAGAAAAAAGGCCAAGTGAAAAATGAATATGAAAAACGATATTTCATTCTAAAGAAAGAGAATATTTAAATTTTGAATTGAACTTTCTAATTATTAAACTATTGAAAGAATTAAAAAAAAGGTGATGAATACTTCATAGAGAAATATATAATGCTCCTAGAATACGAGCCTAAAGTATTTATTTCGTTACGGAGTATATCATTCTCTTGAAATACGAGCATAAACTATCTCTCTCATGAAAAAAAATTGTTAGTGATACAAGTTTAAATTGTTTATCTCCAAATTGTTTGACATGAACTTAAAAGGCTTGAAGTTTAGAATTCCTTGACCTGAGTATCAATGGTCTACAACAAAATTCTCCCGCAAGAATGCAAAAGACCTAAAGTTCAAATCAGATTTCAGCATTACTTGATACAACTTTATAGATCCCTCGAGGATCGGCCCGTTCGCACCCCTAGCTTGTGCTTTTGGAGACAAATTTGGACCATCTACTTCGCACGGTGTTCCTCCTTGCGTCCCGATAAATCTCAACCTCTGATTAGTGAGACTTGGATCCACGACCGTGATTGAGCGAGGGTGCCATCCAATAGCTAGAATTTGCCAACGTCGTGCCGTATAAATGTCCTTGTGGAAACCCGGGGAAACAACTCTCGAGAAGGGGGGGAAAAATATGGATACGCTTTTCCTAGCAACTACCTACTTGCCTGCTCTTCTAGATGACCAAGCAAAACGGACTAAACTTTTCTTTTCCGTTGTTAACTTTGTTCAACATCTCGTTTTTTGAACCGTCGTTTATATATACTTCTTGTCAGCACATCATCTGGAAGGCCCACTAACGAAGCTGACAACGACCCATCTCACTTCAGCAGAAGCCACCTTCTCTCAGTCCGTGTATATAAGACCGTTCAGCCCTGAGCTCTTGTTCCCCAACAAAGCGAACTCCCACCGCAAAACATTTCCTCTGAAGATCCACCATGATCACCACCCAATCCGTTCGTGCACCACCCGCGGAAGAGCTCGTCCACACCGGTGATTTGGCGCGAGTTCCCAATAACCATGACGATGATGATGGCGATGACGCGCTCTCCCTGTGCAACCTCTCCTTGCACTGCGACGCTGCCGATGACTCCTTCGCCGGCAATGTCGCCTCCACATCATCCTCCTCGTCCTCGGATCACGACGACTTCTTCGAGTTCTCATCAACTGGGGACTCCGATGCTTCCTCCGACCTCCACTCCGACGATCGGAGCATTGTCTTTTGCGGGAAGCTCATCCCTCGCCGAGAATCGCCTCCAAATCCTCCTCCAACTCCTCCTGAGAAGAAGAGATCGTCGCTCCTAACCAGCCGCAGAAGCCAAAAGAGTGCGAGCAGGAGTACTCGGTCGCCAACGGTCCGGAGGAGGAAGTGCCGGTGGTATCTGATGGCGTTCGGATTGGCGAGGTTTCCGACGGAGATGGCGCTGAGCGAGATGAGGATGAGGCAGAGCCGCAATGTTGAGAAGAGGGGATTGCGCTACGGCGGGGACGAAATCGTGAGGAGCAGCGATTGCGGCGGCAAGAGCAAAGCGAAGGGTTTGTTCGGATTGCTGAAGGCTCTGGGATCAGGCCACCGCCGTCGCGCCGATGCTTTGGTGAAGGCCTCATTGGGCTGCGTCCCGCGTGCGTGACAGGGTTGGCCGGGATTGACTTTGTATTTGGCACACGTGTGTGCGTGAGAGAGAGTAGATTACCAAAGACGATGTACGTATATTAGAGTTTTGTTTTATAGATGTACTGATTTTGCATACTTCACAAAGAAGTGTTTGTGCATTGGCTCTTACTAGATGTCTTCTCACGAATGCATGGAGAAGACTCGTTAACTGTCGTTATCGACTTCATTAGCGTAAATTCGACCGATAATGTTATGAGCGACGATGTATTAAGGACGTTCTTTAACCAAATCCCATTTTTGTGGGATACAAATTTGTTGTGAAACATGCGTTCTTCTTATTTGAGATTTTGATAGATTTTAACCCTTCCCTATTACTGAATAATTATATAACCAATGGATAGGATATGTATATTACATGGAAGGATGTACATAGATCGTGACAGTGTTAAAGTATTCAAATATTAAATCATGCATTCATTTAAATACTTAAAAGTTTAAAATGGTTCCACAAAATCTCATAGGTATCAAAATAAGAGATCTTGAAATCAAATCTTTTCCAATCCCCGCTTGTTTCATTTATTATATAATTCCATACTTAAATCCTAGTCCAAAATTTCTCTTCATCTATTAACTTAAGCCCGTAGAAAATTGGCACTGGTCTCCTAAATTTCACAGGTAAAGCATAGCCGCCACAATGGTTTTTGCTTGGTTTCTTGGTGTTAGGCTTCTTTGTATAATGCAAAAGCCTAGATACTCGACTATATGAAAACCTATGAAAAACCTTATAAGAATTATAAATCAATTATGTTGTTGCCTTTGGCTTGTGTAGTAACCCTCATTCAGAGCAATTTGCACTCTTTTACTGAGATTCGAACATGTGACCTTCATTTTTGAGCTGAAAATCCATTAAACATTCCAATGTACTACGCCAACCAGAGGGGGTGCCCTCAATGTTGACATCTAAATTTTGCTCAAATTACTTAGAGTTTTGTCGCATAAAAATTAGGGTTTAATTTTTAATTCCTAAACCAAAAATATTTTCTTTAAATTACATGGCATGTAGACATTAGGTGCATTTACATTAATATAGCCTATTAGAGCATATTTTCTTTGTTTATTTTCGAAATTAATTAATTAAAAAAAAGGGGGCGAAAAAGACGAGGTCAGCGTTATTCAACGCTGACCCACTTTCTCTTCCCTCCAGACTGACGCGCCTGTAATACCTCTCTCCCCCCCCCCAACGCCTTCAACGTTTCTAGAAGCGGAAGAAGCAGCAGGCCGATCGTGGAGGCCAGAATGCAATAGGAACACGGAAGAGGAAACGGCCGTTCGGAAGCAAAAAAGCGGCAGGAGATAGGCGCATCGAGGACGGCGCAATGCTTCTGACTTACATCAGGAGAGTCCTGCAATCGTTTGCTGAAAATGGGTTTGGTTGGTCCCGAGAAGCAGGACCGGCCACTGACGATTAACGAAGCCGGGGGAGGCACATTGACCCATGACTCCCCCGAGCTGGAAATGGAGAGCGAGCCTCGCCAGGCGAGGGGGAGAGGGGCGAAGCTTCCTCTTTCTCTCTGGGTTAAAAGGAGGGAGAAGAGGCAGATCAAGGGGAGCGAAAGAGAGAGTGAGAGAGAGTGAGAGAGAGAGAGAGAGAGAGAGAGAGAGAGAGAGAGAGAGAGCAGACAGAGAGCCGAGAGGGAGAGAGAGCCCGGAGAGTGAGATTGAGGGGGAACGGTCCCTGGTCGGTGACCGCCGCACCTCCGCCGTGACCAACGAGCCCCCCCTTTTTCACGGTAGGTCTCGATCCCGAGCATCAGCTGGGTTTTTGTTTTGTTTTTGGGTTTGATTCGGGGTCGGTCTCCCGAGGATCCCGACGTGCGGGTATGCGAGGTGCGCGGAGGTAGCCCGATCTACCGCGTTCGCCCTCTGTTCACCACCGCCGAGTCAGGTAGGGACTGTGACCGCCGCCCCTGCTGTCTGTTGGTACTCTGTTTTCCTCGGGGAGGTCACTGGCCGGGGCTCGCGGCCGTCCGGCTTGCTCGAGTTCCGGCCAGTGACGCCTCGCGCGTACTCCTGGTCCTTAGTGTGTCTAGTGTCAACGATTTTTGGTCCGTTTTGAAGCTTCGATCGAGCCTATATCTTTCGTTTTCATCGCGTGCTCCAACTGTTTGATAAAATGCTCGAACCTCGTTTCTGAAATTTGTTGTCGTTTCCCTTGCATTCTGAAGGCGTGTCGATCCTTGAGTGTGTTTGCATGATCCCTACGACTGAATCATCTCGCTTCTTCGCATTTCGATGTTCCGATCGACCGCGGGAGGAGGCGGTGAGCCGGTCCCGCGTCGGGACCTCGCTGATCCGTGGCCATCCACCCCTTCGTTGGGGTTTGGACGGCCTCGGTCAGTCGCCGGTCACCACGGCGGCGACCCGAGGAGAGGACGCTCGCCGCCCCTCGTTGGGGCGGTGGTGCGAATCAGGGCGGAGCGACAGCTGCAGAAACTGGAGCTCGGGGAGGCCGGTGTCCGTGTGCGTAGGGGCGGCCGTGAACCGAGTCAGGTGAGTTGAGTCGGGTGCTAGGGTTTTCGTGAGTCAGGTCCGTGAGTTGGGTCACTGAGTCGGGTTCGCGTGTTTGACTGGGTTTTGGGCCTTTCGCGGATGGGCCGGAATTTTGGGACTTGGGCTGAAGGTTATCAGTTTTTTTTTATACTATAGTGGGCTGGGCTCTCTTTTCTTTTAAAAAGAAAAAATTTTTTCGAGCTAGGCCCTTTCTTATATAGTAATTTCGCGAAATTAGACCGGGCTCAACAAATGAGCTCGGTCCTTCTGCGACCCGGGCCGGCGTGCCCGGGTTAGTCTTGATCCGGGTTGGATGTGGAGATCCGACCCGGACCCATTTTATATTACTTTATATTATTTTATTATTTTAATTAAAAAAGGTTTTTTTTAAAATAAATAAATAAATAATTAAAAAAATTACAAAAAATATATTTTATCCGGGTCGGATGTGGAGATCCGACCCGTCTTGCTTTTTAATCATTATCTTAATATCAAAAAATTTTTAATTTTTTCCAAAAAATTCCAAAAAAAATTTTCAAAAAAATTTTCAAAAAAAAATTCAAAAATTTCCAAAAAATTTCTAAAAAAATTCTCGAAAAAATTTTAAAATTTTTTTTCAAAAGAAATTCCGAGAGATTTTCAGAAATTCCAAAATTTTTTTTTAAAAAAATAAAAACTAATAATTTTTTTTAAAAAAATTTTAAAAATAAAAAATCAGAATTTTCATTTGGGTCTTGGGATTGGGTTTTCTTGCCCTATTGTGTGATTAATGTCGTATTTGATCGCACGTCACCTGGTTCACACACTTTGAATTGTGCGCACGTGGTTGATTATGCATGTCTAGGTTTGGATACTAATTGTCGTTCCTCTTAGCTTAGTTAGGAACGGAGTTTCGAGACTCCCGATTAGCGAGAGCACGTTAGGTGATGAATTGAACAAGATTAGGTACGAAAGGGCACTAGTTAATCGATTAGTGTAATCAAGTCCCCGTACCCGTTGAATCTCTGGTTCGTAGAAGTGAAGCATTTCTCCCGCGCTTCACTTGGGTGTCTAATCGACCCACCAAAAATCGATTAGTGGCAATTCCTAAATAAAATTGATTTGCATGTTAATAACTTAAATTTAAGTCGCGAATTGGTATGGGCTTGGGAGAGCTCGAGCCAGGTTGAACTTAGTAATCCATTAGCCAAACCCTCTAGGCCTCGGGGCCGGTTCGGGGAGGTCGCGACACTCAATAGTAGGCTTCACAAGAAATTTGTATTCAACAATACACTTGAACAAATTTTGCCATATTGTAAGATAGCGTACAAAGAGAAGACATCAAAAGGAAGCCGGAGGAGTTTCTAATTGCATAATAAAAAATTTAGTAAAAGGAAAGTATCGGAAAATGAATCTCATTTTTTACCCAATAATCACAGGTGAATTTACTAAAAAAACCTCAACTTTAGGTCAAGTCTCAAATCTTTCTCGAATTTTTGTTTGTGTTAGAAAATCCTCAAACTTTAGGTCCAGTTTCAAATTTGCCATGAATTTTTTTTTTATCTTAGAAAAAATCCCAAACTTTAAGTTTAGTTCCAAATCTGCTCCGAATTTTGTTTTGTGTAAAAAAATCAGCAAATTTTAATTTATTTTTAAAAATATGCCTTGTGATTTATTCTTAACTTGACGTGGCACTTTCACATCTATAACTAGTCATGGCCATGGCCCGGTTTCGGCCCGATCAAACCGGGGCCCGGCCCGTTGACCAGGCCTGCGGTTCAGAACCAAAACCGGCCCAGTTCCGATTCCAATTTTTTTTAAAAAACAATTTTAAGAAAATTTAAAAAAACCCTACAGTAAGGCCTGCACGTCTGCAGGCCCTACTGCGGCCCATTGCTAGGGTAGCCTTTGCAGGCTGCCTTAACAATGGGCAAAAATAAAAAATAAAATAAAAAATTTAAAAAAATTAAAAAGATAATCGTTGCAATTAGGAACGGTTATCTAGCTTTTTTTTTATTCTAAATTTTCTTCTCATTTTTTTCTTATAAATTCTCTAAAATTCTCTCATATTCTCTCAAATCTCAATACTCTCAATTCTCTCAAATTCTCTTCTCTCAAATTTCTCAATACTCTAAATTCTCTCAAATTCTCAATCTGCGCAATTCTCTCTTAATTCTCCCAATCAATGTTCTCAATTCTTTCAATCCACTCGAAAAATGGCAGGTGGAAGTCGAGTGCCAACTAACAAAGGTAAGAATATCATGACAGAATCCCATCATTCTTTTGATCCTCGTGATTATGCAAATTTTCAAGATGATAAAATCAACATTTTTCCCGTTGTGGAGCGTGTTCCGACACAAGAAAGTCTTCATCCTCCTGCCGAAATATCTACAATAAAGGAGGCGGAGCGGGAACTTACATCTGACATTTGGGATCACTTCACAAAAATGAAAAGGTTTGATATTAGTGAAAGAATGTATGATATAATTTGTAAATATTGTGGGAAAATATATAAATATACAAGTGGACAAGGATATGGAATATTCAAATGACATCTTAGGAGCAAACATCTAACCCAAGTGGGAATCGATATCAGGCAATAACAAATTTCCAGTCACGTCAATCCTGACACTTCTCCTTTATTTCATTTTAATGAAAAAACTTACAAGGAAGAATTAGGTAAATTTATTTTCGTTGAGCATTTATCATTTAATTTTGGAGAAAAATTTGGTTTTAATCAATTTGTACAAAAAGCATGTGCTTCACAAACAAAACGCGTTCCTCGAAATTCACTTAAACGAATGATTAAAGATCTTTACAATAAAGGAAAAAAGGATTTTTTATATAATTTAATGGATGCGTGCATATAGGTAGTGATATTTGGAGTGATCATTGGCAAATGCATTCTTACATGGGCATAACATGTCATTGGATAGATGACGATTGGAGTATTCAAAAAAGAGTTATTGCATTTAGAGTTTTCAATAGTAAGCATACAGCAAATAATATTTATAGAATGATTAGGCAAATTTTAGAAAAATATTATTTGCTTAACAAAATTTTTTCAATTGGTTTTGATAATGCCGTGGCAAATACCACTTTAATTGCCGATTTAGAAAATATTTGTAAACCCGCTTTTGGTGGAAAATTTTTTCACTTTAGATGTGCTTGTCATATTTTTAAATTTATGTGTACAAGATGGTTTGAAAACTCTTGATATTTTTCTTGAACCAATAAAAATGATGATTCAATTTTTATGGAAACATCCCCAAAAAATGAAAGAATGTGGTAAATTTTGTAGAGAAAATGCCAAAAGGCCAAAACGATTTCCAAGAGATGTTTCAACTCGTTGGAATTCTACTTTCCACTTGCTTGGTGAATCTTATGAATATAAAGATTTATTATGTGCATTTATTTCTAATAATATACCTTAGATTAATTTATACCCACAAGAGTGGGGTATTTGCAAAATTTTTTTAGATATTTTAAAGGGTTTTAATGATGCAACTTATACTTTGTCCGGTATTTATTATCCTACTACGCATTTATTTTTAGTAGAGTGTATTAATATTGTCGGAATTTTTGACGAATATGAAAATGATTTTGAATTACAACATACTATATTAATAATGAAAATGAAGTGGCTACATTATTATAGTAAAATTCCCATTATTTATTTAGTTGCTTGTGTTTTTTATCCTCGTTGCAAATTAGATGGTTTAAGTGATTATTTGTATACGTATTATCAATGTTTACATTATGATACGGTAAATGTTACAATCATACTAAGTGAGGCTAAGAACGTAGTAATAAAATTATATAACAAATTTTATACTAAATATAATTTAGGTGATATTGGATCTTCTCAATCTACCGAGACATAAAATGAGAGTATAGATAAAATTAGTAGAGGCTACCAATTTTTATTAAATAGACAAAAAAATAAAAGGAAGTAATAGAAAATATTTTTGAATTAGAAATTTATCTAACCGTTTCCTTTGAGTTTACTGAATCCGAAGGTAGTACAGGTTTTTTAATTTTGGATTGGTGGAAGAGGCACGCAAGCCAATACTCAATCATTTTTCTTATTGCAAAATAAATTTTTGCAACCCCTTGTTCTACAGTTGCGGTTGAACAAGTATTTAGTGCCGGAGGTAATATTTTGGACGAACATCGTTCAAGATTAGCTCCAAAATCAGTGGAGATGTAAGCTTGTGTCGATGATTGGACAAAGGCTCAATATCGACAATAAGAGATATATCGAAATAATGAATCCGAATCCTTTAACGACTGAGATACCACCGGTACCGGTACCACTATCGGAACCGGAACGGGTAGCGATGATTGAGGATAAAAGAACTGTTGAAGTTGGCAAATATTTCAGGGACCCTTGTTTCTTATATCGAGCACGCCCACGTGAGCTTAGGGAAACCGAAGTATAATCCGACGATATATGATCTCTGCGCACGAAATGCGGGGGTTCGGATAGACTTAGGTTTTTGGGCCATTTTAGGGCATATATATTGTGCTCCTTTTTTTTATAGATCATTGTAACGAATTGTAAGTCGCTTAATGATAATTTTTTAAGTTCAAGCCCCCTTATTTTCTCTTTTTGTCCCTAAATTTGAGTACAATTTATATTGAATAATTCATTATTTCATAATTTCATTATTTTTTTTATTTCATAATTTTTTTTTAAAATTTTAAATTATGAACTGGAGCCGGCAGGAATCGGAACCGAAACCAGCCCGGAACTGGAATCGGAACCAGAACCTGCTCGAACCGGAACCACCATGGGTAGTTCCAGTTCATACATGGCTAGGAATCGGAACCGGCGGTTCCTAAACCGTGGCCATGCCTATTTATAACAAATCCATATCAGCAAATTAATGGGGCAATAGGTACCGATGGACATTGCATTTTCACTTCAATTGTTGAAATTCTCCAAAATAAAACCGTTATAGGATATGAAAGTTAGGGACGAAAACAAATTCACCCAAATTTTTTTTTAATTTAAAAAAAACCCAATTTTTAGGTTTAGTCTAAATTTGCCATGAACTTTTCTTTGAAAATAAATTGAATTTTGGCATTTTTTTTACACAAAACAAAATTTGGGATAGATTTGGGCCTAGACTTAAAGTTCGCAGTTTTTTCTAAGGCAAAAAAAAGTTCGGGGCAGCGTTAAGACTAAATCTAAAGTTTGGGATTTTTTTGTGATAAAAAAAAACTTCGGGGCAGATTTAGAACTTGACCTAAAGTTTGGGGATTTTTAGGGAATTAGGCCCAATAATTACTTACATGTCTCTATTTTTTAAAAAACCACCCTAGTTTACCTCTGGAGACTATTTTGCACAATTACATCAATTCTCCTTGTATCCCTATTTTTGATAATGTCATTTTCTTTCCAAAAATTCCCATCCTGGATCTTATTACCTTAGGATCACCCAAAATACTCAAATTGAACTGAAAATCAAACCATCCAAACCCTATGCGTGATGCTAAAATGAGTTTGCAAGAAGGGCAATTTGATCTTTTCAATGTGGAGTTTTGCGCGGAGGTATACAAAATAGGGGTATGTAAGTGGTTATTAGGTAAAAAATGAGATACGTTTTCATATTTTGGCTTAACTAGATATAATAGAAAGTTTATAGTCAATGACGGATCAAGCTGGATGGTTGTAGCCACCACATACTTGTTTCAGTTCGGTTGGGATGTGGGTTTTTCTTCTGCTACTAAGCAAATTAGAGGGAGCACTATACGGATCAAAGAATCCATGCCACTGTAGGATGAGGGTCCTTTATCCGTACAATTCTTTGTTTGGTGTCTCGATAAATATCAACCATCGATAAAACATCTCATTCCATAAATCATTAGTTGAGATTTATTGAGGAATCGAGAAAGCACCATAGAAGCAAAGGATCCAAGTCCGAAGCTTCATAATCCAAGGGAGGTAGACATCTTTTCCTTCTTTTTTCTCCCTCTTATTTCTTGCGTTCCTTGGTGGACAAACAAGTCATGGACTAATAGTCTTAATAAGGCCATGGTAGGGTCTATGATAATGTTATATATGCATGGAGACCAAGGTCCAAAATTGATCGGCTATTCCGGGGTAGCAAGACGGTCTTCGATCTAAATAAACAATTTGCAAATTGAAGTTATAATATAAAGAATTCAGAACCAAGGCAGAGAAAGTTTAATTAGTCATTAGAAAGAGAAAAGGCCAAATGAGTCCATAATATGAGGTGCCGTCTTCCTTCGTGATGCATATGATGTGATCATAGTCAAGGTGAACCTAATTCAAAACTATTTTCAAAAGGGCCCTTCCAATGTATAGTTTTTCAATTCTCCTACTCATCAATGTCTATTAGTAGTTCTAGTAACACCCGTCCACATAGTGATTGAAATTGAGAAACCGGCTTCTAGATGTCAAAAATAAATAAGTAAATTAAACATATGGAAATTTCATGTTGTATGTATTACGGTCATTCGCGTCAAATTCATAACTTTTTCTCTACGATTTCCTCCTGTTTGCCTCATTTAATATGTATTACAATTGGATTTGAGCTTCGTTATTCTCTCTCACTTTTTTCGTATCTTTCATCACTTTATCAATACTTATATATATATATCCGAAAAAAAAAGACGGCCCAAAAAATTCTGCTACCGAAGCTTTGCATTGCCCATCTTTTAACAGCAAAACCTTCAATTAGCTCCCGCGCTTCATTGAGTACAGTAGTACTGCTGGGGTTGCATTTGGCTGGACCATCGGTGAGCACGCGACTAGTAACATAAATGATTCTTTTTCGATACGTAGAGTCATTCTTTTACGATGAGACGTGATGTGATAAAGTTGGCGTCGCGGCGAAATCGCGTCATGCAATATATGGTCTATTTCGCAACGACACTTTCAAGCCTTTACCCTGGAACCTGTCCCGTCCCGCAAAGAGAACTTCTGGAACTTGAATAGGTCGTCAGGCTAGATCGCAGTGGCTGTCTACTTCTTGGGGAGGAAGCAAAGTCCTTCTCCGCAACCTATTTAATACATATTTCTTAGTTATTATAATGGGATTATGGTGTGAAAACTCCACCTTCTTTGACTTGCTGGTAAGAAAATCGCTCCGTCTCTTTCGCATCGTAGGCCGGTTTCCAAGGGGGCTGCTGTTTTTGTCTCCATGCGGTGTGGTCCATCTCGTGTATAGACCCCCCGGACATGTGCTGCTACTTTCTTCGTGGGATCGCATGGGTTTTTTTTAAGTGATCACGTCTCGTTCGGTCTAGTTTTCGCATAACTCAACAAATCGTGTGCTTCTGAACTATTGAAATATTATCTTATATTATTTAACGACAGGTCTTATATTTCCTTTATATTTACATGATCTATTTTTATTTATCAATTTAAGCTTTTAAATTGGACCTTTTTATCACGGTATTGAAATCAATGTTATCATTTTTTTTGTACAGTCAAATTGCACGTGTTACTCCCGATCCGTCTTGCACTTGCACGTGGAAGGAAATAGAGCTTTTGGGTTGAAATTTTTAACGCTATATTGATTATGCACTTTCCACTCAATCTGGTTAACCCTCAAGAAGGTTTCTAAGCCTTGCGCATTGTCGACCCTCACAAAGAGGGTAAAATGATATTCCTGCAACTTTTCCTGTGATGCGGCAACATCCATTACGACTTACATTTTCATCAGACCAGAGCAACAGCGAGCTGCTCTCCCAATGGTTCTTCTTCCTCCATTAACGAGAAATAGACAGAAGGATTGGGGAAGTTAGGGCACGAAGCAGGTGAAAGAGCATGAAGGAAGGGACGACATGGGTTCCAAGAAACTACCACCAAACCTTAGAGAGAGCTCTTCCTATTGGGAGAGTAGTTGTATTTGATATGGAATACCAAATTAGGAGAAAATTCCTTAACTATTATGGTCTAGAATGCGTTCTAAACCTTTCAATTGGTTCAATTAAGCTCTAAACCTTATTCAGAAAGCGCAATCAAGTACTTTCAATTAACAGTACCTAAATTACATAAGTTTCACGAGGTGAGTGCTTATATGACATCTTTAAATGATGCTTTTTAGCGTAATTTTAGGGGACTCGATTGTATTCCGTATAAGGCTTAGGACTCGTGGTGCCATTTTCCCGCCAAGTTTTTGAGACAATTTCTTGAGCCCTAGAGGTTTTTGGCACGGTCGGGATGCCGGAACAGATCACACGAAAATGCAGTTTTTACACATGCTTTAGTCGGGTCATTAATAGGGCCTGAAGCGTTGGGGAATTGCAGGCAATCTGCTCAAGAAACCCAGACGCTCCAAAAAATGCTAAAGAAACGAGAAAAACTCTCGAGACACTCCACGAGATCGATATGGAAGGATCGTCACAAACCAAAGGGCAAAGACAAAGGTACTAGAACAGATATTATTCTATTTCCAGGGATGTGATCACTTTCAGAAAGTGACATGCAGGTGGCTTCCAAGAAACCCACAGGAAATGAGAAATCTAGAAACACTGTGGCCCATGCAAATCAGTCCAATCCTGAAATCAATAGTTGTCTTTTCTGTGCGATAGGACTCATTGACTAGTTAGTGTCTACGACTAGGAACACGTCCACATGACCACTCATCTAGAAGATCCCCCCGACAGACCCTTAATCAAATTGAAAATTAAATTCGACTCATTTTTCTCGTCTCGTCTCGTCTCGTCTCGTCTCTTTCTTTCTTTTATTATTCCTCTTTATTCCCCTCTGGCCATAAAAATGGAAAAAAAACAAATATTTATCACCTCATCTAGAAGCCCTCTTCATCAAGATCAACCAACTCCTAACCACTCTGTCT
Source organism: Syzygium syzygioides (assembly GCA_031216285.1). NCBI lineage: Eukaryota > Viridiplantae > Streptophyta > Magnoliopsida > Myrtales > Myrtaceae > Syzygium > Syzygium syzygioides. Next base: position 2,570,921 of record CM062251.1, on the reverse strand, counting down.
CTCTCTACATATAAACACACGCTCCTGCTCACATGCAAGGAAGTGCTTATATATGTCCAAATGGGAGCGTAATTGGAATGTGTCAAATAGAAACTTCCTTGTTAAAACAAGAGATAAGAAAGATCGCCACCCCTCAACGTCCTTCTCCATCTTCTTTGGTAACATTTGCTTGTTCTTCTTCTATCTGATCTTGCTCGCGATGGTTGTTTCGCGTGATGAGTCCAGACAAGAGCCAGACCAAGAAGGCATCGTGGGTCATCTGCAAGACCCAAATCAAGAAGCAGAAGGAAATGAAGAAGATGAAGCAGACACACTCTCTCTCTGTGACCTGCCACTCTACAGCGATTCAGCTGAGTGGGACAAGGACAGCTTCTCCAAAGTCGTAGCAGAACCAGAACAACCCCGAGGCGCACCGACTGATCCTCATCAAGATCAAGAAGACTTGTTTGAGTTCTCCTCCAGTGAGGACTTGAGCAGTTCCTTCAGGCACCATTCGGAGCACATAATCTTCTGTGGCAAGCTCATCCCTTATGGAGAGCTCCCGCCCGTCGCGAAGAACTCTGATGATCTTATCAGAAAGCGTTCCGCAAAGTCGAAGAAAAGGTGGTTCTTTCGCTGGAAGCTGCGGCTATTTAGGAAGTCCAGAACTTTGTATTCGTACCACAAGTTGAGAGCGGACAAGAAGAAGCGGTCGAAGCCGCGGGAAGTGACTGACTCCAAGAACCTGCCGCTGGAGAAGTTCGGGAGCATAGATGGGTCGGCGAGAAAGGTGGGAGCAAAGGGCAAGTGGTACTTCCTTGTGATTGGGTCGGCCAGGTTCCCGATGGAGATGGAGTTGAGCGACATGAGGATGAGGCAGAGCCGCCGGCGGAACCCGGCCTCAATGTTCCAGTCGACGGATAACGCCGAGAAGAAGTACCCCAGGAATTGGGGGCTGTTGCGGCTTTTGAGGACCTTGAGTTGCCGTAGCAGCAACAAAGGTGATCACCCAACAAGTTCTGTGGTAAAGGCTTCATCGAATGAGTTGCATTCCAACTCAAAGGGCTAGGAATTCACTTCTGTTTTCCAGTGATCTAGATTAAGAAGTCAGGACAGACTCTAATTCTCTGGTGCTTTTTGCTTGTCATGTAAATAACGAGAGTCCTCTATAGCAATAAGCGTTCTAGGATGAAATGAGTGATAATTTTGAAAGTTATAGATCCTGACTTTGTGTGCTTCAACCATGACTTGAATTAGTTCAGAAAGAAGTTTCATGAGTCTGGATCAGAACCTTCCTCCGTTTCCCATGGAAGTTCTTAATTGGGTAATGTTAGTGGCGGGAAATCGAGATGCAAAAAGGCGATTATCATATTAATCTCTTAGTTGATATTTAAATCAAGGCGTCATTTTTAAGCACCCAGAAAATCTTCCCACGTTTTCCGTGACTCAAATTCAAAGCATTTGCGGCAATAATTCTCGTCCAAAAGGCAAAAAGATGGCAATTGTCTTGAACAGGCAAGGAAAACAGCCAAAGTCAAAGAATAGATTCACTATTTTCTCCGTAATGGTTGTCCACAGCAGAAAAATGTCCGTTAGGATCCCTTCTTGTTGGTGTTTGTTTAACCAAGAGGGGCCCAAACGCTTCCTCTCCACCGCAAAGCCTTTCCTCGTTCAGACCTCGCCTTCCGTTTACATGGTCATTAGACGAAACGCGTTTGATTTATGTATTCTCGCTCCGAGACTTACGAGGCTCCAAAACCTCAGCTTCAAAAAGATCAAATTAAGGAATGGCAAGACTGAGGTTTGACATTGTCGTTCCTGGACCCCTTGCTTTGTGTGATAAAGCTTGATAAGATCCAATTTTCAAAGGGCTGAAACTCCCTGAGGTTAAGTAATCTTTTAGCTCTAGGACCCACCAAAAATAGCTGCTTGAAATCACAAGACTCATGCAGAAAAGCACGTTGAAAGGGACTTGGCAATTAAATTAGGACACCCACCCGGCTGCAAAACACGTGGTTTTACATCACTGGTGGTGCCGTGAATGTATTGTCAACGTATGAAAAAGTCAAAGGAAAAAGTACGATGATTTGAAGGCACTGATGATGCAGATTTTGCGCCTTAACTACATGAATCACCCAGACAAGCATGTTTCCCATCTTTTCCGCAGGAAATGAAGACATGGTCAAAGCTGACGGATTTTCTTGATCTTTTCCATTATTATAAATTAGATTTTAGAGGGGGCCAATGTGTTTTTAATTAATCGGGTGGAGAGGAAATCTCTCCATAAGAGACGCAACGTGTATTAGAATTTAGGAAATCTCTCATAAATGACCAACACACAAGTTGGTCAGGATTTGCATTACGAAATGGTTTGAGATTGTGACTTCAAGAAAGATAATGTGACTCATTTATCACTTCGATACCATGCTCGATGATGCTTGACAAATGTTATTGTTAGAGCAACTTTTCTTCTATCAGTGATAAAATTGCCTACATTGCAATAAAATAATTCATTTCGTGAGATTTTTCATTAAAAAAGAGTTTTGCAACAAACCCCACTAGTGGAAATTTTTCTTTGTATAAGCAAGATCGAGAATGGATCTTAATCACTTATCTCAAAAAATGAGACTTCCAAGAAAATAATTCATATCATGAGGATATATATACATTTCCATATAGCAAGTAACTTCTTAACTATACATAGACCAATTAAATCGTTAAATGCATGATGAGTTCCAAATATTTATTGGTTGAATCTTTAAATATCTAAGGAGAAATCTAGGTATTATTAATTCAATCACTTCAAATGAATTGGATGAATACCACATATTCCCTAAAGAAGCCTCTAAAATATCTAGGGTTATCTCCAGGGATTTATTGGCTAACCTTTTCGAATACCTAAAGAGAAATTTAGGTATATTGTCAAGAATCTTTTCAAATATCTGAAATGAGTTTCAGGCACTATAAGAATTTTAAAAAATCTTCGAGCTATCTTTTAAATGTTTGAGCTCTAGATACTTGTCAAACTTACAAAAATTGTTCCGTACTCAAGTTCATTTTCTTGAATCCTCAGGTAAGTAATTATAGGTACGTTTTCTACCTTTGCATTAGTATTTGCATCACATTTCATTTCATTACATTTGAAAAATGGGTGTGGAGTCATTGAGATCCATATTTCTAACAAAAATGTTCATTGCATTGCATTTGCATGGTCAAAATTTCATGTATCTTTTATCTTTGAATGAAATCTTTACAAGCATCCTTTCAAAGAGTAGTAGCTGTTAACACCTAAATTTTGACGATCAATTTAGGCATTCATTGCATAAAAAAAATTAAGGATTGATTACGGCCCCTAAATAAAATTATTAGTTAAATTGCATATAGATATTAGAAGTATTTTAATGAAGCCCATATCATTGCACTGGATAGCAGTTAAGGGACTTAAGCGAGGAAATTACTGAGCTTAATATTTTTTACCGTCCATTGATATTATATGAGCTTAATTAAAATGCTCCCAATATCTTTATGCAATTGAATTAATCCCATAAGGTGAAAAATCAAATTGGGCCCATAAATCTTCATCATGGCCAAAATTCATCCTGTGGAATGCCAATTTTATTTTTGTCTATCTTATCTCTAACTCTCCTCACTCTCTGATTTTTACCCTACCCCTTGCAGAGCGTAGGAGTCGAACCCCACACTTATTATACTAGCATCTTCACCCCCCAATCCATTTACCAGTAGGGTCGCATGCCTATTGGTGGGGATGCCAAGTTGGAAAATTGATTTTTGGGTAATTAATTTTGATTTAATTAAAAAAAACAGGGTAAGTAAATCAAGATTGGATTGAAGGAAAAGTTTCCAATTCTTAAATATGATATGTACCCTTTGATTCAAAATAGGAATTAGGTATTATCAAGAAAACTTATCTCATTCTTATAAATAGGTGCTTTAGGGTTTCACAAAGAGCGCTAGGCATTATAGAGCTAGGCCTAAAAAGAAAAAAAGGGATGCATACAAGAAAAAAGAGGACTTTCCTACTCCCCGCACGTGGTCGCGATCAACGGCCGCTCAGCCTATTACCGATACCGTGTTGCCGCTGTGATCCACCATGATTCGCGATCGTCTCCACGTTGCGCCCTCGCCATCCAAGACTCTCAATTGTTGCTGCTCCGACACGTCCTTACAATGTCATAGCAGTCTTGGAGGAGAACTCGGTTCATTTCCTGCAAGCACGGTTTACTTGGTAGCTCGGGCGGCCCTTCATCAGCATCTCCAGGAGAATTCCAGTTACTCCCAGCACACCTGACCCATCTTGGCAGCAGCCTAGCATCGCCAGTCTTTTTCGTGACAACCAGTGATTATTTTTTACGCTTCCGGAGGCCTCCTGACGCACGCCTTGTAGGCCACGAAAATGGTATGCCCAGGATCATCATAATCAGAAACCGAAAATACGTTAATGGAGAATTATCGATTCGCGTACCTGATTTGGAATCCATCGAACTTGACGCAGAATTTGCGACGGTTTCCGAACACGTACTCAAGATCTTCTCTCCTATACCCTTCGTTAGAACACTGGCCTAATGAGATTGCCACTCTCGAGAAGAAAGTTCTCTCTAGATCCGTACGTAAGTCAAATTGTGCATCATTCAGGTTAGGAGAGGGACTTGAGCGCTATTTATAGAGTCTTCGACCACATGTCCTCTCATTACGGGCCGGGCCGTACTCAGCCCACACCAGCCGGCCCACACCAGCTAGCCCCATATTAGACTGATTAAGAACCCATATATCTTACCTTTATTAGACCAAACTAATTCAATTAATTTCAATTAATGAAGCTCACATTATGAAATTTTTACATTCTCCCATTTGGGCGATATTAATTGAAATAGAACTGTATGCGCTCATTTATATTGGTTTAAAGATTTTTTTTAATAGTCAATCTGATCCCATAAAGTTTCGAACATCGAATCATGGCGGTAACTGCATGTACTTACGCAGAGCCTTCCATGGTCATGAATGCTTTCAACTTTACTGATATGGACTTAATATGGTAGTATGTCAAATAGACAATACCTCATAATGAGTGATACTTTATGTGTTGTCCACTTTGTTAGTCCAAATTTTCTCTCCTTAAGTGTTACAAAACCTAGTGTGTCACTAGAGAATATCCTTCATGGTTCTAACAAACCTTCATATGTCTTACCTTGATAGTTAACTGTACTTTATGTGTAACAAGACATATCGTTAAGGCTAATATCAAGAATGTCCCATAGCCTGTACTCAAGGTTTACACAATGTCTCGAGATTTTCATCAAATATATATACTCAACTTAATAAATCTACATTCACAAATACCTCAATGAATGCAAAAGAGTTGATACATATTCAAATATTACAAAATATAACAAATTAGACACAAACTTCATAAGAGCAACATAAAACTAAACAACTACCATTAATTAACAGTATCCCATAATACTCCTAAGCCCATGTTAATGACATGTCGATCAAATACACAAGGGCGAAGGCCTTTAGTTAGAGGATATGCAATCATATCATCTGTTGAAATGTGCTCTACTGCAGTATCACCATCTTGAACTTTTTCTTTTATAGTTAGGTACTTGACCTCCATATGCTTAGACCCCTTGAGGCTTCTGTTGTTGTTAACAAACAACACTGCTGAATTATTGTCACGATACAACTGTATGGGCCTATCCACAAAATCAAATACGGTCAATTCCTTAATGAGGTTCCGAAGCCAAATTGCCTGAGTAAAGGCCGAAAAGCATGCTACAAACTCCACTTGCATGGTAGAGGACGTCATTGATTTCTATTTCTCATTTTTCCATGATACTGCACCTCTTGCTAACTTGAAGATGTAACCTATTGTCGACTTCTTTTCATCCTAACAGCCAGTAAAGTTTGAATCCGAATACCCAACTAGCTGTAAGTCCTGAACATGTTTGTAAATCAGCATATAGTCTTTTGTCCTCTACAAGTACCTTAAAACCTTTTTGGTAGTAATCCAATGATCGTGTCCTGGATTTGACCGATATCTGCCTAGAAGTCCTGTTGCAAAAGCAATATCTAGTCTAGTACATACATGAGCATATATAATACTCCCAAGTGCACTAACATAAGGTACATTCTTTATTTGGGCTTTCTCAAAATCTGAATGAGGATATTGTGACAGACTCAACTTATCACCTTTACTGACAGGAGAAATTCCTGTCTTGCATTGCTGCATGTTGAATCTTTTTAAGATACGATCAACATATGCCCTATGAGATAAACTCAATAGTTGACGAGAACGATTCCTATGAATCTTAATGCCAAGGACAAAAGACGCCTCACCAAGGTCCTTCATATCAAAGTTCTTTGACAACATCCGCTTTGTATCATGCAGTAAACCAAGGTCACTGCTCGCAAGTAGAATATCATCCACATAGAGTATAAGAAAAATAAATTTCCTCCCACTGACCTTGCAGTATATACACTGATCTACTTTGTTCTCAACAAAATCAAATGAAGCGATAACACTATGAAACTTCAAGTACCATTGTCTAGAAGCTTGCTTGAGACCATAAATAGACTTTTTAAGTCTATATACAAGCGTACCTGAATCATCTGCCACAAAGCCTTCGGGTTGCATAATATAGACTTCTTCATTAAGGTCTCCATTGAGAAAGGCAGTTTTAACGTCCATATGGTGTAACTCCATATCGAAATGAGCTACAATGCCATAATTACTCTAAAAGAATCCTTAGAAGAGACTGAAGAAAAAGTTACTTCATAGTCTATTTCTTCTCTCTGAGTGAAACCCTTAGCTATCAGTCTGGCTTTAAACTTCTCAATCTTTCCTTTAGAGTCCATTTTAGTCTTATACACCCATTTGCAATCAATGAGTCTATGACCTTCAGGTAATTCAACAAGTTCCTAAACTCCATTATGCTTCATAGACTGCATTTCATCTCTCATTGCATCCAACCACAGTTCCGACTGAGGACAAGAAACAACTTTGGCATAAGTCACTGGATCAGCCACAGAACCGATATCATAGTCTTGCTCTCCTATACAGACTAAATAGTCTGGTGGTATAGCTGATCGTCTCTCTCTAATGGATCTCCTTATTGGAGCATCAATAGCCTCATCCTGCACCTGAAAGTCTTGAGGAACTTCATTAGGAGCTGTCTCGATAACATGATCCTGAGCCTCAACAGGTACAGTCTGTGATATGGAAGTCTTTACAATTATTTATATGGGAGGAGATAAAGATACAACATTACCCACCGTACTATTATCCTCAATAGTCTGTGAGCAGCTACTTTTTTTGGCCACATTAAACTCCAGAAACTTGGCTGTCTTTGATTCCATAATTCTTGTGTCTCAAATAGGATTATAGAACCGATATCCCTTCGAATGATCCGGGTAAGATACAAAGTAACACCGAGTGGTTCTGTAGTCCAACTTACTTAATGTTGGATTATATAACTTCACTTCTGCAGGACATCCTCCAACCTTAAGACAGTTTAAGCTAGGCTTACGTCCATTTCATAACTCAAAAGGAGTCAATGAAACAGCTTTAGTAGGTACACAATTCAGAATGTACAAAGCTATTTTCAAAGCTTCACCCCACAAACAATCAGGTAAATTTTTCCTACTAATCATACTCATCACCATTTCCATAAGGGTGCGATTGCGCCTTTCGGCTACACCATTTTGCTCAGGACTCCTAGGCATAGTGAACTGAGCCACTATCCCAGAATCCTCCAAGTAATTGGCAAATGGCCCCTTAAGCTGTCCGGCATCGCCATGCTTGTCATAATACTCTTCACCTCGGTCAGATCTAATAACCTTTATGACCTTTTCCTACTGTTTCTCGACTTCAGTTTGAAAAATCTTGAACTTGTCAAGAGACTCAGACTTTTCTTTTAATCAAGTACAGATAGCCATATCGAGAATAGTCATCAATAAATGTAATGAAATAAAGATTTCTACACAAGGTTGACATATAGGGTCTACTTATATCAGTGTGAATGACCTCCAATAGGTTAGAACTTTGGACTGCAGTTTTCTTCCTTATTTTGGTCATTTTACCTCTACAACAATCTACGCAAGTATTTAGGTCATCTTTAAGAGCAGACAGTATGTTAGTCTTTATCAGCCTTTCTATTCTATCCTTAGAGATATGATTAAGCCGTTTATGCCACAATGCATAAGACTATTCCTTAGGTAGTGGTCTTTTGAAAACAACCTTTTCAGCCGTATAAGCAACATATATGTCATTGGGAGACAAACACAATCTGTATAAACCGTTGGACATATAACAACACCCAACCTTATTCGAATTAAGAAACAAAGAAATAACATTGTTCTTGATTTCAAAAGAGCAGCCATACATGTCCAAACACTATACAAAAACTAAGTTCTGTCTAAAAGAAGGTACATAAAAAGTGTCTTTCAATATTAATCTAAAATCAGAGTCTAGAATCAAGATTACATCTCCCACAAATACAACATCAGCTTTCTCGTTATTTCCCACAGTGAGTTTTGACTGATCCTAATTTGGCTTCCTCTGGTTCATGAATCCCTATATGGTAAATGCAACATGATTAATTGCATCGCTATCGAGCCACAAAGAACTGGATGGTGCTTCTGATAGGTTGGATTTACAAACAAGTGCCAAAGAATCATTACTTGTAGGCTCACGTTTAGACAACCAAGCTTTCAACTTTCCACAGTCCTTCTTTACGTGATTTTTCTTCTTACAAAAGAAGCAGCGGTCACCATCCCTTTTGAAGGATTTTTTTTTGGACTCATATTGTCAGATTGACCAGTAGTATCATGAGTACCTTTATGAGTACGATTTCTGGACTTTTTATCCTTCCTTTTGTGGGAACTAGAAACATATAAGGTTAGATGCCCCTTTTCCTTCTTAAGTTTCTCTTCCTCTGCCACCACTCTTGCTATCAAGTCATTAACTGACCAAGTCTTATCTTGGAAATTATAATTTATCTTTATAATCCCAAAATCAGGTGGAAGGGTGTTCAAGACTAGATGCACAATACAAGCGTAAGGAATGAAAACATTAAGAGCTTGAAGCTTCGTCTTTAGGTCTACCATCCTAAGAGCATAATCTCTAATCCCAGCAATACCATCATAGTTCATATTGAAGAGCTTTTGAAGAAGTGTACCAATCTCAGCATTATATGAAATGCGATTTTTAACCTCTAAGGCTGCCATAATTTTCTTAGCAGTACAGTCAGTTGGCAAATCACTTTTCAGGTGTACTTGAATGGATTTTTTCATTGTCAATAAGCAAATTCGATTGCTCTTTTCCCAATCAGCATAGTCCGTTTTCTCAGCTTCAATACTAGTATCCATGATATCTGCCGGCTTATCCTTTGTAAGAGTAATGTAAACATCCGCCAGCTCCATTCCAAATAGAAAATCCTCTTTCCATTTCTTAAAGTTCAACCCAGTAAGGATCTCAATTGAAATGGAATTGCCGCTTATAGAAAAGGTGGCTGGAAAATAAATAAACAATACAATCAGTATTATGTGAATACTTATCTAAAGAATTATATACATCATCACATAATCACTTTTGGGCAGAAATATGATATGCAGTTATGCACTCTCCACATGACAGCGGCCATGAGAACATATTCTAATCTTTCATGAAATCACTACCTTTGGGTGTATGAATTACTAATATTAGTCATTTCTCAAGCACATGCTATACATGTACCCATCCATGAACTAATACAAGATCACCTCCTTTGGGAGTATGATCACGCAATAGAACAGAAGACATCCCATCACAATATGAGACTGATATTTCTCAAATCCAGTTAAGTGTGCCACTTTGGAGGTCACAACCCAATTGAATCCTTGAAAATCTCTTATACCAGGGATATGAGTTTTATGTATCACATTTACTATATACATGTAAAGACAGGGGCATATGTCTCTGAAATTACATGTCATGCTAATTATACTGTTCCATTCATTGATAGATAATGAATTGCACTCTACACAATCCTTATGTAGTGATATACATGTGAGCTACCATATGTATTTCCGAAACCATAGAGAAATACAAGAAAATACGCAAAAATACCCTAAAAATACGCATATATAGGATTCTATATGTATTTTCACATCTGTAAAAGTTTCAAATATGTAAAATAAATATGCCACAATGTAGAGCATCTCAATACAAGTGCGTCGGTACCAAGATCATCCAAAACGGACCTCAGACGCGCCTTCACCCGCCGTTGGAAGGCGCGGCGCGTGCGCGTGCGCGCGTGTATTCAGCCGGTCAAACTAGTCTGAATAGCCGGTCCGACCGGTTGACCAGTCCAACCGGTCAATGGTCAACGAACCGGTTCGACCAGTTGACCGGTCGAGTCAACTATCGGGTTGGGTCAACGGTCGGGTTGGGTCAGGATCCGGGTCAGGTCAAATACCGGGTCGGGTCGGGATCCGGGTCAACTGGATCCGCGCCTTGCTGATGTCATGATGACGTCATCCTACAGTTACCGGTGGAACAACGCGTCGGTTCGGCACAGCCAGGCGTGGCCTTCACGTGCCGCCGCGCCTAGGGCGTGTGTAGGCGCGTGACGGCACGTCCGGCCTCCTCCGGCGATGTGTCGCCTACCATTCTTCTCGTCTCAATGAGTAGATTCCAAATATGTAATAAAATTTAATTTTCATCTGATAAAAAATTTCGAAACTGGGCAAAAACCTCTTGGACAAAACAAAAACGGCCCTAATCCGCATGTTTCAGTTCTAATCTATGGTAGGCTCTGATACCACATGTAGGCCACGAAAATGGCACGCCCAGTATCACTATAATCAGAAACCGAAAACACGTTAATGGAGAATTGTCGATTTGCGTACCTGATTTGAAATCCATCGAACTTGACGCGGAATTTGCGACGATTTTCGAACACGAACTCAAGATCTTCTCCCCTATACCCTTCGTTAGAACATTGGCCTAATAAAATTGCCACTCACGAGAAGAAAGTTCTCTCTAAATCCGTATATGAGTCAAATTGTGCATCATTCAGGTTAAGGGAGGGATTTGAGCGCTATTTATAGAGTCTTGACCACGGGCCCTCTCATTACGGGCTGGGCCGTACTCGGCCCACACCAGCTAGCCCTATATTAGACTGATTAAGAATCCATATATCTTACCTTTATTAGACCAAACTAATTCAGTTAATTTCAATTAATGAAGCTCACATTAGGAAATTCTTACACGCCTAGCTCTCTCCATTGCTTCCTACGTCGTTGAAAGGGTCCTTCAATCCTCGAGCTGCCGCAGACCAATCCTTCACCGAGCCTTGTCCTTTCTTTGCATGTCCTATTCTGGCTATGTTTAAAATTGGCACATTCGTCCTTCCCTCATTGTAGCCGTTAGTCATTATAATCGTTGGCCGTCGTTGCTTGGCCTCCCTTTGCTTGTCACCGTGCCTCCTCACCATGTCATCAATTCCACGTCATCGCATTCCACGTCATCTCATTTCATGTCATCATATCAATGCCATTTAGTGATTGCATGTTTGGGCTTATATAATTAGATCGCATGTCATATTTAATTAACTTTCAATTCTTTTGCCCGTAATTAGAATTAGGTTGCATATATATTACATCTAGATAATCCACGTCACATGTCATTATTTAGATTAGCATCACATAGACATAACCTAGAATTGAATTGCATCGCATGCATTGCGTATATTTAATTTTATGAAAAAAAGAAAAACCCAAAATGAATTAATTGGTATTGCATTTAAAAATCATGTTTAGGTCATGCATATATATCGTTTGATTAACATTTTGTAGAACACTTGATGTTTTGACTTAATGGATCTTTTGCTTTGCTTGAAGCATTAATGTTTTTACCTAGGAAAATTATTCATAAAGTCCTAAACCTATTGTATATTTGCCAATTCATTCCTAAACTTTTCAATTTTGTTAATTGAGTCTTAAATATTTTCACTTCTTGCCAATTGAGTAAAACCAGCCAATTTTGGCCGAAAAGTGCTGACGTGAACACTGGTCGGCTTACATGGTGTTGATGTGGATAATTTTTTATAATACTATAACATTTTTCAAATAAATTTTTTTCTATTCTTTCCTTTTTTTTTTCTCTCCTCTTCTTCCTCCTCTAGCCGGCTGCTAGGTGTTGGCAATCGACTAGAGGAGAGGGTCGACAATGTCAACCTTAGGCAAGCCTTGTCCGCGTTGGCCACTGTTGAGGGCTAGCCTCACCCAGCCATGGCGAGGCTCCCTCTCCCTAGCAATAATGAGGCATGGCCTTTCTATAATTGGGCGAGGTTGACCTTATCCAGCGATGGCAAGACTTGACCTCACTAGATCTACCAAGGCTGGCCTTGCCCAGCAACGATGAGGTTTGATCTTGCCATGGCTGGGTAAAGTTGGCCTCGCTAGATTTGGCAAGGTCGAGCTTCACCCAGCATCGGCGAGGCTTGTCGGCCCTTACCTCTGGTTGGTTGCTGACGCTGGGAGACCGACTGGAGGAGGGAGAAGGGGAGGAAAAAAAAGAAAAAGAAAAAAAGAAAAAAGAATAGAAAAGAAAATTTGAAAATTTGAAAATATTATTAAAAATTATGCACGTCAGTATCACGTAGGTTGGCTGACGTCCACGTTAGCGATTTCCGATCAAAATTAGCTCGATGGACTCAATTGGCAAGAAATGAAAATTTTCATGACTCAATTGGTAAAATTGAAAAGTTTAGGCTATAAGTTTATGACTTTTTGGATAATTTTCCCTTTTTTGCCCTGAATTTAGTAATTTATTTACTGCTTTGATTTATTAAGTGTTACTTATTGATTACGCATTCGCATAATCATCCATTATATGTTAGTGGATTAGGATTAAAATCATCCAAGACCACTAGCTAAATATTTTTGAAAATAAAGAGAAAATGTATGGATCGGGCATTAGATTTACTAGCATAATTAAGTACCCATATCCATGATATCTCTAGTTCGCAGGAGTAAAGTGTCCTCCCACACTTTATTTGAGTTTCTAATCGACTCATAATAGATTAGTTATAATTGAATTGAATTGCATGTTAAATTGATAAATCAAAACCTCCAAGTTATGATTGATATCGACTTGGGAGGATTCACTCTAAGTCTTTGGCTCAGTAATCCATTAGTTTTTTTCTATTGGTGGTTTACATTTAGGACGGCTGCGACAGACTTCACATATAAAAATTTGTCATCCCCAAAATTTGAGTTACAATCTAGTTCTTAAATTTATTCCTTTTAGATAATTGATGCATCAATAATCAAGTGATAGAGAGTACAGATTTACATACATCCTCTATTCACTCCAACTTTAATGCCCTAGGATTTGGAAAATTATACATAGAAAAACCTTGATCACATCTCTCTCTCTGGGTCTTAGCCTCAGTTGCTAGAGGAAGAACTGACATGACAACCATTTAGAGAAGGTAAATTAACTGATGCGAGAAATTTCGTTTCGTTTAGGGAGAGTCGAGTAGAATAAGAATGGTTGACATTTTATTAGCAAGGTCACTAATAGAAAGGCCCTCTTTCTTGATTTCTTTGCGCACATTGAGAATTATGGTTGATGTATCAATTAATTAATCAAGTGCGTTTCTTAGACATGGAATTTAGCAACTGGAAGACGGTTCCACTATTATAAAAGGTCAGACAAAAGGTGTACAAGAGCACTGTGAACGTCATTTAGCCGGCTGTCTCCATATGGCAGGATAACCAATTGCCCGTCTCCGAATCCAATACACATCTCTCAAAATTTCAACTCTCTTTTGGACCGTCTACGTGTGTATATACACCCTCACTATTGAATGTCATATAGGTGGAAAATGACATCAGATGTTGAAAATGGCCCCTCTTTCCAAGTTTCTCTAGATAAGTTTCATCAGCTGTACTGTGTTGGTGCCCTTTAGAGGAGCGTCTGGCGAAGATCGTGAGCCCAATGCATTCTTATTACCGCGTGTCTTGGAGTTAAATTCGACGTTAGAAAGTTTTTGATGTTCATTTCGATTGAGTCGATGAGCATGTTTCGTTTGATGGAGACAGGTTTATGTGGTGTACATGGGTGGGCTTCCCAAGCAGGCGGACTTCTTGGCAACATCGGCGCACGCCAGCATGCTACGAGAAGTCGTCGGCAGGTTAATATGCTTTGTAATTTCTTATCAAGCTCTCTAAAGCATTATGAAACTATATACGTACGTTCGTTATCTACTAACACTTGGTGTATCGTATCAAACCAACCCACGATATATATTTGGCTTTAGTAATTATCATTGGGTATTGCGCCCCATTGTGCTCGGTGCGCTTCAACATTCTCCTCTTGAAACCCTTGGCTTAAGACCAAATTAGATTAGATAAACTTCAAATTAATCGAACAAGTAAAAGATAGGTCTATTTTGTCGGGTGTGGTTCATACTCTCCATCAACAGGAAGCACAAGATTCCTCTCCCTATGAGCCGGTGGGGGTCTGATGGGGTCGCCCCGCCTTGACAGGGCTCATAGGGGGTAGCGCCCTCGTGACGTTGCTTTTATAATTTTGATATGTATTTTATTGGTAGTTTGCACATGAATAGTTTCTGAATATATATAATCCATTTCTCTTGTAATTGAAGGATGTAAAAGAAAGGTGGAATGGGCTAAATGTAGTGGAATCCTCTATACATAGCCCTAGTTTAAGGGTGAACTAGAATAAAATCTTGTGTCTTGATTTCTCTTCCTCGTCTTTACTCTCTATTTTGTTATGTTTGTGCGAAAAATCTATACATATTTTACATGGCAAATAACCAACAACTTATGTTAATGACACCAATAACCTAGATAATTAAGATGTAATCCACACGCCTGCTAATCATAGATTACATAACATCAATTCTCTAACACAAAACGTGTTTGCTCAAAGCCTTTTCTATGATTTCAATTCGAGCTATGCATAGGCTTTAGTGTGAAACATGTAGGATTCAAAAGGTTTTTATAGCTAGACATGGATCATCTTTGAACCGCTTGTAGCGAGTTTCAAACCGTCATGCGACCATTTTCTTCTGCAGTCGCGCATCGGAGTCTTTGGTCCACAGCTATTTGAGGATCTTCCATGGATTTGCTGCTGGACTCACTGAAGATGAAGCGGAGAAAATAGCAGGTACAATAAAATACCTAAGTTCCATCGAGATAACACTCCAAGCATGATCTGGTTCAATATACTGTAATACTTCATCAGCCCGTGTATATTTCTCATCAGGAATGGAATGAATAGGGTCGGTGTTCCCAAGTGAGAGGCACCGACTTCATACCACGAGGTCATGGGACTCCTTGGGCTTCTCTCTCAACGTGCAAAGACGACCGACGGAGAGTGACCTCATTATCGGAATGCTTGATACGGGCATTTGGCCTGAAAGTGACAGCTTCAACGATAGGGGGTTTGGCTCACCTCCAACCAAATGGAAGGGCACTTGCCAAACCTCAAACTTCACTTGCAATATGTACTGCATTATTCATCGCCTTACTATTGTGTCTGTTCACGTACTCGAAGTAGTAGTTTGTGCAGCAGTTTTATTGCTGGCGTGGAAAATTTAAGATGGAAATCCATATGAATTGAATTTAAAACTGTGTGCACTCTGATTAGTGACACATGCTTTAACGATATATAATGCACATTCTCATACTTGATAGAAGCTAATTTCTCTTTCCTGGGTTGATTGTTTTGTAGTAAAATCATTGGAGCCCGATACTACCGGCAAAACACCACACATCTACTTGGGGATTTAGCTTCTCCTAGGGACACCGAGGGTCACGGATCTCACATGTCGTCAATAACGGCCGGTGGCTTGGTTAGCGAGGCAAGCCTGTTTGCCTTGGCTCCTGCACGGCCCGGGGAGGCATCCCTTCTGTCCGCATTGCCATGTACAAAGTGCGCTGGTCTTATGGGCTGCTCGGACGCGGACATCCTTGCTGCGTTCGATGACGCCATTGCAGATGACGTTGACATCATTTCCATCTCCATCGGCCCATTTGTTGCTCGTGATTACTTTATGGAAGCAATTGCCATTGGATCTTTCCACACAATGAAGCACGGCATACTCACATCGGAGTCGGCCGGGAACTCTGGCCCTAATCTGGGGTCGGCCACAAACTTTTCCCTTTGGTTTCTCTCGGTTGCGGCTAGCACAATAGATCGAAAGTTTGTCGATAAAGTTCTGTTAGGAAACGGAAAGTCTTACGAGGTAAAAAGTCCCCTACGAATGACTAATTTTCACTTTCACTTCCTAATGCATATCTAAATTCATACATTTCTCCTAGTATATTTACACTACTAAATGGTAGTATATAGTTCGTGCTTACTTATAATGCGATTCTTATGTATAGAGAGTCTCAATCAACACTTTCGGCCTCAACAACACAATGTAACCCATGATATATGGAGGAGATGCCCCACATATTGCACAAGGATTTAATTCAACCAAATCAAGGTATGTGCGTTAAAGAGAGAGAGATTGAATTATCACTATGCTTGAAATTAATTAACATAGTATATATACCATGTAGGTTCTGCATTAAGAATTCTCTGAACAGCTCTTTGGTGAAAGGTAAGATTGTCTAGTGTGATTCCATCGGTCCCGCCAATGCCGAGCTATCGGAGGGAGCCGCCGGGTCAATAATGCAAGGCTTGGGGGCCACGGACGTGGCGTTTACTTTCCCAGTGCCCGCCTTCTTCTTGAACACAGCCAATGGAAGTGAAGTTTTTGACTACCTGAACTCAACTAGGTAAAGCGTTTTGCAATCTCAGCCAATTTTTAACATAAAAAAATGTGAACCAATAATTTGTGGTCAGACACTTTACAAGAGATTGAATAGTGTCGGAACTATTTTTCTTTTTCTACTAGAAATTTTACAGCAACCATATTTAAGAGCACAGAGACCCGAGATTTGTTGGCTCCGGCAGTCGTTTCGTTTTCGTCGAGAGGCCCGAGCCCAATCACCGGTGACATTCTCAAGGTATGATCAGACTGCGGAAGTGACTTGTTTCATCAACTACGAATTGAGTAGGTATTTCATCTATTTAATCATAATAGCCAGTATCGATATTCAAATATGTTGTCTGCAGCCTGATCTCGCTGCCCAAGGCGTGGACATTCGAGCAGCGTGGTCACCGGCTTCGACCGTGATCTGATTGCCAGGCGACCCGAGGCATGTTTTGTACAATATAATTTCTAGCACGTCCATGGCTTGCCCCCATGCCACTGGTGTGGCTGCGTACGTCAAAACGATACATCCGACGTGGTCTCCGGCAGCTGATGACAACAGGCAGTTCCTGAAAGTGCATTAAAGTTGCAACTACGAAGAGTTTACATAAACCACAGATGATCTCGTAAATTTGCATGTCACAACGTTTCATGCAAAGAACCTTAGTCGCATTTTGTTGCTCAAGTCACTAGCAACACATGGACAACGTTGAAATTTAATTGCAAGATCTATAATGGGTTGTGAAATACACAATCAATGTATTTTAATCAGCTATGAGTTTCGCATGGGTGATTCTCTCAGTACACCTCCAGGCTTTTTCGCAGCTTCTCCAATGAGTCCTCTCAAGAATACTGATGCAGAATTCGCGTATGGAGCTAGTCACATAAACCCATTGAAAGCAGCGCAGCCAGGTTTAGTGTACGATGCCAAGGAGGAAGATTATGTGCGATTCTTGCGCGGACAAGGTTACGGCACCAGCAACCTGAGACTCATCACCAGCGATCAAAGCACCTGCTCAGACGTTAAAAATACGACTGTGTGGGGATTGAATTTACCAACATTCACGCTATAGGCTCAGACCAGAGGCTCCAACATCACAAGAGTTTTCCACAGGACTGTCACTAATGTGGGAAACGCGAATTCTTCTTACAAGGCCACCGTGACGGCTCCTCGAGGACTACTCGACGTTCGTGTTGAACCACAAACCCTCACGTTTGAGTCCGTCCGACAGAAGCAGAGTTTTGTGGTGACGGTAGAGGCGATCTTGCACGCGGATATGATTTCGGCATCTCTGGTGTAGGATGATGGTCTTCATCAAGTGAGGAGCCCAATAGTTGCAATTGTGGTTTCCTACTAGATTAACCTCTGGATTAATGTGATTTATATACATGGCACGTGTGATAATTTCTTCCGCAGCCTCCACTCATCGCCATTGATCTTTTTAAGTGCAACTAATCTTCGTTTTGGCATCTAAATTTCAAAGAAATTTCAAGGCTACTCTTTGATGGTCCCCACTGACTAAACTAACTGAGAGTTAATTAAGCGAAAAATTTGTAGCGTTACTTTAACGTTGCTAGGCTTTGTTGATGCCTTACTCTCAGGGCCATCATGTTAGAACAGTTACTTCTTGTTTGCGTATGAAGGGGAAAATTGTCCAAAAAGTCTTGAAGATATTGCATTTCTATCAATTTAGTCCTAAACCCTTTAATTTTACCAATGGAGTCCTCTTAAATTTTTTCATGTTTTGCTAATTAAGTTCATCTGGCCAATTTCAGCTTGAAATTGATGACGCGAATGTCGGCTATTCTACATGACATGACCAACGCTGATGTTGACATTTTTAATAATATTTTTTGAAGTTAGTTTTTTATTTTTTTCATTTTCTTTTGTTTGTTTGTTTTTTTACACCTCTAGCTGGCAAGGGCCTCCACGCCCTTGCTGGCCACAAGGTAGGGTGTCGGGCCCTCACCTAGATCCAAGCAAGGGCCGATGCCCTCGCCTGTTGGCTGATGAAGGCTACAACACCCTTGCCTAAATGTTGCAGCCCTAGCCTAGATCTAGGTGATGGCTCGCTCGTGGCCAGACTAGGTGAGAGTCGCCCTAGTTCCTATTTTCTAGGTCTTATGTCTTTAATGTTTGGGTTACCATATCTTTAATACTTGTCTATTGGGATAATGACACAAATAGTCCTTAAACTTTGGCTTAATATACAATTTGATCCCTAAACTTTTAATTTGTTCAATGTAGTCTCTGAACTTTAGTCTAATGTTTAATGTGGTATCTGAACTTTTAATTTGTTTAATGTGATTCCTGAACTTTTGGTATATGTTCGATTTAGTCATTGAACTATATGAAAATGTATAATATAGTCCCTGAACTTGAATTAATAGAAGGACTACATTGAATATTTTTATAAAGTTCATGCACTATATTGAATATATACTAAAAATTCAGGGATCAAATTGAACAAATTGAAAGTTCATGAACCATATTGAACATTTGGTTAAAGTTCAGGATCTAAATTGAATAAATTAAAAGTTCATAAATCAAATTTGTATATTGAGTCAAAGTTCAGGGACTATTTATGTCATTTTCCCTTATCTTTTTCCATGTCATAGTTCCTCTATTTATAGAGGAGAGTTCTCTAGCGTAACGTGGAGTTGATTAATATATGAGAATTTCTTTGTTTGAGGGAATAACTATCCAATTCTTTATCCAACATCGTTGGTGGTGAATCAAACAATTCTTTATCCTTGATCGATGGAGTAATCCTTTACGCCTATGTAGTTAGTTGCCAATATTTCGGTTCTTTATCCTTGACCGATGGAGTAATCCTTTATGCCTCTGTAGTTAGGTGCCAATATTTCAGTTCTTTATTCTTGACAGATGACTTGTGCCTTTACACTTTGGTGGTGGACCTCCCTTATCCAATCCATCTCATTATACCCTTCCATGCACATAACCCGGTAAACCCACATTTCTGGACTCATTCACGCATCAGAAGACCCTTGACAAACCCAACATCAGATTAAAAATCAGTAAATACTCTTTGTCCTCGTCTCTTTCTCTCTTTTATTATTCATCTTTATTCCCCTTCGGCCAGAAAATGAAAAAACAAATCTTTATCACCTCATCTAGAAGCCCTCCTCATCAACCAATTCCAAGCTACTCTCTCCCTCTCTCTTTCTCTCATATCAACACGCTCCTGGTCACGTGCAAAGTGTTTATACAAGTCCAAATGGGAGCGTAATTAGAAAGTGTACAGTAGAAACTTCCTTGTTAAAGCAAAAGAAAACAGATCACCCCTCATCATCTCTCCGTCTTCGTTGGTGGCATCTTCTTCTTCTTCTTCTTCTTCTTCTTCTAGCTGATCTTGCTCGTGATGGTTGTTTCTCATGATGAGTCCAGACAAGAGCCAGAGCATGAAAGCATAGTGGGTCTTTTGCAAGACCCAAATCAAGAAGAAGATGAAACAGAGACGCTCTCTTTTTGTGACCTCCCACTCTACAGCGATTCAGCTGAGTGGAAAAAGGACAGCTTCACCAAAGTAGTAGCAGACCCAGAACAAGCCCGAGGTGCATCGACCGGTCCTCATCAAGATCAAGAAGACTTGTTTGAGTTCTCCTCCAGTGAGGACTTAAGCATTTGCTCCAGGCACCATTCGGAGCACACGATCTTCTGTGCCAAGCTCATCCCTTATGGAGAGCCGCTGCCCATAGCGAACAGCATGGATGATCTTATCAGAAAGCGTTCCACAAAGTCGAAGAAAAGGCGGTTCTTTCGCTGGAAGCTGCGCCTATTCAGGAAGTCCAGAACTTCGTATTCGTACCACAAGCTGAGAGCGGACAAGAAGAAGCGGTCGAAGCCGCAGGAAGTGACCGCCTCCAAGAACCTGCCGGTGGAGAAGTTCGGGAGCATAGATGGGTCGGCGAGGAAGTTGGGAGCAAAGGGCAAGTGGTACTTCCTCATGTTCAGGTCGGCCAGATTCCCGATGGAGATGGAGTTGAGCGACATGAGGATGAGGCAGAGCCGCCAGAAGAGCCGGGCCTCGATGTTCCAATCAACGGATAACGCCAATGAGAAGCGTCTGAGGAATTGGGGGCTATGGCGGCTATTGAGGACCTTGAGCTGCAGCAGCAGCATCAATGGCGATCACCACACGAGCAGTGCTGTGGTAAATGCTTCATCACATGAGTTGCATTCCAACTCAAGTGGCTAGGAATCTGCTTCTTTTTTCCAGTCATCTAAATCAAGTGTTCAGGACAGATTCTAATTCTATGGTACTTTTGCTTGTCATGTAAATATCGAGAATCCTCTACAGAAAATAAGCATTCTACGATGAACTGAGTGCTATATTTGAAGCTTATAGATCTTGACATTGTGCTTCCACCGGGACTTGAATTAGTTCAGAACAAGTTTCATGAGGATCAGAACCTTCCTCTGTTTTCCATGGAAGTCCTTAACTGGGTCATGTTATTGGCGTAAAATTGAGATAGGGATTATTATATAAATCTCTTAGTTGATATTTAAATCAAGGGGTCATATTTGAGCACCCAGAAATTCTTCTTACGTTGCAGAAATAATTCTCGTTCAAAAGGAAAAGTTCGCAATTTTCTTGAACAGGCGAGGGAAACAGCAAGTCAAAGAATAGATTCACTATTTTCTTCGTGATGGTTGTCCGATGCAGAAAAATGTCCGTTAGGTTCCCTTCTAGTTGGTGTTTGTTTAACCAAGAGGGGACCAAACGCTTCCTCTCCACCGCAAAGCCTTTCCTCGGTCGAAGCTCGCCTTCCGTTTACATGGTCATTAGAGGAAACCCGTTTGATTTATGTATTCTCACTCCGAGACTCATAAGGCTCCAAAACCTCAGCTTCAAAAAGGTCAAATTAAGGAGTCGCAAGACTGAAGTTATTACATTGTCGTTCCTGGACCACTTGCTTTGTGTGATAAAGCTTTGATAAGATCCAATTTTCAAAGGGCTGAAACAACATGAGGTTGAGTAATCTTTTTAGCTCTAGGACCCACCAAAACTAGCTGTTTGAAATCACTGGACTCATGCAGAAAAGCTTGTTGAAAGGGACTTGGCAATTGAATTAGGACACCCACCCGACTGCAAAACATGTGGTTTCACTATCATTGGCTGTGCCGTGATGCATCATCAACGTATGAAAAAGTCAAAGGAAAAAGTATGATGATTTGAAGGCACTGATGATGCAGATTTCACGCCTTAACTATATGATCCGGGCGAGACGAGCATGTTTCCCTCCTTTTCCGCAGGAAATGAAGACATGGTTAAGCTGATGGATTTCCTTCATCTTTTGCATTATTATTTATTAGATTTTGGAGTGGGCCAATGTTTTTTTTTTCTTAATTGGATGGAGAGACTCCACGAGAGCCGCAAGGCCCGCAACCCTTACATGTATTAGAATTTAGGAAATCTCTCTACAAAACTAGTATATGTCCGACGCACAAGTTAGTGAGAGATTTGCTTGTGACATGATTTGAACTTGTGACCTCATGAGAGACAATGTGACTCATTTATCACTTGGCTACCACGCTAGATGATGATTGACAAATGTTATTGTTAGAGCAACGTTTCTCTTCTATCAGGGATATAACCGTGTGCATTATTCATTTCATGAGATTTTTTTATTAAAAAAAGGTTCTGCAACATACCCCACCAATGGAAATTTTTCTGTCTATAAGTGGAGTCCAGATCAGGTTATACATACATTTTCATATTGCAAATAACTTCTTAAGTATACATATACCACGATCTTAAAAGTTAGAGGGAAAAAGTTCAAATAAGGACATGAAACAATTTTCTAAAAAATTAGCTTAAAATAGATCTTGTCTCAAATAAGGGTTTGAAATGGGGAAAAGTGTCAGAAAAATCCTAAACATTTTGCATCGGTACCAATTGAGTCATAAACCTTTTGTCTTTATGTCAATTCAGTCTTTCCAGGCTAATTTTGATTGGATTTTGCTGACGTGGATGCCGGCCGACCTATGTGGCACAGCTGGCACTGACGTGGATAATTTTTAATAATATTTAAATTTTTTAATTATTTTTCTGATGTTTTTCTTTTTTTATTATCCTCTTCTCCCTTCTTACGCTAGCCGGCCACTGGAGAGGCTCGCCCTTGCTGGATGGCCGCAAGGGCGGCCTCGCCGGCCATGGGCGACATTCGTCCTCACCGGCAGCTAGGCGAGGCTCACCTTCGCAGTTGCTGGCGAGGGCGAGTGTCACCCAAGGCCGGCGAGGCCACCCTCGAGGTCATCTGACGAGGGCGACCCTCGCCGGTGGCCGGCCTCTGGTCTTTGGTTTCTGGTCGGTCGCTGGACCGGTGACCGACTGGAGTAAGGAGGGAGAAGAGGAAAAAAAAAAAGAAAAAGAATGAAAAATTTAAAATTTATTAAAAATTGACTACGTTAGCGCCGGCCGTGCCATATAGGTCGGCCAGCATTCACGTCAGCAAAATCTAGTTAAAATTAGTCGGAATGACTAAATTGGCACTATATGAAAAGGTTTATGACTCAATTGGCATTAAAAAAAGTTTTAGAACTCAATTGGCACAAATGCAAAAGGTTTATAACTTTTCTGACACTTTTCCCGTTTGAAATGGCCAAATTAATCTCAAATAAGGGACGATATTGTTTCAAATTTTCAGGAGGGTTAAAAATAGGTGAAATCCTGAAAATCAAAAACCTTGATTCAAGTAGAGAAGCTCAGCCTTCTCGTGTTCTTCGAGTTCCGATTTTGAATGTGTTCTCTCCTTCTCTCCTTGCGAGATTGCTTTTCTGCGACCGTGGTGCGACCTGAACTCATCTTTAGCTGTTTCTTCTGCATGACTTCAACCTCTTTCGTCCACGTTATCTGTAAAGTCTTCAAACGTGCCATTGTTCTGTAGTCTCTACTGCCGCGGGCTCTCCTGCATTTTCTTCTATGTCGGCACTCTCAATCCCTTTTAAGATGGGTTCTTGCTTGTTCAGAGAATCGCTGCTCTTCTGTTCTTTGCTACCCTGCATCAGTTCATGCTCTATGCAAGTTCTCTTTAATTGTTTTCGCCGCTCTTTAACCAAGGGTGAAACTGAAGGCTCTCTTGATGGTTAAAATCCGAAAGAAACACTACAATTTGGAGAAAAACCATGAAGAACCCTTCAGTTAGAATTCGATTAGGGTTTTGGCTTTTAGGGTTTGCCCCATTTTTTAGGCGGTTGCAAATTTTGGACAAAATTGCTCTTGCTCCAGCTGCCGGCAAAGATTTGGTGGGCTTGCGAGTTAGGGTTTCTATTTGAAACTAACTTGACTAGTCCAAGCCCTTACTGTCCACTTTGGGCTCTTTTTTGTGAAAATGGCTTCATGTCATGTCACTATCTAAAATTTGTCCTAAGAGAAAATTATCACCCAAGGTGGTACTGATAAAAGTCCTAAATATGGAAAAAAATCATATTACTTCAAGAACAAAATCTATAAAACATGTTGCATATATTGCTGTATTCAAAGTAATTAAGATATTATCGTTATAAAGGAGTGAACTCGGGAGGACAATCAACCAAGATATTCCATGTTACCATAGATTTTCAAAAGGCAACTTTATCTCAACAGGTTTGAACCGAGATGAAGTTAAATTATTACGTTATTAGATGAAAAACGAAAATAAAAGGCGAAAGTTATAGGGAAATAAAGGAAAAATGTATGCACATGTATTAAAGAATTTCTTGCAGTAGGTAAATAAAAAAGATTGTCGAGTCTGATTTCGAGTTTATGAATCAGATCAATAAGTCACCACAACTATGTCAAGCCAAAAAAGTGTAATTGCTAAATAGGAAACATGGCAAAATCCCTGCATTAACAAAGCATTACTTAATCGCTCTAAATAGGAAACATAGCATATTTCCTCTTTTAATGTGCTTATAATTTTTTGTCTCTCGAAAGTTCAGAACTTCTGTTTTTTTTTTAAGTCTCGTTCTTCGTTTAAATTATTTGCCTTCTTGGTATTTTTCTGTTATCTCGAATTACTGTTTGGATACGATCTTGCAACGAAGTAGTATTCACGTTACTAGAAAAAAGAAAAAGAGTAGACATGCCACATGTGAATAAAAAATGTGAGAATGTTTGAAATTGATGAAGAGCGGAATAATACGAAAAAGAAAACATCGATCTATTTTAGGTAACATGAATTCAACTGGTCATAAAGAACATGGCGTGCAAGCGAGGCTAAGTATAAATGACGGTAACGTCCACCTTCCCCTTCCCCTAACCCAAAGATCCCCACCAAAAAACCCTCTCTTTTGCACTCTCTGTGCCTGAATCGGTCGCTGTCGAAACAGATCGTCGAGCATGAGGAAGGGCGTGAAGCGGAGCGCGAGCCAACGGGACGGGGCTCCGTCGTCTTCTCAGCAGCATCGGCACAAGCGCGTCAAGGTCTCGAGGCCCGAGGCCGAGCTGGAGCACTCGGAGGACGATCAGACGGGCCTGTCGAACTTCGCCCGCGCTCACTGTTTCAGGGTTCGCGTCTGCACAGCGATGATGTGTCTGGCGAGCGGGGAGTTCGGTCCGATGGCTCCGGTGGTGGAGGTTCCCGAGAGCGTTGTGGTGGTTTTGCTTCTCCTCGAAGTTCTTTAGGAGTCTTCTGTTCTGCAGACCCGCGACCACGCACATGGCGATTTCGGCTGCTGTCTCTTGTCTGTCGATCCTCGAAAGGGTCGGAAGTTTGTATCGAAACAGTAAACTAGAAGTAGATGTTCATACAAACTTGATCTGTAGATGAACTCTTTCCGCATAAAGCTGAAAATTCAAATATGTGTTTTTCATCTCATCTTTAGATGATTTATGGCTTTTTTCAAGTTGAAGCTAGCTCGACTTTCAATGCCTATGTGCATACCGCACTTATAGACGTGTTCTTGAGTTATATTACCCTGCAAAATTGATATTTAGTAACCATATCAAGAGGTAAATATTATTCTACCATATTTAGTTGGAGCAATTGACTTGGGAATATTGTGGGAAACTTGCACAGCAAGTCCGAAACCTTAGTTCAATTAAATCCTAAAACATTGGTCAAAAACTGTAATCGAGTTATAAAATGTTTAATCGGCTCGACTAAGTCCTCAACCTTTACAGGAAAATGCAATGCGTACCAAAAGTATCTAACCCATTAATTAGATTGATTAATGTGACGGAGTGACATTACTATTGTGTACTTCTGGGTTGATTTACAAAATACACATTGAAGTCAACTCAGATTTTATTTCCAACAAAAAAACCAGATTAAATTATATTAATTTGAAGGATTCAAAATATCTTGAGGGTCACGGAAATGGGCAATGTCAGTGATGATGAATAGTCATTGAATTTGTGATCAATATTTAATGTAATCATTTTGTTAAGTGAACTAATGAAAATCGATTGACGAGGCAAAAGAGATTATTTGGTAACTCAGTTACTTTTCGGCCCCACTAAGTTCTGAGTTGACAACCCACGTAAGTAAAAAGCTCAGGTCATAGCATTGCATTTTTTAGCGGACGGATTACATTGAGCCTATTTGAAAAATTTAAAAACAAAAGTGAACAAAAAAAAAAGGTTTATGGAGGAAACATTGAGAAAAGTTTAGGGACTACCCGAGAAATGTTCAAATCATAGGGGACGTTCTAGTAATTTTAGAGAATGGAAAGCGGTCAAATTAATGTATCCTATCTTTGTATCTTTTAGGGTTAGTTATAATTTTTCCAAAGTAACTTTACGACTATGTTCGGTGGAGTGGATTGGGAGAGAAGACAAAAGATTTTACAAGTAAAAGACTTTCCTCGTATTGGGCTCTCCAAGCCTTCCCATCCTCCTTTACCATGACAGGTTTTTATGAAATTAATAAAGAAAAAAACTCTACCTTTCATCCGTATACCTTTACTAACTTTCTGATCAAATCCCTATACTTTGAATTTTTCCGATCAAGTCCTTTTACTTGCACACAATATCTAATCAAGTTTCTCCGGCACAAAATCCAGCGAAATCAAGCTTATATGGCCGTCAAACGACGCAACATTGGCTATGTAAGACAAAACACCATATAATGTGGATACGAATCAATCAAATTTTTTTAAAATTTATTATGCTGCCACCAATTCATTATCCACGATGGCTGCTTGCTTAGGGAACACCCCATCCTTCGACAACCGCATCAGTTGGATTTAATCAAATTTTTCTACGTGTGAAAATAACGAAAATCATCCTTGATTTTCCCTATAATCATACTTGGCATGCTCTCATTTCAAAATTTATGCCTTCTAACTTGTATATTTCAAAATCATATACTTGGTATTGCGATAATTCCAACACAAACCCTGTGATTTGCATATTCTATTTTTCCATATATACATGTTAAATCTTTCAGGTAAGTGGGAAAAAAATGTGGTAAACTAGACTCATAGCTAAAAATATGAACTCTATTGGTCGTTAACAAGTGTTCGTAAAACACCGGCTAAGTGAACTAAAATTCCAAATAGCATATTTTTCAAGACACGATTGAAAATAGAAGAATCCCACGATTTAACAAACTCATTTACTATAAATAACAAATTTGAATAGTCAAAAATATTTTTAATGAAGTGCAACGAGTGACTAATTAAGATTTTCCAATTCCAAATGGGAGGGGAAAATTTTGCCAAAAATAAGCCATGTTATTCCTAACGGGTGGCTCTGTCCGCAGCCGCCAGGGATGGCAGCGAAGTCAACGCGCGCGAAGACCCGCGAAATGACGGTCTTCCCCCCTTCCCCGCCCTCGGATCACCATCCAACGGCTCCGATCGATTCTCGGCCCCCCCGCGGCCCAAAAACCCTAAGCCGATGGGCAGAGCCGTACGTACACGTGTCGGGTCCAGGCCACGAGCGGCGAACTGTACGTAGGCCGATCCAACGGCGGAGGAGTAAACCCTAACAAACGAGAGCATATATATATATAAAGCTCCATGTTCCCCCAGCACCGAGTCACCTGCTTCGTTGTCTCTCCGAGGGATCACCGCCATTTCGAAATCGAGGTAAGGGTCGCGATCCCTCCCTCGCCGCTCGAATCTCCTTCCCAACCTTCATCGCTCCGCGACTGACTTTTGATCGCATCTTAGTTGGCTGCTGCGTTTGAAATCGGTTCGAATCGGTGTTTCCTCGGTTCTGATTTCGGAGGAAACCGTGCGTTTTTTTTTGTTGAATCGACTGATGTCGAGAGTCTTGGTGGTCGGTTCAATCTCGTCGCGTCTTCGCTGTTGCTCGATCCGGTTCGCTTTGAGTCCTGCGGGGTTTGATGATACGCGTTCTGCCTTCGCCCGCGTGGATGCGTGCAGGATGTGTGGAAATGGTCGGGCCGATTGAATTGACCTGACGAGTGTGTGGGGGTTATCTTCGGTGTCGTACGCTGCGTTCCGGGATTCGCCGATCTGTATTTTCGCTGTGGAAGTGCCATTTCTTAGATCTAGCTAATTCTCTACTGTTCGGTAGAATCGATCTCACGATTGTGTTTGGAACATAGTCTGCACAGATTCGGTTGACAGAAATATGAAACGTGATTTGCAGTGCCAATAATGAACCTGTTGTTGGTCCGGTTGAAGGACACTGCAAGATTGGTATTAACCCCGTATTTGTTTGAGAATATAAAAGAAAATTTAGTTAATTTTTATGCTTAAATTTCTGGTGATGCTAATTCCCACTCAAGAGTTGCGGTGTTTTCGTCCTTTGAAATTTGTAATTTCTTCTTTATTAATGCTTTTGTCTCCTCTTTTGTGCAGCAACAGTAAAAGGCTATTATGGGTAAAGAGAAGGTTCACATCAACATCGTGGTCATTGGCCATGTTGACTCCGGCAAGTCGACTACGACCGGACACTTGATCTACAAGCTTGGAGGGATTGACAAGCGTGTGATTGAGAGGTTTGAGAAGGAAGCTGCTGAGATGAACAAGAGATCATTCAAATACGCTTGGGTGCTTGACAAGCTCAAGGCCGAGCGTGAGCGCGGTATCACCATTGATATTGCCTTGTGGAAGTTCGAGACCACCAAGTACTACTGCACTGTCATTGATGCTCCCGGACATCGCGACTTTATCAAGAACATGATTACGGGAACCTCCCAGGCTGACTGTGCTGTCCTCATCATTGATTCCACCACCGGTGGTTTTGAAGCTGGTATCTCCAAGGATGGCCAAACACGTGAACATGCTCTCCTCGCCTTCACACTCGGTGTGAGGCAAATGATTTGCTGCTGTAACAAGGTATATTGGTTATTCCAGGCTGCTGTTAGTATATTGCTCTGTGTGTGTTGATTTAGAATTAACTTATTATTCTTTGATGGCAGATGGACGCCACCACCCCAAAGTACTCCAAGGCTAGGTATGATGAAATTGTTAAGGAAGTCTCTTCTTACCTGAAGAAGGTGGGATACAACCCTGACAAGATTCCTTTTGTCCCCATCTCTGGATTTGAGGGAGACAACATGATCGAGAGGTCTACCAACCTTGACTGGTACAAGGGCCCAACATTGCTCGATGCCCTGGACATGATTAATGAGCCCAAGAGGCCATCTGACAAGCCCCTCCGTCTCCCACTTCAGGACGTGTACAAGATTGGTGGTATCGGAACTGTCCCTGTTGGTCGCGTTGAGACCGGTGTCCTTAAGCCTGGTATGGTCGTCACTTTTGGTCCAACTGGGTTGACTACTGAAGTCAAGTCCGTGGAGATGCACCATGAGGCTCTCCAGGAGGCCCTTCCGGGAGACAACGTCGGGTTTAATGTGAAGAACGTTGCTGTCAAGGATCTCAAGCGTGGGTTCGTTGCATCCAACTCAAAGGATGATCCTGCCAAGGAAGCAGCAAGCTTTACATCCCAAGTTATCATCATGAACCACCCTGGCCAGATTGGAAATGGATATGCCCCTGTTCTTGACTGCCACACCTCCCACATTGCTGTCAAGTTTGCTGAGCTGTTGACCAAGATTGACAGGCGATCAGGTAAGGAGCTTGAGAAGGAGCCCAAGTTCTTGAAGAATGGTGATTCTGGGATGGTGAAGATGATTCCTACCAAGCCCATGGTTGTTGAGACTTTCTCGGAGTATCCTCCACTTGGTCGTTTCGCCGTGAGGGACATGCGCCAGACTGTTGCTGTCGGTGTCATCAAGAATGTCGACAAGAAGGATCCTACTGGTGCGAAGGTCACAAAATCAGCGGCCAAAAAGGGTGGGAAATGAGAGAAGCTTATATAGCATGAAGTTTTTAGTGTCTGTGGAGAAACCTGCGTGAACTTAATCTTAACTCCTTTTCCTTTTAGTAGTTGCCTTTCTTGCTTTTGTATTTGCTTTCGCGGCAGCTGACATCAAGTGTTTGCTACCATCTCCAAACTATATTCTCCTCGTGGGAGATGGTTGAGGAGGTAGCAAGAGCTTTTGCTCGTTTTTGTTGTGTGTAGTTTGTTAAGTCGATACTGTTTTGTGATGCAGTGATACTTTGGTTCCTATTGCCATTGGAGCTCTTTTTTTTTTATTTAATTTCTACCTCATTGATGCGTCGGCTGCATTTTTGTAAGGAAAGGTAGCGTGCACAATCATCTTCTTTGGGTGTGTGCTCTGTACCCCCGAAGTAGTCTCTTTAAGCAAAACTTAAGTGGAAGAATTTTTGCACTCTTGGTTGGAAACCGACATCGTGGGACAGAACACTTGCGATCTTAAGACATCCCCATCTCTGTTGTCTCAATGATGAAATTGTAAGTAGGGTAATTGGTTTTGGGTGGATTGGTTCTGAACCTAGAACGTGAACCGACCTTGTGACTCCACTTTCAAAAGATTGGAACATAGAGCAGAATCAGTGGCAATTTTCCTGATTTGATTAAGAAACCTGATTCTTATAATTAAAAACAAATGCCGCACCATTCCTTGACAAGAACTTTTATTCGCCAAATGATTATGCTTTTTGATCATGTTGTAAAATCACGGTGTAGTTCATGATGGGTACACAAGTATTTTAAAAGAGGCTTTATAATCGGTCTAGAGCTGATTCATTGAGAACCGGACTTGTTGAATTGGTTTTCGGCCTTAGAACCGAGAACTGAACTGGTCCTAGGCCCAATCTAGGTTCACGAAACTGTGAACTGACCCATAATCTGTCAGTCCATGCTAGTTCGATCCAGTTTCAGGATGGAACCAGACTCAGTGTTGACTCACACCAAAGAAGGGGTTCATAAGATCTATCTCAAGTTTCGAGTCTGATCGGCCTGAACCTGTGGTTTGGGCCAATTTCGATTTTTTCCGCGGTCCACTTTGCCTTCTAATTCATCCCTCGGGCTCTTGGTCCTGCACTTTGTGGACCAGAAAGAAACCTCCCCACAAATTAAGGTTTATTTCTCCTTTCAATAAACTCAACAGTGCCGACGTGCCGAATAATCTAAGAGGGGGTCATTGGATTTGGCACGGCTCGGTCTCTTCTTTACATTTAGAAATAAGACTTTGACCTTTTATTAAAAGCCTCATTGATTATTCATTTAGGCATCACAAATAAGCAGTGCCTAGCACGCATACACAAAAAGCTTTTTCCCCCTCGTAAGCACATGAATTCGACCTTAAGAACCCGATGTTTACCTCCCTTGCTTCGCTCTCTCGTCCATGGCCGTTTCCAGAGTGCGCATGCAACTTTTCATCACGCACCATGCTTCCAAAGAAGAATTTATTTGTCTTACATATCAAATCTTGCTTCCGATTGTGTTCTAGAGACGCGACCCATTCATTTGTTCCATTTTTCGTGTAATTAACAATTAAAGCTACAACCTTTTGGTGCTATAGGTAAGCTCAAATCACGTATAGATTTTGACCGGGCTAGGTCTTCCGCTAACATCAGCAAACAGCTAGTCTCTAGAATCGTGGATTCAAGTTTCTTCTTTCTCTTTTGTCGACTTTGTTTTTTCTCTCCCCGCTTTACACTTGGGGAAATATTCAACGTATATATAATGAGGCCCATTTCTTCATTCGGAAGCAAAGGCATCAAAACGCCAGAGGATAACGCTCGTCACTTCTCTCTTTTTGATTGCTTAGCTTGTGAGTCAAATAAAGAATGAGACTCGGTTAAGCTTTATCTGAAAAGATACCCATATAAGAAATCGAACTTTCATTTTCGAACTCATAAGTTTCCCATCGTGTGCTCATGTTTTACATGTATATCTTTTACATGTATATCTTGACCTTTTCTTTTGGTGAAATGATTCTCTGAAAATGAAAAGGAACTCATTGTCAACTCATATGACTTCTTTAGTGTGGTTGTTCGATTTTGTGAATTTGTGCAATTAAATCTTTAAGCTTGATAAATTTTTCTAGTCCCATCCTTACCGGGAAAAAAAAGAATTTTCTAAATGAGTCTATAAAAATCCCTGATTTCGGCAAAAAAAACAAAAAACCGACTTGTCTATCCAGATCATCATCATCCAAGATCAAGTCCTACTCAGCAGTTTTATCTAGGAATTCCGTTTTTGCTGGTGAGATCATGTCTTCGATCGTTTGTTCTCTAGATACTCAGCGATGTGCACTTTATGCTTGGGATTTGTTTTTGTATTGAATACAATTTTGACTAGTCCCATCAACAAGCAAGGCCTACTCCAATCAAACCAACCCTCTATCATTTCGTTCTGCCTATCCATCTCCTCCTTTTTAGCTAGAGTCTCCTGAATCGATCACTTAAGTAGTATTCATATCAGTTGCTAATAACTTATCGTCACTCTTCTTTACAATGTCCTAGCATTCCTCGAGCATTTTTACGTTAAAATACACATATTATTCAATATGTTGCTCAGTTAGCAATCCAATTGTTGGCTACAGCCAAATTTATCTTATTTTCTTCCGATTATTTGTTGGATGGAAGTATCTGATAACAAGAAGAAAAATTATAAAGAATTTCTTATTCATTTCAATTGTTAATATATATCTCGAATTTGAATCTGAAAAAAGAAAAGCTTCCTAATTTAAGTAGGTTTCTTAATTCTATTTATTTTATTGATCGATCGCTTGCTTCTGCATCATCATTTGCCCGCTCTTTCTTTTTCAAAAGAAATAAACCTAGTCTTAGAAAAGTTGCAAGATATTTCAACATTTCAAGATTCTCCCACTTAAGGTCTTGCCTTTTGGAGATTTTTTTTTTTTAAATGTGATCTGTGTTATATGTTTTATTGTTTTGTGAGAGTGATGTGTGTTTTAGATGATCATGAGGGCATGTGCTGGGGGAGGACAGAAATGATTCAAAAAGATTCAAAACGTACGAAAGTGATGAAGAGGAGAGGGCTCTTGGGTAAGCACGTGAGGGGCGTCGCGCAGCTTAGCCTTTCTCTCTTCCTCTGCCTCTTGTACTTCTCTCTTCCTCTGCCCCTTGTACTTCTGTGTTAGAAAGAATCCCTTGGTGTGGTTCCTGTCCTGTCCCTCCTGGGTGGGCCAAAAGTTAAAATTTGCAATTAATTGGAGGACTCGAGAGGAAAGGTGGAAAATTTAATAGGAAGGGGTCAGGGACAACATGTGATGTAATGAATGCGACCACCCCCAAGACATGCCTTTTCATTGAATTATCTTTCTGGCCGGACCATTCACGAAAGAAATTGTTCGGCTTGTACGAGGGACACGCCTTTTTGGCAACGCTCTTTCTTGGTTAAAGGGAAGCAACCTCATTTCCCTTCTTGATTTGTTTGATTGGCAAGTGCTTTCAAAGTTACTCTTCCGTATGTTAACGTCGAGTTAAGAATCTGGACGGACCTGGCTTGTCCTATTTCGCAGGGAGATTTTGTTAACGAGAGTGTCCGGCGAATATTGGTTCAGCAACTTTATTTGTTTTTTGGGAAAATGTTACATAAAGTCATTTTGCATGAATATGATAATATACTTCAGTGTTTGGCTGAACCTGAAAATGAACCGAAAAGTATTTTCCATTATTTAATATGGAAAATCACCTAAATAGATAAACACCAGTCGAACGCTAGTAACTTGCGCATTGACAGCTAAAAAACCGGGTACGGGAGTCCCAAGTTTGGCCTCGATGGACCTCGACTCGGGCGCTGGGGATTGAGGCACGAGCACTCAAGTCCAGGGCCCGGCCTCGATGGACTGGGGCACTAGCGTTGAGTGGCGGGGTTTGGCCTTGATGGACTTGAGCGCAGGCACCAAGGTCCCTAGCCTGACCTCAATGGACCCAAGCATGGGTATTGAGGTCTCGTGCCTTGCCCTCGGTAGACCTTGGCTTGGGCACCAAGAACTCAAGCCCAAGCAATGAGGACTTGACACCACTTTTGTGGACCTTAGCCGGAATGCCAAGAACTCAAGCCCAAGCAATGAGGACTTGACACCACTTTTGTGGACCTTAGCCGGAATGCCAAGGATCAGAGCTCGAGCATCAGGGACGTGGGCACGGCCTTTGTGGACCCAAGCTATGAAGTTGGGAATCTTAGCTTAGGAACCGAGGTCCACACTCGGTCTTTGCGGACGTAGTCTCAGGTGTTGGTGTATTGGGTTTCAGGCCAAGCCTCGATGGACTTGTATGTGCACGCCAGGGGCTCAGGCACTAAGGTCCCAAGCTCGCCCTCGATGGATCCTAGTGTGAGTGCTGGAGACCCGAACACTAATGCCAAGTTTTACAGGCTCGGCCTCGATGAACCCTGGTCCCGACGCCAAATCGTAGAGTCGGATTCAAGTGTCGATACATTCTTTTCTCCAATCTTTTAAAAGAGAAATCATTCTCCTCTATATAAGTATAGCTTTTTCGTCGATTTATTTTCTTAAGTGAACTAAATACCAACAAAATAAGAACAATATTTTCCTAAAAAATATTTTTCATAAAATAAATAGAGCTTTAACGTAAAATATTTATGGTTCTTCGATGCGATGCTTCGCTCCCGTTTAAACGGTTCTTTGGAGATGGCAACGTACATCACTTAATAAGAGCCTTTTCGAATATATCTAAAAAAAATCCTGCAAGTGGTTGTTTATCCTTAAAGTTAGGGTCGTTTAATGTAAGGGCCTGAATTCACGTGACTGGTGGTGACCAGTCTTTTGTTTTTTCTGCTCTAGGTGGTGAGTATGGTGACCGCATCAAGAGTTGTACTTTCAATGTTCAACTACTCTCTTTGGGAGTCGGGTATCAAGTATTTTTTTATTCGCGCTTTTCGTTCTTTGCTATCAAAGTCTCGACCCTCTAGCGCTACTTAGCGCTTTTAACTATGGTAACCAACAACAGAACGAAAGGGCGTTTGGGAATATAAATTGGGAAAACTTAGTCCCTTGAAAATCTCAAGGTCGTTGCACCTTGCCCCTGATATTAGACTTGTCAAACGGATGGATCGAATCAGATTTGAGTCGGATCGAAAATGGTCTAACTCAAATAGATCCATTTAATATCCATATTATGCTTATACCCATTTACTAAATATAACTAATCAATTTATGATCAATTTACTGATATATTAGTTAAGAAATGGGTTTATAAACATTTTGACAAGTCTACTCGATATTATAAATTTGGCATAGATCCCATGTTTTTCGGATCGTCGGTTTTAGCGTCCTCCTCGGCGTTGACTCCAGCAGTATCGTCACCTAAAAGTCTATCATGTGACGCATGTGACTCGTCACCGGCAAAAACTTGAGGGCAAAATCATCATTCCATGGCGAGAATTACATTTGGCCACTTGTACTTGTTTCATAGTTACAAATAGTCGCTGCTGATTAAGTTATTATTTTTCAATAGTCTCCCTTGGTCTTTCGAAATTCATTGCAATCTTTCCCTTAGAGTAATTGCAAAATCAAAAGAATATTAATTATGACTAAAAAACAAAAGAAAACTTGAATGTAAATGATTGTGCATTTGCACCTATGATTGTGCATTTGAACTTTATTAGGTCGTGCCAACTGAAAAATGATTGACCCTCCCTCACTGCAAGGATACCTGAATCTTTGACGCTTGCTTTTAAATTGATTTAAATAACATCAATGTCATTTCCTTTTAGTAAAATCCAATTAAAAATATAATAAATATGGATAAAGTAATGGAGAAATGAGTTTGGAATATGATAGAATTAGGGTAAGGGTCTATTCGAAAAGAATCTGCATAATGTATGATCCTGGAAATATATATTTCATTTCCTTTTTTTCCTCTCATTTTTCCTTAAGTATATCTATTTTTTCTTTCATTTTACAGATACTATACGGAGGTATATTGCAACGTTCAAAGATCAGGTTAGCACGTTGCCAAAACTTTGGAACATCATAGGGAAATTTGTTAGTTACCACTTGAAAAACTTAGGAGACAAAGCATAGTTCTCCCAAAATTTGTTGGATATTTCGTCCCTCTCGAGTGAGCAACATCTAGTCACTTGAGCCCACGTGGTCGACTTTCCGGCGACAATTTAGCCGGAGTCGACAACAAGGGTGCGCCGGAATAGAGTTGGAAACATCATGGGATGAATGCCAAATTTGAGATAATGTGGGGGGTTTTTATTTGAAGATAATGTAAATCAATTACCATATCCTTTATCAAAATTCCATTAAACACATGTTCCAAAATGTGCTACGCCCGATGCTAAAAGCTTACAAGTGACATGAATTAAATTAGAAAATTTGAACCTCTAGGCTTAGTCTAGATTCAAAGCCAATCTTTTCTCTTCTTTTCGGAATGTTGGATCTTATTAATGCTATAAATGTATTGGCGCATTAGCCATGACAATCGTGGCACCATTACCTTTGTAGAAACCCTTGGTTCGAAACTTGACACCCCATTGCCAAATGGCAAGAACCCACGGAGGGTGGTCGGCCCTCAACGCGAAAGGTTTTATGCATATATATATGTTTAAAATTTTCTTAATGATCTCAAACTCTCTTTCCGCCACTTGGCTTGTCCTCGACTTCCTTTTTGTATTCGTATACAGGCCGAGGATGTGTTTGGCACAACTTTGCAAAGACCCTACAACCAATGTAAAATCCTACTTAGCATGGCATTTGACATTTTCGAGATGCTACTTTTAGGATTAGTGAATTTGTTTCTTCCAGCTTTACTCTCACTAAATTATCTAAATTCCAAGTTTATCCGCACCTCCATTTTCCAATTTTGATCGGATCGGCATTGTGCATCATCATCGGCAGGTTTAGATATGCCATCGACAGCCATCGCCTGAGGTCGCACAACCCTCAGCGCCACCTTTCCTGGGCCGCTTGAGGTCTCTTGAGGTTGCCGTCTCCGACTGCTTAACAATTGGGTTTCTTCCATCTCTGCATTCTCCCTCTCTAATGACAAAGTTGGTTCACAAAACCCTAATCTAAACACTATTTGCATCTCATCAAAACCCTTTAATCCAAAAGCCTTTGCATATCACCCAAAAACTCTCCCAAATGCACCTTAGTCTATTCATCCGCCTATGTGGACATAACAAATCAGGTACTATGAGAAAAAAATCAAAAGCTTAAATCACATTAAGTGAATCTTAGTGAATGACCCGGATGCTTTTCTTTAGTATTTATCCCTAATATAAATTAAAAAAAAGATCACCTCTAGTTGGAAGTTAGAGCAGGTCAATACACAATTTGTTTTTGTTCTTTTACTTTCAGTTACTCATCCTCACCTTAATGAACATCAAATTCAACAGCAAAAAGAAATCAATAGTGATTCTAGCTATCGCGCTGTAAACTCTTTCTTCCAATTCGGTTTGGAACTCGCCCGCCGGCGCGCATTCAACACCAAAAGACATAACTGCCAAAGTAACTGTTATTTCTATTTTAGGGAAGAAAGAAAGAGAGAGAGAGAGAGAGAGAAGTGGAGAAAAACACAGACAGCGCGATTTCGTTTGTCATTGTTCGCCTGTGGATTGTCGTTGCCGGGGGGGAGGTTTCCGTTTGCTGACCGGGCGGGCGGTGGGGCCCACCTCCGGGCCAAATCCACTTTCTCTGTCTAGGAGAAAGTGGACCCCACGGAGAGAGGGAGATGGGGGAGAGAGAGAGAGAGAGGGGGTGGGGAAGTAACAGTTGTTGTTGCTGCTGTTCCATTTCGGTTTTCCTTCGTTCGTTTCGCTTGGAGGTTGCCTTCCGGCAAGATCTGGTCTCTCTCTCTCTCTCTCTCTCTCTCTCTCTCTCCGGTTCGAAGGAGTCCGCTCGTTGCACTCATTCTCCTTCTCGTTGGCGCGGTTTGGCTTAAGACGGACGTTTCTCTCTTTTTGCTGAGATCTGAAGGATTCTTCCCATGCATTGAGGTAAAGAAGTATTCTTCGCCGTTCCTCTCGCGTTCGGCACTTGTGCGGAGTCAATCGCTATCCCTCCTGATTCTTTCTTATTTTTGTTCGTTTCTTGGGATTTTTGGCTTTTGCGTTTGTTAAGTTTTGTCCCTTCTGGAGTTGTGAATCTCGAAGGGCGTACTTTATAGTTGGCGACTCTGGAAGTTCTTATGGGTCCGGGTTCGTTTCCCTGGATTTTGTCCCTTTTTTGAAAATTTCCCAATTTCGACATCTGGGTTTCGAGCATCGGCTTGAAATGGTGAATAGTTTCGAGAAAGTTACCGCCTTTCCTTTTAATCCTGAAAACGGAGTATTTACGTAATGACGTGTCGAAAGTTTTGTAGTTTTAGCAGAGATCTGCCTTCAAATTTTTTGCCATAGATAGAAATGCTGCGTCTGTTAGTAGTCTTAATGTGTTTGTGAATTGTATGCGTTACTTACGGAAGATTTTAGATTTTGTTTCCTTGTATAGGTGAATGAATAGGAGGATATGGGGAGGAAAGGGACTTGGTTCTCTGCAGTGAAGAAAGCATTGAGTCCTGATTCCAGAGAGAAGAAAGATAAGGTGCATAATTTGTGTTTGAACTTTAATTTGTTTAACCTTTTGCTCAATGTTTTGGTCACACGAATTGGTTCTCTCCTTTTTTTTCAGAAATCTCAAAAATCGAAGAAAAAATGGTTTGGCAAAAGCAGCACTCTGGATCCGGTTTCTTCAGCTGAGGAAACTGTATTGGCTGTCCCTGCGCCGCCGCCTCCAGTGGAGGAATTGAAGCTGAAGCCAGTTGAGGATGAGCAGAGCAAGCATGCCTACTCAGTGGCCCTTGCGACCACCGTTGCGGCAGAGGCAGCGGTTGCTGCTGCTCAGGCTGCTGCTGAGGTCGTTCGCCTAACGACTGCTTCGCGATACTTGGGCAAATCGAAAGAGGAAATTGCAGCTATCAAGATTCAAACTGCATTCCGAGGATACTTGGTAAGTAATCATATAGAAACAGGGTTCTCTGTAACAGGCTAAGGGGATGAACTTTTTGCCTTTTTTTGGCCACAGGATGAGCTTGTTGCTGAATTGTCCTCTTGTCTGTCTAAAAGAAAGAAAAAGATCCTTTCATAAGTTATCTGCATTGGTTATTCAGCCTTCACAGAGTATAAAAACGTGAAATCCATTTCTAGAATGGCCTTGACGGGTCTCCATGTACAGCATTTTCTTTATCTAGGAAAGTTATGGCAATGCTGTCTTTTCAGCTTCTATGAATTAGCATCTAGCGGATCGTGTGAAAATCTTTTCGTTGTGCTTTCAGGCGAGGAGGGCATTGCGAGCTTTACGGGGACTTGTTAGGTTGAAGACACTAATACAAGGGCAATCTGTCAAGAGACAAGCAACCACAACATTGCGGTGCATGCAGACACTTGCCCGGGTGCAGTCTCAGATTCGTGCGAGAAGAATTAGGATGTCAGAAGAGAATCAGGCCCTGCAGCGGCAACTTCAACAGAAATGTGAGAAAGAGCTTGAGAAATTGAGAGTAAGTGCCTTTTAACAATTTGGTAATGTTAAATAGTTTTGATCTTATGTCAGTGCTTGCATGCCCATGCTAATTTATTTTTGCATAATTTTTCTCCTGTTTTCCAATTCATTCCAGCCTCCAGTGTATGAGATGTTTTAGCTTGGCATTCCTTTTTTAAAATTTTATCAGGCCAACTCATTCCTTTCTTCATTAAGTAAATCCTTTTCATCACTGATTAGCGTTCAGTCAAAAGATTTTTAATGCCACTAGCAAACTGAATGCACGTTGCATCTCTGGAGCCCTTTTGCATCTATTCCTTGGTTCAGCTCTTCACAATCGTTTGTCTTTTTCCCTTTCCCTGTTTTGACTTAAATATTGAACTCCTTGTAACAGTTGGGAGATGAATGGAATGATAGCGTGCAATCGAAGGAGCAAATTGAAGCAAATTTACTGAGCAAGCAGGAAGCTGCCATGAGAAGAGAGAGGGCATTGGCTTATGCGTTCTCCCATCAGGTACTGCCATTACCTCTGTTGGAAACGGATGCGGAAACGAAAAGTCAGAACACCAGAAATTTACGTGGTTCGATCACGAAGTGATCTACGTCCACGGGCGAGGCACGACAAAATTCCACTATAATCAAAGAGAGTACAAAATTTCAGAAGTTGAAAACAAAGACAAAACCCTCACGGCTCACAAAAACTCTCTGAAACAAATTCTCTCTGTTCTACAATGAGAAAACCTAGCCACCGTGTAAAATAGGGCTCCCGAAAATTTTCTCGGGGGCGTAGCCCCCGAACCCCCCGCGCGTTGGTTCGTTTCCTCCAGCTTGGGCGGTCCGCTATGGAGATTTGTTCGCTTGCTGCGGGTTGGGCCTATCGGCCCAACCCTTCGCGTCGCGAACCAAATCTCAATTTCCTTTCCACTTTCGGGTCGCACAAAAATATGTCGGGTCGGGTCATAAACCGGACCGAATACATAAATTCAAGACATATTTAACAACCTCACTGCATGTGTTGTGGATGCTTGAGCGAACGAATTTAGACATCTTATTATAGAGTGCTGGAATTTTTCCCCAAGATGGTGATGTGTCCATCTATCCTCTCGCCTCATTAATAAGATCCTGTTAAGAGCATGACAATCTGGTTTTAAAAATTACGCTTGATTGAGGTGATGCTTTCTTCTTGTTTTTATGGCTTTTTCTAAATCACTGTCTTGTCCGTTTCAGCACAAAATTATGGTGGGTCACTCCATTGGCCATCCCTGCTGATAATGTAATGTGCTTGGTTGTCTGTTTGGAAGGCTCGTCTGTTATTTAGATCAGAAATTGTTGCCATGCCTTAGAACTGGTATCATATGGTTTGACCTGTGGAGAGACATACACGACCATTTCTATGTCGTCTTGCATTTGTTGGTAGGCACATCATAGGTTGTCCACTTTAGAAAGGTATAAAAGTTGCCTCCACTCCTAGGATGTTGTGACTAATTTATATTAGAATAGATTACCAAGAAAAAAGTTCTTATGTTGAGTCATTTTTTTCCCATTTTGAAAATTGTACTTGCTTGATGATGATGAGGAATTTATTGTTGATCAGAAACTTGTGGTCTTGTTCTCCTGTTTAAGGAATTTTCTCTTCAGATTATTCCTTTTGCATGAAACCTATCGTATTGCTTGTCATGGAGTACCAACATTTTCAGGTGCTAAGATCATGCTCTTATTGTTTTTCTTGGAGAGTCTTGCTCTGTATCTCATTCTATGCTTGTTCTCCAAAGTGACAGCAATGTCAGTATGAAACAATTTATTCTTCGATGTTGGTCAATTGCTTTAAGTATCACAACATTTTGAACAGATGATCCATTTTTAGTTTGCCGTTTTTCAAGATTAATGTTGATTACAGCCTTAAAACGTACAAAACTCATACTTCGATGATGTTTTTTCTCACAGCAAACATGGAAGAACAATTCCAAGTCAGCTAACCCAACATTTATGGACCCGCACAACCCTCACTGGGGTTGGAGTTGGTTAGAGCGGTGGATGGCAGCCAGGCCATGGGAGACTCGAAGCACTGTAGAGTACAACGATCAAGGTTCTGTGAGAAGCACAACAAGCCATGCCATGTCCCTTGGAGAAATCAGCCGAGCTTATTCCCGATGCAGCCTCGACAACGATAACAAGCCTTCCCCCACCGCCCATCAGCCAAGCCGAGCCCCGTCTCGTCATTCTCCGTCTACTCCTCCTTCAAAAGCCCCATCGGTATCATCAGTCACCAGCAAAATGAAACCTCCCAGCCCAAAGGGCCGTGGTTGGGGTGGTCCTGCTGGGGATGATGACTCGAGAAGCATGTTCAGCGTGCAGTCCGAGCAGTACAGGAGGCACACAATTGCCGGGTCGTCGGCGAGGGATGACGAAAGCCTTGCCAGGACTACATCGGTCCCGAGTTACATGGCCCCCACGCAGTCCGCAAAGGCTAAATCCCGGTTGTCAAGCCCATTAGGGCTAGACAAGAGCGGGACTCCAGAGAAGGGATCGGTGGGGTCTGTAAAGAAGCGTCTGTTGTTCCCTTCTTCCCCTGCCGGTCCTAGGAGGCATTCGGGACCTCCCAGGGTAGAGAGCAGTAGCATTAAAGAGCTTGGGGCTTAATCGAAGGAGAAAGTTAAAATTGGAGGGAGCAGGTAGGCGGGAGGTGCCATTAGGAAGTTGTGTGATCTTTTGGAAGCGCAAATGGAGAAGGCTGGAGAGGGGATGGACAGGGATTTCAACACTCACCACCTTTTCTTCAGCAACAAGTCCACTGAAGTTGTAGAGGGAAGAGTGAATAAAACTGTGTCATTGTTTCAAGTGTTTGTCTGTTTGCAACTTTGTGCAATTGGGGCTTCTCATTAACTGCTCCTGTTGAATAACTAGTTCGTTGTGTCCTGAGATTGGTCGGGTGTTATATTTGTAGGCGATAACAAATGATATGTGTGCTTGTAGTTTGCTGTGGGATGGCTTTTCTGATCCAATGTTTCTTTCAATTGTTTCCTAGTGGACTCTTATTCAGTTTGGGAAATAAGCAAGCTTTAGTACTTCCACCATCGCTCTCTCTCTCTCCCCTTTTGTGCTCGTGGACAATTCCATTTCATAGTTTAATAAAAACGTCAAGTGACCTATAGAACCGAGAGAAGTCCCCCTTAAGCAAGCCTGTGTTTCTGTTACCATCGAAAGTGGCAGCGATGTACCTCTGTTAAATGGGGTCATTGCTGGATGATGGAGCGTTCCCTGTCTGAATATGTCACTTCAAAGAAAAATGTGCGTTGGACGTGGGAGATATCAAAGGCAGAGGCATCGTGGAATGATTATCTACATATCATGAAGAGTCCCTCTCTTGGTCATCATCCTCTTATTCGATGATGTGGAATCTCATGGGACACTTAACTGCAGTTTGCATTGATGTAGTTAGCAAGTATCACTTAGAGATGAGTGAATAGGTGATTTGAATGATTTTGAAGAATTTAAAGTGGAAACAATTTATAATCAGTAAAGTCTGAAGAATGTTTAGATCCTGAATATGCTAGTGTGCGGTGTAAACAATATAATGAGAGATTGAGGATAGAGAGAACTGCACACAAGAAGTTATAGTGATTCGGCTTAAATTAAGCCTATATCCACTCTCCCATGGTAACAGCCTACTGATTGGATTCTACTATATGATCAAAAGGGATTACAAGTTTCGAATGATAATACTCGGTGAATGATAGAACTTTCTATCTCACATAATCATTCTTACAGAATATCCTTCAAAATCTCAATATTTAACTCAGGAAAGATAAGTAATAGAATCGGAATGTACTCGAACTTTGGACTAGTTGATTCTCGATTTCATTCGCTACCTTTTGCTCCTCATTAATCTCCTTTTATACTCTTCTACTTCTAAACTAGCCATTGGACAATCTTCAAAGGATCATCTTCCAATCTTCACCTTGGACAAATTTGTATAAAGTGAATTGAGTAGCCGTTGGTTAATAAACTCTGAACCTCACTAAATCTGATTGTCCATATAATAAGAATTTTGGTTTCCATAAGTAAAACTTTATCCGTTGTGATATATACTTGTCATAATATTTGATTTGTCAATCAATTATAACATTAAATTGAGTCAATCAAAACTTTCCTTTTGTAAAATCCACACCCGATCATTAGCCGTTATGTTTTGTTTTGAATAAATTTTGAGTTTGAAGAATTTCTAGTTCTTGCTTTACATTTAGAACTTAAGTCAATGTAAATCTTCAGTAAGGTCTGAACCTTTTGAAAGTGACGCTTGAAGTTTTTTATCAACTTGATATAAAGTTTGAACTTCTCGTTCTGAAACTCGTAGAGTCTGAAGTTTTCTTTCTAAACCTCATAAAGTCTGAGCATCCAGAAAGTTAAGTTCCCTTGAAGTAATAAAGTTGTCACTTCCAGAATATATTTACCTGGATCAAAACACTTCATAGTATATATCAGATTTACAAAATTAACATGGATAATTTTATCAACTTCAAAATTTATTAGGAAATTTCCTCAACATACATCAAGTTTGCATGATTACCATTTTAGAATTAAATCATCCTAACCACCAGGCAAGGTAAGCTCAGTTATATCCGCAGTTGCTCAACTCTCCCAAAAGGCAAACGTTTGATTCCCAAGAGCGGGACAAATTTCGTGAGAACTCGGCTCGATTCGAACTTCTCGCAACGCATTCCTATACTAACTTTCTGGAAGCGTTCCCGACGTTGGTCGCTCCTTACCAGTCAGAAAAAGAATAGCCTCTCTCTCTCTCTCAACTCATGTCTGTGCCTTGACAACAAACTTTGGGTTGATTCTCAGTAGATCGGAGAGGGTAATGGGCTGAATTAGCAATCATGATCTTATGGCCATTTTCGTTTCTTGGCCCTTTTAAGGATTCGAAAATATATGATAAATTGGGTTTAGTGTTCTATGGACAATACAACGGAAGAAAAGGAAGCCCACTTTAGGTAATTGAACCCAAGGGAACTTGTTTTCTGGGCTAATCAAGCGGCAAATTGGGTTGCGAAGACCCATCGAAAAGGATTATTTCTCCTAATTGGCTTACCATTTGAAAAGGAAACCCCTACCTCTTTGAGATTTAGTCTGTTCAGATACTTATCAGCTTTGTTCTCATTTTGTGACTAGCTAAATGAAAATCAGCTCATTTCGACCAAAAAAACAAAACTTGTTTTGTGGGCATCGCCCGTCAAATGGTCAATGTTGACTTGGTAATTTTTGTCGGAT
This sequence comes from Syzygium syzygioides, assembly GCA_031216285.1. Lineage (NCBI taxonomy): Eukaryota > Viridiplantae > Streptophyta > Magnoliopsida > Myrtales > Myrtaceae > Syzygium > Syzygium syzygioides. The sequence continues at coordinate 2,526,120 of CM062251.1, read as the reverse complement.
CTTGAATGAAAGTTTGACAAACATTTTTAAATTTTTTCCAATAGATAATATGAGGACAATAAACAATTAAACATGATAAAATGGGGGGAAATTGTCAAAAAAGTCATAAGCCTATTGTACAATGGTTAATTTAGTCCCAAACCTTTCAATTGTGCCAATTTAATCGCAAATTTTTTAACGATTTGCTAATTTAGTCCTAAGTTTTTTAATTGTGACAATTTAGTCCTAAACCTTTTCACGATATGTCAATGTAATCCTTTTGGCCAATTATCCAAATATTAGGTTTAGAACTGAATTGGCAAAATTCTAAAAGGTTTAGGACTAAATTGAAATAATTGAAAAACTTAGGACTAAATTGGCAAATCGTTAAAAAATTTACGATTAAATTGGCACAATTGAAAGGTTTAGGGCTTTTTGAGCAAATTAAATGGAGTATATGGATTGAAACGAGCACCTCCTAGAGGGATTTGAATGGTAATTTTCTCTTTTGATATTGGTCCCCCATCATCGTTCTTCTTTATGGTGCTTGATTGTTAACCTTTGTGCATCTCATCAACTCCTGAATCCACCCTTTACATCATCGTAGACAAAACAAACAACAGAGTGATAAAGGAAATATCATATGCGTAATCAAGTTAAATGTGCTGCCAATCGATAAGAGTTTGTACTCTTAGAGAGCGACATTGTGTGTATGGCGACGAGATACGATGGAAAAACATATGAAACATGCAAAGTTAAAGCGGCCAGATGAAAGAATGATTGAAACATATAACATGTAGGATTGGAAACCCATTAGGAGTGACATTTGAGATATATGAAGTAGTTCCAAAATAATTCACAAAGTAACGAAACTGATGGGAAAAAAAAGTTATGTGAATAATATAAGTAGGTTTTTAAATAAGCGAGCCATATTTAATCACTAGAAAGAACATGACACATTTCCTTATAATTCAAAAAATTAATCTTTTCATCTCTATCGTTATGCAATTAGTACATGTGCTAGATGAGGGCGTGAAAAATCAAACACGAACGCTCCGTATGTTTCATGGAAAATGAATGATTAGAAAAATATTTTCCTTAAAAATGATCATTTAAAATAATTAGCCTATGGAAAATATTTTCATTATCGATAACAATTAATGTCCTGACATTTTCGCAGACAATGAAAATATATTTCGTTCATTGCATAAGTGATCATTTTCAGGAAAATAGTTTTTAAATCATTCATTTCTCATTAAGCACGGGAACCTGCACATGGCTTTTGTTCCAAATCGGGTTCGTGCATGGTAGTTTCCTAACGATGATGTCACATTTTATAATTTTCCATGATTGAATCGTAAATTTATGTTCAAGTAGATGACGGCATTCTGACCGATTCACCGATTGATTCTATTTGGAAGTTTCTCTTTCCATTGTTTCAAATTTTGTGGCCGAGTCTATTAATTGTCAAAAGAATTAGAAAGTCATTAGTCACCACAATAAACTATGCTCTCGGATTAGATTATTTAGCATTGAGTCGTTATTATGAAAGAACCTAACAACCACAAGGAGAACTGCAAGGGAAGTTCTAAGAGAGTCGCTCCTCTTGTTGATGAACTTCTTTGGATTCTCTCTTCGCACGGGATCTAATCGAAAATTACAGTTAGTACGACGAGAAACCCCGATATAAGTAGACAAATTCCAGACACCTGAAACACTTCATTAACCTCGTGAATTAGGTAACGCACGAAGTCGTTATTATGAAGCTTTCTGTCTCGTAGTTGTGAAAACATGTGTCACCATGCACACAAGTTAGAACACTTCATCAAAAAGGTTACGCCACAAGACGAGCAAGTACAATCACAGTTGAGCGAAAAGAACTTCTCCAGTGAGAATTTAACTAGACCCCTTTGATAAATTTTAACGAATTGCAAAGATTTGATGGGCTTGAGATTATGAAATTTCAAGCAACAATAAAGTACAAATGTTGATATTCTAATCTCTTTTGGACTTGTTACGCTCATAAGCACATCTCGTGTATCCATCTACACTTAATTTTTTAAATGAAACGATCCATTTCCGACCAAAAAGAAAAAAGCAAATGGAGGAATCAACAAAAATTTTATCATCCCCGAATAAATTGGACAATTATGCCATGTGACAGAAGTTTTCTACAAGGGAAAACCTATCACAAGATATGCTTTCGTTGGTTGGGCAATACCAATCCACTTTCGTTGATCACGCGGACTGGGACTACTCCACCATATCCTAGAGTCGATGACTAAGACAGGTGCTTTGCTTTGCTTTGGGACGAGTATCAACCAACTGTCCCTTATTTAACACAAATTAGGCTCCGTTTGTAATGAATGTCCCTTATTTAGACTCAAAGTGTTTTCGATATTGTGTTTTTCTAATCACTAATTGTCCTTGAAATAAACGGAGAAATGATCATCCGTGATGTCGATATTTTTGCGGAATTCGACTCAAGTTGTATAGTATAAAGAGACTATACGAGATCGGTGATCACCAGGGAATGCCACTAGATGTTATATATAAATCAGCTTGATCTAAGTCTAGGCCAGCTCTTCACATCCTATGCTTTATTAACTAGTGATGCACCAGGTGATGGCAACATTTTTGTCCCGGAAAAAAGTGGAAAAAAAAAATCTTTCGGGCAAGAATTTTCAATTAATCAATTCACTCTGACCAATAAAACCGTGCCCAAAACATCTTCGAGTTTGACATTTCCAAATCTCATACAATTTGAGTTGTTAGTCAACGGCGCGAGACGGAAATTATAAAACAACTAGATGAAACTTGAATTTTTTCCCCCTATTTTTATTCTTTATGAAGTTTGAGAAAAGTTAGGTTCCTACAAATTATTAATCGAGGCATGTTGGACTAGTGTCCCCATCCTGTCACCGCTATTCCGCATCAAAATTCGTAGTTCTAGATGACGAAAGGTTCAACGAAAGCATGCAATGCTGAAAAAAAATCCTCAAATATTCCAATTTATCTTTCATTCCGCCCTTAAATTCTTCGATTAGGTGCACAGTTTTTCAAACTTGGTCGATGTTTGCATGAAATAATACAGATTCCGTATCGCCCATGAGACCGAAATATACTAGTAAATTGATGGATATAGACACGATCGATAGAAAATAAATGTGCATGGAGCTCCAGGTCATACGTGTAGGTGGGTGTTTTGACTCTTGTTTTCGTTGACCCTCTCTTGTGGAGGATTCTCGCGATCGTGTTTCAAAAATAGAGGGAAGAACTTTTTGATCTGAGCAGAACCCAGTCGTCCAATGGTCTGGTTAGAGTCCTTGATAAAGATGTTGGTCATTAGAATGTTGTTAGGTAACGTGATTAAACTAATTATTTGCTAATTATAAGGGCCATTATCGGTTAACCAATCATGCGAATGATGAAAGTAGTATTTAATACAACCTTAATTTGCATGGCAAGCTTATTCATTGACGACATCTCGATGCCTGATTAGCTTCTGATCTTATTTTATGTTATTGTTGTCGATTAGCTCTGATTCGATGCATGTTAATTAGTCTTCTGCTAGACATGTATATCCTGACGCACGCCTAACGTCATTTTTCTGTATGGCAAGCGAAATGCTTTGCTCTTTTTATTCGATAAAACTATCGGATAAGATGTGAAGAGCTTTTTATAAGAGCCTCTAGAGAACTGTCAAACCCAGTTTTAAACACGGTGCATGCATCTTGATAATACATACTGCCAAGCATTAATGCTAGAATATTTAAATAATAAATTACGTCTTCATTTAACAGCTTAAATTTTTAGAACAGTTGTCAGTCGTCCCACAAAATCTCGCATGGTATCAGAACCGATGGTAAATTGATAGCCCCAATATATCCAAGTTGAGATATCTTGATGTGAGAAGGAGATTATTAGGATGAACATATGAGTTGTATTAGAGAAATCTCACATCGGAGAATTGTTGTGATGTGGAGCAGTTAATGTATCTTAGTTGTCTGATAACTAATTAGCTTAAGCTTGAGAGTGAATGTGAATCCAACTGGATATATTAATAGGCTTAGATTTGAGCTCCCTCTTAGCAATCTTCCCATGCGAAATGTATCAAACTTTTGCTGCATACTACCAATAAATGATATTAGAGCCAGTGTTATCACTTTTACAAATGTGAGAGGGGGTGTTGAGGAGGTCCAAAATGTGCAATACTTCAACAATTTGTAAGAATGATCGATCTGAGTAGATGAAGAATTCAAAGGACAAAAACTCTAGGGTTTTGTGGTAAATAAAATTTCAAGCAAATCTAGTTCTGCTTTAGTATTTTGCCTAAACTCAATTCATTTCCTTCATGATTCTACTCACGACTCGTATAGATACATGTTGATATATGACATGAAGTTCAGTTCATATATATCTCAGGTAAATGTTATAATAGGCATAGAGTAAGTGTCCGTTTCATGCATAAAAATTTGCATTTTAACTGTCTAGTGAGCATTTCGACCAAAAAAAATAAACATGAAAACTGTCTAGTGAGCCCATGTTCCAGTATACCAAGTGGACAAGATTATCTTAGTCGTAAAATAGGGTTTTAATCAAATACAGTTCCTATAAAAAAAAAAAAGGCCTTGTCATGAAATTGCTCGGACATGGTTTCGATAAATTGAAAATGTTACCATCAATGAACACTAGGATTCTTCTCTAGAGCCGAATGGGAGAGACATTCTCTTTTTCCCACTGGGGTTTCTATAATCTTCATTATTTTTTATTGATTTGGTAGGCTTCAAGTCATGGAGTTATATTAAGCAAAAATGATCACAGATACATAATTGATGTGAGTCAATGATAGCTCTTTCCTTTCAAAGACTACCCACTACAAAAGCCCCAGTTCTCTCTTGCCCGACGGATAAACCCTTCCGCTAGATTCAGTCAGGTGAGTATCTTAATCAATAAATGGATTAAATATAATTTTTTCGCATTAGAATAGTGAGAGACAGCTTCACCAGTTGAGTCTTTCGAGCATATCAAATAGTCAAAGGCTAGCTAAATAAATTATGTAGAATGTGTTGAGAAAACTTCCTTATATGTTTTGAAGATTGATGAAACCTTCCATAATATCTGTTGAGTCTGACGAAAGTATTTTTAGGTGATGAAGAAACAATATTCAAGCTCTAATTATCTGAATTGTGTCTTGAATTTCTGTTTGTTTTCTTCGTGGAGATCAAATATACTATGGACATTAGTAGAGTAATATGAAGACATCACCAAAGCTTGGACGAAAATATTGTCAAGATGCTTGGCATCTTCAAACTCTATGCTAAATCCATTCAGACTCAAGGAACATTCAAATTCAAATATTATCATCTGATTAAGAAGTTTATTGAGACTCAAAATAAATTATATATCGCAATAACTAGTGATTTGGCTTAGATTTCTTCCATTGCAAATGATAATCGATCCTCAATCTAAAAGATTGTTTTGCAACGAACTTAGTCAAAGCATAACTTCTTTGATTGATCGATAATCATCCTCAGACAAGGTGTTCTTCCTAAACGAAGAACTCTACTTATGAAAACCCAGCTTCGGTTGTATGGGTGACTAAATCAATGAGTTATTCTAATTTTATCACTCAATAGCTATTCAATCTCCTTGAAGCATTCGTATCCAACGGGTTGATTAGAGAATGATCTTTTAAAGACTATCCAATGACTAGGTTGGAAGTGAAGGAGTATCAAATGAGATTTTGGTATTGAAGAGACATGGAGATCGTGAATCTAAAATTTCAAAGTCCAAGAGAGCTTCTACCTTATACACTTGTCTCGGTGCACTTCAATTCTGTAACTTTTAAGAGGTGTAAAGAGAATGACTATGAGAATGAGAGAAGAGTAACTCTGAAATTGTGAGATGAATGACTCTGAGATAATGAGACCTATCGATATTGAGCGTTATTACTTTCATCTGTAATCTCTGATTGATTCACTAGTGAAATCCAGTCAGTAGACTGTTTCCACAAATAGTAAACATAGGTTTGCAATAAGCCGAACTACTATAACTTTTGTGTGCAATTTTCTATATCCCTTAACTTTTAACAATTATCTTTGATAGTATATTGCGCACACATGTATCTAATAATAGCATTATCTCACTTTAGACTCTGTCTTTACATGATATTAATCTTGACTGTTTTAATTACTCTTTAATTTGTCATGATTGGTTACAATCACATATTCACCCAGATAGCGCCAACTACTTCAGAATGGGTTTTCTTTTTTTCCTTTTCCTGGTGACTAGTTAAAATACCCATGCATTTAACCCCTGCCATCTTCTATTGTTTTAGTTAACATTAATCTGTTGGGAGTTATTTGATATACAAGAATAGTGACATCAAAGCACTAGACTAATAACGATGTAATTAGTTTGATGAACACTTAGAATTCTTCATGCAACTACGAAAGAAAGAAACCGAATGAAATTACAAATAGAATCAATTAGTACCATACGACATTGAAGTTGGCCGACTTAATTTTTTCTGTGGGAAATAGTGTAATCTAGGCATGAAAGGTGTCGGCTTTTTGTTACACAGTAAGATCTGCTCATTGAATCTTTTTTTTGCATAATAAGATTAAATCCAATTTTAAAGAAAATGAAGTTTGGGCGATGGTTTAACCAATTCAGAGAAAAAAGGGTTTTATGTTGACCATAGTTTTTGGCATTCTTAGATATGATCGAACATATAATCAAATTCCATTCAATTAGAAACCACAGTTTATTCAATTAATTCATTGATGTATAGTGATAAGATAAATTGCTTTTTTTCTTGTTACACTACTTTTTTATTTAATCAATTATAGATTAAAAAATTTCCAATACATTATGGTAACATTTAATTCGGTTAATTTTTATTAGTTATCGGGAGAGATATGACCAACGATGGTGATAATGAAGAAAAGAGAAAGGGCAAGTGAAGTGAAGCAGAACAAGGTAAGGAAAATTTAAATTAGATCAGTAAGTCATATATTAAAAAGATACTTAGATAGAACTAAGAATATAATCTAAATAAACTTAATTATAAGTTATAATTATTAAATTCATCGTTATATAGTGATAATGCTTTTCTTTTCTTTTCATACCTTTTTCGTTTAATCACTTAAATACTGTAATGTTTCGACGATATATTATGGTTTTATTTAATAGAAGTCAAGTTGAATAAGGAACCATGATAATTCAAAATATCCACTTGCATGGTAAGAATAATGAAGCAATTTAAACATACTACGATTTGCTAGCAGACTATAAGTCAAGATTGAAAAAACCTGGATGAGAGGACAAATTTCATCTTTCATTATTTGTGACAAATTTTTTTTTTCAGTTTTGTTTTGTCTTTTTTAATTTTTAGCCTTCTTATTTTTTAATATAATTTAAATAAGATTTCAATAAAAATAATAATAATAAATGCCACTTAGGAGAGAGAAATTAAATTAAAAATACCATGTCAGCATTTTCCATCAGACAAATTGATAGTGCTAACTTTATAACTCAATTGAATCAATTTGACAATTTTTAGGAGTTGATTGAACTTTTTGAAAGTTTTAAGACTTAATCACACTTTCGCGACAACTTTTAGGATTTCTAGTGAACATATTCTATTTATATATTGGAAGTTATTTGAAATAAAAATAATAATAAAATCAAACGTGTTGGGAGATGTTAAGTTTTTCCCATATAGTAATATTGGTGATCTATGTATTTGTGGCATGTTGAGAACTCGCATCAATTATACTCTAATAGAGAAAGGCAACAATCACTTCTATCAATTTTCTTGTGACTGATTTTTGTGCTTCAAATATTCTCGGACACCACAATAAATCACATACACATTACGAGGCCGCCTTTTTCATAGGCTACAAGATAGTATTACCCATTCCTGAGAATTTAAAGGTCTCTTTTTGGCCATTTAGAAATACTAACGCATGTGTTGTGCAACCTTCTATTGTTTTAGTTAATATGCATATATTAGAAGTTATTCGAGCCACAAGTATAACTCAATCAAACATGTTGGGAGACGTGAAGCTTTTGCCATCTATTAATATCATTGATCTGTATCTTGAGACATGTTAAGAACCAACCTCGATTGTACTATGAATTAAAAAAAGGCACCCTCCACTTTTGTGAATATTCATGAAATTAATTTTATGTATAGGTACGTAATGGTATCACCATTTTTTAGAATACCATTTTTTAGAATTCAAAGGTTTCTTTTGACCATATTAGGAGTTGTTTGAAATACGAGAATAACCAAATCCAATGTTTTGGGAGATGTGGAACTTTTTCCATTTATGCCTCCATTTATTTTATGAAAAATAACTTCTGGAAAAACGTTTTCCGGGTTTTTCAGCGTTCGTTTAATAGAAAATGTAGCCATGAAAAACATTTTCCCTCAATGGACAATACACCTTCAAAAGTGTGGAAACCCCCCTCCTTCTTTCACCATTCATTTTAATTACTTTTGTATTCTCTTTTTAAAAATTATAAATTTTAATTATTTTTTCTTTTCTTTTTTTAGTTTTCTTTTTTGTCTTTGTTTTTCTCTTTTTTTTTTGACCTTCTTCTCTGGTCGATCGCCGACCACAGGTGTCGCTCGAGCCTCGCCAGCGAGGCTTAAGCTCACTAGATTGGCGTCGCTCGCTTCGCCTATGGTCGGTCGCTGCCCTTCGCCGTGGCTGCTAACTAGCCGAAGAAGAAGATAAAAAAAAAAGAAAATTTTTAATTAAAATTTAATTAAAAATCGATTTAAAAAAAGAAATTTTTTTTATTAAAAGTAGTGTATGGACGATTTGATTTTCCGTACCAAATGGTGGAAAATATTTTCCGAGTCTTTTTTAGATTTCAGCCGAACACTGAAAAATCGTGTCATTTTCCTTGAAATTAGCTTCTTGGAAAATGTTTCTAGAAATGTTATAGTTTTCGCAAAATAAATGGAGCCTACATATACTGTTGATCTACTTCTTCTACTATTATCCTTCGCAATATGAGTTGGAATTGTGTCCTGCCGTTCTTGGTTTGAAATATTTAGGGCTTTTTCTTGCACGAGATCTGCTTAGGGAAACCCTTTTTGGTTTGATCCAAATTATGCAAAATCTATTTATTCCAATTCTAAGGAAAATGAAATTTGCTTGTTGGCTAAATCAATCAAATTCATAGACATAAATGAATATGAGCATGGATCGATCATCAAGCCAATCTTGATCGCGAACCATCTTTGTCGAGTCATCCCTTTACCGGATCGGGGTCAGGACCTTTGCCAATCCTTTTATTCAACCCACAAATAAATTGTAACAACCCGAATTTCCACAAAATTTAAACCTCGAATGCACATATACTTTGACTTCACTTTAATCTTCTGATAAGATAACTAACTTATCTTCGAATGAACAAATAATTTAACCTCAGGTAATATACATCAAAACATTATGTATAGAAACCTATCTCCACTTTCTCTGCACACTTTGGTCCAAACCTTACAAGTTATCCTCTGAAGGGTTAATCTAAAGGCTCCTAAACTACGGATCGACAACCTTGCCCATCGACATGCCATTGCCGTTGCAACAAAGGGGGACCATCGAAACTCTTCGACAATCCAACTAACTCACTGCCGATATTCCAAATCTAAGCAACAAATCGATAGAAATCCACTCTAGTAGCCCCATGACAACCCATACAATATAACTACTCTTTGTATATACTACTGACAATTCTAATACAAGCTCATCTTGATATTTCCCAATCAAAACACACGGGAGCTCCAAAGCTCCAAAAAGTAGTGACAGCGGGGATCCATCCTACATATTCGAAAAATAAAGGAGTGAGCTGAAACCCAATAAATGAAATCTCTAAGTCTAAAGTAGAAGATGATCTTACCACTCAACCCAGTACCAACAAATAACGTGAGTGCTAAATAATCATATTCCACTAATGCAAAAGCAAATGCACTATATTTACTATCATGATATGCCAATGGAAACAATTAAAAACATTGCATAAGATCATTCACCCAAATGGAAGTAGATGACATATTATCTCACAATGCGAAGATACAAAATAGTAGCTCATCGATATACACAGGTGAGTTCATATTCGTCATTGACCAGGACTATCTCGAATCACAAGTCATCTCGACTAACAAGGCATCATCACCACTGATGAAAGAGATAATAATTTCTCAATTATAAAAATAAATGTTACAAGAGTATATATATAACCCTCAAACCTTCAATGACAACTCTACCCTTATTGATATATATCCCAACTTGTTACATAAAAAACTCACTCTACTTCCTCGTAAAGATTTAGTAAATATGTCTACAAGTTGATCCTTCGTCCTTATATGTTGAAGAATGATCTCCCCTTTCTGGACTCTTTCTCATACAAAATAACAATCAACCTCAATATGCTTGGTTCATTCATGGAAGATAGGATTATTTGCAATATAAATAGCTAATTGATTATCATAATATAATACCGATGGATCTGATGTTGACATACCAATTTCTGACAATAACATTCTCAACAAGAGCAATTCACCTGTCACATATGCCATAGTTCTATATTCAACTTCAGCACTTAATCGAGAAACTACATGTTATTTTTTGCTCTTCCAAGCAACTAAATTACCTTCAAGAAACACACAATAGCTCGACGTAGATCTCCTATCATTAGGACATCCAGCCCAATTTGCATCAGAAAAACCTGTAGTATTTAGATGGCCATGATTCTTGAAAAGTAATCCTTTAGCTGGTGTTCCCTTCAAGTACTTAACAATCTAGAGTACAGCATCCTAGTGCATAGTATGAGGAAAACTGATAAACTGACTCACTACACTGACAGCAAAAGATAGATTAGGTCTTGTGACGGTAAGATAGTTTAACTTACCCACCAATCTCCGATATTTCACTGGATCATGTAATAATTCTCCATATTCTGCATCAAGTTTCATATTGGGTTCCATAAGAGTATCAATCGGCTTTGCTCCAAGAAATCTAACCTCATCAAGAATATCAAGTACATATTTTCGTTGTGATAAATTGATACATGCATGTGAATAGGCAACTTCAATACCAAGGAAATATCGCAAACATCCCAGATCCTTAGTACTGAACTTAGTATGCAGAAACTGTTTAAGTCATTGAATACAATATGAATCACTATCAGTGATGATTATATCATCCACATATACCACAAGAATGATACAACCAGCTAAGAAGACAGAACTAAAGACTAAATGATCTAATTGACACCACTTTAATCCGAACTTGATAACAGCATCATTGAACCTACCAAACCAAGCACGAGGAGATTGCTTGAGTCCATACAACGCCTTGTTTAAACGACATACCAAATTCTCCCCTTGAGTAACAAACCCAGGTGGTTGCTCCATGTACACTTCCTCAATTAAATCGCCATGTAAGGAAGCATTTTTGACATCCAACTGATGAAGAAGCTAGCCAAAACGTGCTGCCAGGGAAATAAAGATACGAACAGACGGGATTTTAGCCACACATGAGAAAGTGTCATCATAATCAACATCATATGTTTGAGTATATCTCTTTGCAACCAATCGAGCTTTCAGCCTATTAATAGTGCCATCAAGATCAACCTTAACAGTATAAATCCAACGACAACCAACAGGTTGTTTCTCTGCAAATAAAAAGATGAGTTGCCAAGTATGATTCTTGATGAGTGCTTTCACGTCATCCTCCATGGCTTGCCACCATCTAGGGTGAGTAAGAGCTTTAGCAACACTGTTTAGCACAGAAACAGAGGAAAATGACGAGACAAAGGTAGAGAAGATAGGAGATAAACGATCATATGACAAGAAATTAGAAATGGGATGATAAGTATGAAGACAATCAGATAGACCGGAATAAGAAACATAACAATCCATAGAACGACCAACACAAGAGCGTGTACCTTTTCAAGTAGCAATGGTCATATCAGGATCTGAGGATGGTACAGAAGCTGATGAGGGAACAGATGAATCATGTGTCTGTAAGGGTTGTACTATTGTAGTAGAGTCTATACTACATCGATGATAGGTGCATTCAGTAAACTGTAATCTTGTGAACGGTGCTAGAGGAAAGGAGACTGGTGGAAGTGTTGGTAAGACACACCCGTCACCCTCAATAGTCACCGTAGGTACAACGTGAGCATTATAATATGGCTGGTCCTCAAAGAACGTCATATCCATCAACACAAAAAGACGATGACGAGTCGGCCTATAACATTTTTAGCCCTTTTGAGTTTGAGAGTACCCCACAAAGACACATTTCTCGGCACGAGGGTCTAACTTATCAATACCAGGTGTAAAACAATGTGCGAAACAAGCACAATCAAAGACTCGTAAAGGTAATGGAAAAGGATGATGAGTTGGGTGTAACATAAAAAACGGTGTCTACCCTCGAAGAACATAAGTTGGAAGCCGATTAATTAAGAAGTAGGCAGTAAGAACAGCATGGCCCTAAAAGTTTTAGGAAGATACATATGAAACACGAGGCAACGAGCAACATCAAGAAGATGACGATTTTTGCGCTTAGTTACACCATTTTGCTGTGGAATGTATGAACATGAAATATGATGAATAATACCATGAGAATCAATAAACGGGTGAAAACTAGAAGTAGCAGCAAGATACTCTTAGGCATTATCGGATCACAAAGTTTTGACAGATGTGTGATACTGATTCAACACTTCAAAATAGAAGAAGCAAAAAGAGTGAAAAATCTCGATACGATCTTATATTAAGAATAGCCAAGTCATTCGAGAAAAATCATCCACGAATATGACAAAATATTTAAAACGAAAAATGTCAGAAACATGACATGGACCCCATACATATGAGTTAACTAACTCAAAAGGACTAGACACACGACTCTGAATGCGAGAAGGAAAAGATCCCCTATGGTGTTTTCCAAATTGACAAGCTTCACACTCAAAGGAACTTACAAACTTTGACTCGGGAAATAAATGTCGAAGAAAGTTTGGTGGCGGATGTTCAACACAACAATGTATCTGATAAAATCAATGGATGTGCGCTTTATAGTTGTAGAAGCTATCATCTTCTTGTCAAGGTAGTACAGACCATTCGATTCATGTCTCCCACCAATTATCTGTCTAGTCCTCAAATCCTGAAAGACATAATGAGAAGAGGAAAATGTCATTGAACAATTTAGTTCTTTTGTTAAAGAACTAACAAAAATCAAATTATATGGAGATTTTGATAGATGAAGGACAGATGGCAAAGAAAGAGTGGGACTCAAATGAGCAACTCCCATACTAGTAACTTGGGATTGAGAAGCATTCGCTAATGTAACCGAGTTAGATATTAAAGAAGTAGTAGAATGAAATGAAGACAATAAATTAGAGTTACTAGTCATGTGATTGGTAGCTCCAGAGTCTATAACCCAAGAGTTAGATGCTGCAAAAAACAAACAAGATGAACTACCTTTGGAGGATTGTGCTAAAATTGTAGTGAGGGCTGAAGATTCTGTCATCTGTTGAGAGCAAATCAATGCATCATACTCAGCACGTGTCAAAGTAATAGAATCGCCTATAGGCTGCATAGTCGAACTTGGTGGACCTGGTGAGGGAGAAACAAGAGAATTCTCAACTCCTATGTAGGCAGCAAGATTTGGTCTGAGTTCCGGGTGAAGAGTATAGCAATAAGCTTCTACATGTCCGACTCTTTGACAATGATTGCAATAACACGAGCCACGGCCATTCCCAGAACTAAGGACACCACAAGTACCAACTCCATCACAGCCTCCACTATGAACAAGACCACGTCCACGTCTTTGGTAACCACGGCTGCGACCTCCACGTCTATTGGGACCATGGGAAATCATAGCACTCATCTCCAAAGTTGGTGTGGAAGAAATCTTCTCAATAATTATAGCACAAAGAGCCTGAGAGAAGACTTCATCTACTGTAGGAAGAGAGCTCTGAGATGTGATGTGTTGACGAAGAGGTGAATATTCAAGCCCTCAACGACTTGAGGTATAATATCACCCTCAAATCTTCTTGGCGTTTGGCCAATACCACTGGATCATCCGAGGTAGGAAGATAGGTATCCAGTTACTGGCAAAGAGTTGTGAATAAAGCATAGTGATCAGATAAAGATTTGTCTCTACGTTGAATATCAAATAAAGCTTCCCATGTGTCACGTACCCGTGTCATATTATTCTGCCCGGATTAAAGCAGTGCACATTTCTCCCAAATTGTCTTAGCTGAATCACGTTGAATAAAATAAGGACTAACTTTAGGATCCATGCTATTCCATAAAAGAGTCTTGATCATTGCATCCCCCACAATCTAATCGGCGATTTTATTCTTGTCAGATGGTACCGTAGAAAGAATATAGTCAAGTTGCTTGGTGGCAATAAGATAGACCTCTACTACTTTAGACTAGGTTGGATAATTAGTTCCATCCAACTTGATAGAAGTTAACTGAAAGTAACTAAAAGGAGATCCAAAAGTCAATTTGGTATTTGCCATCAGTAAATAAAGGATGTGATTGAGCCCAAAGAAAATGAACTTCATAGCAATCAATACTAACTCCAATAATCCAACCAACTGTACAGTAATTTTTTTAAAAAAAATTGGGGTCAATCCAATCACCACCACTCACAATAGTTCATTGCAACCTCAGTAAATCATGATAATTAATACCAAAGTACCACAAAATCGACTCCCACCAAGAAATAACTAGAATCGATCTTCAACTGAGACCCAAAATAAAACATTCTCCTCTAATATCAATCAACGTGGCAACAATGCTAGGCAAAAGAAAGACTTCAAAGTCTCAAAGTGAAAGTAAAGTCTTAAAATCATATTTGTATAGTGAAGGCGTGACTTGGAAGATGCAGCTAGAGCGACGAGAACCTGAGCATGTCGAAGCCACGGAAGGGTGACATAAGATTGGGAGCGACTCGACTGAGCGACGTGACCGAGCAACTTGTCTAGAAGTGAGGTAGCTGGGCAATGCCTCTGGGAGAGATGTGACTGAGCAAAATGTCTGGGAGCGACGTGACCGAGTGACGCGACCAAGCGACTTGTCTGGAAGCAAGGCGGCTGGGCATCGCCTCTGGGAGAGATGTGACTAAGGGGAGGGATAGAAATTAGGAGAGGGGTTGGACCAGATGAGTGAGGGGCTGAGGCAAACAAGGGGTTGAGGCGAGGGGCTGGGCTAGATGGGATGACGATGGCGAGGGGTTAAGGTGCGATGACAATGGCGATGGAGAGATTGGGGCTCTGATACCATGATGAAAGAGATAATAATTTCTCAATTATAAAAATAAAGGTTACAAGAGCATATATATAACCTCTAAACCTTTAATGACAATTCTAACCTTACTGATATATTTCCTAACAACCACCAACTCATGGGGGACGGAATCATTCATATCCTTTGTCACACCTCAACCCATTCATCACGGGTGTCATTTACATTAGCGAAGATAAATACATCACTATACATCCGCATGATAATGGTCATTTGTTAATTTCATACCATAGCTATACAAGTCATGTCATACCATGACTACACAAGTTATGTCATCATAAGATTTCATTTCATCTCAACCTTATAGAGAACCATTTTATATGGTAGAACATCTGGCTAACTCCAGAGTCTTATTCACATACTCATACAAGGGAATTCGTTCGGTGGCAAATAGGACGTGGCAAAGATCTTAATCACGCAATATCATTTACATACATTTCATAACAACATAACAATCGCCATGTACATATCAATAATTTGTTATTTCTCATGCAATTAATGATAAACAATTAATTGCATGCACTCCAACCCATATATCATCACTCTTTCCATGCTAATCCATCGTCATTTAATCGGAAACCATAAATAGGTAATCGGTAATTTAGGAACCGATGCTCATAACTTGACACCGTGAACATGGACAACTAAAATGATCGACCACCTGAATAATTAGCAACACTTAGCTAATATATCGGTAACTTAGTCGAATTACAAAAATATTACTTTCGGCTTTAGTTTCATCATTACTACTTTTTATATTACCAAATCTTATCAACAGCCATCCATCACATACTATGCATGAGAAAATAAACTTCTTAGATTCAAACATGCTATTATCCTCATAACTTATATAATTGCTTCAATAAAGTTTCTCAAATTACAATTTTCTTTGCTCCCCAAACTTTTAATTTTACTTAATCAAGCCATACTGATTAAACATCAAAACCCATTCATTTGTTATTTAACACATGCCCATATTTTATTTACGCTATGAGCATGCCCTGGATTTTACAAAATTACCAAAACAACTCACTTCTAAATTAATTACACAATTAGGTCCAATTTTGAATAATTAAACACGTTGTCCATATCAAACATTTAACTCTAAAAATAACTTAACCACTTATCATAATAACATTTCTCAAGCTGTGAACAGTGCCCAAAACTTCCAGTTTTTTGTTTTTACAAATTCGTCCCTCAAATTGGTGAAATTACAAATTTGTCCCTAAAGCTTCTAAACTCATTTTTTTTTCTTTTAACCGGTTGGATTTCCTTTAATTTATCTTACTTAATAACCCACTAATCAATATTGAAACCCACAAAATAACCCTATTAACAGCACCCTCTCACTTTTATGAATTTCGAAATTTGCCCATTACTTTGTCCAAAATTATCAAGATACCCATTTTATGCTTAGTTTTACCATTTTCTCATTCTTTCCCCTCTAAGGTGCAACAAAACCATTTGGGTAACCTTCTAGGCATGTATTAAATATTTCAATATAGGCAAGAAATCACTATAACTCTACTTAATCTTGGAACCTACTTGTACTTAAAATCAAACTTAAACTAACAAACATTGACCAATCAAGTCAAGAGTACTAAGTAGATCAATCTAACTTAGCCTCTAGAGTTTTCACATACCTTGAATGGAATTTTGAACAACCAAAACCTTTAGTTACTTTGTAAGACTCTTGAAAGTTAAGCTAAAACCACAACTTAATTGGATAGTTGAAGGTTGATATGGAAAAAGTTGATTTGTTTATAGAAGATAGGAAGATGAAGCAATTCTTGAAGTGGAAAATGAAGGGAGTGATGTCTCAACCAAGAAAGGGGAAGAGGGTGTTCTTTTATTTTCTTTTTCTTAACTTTACTTGTAATGAATGCTACAAACCTTGGTTAAGTTAGAATGTCATGAGTGACGTCATTTTGATGACTAAGTTCAATGGCACAATAAAAAGCATGTGGGTTAAATACTAGGTCTAGAATGAAGAGAAGTGTTCAAGTGAAAGGGTGACAAGTGACTTACTTTGGGTGATTAAAAAGAAGATAATTGATGCTTCGTCAAGATAGTTTGCAATTCAGTAAAGATACAAGAAAATCGATGCCTATTGTAAACACCTATAAGTTAGAAAAATATTTTAAACCCAATGAAATTATCTGCAAAAGATATCGAACATTAGGAAAATCTCAACTTAGTGGATTTTAACTTTGAAAATTATTCGATAAGTATTTCAAAGCATGTAGATCCCTCTCAACAGTTACTATGTTAATATGTGGTTCACCTCACTCTATATAATCAACCTATGTATAAATGCCCAGTAATTACATCCTAATGGAATCACATTCCGAAAGTCACGGATATGTAAATACATGTTGCTTTCGCGCACGATAAAGTCAATAATTCATCTGGGATTTGTACTTGTGATGCTTATCGTCTTCATTTCCTAGATATTAGTAATTGATATAGGAATTTCCGGATGTCACACAAATAGCCTGGTGAAGTACTCCCAGCTTGCGCTCAATGCTTGGTCATAGGTTTGAGGCATACCTAGGCCATTTCTGATGTCTAAAATGAAGGGGAAAATTGTCCAAGAAGTGTTAAATTTATTACACTCTTATCAATTCAATTTTAAACTTTTTAATTTTACCAATTGAGTCCTAAACCTTTTCATTTCTTACCAATTAAGTCCATCCAGCCAATTTTGGTTAGAAATCGTTAACATGACATGGACATTTTTATATAATATTTTAATAATTTCTAAATTTTTTTTATGGTTTTTCCTTTTTTTTTCCTTTTCTCTATTTTTTTTCTGGATATTGAAGTTAGGATTGGTGAAGGTGGTCAGTCGACCTTTGCCGGCTCTGGGCGAGGGCGTCGCGGCCCTCACCAGATCTGGCTAGGCGAGGGCGTGAGGTCGGCGAGGGCCACCAAGCCCTTGCCTAGCCCGTAGCCAGCGAAGGTCGGCCAGCTACCTTCGTAAGCCCTAAATATAAAACCCATAAAAAGAACAAAGAAAAGGAAAAAAGAGGAAGAAAAAAATCATAAATAATTTAGAAATTATTAAAATATTATATAAAAATGTCCATGTCAACGCCACGTGGCTGCCTCGTGTTCACGTCAGCGATTTCCGGCCAAAATTGGCTGGATGACTCAATTGGCAAGAAATGAAAAGATTTAAGACTTAATTGGCAAAATTAAAGGTTTAGAACTCAATTGGCAAAAGTGCATTAGGTTTAAAACTTTTTGGACAATTTTCCCAATACTAGTGGGGGTCAACTATATGTCAATTGTCGAATTCTTGATCCAATTCAATTTTGAAGGGTCTACTGTACGAAATATTTGGACTTGTGTCCATTGTAGTTAAATGGTAAAATGAAGACATGCAAAAACATTTTAACAGAAGGCCATGTACAAATTTACGATCCTAGAAAATAAAAGTGGTGTTGATCTCTAATAGCTTATATGGACTTTGCTAACATTATAGTTTTTGGGTTATTGGGAGAATAACAACATATTGTGAAATACAAATTCTTAAAGGAGTGGATCTCATAACAATTTTTAATTATTTATTATTATTATTTTTTGTGGTCCAAAACAAGCTGTTGATCTCACAGCAAATTAAGGACCGTCATACAAGCATTATTCTTTAATTGTGTAAACCAAAGTGAGTCGAGTTCGGGACCTATTCTCAATTATTCGACTCGAGTCGATCTCAATTCATCGTGAAGATTTTGAGTTATACCTTAGCTTGGCAGTCCGAACGTATGCCTACGAAGAGACCCCTTTAAGTCTTCACAAGTTACCGGTGCATGAAAAGAACAATCGAAATTGGATCTTGGAAAGTAAAAAATAAAATAAAAGGGGTCTTTTCCCAGAAAAATGATGGTGCTTTACTTTGTGAAAAGTACATTCAGGGGGTAGTCCACGTGCTTGTCGCTATTCCGTAAAGACTACTTTTCCATATAAATATGCTGCCAGGTAATATGGTCAATTCCAACTATGTATCTACATCACTCAAAATGTTAATCAACAATAGTTGGATCTTGACATGCAAATTTTCCAACTTTTTTACTAATAACTAGACGATTGAACACGATTAGACCAGTTAAATGGGTGGGTTAAGTTGAAAATTGATTCATTTAACCCGTTTTAACTCATTTTCATGTAATACAAATATGGTGATCAATATCCAAATTGACCCATACCCAACTCAATTCATATTACTAAAACACTTCTATAATTAACCTAATCTAGGAAAACTCATACTAAAATTGAGAGCGAGCAAGCGCGAGGTCAAACGAGGGCGAGAAAGAGTGAAGAGATAGTCGTAAAGGTGGATTGATTTCAAGTAAGTTGTGAACCTATATTATTTTGGATTTCACCATTCTAAACGCATTATGACCTATTAACGTAATAGATAACTCATATAACAACCCAGCACATCAAATATGGGTTAAAAAATTAGTTTATGACCCATTTTGTTGAACTCAATTTTTCAAAGTAGTGGACTATGGTATCATAAAGTTTTACAATCGCTTGTTTGCAGCATGATGTTGTATTTTAGCTCTCACTCATAATTTTAGTTCACATCATTATAAGGCATGAGGCCAATTTTATGCATTCATTGCTCAAAGCGTACTCATTATCATTGTGGTCCATCCTCAAGTTATGAGGTAATAATAAGAGGCATATTGAGAATAGCATAGGTTCAAGTAAGGCCAATTTTTATCAAGCTTCAACCGAAACGCGAAGCCAACAAGTGGTTGGTTAAGTGGTTCAAGATTTGATTTGCAAGTCGAAGGTTGCAGGTTTGCTTCGCCAGTTAATTCTCGATTTGTCTGTTGATGATACACTTGGCCTTAGTTGTATCGTAGACCATGGACTTCCTCACTCACATCTGGTGGAGTTACGATGACAGTCCCGTCTAGTGGGCCGTTAGTGCTTCGTTGATAACTTAAATCGAAATTTTCAGCTGTAGGTGAGATCGATCTCAATCTCATTTGAGCCCTTCTCTTGACAAATATGTAAGAAAATAAATTTTTGATTTGGTACAATTGATTTGAACAATATTTGGTGGGCGAACACATTCGCACGTTTGTGGCCAAAGATTGTAGTGGGTTGGGGAAACTCCAAAATCCAAATAGAATGTTCCAGCAAACCATTTTAGCCACCGTTGATGCCCCTCCATGACGGGTCACGACTCTACTTTGATAAGTCTCCATTCCACTTCCACAACGACTTTTGAGAGACTTCACTTCACAAAATAAAAAGCATATCATAAAAAGAATCTTTCAAAAATAACAATAATAGACATGTTTGTCTCCACACAGGAAAAGGCAAACGTATGGTTGGAGCAGTTCGCACTGCGCATTTGACCCTTGAAAATTTCAGTTTGCTCCTTTCGATAGCTTAGGAGAATCTAATGTTCTTTTTTCTTTTTTATCTATTCTTTGGGTTCGCTTAGAATATAATTAAATTGCTGAAAAAGAGTAAATTTGAACTTAGGGGCTCGAAACATGGTTTGCACATGGCATGATTGAGACTTTTTGTTGGATAATTTAGGTTGCAAAACGCGTTTCCGGTTCGGGTTAGTGTGTGGTGCTACACTTTTACAGCAAAATCATTCCTCAATGACACTATGGTTATATTCGTTTGATTGGAAGTTTTATATGTCTAATCTTGACTATTGGGATTGGTATAGATTATTTCACCGTGAGCTGGACATCATGTCTTTTAGTCAAGAACAGTATAATATTTTGTATGTGACTTATTATCTCCTCATTCTCCGTATCGTGACAGAAATGGATTGAGATGGTGACACAAGTAGTTTTTGAACTTTGGCCCAATGTGTAATATAGTGAACATTTTCATGTAGTTTATGGACTAAATTGAACATGTACCAAAAGTCTAAGGATTGCATTGAATAAATTAAAGATTCAGAGATCACATTGCACATTGGGCTAAAGTTTAATGATCATTTGTGTCATTTTCTCAAATGGGTTATGTAATAAATGGGTGCACAGTGCAATACCTCTACGAAAGGATGGATTTCCGAGTATACGGGTTGTGTAATTTCACTCATATATAATTAACATCCATAGCCATTGATTTTAATCATTCTATAAATTCAGACTGTTAGTACCTTGTTATGCAGAGGTGGCTTGCGTAACAAATGAGTTGCATAGCCTGTGTATCATATAAAAATCTTTTATAAAATTAATTTGCTAAGTCATATTTCAAACTGTCTAGGTACTTAAGTATGTGGGTCTCAATAGGCCAATAATAATCTCCCATATCATAATTGGCATAATAAACCGGTCCTAAAATCCCTAGCATTATTCAGATTTTTTAAGTACGATTGTCACATCTTCCATACAATAATGGGTTTGGAGGAATCTTTAGTGAAACTCAATACTTATACATCCGATACCGTGTTGAAGTTTAGTGTTCCAACCTTAGGTTAATAAGTCATTGAAAAGCACTGTTTATGTTCTATTTTTTAAACAATACATAGGGTAGGACAACAAAGAAAAAAAGAAAAAGAAAGCATACAATACTGAAATAGTCAACCTGTCATATCCACTAGAAAAGCAATGAAAAGAAATATCAAAATTAGTTAGGAATACTGAAAGCGATCGGGACAGCAACAATTAGGTCAAGAACTAGTTTGACAAGGAAGCGTGTTTGTGCTCCGATTGAATTTAGAAAAATGACCGATTAATTCGACAAGATAATTGTAATTAGGTCACCCACAACAACTTGTTCTCATTCAAGAAAAGATAGAATAAAAATTCCTAGACCTTGGAAATTTCATCAGAGAGCAAAAGACAGAACCCCCCCCCCCCCTTGCACGTCCTTCCATCTTGTCAATATCGGAATACCAATTCCCGAACTTTAATTTCCTTTCTCTGGGAGTAAACTTTGTTGACATTTGGTCGTGGGTAAAGTTCCCTTGCTTTTTCCTTTTCTTGTGGCTCATTCTCATTAGTAATTATAAGGCTAAGTCTCATGGGTCGCCGGCGGTCACGTCCAGTACAACGATTCCCAGCTAGCCGGGCCGTCGTCCAAGATGCCGGCCGAGTCGACGAATTGCTGCTGCAAATTGAGGGCCGGCCCCTGTGACTGAGCCATCTCCATGCAGGCCGCGACAAGGTTGGCCCGCTGCAGCTCGAGGTTGACGAGCTCGGCCTGAGCCTTGGCGAGCTGCTCCTGGAGCTCGCTCACTTGCTTCTGGAGCTGGCAGATGGCTCCGGCACAGCCGTAGACCGGGTCTCGGAGCCTCGCGTTGGCCTCGTACACCATGCTGCTCACCGCGTCTGCTCTCTGCGGTTCCGGAAGTTCCTGCAATAGTTTTCATTAGATCAATTGAAAAAAAAATTATATGGAAGAACTATAAATCTAATTAACATGGAAGTTTACGAGTATAATACATTTTGTCAAATGAGCTGGTTGAAAATTCTGAGACACCTTTGAGGACATGAATACCGACAGAAATCTATAATCGAAGAGTGTACCACGAGGAAAAAAGAATTGATTTTGTAATGTATCTAATAAAAGATCTCCTCGAGACTAAAAGGCTTAGAATAAATTGTAATCTAACTTTGATCTTAAGTCAATGCAAATCTATCGCTAAAAATCTTTCGCTATATTGCATCGCGTGACATAATAAATTAGGAAAATGTCCAAATTCGAAATATAGAAATTTAGTTTTCTAAGGTAAAGTGCGAGCGTCTTATTAAAATGCAATTGACTTGTCATGGATACTTTATCTAGAAAGGCAAGTTGTGAACCCGCAAAAAGAAAAAGGAAAGATAAATAAAAAAAGAAATGTTTGTTTTTATTGGCAATGAAAAGAAAAGGGAAGTTGCTAAAAGAAAAAGCTTCACGTACACACCAGTTCAATTTTTTCCTACAGCATTCTGGTGCGTTCACATTAGGGAGTGCGTAGATCCTGATAAGGAACACTAAGAAACAGTGTGAAAGATGGGGAAATGGATGGACAGCAATACCTGCAAGAACTTGATGACGTTGCTAGCTCCAAACACCCTGTGAGCAATGGTGAACTTGTAAGGCTCAGTGGGCGGGAAGTACGGGGCCAAGATGCACTTGTCCACGCACCGCCGGCGCAGGATCTTGCAGGCGGCGCACGGGCTGAGGACCGCCGGCTGCGGCGGCGGCAGTGGGGTAAAGTGGAGGGAAGGAGGAGGCGGAGGAGGGGGAGTGGTTGGAGACGACGACTGGGACGGTGGTGGTTGCGGTGGCGGTGAGGAAGGTGAGGATGATGTTGAGTAGGGGATGACTTTAGCGGGAATAGTGACGGGTGTTGGTATTGCTGTGGTTGTCCTCGCCTTGTATTCCATCTCCATAAGACTTTTCTTCAGAGAGAGAGAGAGAGAGAGAGATAGAGGGAGAGAGGGAGAGAGGTGTGCGATGGAAATGAAGGAGAGCGGTGGGCTTATATACATACATGGAGATGGATGGGAGCGACGTGTCAGCCTTCGCACGTCAACGATCCACAAGACAAGTTTTCACCTACAGTTTGGAAACAGCTTTGCGGCGATTTTAGCTTCTAATTTTCACCTCATAACACTGTTAAACTTACCCTTTTTCCCCTATTTGCAGGGTGTGATTGATTCAGCATGAATTTAGCAACCCATTAATCCTTCCTCACTCCTCAAACCGTGCACGGATGGTCAGCTTTTTCTTTATTTATTCAAGGTATGATGCTAATTAAAAGTTGTTGCAATTTCGCCGATCATAGAAAACACCATTTCACACTATGAATGAGTTTTGCATACAGTATCGTTTAAACTTCATTATCACGGTAAGTACCATATGATCACTTTGGGATTAAAATTATGGCGAGTGATAAGAATTGTATTGCACATATGATTACACATGAAGACAGAACTAACGTAACAATAAAAGAAAAAATGAATGAACCACTAGAGATTTATACTTATCATTTTCCGTCAAATGAGTGGCATATGTACTCGCAGTATAATTCCGTGTTAATGGTAGATATGTAAATCACTTTTTATATTGGCAATGGACCTGGTAGAAACCATAAAGATATCCCGAAATATAAGGATACCGAATCGATTAAAATCACTTCTTATAATGGCAGTAGACTCGATAAAAATCCTTAAAGATATCCCGAGACACGAGGAAACCATTCGATTAAAGTACTTTGCATGTTTTCATGTCTGCAATCCATAACCTAATTGATGGAAGAACTGGAATCATTTGACTCCTCACGTACGGCATAGTTCGATACCTTTTATCTTAATTAACCCGAAGACAACTTCCCGAAAAGTCTCCCCATCTCGTTAGAGAGGGCTTAACGTCTTTCAAGGGGCTTGACTCCGACAAACAATGGTCTCTCGTTTGAAACTTTATGCACAACACATGACGACCTCCTTAACCAAAGTAAGCGGGCGTTGGTCACTTGCTCTCCCCATGCCCATCAAATTAGGCAAAAATTTCCCTATCAATCACACGCAAAAACGATGAACCGATCGAGTTGGGTCTCAAAAGGTGATGCTCCCACAGTATTTCTGGTTTTGAATAATCTGTAAAATTGTCTGGGAGTGGCCAAGCAGAGCAGCAGATAGAGCAGAAGAATTTGAAAAAGATGGATCGCCATGCATCTTTTTTCAAAACAGCATTTCAAAGGTATCATCCTAATCCTGACTTTATACATGTACACATGTTCCTTTCGAGACTTTATGACCACAACAACTGCGAGTTTTCAAAGTGGAGTTGTACTAGAATATGTCCATTGAATCTATATGATATAGTCTATAAGACAGCTCATATAACTTGGAAGAATTTTGGCATGAGGTTTAATCGAGTCTGCCCTAATTTTTTTACCACTATACATATTTAGACAGCTCATATGTCCAAGGTGCCATTCCTTCTTAGCACTTTCCTGGCGTCTCTCGATAAATCATTCCCTCACGTGTGAGCCTCCTGTATTAGGCTTATTCCACCTCATCTCGGGTAATATCCTTCTGTCTTAGCGTACATCTCAACTTGAAGATCCACCATGTAGTTATGAATTGCAACTCCTACTCGCTTCTCACTATAACCGCAATTGGATGAGCTTCTCACAATATTCGCTAAACAATGGTACAAAATACAAGGGCCACCAATCAAAACCATACGATAACAGAGCATTGATATCATATCTCGGGGAGAAAGTTCAACTCCAAACCCCATCAATGTCCGTGGATCGTGAGCTATTGATGCGAATGAGCTTGATGCGGGAAGGTATCGGGATCACTATAACCGACTCCACTGAGCTCCCCATAATAGAAGTCAACAGTCACACCTACTCGTTCCGCGCCATACTTCGACGTCGCCCTTCGAACGGGAACGCTGGCTCGGGCAACTCTGTCTTCCAACCAGGCACATCTTTCACTTAAAACCTCAAGTGAATTAGTGTAATCTAACCCATCATCTACCCCGAAAGACGTAGCTTGAAGACAAAAGAAGCAGCAGCTAGCATCGAAATGGACCGTAGGCCCGGCATAACTTTGCATGAGACGATTAAGGCGCGAAGCAAATTAGATAATTGTACTGTATTTTCAGCTTGAATTACGGTGTTCCCCCGGTCATCTTCATCGTTGCCGACTTCTTACTTGGGGCAAAGACTCCTCGAAAATGACTTTTTCCTTGATCTTTGAGCCAACCTAACAGCCTGATGTTGCCTCGGATTCAGACAGCGGACTTCTCCACCAAAACCTGAGAACAAACGAATCTGCTACCGCTCCGTGCACATCGTCCCAGTGACGTGGCGAGTGATCGAGAGGGGCACGAGTCGTTGGTGGGGGCCCGCTGTTGGGTCGGGTAGAGGAGTGCCGCTGCAGCTCGTGGCCAACGAGCCGGAGAAAAAGAAGAATTTCCACACGTTGTAATAATAAGTAGGGGGAAAGAAAAAACCAAACGAGACGTGCTCAAACTTTCTGCGCTCAAACGCCATTACCATGGCATTTCCTTCGAGTAGTTGGAAATTGTTCCCATGCCAACTGACTTAAACAGTTTATGGCTTCGTACATGTGATGTCCCGTGTGATATTTCTGTGTTATTAGCGACTGATGTTGTCCGGTGATTTTAATAGTTCTAAAAATAAAAGCTCGGCTTCTTCACATGCTTCCTGGTGATTTAACTCTCCAAATGTTGCATAGACCCTCGATCAAGTGATGATTGCACTTATTCATATTCAGGTTTTTCCCTCTCGTCTTTATCGTTAGATGGCACTGCTGTTCTCAAAATATAACTGGATAAGCTAGTTGAATCGAATGTCAGTTCAGTCTCCGATTCAATTTTCCTTGATTGTGACTGATCTAACTTAGTCATCAGCATACTACTTAGATATTTATACTACCTAATCTCCAATAGGTTTTAAAGAAATCGGGTTAAAACCTACTTATGGAAACCAAGTTTTTTCGCCGAATGCGAAAGGCCTAGGGTTTTTCCGCTCTTATTGGTCAAGACTTCAACCCAAGTCAGATTCGTGCTTTTCATGTTCGACCAATTGACATCCTGGTTTCCTAATTAATTTGGCCGTTTTGTCAAAGCCGGTTCCCGCAATTAATTCGTGAACAATGTATGCACATCTACTGCTTATACGAGGAGGACTCAAACTCATTACGTCATGTTTGAAGGCAACATGATATAACATGCTCCTTGAAAAATGAATAAAACATCGAAGAAAAACGGATAAACCAACTCTCAACTGTTCCCATGGTTTAGCCATTGGTCTCAAACTCAAACCGCTGACCACGGAAAAATATTTCATGCGTCAGTCACATGGCAAAAAAGCATGGTGTGACCAATTTTTCCACGTGATGTACTTGTTATCTTATGCGGTGCTTAAAATTTGGAATTCCTCATTTTAATAGATTGATTACGTTACATGTCATCACCACTTATGTATACCTTTTCCGAACCACGTTCTATGCATCTGATTTTCACACCATTCACAATTTGAGCAACCTAATCCCTATGCTTCCATCACATGCCCAAGAAAATTGAATTTGACTTGTGCTCAAATCCTATTGAATGAACATATTAATTGTTTGCTTCTAATCTTCTATATATGTAGACCCTAAATCGCATATCTTTAGTAGAACCTTAGTTCAACTAGGAAAAAGCTATCCATCAGTCTATATTCAATTTTCCAGCTGTTGGAGAAAATGGATTTGTTGGGGGTGTGACAGAAAAGAGGCGACGAAAATAAACTTACATCTAGGCAATCATACTCCAGGCGATTGGAAAGCGATCGACATCGCTCTGCGGTCGCATAGTCGGACACAAAAGCACGCAAACGAGGCTCGAATAGGGGTGATGAAATCTGAAAATCCAAGTGCCACGAAAAGTAAAGTAATTAGATTCGAGGTTGGGTCAAAATTATCTTCCGTATGGTAGATATCTAGGGTTTCCATAGATATCGATAGGCTTATGAGGTTCATGCACACTGCGCAACGTGAAGCCTCGTATTGCATGCATTTACCACGTGGCTTATACCAATCAGGAGTGACTCTATATAGATAAAATGTAGCTTGTCTTGCAAGTTAAAAGGACGTTAATCTGCTTTTTTATATATGACGTGCTGCCACAATCTACGGTTCATAGAACAAGACTGTGGATCGTGGCTTTGCTGGTGAAGCTGAATAGCAGAACGTCTTGACGTAGTTCGCAATTTTTAGTTTCGTGAAAACTTTTATATATCAAATCAAATGATTCGTGGTCCTAAAGTCAATCACATTGCAAATCGATTTAGCCCTCTCGCTGAGTTGGGCCAAGTTGACCCCACTCAAATTCTTGATTTGCTTCTCTCTTTTCTTCTTTTTTCCTTCCCCTTTGCCATAGCATAACGTACGTATCGATCTCGTCATTTTGTAGGGTTTCTTGCCGACACTGTTTTGAGCCATCAGACTTGACCTCAGAAGAACTTTATAACCCCAAATTATAATGAAGACACCTGATATTTAGGGTTCCAATTTTACTTGAGTTTTTTCTATTGTGTTTACGATTTTGTAGCCTCGTTTGGCATGACGCGGGGACTGCATGAAAATGCCTGTCCTTTAGGCAGAACACATGATTAAATGGTTACAAAGATCGGAAAAACCAACATACTTAACCTCCCCGTAAATCAACCCACATATGCAAGACTGAAAATATAACGTGAAATATCTACGTTTACGATAGAATATGTTAAGTGGTTGGTTGTTTAAAATTAAGTTGGCCCCTCGAGCTAGGCTTGCTAAGGGTGCGTTTGGGAAAACTTTCCCGCCTTTAGTGGCCCAACAGAAATGGTATTTGGCATATTTTGTGGAAAGTTTTGGGAAGATGTGATTTTTATAAGCCTTTAGCTCAAGGAGTTTTCGGTTTTGAGCATTTTCGGATTGCTAATATGTTTTTTTTCTATTTCTTCCAACTTTTCCCTCCTAAACTTTTACAATTCCATGAATGCCCTCACCTAGTGCAACGTCGCCGGCAAGTGGCCAAATGACCTTAGGCAAGGGCCGCCAGTGCTGGATCTGGCTCACCAACCGCCTAAGACCTTCGCCTATTTGAGTTTTTTTATAAAAAAAAATAGCATAAGTCATTTACAAAGTGTTTTTTTTTCAAATATCATTTAAATCAAAACTGCTTCCCAATGCATTTTTAAATTACAATTTACCAAACACTTTGTGCATTTCAAGAAACCTCTTTAACCTAAAGTCCTTTTGCATTTTCCCAAAGACTTTCTCTAAAAGCCTAACCAAATGCAGCCTAAGTAGTATACTGTGCTGTCCATTTCACATGTATTGTGTGGCTTAGAGGATGAAAGTAGGAATTGTGTTTTCTTTGCCAATAGCTTCTCACTGTTCGTTTGGAGGAAAGTACTCGTACTACAAAATTTGTGAAATGGGAATTATTCTCCCCACATGAGATTTGTGAATAGGTGATTGTCCGATAATGAGCATGGAAGGATTCCTCTTTAGTTATTTTGTCAATGTTTATCCTGTAGTCCTACTCATATTAAATCAATGATCGATTACTAGATATCGTCGCAAATCCAATTGGTTACTTTTCGAATCAATAATTCAATTCACTTTCAAAGAATAAAGGTTTTTCCCCCATTTT
Organism: Syzygium syzygioides; assembly: GCA_031216285.1. NCBI lineage: Eukaryota > Viridiplantae > Streptophyta > Magnoliopsida > Myrtales > Myrtaceae > Syzygium > Syzygium syzygioides. The sequence continues at coordinate 2,496,665 of CM062251.1, read as the reverse complement.
TATAGAAACTTTCGTCTTTATCCCTCCTTCCGCCATTAACCTCCATTAATGTGTAAAGTTGAGCAGCCAGCAAACCAAATAATGGAGGCAGCTCCAGGTTGTCACCCTAATCGAATCTTCAGCTGATGACAATGACTTCATGGGACAGTTATGGGGAGGAGGGGTCCAAGAAGAAGTGATCAATGGTCATCGTGTGTCCGTAAAAGCAAATCACCACAAGACACGAAAGATTCACATTGCTCTGGTTCGGCCACAGAATCAGCAGAACTGGCTTCCATTGACAAGAAACAAGAATGGGTGAAGGTCCACACGTCTGAAGCATCGAACGTGGGGTCTCCTACACGGTTTCTTCTATGCCCTACCTTGGATTTTGTTACCCTACCCAAATGCTAAAGAGGCGACTGGAGAGTTTTCTTGCAATTGCATGAAAAGATCGTGTTTGTTGTCAGTAATTCCCTAGTCCCACATTATGGGAGACAGGTATTCTTTGAGAGCGGTTTGTAAATAAGACCCCCAATTCACGCGAAGCGGGTCGAATCACAACAAATGGTAATAGGTGATAAGATGAACGTCACTGGACAATAGGGTTAAAGCACCGACGAGGATGGCGATGTTTTAACTGGAGGAGTTTGTGACACTTCCAGTACGTACCGGATGAATTTATTCGGCCCATGCGAATGGGACGAGTCTCAAAGCGACATCATTGCTTTATCGGATGGTTGGCGATCGCTTGGCTGTTTCTTTGGAGGGATCGATTTTTTTTTTGGGTAAAGGTAAGAATTTGTATTACTTTTCAAAAAACACCATGTACAAGAAACACAAAAGACGGCCCAAGGCCCCAAAGGAACAAAAAGTCCAAGAGGGGAAGGAGCCACTCTACAAGGCTAAGCAAAAACACCAAACCAGCAAAGGCCTATACAGGAGAAGGAACTACACCACCAAATTAAGAAAAGATAGAAGGTGAAAGGTTCCAACTCCTTTGTAATTTTCTATTTGTAGGTGTGTCTGCAATTCAACTGCACCACCAATTCAATTTGAAGGTGAAAAGATAGAGATTTCTAATATTCCTCTTCGAAAGCCCAACAAGTAAAACAAGCGACTCGAGAAAAGTCAAGAGCAATGTTCTACCATGTAACCCAATTTCAAAAACATAACATAACAGGCGAAATCACACATCAAGAAAAGCCTAGTTCACATGCAAAATCACACATCAAAAAAAAGCACGGTTTGCAAGGTTTCGATCATTTCAAAATGAGTCAAAATGCGCATGCCGTAAGATTCGAAAAAAGGCAATAGGCAAAATGTAAAAACCACTCAAAACGGACCTTAATTGCCCGATTCCTGCTTTTAGGGTTTTCATTCGATTTTTTTTTTGTCAAACGAAAGTTATTAGAAAAAAAACAAACCAGAAATGTTTTACATATGACAAAATGATGTACCCCCAAAGTTCTGTCCCTGCAATTATTTTGGGCTGTAGTACCCGGCTCAAATGATTCCGAAAGGTGAAAAAGAAGCTCTTTTCTGCTAGCGGTACGTTGGTTGCGGGAATCAGAATCAAAACCTTTATAATATGCTTTCTTTCTGGCGAAGGGATTTACATCTTTTCTAGGGTTATCTTCAGAACAAAGAGATTCTAAAATGTTAAAAGTTTCTTTGTCCTTGTTAAAACTAGGGTTGCTTGCTACAGTGATGTCGGGCCTCGTGACGAAATCAAGGTCGAAGGTTGGAAGCCACTCTCGCCCTCCCAGTCTCAACTTGCAAGGAAGGAAGGATGACCAAACTCCCTCACTAGTTTCCACTTCGAGAGGCCGCTGTCTGCAATCTCTCTGTTTAGACTGTACCGTCTATTTATAGAAAAAGAGAAAAACTTTTGGTATGGAAAATATCAACTTGATCTTCTGCCGACACCAAATATCATTATTTTCTCAGAGTATTTCTTTCGACACTTGGCTTGCGTGAAATAATTAAATTCTACGGGTGACAAAATAGAGCGTTGCTTCGGAGGTAATTCCTTGCATAAGTAGTCCTAAATCATTAATCCTTACTTGTGGTGTGAATTATGATTTGCTTTTGGCTAAAATGATGCTCAACGGACAGATCGTGGTTTGGGAATCCTAATTCATTACATATCAAATACAACTGAAAAATGCTAAAACTTATAATTGGTACAATCAATTTTTAAAGTCTTTCAAAAAGTGCAATCAAATCGTTTTGACTGATGTTAATGGCACTGTAGTTGCCGTCTCTCGCGCTATGATTCTTCCCACTGTCTTCGTCATAGCTCTCCGTCGCTTGTCTATCCATTCCTACTTTAGCTACTTTGTCGTCACTCTTGCTATCTCCTTCAACTATCCATTCCTACTTTAGCTACTTTGTCATCACTCTTGCTATCTCCTTCTTCAACTTCGACTGGCCTTCATGCCCTCGGCATTGCGACTCTCAACCTTGCTTCCTTGCCACTAGTCACAGCAAGTCATCCCACCTTCAGCACCAAGGTTTCTATGTCAAATATCCTCACGACCAACCACCGTGGTCCTTTCTTCTATCCTTTATTCTCTTTAAAAGACGTTTACGGCGCATGTCACGTCCTAAAATTTCTACATTGAATGGACTGAACTTAACAACCAAGAAGGGGAATGAATTGGTTTAGTAGGATTTTTAAACTATTTTTGTGCAAGATAACGTACAGAGGATGGAACAATGTTGGTAGATGAAATTTGATATACAGAGCAAATATTTCTGTCATCATAAACATAAAGAGAATAAAGGATAGAAGAGACTGGAAATCAACTTATAGTTGTCCGGTCTTTCCAGTCCACCTACTTCACTTTCCCAACTCTAATAGCCCAATATCAAGGTTGGGATCTATGTGTGCAATCCTCTAAATCTTTGATAGCATTTAAATATAGAAGTTGCCTCTCCATGAGAGATTTTAACTTTTTCTACAAGTATACACACTTCACTCTACGCTCTAATCACTCTTTTACAATCACTACACCAACAATCTCTCAGAGAACATAATCATATTCCACAAGAATTTTTCTTGAAGAAGTAAAGAAATAAAAACAAGTTTGAGATCGTTCTGATCTTCTTTGTTGCCTTCAACTCTCACTTTGACGCATATATAGCCCTACAAGCTTCAAAATGTTGGAGACTTCGAGTAGGTCAAATTACCTGTTGCAAAAACTAATCATAGCTCGGAATGTTCATTGGAGCTAATTAATGAACCTTGTCCCAAATAAGACCAAACTACCTCCTCGAACTCGCCTGACACTTCTTCTACATAGCCAAAAATGGCAAACTCTTCTGACTTCTCCAAAATGTTTCTATGTGGATTCCAAGACCTGAAATTGACTCCAAAGTCCCAATTTCAATTTGAATGAAATCGATTAGAGTTTGGTCTCCATTTCCTGGTATGTGGAGTATGTCCACTCCGTCCATAGCATGAACTTTCTCTACAATACGGTCCATGCAAATTTGATGATTTTTACTAAATCTCATTCTGATCAACTTTTGCATCTAGGTCTTTTCCAGCATATTGATGTACTTATGTTATCCATGTTGTTCCCCTCTTATTTGGTTAGTCCAAATACCTCTACGTCCCTTGCTTGTTCACCAAAATTGCAAAGGTTCTTGCAACTCTAACACTTTGCACACACCGTCTTGCTCTCTGCAAATTAAGGAAGCTCTCTACTAGCACAGGCGACTTGCTGTTAAGATCATCTATATATGAACATGTTTATGTCGAGGATCTGTAGTCCTCACACTTAAGTACATTTATTAGTTCACACCAAATGTTTTGTCGTCTTCAAAATACATAGGCAGCTTTCCTCCAAAGCAAGTCCCAATATTGCATAGGATGTCTAGACAATGAATGATTTGCTTGGGTTATTGAATGACTCGGTGAAAATTACAACTCCCCCATTGTGTAGCTTATTCTATATATCTTTAGAGTGATTGGGAGATGAATAGGAATGGAGTGATGTGGCCTTTTGAGAGTCTTTCAGTGACTTTAATATCTTTCCAAACAAAATCTTCTTTGAGTGTGTGTGATGGTGGAATTGTAAAGATGAATGCCAACAACCAATAGGGGATGATGTTCTCTTAAAGACTTCCAATGATTTTTTTTTTTTTGCTTCCAAACTCAAATTTATTGATTCTTATTCTCCAGATGGACTAAAATCAATAGAAACTCAAAAAAAAAGTACGAGGATAACGTCTTTTTTTATTAAAATGGTAGGTAGTATAAGACAATGACATTGTGCACCAAGAGTAGCTAATCGTTTGCTGCAATCCAACCAAGATAGAACCTACAAAACTAAGAAATATGTGCATTTTCTTCTTTATTCTTAAGTTTGCTTACTTAAAAAATGAAAGACTCTTTGAACTTTTCGTAGTACAAGTATATTGCATTAAACTACCACTTTTCACAGTAATTATTAAGATTGATTATCATGCTACAGTATATTCCTAATTTAAAAAAAAACTGAAATTATACATAGGGGAAGGTAAATCTACCTGAATTCATTACATTAATTGTGTCACCAACTGTTTGATCTTCAAGTTTTACTCATCTATATAGTTTATTTAAATAACAGTACTAATATGATATATCCTAAGTGTTTATGGAATAATGATTTTCAAGTTAACTCTTTTTTAAGTGACTTAAAATCAAGTAACATATCATTAATTTTCTTGATATATCCTAAGATTTTATGGAATAATAAGATTTTCAGTTTATTATTTTTTTAAGTTACTCAAAATTAAGTAAAATATAATTAATTTTTTTGAAGTAAGCATGCCTTAAATGCTGAGATTTTTCGATTTCTCTCATTAGTCATCGTGCATCCCGCGGGTCTTATTCCTGTATAGAGAATTAATATGATTGATTTGATGCTAAATCAAGGCAATGGGGAGAGGTAGAGATTCCTACCAATCAACATCTTCTTTTTTCTCTGACCAAAAAAGCATCTCCTTTTTCTCGCATAATCTAAAGTATTGCCAAAGCTGCTTCCTTTATTCCTCCCAACAGCGAAAACAGGGGATATTCCTAATTGAGGATTTACTCAAACACTATTGCGGTCGGCTTCGTGCTTCCATTGAATGTTAAATCAATGTCCATATTAACTATACAATTATTAGCACGAATGATGCCATTGAGGTCTCGTGATAAAGTTCTTCATTGCTAATGATCGATGTAGGTTGATACCAAAGTGTAAAGTTCCATGGAAGGAAAAAGTGCGACTGATAGTTCCATCACGTCGATCAAAAAATATATATATATAGTTCCATCATGGCCCTGGACTACATGTGGATAAGTAGGTGCCCGTTTGAAGAGAGCTAAATATCAAAGGACTTATTATCTACTATTCTTTCTAGGAGAAATACCTCTTTAATTGACGTATTTAATAAGGGGATAATCAAAAATTCAGTTTTGTAAATGTGGTCCTAAACTTTTGTGCAAAATTTCAATGTATTCCTTTCAGCTAATTGCCACTAAAAATCATTAACGTGGCAGTTTATGTAAGTTGTCATTTCAAGCAAAGTTGTCCACGTCAACACGTCACCCAGGAGAGCTGATGATGACTCGATGCCACATTAACGATATTTTGTGTCAATTGGCTGGAAAGATTGCATTGGAATTTCGTGCAAAGTTTTGGACTATATTAGCAAAATTGAAGAGTTTATGATCAAATTAGCATCCATAAAATAGATTTATGATTGATTCGGTAATTATCCCAGTCAATAAGATCAGTAGAAAAATTAAGGCTAACTCGCATTTGATTTTTTAATTTCTTTTAAGAGTTAAGAGTAAATGTCTCCAAATTTTTGAAAGCATCCTCATTAGTGATAGAAGTGCATCAATGAGTACATCCAACCTTTATATCAATCTGAAAGTAGAATATAATCATACCATTACATTTGTAATGCAATGTTAATGTATAGATCGCAGAAATTGACATTATCACGCCCCAGAGTAATTATTGCTAGTAGCTATTACTTGCAGGCTATTGCATGGGCAACGAAGTAATAGTTATGACAAATAAGAGCACGATTATTATTACTGCAGATAGAGAGCGAAATGCATAATCAACATGTGATAAGGTTTGTGATGTAACAAGTGTCATTGCAACCAAACTCGAAGTAAGGTTCAAAGGACACATAATAAGAACATAACATAAATTTAATCACCCGAAACTCCAAATTAAAAAAAGAATAAAGAGTTAAAATCAAAATGCAAAAAGGAAAATAAAGGAAACCAAATACATTAAAAAAAAGGAAAAAAAAAGCCAGTGAGAGGGAGCTTGGGCCCACTAGAGCCCAACAATTACAGCATTGGGCCCAACAGAGCCCGAGAACCACAGCGTTGGGCCCACCTTGAGCCCAAGAACCACGGAATTGGGCCAGTCTAAGTTGGGCATGGGCCGAGCTCGCCGAGAAACATGAGATCAGTCAATGCGAATGCGAGCTGAAGCTGGTCTATCCATGGAGGTGCGTACAAGCGAGAGGGAACCAACGCCACAGGTGCCATGTCCCTGGCCCTCTCCTTCCCTCACCCTCCGTCTCCCCATCGACGACGTCGCAGTCCGCCGTGGAGAAGCAGAGCGAGCGCAGCGAGCGTCGGCGTCATGAGGGAGGTGAAGCTGAAGCCCATCGAAGCGACCCCGGAGACCTTCAGGGAGTTCGGCCAAGTCGTCGAGGCGTCCCCCGACGGCGACTTGTTCGGTCCTAAGGACGCTCAGCTCGACCTCAGTCGTGGGATTCCCAGGTTTCTTTTTTTCCTCTGCTTATCTCGTCCGGAACACTCTGAAAGGCCTCGTTTTGGTTCAGTCGAGAGCTGGAATCCAGTCCCGAGAAGATGGGTTTGCTTCGTTTGATGATCGGTAGGAATTTTGCATATACCCATATGCAAATTAATGGGAAAATCCATTTTTTGTTTGTTTATGCGGACTCTAAGCTAGGCACGAGGCGATACGTGATACGTGTTTGATTAAATGTTTCTATGGTCTGTCGAGGCAACCGGGCGACAGAATGAAAATCCTATGCCGAGGATTCTCATTTCATGTTCAATCCTTACAAACCAGTTGCGGTTCTATTGTGAAATGGTTATAGTGATCAGTTACTGACTAGTGGATTTACGTAGAAGAGTTTGCCCAACAGCTCCTTTTGTAATTGATTGCTTGTTAAAAATTCTCTGATATGTCAAGCATGAGACATTTGGAAGTTCGAGCGGTTTTCCAGATGAAGGAGGGAAATTGGGTGTGGACTTGTTTAGTTGAATTTGAGTCCACTTTTGGTCCTGGATATTGATGAAGTATTCATAATTTTTTGATTTTGATACTGGATTGTTGCTGAAAGGAGGGGGGTGAATACATTACTTGCTTTATATTTCCTTTTTTTGCCTAAGTGAACGATCGGTTCTCCTTTCTATTGGTTTTTATGTTGATCTGACATATGCATTCTGAAACGAGAGGGGTGGAAATACAGCCACAAAGCTAATCGTGCACCGAAATTTCGTAATGTTCTGCTGGCAAGACAGGAATGTGCAGGTTCTCTTTGCTAATTGGGAAAAGAAAAAGATAAGAAATTTTCTCAGATACTTTAATCATTATATTAATTTTGTCTTAGCATCCTATAGATTTTCATTATTGGAAGAGAATTGGGTAACAATCTATGCGTACAAAAGTGTAGTGATTGATCTTGTTGTCTTCCCCTGCTGATGGCATATTTCGTTGCCTCTATTGGTGCTTATCCTATATTTCTTTGGTGGAAACTATGTCCGAATTATTCAGAGGAGTATCTGCTGTACAGGTTTTACATAATGCATATTGAAGATCGACCGCTCAAGTTTTCTAATATAACACATCATGCCAGTGTGACCCGGTGTCTTGGTTCAATTGGTGGGCATGCTTGGTATCTTGGTGTTGCTAAACCCTCCATCGCAACTCCTGGGGAAGTGAAAGATGAAACCAACGAAAACTTAAAGCAGTCTCGGTGTGGTCACTTCTATGTGCCTCCTGCTGTGGATGACGTGTCTGTGTTCAGAATTTCTGGTTCCAAATTTGTGAAGCTCCATCGCGGTGCATGGCATGCTGGGCCCCTGTTTCGGGCAGACAAAATGGATTTCTACAACTTAGAACTGAGTAATACCAATGTGAGTTTTCCTTTTCTTTCGATCCCTCTGTTATTTTCAATTCTTTTATCCCTCATCAAGATAGATGTGGATCAAGTTGTCACGTTTTTGGTGTCTCGACTCTATTAACTTTCTCTGGCATAATGTCCATTTTTCGTCACATGCATATGTCCACAAGTAATATACATATGAGAGACAGATACGCTACAGCACAGTTATCATATGTCATGCAGGAAGTTGATCACACTCTTCACAGCTTCGTGAAGGAAAATGGAGTTGTCTTCTTAATCGATGAGTAGCCACACTTGCCTTTATGCTTCTTGGTGAGCGTCTGCTGCAGTAACACAGTGCCTTTATGGATGGAAAGGAAAAAAATGATTCCAACGTTTTGGCATATTGAATAAGACTCTAGAAAGGTCAGGAGTCAGTGCTATACATAGTAAATTCCCATTTTGAGATAAAACGATCACAACCATGTGCGTCGCAAGATGAATGATTCTGTCAATGTTGGTTCTTTGCTTGTCCTAATGTGGTCACTTTTATGTACATCTTTTGCATTCTTTTCAAAGAGGAAGTTGAATGCTAGGAATATGAGACCGAGAAGGATGTACCAGCTCTCTGTCATCTGCGCTTTACGGTCTATTCTTAACATCAACACATGCTTCTTCATGAGGTTCTTCTATGTTTACAGTTGAATGATGATAAGATACTATTGCCTGGTGCGTCGGAAGTTATGTGATTGAGGAATCGACTTCTGTTCGTATCCATTTGTCATTCAGAGATTAATCTGGTCGTGATCACGGGAGTTAGGACAGCTCTAGCAGGCGTTTTAAGGGCACATTCCAAGAAGCTTGCACCTTGCTAAGTCAATGTTCTTTTTACAGAATTATAAGCTTCACTTTCCTCCTTAAATTATCATGAAGTAGTAGTAAACTCAGTGAGTAGGTTGAGCTGGGTGCGAGAATTAGCTAGGTCTAATCGATCATATTTGTAATTCAGTATTAAAGAGAATGAATGTATATTAAACGGAGATATTGGTTCGCGTCCACAATTATCCACCGATTTATCACCCCTTAGGGATGTGAAATCTAATGTACGGTCTCAAAGTGGTGCTCCCATCGTGGCCAAGAAGCAGCACATATCTAGTCAACGGATGGATGGCCAATTGCACTCTGTATTGCCAGGCATCGGGAATCAAGCAAACTTCAGATATTTGCCCAGACGACAGTGCCATCTCGAAATTGCGCCTTGATCTGTGTAGGTTGCGAGTTAGCTTCGTGGCCCGGATAGATTGGATTTTGTGTGAACCCCTAAGGATGGGCCTCATCCCGAGTAAAAGGAGAGAGTATTCAGTGGTCACATAATGCCATGTTACAGGCTAAAGTGGTATGCATTTTTTTGTTGAAAGCCAATCAAAAATTGCCACCCGTCGATGGCGTGGACATAGATAAAAAAAATAACAATCTCATTATCGTTTTTTTTTTATCTCTCCTCCTACTCCGTTCCCAGCACTTCATCGGTGGCCATGGACCTCGTATTTCCAGATTTCTACAAGCGCCAATGACTCCACCGGTGGCCATGGCCGAGTCACTCCCTCTATCGTCACGGTGGCTTGCAGCCGCGCTACCAACGAGCACATGCGGCTTGTGGCCAGGCCCGTCCATTGCTAGATCTAGAGCCATGCGACTACTTCTGCAAGCACATGAAGCAAGAACAACACGGGCGTGGAAAGCATAGGCAAGGCATGGACTAGAGGATCCGCCTCTGGAGCCCATATATCTAATGGGAGGGGATTCTCATTGGACCGACCAAAAGGAACGAATCTCCCTCATTTCTTGTTCTCCAAGCAGACCTCATGAGTAGGCCATGAAAAAAAGGTGGAGGATGCCTGGGAAGCAAACGGAGGAAATCTGGGTTCATCTTCTCCCTGCTGTTCAAGCCGATTATTGCAGCAATACAAGATGGAGGTAGCCGGGCAGCGGGAAGGATTCCAACACAACAAATCCAGATCAGGAAAGCTGGGCGCTCGTGGCCAATACTCCGTCATCAGCGCCATCTAAACCCCTCCGTCAAGCCTTGGCTGCGAGCAACATACATGAAAAGGATGATTTACTCTCCACAGATCTGGAAATCTGGACGAATCTGACAAGGAGGACGAGATGGCGAGGCCTGAGCGCGTGGCGGTGGACGGAGGAGAGGTCTTTGGTAGTGAATGGAGGAGACGGGGGAGCTCGCGGGAAAGAGAGATTCCAGCTAGATTTTTATTTGTTTATATTTATCCAGGTCATCAACACATGTCAAATTGTGTTGGGCTTTGGTAAAAATACATGCCACGTCAGCGCTACTAGGCCAAATACTTTCTCGAGTAAAAGGTGCTATCGAATAACCGGAGTCCACTCGCAGAGATGAGCCGTAGACTCTGCCTAAGAGATTTTGCTCATCAGGAAAAAGGGGGAAAAGAAAAAATCGGACCACATCATGCGAGTACGAAGATGTCTCTAAGAGCTCCACGATGCAAATTGGCGCTCTAGAACATGTGATAAAATGAATTACAGTCTTCTCCTGGGTACTAGGGTCACTCAGAGGACAAGTTCTCAGTTCAATCAAGTAAATCGGGAAGAATGGAAAGCGTCTACAACTGAATAACCAATAAAATTCATTGCTTCTTGAAATAATATTAGCATATGGACCACCCAAGTTTGATGGTGCATGTCTATATCATGTACAACAGATATATTGGAAAAATTTTGAGCTCTGAACTCAGTAAACTATCAAAAATACGTAGGACCAATGCCATTCAAAACTATTTTGTACTTTCCCGCATCATTACAAGTCGATGCTAGAGTTTAGAAATGGCTGACCTAGTGAAAATATCATAGACAGATATCAGAATCTCGGCGCCTATCAAAATGATGATGAGCCACTCCAGAAAATCCGACTTCCTGTTTTGCAGAATTTCCTGAAGAAAGCGAATGTTATGCTGCAAAGAGAACAAGATGTCAGCTCCTAAGACAATTTAAATCTTCCCATTGACCAACACGAATTTCCATGACTACAAGGATAATACCTCTACAAACTTCAACTTGAAATCAAGACTTGCAAATCTCTGTGTTAACTCAAATTCGTCTCTCAGATATTCCCATATCTGAGCATATTTGGCATTCTTCCACGCAATATCTGATCTGAAAAGTCCGTGGAGTCCACAACATTATGCGATGCACATAAGATAATAAAAGGAATTGTTTGAACTCGGATAAAGGCCATTAAAACGGCAGTGAAGCTTAACTCGTTTTAAGCATCACAAATATAACCAATGTCATGTTCAAAGTCAAACCAAAGGTGTTATCACCAAAAGCAATTGGATGAACAGCAGCACAACTTGCAAAAGAAGGCAGGAGAGAACTTGTGTATGCTAATGGACCAACAAAAGAAAGGGACGGTCGTTATGTGCACCTCCTTATGGCTCTATTCTTTCCTTATGCGTATGTTTCATAAGAGGAAGATATTCTCTTGCTCATTATACTTCAGCTTTGACTATATAATTAACTCACCATCGAAGTCCATGACAAAAGCTCAAATGATCAAGCAAAAAAGCCAATTTAAGCCACGGTAGAGATGAAAATCATCTTGTAAACTATCTCAAGGACTGGGTGTGTGCATGTCTATTTTGGTATTTGGAGCATATCTAATGAGATCGGACTTCCATAACTTCTATTACCTAGTCAATAACATTATCAAGTTCTACTAATATTTCTACACAGATCTTCCCATTTCTTCGTTTCTATATTTTATGGTGATTTCTTCAAATACAGAATGAAAACTATCAGCAGATCCTATATTTAACTATCTAGACAAACTGGACATGATAAGATCCTCAAAAGAGGTGATAGCAACCCAACAGCCACGACCTTCTTAACCAATTATATAACAACAGAGCTGTTACCTCTCAAAAAGCCCAAGTTTAAGTATCACATCAGCAAGATTAGAATTTGCTTTCCCCACTAATTGAAAAAGTTTCTTCCTATCCATCTCAAAAGTCCCAGTTTTCTCCATGCCACGATTGATGTCGGTAAATTCTGCAACCATCCCATCAACCTAAGGGAGGAGGAAAATGAACACAATAAACATAATTAAAAAAACCTCCACGAAGAGAAATTTTCCAGCTTATGTTAAGCTCACCTGTCGAACATAATAGTCGAGGGCGATGCTTTGACCGAGAACACTACCAATGGTTCGGATCCCATCAATATTAATGTACTGTAGCATAATGAAATCTAATCCCCCCTCCATCCATGTGCTTAATGTCGGCTTCTCTCTTACTTCATATTCTGTTGTAGCAGAAAATAAAGGTCAGATATCCTGAAGTCCAAGAGATTAGCAAATTACAAAAATATGTTGACCTCCAAGAAAATTTAGCGTTGATGATAAGAACCGAACTTTGCATTTCAGAAAAAAGATGTCCATGTTATAAATACAGAAAAGAATGCCAAATTTTCAGCCTGCAGGGCCAGATAACATGCCAAGTACCAAAGGCTCAACAGAAAGGAGAAGCCATGCTAACTGAAGTAGGGGAAGCTAATAGAAAACAAGACTGAGCAAGCAAGCTGCAAGGAGTCGCATGACTGAACAAGATTTCACACAGCATGGAGATGCCACAGTTCATTCCTAACAAAACCAGGTTCTCCCCTGATAGGCATGCAGCCTAAAGAGTTAAAAAAGGGGGAAATCGGGATCTCCTTAAGCAATATAATAGTTTTCTTCTTCATGTTGACAATGGATGCATGTCTCTTGTATACTTTTACTTCAAACAACCAGTTTTGTTACAAAGAATCTTTTGCATTGTATTACCTAGATAAAGAAAAGGCTAAAAATTGAGCAGACATTCAAGCTCTGAAATGTAATGCTCAGCATTCTTAAATCAGTTACTAAAGTGCACCTTCATAGCATTTTTAACATCAATCCTGAAAAATTGTATCAACATTTAAATCAAATAAGATATAACTCATCAGCGGGTATATTGATTCCAAATTAAATGGAATTAAGATATATCAAGCTTGACAATGACATTTTGGATATATGGGCTCACCATCTTTCCTCATTTCAGGAAGTAAACCTGAAGCATGTTTTTCAACAATTTTCAAGTATCCATCAACATCATGCTCACGGACATTAAACAGCACAATGGATCCGTATTGAAAAACCACCATGAAACAGCAGTCACTTCCACTTAAGCTAGCACCCAATCCCTGAAAGTGAGAACAACCTTCAGCGAAAGATGCGATATTACAAGCATTTGCAATGCCACAATCTCTCAAACATCAGATCTATTATCCAAGGTAAATTCTCGGAGTATAACTTTCCGACATTTTGGAAGAAATAGGCAATTTCAATCCTCAACAATGAGGCAGGCAACTTCATATGCACCTTCTCCAATCAGCAAAGCTTAGTTCAACCACGGAATGTCCAAGTGTTAAAAACTGCAGGATTTCCTCATTGTGTTACCAGGATCTAAGAATTCTAGCATACAGAGGAGAGATCTTAACTTCTATTCAAACATCTCTTACTGAACTATTTTCCTTCAATGAGATATTGATAGAAAAAAAATTAATTTCATCTCTGATCTCTCTTCAGCAACTTACTATGTACAAAGATTGTCGAAAACAAATCGTCATGTATTCGAGGATTTCAACAGTCCAACGAAATTTCAACAGAAAAAGACTGTTAACCAGAAGTGGGATAGGTGACTTACATACGCATTAGAAAGATTGCCAAACTTAAGGACCACGTAATTTGTCATACGAGATGTTGGAGGGATGAAATTGGCTTTGTTCTGATCCACTAAGGTCCTCAAGTCCACACTGCAAAGAAGGGGGACCACAAATTTCACAAATAAATCTGGAAACAATTTAGACAACAAGTTCAATTAAGACAATTCAACTAGCCCACACAGACAAGGAATCCGCCAAAACATCTCCACCGGGAGTGGAAGAGTCGGATTTCAGAAGAGGATTTCTCCCTGGTCTATGAAGTTTCATATTTTTTTTCTTTGAGCGAAGAATGTGGGACTCTCTTCCGCAAAGACAGCTCAAAGAATAGTTTCAATGTTTTTCAGAAGTCGTGTGCCTTCAATTCCCTATATGCGCTTCATCCCCAACTCCTAAATGATGTGATCCTCCTCTCCTTCCTGATCACATTGACTAACACAAAGCAAGCACCTAACTTCTCCAGTATCCACTTTACACCATCTCCATTCTTGTCCCCCAAGCAACGCAAGCATTTGGCGACTGCGCTCATGCGTCCGGCAGGATGACTATCGAAATGTGTTTGCACGCTAATATAACTCAAAATCAAAAAGGAAAACGAAAACGAATATGCAATTCCTGCCATTCATATGGGTCTATCACGTCCTGCCTAATCCACCCAAACTGAACATCCAAAGCTAAGTCACTTAAAGTTACAAGCTGCAGAAACAAGCAACAAGAGAGCACCGATAGAAATGGCTAATTAGAGAGAGAGAGAGGGAGGGAAAAGCAGACCTGGTGGAGAAAAAATAAGCTCTGACAGGTATGGCAGGCTTGGCGTCCTCCTCAACAACTCCAACCTCTCCGCTCTCGACTTCGCCGACCACCTCGGAGCACGAGACGGGCTCGTTCCACTCCAGCGAGTGCACGGAGTTCACCGACGAAATGCACTTCGCGGCGAGACGACCGAAACCCGAATCCAAGCCGCGGCTCGTCCTCAGGTGCTTGACGGCGGGAGAGGTGATGGAGGAGGACGCCGGCGGAGTTAGGGTTCTGGAGACGGAGAACGCGCGCAGCTGACATCGAGTAGTAGGAGGAGGAGGGGGAGGAAGGAGGAGGGCAACGAAGCGAGGGCTGGGCTTCGCGAGGCCGAAGAAGAGGGAGCGGATCGGCGCCGCCGTGAAGCGGAGGGAGGAGGACGGCGCCGCCGCCCCCCGGGGAGGAGAGGAGAGGGAAGGGAGGAAGCGCATGGTCTTCAAGGCGGGAGCGTCGATTGCTCTCCTCATTTTGGGGGTCGTTGAGGAGAGGACATTCACAGATTTTTCCGGTTACTCGATCACTTAGGGCATATAGGACATTAAAAGCTCGTGTTTTTCACGCTGCCAATAATTTTAATAGGAAAAATTCCAAATAATGACCGAAAATATTTTTATTTTCTTAAATAAAGATATGATCTTAATCTTATTTCAAGTAGAGGTCTGACATACCATCATTTTCTCTAATAAGAGTATGAAGTGAACAAGGTCTGAAGTGGCAGTCGACCTCACATAAGAACATGATCTCACGATTGGTCACAAGCATTTTCGGTTTTTAATTTTTTTATTTATTTTATATTTTTGTTTTTTTATTTCCATTAAAAAAACAAACTCAAAAAAAAAGCTAGAACTAAAAAAAGAAAAAAGAAATAGCCCCATCGCCCATGGGGCAGCGGCAGTTGGCAAGTTCGCTGATGCCTTACAGAAGGCCAAGCTCGTTAGCCCTCGCCTCGCTAGTCGTCGCCCTCTCTCAGTTCTATTGAGGACTAGCAAGCTCTCGCCTCTAGTCGACGAGGGTTGCCGTCTGCCACCGCACGCCCCGCCAGTGATGGGGTGGTGGCCACAAGTGAGAGGGCTGGCTGCTAGCCCTCTCGCCAGCCTTCCCGTTTCCATTTTAATTTTTTAAAAGAAGACTTTCATCTTTTTTTAAAATTTTTACTCTAATTTAACTAAAATTTAGGTTAAAATTATCTTTGGACGAAAATGGCATTGATCGGCCGGAATATTTGGCCAACCAGTAAAATGAGGCCTTCATTTAAAACTGTTATAGACATTTCAAGCCCTTATTTGAGAAAATGAAGGCACTTCATGCTCTTATTTGAAAACAAAATTTGCTTCATGCCATTATTTGAGAAAATATTTAAGTCTTTATTTGAGAAAATAAGGATACTTTGGGTTCTTATTTGGAATTGTCCCTCAATTTTAAAATGGTCATGTTGGGCAGGTAGGCATGGAGCCTTTGGAGTCGTTTGTTAAAAGGAATTTATTTTCCTATGGGGGATTTTTGGCAAGCGGGAAGGGATCACGAGCCTCATAGGATGGCAAAGTATGATAATGGGCAAAGATGCTATCTCTCTAGAGCTTATAAGAATAGGCATGTTTTTGGTTTAAGGAGACAATTATAAAATGTAAAAAAAAATAATATCACATTGAGCATTTGAAGGTTTTCCTAGGATTTGTGTAAACATCCAACCCTAATATTTTCTTCTTCTTCGGTTATGATTGTCCTTGCATCATTTCCTTTTCAGGTCTTTTAAATTGAAAAAAAAAATCAATGGACATGAGAATGTATTCACAACACGTGTGCATGAGAATTGAGGTCTTACTCACTAGGATTTTTTGAGGTCTACCCTGAGCAATTAAACTGGCTTGAAGATAACAAATACCCTGTTCTTGATCAACACTAGCTTCAACAAAAGCATTGGCCTAGCCACTACATTCTCTTACCTTAACAATGGCCTTGTATTATATTACATCTGCAATGGCAGTACATCCACTTACACTTGTAGTAGCATGTGCAAAAGCATTGGCCTACCCACTATTATCTTGTCCAAGTGCTCTAACCTCTGCAATAGGATTGGCCTAGCCTTTGGATTCTCCATCAATTGCAATTGTTGTTGCTTTAGCTTTAACTTGAATATATACTCATTGTCATTAAATTAGATCATTTACATATAAAACTTACAATACATGGTTCTATCACAATTTGTCTTTTGTCAAGCCTTGGTATAATGGAAGTGGCCTAAGATTGAACATGAGCACTAGATGTACATACATTAGCTTTAGCATTGGCCTTTGATGCACATAGCAAGCATTAATTAACAACATATTAAGACAACAAGCTCAACATCAACATGATCAATTAGTTAAGGGAATAAATTTTTCAAAGGACATTTATGTCCAACTACATTGCAGGTAGAACAAGTCATTTGCTTACCCTCTTTAGTTATGCTATCACCTCTTATAAGCTCAATTGATTGCTTTGTTCTCTTCCTTTTTGGCCTACCAAACATCTTCTTGATCGGTGAGGGTTGAGGAGCTTCTTTGTTGGTTTTCTTCCATAATGTTTGTCCTCTCACAGTAGGCACTATCAATTGATAAGATCTTAGATACTTTACCTTGTTGAAACACTTAGTTAGGTAGTCACCCATATCATTTTTCTTATAGTGTATTGCATAGATGACATAGCAACATGAAATTCCATTGAGTTTCCAAGCTCTACAAGAAAAGTTTTCAAATTCAAATTAACAGCATATTTGTCACCACCTTCTAATCGCATATCCTTGATTTCCATTCCATATCAAATGGTAATACCTACGTAACTTATGCATAATCCTTAGACCATAATTTCTACTCTTCCTAGCACATGCATCCCTCTGACTTTGCATTATATTCACAACCATGATTATAATTTCCTCTGCGTACTTTATTTCGTACCAAAAGCATCTACCAACTGAACCTCTTCTTAAACCTTTGATTGAGAAGTACCAGCTGCCTCAATGTTAACGCCAGTTTTGAGTCTACGTTTCACTGAAAATTTGTTTAATTTTCTCCTCGCATCAACCAATTCAAAATCATCATTATCACTTCCACCAAATTACATATATCATCATCCTCGCCCTAGTCCAAATCCCTATCATCAACATGCTCAACAAACGGGTCGATATTTCAAAATGTTTATGATGATATAATAAATCTATCACACCAGAGTAGGGGTAATCAGTTCCCTGTCCGGTCCAGTTCCAAGGTGGAACCGAAAACCGGACCGAAAGAATCGATTTCCAATTTTGAGAACCGCGGATCGGACCGATTGGTTCTAGGACCGGGAACCGATCATTTAGAGTTTAGTTTTTTTTTTTTTGGTTAAACACTTAAGATTTGGTTCACATTTTACTAATTTTTGTCAATGAATTTATGTCAATAAAGTTCACTTAAGGTTTAATTCATATTTTACTAATTTTTATCAATGAATTTATGAAAATGAAGTTCACTTAGAGTTTAGTTCACATTTTATTAATTTTTTTAAAGAAAAAATAATAAAAATATATATTAAATAGTCGGTCCGGTCCGATTTCCCCTTGAAATTGAAAACCGGACCGATAGTCTCGAGAATCGGGCCAAACCCGTCGGTCCGGTCCGGTCCTGGTTTGAGCGGTCCAAGTTGCTCACCTCTACACCAAAGTTATCCCATAAATACCTAAGAGTCAGCTCGTTTTCAAGATAGGGCTCTCAATGGTTCAGTTCGGTTCGGTTCGAATTTTCTGAAAATCCAAACAAACCAAACCATTAGGATGTGTGTATATTTTGATCCGAATCAAATTGCAAACCGAATATGACCTAAACCAAAAATTCAGTTTGGTTCAATTTGATTTGGTTCGGCTCGGATCGGATTTCGATTTTCTCTCTCTTTTTTGGTGAGTGGAACGAAATAGGGTTTTTCCTTCGACCGCTTCCCCTTCGTCCCCCATTGACAGAACCATGGAGGTGTCAAGCAATCTTCCCCTGAGTCCTGACCACCACCATCGCAGACAAATTTGACCCATCACCTCTGGTAATCGTCTCACTGTTGAGCATCGCCACGCCACTCCTGCTCCCGCCGCCGCCACAACAATGGAGCCCCCTCTCTTGGCCACCCACAACACAACAACTCAACGCCACCATAGCACCACCTCTCAGCCGCCCACAACACGGGACCTCGACATTTTGTTGTCTCCTTTGATTTGGTGGAGTCGCCTCCAGATCTAGAGACTTGATGGGCCATGGAGGCATCAAGCCTCCAGATCTAGATGCTCGATGGGTCATGGAGGCTCTGTTCCTGAGTTCAAGGTCGCTATCTTGCTTCCTCCTCTAGGCGCTGCTTCAGGCATAATTGCTCAAAGGAATGTCTCAGGACAAACTTGAACTCTAAAAACAAAAACCAAGGGAAAAGGAAGAGAAGCGACGAGCCTAAAAGAGACAAAAGCTAGAATTGGAGATGAGGACGAAGAGAGACACAGACGTTATAAAAAACCGAATTTATATCGGTTACTTGAAACGAATCAATCCGATCTAAATTGAACCAAAAAAAAAAGTTTATTTTCCCATAACCCAAACTAAAATAAAACTGAACTGAATAATTCAGAATTTTCGATTTGGTTTAGTTCGGTTTCGATTTCAGTTTAGGTTTCGGTTCAGTTCTTAACACCCCTTCTTCAAGAGTACTATATCTAGAAACTCTATGAAAAGAGTTTCTCTATTTTACGTACAACCAAAGCCTCAATAGCTTCATTTGTATTAGACAACGAACCCCTACTTAAGTCTATTTCAGTAACATAGACCCTTCCATCTAAGTATTCCAATAGCAATCTAACTTGAAATTTACCTCTAAAAAATTAGTAACATTGACTTTGTTGTCGGCCATTGAGGAATAAAAACAAGTAACACTTTCAATAGGCCAGTTCAAGCTCTAATTTGAAAATATTTTAAAAGGAGACTAACAATCAATATAGAAAAAGCAAAGTAGCGCAATGTCTAGCATAACCACAAAATAGCTACATGATCAATAGTGAGAGGTTTCTACCTAAATTTATGATTGCTTTGTACATATCCAAATTGGGAAAAGCATAAAAAAGAGTTAATCAAGAAAGAGTTTCTACCCCAAATCTACGATTTCGTTAAGCAAATTTTTGCAGCAAGATGATAACAAACAACTTTTTTTATCACTGAGTAAAATCATTTGATAGAAAATATTGTCTACATATATAATTTTTCTGAAATATAAAAACCTCCCATGGTTTTGCAATTAAGAAAAATTTGACAGACCACTTTCTAACTGTGTCATGAGTTTAAAATCGGATTGCAATTCTGTGGATCGAAACCTGCTTGGACTAGAGTGTGTGGAAGCTGAATTTCTTTATTCTCATTAGGTTTCATGAGTTTTATTGTGAGGACATGAGTCTTGGAGATACCTACTTGAGGAGGAGAAAGGCTTGGAGATAGTTGTCGTTGCCATCTATATCATCGACGTTGATCAATCCACTGTGGAGACTCCTACGGGATGAGTCTTTGCACGAGCTCGCGATCAACGAAGAAAAGAACTCGAACTCGAACTCGAACTCATGTGGGCATCGAACTCAAACTTTATGAACTCTAGATCACTATAGGTGTCAAACTTCATCTCGCGAGGGAACTCCAAACCATGGAACTTGATTTGGGGCTTAAAATTCAAAGACAAACGGGTGTTAATTTCATTCAAAGGGAGAGAGACCTTAAGTTTAGGGCTTAGGGTTTAGAAGATTTTAATTTGGGAAGAAGCAAACGATGTTTTAAAGACAACTTTGAGTTTGGGGGTTAGGGTTCATAGGATTTCGATTTGGAAAAGAGACCGATGTTCTCGGCTGGGGAAGGAGACTTCAATTTGGGAAGGAGAGGATGTTCGATACGGAAAAGGAGACGAGCTCAGCTACAAAGAGGAAGAGATGTTTTTAGACAAGTAAATTCGACAAAACGACATCATTTTGCATGCTTCAACATTTTTACTTAAAATATTGGCCACAAAGGAGAGGGAAATGATTAAATTAAGCCACGTCGACGTTTTTTCTTAGGCAAATTGGATGGAGCTAACGGATAGACTTGATTGCATCAATTTACCACGTTTTAGGACTCGATTGCACTTTTTACAAATTTTAAAACTCAATTGCTCTTTCGTATCAAGTTTTAGAACTTAAAATGTACTTATCTTCAAAAATAAAAAGTCAAATTATATATGTCGACTTTAGCAATTACTAATGTAATTTGATTCCCATTTTTTAATTAGAAGGAGTATTCAAACATTCTTTCTTAGGACAAGGAAGTTCATCTCGAGTAAGTAAATTTTGTTTGTGGACTACCCGCTTGCCTTGTGGCCAACGGAAGTCGAAACTCGAATGTTGGTTAAAACATGAGATTATCTACAATTTGCAGCATGTAACTCACACATATTTGAGGACCTAATCAGTAAGACAATTGTGAATGTCGACCCCAAAAAAATTGCGAACTTAGGAGTTCCAAAACTCGTATGAAATGTTCGATTATTTTTGTTCATTCAAGAAGTACGGGTATAGATATCCGGCTATGTGGAGTCCTACGAAACTAAATGTCAAATTTAGCCATGACTACTTCACTCGAAGCTTCCAGATAAGCGCAAATTGACCCATCACAGTAATTAGACAACATTCTAGTTCGTGACAAGCGATGAACATTAAATCGTACACGAAAACTTACATCAAGATGAGATATGTCAAACCTAATTGCATGACTCGGATTAAAACCTCTCTTACAAATCCTAGAATTGCGAAAAGTCTCTGAATCCACAAACGTCAACATATAAAAATAAACTGACCCAACATCAAACCCACGTAACCATCAGTTGCACTGGCCAGAACAGCTGGATCTTGTCTTCTGGTGCACTTGTCAATGCTGACTTTCTTTTAAAATTGATGTCTCACGACCCATTGACTCTAATCTAGTTGACTATGAGGCTCTTGACCACAAAGAAAAGTCTTCCTCACTGTTGGAGAAAGATGGCCCACCAAAATCCTTAGACTCTTGCTTTATAAAATGGGAAATTTAAACCTGCAATTATTGTTTTTTATGTTGGAAAAATAGGCAGATAGACAGCTGTATCTGATTGCTTTTTTAGAACCTTCTTCTGTACCAAATTGAATTTCTTATTGGGTCTAAATTAACTTCTGTTTTTTTTCTTTTTGGCCCAAGTCGAATTTGCTAGTTTTGTTCACACTGTGTGAACTGTTCTGACCTCTACGGCCTTTTCATCACTTCATACTCCCTTCTGGTTGACTCTTCTCTCTCTCTCTCTCTCTCTCTCTCTCTCTCTCTCTCTCTCTACCCTGCAACAATTTCTCCAGTTTGCAGCAGAGCAATGGAGAAACAGCACAAGGAGACATCATCATCATCAAAGAAGAGAAGGATCACGAGAGTCCCGCCAAAGAGAGGGCAGATCAAAGCGAGGATCTTCAAGTCGTTGGTCAAGGAAGTGAAGGAATTGGCGTCCATGGCTACTGCGAAACAGAGCAGAGGATGCAGCTGCTTCTGCGGCCGTAGCAGCAAGTTGGCGTCTGCAGCTTCACTCGAAGACCCGTAGATTATAATCTCAAATCACCTCATGTAACTCTATAGTTTATTACTATGTCTGACCCAGATTAGCTCTCAAGACCGATGCTTTTTGAATCCTCGGCGTCAATCAACAACACTTCGAGCAGAAATCCAGCATAAGAAGATGCAATGATATCTTCTCTTCTCCTGAAAGAAGGGTCGGCGGATCAGAGCAAAGCCGGCGATTTGCACTTTTCGTGTGAAATAATCATGAAATTGCAGTAATTCGTGTTGTTGTTACAGTTTTGAATCAGATTCTATACATTGACTGTCGCAATGAAAAATGGAATTTGATCGCTAATTTTCCTAGCTGGAGTATTTAAGTTTCTTGAAATGGTGAAAACCTCTCTCTTTTTCAGAATAAGGAAGTTCATCTTGAATAGTAAATGTCGTGCTCATAAACTTCCCGCTAACCTCATAGACATCGGAAGATGAAACTCGGATAGATGATCCGAACATGAGATTATGAGCAATTTGCAGCTTGTGGCTCGCTCGTATATCAATTCCTTAATCATTAAATTGATCTTATGATATTAGTATTCAAATTGCCATTTTTTGTATATATGAATGTATGCAAACCACAAGCTCAGATGTACATATGAGGCTCTCACCCACAGGGTAACCTGCATGTGCTCCAAGTAAAAGACTCCACGATTCAAACACAAGATCTATAACATCAAAACCAAAACCTACCTTGTCACTCAGCCAACCTCAATGGTTTCATTCATTTGTTGCTATAAGTGGAAAAAAAACCAATGATTATAAATGGTAGTGGGGGTCAAATTTGACCTTTCTTTGCTCAATATCATCTTCAGTGACTGAAGTTTCCATCTTTAAAGGATGATTAGCGAGAACAGTAGATTTACTATTCTAGTTTACTCGACACGAAAAGATAGAAATGGAAATGGAACTAGAGATTCTATAAGAGTGAATGTAAAAGTTCCAAATTTTATATGAAATACTTAATTTTATTTTATAATGCGGATTACGGGCACGAATACCTGATTATTTAAAAGCATATGAAACAAAATGTTCGAGCTCAGACGTGATTACTTTACTCGAAAATTCCAGATGAGTGCAAATTCGATCCATCAATGTAATTAGACTATCTTCTAGTTTGTGACTGAGTGATGCATATTCAATCGTGCACGGAAGTTCACGACAAGATAACATATGTTGAACCTACTTGCAGATTTGACTTTCTTGTCTCTTTTCTAGATTTTGAAAATTCATGACCCATTGACTGTTCTAGCTGACCATGAGGCCGCTGGCCCGTTGACTGAATATGAATAGTTAAATGGACTTGAAGAAAGATGACAATCAAATCCTATAATCTCACTTTAGAAAATAATATAATTAAACCTGTAAATATTTTTTTTTCTAAAAATAGATAGACAGCTGTATCTGTTTGCTTTTTAGAGCCTTCTTTTGTCCAAATCGAATTTCTTCCATGGTCAAAATGACATGCCATTTTTTTTTCTTTTTTCTTTTTTCTTTTTTGCTCAAGTCCATTTAACTATTCATGTTCGCACTGTGAAATGTTCTGACCTTCTTGGCCTTATAAAACCCCTACACCAGTCAGCTCATCCTCCTCCTACTTCAATCTCATCTCCTCTCTCTCTCTCTCTCTCTCTCTCTCTCTCTCTCTCTCTCTACCCTGCAACAATATCTTCGATTTGCTACAGAGCAATGGAGAACAGAGCAATGAAGGAACAGCACAAGGAGACATCATCATCATCGAAGAAGAGAAGAATCGCGAGAGTCCCACCGAATAGAGGGCAGATCAAAGTGAGGATCTTCAAATCGTTGGTCAAGAAAGTGAAGGAATTGGCATCCATGGGTTCTGCGAAACAGAGCAGAGGACGTGGCTGTTTCTGTAGCTGCAGCAGCAAGTTGGCATCCGTGACTTCCCACGAAGACACGTGAATTATCTTTTCAAATCACCTCACACTAGCGTATTTAATCATATGTCTGACCCAGATTAGCGCTCAAGAGCGATGCTTTTCGAATCGTCGGCGTCCATCGGGAACACCCAGAGCAGAAATCCAGGTGCAGAGTACCAAGTGATCGCGTGAAGATATCTTTTCTTCTCATGAAAGAAGGGCCGGTCGCTTGGAGCAAAGCTGGCAATTCGCGTTTACGTGTAAAATGATCGCGAATTTGTATTGATTCGTGTTGTTGTAAAAGCTTGCAGTATTTTTTTTGTTGAATTTGAGGTTTATCCTGAAATTTGAGTTTTTCAATGTTAAAAGATTTATGATTAAACCCCAGCCCCAGGTTTACCTCTCCGGCTGTCGGCCGTGCGGGGGTTCCTGGGTTACCAAAAAAAAAAAAAAAAGATTTATGATTAAATTTGTCATATCTAAAGATTTAGGACTGAATTGACACAACCGTAATAGATTTAATTTTCCCAGTTTCAGCCAACCTCAACGGTTCCATTCATTTGTTGCTGCAAGTGGAAAAAAAAAACCAGTGACTATCAATGGTAGTGCGCGTCAAACTTAAACTTTCTTTGCTAAACTTCATCTTTAGTGTCTGAATCTTCCATCCTTAAAGGATGAAGAACGAGAAAAGCACATTTACTATTTTAGTTTGTTAGACAAGAAAAGACGGAAATCGAAATCGAAATCGATATGGAGATTCTATAAGAGCGAATGTAAAAATTCCAAACTTTGTACGAAATATTTAATTTTTCTTTTTAATTCGGGATTACAGGCACAAAGATCCGACTATTTAAAACCATGTGAAACACTTGTTCTCAACGCCGCTCAGTCACAATGGGAAGTACGGATACTTGTTCAACCGGCCCAAACAACACTGAAAAGCTTTTCGGGTCTTACCTGGGCCCCCTTTGCAGAAGGGACACCAACAAAGTCGCTGATTGGGTCTGCCTACCAAATAAATTGGTTCTCGTAGCCTCGCCTGCCCCCTTCGTTTCACTTTGCGCCGAAGCTTTAGAATTGTACTCACTAAACCCTTTGAAGTGAATGGAAGCAAAGTTGTTTTGACCAACAAGAAGAGAAAAGCATATGAAACAGAGTGCTCGAACTCAGATGTGATTACTTTACAGACGAGTGCAAATCAATCCATCGAAGTAATCTGACTATATTCTAGTTTGTGACGAGTCGTGCACATTCAATCAATGTGCATGACGACAGTCCAAAGATAAGAGATGTTGAGCTGCACTCGCAAGTTTGACTTGCTTTTTCTGGTTTTCCAAAATTGAAAACTCAGGGCCCGTTGACTGATCAAGCAGACGATGAGGCCGTTGACTGAAAAGGACAGTCTTATCTTACTGGTAAAGAAAGATGACCCTCAAACCCTAGAATCTCACTTTAGAAAATGACATTATTAAACCTGTAAATATTGTTTTTTTCTTTTTGGGAAAATTAGGTAAACAGCTGTACCTAACTTGCTCTTCGGAACCTTCTTTTGTCCGAATTGAATTTCTTTTTCGGTCTAAATTAAGACTATTTATTTATTTACTTATTTTTGGGATTTAATTATTCATGTTCCACACTGTGTGAAATACTCAGACCACCTTGGCCTTATATTATAACCCTGCACCAGTCAAGCTTATCACTTCAATCTCCCTTCTGGTTCTAGTTTGACTCCTCATCCTTTCTCTCTCCCTCTCTACCCTGCAACCACATCTTCAATTTGCTTCAAAGCAACAGAAAAACAGAGCAATGGAAGGACAGCACAAGGAGACGTCGTCCTCGTCGACGAAGAGAAGAATCGCGAGAGTCCCACCGAAGAGAGGGCAGATACCGAAGAGAGGGCAGATCAAAGTGGGGATCTTCAGATCATTGGTCAAGAAAGTGAAGGAACTGGCATCCATGGCCTCTGCGAAACAGAGCAGAGGATGCAGCTGCTGCTGTTGCTGTAGCAGCAAGTTGGCACCAGTGACTTCCCTCGAAGACACGTGAACCATCATCTTCAAATCACCTCAAGTAAGCGGGTTTGATCATATGTCTGACCCGGATTAGCCCTCGAGAACGATGCTTTCCGAATCCTCGGCGCCGATCAAGAACACTCGGAGCAGAAATCCAGATACAGAGTACTAGAAGTGATCGCGCGAGAGCAGAAATCCAGCATCAGAAATGGCGGTGGTATCGTTTCTTCCCGCGAAAGAAGAACCGGCGGTTCAGAACGTAGATGGCAATTCGCGTTTACGTGCGAAATAATTACGAATTTGTATTAATTCGTGTTGTCGTGAAAGCTTTTACTATTTTTTTTTTCTCAAGTGTGAGGTTTATCCTGAGATTTGAATTTTTCAATGTTTAATCTATAATTGTTTCTAATTCGCATCCAAATTTAACGACACCAGCGGTCATAATTTGGAGAGAGTACGACAGCCGCTGAAAAATTCATTTAATACATGATACGGGTGTGCACAGGAACCGGACCCAATGAGTATGATTTTCTTTTTTTTAAAATCCGTTGTCTTATAAAGAGTAAGAAATGGAAATTGCCAAAGCCCTAAATCAAACCGGCTCAACCCAAGAACCGGCCCAACCCCAAGAACCAAGCACCTCTAATACATGATGTGTCGTATGGCAAATTGAGCAAGCTGACAGTGGATGAACACGCGAGAATGGATTTTTGCTTTTGAGGTGTTCGATTTTTCACCTTGGAAAAATTCATGAAATGGGGTAATTATTTCATGTGCTTGGAGGCCGTGCCGCGATTTCAAGGTGAAACTCGAGTCGACCATTAGGCGGCAATCTCGGGTCTAGGAAACAAGACCTAAACTCGATGTCGCCTGAACGCCCAAGATAGAGACATACCAAAGAAATCGTATTTAAAACTGAACAACGATGCAATTTTTTCGAAATGAAATCTGAATTTTTTATTTCTTAAAAGAAAAACTCGGTTGTGAAATGACTTCTACCCCGCTTGTAAGTTAGCGAATCGATCTTAAACATTGAATTAGAACATAATACTTCGGTAGTAAAAAAGAATTCAAAATGCTTTTACGTGTTTTCTCCCTTAGAGATTTCGACATAAAAAAAATTCGAAAGAATTATAATAATCCAATCTACCATAAAAGTTATATCTAATGTCAAGTAACTCATTCGAATCCCAGTATCGTATTATTTCATCGCAAGCAAAATTATCTTATTGCAAAATATATGAATCATTAAATCATTGAAAGAAACAATTGGTAAAACATACAATACGAAGATAAAGATTGAGGATATTTCAGAATATTAAATGATTGAGATCTCTAAGAAAAAACACAATGATCGATATCAACACAGAAAAGTTGATCATAATTATTCATGTAGTACAAAGATGTACCTAAGATTTTTCCTATATCATTACGCACGTGTCGTGTATTTTACGTATGAGGCATAATTAAAAAAAGGGTTGAGGATTTAATTATTTAATGCAGTGGGCAATTTACTAACACAGCACGACACATGATTTTGTGAGGCAACATCATTAACATTTTGTGTGCACCCATAATTTAATTAAACTCAACAATTAAAATCCATCTTTTTTTTTTTGCAAAACTTATTTCCCGCATGCCCCACGCGATAGGCAAAACGTTGCACCTAGAATAATTTTCTATTTTTAAGTTTGTAGAGTCAATCGAATCGCGCGATACCGTCTAAAGCAAGGTCAACTTATAGAACGGACCAATAATTATCGATAAATTAGATGTTAAAGTATATTAATTATGTTCTTTTTTTTAAAGTATTGAATTCCATCAAGTACCTAAACGCCACAAGCGCATGATGCAGACCATGATCTGCTGCTGAAATTTTTCATGTTATCTTATGGCACAACTGATTGATTTCTAGGGTTGACCCTCGAATTTTTTTTCACCAAAGTCAAGAGCAAATTGCCTTGGCGTGCTGCCTTGCCAACGTAACTCAAAATCGCTCGAAACATTGGTAAAAAATAATAATTTAAAACAAAAAGGAAGGTGGGCCTCTAGATCCCACTACCATTCACTCAATCCGCAGCATGTACTATCACCAATTAATCAATTCAATTAATCGATCGATTGATTAGTAATTAATTAATCTGGATTGCGTCGAACGCAAGAGGGTGGAAGAAAATGACAGCCTCAAGTTTAGATCTCGTGCTCAATTACTCTTACGGGGACTTTCACTTTGTTGGGATTCTCTGGGGATTGAGTATGGATTTGACAAAGGATTGCGTGATTCAAACCCCATTTACCCCTCTCCACTTCTTACACCAAGGCCACTTTGCGCCCTCTATGTTTTTGATGCATAAGCTTGCATCCCCGTATGTTCACGTTAGAGACCTAATTGCACCTCTTCTAAATTCCTCAAACCCCTTCAAAACAAAATGCTGACCCCCTAGCCACCTCAACCTCGATCCCGCCGCCCTTGACAGCTGCCAACCACCTCCCACCCGACGTCGCCGTCGTCCTCCGCCTTGTTCTGCGTTGCCCCACTCTCTCTCTCTCTCTCTCTCTCCACATATGTGGTGATGTCACACGTGCTTGGGGGTGGCTTCTGACAGCCCTGGTGAGGTCATCGAGGTCAATCCAAGCCAAGGTCGTCCAAGTGCGGGAGCCCTACATGAGAAAGAGAAAGAGGCAGAGGCAGAGGATGACCCTACCAGATAGACCGAGAGGGGCAGCAACGCGTGGAGGGCAGAGAGTGACTGGGTGTCGGCAGGCGACGGCGACGGCGACGGCGGCGACAAGCTTGTGGTCGTTGTTGGCAGGCGTCGGCTGGTGCAGGGGCCTTTTGTAGTTTTGCATTTGGGGTTTGCACAATGTTTTCCAAGGGTGAGTAATTTGGCATTTTTCATTATCGGAAATGACAGTTTGAAAAATAGAGAGGGTTATGGTGTGAAAACGGTGGTTTTTTTCCAAATAACCAAAATATCGTATTTTACTCGGTTAATCCTCGTTATATAACTAGACAGTAGCTTTAAAAGCTATTGAATACTTGGAGAGTAAAATCTTGATTACCACAAAGCAATTACAATGCCAAGAATATAATGCCACAGGGATTCACATAGGACATCAGATCATAATTATATTTAGGTAAAGAAAGGGCGGGGCGCGATAATTAATCCTGACGATCCAAATTCGTATCTATTGCCGCGAATGCTTCTAGATTACTTTAAAGTTTCATTTTAAAGTGGATTATAATTGAGATTATTATTGAGGGTTTCTCTTACCGTGCTTTAAAAAGTTACTTTAGGACCTCAGCATTTCCCATCAATCAAAGGCCAGCACCTTTTAGCGACATTCATTCCTGGCCTCCGGCAATGGATAATCAACTTGGACACGATCTTTGACTTTGAAAAACAAAGATCCAAACGTCAGTTCGATTAAACCCCACATTCGTTCAATGTTGTCTCGGTTCCCAAAGTGGGTCATTCCCTTAAAACAACCTTTTGCCCCTACCAAGTCTATATAATTAGTCACACCAACCAACCAAACCTGTGCGAAAATCTGTCAAATAAGCAAGTTAGGCCGATAGTAGTCAAATCTAAATTGACCAATTTATCCATTTTAACACATTTTTATGTAATATAAATATAGTGACTCCTACTTAATCCAATTCATACTCGACCCGATTTATATTACTAAAATACTTTTATGTTTAATTCAATTCCGGAAATAATCCGCTTATAAGTATGATGCTGCTTAGGATTATCGTAGCACAATCTGCATCACATGATCGTTTGAACGATGTCACGCTCGAAAAAGAGTATGCTACACTAGGTAATTCTCGACCACAAGTACAATACACTTCACCTAGGTTTTATGTCATATTCAACTTTACACATGTTCAATGACAACTGCCTCAAACCCAGACTCCAGCATTCTGACCAGAACGGTACACACCCTTCTTCACGCTTCTTCACTGGGCCGGCCGCTATCAGCCAGTTTTGTCGAAGCAGAACACACGTGAAAATGTGCATGAAAGGCGAGACAGATCGGTCAACATTTCACCTTTGGATAAAATGCACGAATTTGAATTTCTCTCTCGGTCGTCTTCTTCTCTTTGGTCGCTTCCTAGAATTTTCGATTCACACAGGGACTGAGCTCTTAGCTCGCTCATCCTCCTGTCCTCCTGAACGTCCGGGTGAGCTGTTTTCGTCAAATGGAGGGGGCCCTCCTCAGCGATCTGATTCTCTCTGCAAATAAAGGAGAAATGCTCAAAATGGTTCCCCGTAAATGATCTGATCAAGCGTCATTGGAAGGAAACGTGCGTGGACCAAGTTCTATTCTCAAAAGTGTCTAAGACGTTGTCTTCATGCCCTCGATTTTTAATCGATTCGCTGTCCTCTCGTCGATGTTCGTTAGGAATCCCGTCACGTAATTCGACGACATTGGGCCTCTATCGGTGTTCTAACAAAAGAGTTTGGAGAGCGTGAGTGGCGAGCCTTTCGACCCTCATGATCGGGTGATCGACACTTCGATCGAATCCCGGTGACAGGGTACTCAGCAAAAGGGGTCGGCTCTCGTGCTCGACCCCCGAACTTGTATGGTTCTTGTTCTGAAACGGATTACGATATTGGGCTAATGAAGGAGCTAATCATAGTGCACTCGATCCCCTTTTCTTTCTTCTTTTGATGCGCGTCATTTTTTTTCCTTTTCAGTTCGGGGCCAAAAGACGTGAAATCGCATTCTTTTTGGATTTTCTTCATCTGCTGATGTTCATGGTGGGGGCAGAGGCCTTTTCGATGGAATAGAATAGAGCTGGCAAAATATCCTCAGCCACATTCATGGATCTTGCACTGCAAGTGATCAAAATATGCGACGAAAAACACAAGGTGATCAAGATAAGATAAAGTCAAATGAAACTGTGTTGGACTATCATTTTCAGGGCCGTTCTTTTCCCAACAAAATTGCTAATGTGAACATGGAGACATTCAAGAGCTTCTAGACCCATTTTTACTCTCTCCCTCACACGCGCTCCCACACGCACACAAGGAAAACGCCTGGTACCAAACCTTGGACCACGAGACCATCTTGAGCTGTGGATGTTTTGTTCCACCTTGGTCACCAAGGAAAACATTTTGGGTGCAATTCCTACTCATTCTCTCTCTCTCCGTCACGGCGAGAACAAAGTCATTCCGGTGAGAACCGAGTCAAATCATTCGCGAATAAGCCAAGTTGGGTCGAACAATTAGACTAGTTTTGAGTGGAGCACTAGCGTGGGCTATTTGAGTCAGTGTGAACGCACATGAAAATGGAGTGAAGGAGCAAGTTTTAGCTCGCATCAAGGGAGAGAGAGAGACTATGAGTCGAGGCACTTTCAACTTCAAACTCCAAGAAAACATTTTGGTCGCAATTCCTACTCATTGTATTCTCCGACGTGGCAAGAACAAAGCCATTCTGGTGTGAACCAAATCAAATCACTCGGGAGAACTAGAGTTAGATCGAACGGTTTTCAAATACCAACTTGGCTATTTTCGAGCGGAGCTCGGGGATGGGCTATTTGTGCCGGTGTGAACACACTCGGAGATGAAGTGACGGAATGAGTTTTAGTTCGCATCAAGAAAGAGAAAGAGAGAAAATGACGGCGAGCTGAGGCACTTCCAACTTCCAACTTGGATTTTGGCTTGTGCTTGCCCTAAACACACGTACAACCTTTCAAAACGTACAAACGCTAACTCGCAAGGGATTAAACCTTTTTACTAAATTTAGATAAATTTCTTCATTTTTTATTGAAATTTTGGAGCGAATCATCATAAGGAAAATTATCAGACTTAGCCTAGAAGAGGCCAAAGCAAACGGGCCCCATGCTGTTGACCCTAAGGGCGCCTGTTCACACTCGTCTTTCACTGGGCGCGCCCCGCCCCACCCATATAATGCCCCACACCAGTCAAGCTCGTGGCTTCACCTCATTCCCTTTCTTCGATCTTTATCCATCGATTCTCTCTCTGTCTCTGATCGTACCTCTGTTTCTTCTCTAGCAGGGCCAGAGCTCGCCTGGTGCAGAGGATCAGAGAAATGGAGGCCAGGGGCGAGGCGAAGAAGACGACCCACAAGCCGAGATCGAGACTACCGCCAAAGAGAGGTCAGGTTAAAGTCAGGATCTTCAAATTACTGGCGAATCAAATCGCCAAGCTCGGGAAAATGGGTGTGCGAGGACAGAGGAAAGCATGCTGCTGCGATTGCAAGCTCGCCTCTGTAACGCCGCTTGAAGACACGTAGGACACCCAGGCGCCGCGAGCATCATTTTTTCAGGGGGTGGATATCGATCGGTTCATGATTTTTCTTTTCATCTTGGTTTTCTTTATGTACAGTATGTTAGAATACTTTTCATGCTTATCCCGAGTTCTTCGTTGATATGGGATCGGTAGAAGATTCGCTAATCCAGAAGCAGAGCACGCGCTCATTGCAGAACCCGGTAGAAAGGTTGTAGCTTCTTTCATGGGCGCTTCTGTACTATTAGCGAGATGTAAATAAAAGAAATCTCGACGGAAGGCGAGTTCCTTTCTTGGAGAGGATCAAAGCATGTTGTTAGTTTTGTGCTCTGTTTTCTGACTCTCTACTTCATTCTACATTAGCAATTTCATATGCCATATATCGAAGATCCTAACCCCCCATGAGTGAATGAATGCGGCTTCGTGAGAGATCTTTGTGTAATTCGCATCTTCATCTTCTTTATGTCGACTTTTCGCATGCATTTTCTTGAGGGGAGTTTCAAGGGGGTGATGGTGTCCATTAGCAGCTTCCGGCTTCCCTCTCTTTGGTACAAGCAAAGTGCAAAATTAAACACAAAAGGAGACAGGGTCAAAACATTTCGCATCTTCTGTTTTTCCTCTTTCGTTGTGATCTTTCTATTCTCGCCCGTTTTGCTGTCGTTGTCGTGCCTGCAAATTTGAGGCCGACAGGCGGACAACTAGACATCGGTTGTCAGTGATGCTGCAGCAAATAAAGCAGAAAAAGTTTGAACGATATCCTGTGCATGATTCGATCATGTGTACCTCCCATCAAAAAAAAAAGAAACGTGCGTGGACTAGCGTCTATTCTAAGGCATATTCTAAGGCATCGTCTTCGTGCCCTCCATTTTAATCAATTCGCCACCCTCGCGTCAATGTTCATTAGAATTTCCCAATACGTAATCGGCAATAGCAAAAGGTTTTCGAACTCCAGACCAAGTCTTTAGCGTACTAGGCTCGAGTTCACGATAAAGTAATTAGTAGTCGGATCAAATCCCGACAGGATGGGTCGGCCACAGCGGGGATTGACGGCTCGACATGGACCACGGCGAGCTCTCGTGACGAAAAGGATCACGACCCATTAAAAGCATTAGAATATGCACTTCGATTTTAGCACATGGGGATATCACCTGTCGTGCAAGTGGAACGTGACTTTAGCCGAGCGAAAGTCAGTCAATTTGTTCACCCACTTGGTGCACGTCAATTATTCCCTTCTTCCCCTTCTTTTTTCTAATTATATGGGGCCAAACGATATAAATTCACATTGTTTTCGGGTTTTGTTTATTTGACTCTTGACCGAGATGCATCAGCTTTTGATGGTGGTGGGCAGAGGCATTTGATGATAGAGCTAGTACGTTACTTATGTGAAGTGTGAACAGAGAGATTCAACAGATTCTAGAACAATTTCTCTCTCTCTCTCTCTCTCTCTCTCACAGAGGCGCACAGCCACAAACAAAGCGTCCATTCGATCACCAGGGCAGTGCCAACCAACCAATACCATGGACCATCTCGAATTGCGAATATCTTGTTTCGACTTCGTCATTAAGAAAACATATCGTGCTCAATTCGTTCTATAGTCGCGAAAAATCAACTCGACTCCGTCACAACCCCCCCCCCCCCCCCCCCCCCCCCCAATCATTTTTCATGGAAACCGAGTCGAGTAACTTAACTTGAACCGGACGACGACAGGATGTCGGCTTCCACTTGTTCCGAGTGGAGAACCGGCTGGAGCTATTTCGGGTTTGGTGTGATCGCGCCTCGAGATGGAGCAGAAGGCACAACCTTAGCTGGCATCAAGGGAGAGAAAGGACTACAAAAGTCTAGGCATTTTCAACTTTACTCCGGACTTTGATATTTACCTGCCCCAAACGCTCATGGAAACCTTTCATAATGTTTGCATATTAACACGTTTCATCCTGTAACATTCTTTCATAATCGTACTGAATCTAGATAATATGTTTTCTTCTTCCTGGAGTTCTGCAGCCAAAAAGTCGTAAGACGTGCTCGACAGGGGCAGGGAGAAGGGGCCCCCCGGGCGCCTGTCCACACCGGTAGAGAAACACTGTGCCAACCGCTCTGAAAACCTTTCAACTGAGCCCCCGCGCATAAGACCCCCACCAGTCGAGGTCGTCCCTCCACTTCTTTATTCCCTTTCTTCAATCTTCTTCTTCCATCGACTCTCTCTCTCTCTCTCTCTCTCTCTATCTCTCTCCCTCTCTCTGTCTGAAACAGAGTCCGTCGTTGCTCTGTTTCTTCACCAGCAGAGCCAGAGCTCGCCTGTGTGAAGGGATGGGAGAAATGGTGAACAGGGAGGAGGCGGAGAAGACGACCCACAAGCCCGAATCGAGACTACCGCCAAGGAGAGGCCAGGTTAAAGTCAGGATCTTCAAATTGTTGGCGCACCAAATCGTCAAACTCGCGAGGATGGCTGCGCGTATGCTGAGGAAAGCGTGCTGTTGTGATCGCGGGTTCGACTCTGGAGAGCCACCTGAAGACACGTAGCCTCCAACACGTTGCTCGCGCCGTTTTTTCGTTTTCACTCTTTGTTCTCGTCTTTTGAATAGTGGATCAGAATTTTTCATTTTTCCATGTTTATCTCGACTTCTTCCTTGACATCGAATTAGTAGAAAGTTGACTAGAAACAGAGCATGTCTCATTGCGTCCCCAGGAAAAGCTTGTAGCTTCATTTCATGGGTGCTTCTATAATATTACGCAGATGTAATTGACAAATTTCAATGGTCGCCGTCGTCACTCTCTCTCTCTCTCTCTCTCTCTCTGGAGTGGCCTCTGATCTGATGATGCGGAGGTCGCGCGCCTCGACTCGTGATATGGCTTATCTTGGATCTCACCGGGAGGGAGAGAGACTTGGGTCGTGCTCGAGCCGGTTTCGCGGCGGCGAGGCTAAAGCACCGTCGGGCAGCGGTGAGGGCGAGCCCACGGTGGTTGAGCGTGGTTGCCGGGAGTAAAACCCAGTTTGGCAGCGTTCGTGCCGGCCGTTGTGGCGATGGACGAGCCTGCCGGTGGTGGGTTTTCGAGTTCGGGTTGTTTGAGGGAAGCGGTGACGGTGCCATGGCAGTGGCCCTGGTTTGGGCACCTTTTTACCCACCAATTTAATTTTCCTCCCGTGCGATCGTCTTAGAACGACACGTCCGGCCGCCCGGTCGATTCAACAACAGTTTCGGTTGCCGCATCATCGTTTCAAATCCGTGGATCTACGTAAGACCCACGCGAAGTTGAGCTGCACGATTAAGATAATAACAAAAGAAAAATTAGGTTTTCAATTGGAAAAAAAGGGGGTATTAAAACTAGGGGTGAGCGGTTCCCGGTCCGGTCCGGTTCCAAGGTAGAACCGGGAACCGGACCGAGAGAACCGGTTCCCAACTTTGGGAATCGCGGACCGGACCGGTTGGTTTTAGGACCGGGAACCGGTTACTTAGAGTTTAGGATTTTTTTTTTATCAAACACTTACGGTTTGATTCACTTTTTACTAATTTTTTTCAATAAATTTATATCAATGAAGTTCACTTAGGGTTTAATTCACATTTCACTAATTTTTATCAATGAATTTATGATAATGAAGTTCATTTAGAGTTTAGTTTACATTTTATTAATTTTTTTAAAGAAAAAAATAAAAAATATATATATTAAATAGTTGGTCCGGTCCGGTTCCCCCTCGGAATCGGGAACCGGACCGCCCGGAAACCGGTTCCGCTTTTAGGAACCGGGAACCGGACCAATAGTCCCGAGAACCGGACCAAACTCGTCGGTCCGGTCCCGGTTTGGGCGGTCCAAGTTGCTCACCCCTAATTAAAACTCAGGAATTCACCAATAATAAAAATCAGAAAGATTTTCCAGCGCAGTCAAGAACCCCGGGAGCCGTCATCTCTTACGGCAGCAAAAATGTCGGTTCATGAAGAGCATATACCATCTTTCCCCCCCCCCCCCCCCCAAATTCTCGCTGTCCTAGTACTGTCCGAGCCCTTCAGTTTAATAACAAAAAATCACCAATCACAAAAAAACGCGTGTCAGGACAACTAGAGAGGGTTCTTCCCAGGAGTTTGCGTGCGGGTCGCATCGACCTAATCTCGCATGTTTACGGCAGCTCCGTACGGCCCCAGTGGCTGAGATCATCTAGGACATTTGACTTTGCAGAAAGGTTGGTGGCGATGACGGTGATGATGGGTCGTGCAACGATGCCATTAGGGGATTGAGCGCTCGATGCGGGGTTCTGATGTGCGTGGGTGCGCGTGCTTCGGTGGCACATCGCAATCGTAGTTTTGGGTTCGGCTTCCTCTCGCCATTTTTGTTTCTTTGTTTTCGTGTTTTTTTCCTCTTTCCTTTTCTGCTCTTATCCAGTAGGGCCGCTGTGCGCCCCGATGGGATGTCGCAGGGTTGTTCCCGAGTGTCTCGGGTCTCACGTAATCGTGGTTGATAAAATTGGATGCGGGGATGCAAGAGAAGCTCGGACACGCTTCTATTTCGAACGTGGGGATTGGGAGCGAAAAGACGGGGTTGCGCGCTGAAAAAGGGAGGAAAAAAAAAATCCCCAAATCGGGACGTCGATGCCGGTTTCGTTTCGAATCGATTTTTCCGCGTCGCCGGAAAAAAAAAAATTCCCGAGCCCGATAGGCCCGTGACGAGTCCGCCAAAATCTCGGGGCAAAGTACGCGGCGAAATAAGGAACCCTTGGAAAATATTTCCTGGGAACGCGAGAGGAGCTAATGAACGGATTCTGACAAACATCCCAATCTCGGTTCACTTTCTCCGGATTCGGCTCCCCCCCCGGAACGGCGTCCTCTGAGAGACCCGTTTTCGCCCGGGTTTCCACGTCGCGCGCGCGCGCGAGGATCATTCGCGTTGCTCGCGCCGCTCGCGTTCCCCCAGCATCGGCCAGCTAATGGAGGGCGAATTCGTCACGGTACATCGATTTGGAGTTTATTTAAACGGCGCAAGGAATTAATTCGAGGTTAAATATCATACGCGGCATGCCGATTCGGATCTCTTTTATTTATTTATTTATTTATTTTGCGGTGGCCTTAACCGGAAAAATAATTCGGGTCGATGGCGCTGAAGCCGCTGCTCTGAACGTAGGCCGCGACCGCGTCCACGTTCATTCCGAAGCCGACCAAAACCTTTTGCCTTTTTTTTTCCCCCGCGCCAAAGGACTCGATTGGGACTTCACTCCGGAGATCTTCCATACTATATCCAAAACGGCGATAGCGATTCCCTCCCCTCCCACCTTGACCCACGCGCCGCGGAGGTCGAGACACGTGCCCCGGGCACTTCGAATTTAATAATCCAAAAAAAAAATCAAGAAGAAGAAGAAGAGGAAGCAAAAACATTCGAATAAAACTCGTGCAAAAGAAGCAGAGCAATTTTTCATTGACTTAATGCGAGCCAGCTCATTAATTTAAGGACGGACAAAAAAAACGAAAACAACATTAATTTGAGGAGGCCCGTGGGCCCTACTAAAGCGACACGTCCGAGATTATCCTCTCCCCCCCCCAAAAAAAAAAAAGAGAGGAAGGAAAAGAAATTGACATTTTGTTTTTTGTTTGGAGCGTATTGAAAAAAATGCCATCGCGTTCGATGGTGGGGTCGGCGTCCTGGAAAATCTCGGGGGATCCCGCGTTTCGATCGCTGGGCCCGTCAAGATTCATTCGACAGGGTTTTGACCAACTCCCACGTCGATCACATGTTTTTAAAGATGCCATTCATGTATATATATATATTAATAAATACTCGATCGATACGTGGAAGGATTTCAAGCTTAACAAATCTCAAATGCCTGCGGAACAGAGCAAAAGCCGAAAAGCAAATAAAGCACGCTATTCATCCCTCGAGAATAGACGTATTGCCCGAGTACACGTCGAGATCTCTCGCTCTATTTACACGTCTAGGTTCGACGTCTTCATTATCATCGACGTGCGGAGACACTAACATAAAAAAATGTCAAAAAATCGCATATCAAATATCCGTAACGAGCTCCCGGATCTATATCTGGATTTTGTTCGGATGAGTAAAGCATCCGAAACTCGACCTAAATCGAAATCGGGAGAGGACATCGGCCTAATCTCGGAGAGGCTGTGGAGCCACGTCACGAACATCCTCCTTGATGGCTCTCGATCGGACGAATGGCCGAAATGGTCTCCACGTTCACTCGCCCGTGGAAATTTATCGACACGCGCAAAAACTCTCGAAATAAAGAAAGAAGGGACGTCGACCGTACGTTGCTAGATGGCGTATCGGCCAGTAAGGGTCAAGATTTGGACTCCCATACTAAAAATTAATTTGTCTTACGGAGCGACCATAAACGAAATGAAAATGAGGATATGAGATTCAACTTGCTCGTTAAGGAAGGAAAAAAAAATTTAGTAAATTGCCCCTCGCGACGAAACGATCTCTCGTCGCAACAGGTTTAACCTCCGGCCACAAAAATGATTCTCCCAGTGGAAAATTAGACTTGCTACCACGAAATGTATAGCCGCGGCAATAGGTCGACCATCGGTCACGGGCTATTCGGTTTCGTGGCGAAAGATATGAACTTCGAAAGACTTGCAGCCATGGACAGCAATTTCGTGGGTAGATGATCCTCCTTTCGGCAAGAGGGTGAAAAACGATGGATCTGTCACGATGATCGATCACTTCTATCTTTATAGGCGAGAATCAAGAATCTGTAAGCGAGAAGCACTTGGCAGAATAGTAAGAATCTCCATTTCCCCTCCGTCTCCCCCACATAATTTTGCTCGAGCCCTCTTGCTAAAGTAAGGAATCTGAAAACTTTTCGCGAGTCTCGTGATGAAATAAGGAAAATAGGTCATAGCCAACTAAGTAGTGAGACAATCCATTCTGTATATCCGCGGCGCGAATTCGCCCCCGGATTGAATGAGTCCGGATTCTTCGTGAACATACAAGGCAAGCCGGTTAAAAGACCACATCGCCTCTATAATTATCAACTGATGTAGTCCACATAAGACGTATTTGAGAATAGGGATGAGCATGGTTCTTGGATAGAACTGGGAACCGATCCAATTTCAAGTTCCGGTGGGAATCGGTCCGATTCACAGTTCCAATCTTTTGGAATCAGTTCGGTTCGGTTCTTGGTTCAACGCTGGAACTAGACTGAGAACCGATGCTGGTGGAACCGGCACTGTGCATCTAATAAAAATCCGTGTTCTCTTAATACTGTTAAGTTTGCTCTTCTCCTTTTCTTTCTCAACATACTTAAGTCCAACAACACCCCCCCTTCTCTCTCTCTCTCTCTCTCATACACAATGTGCATCTATTTTTCAGCCAAAACAATGTTATTTTTATTTTATTTTAGTTAGGTGGATACTATGTCAACATTATTTGCTTTCTGGCATTTATGTAGGCCGATTTTTAATAGTTCTTATTAACAAAACTTTGACGGATAGGGAATGTGTCATATAAGTATAAGTTTAGAATTTTTTGGTGTCATGAAAAAAAAGTTTACGATAAATGTATCACAACGGCCATAGTTTACGGGTTTTTTTTGTGGTTTTTGCCCTTAAAAAAATACCAACACAAATCCCGAAAAATGTTTCGAAAAGTTTGAATATGTGTAATGCTTCGTGACAATGCCCGTGAACAATACCGAGACAACACCAGAAAGAGCAAAATCTTTGAAGAGCATCATTAGACAGAGCACCAACCAATTTACAAGCTCTAAAAGGATGAGAATTACGCATGCTGCAAGGAGTTTCGTGACACGTCCATTTGAAAATAGAGAACTGATAGTAACACTAACAAGCAACTTAGGCACATCATAATTCGCTCGAACGATGAAAAATACGTAATAAGTTTCAAGTTCAAAGAACCGGAAGACCGGTCCTCTGATAGGGTAGGTTCATCGACCCTGGAACCACTCAGTTTGAAACCTAAGGGCGCCTGTT
Organism: Syzygium syzygioides; assembly: GCA_031216285.1. Classification (NCBI taxonomy): domain Eukaryota; kingdom Viridiplantae; phylum Streptophyta; class Magnoliopsida; order Myrtales; family Myrtaceae; genus Syzygium; species Syzygium syzygioides. The sequence goes on along the minus strand of CM062251.1, from coordinate 2,456,257 downwards.
CACACAGTGTTAACCGCTCTGACCACCATTGACTAAGCCCTCATTTAAACCCGGACCCTTCAACTTCAAGCTCGTCGCTTCGCTTCGTTCCCTTTCTTCAATCTTCTTCCATCGACTCTGTCTGTGTGCGGGTGAAACAGAGTCCATCGTTACTCTGTTTCTGCTCCAGCAGAGCCAGAGCTTGCCTCTGTATAGGATCAGACAGATGGAGAGCGGGGACGAGACGAAGGAGACGGCCCACAAGCCAAGATCAAGACTACCGCCAAAGAGAGGTCAGATTAAAGTCAAGATCTTCAAATTACTGGCGGCTCAAATAATCAAGCTCGCGGAAATGGGCGCACAAAAACAGAGGAAAGCATGTTGTTGCAATTGCCAGTTCGCCTCCGTAACGCCGCTCGAAGACACGTAGCCTCCCCACGTTGCTCGCATCACTTTTCCAGGAAGATTAGCAGTGGGTGCATGATTTTCCTTTTCGTGTTAGTTTTCACCTGTACAGTGGAATAAGAACATTTCTCGTGTTCATCTTGAGCGCTTCCTTGATACGGGATTCGTAAGCAGAGCATGGCTCGAACCTTGTGAAAGCTTGTAGCTTCATTTCATGGTCGCTTCTACAATCTTAGAGAGCTACAAATAGAAGCAGTTTCAATGTTTGCCGTCGCCTCTCTCTCTCTCTCTCTCTCTCTCTCTCTCTCTCTCTCTCTCTCTCTCTCTCTCTCTCTCTCTCTCGGGTCGACCTCCATTGGAGGTCACAGGCATCGACCTTAGCTATGGAGGTCGCGCCTCAGATCAGAGGCCGCTCTATAGGTCGCGTGCTCGACTCGTCATCACGACCTCCGGTGGAGGTCGCGAACTCAAATCTTGTTGGTCGCGGCTATCTTGGATTTCACTTGGGGTAGAGAGAGTTGGGTCGTGCTTGAGCTGGTTTCACGGCGGTGAGACTAAGCGGCCTCGGCGGTGGCGAGGGCGAGTCCACGGCGGTTGACTGTGGGTTTGGTAGGGTTGGCGGCGGCGGCGGCGGCAGTTGTGGCAGTGGACGAGCCTGGTGGTGGTGGTTTTTGATTCTGGGGCGTTTGACAGAAGTGGTGGCTGTTGGCTGCGGCGGTCGTGGCAGCGGCGGCGGCCGAGCCCGGTAGCGGTAGCGGCGGTTATTGAGTTTGGGGGCGTTTGAAGGCAGCACATGACGGACGCCGATGGACTTATTCAACGTTAAATCAACAGCGTTAGCACCAAATCATCATCTTCCACATGTGAATCTAACAAAGATCCCTGTATTTAGTCTGATTAAAAGGTTAAATTTTTTTTTTATTGAACAAAAAACGAATGAAAATCCACATATTTTATGGTATTCTATTTCTAAGGTTATTAAAAAAAATAAAAAAAAATGCTTCTGAATCGTTTATTTTTTGCGAAAATTACGAAAGCATTATAAAATGAGAGGGAATCCGAATCATTTCGGTGCAGTCAAGAACAAGAAGCATCATCTTTGACGGCGGCAACAACATCGTAAACACTGACCATACTCTTGCCGACCTAGTACAAGCCAGGCTCGAGTTTCAAGAACTAGGAAAAAAAAGGAAAGCGTAAATAAAGAATTAAATATTTTTTTTAAAAAAAATGAGATTCTTTTAGGAGTTTTGTTTTTTTGCTAAAAAAATTCTTTTAAGAGTTGCGTGCGCTTCACATCGTCCTCCCAATCTCGTCTTTTATAACTGCACGGGCTGGTAGTTGAGAATACCTACGGCCACGGCATTAGACTTTATAATTTAGCATATAATGTTGTTCCTGAATTATTTAATTTGAGCAACGTAATCCCTGAATTTTGGCTCAATGTGCAATTTCGCCTCTAAACTTTAAATTTATTTAATATAGTTCATAAAATATTGATAAATATTCAATGTAATCCCTAGATTATATGAAAAAATATTTAGAAATTCAGATACCACATTAAACAAACTATATATTTAGAGACAACATTACATATTGGACCATAGTTAAGAGAATATTGATTGCATGCATGATTTATTCGCTTTATATATATATGCGGTCTTTATTCACTTACATATTTGAAATTTTGGGTCGAACTTTCTAACATGTTAGATGGATGGAGTTTTGCTCTGAGTTTATTCCGTGTCTTGTTTCCTCCTTTAGGGCTGGGCTATCTATTCTAACAGTGCGGGCGTTCCGCTCGCACGTCATGACCAATTTTGAATTAGCTTTTTCTCGCCTTTGCGCTTTTATTGTTTTCATATTGCTCTCCTCTTTTCTGGCGGCTGCACATCGCGATCACAACGACGTGTCGTAAAGTTCATTCCCAGAGTCATTGAAAAACTCGAACACGCTTTCTTTTAGATTGGGTTGATAACACTCGAGTTGGTCTTGATATAAGTCCATTCAAGCCACCAAATCCTTCTTTTGTAAGGATTCAGTTGGACTTTAGAGACTTTCGCACCGTCCACAGGCGATAGCGATTGCTCTTTACATGTGCACCGTTGATCACTTTCTGTTTGGAGCATAAAGAAAGTGGTCAGTGCATTCAACAATGATGGGTCCCCGCAGTCTCTTTGAAAATCTCGGGGCCTTACGTCAGGTTGCTTACATCATAATTCGCAGGATTGAATTTCGACCGACCTCCGTGTCGACCATACGGTATAAATGTGGGAGCCCAAAAACGTACGAAACTCGGATGGAAGACACCAGTACAGTGTCGATTGCTCGGTTTCAGAATTTCAAGTTGAAGTATCGATTACCAAGGAGAAATTTAAGCTGACAATTCCCAACGCAACAATAAGGTGGGGGACACATATTTGTTTGCACGAAATCTATACGCGTGGCAGTAGATTGACTACCAGTCTCGAACTATTCTCTTTCATGGCGAAAGATATGAGCTTCAAAAGACTTGTAGCCACGGACAGTAATTTCTTGGCAAACGGTCTTGCTTTTGGCAAGAGGGGGGGTAAAAGGACGACTCTGTCACGAAGATCATCGCTTCTATCTGTATAGGCGAGAGTCGGGAATCGGTATACAAGATGCATTTGGCAGCATAGCAAGAATTCCATCTCCCCCATCTCCCCACATATAATTACTTGAGCCCCTTTCGCTAAATTAAGGAATCTGAACACTTTCACGAGTCTCGTGACGAAACAAAGAATAGATCAAAGCCAAGTAAGTACGGCGAATTCGCCCCAGATTGAATGATTCCGGATTCTTTGCGAAAAAAACAAGGCACAACCGTTTAGAGACAAGCAGCAGGCTCTACAACTGTCAGCTGCACTCGCTGCTCAAGATGTAGTCCACCGCCTCTTCGACCGTATCAACGACCTGTCAAACAATGTGAAGGCGCAATGCTCAAAAGCTGAACCCCCATTTGGAACAATCTTCCATCAAAGTTTAGATATATCCTTTTGGACCTTTGTCAAACTTACCAGATCTGCAGGAAAACTCGTGTCGTTATCTTCTCCCTTGAATACACCTGTTCTGGTCAAGATAGAGAACCAAGGATGTCCCGCCTGAAAATCAAGCATGAGTTCTCTTGCTTTAGGTATCAAGCCGAACATAGAAAAGGTATTAAGAAGCCAGGGGCGGACAATGTGTGCAACTAGCATGGAGCAATAGGTTCAAGAACCGCATCTTAACCAACCTGTCGAGCACCCTTGATGTCTACAGAAGGATTGTCACCGACCATGTAAAGGGTACTGAAGGAATGTGACTGGGGATATCCATCGTCCGTGCCACAGACATCACAGTGTGAAAGTGAGAGTTGTCTCAATGTCATTTTAGCATTGTCAAACACAAACGGATTAGGTTTGCCGAAAGAAACATACTCCAAAGGATGATGATGAATTCTGCATGTATCAAAGAAAGGCGAGTGAGTTAGAACAGTAAAGGGAGCGTTAGGTGATTGAGGGATTTGGCAAGGGGTTTAGGGGTTTATCATGCCTTTGAGCTATTGGCTTTCACAAGACCTTCCATTGAAGTGTTTGAAACTTGACATTGTAGCTTTAACTCATCATCGATTATGACTGATTATGCGTACTTTAGATACTGAACATATCCAATTTCTTAAGAAATAATTATTTTCATCCAAAGTGATTCAAGTTCATTTTTCATTTTATCGAATTCTTTGCTGCATTAAAAGTCATTAGCCAAGACTTTTGCCCACTATCATCTCAAACACTCGGTTTGGAAGGAGAAGCCATAAGTTAGAGGGAGAAGGAACGGTGGGAGAGCCACCCAAACAGACACTAAAGGCAATCTATGAGTTGACGAAGTGTAAGTAGAAATTCAACCCTGCATTTTGAAATCCAATCATAACGATTTAGAATCAACTTTTACACATCTATTAGTTGCAATGACATACTGAAGTCGCAATGTCAATTCCTTAAAGAAAAAGACACTCTACCTGTTGAAGACACTCTCTAAAGCAATTCTAAAGGCACCCATCCCGAGCCGCTCCAGCGGAAAAGCAGCCTGCACTGAGTACCTTGGCTAATTTGAGAATTGTAAACTTTAAACTAGAGAGGTGAAGATGATGCATCCAATAGAACTTCACATGTTCTCAACCAATGAAACAACCTGATATTCAAGATCATCAGCTGCAAAATATAAAGGTGGTTGATGTCCACCCGATTGTCCTGGAAGCCCCCCCGACCTTAGAATGTCACAAAGAACCTGTTGCAGTTATTCTGTTATTGCAGAGCTATAACAGTAGAGTCCAGACCTTAGACTGCACATGTATTGCAAGATTTTTCATTGTACCTGACAGAACTAAATGACTATAGGAAATCCAGAGGCAGATTCTATCTAAGAGTGCTATAACGATACTGGATTCCATTATTGGACAAGGAAACTAACACATCCTGGGGATACTTAAACTTGGAGGAGGTATATCATAATGTAAATGGATGCATTAATTAACAGAACTGATTGATTGAAAGAAAAAAATATGGTGGCATACCTGTATGTCTCTGCCCCAATCTACAGGATCACTGACAACAAAGGCAGCCTGCACTCTCTCAGAGAAAACATCACACTTTGGTCCCAAATCCTTGAGGCAGCCATTTGGGCCAAGGACATCATCACTTGTCCAGGCTTTGTATTGAGATACAGGATCAATGTTGTTGAAACAGGAAGCATATTCGTCCATCGATAACACTTTTCTGCAAGAAAAAATTGCCAAGTTGCTGTCAGATCTCTAGTTTTAGAGAAACCAATAAAGATGGATACATCAAAGATATTAGACTAGTACTTACTTGAAACCATACTCAGACATCACTAGAGCAGGGTTTCCCTTCCCAGTGGCCACGATGAGTTCATTTTCATATCTGGAAAATATCACCAATTTACCATACATGAAGGTAGATTGACTTACTGCACGAATTGTCTTCATGAACAAAGGCCCAACTTATTGACATAAGACTTAATTGTCATTTCATAGTCTCATATGCAAAAGTTTAAGAGTTGTACTTTGCAAAATTTTCAGACTTTGGTAGGTGAATTATCTTGATGCCAATTACTTTCATCATCGAGGAATTAAACAGGAGAAATGCTATATACCATATATAAGCAATAAAGGTCAGGTATTTCACATCAAGTTGATACAAAGTTCCTGATGAGTTTTGCAAGCATAGTTTATCAAGTTACTTCATTAAAAGGATCGCAGAAATGCAGTCGCAGATATGGGCATGCAAATATAAAACCATCAATTACGTATAGTGTAAGACTTCCAAGGCACTAATTTGAATTAGAACTGTAGATTGCTTTCATGAAACCAATTCTGTACCTATTCAACAGATTTCTGAAAGGAGAATGACCCTGCAGCACCTGCAAAAGGATAGCATAAAGAAAGCAAACTGTGGCAAGGGCTCCATCAGTCATACGATGGTCAACATATATATGTAAAAAACAGAGTCCATTCTACAAGTCACCCCACTGACAATACCTGAGCAGGTAAAATGTTCACTCCCAGATGCTGGCTCAGTTCAAGTGCACGCGCAGACTCCGGGACACCGCCTCCTATCAGACAACATGAAACAGTTTGCCATTAGGAATCACATGATTCATAAGCACATAGCAATCTTTACGGGTTTACTCTACTCTACCTAATAAAACCTCTCGGATAATGCCGATGCCCAGAGAGTCACAATTAAATTCTACCGAAGGCAATCATCGAACCAGGAGCTTTCACGACTTGTAAATGTTTACGGGTCGACGCAAAGATGCCATGTCAAACTAATAGAAAGGCATAACAAACGGACAAACAACTCGTCGATCGTGGCCTCCGGCTCAGCCAAAGCATAAACAATCAGAAAGAGCCCCCCTCAAGCTAAAAACTTTATTCATCAAGAAACAACCAGTAGCGGCTCACCGTTGGTCAAGAACACAAAGGGAACCTTCAAAACGCCTGCAGAACAACAACGGTGACGACAAATTACATCGAAAAACGAAAAACCTCGAAACCCCCCCAAAAAAAAGAAGGGATAAAAACACGCAGGACAACAATCGGGGAAACCGCGAATGTTTACCGTAATCATCGTACAATCGTCGGAGAGCCCGGGAAGAGCCTCCGATGGGAGCACGTCCCCGGAGAACGACTCCGTCGACGTCGAACGCGATTCCGAAAGAAGACCTGCAAAGCACGACCGTGAGAAGCTCCCCATGAATGGTCCCGGGACGACAACGGAACGAAGAGAGAGCACCACCGTTCAAGCACCTCTTCGGCCGCGAGTGGAGGCGAGAGGCGGAGACGGCAGGCTTGCAGGACACGAACGGCGCTCCGCCTCGGAGCTGAGAAGCCCTGAACACCGAGCGGAACCTCATCTCTTCCCTCGCTCGCTCCCGCTCCGTACTCGGTCTGCTGCTGAGCGGAGAGATCCTGCTCCTGCCCGTGGTCGGAAATGCAACGACGGACGTCCACGCGAAAAACCGAGAGCCCTGCTAACGTTACGGTCGGTGTCCGTCGTTAGGATGACGGTCACTTCTGAGCCGCGAATCCCGCCTAGTCAGTCACCGACGTTATCCTTCTTGCTTGATCGAGGTCTCTTCCGAAATCCAGGGGACAATGACAGGGTGTCGGGCTACACGAGCCGCAAGTGCGGTCCGACGAAGGGGAATTCTCCAAGTTTTTTAGCTGGGTTTTTCATTATCTCTTTGCTTCTTCTTCTTCTTCTTTTAAAAAGAAAAAAAAATTGTTTCTCTAATCTATTCTCCCAAGTTGCATTGTGACTTGTTTATAGTCACGCAACTTATTCGGATTAAGCTTCACTCATGTTCGTGTCGTCAATGGGCGGAGCGATTTACATATATAAACATGATGCGTATATTGATTGCACTTTCGCACCCAGTTGTAAATTTGACAAGAATTAAAGGATCAACAATGAGGTTCAACTTGTTAGACATCGTCACATCTGTCAAATTAGATTATAAATCAAATTCTTAACCCATATTTGATAAATTGAGTTACTGCATGAGTTGGTTATTTAGTAAATGGGTATTAATGGGTTTAGGACGGTAAAGATCAAAATAATATAAGTGTTATATGGGTTCATAACTTACTTGAACTCAACCTACTCTATGACTCTCTCTTGCCCTTATTTGATTTTGCCCTCACTCACTTCATGCTCTTACATTAGTTTGGGTATGAGTTTGTTAGGATTAGGCGTACAAACACAGCGAAATAGAGAGAGTAAAGATGAAAAAGAAAAATCGACCCACAAATTTTATCCCGATTCATCCTTGAATTAGAGGTACGTCTAATAGATGATTCTACTATAATTAGCACCGCTCTATTACAAGATAAAGAGATTATATATATAGGCGGCACAAAAAAACCCTAAAAGTCGAGAAAGCCTTAGACCATTCGATAGCTATTTATGGGCACAAGCCTAAATTGCCAATAAAACTCCGACTCAAACTATAAAATCTCTCGAGCGGCCTGAGGACACAGCTCCATACAAACCTTGCTCGCTTACAGGGTAGCGAGACCCCTGTACCACACTCCAACCGAGTTTTCTTCGATTAAGTTAAATGGAGTGCTCTAGCAATACGAGGCAAGTCGAGTCAAGTTTTTTTTTGGTCGAAATTGAGTTGAGTCTGAGTCACTAGATTTATGTTGCATAAAAATGATCAATTTGAATCGGATTATTTTTTACTTAACCTAAATCCAATAGGAACCATCTTTTTGACAGATCTACGCCTTACGGAATCCCTCTTCATGCTAGCCTAGATATTATACTTTATACATCATTAATGTTTAAACATTCAAATTTTCTCCCCTCTTCATATTCACAAAAACTTTCAAAATTTACAGAATTCTCCCCCAAATTTTTAATATTCTTCCATTTTCCCCAATTTCCCAAACACAGCCACAACGCTCTGCCGATAAGATAAGCCCACCAAAACCATTTCTCTCTCTCTCTCTCTCTCTCTCTTCGCTCTTCTGATCTTCATCTTCTTCCAAGGTGCCTGCAATGGAGGCCGCTCTCCTCTCTTCTTCCTCCTCCTCCAAATCGCCCCCCAACTCCGCCCTCCTGACCCGACCCGCGAACCCTTTTCACCGCCCGACCATCAGCCCCCGACCCGCCGCCCGCCGCCCCCACCTCCCTTCCATACGGGCCGCCATCTCCCGCTCCCGGAAGGAAGAGACCGTGGACACCGTGAAGCAGCAGCTCGAGAACTGCCACCTCGTCGCCGGCATCAAGTACAAGGGCCTCACCGTCAAGCAGTTCCAGGAGCTCCGGCGGGCCCTCCCGGAGACCACCAAGCTCCTCGTCGCCAAGAACACCCTCGTCTTCAAGGCCATCGAGGGGACCCCGTGGGATGCCCTCAAGCCGTGCATGAAGGGCATGAACGCGTGGCTCTTCGTCCACACCGAGGAGATCCCCGGGGCGATCAAGCCATACAGGGACTTCGTGAAGGAGAAGAAGCTGGAGAACAACGACTTCAGCGGCGGGGTCTTCGAGGGGCAGTTCTACGGGCCCAATGAGTTCAAGGTGCTCGAGAGTATGCCCACGAGAGCCGAGGTGTACGTCAAGCTGCTGGGTGCTCTGCAGAGTCCTGGGATTGGATTGGTGGGGACCTTGCAGGCGCCGGCCAGGGAGGTCGTCATGGTCTTGCTGGCTTTCGTGAAGAAATTGGAGGAAGAAAGTGGCGGGCAGTAAGGCTTTGGAAGCGTTGATCTTCATGTCGATGTAAGTGTAAATTTAGATATGATTGTTTACTTGCATTGGTGTTATCAAGGCCAAAAAATGAAAAACAATCAAGAAATGAGTGAAGGAAGATTTGCATTGCTTGAAGTAAAGCTAAGGTTATTCAGTTTTTTGTTCAAGTGCTGCTAAATTCGGTAGATAGAAGTTGAATTTTTGTAGAATGGTGTAGAGATCAGTTATCCAACGCTAGCCACTTTCATGTATCCATGTTGGATTTACTCTGTTTTGTGCTGCTATACATTTTTTTTAAAGTTTGTGTATTGCGAGTTCGTTACAAAATTTGCGCTGAGCATGAGTTACGTTCTATTGGATTATCAGTTAGATGTGATTTCTCAGTAAATTCGATACTCACCTTGATAAGTAGTTAATGGCAAATGGTTCTAGCTCAAACAAAGATCTTGTATCGTTTGAATGAGCTCTAGCTAGACCTGTGATTGCACTTGCTCGTCTTTGATCTTGTGGTGTACGGGGATGATGTGTAGCACGGAATTTTGTTCCTATAGAAGATTTCGGAGTGATGATGTTGCCGGTTCTGGTATGGAGAAATATGTCTTAGGAGTGAAAGTGTCGGTAATAAGCTGGTGCAGTCATTCTGTGCATTGCAAGATGCTTGCGGTTAAATTGTCCAGTGGCTGCGGATTTTCGCCGCCATTGTACCAGAATTTGGGCACTGGTGAGCTGAATTCAACTGGAGCAGAGTACCTTTGTGATTTTGATGATATAGCATGGTTACTTCTGGTGTATAAAAGTTGAATGAGGTGCAGATTATGAGTTTTAGGTTTTGGGTCATGGATTGAATTGCAGCATCTTTTGTGTTCTTGAAAGGGGAAAAGATTTACTATCTGTCTGGTAGTCATGATGCACATCGTGGTGAAACTTTCAGTGATCAGACGGGGGTAGAGATCTATTTCTTTTATAAGGTCTTGCATAGTTGTTTTTCATCTGGTCGCGGGCAGAAATAAGGCAAGTAGCTTGAGGGACAAATCAGATGGAAAAGTATGCAAAACGGAAGGCTTCTTCAATGTGATAGAGTTGCAGAGTCTGATTCATGAGGAGGATCAAGAAGCTATTGATGGAATGGAATCACATGCCCAGCAATGGGAACCACATCGGGATCAACTGTAGCTAATGTGGCCGAGACATTGCTTGTAACTCATGATCGACGAGTTCATTGAGTACCTCAAATCTTTAAGACAGACATGTTGATCCGATGTTCCTTTAAAGCAGGAAGAATGGGCAGCATTCCCTTCTTATTCTGGACCTTTCTCGCAAAGCACCAGTGTAGCAATGTACTAGTGTGCTAAGAAAAATTGTTTACAAGGGCCTGCTTGTTTAGAATTAAAATGAAGGCTAAAAACTTTTTATTTTTGCCATCAAAATTTAAAATATTATCTATATGTTAAAGAAAATAAAAACGTCGAGAAGAGAAGTCCGGCAAAATTTGGTCATCGTCTGAATGAAAAAGAAATTCATTCTAGGTTAAGTTTTGTACTTAAGACAACAGAACAAGACCAATAATGTCCATGGTGGAACATTGATGAGGTGCAGTTAAACTTTGTACTTCAAGATAAAGTTGCAGACCACCTCTTTCATAGTTGAACACAACAGCTTTGGCTAATATGCGTCGCCAGTCTCTCTTAAGGTTGGCAGTGCCGAATGAGTAAATGCAGCTTGCCTGTTTTCCCTTTTTTATTTAGATACCCATGCTCTCAAAGCACCCAATTAGTCCATGCTAAAACCCAAAAAGCACACAATTAAGAAAGGTATCAATAATTACAGACATTTCGTTAATTCTTTGTCCCGATGATCCGGTTCACTGGATCATTCAAAGATGTATCTTAGCATTCTTAACAAAAAAATCGGTAGCCTTGTTCCCCAGGCTGTAGAGATCTACAGCGAAAGACTACTTTATGTTAGAGTCGTGAGCATTCCAGATCCAGGATCCGGCATTTACAGTTGATATATATCGGTTTTACATGTGCTTGGAGAAGATCGACTCGACCACACCCTGAGCTATCGGGTGGTAACAGTCGCGAGCCTCTGCGAAAACCCTTTTCGCGAAAATCTTCTCTTCTTGCCTTCCGTTCCCCTGTACAAGAGCAGTGTAGAGCGGACGGAGGTACTTCATTCTTCCCACTTCTCTTAAAGTTCTCTCCACCTCGCCATGATACTGACTGCACCCAGAGGAAATTGCCAATTGGAGAAATGCCACCTTCACTTCGTAATCCTTTGATTCTGATAGCCTGTATCGAGCATCCAAGGCTAAAATCTGCACAATCATACCATAACATTCATCACTCCTGATAGTTTAAGCAAACTGAATACGAGATCATTTCACCTCAAGGCCTAAACCTTTTAGGTTAACTCACCACGTATCATTTCACCTCAAGGCATTTCTTCGAAAAAAAAACACAAGATTACACTCTCGACCAGCAGGAGAACAGAAATTTAGGAAACTAAGCTGAGAAATTCCACCAATCGAGGAAAGTGATAAAAATTCCTATTTTGATAGGTACAGTAAATAATAAGGGAGGAGAGGGAAGGAACCGAACCCAAGATTCCTTAGTTTCTTGGTAATGGTAAGGCACCACTAAGCCAAGCCCTTGTCTATATTCTCGTCCCAAAAAGAACAAAAAAGCTATCCAAACGTCTTTCTCAGCTCATTGTTGAAATTAGGACATGAAAGGTAATGAGAATCAAGTAATGTGAGAGAGTTTGAATTTTATGCAGTATACATCTCGGCAGTCAGCATCATTACTCACTTCACTTCTCAACCGCATGCTGGTGCTACATCCAAGATTTCATCCTTGTGAGATTTTGTGGGACCATTGCCAACTATTCTAAAAGTTTAAGCTATTAAATGAAAGCGTTGTTTGATATTTAATTACTCTAATGCTCCTCCTCATGCTTTTTGCCTAGTAAAAAGCGTGGAAATATTTAGTTGGGGAGGAAAATGAGGCCTGAAAATATTCAAACTCAGGACCTCAAACTCTGATACTATGTGAGATTTTGTAGAATCACTGCCAACTATTCTAATAGTTTAAGCTCTTAGATGAAAATATGGTTTAATATTTAATTACTCTAACAATCCTCATATCAAAAAAGAATAAAAATTAATGTAAAAAAAATGAGGAAGTCATGAGGAATTCTCTACAAAAAGCCATCCTTGAGCCCCAAACAAGCTTATGTAAGTCTTTGGCCAAGTCTAGTAGCTGGCTTGGTGCAAGACATACAGATTTCATAACATAGTGCAAAAACAGTTCAGACTTCAGGGGGAAACAAAAGTCAAGCGCAAGTATCATAAGCTGTGTTTCCTATCCAGATACACCATCATGTCTCTACAAATAACTAAGACCTGTTAAATAGACTACATGCTCAATTCCTCCATCGTCAGTCAGTCAACCAACCTCTACAACGTAGTAATGTAAATCAGATCTTTTTTTTATGAAGAAAGAAGAGAAAAAGTAATTAAGGCTACACTACCTGCGAAGCTTCCACAGATTTTGGAAGGTTCTCCAGGTAAAGCTCCCATTCCTGCCCTTGCCAGTCAGCAACTTCGTCCTCCGCCGGCATCCTCCCGGCTTTAAACTCATTAGCCAATGTCACAATCTTTGTGTACATATTTGAGATAGGTTCAAAGGCATCTGGAGGAATGCCAGTGCCCTCGGTCCATAGAACCAAGTCAATCTTATTCTCTATTCCGGGAATATTGGTTTTCAGGAATTCTAGGAACATCTCCGTATCGATTGATTTAAACTTGAAGGTAGCAATATAATTCTTCAGGAATTCATCGAATGCAGGTCTTCCAACCTAAGAATTGTCGGACAGAATGTCACACCCAGAACAAACTATGCAAATGAACCTCATACATTAATGCTATAGACATGATACCTCGCGTTCAATTCGCCATAGAAACTGGAAACCTTTCTCGTAAGGAACTTGAGAATACACATCATCCGGGTTCACTCCTTCCTGCTTTGTTTTGAGCTTAGTGAACTCCATATTGTCGCTAAATCTCTCCATTTCCTCATTTAAGCCTCTCCAACCAATTCCAATATTCAACGCAGCCCTCTCTTCGCCTTGGACCACCTCCACGATTCTCCTCTCGGCATAAGTTGTAAATCCCTGTATAAAAATTCATATGGAAAGCAACAAATAAACCATGAGGCGAAAATTCAAAATCCCATCCATCTCCACAAAGTTCACAGAATGGGGCTATCAAAACCTCATGTCAAGGACATTAACTCTATAAGTTCAATACACAAGGGGCTGTGTTTCATACTTCCAAATCGGTTCTAGATTAAATACACTTCTTGTTATAGAGTATAACATCAAAATCCGTCTTCCGATCCGAATATGCATCACGTGTTTCATGTATCGTAATCACAAGACCGCAAGATAAAAACAAAACCTTTAAAGCCATACATCAGAAGATTTCCTTTCCTAAAGAGTGTAAGACATCCACAACTACAAAAAGAAATCCTTACCGACTGAAACAATGAGAAATCAATTCACAAAACAGCAGAACACGGCATTTACTTGTCAATCAACCATAAACAATCTAAAACCAAGTATATTTGTTGCATTAAGTGCCGGAAAAAACAGTTTTGGTGAAGTATATGTACCTCATTTAACCAAAAGTGCTCATTGGTCTTGTTAGTGATCAAGTTCCCCGTCCAGCTATGAGCAAGCTCATGGGCAACGACCTGCGCACCGCTGGCGTCCCCCTTGATCACCGTCGGAGTCAAGAACACCATTCTCGGGTTCTCCATTCCTCCGTAAGGAAAGCTCGGAGGCAGCACCAGCAAATCAAACCTCTCCCACTCATAATCCCCAAACAACCTCTCCCCTTGCCTTATCATGTCCTCCGTCCCCGCGAACTCCGCCGCCGCCGCGTCCAACACCGCGGGCGCCGCCTCCGAGTACACCCTAGTCCTGGGCCCGACATCCCTGAACCCCAATTCCCCGACCGCGAACGCGAACAGGTACGGCGGGATCGGCTGCTCCATCACGAACTCCTCCACCACCCTCCCCTCCGCGCACCACAGCGCGTCCCCGCAGGGCAGCCCCGCCCCCTCCCCGGCCACGGGGGGCCGGCGGTCCGCGTGGCGGGCGGACATCACCGCGGAGAGCTGGCGCGGGACGTTGATCCGGGCGGAGTAGCGGATCCGCGCGGCGGGGGTGTCCTGGCAGGGGAAGACGGAGCGGGCGTGGATGGACTGGCACTGGGTGAACACGAAAGGGAAGGCCTTGTTGAACGTCTGGGGCGGGCTCAGCCACTGGAGGGCGGAGGAGGCCGGGGTGGTGGAGTACACGACGAGGACGGAGGAGTGGCCGGAGAGGGAGACGACCAGGTTCTGGCCCTTGATGGGGTCCGGGTCGGAGAGGGAGAAGGGGAGCGGGCTGCGGGTCTGGGGGTCGAGGACGGAGAGGAGGGAGAGGGAGCGGGTGTCGAGGGAGAAGGGGCCGGAGTGCGGGGAGGAGAGGGAGAGGAGGGCGGAGGAGTGGATGGTGGAGGAAGGGAAGTCGAAGTAGAGGGAGAGGTGGATGTGGGTGGTGAGGGGGTGGCCGGAGTCGGTGAAGGAGTGGGGGTCGACGGGCGCCATTGGAGGAGGAAGATGGTTGCAGAGGTTAGGGTTTCGGGGAGGGATGAAGAGAGCGAGGGAGAGGGGTGGGGTTAGTGGAAGCAACAAGGCAAGGATTAAAAAGCTGGAAATGGATTTCAAAAAGTAGAGAGACACAGAATATGTTCATTTCTTGGTTGCCTCGGCTGTCACAAGAACCAAGGGAGATCGGCACAAATAGATTTCGAACTTTAGCTTAACATATAATATATAGTCTCGAACTTTAAATTTATTTAATATAATTTTCGAACTTTAGCTCGGTGTACAATATTTCGTCCATCGAATTTCAATTTATTTAATATGGTTCATAAGCTTTCGATACGTGTTTAATTTGATCATTGAAATGTATGAAAATGTTTAATGTTGTTTCTAAACTTGAATTAATGGAAGAGCAATATCGAACATTTTCATATAGTCCAGGGATCAAATTGAACATGTACCAAACATTTGAGGATCACATTCAACAAATTAAAAATTCAGGGACGATATTGCACATTTAGCTAAAGTTAAGTTCATGAATCATATTGGACAAATTAAAAATTTAAAGACCACGTTACAAATTAGATCAAAATTCAGGGACCATTTATGTCATTTATCCTGAGAATAATAAATTGGTGATTAGAGGAATCGGAACATGGAAAGTGTCGACGCTAATGGATGCCACCCAAAATCGAGGAATCAATATATCCCTCGTATTTCTTAGCTCTTAAGCTAATTAATAGTTAATTTACTTTAATTTACCGCACCCTCCTTATAAACTATTTTGGGCCGGCACTAGAGAATATGTTTTCCCGAGCATAGCACTTACTGTTGAATCATATAAAGAATAGATAATATTTGGTTATAGTTTTTTTTTCTAATGTTCACTATATATGACAGTTTTTATAGAGATTATGGCGAAATTGTGCATCATTTCTACGCGTTAAAGGTTTAAAGTCGTTCCTCGAAAATTTGTAGAAGCGGACTACATAACAAGAAAATATATAAGTTGCTCCCCATCTAATTTGAGTCTAATTTCCAAGAATCGTGGGATTAAGTGGGCCTTTTTAGATGCAAATGGTTTGAACATTTATACGATTATGGCTTACATGAATCGAGTGCACTCGACAATACTTTCAAAATACACCCGCTATTAAATATTAATATGATCTGGCAATCACCATTAAACATGCACCACGCTAAATATAAAATCTAACTATAATAGGATACAGCGCTCTAAACATGTATATAAAGATGAGTTAAGTAGGTTTTTATTGCGAGCCAATTAATTAGTTGGTTAAGAAAAACTAGAAAAAGAGTGCGTGGGAAGATCTAAAGTGGAAGGACAAATAGTTGAATAAGATAACATGTGACTATTTTGATTTAGTTTTTTAATATAAATTTAATTACTGTAAAAGTAAAAATGAGTAATTTATGAAATACTTAACAGTTATTTTGAATTGAAGTATTTTTTTTGGTCAATTTTTTTTTTGAATATAAGTATGAAAAGAAAGAGATTCATCGATTACTCGCCAATAATCTTGATTATCGTAAATTAGAATTTCATCCCACCTATAGTCAAGTGTGGTCACAGTACATTTTAAATATATGCATGGGTCTCTCATGATTGTTTTGTCCGATAAGAGTTTCGAGTTGAAGCGGCCATTGAATTTGCTTAATTTACGGTATGGATTGAATGCTGCATGTTGTTCAAATTATTAACCAAGTCAATGTGATTAGCAAATACATGTTGCATGGCCCTCGCCTCTGTCACAATCGGAAACCAAGCCTGCTTCTAACATCTCTTCTTCTGAATTTCAGAGTGGAAATTAGTGATAAGTCAAAACTTTTTTCCCACGTTCAGAACGAAATTGATATCGGTGCATGCTTTAACAAATCGGGAATTAGATGAATAAGTCCGGAGGTCTTCCTGAACTGTGAAAGATGAGATAAACAACGATCACAATTTCCATGAAACCGCATCGATGCAGATAACTTGCTTCAAAATTGGAGCTACTCCAAACAAGGAAGGCATATTGATGAGGCATTGCCAGATTGGTTCGAAGATCTGGGGTCATGGAAAACGAAATCGAAGAATATCAATATCACGAGATCATACATTCGAATCGATAAGAGCATGCTCTCAAAGAGATTGACTTTCTAACTTTTGGCTGGACAGAACAACTCGTTGCACGCCCCCACATTATCAGATCCTCTAAACTTGACTCCATCAGGCACGTCAACTTGAAGTTTCCGCTGCTAGCTGAACCGCTGAAGGACTCGATGAATGAGAGGAGAACATGAGAATTTGAACCTTGTCTTTTAAGAATTAAGGAATGTTGTCATGAGCATTCATGCGGAGGCGTTGAATCTTCGACACCTCATGATGTAACGTGACTTCACACGATCATCAATGCTAAGGATATGCTCGGGTACATCTAGTTGAAACCGATAATGCAACCGTCGAACAACGTATCTGGTCAACTCTCCAGCATCAAACCTGTCAAACAACACAAGAAAAACGGATATTTAAGAGTGTACAACGACGACTCTATTTTGCTTGTCGTGCGAAGATTTCGTGAAAGACGGTAAACGAGGCATGCGTGGACGTGAGTTTGTACCTTCTACCAGCGCAAACGAATCCACTACAGTTGCAAAGATCTTGGAGCGCTTGCTTGGCTTCCGCAAAGTCTTTCTCACGCTCATGAATCGCACGGAAATGGAAGGCGCGACCGAAATGCCCCATTTGTTTTCGCACATCTCCGGGTTGCTCATCGTAGAAAACGGGCATGGCCAAGTGTCCATTGGTTTCTCTTCACTCCATCATTTTCGTGACCTCACGAAGGCACCACTTGCTGGAAGTGTAACCTTGCGAGAGCACCGTAATGTAAATTGTGGACCGTGAGATCGTGCTGAGAAGTTGTGAGCCAAACTCCTCACCAATGGGAAGGTCAGTGTCATCTTTGAAAACAGAAACTCCGGCATTCATGAGGCCATTGTAGAGGTCATAGGCAATGCCGTGGCGAGTATCGGCGCCTCTAAAGCTCAAGAATACGTTGTACCTAGCAATCTGGGGAACTTTCTGTAAATCTGGGCGTAAGCATCTCTGTACAGTTTGGACAACCGTCTTCACTAGTTCTTCTTCGCGCCTATCATACACCACGATCCGTGAAAAAGGATGACCCAATCATGGTACAGGATTAGGATAAAATGACATGAAAGGAAGACCGGAGAAGGAATGGATGGAGACTTTGGTTTATTTGAAAAAAAAGAATAAATCAACACTTTATTTGGAATAGGCAATTAGAAGGGAAACGAAAATTCACATGATTATAAGAAAAAAGAAGAGAGCAATATAGGATTCAATTATAATGAGTATAATTGGCCCGATTTGGAAAAATTTGAATCCTTCCCTGTCTTCAGCCTTTTAAGGTCCTGCTCAGGACTAACCTCTACCAAGTATGATGTAAAAGAAAAGAAAAAAAAGAAGAACATAATTAATGGAAAAGAGGCTGAAAAAACATTAGCTCTAGTGTCAAATCCCCAAACCATCCCAAGTTTGGATTACTAGAATTAGTTTTGAGTTCATTCTTTATCTTGCAAACCAAAGACAAACACTGTTGAGGAAAGAGATGTGGATGGAGATGAGGTTGGTACCCGTCGGCGACCTTCCATCCATGTAACATGCTCATATCGACAGGTGCTCTCTGCCCTCCCTTGATGTCCTCTCCGTCACGCGGAAGGAAGGCCTCCCCAAAACTCCCTGTCAAGTATCGCACTTGCGAGGGTTCCACTCAGTCGAAAATGGGCAACACCATCTGTTGTCCTCTTCTCTTGCCCTCTGTCATCCGGACGTGCCGGTGGAGGCACCGTTCGCTGGACACGTAGTCCTCCGAGAGGATCGGGATGCAGATCTTGATCTTGGACCGCCAGGCCGCCGCCGCGTCGGGAAGTCCCCATGACGAGCCGGCCGCCTGGCTTTGGTCGGGTCCACATACAGAGACTCCTTTAGCAGCGAGGCTGGCATGGAGGCAATCGGGTAGTAAAGATGAGTAATTATCGTAAATCACAATTTTGTCCATCTGTAGCGATGTGTGGTCATACTGTATTTAAAATATATGCATGGGGTTTTCATGAATTTTTTTCCCATAAAAGCTTAAGGCTGAAGCGATCATTGGATTTGCTTAATTTATCGTATGGATTGAATGCTGCTTGTACTATTCAAGTATTCATATATCAAGTCAAAGTAATTAGAAAATACATGTTGCATGGTCCTTACCTTCATCAGAATTAGAAAGCAAACCTGCCCCTAGCACCTGTCTTCTAAATTTTCAGAGGGGAAATTCTTGGAAGCTGAAATTCCGCGAATAAGTCCTGCATTCATAGCGATAGGTGGTCCAACTTTTTATCGAGTTCACAAGAAATTTGTTAAATTAAAAACGAGATGGATAATTCTAGAGTCGCCAGTCTTCCCCAACTGTGAAACTGAGATAAGCCATAGTCACAATTTCCATAAACTGCATCAATGCAGACAGCTGCTTCCAAAAATCCGAACTACTACAAATAAGGAAAGCATAATATTGAGAGGCATTGCCAGATTGGTACGAAGACAACTACTTTTAGTTTTCTGATGTTTCCTAGTTTCCGAAGAGCGTGCAGTGATTTATGTAGAGTCAATCTCCGCAAGAATATCGCAATTTATAGGAAACAAAATTCAAGAACATCAATATCAGGAGATCGACTTATCATACGCTGAATTGATTAGCAAGAACTTATATCCTACTGGCTGTTTTCGGTCTTCATACATTCGAATCAATACAAGCACCCTCTCTAATCATTTATAGATCCTGTTAATTTTACCCCATCAGGCAATGTCAATCGAAGATTTTCCCACTAGCTGTGCCACTAAGGGACTTATCGAATGAGAACATCTGAATTTGTATCTTCTCTTAAGAATCCTATTTTCACTACCCTTCCCCCATTAATTACTGCTGAGATAAGCATTAATGTCTAGGCATTGAATCTTCAACATCTCATTATCTAAGCAAGTGATCGGGCACATCAAGTTGGAAGTGATGCCGCAACCGTCTCAAAACATCTCGAACAACTACTTTGATCAGTTCTCCATCATCAGACCTGTCAAACAGCACAATAAATAAGGATATTCAAGGATGTACAACGACGTCTCTATCTCGGCTGTCGTGCGGAGATCTTGTGAAAGAAAGTAAACAGGGCATATGTCGAAGTGAGTTTGTACCCGGTATATTGATGGTGCGATCCCTTAAGGCTGTAGACATCTTTGAGCAATCGCAGGCCTTCCATAATGGCATCCCCGCCCCGAAGACCCTTCTCGCGTGAATGGTAGGCATCCTTGAAATTCCCCAAATTCAGTCCCTTTAGGCGTTGCGCGACGGAGGGATCCACTTTGTAGAAAATGGGCAAGACTACGTGTCCCATGCTTTCCTTGCAATCCATCATTTTTGCGAGCTCGCAAAGACACCACTTGCTGAAACAGAAACTTTGAGAGAGGACCGAAATGTAGATTGTAGACTGTGTGATCGCGTTGAGAAGCTGCGAGTAGAACTCATCACCAATGGCAAGGTCAATGTCGTCTTTGAAAACAGAAACTCCAGCATCCAAAAGGTTGGTATAGAGATGATAGGTGAAACCCTTGCGAGTATCGGCACCTCTGAAGTTCAAGAATACGTTGTACCGGGCAATCCGAGGACCCTTCGGTATATTTGGCTGTAAGCATCTAAGAACAGTTTGGACCACTATCTTGACTAGTTCTTCTTCGGGCCTATCAAACACCTCAATCCGTGGAAAAGGATGGCAAATTAGGGCATGAGATGAGGATGGAATAATATGAAAGGAGGAGGAACTAGTGAAACAGCCCCCGAAGAACAGAATGGATGGACGCTTTCGTTTATTTGAATAAGAAGAATGAATAAACGCTGTAGTTAGTAGAGGCGATTAAAAAGGAAAAGAGGAGATTCAAATTACTACACCCAATCCATTTTTTCTTTAATTTTGTCTCCGTCCAAACAGGAGAGCACCTTTGAAACCCTTTCTCTTCTCTCTCAATCTCCTCTAACATGTATGATCTGAGAGGAAAGAGAAACAAAATCGTAGAATAAAAAAATTAGTTGAATGGAGGCTAAAAAACATTAGGATCCCTAGTCCGAATCCCCAAACCATCCCCAACTTAGGGTTTGTCGTTTCATGGAAAATATACCAAATTCGAAAAATATTTTTTAGGAAAATGACTTTATTTTCTTGTGTATGGCTGAAACCTGAAAAAGACCTAGAAAGTATTTTCCGTTATTTGATAAAGAAAATATGCTGGAAAATATTATAAAAAAAATTCATATTTTTTAAATTATTTTTATTGTTCTATATTTTTTCTTTTTACTTCTTCTTTGGCCGATCACCGGCCACAGGTGAGCTCGAGCCTCGCCGCAAGCTCACCCAATCTAGCAAGGCTTGAGCCTTGCCGTCAGAGGCCACGAGCTGGCCCAATTTGGTGAGGTTCGAGCTCGCCGACCGTGGAAGAAGCAAAAAGAAAAGGAAAGAAAAGAAGAAAAAAGAGAAAGAAAGAAAAAATTTAAAATTCTCTTTTTTTAAAAAATGATTTTTAAAAAAAATATTTTATAAAAAAAAACGTTTCATCAACTAATGACTCAAGCTTGAGTGCCGAGGACACACACATGGCCCGAGGACCCACACACGGCGTTTGTGGACCCCGGCCTAACGGTCGGGACTAGGGCTTGAGCATCAAGGACCCGAGCTTGGCTGCCGGAGCATCGGATATGGGCACCAAGGGTTCAAACTTGGCCTCGATGGACTCAAGCCTGACCGCCAGAGATTTGGTCCTAAACGTTGGGACTCAAAAGCCAATGTTGGGATTTCCGTATCCAAGCGTAGAGTTTTAGGTCCAAGCATCGATACCTAGTTATATTTTGAAAAACGTTTTTCGGTTATTTCAAAAAGGAAATCATTTTTCTAAATTTAAGTGTTGGTAGGAAAAAAATTTTCCGTTGATTCATTTTTCCAAGCAAATCAAACACCAAAAAATGAGAAAAATGTTTTCTTGAAAAATGTTTTCTACGAGGCAAATGGACCCTTAATTTTAAGTTGGAGAGAGAAAAATCAATATATGCTTCCAACTTCATTCTTTATATCGCCAACCAAACAACGCAACTCAACCATTATTGAGGAAAGAAGTAGATAAGATTTGTGTGGACATGAGGTTGGTACCCGTCAGTGACCTTCCTCCATCCATGTAATAAGCTCACGTCTTTAAGTGCTCTCAGCTGTTCATTGATGTCCTCTGCGGATCGCAAGTGGAAGGACTTTCCAAAACTCCCTCTCAGGTGTCGCACGTCCGAGGGCTTCACTCCGTAGAAAATAGGAAAGACCTTCTGTCTTGCACTTTTCTTACCCTCCATCATCTGGACGAGCCCACGGAGGCACCGTTCGCTGGACGGGTAGTCCTCAGAGAGGATCGGGATGCAGATCTTGGACCGCCGGGCGTCCTCATCGGGAAGTCGCGATGATGAGCCGATCGCCTGCCTTTCGTCAGGTCCGCATACAGAAACTCCGGCAGCAGCGAGGCTGGCATGGAGGTGACCCCTGAAGGAATCACGAGCGGCATCGGCGCCACTTGTAAAGCTCAAAAACACGTCGTAACGCGTCGAGCCGCTTCCAACAGGACCGGCACGAGAAACGCGTAAAGCCAGAGCATCGTCCATTGGTTTCTTCTTTACTCTGATCGATTTTGCCCCCTCTTCTCTCTCCATTGCTTACAACGGGACCGGCCACTTTTGACCTCGAGACCTCGCCAACGCAGAGATCCAAGACCACGCACTGGCTTTTAAACCTTGATAAATACGTTTCAATCTTAAAACTATTCATTTCGTTCATTTATTGAAAAAATTATCCAAAAAGTCATAAACTTATTATATTTTTCCCAATTCAGTTCTAAACCTTTTAATTTTATCAATTCAATCTTAAACATTTTCAATTATTACCAATTTAGCTCATTCGGTCAATTTTAGCTGGTCGGAGCTGACGTGATTGCTAATTAGTGCTGACCACCCGACCAATGCTGCATGGTAATTTTTATTAATATCTTAATATTTTTTGAAATTTTTATTATTTTTTTCTTTTTTAGACCTTCTTTCCTTTGGCTGGCAAGGTCGTCCTTGCCCCCACTAGCCACTAGCAAGAGCGAGCCTCGCAGGTCCCTAGGTGGGCGAGGGGATGATGCGAGGGAGACAGGTCAACCTCGCCACTGCTAGGTTCTCCTTCACCCAGCCATGGCAAGGCCGACCTCGTCGTCGCTAAGTCTTCCTTGCCCAACGACGACGAGGTAGGCCTTGCCTTGGCTGGGTGAGGGAGAACCCAATGGCAGTGAGGTTGGCCTCACCCAGCCATGGTGAGGCCAGGGGCGGGCGAGGCTTGCCTTCGCTAGTGGTTGGCAGGGGTGAGCTTCGCCAAAGGCCGGCAAGGTCAGGAAGAGGGCCAAAAAAAAAAGAAAAATATTCGAAAAAAATATTAAATATTAATAAAAATTTTCACATCATCGTTGGTTGGAGAGCCGGTGCCGGTCGGCGTCCAAGTTAGCTTCCGCCAGTCAAAATTGATCGAATGGACTGAATTGACAAAAATTCAAAAGGTTTAAAGTTGAATTAATAAAAATATAATAGGTTTTGAATAATTTTTCCTCCGTTTATCTAATACCTTGCCTCACAGATTAGTGTCGCAATCACTATTTGAGGTTAGGTTGCCCAATTGCCCCAATCAGTCTACCATTTTGACTAGAAACTTGCGGACCTGATATAGCCGGAAGAGTATGACATAGACTAGAAAAGGAGTGAATTGAACCTATTGTCTCTGTAGACTGCCGTGGACGACGTATCCAAAGAAACCGCGTCAGATTTTAACCAGATCATTTAACAAAGAACAACCAAAGGCAACGCGCATCACTTGTAAATGGATAAAAGTTCAGTGTATTCTGTTTCTGTGTGGACGACCCAAAATGCAATTCACTTCAGAATAAAATGGCCATGCAGCATTGAAAGTTAACCCTTTACATCAAGACAGTAGTTACTAGTTACAATACTAAGCCAGAGATTGCTGTACAATTGCGTGTGTTTTTCCAGTTTATGCTACGAGGAAAATCCCCTAGCTGAACCACTAAAGGACTGATCGCATGACAAGTTAGGCGTTGAATCTTCAGCATCTAACAACCAAATCTACCCCCCATAAATCAGCAATTCCAACCAAGTGCGCGGATACATCTAGTTGAAAGTGATGCCGCAACTCTCTCAAAACAGCTCGAAGAACTGCTCTGATCAGTTCTCCATGAGAACTAGAACTGTCAAACAACAGAAGAAATAAAGGATATTTAAGGGTGTGTACGACGACGACTCTACTTTGGTTGTCGTGCGAAGATCTTGCGAAAGAAGTTGAACAAGGCATATGTTGAAGTGAGTCGGTACCTGAGTTTAACGACTTCTCATCCGCCCAATTTGGAGACATCTTTGAGCGCTCGCAGACCTTCCCTAGTGGCACCCATGAGACAAAGACGCTTCTCACGTGAATGGACAACATCCCCGAAATTCCCTTTTGGGTCTCACAAATCGGTGTCCACTGCGTAGAAGATGGGCAAGGCTACGTGTCCCCAATGCTGTCCCTTTTTTGTTTGTCCCCCATGCTGCCCTTGCACTCCACTTTTGCGAGCTTGCGAAGACACCACTTGCTAGAAGCATAAGTTGGAAAGAGGATCGTAATGTAGATTGTAGACCGTGCGATCAAACTCATCTCCAATGGAAGGTCAGTGTTGTCTTTGAAAACAGAAACTCCGGCAGCCACGAGGCCATCGTAGAGGTACTAGGCGATGCCTTGGCGAGTATTTTTTTTGGTAAGGTGCCTTGGCGAGTATTGGTGCCTCTAAAGTTCAAGAATACGTTAGATCTGAGAAAGTTCCTGTAAATTTGACCGTAAGCATCTCAAATAGGTCGGATAACTGTCTTCGCTAGTTCTTCGCGCCTGTCAGACACCACAATCCTTGAAAAGGTCGGAAAATTAGGGTATGGATGGAATGACTTGAAAGGAAGAGAAACCGATGAACCAATCACCGGAGAAAAGACCTAGCAATGCGTCTCAAACATTGTAGAGGAAAGAAAGTAGATTAGATTTGGGTGGAGATGAGGTTGGTGTTTACCCAGTCCACTGCTAGCTGTTCCAGCTCGCATTAGATTGAAACATTATCTCTAATTTGCACAAGAATCGGAGCACAATCAAAATATACGTGATAAGCAATTCAAGATTGATTTAAACGTTCTCTCCAGTTCGCACTAGAATCAGAGCACAATCATAATTTCCATCTAAGTGTATGTGTGTGTATATAAGTCATCACCGATTGTAAAACACAAAATCAGAAATCGAATTTTTTGCATCCTTATTTCTATCTTGGTATTAGAGCAGTAAAAGGCAAAAGCCCAACGATCCAAATATGAGAAACTCAAATTCCTCTTCTTCCGAACAAACTAAGATCAACAAAGAATCTATGTGGTGCAAATGGATTCATACAAACTTTTTACAAAAGAAAAATTTCTAGAATGTTTCCAAACCCACCTTTTGCTCATGGACTTGGAAGAAGATCCTTGACCTGCGAGCTCTAGCCCGGACTTTATTCGGGTGGAAGATTGGAGATGGCCGGATGATATCCTTTTGGTTTGATAGGTGGCACTCTAAAGGGCCCCTTTATCCCACCTTTAGCAACATGGACATATACCAGTCTCGGATTCCACGTGATGCCTCGGTATGAGATTTTTTTCACTCCACCTGGCAACCATCATCCTCACTTCACTCTATTATGGATTGGATTCAAGCTCCACCAAGCTTTGAGGAAGATACCCCGGATAGCTTCATTTGGAATCCTGATCCAACTCAACCATTCTCGGTCGCACAGGCCTGGAACCACACAAGGAAGAAAGGCCGGCCAACATCTTGGCATTCATTTGTATGGGATTCTCACTTGACCCCCCGGCACTCTTTTCTTCTATGGATTGTGTCTTTAAACCGGCTTCCCACGCAGGTCCTTCTTATTCAAAATCGTCGCATTGATTCAGGTGTTTGTGCTTTCTGTCGTCTTGTTCCAGACTCCATCAATCACCTTTTCTTCGAATGCTCCGTTACTAGTAGGCTAGCTGTTTTTTGGGCTACTAAATGCAATATTCAATGGCGCAACCGACCGTGGCTAGAGCTTATTGCGTGGGCAAGTAGAGTCTGTGGGGGCCCTTCCTTCGCACATAGGCTTGCCAAGTTTTCTTTGGGAGCTCTATGCCATACTATATGGATTGAGCGGAACAACTCCCTCTTCAGGAACAAGGATATTTTCATCCCTGGAATTTGTAAGCACATCATCAAGATGGTCAAAGACAAGGTTCTTTCCCTTGGAAAAATTGTTGACACACCGCAAAACAGAAGACTTCAAAGGAACTGGGAACTCTCTCCTTCCATCTTCTCTTAGTTGGGTATCACATTATTTTGCTGTTGCACTCGGCTGGGTTCTCTTGTTGCTTCTCTCGTCAGGGCCTATATTTTCGCTGTTCTGCTATGGGCATCCACCTCAATCCTTCGATGATCTGTTGCTGCTCCGGCTAGGCTCGGTGACAGGACCCCTATCTTTGCCGTCCAGCTCCTCCGGTTCGTCTGAAGGTTTTTGCTGTATGTTGCTGCTCCCGATGGTTTCGGTACCTTGGATCTCCTTCTTTGCTGTCCTGATGTTGCTCCGGTGCCATGAGTTGACTGCAAAGCTTGGGATATCTTGCTGCTGATCCAGTTTTCACATCTATACTTTCTTGTCCACTTGCTTTGTGTCTTTTGCTGGTTGGTTTTTTATTCTTGTTCTAGTCGAGTCTACTTGTTCTCGTTCTAGCTGGGGCCCCGGCCTGTTTTGTACTTAGTTCCTGCTGGACTTTCTTGACCTTGTCGGGACATCTTTTTGTGTCCTAATATGGTCAGGTTTAGGTCCGAGCTTAGGTTGTACTTGGTGACTTGAAAAGTTATACAAACATTTACCTTTACCAAAAAAAAAAAACAACACTAGCCTCCCGCTACAAAAATCACCACACCAAAATCATGGTAAAAGTAAAGACAAGTAATTTATGAAATACACGAAAGGGAAAATGCTTGCATAATCGTACCGATAGCTAGGAAAATGACGGTCAACCCTCAGCCTCACATTTTCCATGACAGAGAAACTTGTGTTTCGCTTGGAAATTTCCAAGCGCTTGTGTTGGAGAAAGGAAACTTTTGTGGCTGGAGTTTGACCTTCATACAGTCAAACGGTCCTGCTAGCAGCTCTCTACATGAAAGATATTTTGAATTTAAATCTAGAAAGGAAGAGATTCGTTGGTTACTTGTCAATCATCTCGATTGTTATGAATTACAACTTTGTTCATCTATGATCCTCTATTGTCATAGAATACTTTAAATATATGCATGCGTTTTTTCATGAACTTTTTTTATCATGAAAGCTTAAGGTTAAGGTGGTCATTGGATTTGCTTAATTTATAGTATGGATCCAGTGCTGCTAGTGATTAAATTCATTCATTAATCATGTCAATGGAATTATCAAATACATGTTGCATGTTCCTCGCCTCTATCAAGATTTCAGAGGGGAAAATCTTGGAAGCTTAAGGAAAGCATAGTAAGGAGGCATTGCTAGATTGGTGTGAAGAAAACTACTTTAGTTTTGTGATGTTTCCAAAGAACGTGAAATGATTATTGTAGAGTTAATAATCTCTGAAAGAAGATCTGCAGCCATAATAAAAAAAAAATACAAGAATATCAAAATCATGACATGAACTTAGCATACACAAAATCGATTAGCAAGAAGTTATAAACTACTGGCTATTACCGGTCTTCATACATTCGAATCAATACGAGCACACTGTCTTAGAGACCAGCTCTCCAACTTTTGGCTCGACAAAACAACTCAAAACCACACCCTACTTAGGGGTGATCGGTTCCAGGGTGGGTAGGGTCCCGACCTGAAACCTGGAACCTACCCTGTTATAACCGGTTCTCATTTTTTGGAACCTGGAACCTACCCTGTTTTCCCTAGACCCTGTTTTGGAACCTACCCTGTTTTTCCGGTCCGGTTTCAGGGTCTACCCAGTACCCTGTTTTTTTTTCTTTTCCTATTACAGAAATTCGAAGCAAAATAAACAATCCACAAAGAGGTCCCAAAGTAGATCACATTTGTCCTCCAGCATCAAATCAACAGTGTTAAAGATCAGGTAAAAGCATAAGACGCTCTAACGTTCACAAGCGCACAAAATTTGGCAATAAGCCACTTCAGTGATGCAATATAAGCATCAGCGTCAATAATTATTCCACCCTCTCAACAAAAATAACTATTCAGAAAAATTATATACACCAATCAACCACCATGGGCATGGTATAACCAAGCTCAAAATTTCGAAAAACTATCAAAAGATATAATAATAATGTCATCAGAACAGCAAAGTCCTCACCATGAGCAATTGCACTAGTGGACTGTGTGGGCTCCTCACTTTCATCAGCATCCTGACAAAGTAAAAAAAGAGAAGATCCGCTCGCTGAGATTGACATGTGCTAAGAACTCTACAGCTATATGGACATCCACATTAACCATAACATAATCTGCTTCATATTACAATTCCATCCAAGCTTAAAGTCTGAATTTATTAATGATGACCAGTATCAAGTTTGAATGACTTCATTATTACCCTTGTTTAATCATAGCAGCAAATGAAAAACAGTAAATAGGCACAAGAAAAATGATTAACTCTATTTTATTTCCAAAATCATGCGGTTGTCCAAAACCAAGTGGCACAGAGCGACCTAATTACATCTCATTTAGCTGACCACTAAGACGATTGCATGAGAAGAATCAGTTATTCCAAAGATCTTCAAAAATTAAGTCATTCCAAAGATCTTCAAAAATTAAGTCCACCATTTGAAACTTGACCTAGTAATTTGCTCACAACACAACTTGTACTGTTTGGAGAAGTTATGTTTGATATCGCGCTAAACAGGCAATCAAGCTAAGCAAATACCCATTACCCATAATCAAAACTCCAGCTTCAATAATCTTTTCTTATCTATCTTAACTTTTCTCACATCATAGCAAGAGTAACAAAAAATAGATAACCAGGATGAAGGAACAATGGCTCAAACAATAAGCAGGAAATCTGAAAAGTTGACTTCAACTTTCAGACTGCATCCTCCAACAGCTACTCCCCTAAAGCATACATGTCTACTGTGAGGAAAATGTAAAACGCAGATGTTACCTATCTACAAACGTCAACTTTATGCCACGGGCAAACGCTAAAAGATGTCATCTTTCAGTTTGAAGGTAAAAGATTTCAAGTCTTCATCATAAGAAAAGGAGAATGCGGGTACCTGAGGTTTGAGCTCGACCACATCACAGATCCTTCCTGCATTTCATTAACATTTAAAAGGGACTTGCTTTGCGCAAAAAATTAGAACTTTTCTTGAACTCAGCTCTCGCCGAGTGTATTGAGCAACAGCATTGCGAAATTGCAAGCATAAGACTATAAACCCGTTTGCAAGCATAAGAATATAAATTGCGGCGACGAGCGGCGAGCACCCGCAGCAACGAGCCAAGCCGCGGCGACGAGCGGCGAGCACCCCGCCGGCGACGAGCGGCGAGCAGCCGCAGCAACGAGCCAAGCCGCGGCGACGAGCGGCGAGCACCCCGCGGGCGACGAGCGGCGAGCAGCCGCAGCAACGAGCCAAGCCGCGGCGACGAGCGGCGAGCACCCCGCGGGCGACGAGCGGCGAGCAGCCGCAGCAACGAGCCAAGCCGCGGGGCGACAAGCGGCGAGCACCCCTTGGGCGACGAGCTGTGAGCAGCTCCGGCGACGAGCTCTTGCGGGTGGGTTTTTACTTAGAAGGGCAAGAAGAGAGCCAAGACTCGAGACTGAGAAGTGAGGCTGAGAATTGAGAGTCTGATTTAGGGTTTTTACTGTTTTCACAGTAACTTCAAACCGGTTCTAAAAACCGGTCCGGGTGGGTTTTCACCTAGACCCGGAAACCGGACCGGTTTCAACCGGTTCCAAAAATATAGAACCGGTTCCCGGACCGGTTCAAACAAGAACCGGTTCCCGGACCTGTTTTCCGGGTGGGCCGATCCGGTTCCCGGGTAAACTCGGTCCGGTTGCACACCCCTAACCCCACTTTTACATATCCTCTTAAACTAGACTCCATCAGGCGATGTCACTCGAAGATTATGCCGCTAGCTAACCCGCTAGTGGACAAGAATCGTCAACATCTAATGAGAATTCACGCGTAGACGTCAAATCTTCAAACATCTCATGATCCTAGCCGAGTTCTCGGGTACATCTGGTTGAAAGTGATGCCGCAACTCTCTCAAAAAAGTTAAAAAGGAAAGAACAAAGTTCACACATAGGGAAAAATTGGAAATTACGTGGTGATTCCAATCTACTATTTCAATCAGTCTGTGCTATTGGGCTGGTGGTGGCGCTCGCAATGAAATGAGAAGGAGATCGTGAGGGAGAGATCAAAGTGGTGTACCAAATCTATGAAGCGGATTGCGTCCGTAAAATCACTTCGAAAGGTAGACTAATTGAGGTACACGAAAATTTACCAATTTTTTCTTATGAAATAAGGCAAGGAATGAAGCCAAATCACTATGAAGAAGTTTTGAGAGTTACGAAGGAAATTTCGAGCTTATGTTACATTACTGAACTCCTGAATTATAAAATAAAGATTATGATTTTTTATTTTATTAGACCATGTTATTACAATATACCTTAGCATGGGCATGTCATGAATTTTAATAAAAGTTTGATATTGAAATCGCGAATAGACGTAACCCTTTTTTCTTTGGCATACGTTTTTTTTTTTGGGTCTTGGCATTTTAGGTGGCATTTATCATCTGGGTAGATTTTGTACTGCTTATATTTGAATTTTGGAAATTCGCGCAATTAAAAAAGTTATTGACAATGACAATGAACATTAGTTTTGCTCCTTGAAGGTGAGAATCAATTGAAATGGCGAAACCCAAGAAAAACAAAGTCCTTACATTATCGGTTTCTAATTCCTAAGAGTTGATTTACCCGGACCATGTTCGCTTGTAACTGGTGCTACTAATGAGGTGACAACCTTAATTCAGACTGACCCACCTCAGCCACAATTGGTCACGGTTAATATCCACGGCCTCATATGCGAGCTGACGTTGCGATCATATTGTTAACCATCCATGCAAGAATTTTCCTCGCACATATAGCTTATGAAGTGGAAAGTTGATTTGCCAAGACCCTGTCCACTCGTAATTGGCACTACGAGTGAGGTCACCGATCTCAATCTCAGACTAAGCCACCTCACTCGCAACCGGTCACAACTAACAAGATCCACGACCTTAAATGTTAGCCGACGCCGTGATCTTATCGGTAAGCACGGTCCATGCAAGTATTTTCCCCGCACATTAGCCAATGAAGCGGAGAATTGGTTCACCCGGGCCCTATTCACTCGTCATGGGTGCTACGAGTGAGGTCACCAACCTCAATCTCAACCACCTCAGCCACAAAATTGATTACGGCTAAGATCCATATATCACGATCTTTTATCGTTAAGCACGGTCCATGTGCGCATTTCCCCCGGCACTTAAAACCGAATATGATGGAGAATCGCGGCCTGGTCGCTCGTAACCGGTGCCTCAGGCGAGGCCACCAATCTGAATCTCAGATCGAGCCACCTTGGCTACAAATTGATCACGTTCTAAGATTCGTGACCTCAATTAAATCCGAACCGAACCAAACTAAACCGAGGCTACAGCCGGAGCGGTGGCTCAGCCCGGTCCGTGCAAGTACCATCTTCAGCCGGACGACACGGATGCGAGCGCATCTTCAGGGTGGAGCCCACCCCCAACCATAAAAATGAAACTTAGCGGCATCACCATCATTATCACCTCCACCAATTCACCCTCCTCTCACCAGCAGGGGAGCGCTTCTCTCTCTCTCTCTCTCTCTCTGAAATCGGGCGCAGGAGAGAGAGAGAGCTTCCAGGAGCGGACGAGCGAAGCGAAGCGAAGCATCAGTAGTGGTGCCCCCGGTGATCACGGAGCAGAGCTCGAGAGGGAGGGGGGGAAGAGATGGACGACTACACGAGGGAGATGATGGACCTCAAAACCCTAGTCACTCGCACCCTCGAGAAGAAGGGCGTCCTCGCGAAGATCCGGGTAAAGTTTCCCGGCCTCTCCTTCCGGTGTCCTCGCTTCTCTAATCTCCCTCGAGAATTCGGGCGGTGCGATTGGGGAAATGCGGGGGGTTGGGTGTGGAATTCGAGCTGCTTTGTTCTTGATAGCTCGGTGGAGGCGCGGGGCGACGTTGCTTTGGATCTGGGGTGTTTATCCGTATTTCCGAACGGCTTTACCTAGCCCCTTCCCCCAACCCCCCCCCCCCCCCTTCCCACGCAAGAAATTGAACGGCTTTTCTCTTTTGGGTTTTGATCAGTTCGCGCATTTGCATCGGAGAAGTGCGGATTCAATCGCTTCGCTATGATTTCATTTTATTGGGTGTGGCTCATTTTGTCGCAACTCTCTGTCGCGCTTCCTCGGGAAGAGAGAGAGAGAGACTGATGCTTGTGGTTTGGCACCGCGAAATTGGTCCCTTGGAGCATTTGGTTGACTGCCCATTTACTTCATCGGGAACTGGGTGGCAGTTTACTGTACTCGAGGCCGGTTTTTCCTTTATTGGCCTTGGAGCATTTGGTTAACTGCCCATTTACTTCATCACAAATTTTGGGTTTTTTGTCTTCTTGTCTTGTTTATTGCAAATTGTTAGTTGCTCCATCGACAAATATCAGCTGCTCCTGCTTTGGAACGAGCAAAAAGGAGACAATCACATCTTCTTAGCTACAGTAAATTTGCTGTGGAGATGTTTGTTATGTTTGAAAATATTGATTAGTGCAATAACACGTCGGATGCATTTCTTGGGCTGTTGCACAAGTTGCTTTTTAACACAACTTTTAGGTGAAATGTTTTTGAATGAATTGTGGGCTTATTTATAGTAATTCAGGAATTCAATTAACAACTTTTAGGTGAAATGTTTTTGAATGAATTGTGGGCTTATTTATAGTAGTTCAGGAATTCAATTAACTCAGCGGAACATGGATACATTGACCATCCATGAGTACTGATCTTCTTTCAAGCTTGTGGATCTTCATCTTCTTTCATGCCATTTACATTCTATATGTACTCCTCAGTGCTACTGTTATTCCTTTCGCTACTCTATTTTGCTTGCTAAGTTGAACTCGGGGTTGGCACGATTTAGGCTATCGAATGTGCTTTAGGTGTAACCTTGACAATTTTCTTTGATTGCTAGGCTGAACTGAGGGCAAGTGTATTTGAGGCAATTGAAGAGGAGGATCAAGTTGTGGAGAAAGAAGGTTTACCTCCTGCTTTGTTAGGTAGCTGCAATGAACGGGCAAAACAACTTCATGCTTCTCCTTCAGGTTATTTTCGGGGCTTTTGGTATGGACGATAGAGATATACTTTCATTTTCTGCAAATCGCTCGGCTTTTGGCTGATGGATGGTGATACAGACTCTTCAGATATCTTCTTTTGGCTTTTAAGGTTTGTACAATGTAAGTGGCATGTGCTTGTTAATATGGTGATCTTATTCAACTGTTCCTGGTTTTATTATACAGGGAGGCTGTTAACAGCATTAATTTCTGAATATTTGGACTGGGCGCAACTAAACCACACGTTAAAAGTTTATCTGCCTGAGTGTAATTTGGTAATCAAGTAATTCCAGAGCAGTTTTACCTAATTGCAAGTACCTTTGAATGCTCTGTTCTTCTAGAAGACTGCTGAGTTAAATTGAGATTTTGCGAATTAACCTTGCAGCAAAAGGATTTTTGGAAAGCTGAATTGAAGGAGTTTAGCAGCAAGAATGGATATGATATTAACCGAAATGGAGATAGTGGTCCTTTGCTGTTGGATGTGCTTGAAGGATTTTTAAAATACGAGGTTTAGTGTCTGATCTTTTCCTGATTTATTCTTTTCACTCACAGCTTTGAACTTGTGAGCAAGTTGCATACAGAACATTTTACCATTTACGGTACAATGTGCTTTAGGTTGTTTTAAGAATAGAACTTTTGTCGGATTTGTTTTGTTGTTTCTTATGAAACTTGACTCATCTTTTGACAGAGTTTAACCAAACCAAGGGGTGCGGGAAGGAGAATCACTGCTACAGATGGTGATTCCATGCCATTAGAGTCTCGCGATGTCCGTAGACCTTCGTCATCTGTTGCAGGGGGCTTACCCCCGTTGGGAAGGTGCTGATAAAGCCGCATGCTTTGTCCCATTTGTTGGTATCTATGTTTCTCTATTTCTTAGTGCTAATATGACTTTCTGGATTTTCATTTTAGGTCTGCTCCAACTGCCCAGGCATCTGGTGAGTAATGAAACTTCCCATCCGTTTAGATCTACTTTGTGGTTTGATTTGGATTTGTTTGCTGATATATGTTTGACTTATAGGTAGGAGAGCTGGCTCCTCAGCATCTAATTATAGAAAAGATGAGTATAATTGGAGATATGACAATGACGAGCTCCCTGATGAAATTGTCCGAGCATCAGCTGCTTTAGAAAATCTTCAGTTGGACAGGAAAGCTAGGAATCTCACTTCTTCTTGGCGGTATGTTCTCAAAACTTGAGACTTTCCTTTTGTAAAAATTTCCGATGTAATTGTTTCCTTTTAGATTCATAGTGGATATTCACTTCAGTTTTATTGAAATAGATTGTGGGACCATTTTTTTTGACTTAGGTAGATTCTCATACAATTGTTTGACATGCCCCATAATGTGTCTTGAACATGGGCAAAAAGAGAAGGGAAGAAAACCACTAAACTCATTGCATTGTAGTGTGATGTGATCTGAGCAAGGATTTCTATCTCTTTTCCTTTCTTTCAATCTAGGAATAATTAGTTGGCACTGAGTCCTTCTATGGTTTGCGTGACATGACATTTAGCAGCCCTACTTTCATACTATACATGGGCACGCGCTCTTTGGAACGACGGTCTTGATGGAGAAGTTTCTAGATTGTTCATGCTCACAAGGGGGTGAGGGCATGCTTAGTTAGATGTCCAGTAGGTGTATTTTTTAAAATTTGATGTTTTTGCTGACCATACGAGAAAATATGCCGAGAGCCAGAAGGAGAGCCAGAGTTGAATGGATACAAATGCCATGTAGAGGTGAAATTTGATATTGAGAGTTCCGTTGTGTGTTGGAGGCAGGGTTCAGCTCTGAACTCCTGGAATGGTTTAGATTGTTGTTGTGAGATTTGGTGGGACTATAATCAACTGTTCTAAAAGCTTAAGCTGTTAGATGAATGTGTAGTTTAATATTTAATTACTTTAACACTTCCCCCTCACATTTAGTCTGGTCTTTTTTTTGCCTAGACTTAAGCGTGGACATATTTAATTGGGGAGGCAATTGGGGCTTGGAAAGATTTAAACTCGGGATCTCTAGCTCTGATACTATGTGAGATTTGGTGGGACCACAACCAACTGTTCTAAAAAGTTAAGCTGTTAGATGAAGGCGTGGTTTAATATTTAATTACTTTAACGGTTGTTAAAGGAGGAATGTGAGTTTTTTTGCCGAGCAATTACTATCGGTGCACTATCACATACATCTCATGTGAAAAACTACACAACATCGGATGCTCATGATCTTGAAAGTTGAAATTCGATATTGAGAGTTCCATTGTGTGATGGAGGCAGGGTTCAGCTCTGAACTCCTGGATTGGTTTAGATTGTTGTTAGAGGAAGGAATGTGAGTTTTTTTGCTGAGCAATTAATTTCAGTGTACTATCACTTACATCTCGTGGGAAAAACTACACAACATTGGACGCTCATGATCTTGATTTAGTCTTACATCCTCAATGGTGTTATCTGTGGCGCACTTGTCTGGCATCGTTTGTATTCACTCAGCAATATGCGAATGTGCCAAGTTCTATGGGGCGACAGGGTCTCCTTTCATGGTTAGAACCATTTTAAAGTGGAAAGTCTTTTAAGTTAAACCGATACTCATAAGCACAAGAATAGATGAGTTTTACTTTGAGAGGGACATTTCAATGGGGTTTGCTTTGATGGTTGTTCTGGGCTTGCTACAAAGCAGAGCTGTGGCAATGTCTTGTTTTCTTGGTTTGCTCAGTCTGAAAAGATTTTAACTGAAATGTTTGCTTGTTCATTGAAACTCTAGCTCTAACAATGGGCTGGGACTTGTCCGATAAGAGAGGCTAGCCTGCTGGGCATCCTTAGCTATTTCACATGATTTACTGGCGTGGTTTTACATAAAAATGTCTGTGAACCTAGTTATTTTCACTAGCGGCAAATTTAGTAGTTAATGGAGACTATAACTTGTAGGTGTAAACTGTAAATTCTAAACGGAAAGTATTTGAACTATATTTAGGCCTATAGTGCGGCTTGTGAAATGCCTTCCGTTTGTTTAAGTTTGGATGTCTTTCTGTTTAATACAAAAGGCATGTGAGTTCACATGTGACCATCAGGACTCTTAGACCAACCATAATTTCGTCACCTCGTTTCTATTGTGACTTTAAATACTTCAATTTCTAATTATGTAGATTTTTTTTCTCTAATACGGTAATATACCCTATTGGAACCTCCTCAGGCAAGCAAAATTGTAATTTCCACTAATATGTTGTGTTATACCTGAAAAGGCATCAAGATTTATATTTCTTTTTTTTTTTTGGTAAGGATCAAGATTTATATTTCCTTTGCTTATGAAAAAGAATAATGTTGGATGTTTGCATAACTATAATGAGGTGTTTCGGTATCAATAGTTCTTGGTTGTTTACTAGTTTTTGTGATTCTCATCAAACAGTCGAGCTTGAGACTATTACAAAATCTCTTTGTGCTCATTCTAGCAGTTCTTTTTGAATTTCATTGCAGGCATGCTGGGGATGGGATCTCTGACGATGACGGGAGGGTGGACCATATGTAGATGGTTGACTTAGTATTCACTCGCTCTGTTGTGTATTTTGGATTGCATTTAACAATGCGTGTTGTCTAAAATTAGGCCTATTTTATATTGTGGTCATGTAAGTTCAGCAATTTAGTTTCAGGTTTCTCACTATATCCTTTCAAATTTGATTTTATCTTGAATCTTTCACTCTCAGATCTGATACTATTTGTCATTGACATCTTGCTTGTTTTTACATTTTAAAATCGTGGGAACGACCTATCCAGCGTACGAATTGCTACAAAGACCTTGCAAAAGTCAGTATCATGATAGTTTCGAGGCAGAAATGTGAGTTCGGCCAAGACCCATCTGCTGAATAGTTTTGGGATGGATGTGCCTTAGGCCTAGTGAAGGCCTTCAAAATTGGTCCAGTGCTTTGCTTCATGTGAGAGAATTTGCCCATGTACTTGCTACATAAGGTATTGGATTGTTCTTGGTGAAATAGTGAAGTCACGTTAGGGCGGCCAATTGAGTTTCTGCCCATGTATCTATTAGTTTTTCTCGATTGATAAACAGTCACGTATAGCCTTCACTCTTGATTGGTAAATTCATCCGAAAATTTGAGATGACCTTGCTCTTACGTGCGGGTACATTTTGAAAGAAGCCAAGAAAGTTATCCTTGCTCAACCAAGCAACGGGTCGGTTGTCTGAGTGCCTTTTAGGGCGTCTACACCCCACCCCTTTTTGACCCTAGAAGAAATTGTTCTTATTCACTTAAGTAAGTTATAGCTGAATTACAAGCTACAGAGATATCTCCCACAAGCGGGTCAAAAAGTTTGAAAAGACTTGCGTGCCATCGATTTATGCTTATTATATGGTTTTGTTCGTGCGGCCATTGTTGTCTCCTAAGAAATCGGCACAAATTGGGAAAAAGGGCGGTCAAACAATTCAAAAGTTGATTGCTTGTAACTGTGCAAGTCTTCATGCCAATAATAAAGAAAATAATAAATAAAGCACGGGCACTTTTTGCCGCGATTTGGCCCTTCCATCTGAGCTTTATTTGAATTTTGACATGCCACTGCATGCTCCAAAGTTTTTCCTTTTACTCAAGTGTCATTCCACATGCTGATCTTTTACTTTCATGGCATGAAAAGGAATTGAGTTTTTGAGTCCTAAGGTGTTGCTTCGATCAATTTGGTGCACAAGGTACAGTTTCTAGCATCTGTGAAGCTGTAAAAGAAATCTCTATTATTTGTGCCTGAACAGTGAATGGGGGAAATTGAGTAATTGAATACTTCTAAGAAAATGACCTAAACATCCTTCATATTGCTAGGCTTCCTTTAGTTCCCCACAACCTAGTACTGAAATCTAAATTTCAAACCGCTCGACTGTTTCGAAATCTTTTCGACCTCGATGTCAACAACTTACTAAACACACTACTAGTTGCTCAAGATGATGTAATTTTATCGAACACCTTTTGAAACAAGATTTGTTTCTTTTGAACGACATCCCTGAACATCCATAGTTGCCTCATGCTTTCATGTAGCCGACTGCTCAAGTTCAACCGGCAATCTAAACCAATGCAAATCATAAAATAATTTGATGATTGTTTGAATTATTCGAGACCCATTCTTCGAGTTGGAGTTTATTTATTTAAAAACGGGATTTTATTTTTGTTAAACAAGGTACATACTCCTCAAGAAGCATGTTTAGTCCCAACCACGGTTATTCTTTTGGACCAACCTCAAGAGACTTGTTGCTTGGATTGGATTGTAATAAGATGGACTGCGCAATGACCCAATTGAAGGTCAAGCATGAAATACAATGAAACTTTGGGGGTGAAATTGTAATTTCATTCGAACACGGGGGCCTAAATGCAAGGAAGAACAAAAACAAAACAAGAAACGAAAGATTGCTCGACGGTCTGTCTCTGTCTCTCCACCACCCCTGCCTGTCCCAACCCAAGTGTTCTCTCTCTCTCTCTCTCTGTCAGTGCGAGGTAAGCGTTTTTTCACGGGAGAACATGGGTTGGTGTTCCTGCTCTGGGAAATCCAAGAAACCCACAAAGAAGAAGCAGAGCAGCACTGCTTCGGACTATCAGATCCAATCAACTTCAGGTACTCTCTACCCCACAATGGGGAGCTCAATTTACGTTACTGAACACTCCTCGAGTGTTCCCGTTTGTCGTCTTCCGTTCTCGCCCGAAATTCAAGTCCCCACTTTGATGTGCTTGTTGAACAGTGGATTATGATCGACATCACTGTGACTTGAGTTTCGCTCCTACGGGTTACGAAAAGTGCCCATTATATTGGGTCATCGTTACTTTCCGGGGGATATCGTCAGGCTTCTTGATCTGTTCTGATTTGGTGGTGATAATTGGATGGGATTGTGTGATCGTAATGTGTGTTTCTGTTGTGCTTGGGCTATTGGTGGATGTTTTCCTTCGAAATTTAATTGCTTGACGTTCAAATTCTGAGCTGAGGGTACTGTGGTGGAGTGTTAGTCTCTTGCAGAAGTTTGATGCCAGAAAATTGTACACTGTGCGTTTCGTTGGGTTGAAGGGAAGATCTTGGTTCTGTTGGATTACTTTGTGTGCTCAGTCGTTTTATCTGTTGATATTTGCACATAGTTTGACCAGCATTTTTATTGTTTCGAGGGGAAACATATGGTAGTTGATTTGGTAATGGACTTACTTTGGCTGTTTCAATTTGAAGTAATTTGGGAACTATTTCGATTGGTCTTGTGTGCGAGTTCTTATGATAAGTAGACCGAGAGGTAATTTGTCCTGTTAGGCGCTCCATGTTGACTGGCATTTAAATGCAGTGTCATTGAGAAGAATCCAATTGAACATATCATACTCATTATGGATAGACTACTGACTCGACTATAATTGTCGTAATTTTTGTAAATCATATGGGGGTTACTTTGTCTCTCTCTTCCCATCTCTTTTGAGCTCCGGGAAAGGCCATTTGTTTCTTTTATGTTGCAAAGTGCATCTTATGTCATATGGAATATTATCAGTCTGTATCAGTATGTAAGTAGTGTCAAGCATTATCCATTGATCTTCTTATCCTGTATCAGACAAACTGAAGGTAAAGCCGGCCTTCAATGAAAGTAATGAGGGCGATAAGGATGGAGGGTCTGATCACATTGCTGCTCACACTTTCACATTTCGTGAACTGGCTTCTGCAACAAAGAACTTCAGGTCAGACTGCCTTTTGGGAGAAGGTGGTTTTGGCAGAGTGTATAAAGGGCGTTTGGAGAGTACAAATCAGGTATGCTAAATATTCCAATACCCGGTTAAAATGCATGCCAAAGTGTTTCTTTTTCTTTTTTCCTTTCAATCCTCATCTCCACTTCATGAATCTAGCTCCAAAGATAAAATGAAATTTTTGTCAATAGTAACAATATGTTGGTCAGCTGCTATAGCTTAAAAGTGCACCTACTTATAGTGAGATATAGGTTGGAGATGGTATGTTACAGTAATGAACAGAATGTTGTTAATTTAGATCTTGGATGCTAAATCGTGTTGTAATAAAGAAGATTCTTCACCGTGCTTTTCTTGAGCTCCATGGTGGAATTTAGATATTTTAATTTGATGCACTTATGGTTAAGATTGAGCCTTTTCTTCTGTTTGTAGGTTGTTGCTATTAAGCAACTTGATCGCAATGGGCTGCAAGGGAACAGGGAATTTCTGGTCGAAGTCTTGATGCTAAGCCTACTTCACCATCCTAATCTTGTAAATTTAATTGGTTATTGTGCTGATGGGGACCAAAGGCTATTAGTTTATGAATATATGCCATTGGGTTCTTTGGAAGATCATTTGCATGGTAAATTCATTGGAACTTGAACTTCACTGTGTCCTGTGTTAAAACTAGTATTAAGGACTCAAAAGTTGCTCAGCTACTTGTGCTACTAGGTTTATATTACAGCATTCGAGAAGCCTCTGATGCCAAAGAGAAGATCAAATGATTGAGTCACCTTTTTAATTGTTTAGTGAATTTTCCTATGAATTTCTAGCTATTTCTTTAGATGCC
This sequence comes from Syzygium syzygioides, assembly GCA_031216285.1. Classification (NCBI taxonomy): domain Eukaryota; kingdom Viridiplantae; phylum Streptophyta; class Magnoliopsida; order Myrtales; family Myrtaceae; genus Syzygium; species Syzygium syzygioides. Next base: position 2,415,391 of record CM062251.1, on the reverse strand, counting down.
TTTAAGTTCCTTTTCCCCCATTTTCACCTTGTAAAAATTATGAACTTTCATCCTCAAAGCAATCACCTCAAAGCAAAAACCAAAAAACTAGCTCTAGACAATGATGTCATCTTTCTGCATATTTCATTATTTCTGATGCTCATACAATATCCTGGTTGTGTTAAATTATATCAAATGCTTAAATTCTTTTGTGCAAGCTACCATTCAGTGGTTACACCTGCGATGATTGCGATGCAATTGACCGACTTTGTCCCAATACTTCTTTTCAGACCTACCGCCAGATAGAAAGCGACTTGACTGGAATACAAGAATGAGAATAGCTGCAGGCGCTGCGAAGGGTTTGGAGTATTTGCATGATAAAGCCAATCCCCCAGTCATATATCGTGATTTAAAATGCTCGAATATCCTACTTGGTGAAGGCTATCACCCCAAATTATCTGATTTTGGTTTGGCCAAATTGGGTCCTGTTGGGGACAAGACACATGTATCTACCAGAGTAATGGGAACCTATGGGTACTGTGCACCTGAATATGCAATGACAGGGCAGCTTACTTTAAAATCAGATGTTTATAGCTTTGGAGTGGTCCTTCTGGAAATTATCACTGGTAGAAAAGCAATTGATAACTCAAAAGCTGCCGGGGAGCATAATTTGGTTGCATGGGTAAGATCCCTCAGCATTCCTCTGCTTACCTATTCTTTTGGCATCTTAGTTGAGATCTCTTGCATATTCATGTAGGATGGTGCAAAGTACCCTAAATGGTTTTTTGTTTTAAACTATTCATTGTTGCATCACTTGCTAAACTTATCTGCAGTTGCAGGGAAACGCATCAGTGCAAGAGCTGTTGGCAGCTACATATTTTGTTGTTTTCTACATTTACTTAATCTGTCCACATGGTCTGGCACCGCTGAATTAAATTGAATATAAGTCAAGATGGAAGGATGGGATACAAATTAGCGGATCCCCGCTACCTGGAAAAGAGGTCATCATGAGATTAGTGTTTCAGATTGATTTTTTGTATAATATGTGAAAATAAAATGATTATATCTCAGACATAGGAGTTCTAGGGGAAGCTGGTGGGCTTTAGGGTAAAATTTAAACCAAAACTTAAGAACATCTTAATAACATCAAGATGAGCATGCAAAGACTTGAAAGAGGCTGGTCGGCAGGTGAAGTCCAAGGCACAAGGAGGGTGCAGCTGATGCAGTAAACAAATGATTTTGGGATGAACAATCTCCATGAACAAATAAAATTAGCTATCTTTTTCCCCTTTTAGTGGCGACATACTCTCTGGACGCTCCAATTTTCAGTAGCTTATTGTTAGGGTCTTTTTTCTCTTTTATTTGGTTTTGGTGAAGGAAAATATAAACTCTCTGCGTCTGGGAGTTCTCACTTCTTACAATTTCAGGATGAGTTGCCTTGTTGAACATAGAAGGTTGTTGTGCTCTCTGGGATAATGCAATTCTGGTTTTGTGCTAAAAAAAGGGAACACCATAAACATGGCACTTAAAACTCAAATTGAAGGATTATTTCATCTGTGATTGTATTAAGGTGCCTTCAAAATTAATTATGATCTGAAACTGTGTTTATTGATGTTACTCGTTGAATATCTCAGGCTCTACATCATCATTGTAGTTAAGGATTATGTTTGCTACTAAGTGGAACTTCGCTGCTTTTGTCTATGTCCTTTCTATGTTTTAAATGATAGCAAGTGGAGGCTCCTTGTTATGATTGGAGGACTACATCCGCAGGAATGTGATGCGAATTTTAAGTAGTCTTATAAGATATTAAAAAAAGAATTCTAAACTGTCTTGGACAGGATATCTGTTCACATTACTGTCATGTACTAGCCTTGCTTTAGACAAGTGATGGCTTCTGCTACTCTGGTGAATCCTTGCTACATGAATAATATAGATTATATCTCAAGGCAACTTATGTATTGTAGTACTACTCATATTTCATATTTCAACATTGCTGTGCATTTCTACAAGCTAGAGTACGAGTGTTATTTGCACATATACCAATTCCAAGATTTGAGCAGGAGAAAAAAAAATTTGTTGTATTTGGGAGATCTTTTTCTCCCTTCTTTATGAGCAAACCAGAAAGCAGTATCTAGTCAACTTCCTAATTAAACATTTTTGCAGGCCCGTCCCTTATTTCGAGATCGGAAGAAGTTTTCTCAGATGGCTGACCCAACATTGCAAGGGCAATACCCAGCGAGAGGCTTATACCAAGCTCTTGCTGTGGCCGCTATGTGTGTTCAGGAGCAGCCTAACACGAGGCCAGTCATTGCGGATGTGGTGACGGCTCTTAGTTATCTAGCTTCCCAGGAGTATGACCCAGATTCGCAATCAGCTCAGAGTTTCCGTTCAAGTTCCTCTACTCCCAGAGCAAGAAGAGATCAGTGAAAGGGAAAGGAAATTGAGTTGCATTCAGAGGGAAATGGAATTGACGCCACAATTGCTCTGTGGCTTCGTCATGTGAGAAAGTTGAACTTCCTGGCCTTGTCTGTGATTCAGAGGTCATTCTGATGGAGTTCTTTTTAAAGAAATTACAGGGCTGCACAAAATTCGTCCTGCGATGGGATTTTGAGTCCAGTCTAGATGGTTGGTCAGATGGAATGCCAATAGCTGCTTTGGCTGTTAGAATGAGCCTTTTTCATCCTGTGGTTCTCTCTCTCTCTCTCTCTCTCTCTCTCTCTCTCTCTCTCTCTCATTTTTTGGGTGTAGTTGACATTGGGTTTTATGTATCTAAATGTCATTTATACATATTAGCTGATGAACATTAATACATTGTATATTTCTTGAATACATGAGGGGTCAGCTCAATGAAAGGTGAAATTCTCTTGGAAGAATTCTTAGTTTGCGGGAAACTTGATCATTGGCCAACTTGCGCCGAGGGTGCGTAAACTATGGATATCCGAGAAATAACTGGGTTGCTCGGGAGAATTTAATAAGCATCGATGCCAAAGAGAGCAGAATGGTAGAAGATTGTATCATCTTTTCACGGTTTCCCTTTCACCCTCCTTCCTGCTGCTAGCTGAAGATTATTTGCAAGTAAGTTGTACCACATCTATGGTGTCGTTTAAGGGTGTAAGAAATTTTGACACGAGTTGAACCGTAGATATTGAGAAACCCAAAAGATGTGTTTTTGCACTAATTATCAAAACTAAACGCATTAGCATGCTTAACAAAAAACTTTACATTTTGCAGTGATACGAATCAATCATCTCGAATTGGACATATGAATCTTAATTGTATTCTATCATCAGCTGGATTTCGCCGAAGCCCGAGTCCAGACATTCAAATCATGGAAACTCACGAAGCTTTGACTGAAGTCTGGCATGCGTTAAGATCTCATTAAAAATCGCTGTCTAACCATTTAGGGGTATTCTTAGCCGAAATTGTTCAATCGAAAAGGCTATTGCTCATTAGATTTGTTGATTAGCCTAAGGTCATCTTCAATTTCTACCTTATAATCCCATGTTCTTTAGTTTTCATTTGTTGAGGAAGAATTTCACTAGCAATGTTTCGTATTCCATCCAGAGTCAGAAAGATTTTGTATGAACAGAATGTCGAGAGAATAGATCTCTCTCTCTCTCTCTCTCTCTCTCTCTCTCTCTCCAAATATTTTTGAGATGGAGAAGCAAAACATCTAAACCCAGGTGTTGCTTAAAGAGCCTCCATTCCGCCACTTTAGATACTCAACACACGCTGATCCAACATAGGACTGAAGACCCCACCTCGGAAGGGAAGCTTTAAACCTTTAACTTGCAACTGTCGTGACTTTTCATTGGTTGTAGCTTAGGAAATTGCTAACTTTCAAGATTGTTGCGTAGAAAATTCACTCAATGCTCCAAGAATTGAAGTAAGAACAGTGGATTTGAACAGAACCGAGCAGGATTAGTCGTATGAAGTACCGAACCTGGAGAAAATTATTTGGGTTTTTTTTTTTTGGGGGGGGGGGGGATGGGGTGGTGTAGGACTCCAATATGTCTCCAGTTGTTGAATGAGTAAATTTAAGAGAGCAGATGATGGCCTATCAAGAACATCAATGAAGGTAGACTGAGAAAGCTTTGAAAGGAACAATGAAGACTTCACAAGATTTGAAAATGAAGGCTTTGACGTAAACATGAGAAGCGAAGAGATGTCTTCACGTTGTTAAGAGGGTTAGGTTTACGTTAGATAACAATAGTACGGACCAGAATTTATAGCATTTTTACATTGCACACTTTAAAATGCAAAGCATGTGAATTTTTACTTACCGGCCAAATACTCAAGTCGAACCAAATGCGCCATATATCTCCACAAAAGTTAAGCATCTCATCGACAGGAACTTCAAAGTTTTCAATTGCCCATGCAGCTAAAAAAAATGTGCTCTCTACCTTCTTTTAAAGAAAATGACATCTCTAATCCCATATCAGTGTAATATTAGTGTCAGCATTCAATTCAGTCCATGGACTACCTTCATTGGATCAATTTCAATATGATCCTTCTGCTGAAAATAATTATATGTTTTTTTTTCTTTTGGTTTATCTTATCTCTAACTCTCCTCTCTGTTTTTCTGATTTTTGTTCTGCCTCCTACAGAAAGCAAGGAGTCAAACTCTGCACATGTAATACTAGCATTCTCACCCCCCAATACCTTTACTTACAGGACCACATGACTTTTGGCAAAACAATTACAAGTTGGCGGACAATGTTTCAGAGGTGGGCTAACTAAGTGCAGTGTCGAACAAAGATGTAAGCTGGGCGACAAAATGGCCATACCTCGACTTTATAAAACACGCACCCGCCTGAGCGTGCAAGGCCACGCACTTGAAGCTAGCCAACAAGCCATTGATCCGTACCTGAAAGTACAAACGAATGTGTGCACCACAAAAGTTTTTGCCTTTCGTTTGATTGTATTATATCTGCGCATGTTTATGATGTATGAAAGTTCTTGCGACTTTTTTTCCATGTTGGCATGTCTGCTTTGTTATGCTCTTCAGGTCCATGAGCTCGTCTCACTGTTTTTCCATTATACCCAATCATAAAGCAAGATAAGTGGTCTATGTCACGTTATCAAAAGCTGTCGTTAGTATGGCTACTTTGAATGTTTGTCCTATAAAGCTAAAGGAACAAACCATGCGTAAGAACAAATTCTCATCTTCAAAATGACACTAAGATGAAAGGTAAAATGTTGCGATTATCACGCGTAACCAAAAACCGAGTGGAAAAAAATTAGGAGAAGAGATATCAAATCCGCAGTTTCATCTTTTGGTTTAGATTTTAAAGCACCAAGGATTGCCCCACCTCTCCCGATCCCGCACCCCGCCACTGCATCCACCTCCGCCCACTCCACACCTTCTGCTAAATAAAATTTTCAGTCTCAATGACTGCAGGAGCAACCCAAATCCATACCGCTGCACTGTTAAACACATGTACTTGCATACAACATATAACTCTAAAATATACCTCGCGTTCTTTTTACATCCTTTTTCTGCTTTGCTATTGCTAATGCTAATTCTTATTGTTATTTTAAACGAACAAAGGAAACAATAAATGCAGAGTTCGTACAGGGATGGCAGAAAGAATTACATATGTGCATGCACCACAAAATTCAAACTTCACCTGAATTGCTGCCTTCATTGGCCCGAGATTAAAAAATATATTATGCTGGGATAATAGCTAGGAACTTGAGGGACCAGTGACGTATATTTAGATGGCATTGGTCCCAATCAACCTGATATTGTTTGCTCCGTGCCCTGTGATTCGATCCCGTTGGTTTCCTTTAGGTGGGAGCTAGGACTCTGGGTCTCATCCGTAGGCTTTATATCATTTGGCTCGTCAGTGTTGGCTGGTTTTCCCTGCTGCTGTATTCAGAAAATGACGTCAAGAACCCCCCCACAAATCAAACACATTCTCTTAATTTGAAGTTAAAGGTGGTGTGTAGCAAAGAAATTTTAGTATCTGAGATTCATTGACATTTTCAACAATTTAGGACAGGAATCTTAATGATAGCAGAAACAGTGATTCTTGCTTCCTGGTACAGCTATGTTATAAGCTCCAAGTGAAATGGTATGATAAAGTGTTGCTTCACGTGGGAAAGTCTTTCATCCGAGCACACTTCGATTCATGCGTGTATGCAAACAGAGTGTCGCTATACATAAGGAAGTGAGAGCTCAAAAAATGCCACATTGACCTTGAACCTTTTAAAGACAGCCTGATTGCCTTAATGGCCAAGCAGATCGTCCTCAAGATAAATAAATGCATTTACAGTGCTGACCTTATTGCGGTCCCGCCAGCCAAGTCCAAATGGTCGACTGAGAAGGCTTATCTTCCTGGTGGGCAGCTCTTGTGTTGACTCTTGATTACTGCTAAATTTTGGTGAAGCTTCGGAATGCAAGGATCTAAAAAGAAACATCAATTTAGAATTATTTTCCCCCAACCAACAGGAGTGAGTGCCAGATTTAGAAGAGTGAAGTATCACATGCACACAAGGAACAAAAGTTTTGTATCTCATGTGTGATCCACATGCCAAAACTTAGTCACTCACGGTGACTGACCAGTGGATAACTTAGGAATACAGAAACAAGAACAGCAATTAGACCAGAGAACTCGATAGTGTTGCAAGGTTGCAATTGAAAGTGAGCAAGTTTAGACAATGAAGTCTGGCTACCTAGATGCAACACTGATGCATGACCAGATAAATGTCTGTCTACCAATAAAGAAATGGCACGGATAAATGACCAGATAGTTTCTCCGCTGATATGTCTTCTTTCTCCATTCATAACCAATGACATGAAACCAACTCTAGTTGGTTCCACTACCCTGGTTGTGCCTAGTTGGTACTTGAGTACAGTCGCAGTGACTTCTGAGAGGACCCAAGAATTCTCTCTTTGGGGTTCTTATTTTCTTGGTTTCAAATTCTTCAGGGTCTTCATCATGTACCAGCATAAATATATCCCAAGAAAGTAGTTGGTACTTGAGTACTGTCACAGCGAATTCTAAGAGGAATCAAGAATTCTCACTTTGGCGTTCTTATGTTCTTTGTTTCAAATTCTTCAGGGTCTTCCTCATGTACCAGCATAAATATATCCCAAGAAAGGTCAGGACAGGCTTAACGGAATTAAACTTGCAAAAGATTATAATTATGCTAACAAATTGAATTTTTATTTTGGTTGAATAACAAAATGGAATTGAAATATGAAATAAATTAGTCCCAAATTTCGATGCCGCAATTTCATCAGCAAGGATAATGTATGACACTTGAGCTGTTCCACTTGAAGCCATACCTCGGGGAAGGTTGTGCTTTGACTTGGCCAGACTGATATTGTAAGGTAGCCTCCAACATAGATTCTGCCATTACAGCTCTCTTCTCCATCTCACCAAGAGAAGCCATTGCTTCCTCATACTTTTCCTGCACAAGCACAGCCATTCAACAAAGTTTGTAAACACAATCAGAGTAACATGCAGGTAGACATATATCCATTGACTATGTAGTTATGTAACCCATTGACAGTGACACCAGAAACGATTGGAAACATTTCTCAGAGAACACTGTTTTCTAGGTTCACTGATATCAGGCAATCTAAATAGTATTGGTTTGGACGTAATGTGTCAGCCAGAAGCACACTTCTAAATCTTCGAAGCATCCTTTTCAGTCACCATTTCAGCAAAAATGTGGAATAACACAGCCTGTAACAAACAAATGATCGTGACGAAATTATATCCTAAATATATTTCATGTGGCAAGTCAATGAAGGACATCATATGCATTTTACGATTTATCATAAACTCTGCAGAAGACACATCCATAACTCAGGAAAATCTCAACGTGTACGATCAAATAGTTATTCTAGATGCTAACATATTCAAAGAGGAATTCATTATTATGGTAGAAGACAGCGTCCAAAATGACCAATAGCACTTCTGAACTTTGATGTGAGATTATAACACAAACACTACGCAATAATACTGTGGAGAAGATAACATAATTTTGCAATCATGTTGAAGTGTAATAAGGTGAAATATTTTCCCCTAGATGTATTTCCGGATGCTTTCTGACAGCCAGTTTCAACCATAAATGGAGACGATTCTAAAATTTTTACGAACATGATGCGAAACTTAAAAAACAAAGAAAACCTTGAGCAAAAGGCTAACAGAGACTCCGCATTATCCAAAAAAATTTGAAAGAGAAAGGCCAAAAGAGACTCCTTTTTGCCCCCCTCTTATAGTAACACTAACAGTGGAGAGAGTGTGCTGGCCATCAGTTGTGAAAAGTAGAAACCAAGAAGCTGCTCTTAGAATACGCATTTTCAATGTTGTGGGCCCTAATATAGCACATTATAGAGAATAGCAAGGTTGAGTAGGAGTTCTGGCAAAAAGGAATGTAATGGTGCAAGTTCTCTGAAAGCTAAACAAAGGTGCAATGATTGTTGGAATTACTGTTATGTTCTTTATGGCTAATGTTTTCCGAGCAGAATGTATGAGTTTCCCATTTCCCTGTCACATTTACGAGCTATGGAGACTGCCAGTCTTGTTGGAACTTAAGAAATGCACCACTATACAATATGATCGACCTGACGAGATTTAAATGTGCTTGTGCAATAAATTTGCCTAATTTCAACTGCCATTGGAATCTTACAATTATGCTTTGTAAGAGATATATTTCCATTCTCATAAGCTCATGCATATACAGGCAAGCATATATTGCATAACATTATTACTTCCTGCCATTGATGAACTACACATCATCAAGTGCAGGAAGTTATAATGTTAATGTATCGCCTAAATTCACCCATACACAGGTAAGCAGATATTGCGTAATATCATTACTTCCTGCCCACAATGAATTTCTTATAATCTCATAAAATCATTACTTCCCAATCAGCCAAAGAACTTCCCAACATTAAGGAGCAAACATGAGCAGTGACAAACCTGAAGCACTTGAGAAGCATATCTCTGTGCAGCTGCATCTTGCTCAGCAAATCTCCGAGCGTCTTCTGTTACCCGCTGCTCTTGCTCTACCCGCATTAGGACCTAAAACATGGGTGAACATCTTAGTGACCACTACCCCACAACGCAAGAAAGAAAATGCTGAAGAACCGTCAATAGTGGATAAGGAAACAAACTTGAAGCATGACACTTTCTTGTTCCTGCTTATCAGAAAGAGCTCGTTGAAGATCAGCAACGTCTAGCTCTAGCTTCTCAACCTGAAACAATAAGCATAATACAGTTTTGTTTCTTCTCCCTCGAGAGAGTAGAAAAAAAGCCACTACAGAAAGTAACTTCTCTTGCTTAAGATTTTCCAAGATAGGACTGCTAATACTGCCTAGTAAGAAAAGACTAAAGGGGAAGAGGGATCTTTGCCTTTAGAGGCACTCTGCCAGAGAAAATAACCAAGGAAGATACCAAGGTGAGAGGAATCCTCCTTTTTTGGAGCATCCACCAGGGTATTTCATTCCATTTTGTAGAGACACAGAAAATTTTAAAGCGTAGGCACTTTCCCCTTCCTAAGGATGACTTCAAAATACAATTGGTTCCTTTCTAGTAGAGAGAGAATAGCCAAAAAATTCTCCTAGAGGCTAGTCAATGAGGTCCAACCCCCCCCCCCCTTCCCCAATTAGAAAATTGTCATGCTCTGTGATTTGGGTGGTATACACGTGACTGTGATTTTGCTGTAAAATTTGACTTCTTTTCTCACAACTTGACTCTTATAAAAAGATGAGAAAGAAATGCATCAGGCCTCCAGGCATCAGCCAATTAAAAAGCCAGTAACTCAGAGCCCAGGGTACTGGTAAGTATACCTTCGCACTCAATTCTCGCCGATTATCTTGCTTGACCATCTCCATTAATGCTGTCTCAAGCTCCTCAGCTCTAGAGAAAAGGTAAAGCTTAAAAAATATTATTGTCTTTGCATCACAGCAAATAGTTGGTTAAAAAATAGAGTACATCACAGCAATGCTGTCTCGAACTATCTTAGAATAGCTGTTAAAATTTCAGAATGATACATCAGTGAGTTATATCGTCCATCATATGTCCGAAGAAAATGTTGCTTGAGGGAGTCCAAATGAGGTGTTTTAAGATAATAGATGCACTCCAAAAACAAAGGAACCACAAATATTCAACCTCCATTTCCTAGGGAAGAAAATTTCAAGGGTAATATGAATAGAAGGGAATGTCCTAGTGATAACCCTTAATGAGAATGAGACTCGGGGTAAACTAAGAGGTGAGTTCATGAATTAAGGCACATGCCATGCTATAACATTCGAATTCAATTCATAAAGAGCTTCAGATAAAATAGAAGAAACCTCAGAACAGCAGATCTTTTCTCTTCCAGCAACTTGCAGAGCTCGACCTTCAACCAGACAACCTGCAGTTTAACGTACCTCACAGTAAACGGGAAATTCTAAAGAAAATGCTAGCTGAAAACCTAGAATAAAGGCAACTTTTCTGGGATGTATGCTGCCATTAGCAAGAAAGATTTCTTCCTGAAATCTGATTCATCAAGAGAAGTGACAACAAATGCCCCGCACTTTGACTCTACTATTAGTGAAATTTGAGCGAGACAATAATTGAGACAAAGAGAGATGCATTGGCAGAAGCTCAGGAAAATCTATTGATAGTTCATCTTGAAGCAAGGTTGATGGTTGAACAATTACAGCGACAAAATAAACCAACAAAATGAGCAATTTAGGTGGCTAAGCCTTTCACTTAAATGGTCATAAGAACTCTCAATCATAAGCACACTAATAATAAATTTGACCAGGCTGTGCATAATGCAGACATATAGTTTTCTTAACGAAACAAACATGTCAAGCTTATAAAGAAGGAAAAGGTAAAAAGTATCAGACATAATTTTTACGACAACATCTAACTCCTAAGATCTCAATCTCAGTTGACCTACGAACAATTACACCTTTAGCTGGCACATTTTTGTATGTAGAATTTTTCAATTTAATGAAACCAATTAACTCTAATTTGGAACTTGAAATTAAAGTGGATAACAGGCATCTATTACCAATGCGATAATCACGCAAAATCAACCATTACAATTGTGATATCTGGTATTGGATTGACTTGACAGTTATACAGCTATATTAACTTCTAATGGCAAGTGATGGTCAATCCAATCCCCTAAACACACCATCTATCCAGAAGGAATTTCACAAGGAATAGTGTCCACCTTGTTCATCAGAAGAAAAAGCTTAAATTTGCCAAGTTCAACTCCCCCATAGAGACAAAGAAATAGTTCAAAGTTTCTTTCTTGTAACAGCAGGACATCTTGCATGGCCATCAAGTAACAAATAAGTACCAATTAACTTCTTCCTTTCCAACATAAAGTAATCATTGCAGCAAAAGAGGAGGAAGAAAGCACAAAGTACCTGCTCCTGAAGATCTGGACCTGAATCTATCTCTAAGTCCCCTGTTAAACTGATAACAATTCCATCTGCATTAACAGAGTCAGAATTTGACCGAGATAAATCACCATTTGCTGTTTTATCAACCGATCCTTCTACTTTATCTGTTCCCGCTAGCATCGACTTAGGGTCGTGCTTAAAACCGTATAGTTTTGAGGCCAGACCTTGAGAATCCCTCCAAGCTCGAAGGCCCTTAGATCTTTCCTCAACTGCAGCTATTACTGCTGCCCGATGCTTATCTCTCAACTCTTGTAACCTCTTTTCATTTACATTTTGGAAGCCCATACAGGCTGTCAAGACAAGTTGGCTGCTATCAAATGTTGATCCAGTCAGTGATTGCAGCAAAGTGACAGCATCTCCAGCATCCTTGGTAGTAACTAATGCAGGTCCTGTAAAAAAAACTAAAGAAATTAAGTTCTGTAAAATAAGAAAATCCTCAATAGAAAGGAAATTTCATGCAGAAGCTCCACATCCAGAAGGTGCAAAATTTGTTTTTTTAGCTGTTTATCACAGTACCGTATAACTCCATCAAAGCAAGTGCAGTTCTGAATAACATGACACGGTTCCCTTCAAAAAGCAGCACATCCCAAACTCGAAGAACTGAAATTCATAAAACAGATCAATTACTAAAATCATCTTGCGAATTCTCCAGCACAAGTATAAGATACTTCTGTATGGGCAGCATCATGTCACATAAATAAAAGCAGCAGCATAGAACCTGACCACTTTCCCAGGGAAGCATATTCATAAAAATGGACAAGAACCAAGGCCCTGTAACCCATGCAATCTGCACCCCCAGGAAATCCAGATGATTGACTGCATTGTATAAGAGTGAAAGAAAAGTATTAAGCAAGCGATTTATAAGTAAACTAAAGAGAAGACCTGCAATTGCAGGTGTAAGAAAACAACATACCCAATTTGGGAAATCTCTCTCGCACCAACTCCTCGAAAACAAGTTGATCAACCTAATATGATAAAAAAAAAAAAATAGATCACAACAACAGCCATGTGCAACACACAAGGATGTGATGTTTTGACAGTGGTTTTATCAACATCACTTAAAGAGTGAGCAAACATCAAGGGAAATGGAAAGGCCTGTAGCCAAAATGAAACCTGAGATTCTATCATCTCTTCAGAGTAGTAGCCATCAAAGTAATCATCAATGATGCCCATCAAAGTCCTGCAGATAGCACCACAAGATTTAGTAACTGATTCGCTAATGCTACAGATGTATCAGTTTTTTGCCAATAAAACTTTGCAACTTGGAAAAAAAAAATTCATGTTGGCCATCCTGATAAAAATATTGCACACTTAATTGTGGTCCTAAACCCACAGAGCTCAAACAACCAATTTGGTAAGCATTTTATACCAATGTTCATCACACGCTCACCAGAAGGCATTTTCTTCCGGCATCAGCAAAAGTAGTAAGCCAGCAAAAAAGTTCATAGCCTGCAGGTAAATTCGATTAAGAAAGATGTAGAGAGTCAATTATCTGATGAAAGTCAAAAGAATTTGACCATATATATTTGTTAAAGAACAGAGCACCAAAAATATGAGCAACAAATACTTCAAATAGTCAAAACATCGACTTATATTTCTCTGTCAAATTGCAAAAAAAATTTCTTGTGATTAATCTAGATTTCAATCGTAGCGTGCTCTCAGGCATCGTACAATCCTTTCCAAGCATATCTTTTGTACCACAGCTACTTAATTACCCATATAGCTGCTTTATTCTTGCATTGACAAATTACATATAAGCTTATAATCCAATGAAAATAGCCAAGATTGTTGTAAAACCATTGATCCCCAAAGCATATGAAAATGCAAAATATTTGCAATTTTTGTAATACTAAAAACCTTTTTTAGATTATCATTCCCCAATATCCATCGATAATGCTCAGGATCTAGGGATGGTCTGGATGGTATATGCCAACATGACCTATTTACTTGACACAAACACTCAGTGTAATCATTCATGTTAAATTTAAGCTTAATTCAAACGTATCATATACAAGTCAACCCACTTATAAGCACCAAACAAAGGTGCTATGAACAGGTTGACGCTGATGACCCATTTGAACACATTTAAACATGTTCCACTAAGTTGACCTATTATTTGTGCAAACATACATTATTGTAGACAAATTGGCACGTTAGGACAGTATTTGTTTAGACAACTTTATATAAACTCATATATGAAAAGCCAACTCCTATATTTATAAAAGTCAAGTGTGTGATATTTTGCAATATATTTAGGAAATGTGTCTTGTTCAAGTCCAAAGATATGACATCATAAAAAGGTGCCATGGTTGGATCATGCACATCTGCTCACGCAATTGATTTGACACAACACAATTGCATCAAAGATGCATTAAAAGCAAGCCCTACATGATCCAAGGTTTAACCATTAAAGGTAATCTACATTATTAAACATCTCTCTCTCTTCCTCTCTCTCTGAGTCTACTCTGAGTCTACTTGTTATTAGTAGACAATCAATCACCATGTTCATTTTAAAACAGGCTTTGGTGTAAGAACCAGCTCATAGGTAGCAGCAAGTGCTGGTCAATGCAGAGTTAGGTGATCTATTACTTTGCCAAAAGTTTAATGCACTGTCCACGGTAGTCGCATTTTTGCCACACGATAGCACCCAAATGGGAAGGTTTTGGAGCCGCTCTCCAAGCTTGGATTTGCAAGAGAACTTCATCAGTTGGGCATACTGAGAAGCTGTTGGATGGACTAAAAGCCCCTCCAACAAGCCACATTTGAATTTCCCCCAAGAATACAAACATCTTGTTTCAATTTATGACAAATTGCGAAAAATATGTATGTGACTTTAGATGCAAAATTTATATGTACAAATATAGGTATGACAGTAAGAAAAGTCACAAATATCACTTTACAAGTAAATCCTAAATGGTAAAAGTCAAAACCAAAAGCCAAACCTATGCAACAAGGATTGAACAAAAAATAATGCAAATAATTGCTGAATATTTCCAGACTGTTTAACCCGCAACTCAATCCCTTTGTGTTACTTAGGCCCTTTTTGCTGACTAGGTGCCACATGGCACAATCTTTGGAACTTAGAAGTACAGTTGAAAGAAACTACCAGTTTCTGTAATGTGCCACATAAGTAAAGTCCTTGAATGGGACGTGTATTGGAGGGCGAACCATAGGTTTAAGTGGTTAATTAAGTGAGAGGGTGGATGTCCATTAAGGGTCTCGCCACAATATTCTGTTGTTAGAAATCGTGGACAGGAGAATGACGTGTAAGAAAGAAAATACCTGACAATATCCTACAGATGGATTGTGACGCGCATATGCAGTCAACAACCGTCTTAAAGCATTTCTACCGTCCTCATCAAGGGCAGGATGACCAGGAAAGGTTCGAGGCAAATCCTGCATTGCCAATACAATAGAGCAGCCATCATATTAGCACATACAAGCTCACATCAGATGAAGCAGGGATGAATTCTCAAGGTTTGTACTATGGTTACCTTTTCTATCTGTCCTTTCCATTTTTCAGGTATGCTTACAGAATCTGCGTCTGAGGCCTTACTGTCATTATCTGATTGCACCATTTGCTCTTCCACAGTATTTCCAGCATAATGCGGCTTTAACAGATCCTGATAATAGTTCTGCACCCGGCGTGTTTTCACACCGACAAAGGCTTGCCAAAGCTGAAATACAGGCATGGAAGTAGAAAAAGTAGATTAGGTGAAACTGTACCTTGGTCCAAAAACACATCTCTGGAATATGATATACCTCTCCCCGTAGTGCCATTGGCACTCCCCCTCGAACAAGAACCTCCAACTCTTCTTTCCAAGGAAATGAAGATTCTAAAGGAGCATCCACCATAGCTTCTGGAGCAGTGACATTGGAACTATCGCTCAATACTGCGTCCTGAATGTGATCCGATGATTCTGATCTCTCGACATCATAAAATTCATCCTCTGAGTCCTCTTCAGATGCTCCTTTCGGGGATCGAACCTCTTCAAACGGAAGAACAAGCTTTGCACTTTCAGTTAATTGCTCGTTCTTCTTTGCAGTGCCCTTTTTCTTTACACGAAAGCTCATCATGTCTTCGATGGCACAAAGAGAAGGTCTTATCTCGGTCCATATTTGGGCCCTATGAACTCTTGACTCCTTCAAAGCTGGAATCTCTTTTTCTAAAACATTATCAGAACCAGGGTTGTCACCAGTAGGCTCATCTCCTTCAACATCGTCCTTCAAATTGTCATTTGCGTCTCGGTTGTTCCTTTCATGCCGTGATATATTGCCATCTACTTCTGAAGCTAGAGCATCAACAGGCACTTGAGCAGTTTCTGCTTGGCGTTCCAGGAAATTACTCCATCTCTCTGATCTTTCTTCCTCTTCCTCCTAAAACAAGCATATCGAATAATAAACTGCTGTTTCTTCACCAAAAACATCACTGACAAAAGTCTCTCTCAATTGTTAGGATAAGTAAAATTGAGGGCTGCGTTGATTAATGGCTAAGAACCACAGGAATAGCCTCTTAATATACTGGAGCACAAACAAAGAACTAAACTGCCACGAGATTTTCAATCGAGTCAACAACTTGGGCAAAAGTTAAGCAGTCCATAACTTTTTAGCATTTTGGGTTGTTCGAGATTCGCAGCATCTTACAGTGAGCTACAAAAAAATGCAGAAGAAAATGAGCAGCCAAAACCTTGTAGATGTTTGCATATTCTCGATATCTTTGTACATGTTGAGGTCTCACAGCAAAGCCATATGCATCCCTGCCAGAACAAGCTCTCATCAGTTTTTATAGTCCTCTCGGCTCACAACACTACAGCCCGTCTCCAAATTTAGCATTGCGCAGTCATCATAAGCCATAAACAAGTAGAACGAACAACAATTTTGAGCTCAACAAGTCCCCCACACAACAGATCCCAAAAGAAGTCCAGCTCAACCATAACTTCCTAGCTGGGTTTACCTGCAATCAGCTTCCAAGGACCTCCCGCTCAGGCTAGACAACAACATAATCCGCTCAAAACATGGTTCCTACTGCCCATAGCGCTCGACATTACATCGGCGCGACCGAGATTTTCCACAAACAATCACGCATTCGGCTTATCTTTTTTGGTCGCAAGCAAACGAACCAAACAAAAAAGAGAAGAAAAGGAAACGTTCAGCTCCGAGCGCCATCCCAGAAAAAAGTTAAAAAAAAAAAAAAAGAAGAGAACGAATGCGCATAGGAGACGACCAAGCTACGGGCGACACTTTCAGAACTTTGACTAAGACCAGTCGCGCGACCGAATTCCACTCGATCGCGCCCACCGGAACGCACGAGCCGTCAGCAGAGCGCATCGGAGATCAATGCGATCCGAGCAGCAAGAGGAAGGAGCAGCCGCCGCGATGCCGCCGGCGACACGCCGCCCCCGAAGACGGCGCCGGCGATCCTCGCGAATCGCCGAACCGGAAACGGAGCGAGCCGGAGCAGCGGACGGATCGGGGAGAATGCCGAAAAGGTCAGCGGCGGGGGCGGGCGGGGGGAGGAGGATACCTCTTGTGCTCGAAGGCGATGACGGGGCTGATGACCTGGGCGTTCATCGGGTGGTGCGGGTGTGTGTGGGGCGGCGGATCGATTTGGATTAGATTCAGTTTGAGTTGGCTCCACGTCGTTCGTCTTCTGCGGGAAGCAGGGGCAGGAGATCTCGTGGGGGGAGGAGAGTGGTGGATGGATGGCCCCCTGGATTCTCCGCAACTGAATTCTAGAGAGAGAGAGGGAGAGGGAGAGAGAGGGAGAGGGAGGGAGTGACGGTGGCGGCGGCGGTGGTGAGGGAGTGAGGAGCGTGGGCTAAGCGAAGGAGGGGGAGGGGGAGGCACATGCAGGTGGCGAGATTATCGTCGGCGTTTCACCACGTGACCATCTCGTGATGCGGGCGGAGTTCCTCCTCCCGCAATACCGTACACACACACCCAGACGCGCGCAGGAGGGGAGAGAGAGAGAGACAGAGAGGGGAGACAGAGAGAGGGAGAGAGGGAGGGAGAGAGACAGTGATTTTCTTATTTTAATGATTTATTTTATTTATTTATTTATATAGTTTTTTTGTTTTTACTGGAAATTCAATCGTGCATCGCCGGTTTTTAACCGAAGATGGGATGGCGGGGCCCGCCCGGTTCCCCCATCGTATTTGCCGACACCGAATTTCAACGTCGGCCCCCGCCACCCCCCGGTCCCGTTCTTGAATTTTTCTTTCCTTCGTTTTTTGTTGGGCCAGATTTTCGTTTACCTGTTAACCGGTTGCGGATTTTTCTTTTCCCCCGGGCCCCGGTCCTCTTAAAAAAGCGCTAACTTTTAACTCGAGTCCCGATTTCTATAATAATAATAATAATAATAATAATAAAGACATCGACTTGAGCTTGGGTCCTGGTCCCAGCTCAAGCCGTGCTTCGTTCCGCGGAGAAGTGTCGATTTTAGCTCGGGTTCAGTTTCCGGCGCGAGATCTCCTTTGGCCGGTAGTAAAGCATCCGCTTTCGATCGAGGCTCGAACTCAGCCCGTACGAATCTTTCCGTAATAAACTTCGCTTGAGCACACTCGAAGTGACTTGGGAGCTTGATTCGCATGCCAACTGAAAGTTAGTGTATCTTTAGGAGATAATAAGAAGTTTGGGTCAAAATTGCGGCTCAAGCTAAAATTTCGCTTTTTTACAAGACAAATAAAATGAAGAGAAAAATTAGAGATTTTTTTATAAGAGCAAAAGAATTTAGGCCAAAATTATGACCCAAAATTTAAAGTTTCTACTTTTTAAGGAAATTAGGCATATTTTTTCTGCATGTTGTGTTCGAAAAATGAGGGGGTGTGTATTCAGAATAATTTCTTATTTTTACTTTTTCGTATAGAGTTTGATTTTCACTTTCTAAAGACATTCCATCTCGGCCGGGAAAAGGTTTGCTTGTTCCCCGACCCACGCGCAATTAATGCGCTTTGCTCTTTGCATGGGTGGGGGTTACCCCGTTTTGCTCTTTGGGTCACAATCATGATTTTCCTTCAAACCGATAATATATGCATCCTTGTTCTCGCTCTTTTTTCTGTTGTGCAAAACATAAAACTTCTTAACACGTAGGCTTGTTTAAAAATACTTTTCATAATTTCAAATTTTCAAAATATAATACGCTAAATAAATAGGGTTAATATCACAATTTGGTACGCTTGCGACAAATTTACCGCGTACTAATTTTTGGGTCATCAAAAATCATAAATAGATATATCTGTGATAAATTTACCCCAAAATAAATTTTGGATCACAGAAAACTCCAAACCGGCACATGCGTGACATGTATACCTTCCGTTAGCTTCCATCAAATTTGACCGTGAAATTGCTGAACCGAATGACATATGGTAATAACTCTGGCAATTCCAAGTGGAAATCCACATCAATTTGGGATTAAGTTTATTACAGATATACCGGTTTGGGACTTTTGACCCAAAAATTAGTTTGGGATAAATTTGTCACAAATGTGTTAGTTTGGGTTTTTGGCGAATCAAAAATTAGTTTAGGATAAATTTGTCATAAGTGTATCAGTTTACAGTTTTTCGCGATATCTCAGATAAATATACTATGAGCTTATTTAGGTTAGCTATCTCGACAAATTCCTGGACGATATCCTTATTCTAATAAGAAGGTATTGGAGAGCGACCTTGAAAACCCTGAATAATGACGAAAGCCGATGCACTGACAATGGAACGCAGCATAGCCAAGACAAACCACACCCTCCGTCCATAGAAAATGCTTGATTTGTCGGATGATACCATTTCCCTATTCTTTTCGCTGGGCAAGAGACAGATGGAATCCTGCCCGCATGCTTGCTTGCTTACCTAAGGGCAAATTGCTAGGCTGGTGCCAACTACCCCCAACAAGACGCGTTTTTACTGCGCTCTTTTGGTATCACAACTTCTCGATCAAGCTGTGATAAAAAAAGATTGAAAATCGAATTTGGGTCGATGTACAATCAAACAGAAAGATTGCATCATTTTGGATATAAAGTTACATCGTTGTGTGTGAATGTGTGTTTTAAGTATGTACTATACATGGCGTGTGGCATGGAAAGAAATGTTGAAGTCGACGTCAAGTTTGCCAATGCGATTTATTTTGAAAGCTGTGGGGATTCGTGCTTTCAAATTGAATTTTAAGTGATTCTTTTTGTGCAATATTAGGTAATTTCGGCATAGCCAGCATCTCAACAGCATAATTCCGACCTAAAATTTAAAACAACCGCTACTACAGGGTAGAAACATGCATAATTTCTATAAAAACATGACAACATATTATGAGAATAGAGATTTCATTTCAGCATTACGGCAATATAAGAACATATGATTTACAACTATTCAAACAAGTAGCATAAAAAGGTAGCTTCAATTTTACGATTCTAAATGAACATGAGAATGTTCTAGCATGCAGTTTTATTCAAAATTGGGAACGAAGGTATTGGGAATTACCTTAAAAGCACAAGAACCTCAAAAGCGTCAAAACCGCGACCAAATAGAGAGAATTTCTAGAGATCGCTATAGGGATCGAGACCTCCAATCCTTGAAACGAGTAAAATGAATGTTATTTCTGAACAAAACAGGCCATCTCGTCTTGAGGTACACCTGCCTCACTTGCATCTCGAGTCGAGACTCGCTCTTCTTGAGCCTGTATCTTCTCCATTTGATGTCCATACCGTGTGATTTTTTCACCTTCAATGTACTCTTGATGAGAGCTTTCCAAAGAGCCCAAAATTGCTAGATAAAATCGCAAAATCATGGATAAGATATTTTAACCCATATCGGGGCCAAAGGCTCGGATTTATGAACATGGTGTCGTTTCAGTGACTTATCATTTTCAAATATCATCATTAACCATAGCATAAGGGCCTAAAATATCTTGATTGATTTTGCTTCTAGGTACGGCTTTTTGCTTTAGAACCTTTCTTTAGATTATCAAAAAGTTTGACCATCGATATCTTCTTCATCCAATATTCATTTGACCCATGTTGGGATGCTTGCAATTCCTAATTTCTAGATGTGTCATTCCTCACATTGCAAAGAACAGGTGCCCTATCTTGCAAGATAAAGATTTGATTGCAGGATTTGGAGTAGCAACATGAATGTCAAAAGACTTGTTGGAAGCTAACAAAGGCAAAAATGAATTTTGTGATTATTACAAGCATCCGTATTACACTAAAGATACTTGTTGGAAGATGTATGGGAAGTCTACAAATAAAGAAAAGAAAGAAGGGTTAATACCACGAAAAATCCTAAACCGGTACACTTGTGATAGATTTACCCCAAACTATTTTTTTGATCATAAAAAACCCTAAACTGGTACACTTGTGACAGATTTACTCCAAACTATTTTTTTGACCATAAAAAACCTCAAACTGGTACATTCGTGACAGATTTACCCCGGACTATTTTTTTTACCACAAAAAATCCAAACTGATACACTTGTGACAATTTTACCCCGAACTAATATTTTAATATTATTTTTTATTTTTTTCGATTTTTTTTAGTTTTTCTTATCTTTTCTTTTTCATTTCCTTTATTTTTAACCTCTGGTCGGTGAGGTCAACCCTGCCGACCGACGACGAGGTCGACCTCGCCGGCAACTGGCGAGGTCGACCTTGCCCACCCCTGGCGAGGTTCGACCTTGCTAGTTGCCGGCAAGGGGTTGTCCTCGCCATCGCTGGCGAGGCTTGGCCCGGCCGCAGTTGGCGAGGTCAACCTCGCCCAGAAGCGATAAGGTCGAACCTTGCCAGCGACAACGAAGATGACCCCTCGCCATGGGTGGGGCAAGGCCGACATTGCCAGTTGCCGGCGAGGTTGGCCTCACCGGCCCCCGCCTCCCGCTAGTCGCCGGACCGGTGACCGGCCAGAGGTTGAAGATGAAGAAAAAAAAAGAAAAGGAAAGGAAAAAGAAAAGAAAAACTAAAAAAATTCGAAAAAATAAAAAATAATATTAAAATATTAGTTCGAAGTAAAATTGTCACAGGTGTACCAGTTTGGAGTTTTTGATGGTAAAAAAAAATGGTTTAGGGTAAATCTGTCACACATGTACCAGTTTGGGGTTTTTTATGGTCAAAAAAATAGTTTGGAATAAATCTGTCACAAGTGTACCAGTTTATGATTTTTTGTGGTATTAACCCAAGAAAGAAAATGCTTTTCTGCTTACCAGGTCATGACACAAGTTGATATAAACGATTGGCCTATCTGGAATGATTAATTCTAGCAGCATTATGCAAGCCTTAAGTCAACTTGGCAATCTTGATAAATCTACTAGCTTCTCGGGTACCTCTTTTTGCTTAATGAGCTCAATTTCCGCTAATGCATGGATAATTGATTTGAGTGTTAGTGACCACATAATCTGTGACAAACGTTTCTTTTCCCACATACACAATCACTCGCATTCCTTCATATCAGCACATCTTCCAAATGGAAACGTAACTTCTATCACTAAAATTAGCACTATCCGACTTAGTTTGTAAATTATACTCAAGAATGTCCTTTTTATCCTGAAATTTTAATTTAACATTATCTCTATCTCCAAAATTGTGAAGACAAATCCTATAATATCATTTTAGATTTTGATATTTGTTTTTTTTTTTGGGTCCTTTTGATTAGCAAACTAATGGGCTTGGGTAGTATTCATCAAGGACTTTACTTTTGGGCTAGATTTAAAAAAAAAATTGATTTTTAATGTACTCCCTTCAAAAAGAGTACTCTATGTAATGCCAAAATTTATAATAATAATTTTCTTTCTCATTAGCAATTGGGTCACAGTGCTTCTTTTCCACATCCTAAATGTCCTATTTGTCTTTTGGCAAAGCAATTACGGGTCCCCTTCCCAACCAGTACAACATGCACTGCTACCCCTTTCTCTCTCATCCATATTGACATCTAAGTTTCATATCACGCCCCTGCA
This sequence comes from Syzygium syzygioides, assembly GCA_031216285.1. NCBI lineage: Eukaryota > Viridiplantae > Streptophyta > Magnoliopsida > Myrtales > Myrtaceae > Syzygium > Syzygium syzygioides. Next base: position 2,393,061 of record CM062251.1, on the reverse strand, counting down.
CTGTGATGGATCTTTCTCATTATTGTTGATGAATACATACATGCCCCTTGGCTCGTCCTTATGCAATCCAAACCTTAAGTACTTTCCCACCTTACAAATTTCTTTACTTTCATTAAAAAATCAGTTTCATAAATCTGTTCAACATATTTGAACTGATAATTCACGTGAAAATTTTAATCATGATGCTCTTCTTTTTTCTCCTCCCGTGGCATTTTTCATGAGAGCTCTTGCACCTACACTCTCCAACAAAACGGGGTTGTCGAGTGTAAATATTATCATCTTCTAGAGGTTGCTTGTGCTCTTAAATATCAAACCTCTATTCCAGAAATGTTTTGGGGTAATTGTGTGATCATAGCAGCCTATCTGATCAATGAGATGCCAACTCAGGTTCTTGAGGACGAATCCCCTTCAAATTACTTTTTGGAAAGTGTCCAAACATTGATCATTTGTAAGTTTTTGGCTACTTATAGGTATCCCACTCTTCAGAAAAGATACCGTGTCCTAGATCCATCCTCCAAACAATTCTTTGTGAGTAGATGTTTTCCATGAAGACGTGTTTCCTTTGCAAACTTAGCTGTCTTCATCTCAATAGGCTAGCTTGACACATGATTCACAACCGTACTAATTGAGGAGGAATCATCATCGCCTCCACCTTTGATTATGATTGTGCCTCCAAAGCCTCCAGCTTATTCTCATTGATTGAAAATACTCCGGATTCTTGATTAGATACAAGTCCTCTGATTAAGCTTCTCATTGACTCTCTGCTCGTGCCAGCTATTGAGACTTTTGTCACTTCTCCATCGATAGCTCTGCCATCCACTATCTCTAGCAAGTCACTTGCTCTTGTTCCTATGAAGCCCGTATCCACCCCTCCTTGATGCTTGGGCCGAGCTACTCGTCCCCCCACATGGACTAAGGATTATATTTGTCCTATCTTGGACTACTCAAGCACCCATTATCCTATCTCATCTTATTTTAGTTTTGTTCCATCTTTCTCCAAAACACATATACTGTAGTAATTGCATTTTCGACGAGCAAGAACCTTCTTCTTACCATGAGGTAGCCAAGGATCCACATTGGCAACAGGCTATGAAGGCTGAATTACATGCTTTGATGGAAAATCAAACTTGGGAGATTATAACTCTACCTTCCCCGAAATCAAATTCAAGAAACTTTTTCGCCAATAGCCAATGAAGTCACTGTTCGTTCTTTTCTTCCATCGTTGCTTTCCATGATTGGCCCCTACACTAGATGGATGTCCACAATGCCTTTCGCCATGGTGGTTTAGATGGGGAAATTTACATGAACCTTCCACCATATTTATGCAGACATGGGGTATGTCGTCTTTGTAAATCCGTTTATGGACTTAAATAGGCCTCTTGATAGTGGTATGCTAAATTCACCACCCCACTCACTCACAGGTGCATGATTCAAGCAATCCAAACATACCCTGTTCACATGGACACAAGGTACATCGTCAATCTACTTGTTGATATGTGTTGATGATATACTTTTTATGGGAAATAATGAATATGCTATTAAAGAGTTCAAGAAGTATATGCATTATACCTTTCACATTAAAGATTTGGGGCCTCCGAAATATTTTCTCAACATTGAGATTGGACGATCAGATAAAAAAATCCGTCTCAATCAACTAAAATTTGTCTTGGAGATTATATTAGAAGTAGGGTTGTTATGATGCAAACCAGCTATCATTCCAATCGAGCATAATGTTAAGTTAACGATGATTGAGTATGATGCGGGATTATCACCTCTAGACGAGGATCCATTGCTCAAAGGATCCATCAAGCTATCAGAGAAAGATCCTCGGTCAATTCATGCATGATCTAAAACAATTCCATATGAATGCATCATTGAAAGTGGTGCAGTATTTGAAAGGATTCCCAAGATTGTGAATACTTCTATCTTAGGGGTTGTAATATGGAGATGATAGCTTTTTATGACACAAACTACACCACTTATCCTATGATGGGGAGATCTATTAGTGGACTTTTATGTTAAGCTTGGAGAATCATTGCTCTCATGGAAAATGACAAAACAATCAATTTTTTCATTGTCATTTGCTTAATTTGAAAATGGAGCCATGACTAAGATTGTTTGTAAAGTACTTTGGATGCGAGGTCTACTTCGCGATCTTGGTGTATGTGTAAGAGTACCGACTATCTTGTGTTGTGACAATGATGTTGCTCTCAAACTTGCAACAAATCTGATAGTCCATGAAAGAACAAAACATATAAAAATTGATTGCCATTTCACTAGAGACAAATTTCAGGAAGGAATAATCGAAACAAGAGGAATAGGAGCTACAGAATAGCTCGTCAATATCTCTACCAAGCCTGTATGTCAACTGCAACACACGTATCTACTGAGCAAGCTTGGCTTATTAGACATATATAAGCCGCCAGTTTGAGGAGTGTTGGAGATACAATTATCTTGCTTGGATTGTTTGATTATTTCCTCATTCATCTCATTTTTGTTTCAACACTTAGGTGCGGAATTCTTACCATGAGAGTGGCTATCAATAGTCAGGATCAAGCTATGTTGGGAATTGGATTATTGTATAAATGGGAAAATAATTTCTTTATTCATTATGTATATCTTTCCTTTTATTGTCCATACAATTATTTTATAATTAGAACCTATCTACATACAAGATTTCTACGAGAAAGTACTATACAGATACAATTTTCCAATCTTCTAGCTTTCCATCCTTTTTATGTTTTGTGTCACAGAAGTCTACCGGCAGCATTAACTCCAAAACCCACCATCTTTACAATGGCTTGCAAAGTCCGACCGATCAACCAAAGCGGGCAGCTCATCTCGCTCAGCGAAGGGCAGGGACCTTCTTTACAATTGCTTGCGGCGCGATACTCGTCGTAGATACCGACCCACCGGGGAACTCGAGCTCAGCATTTCTCTTTCTTGAAGACCAAACTTGTGCGACTATGGTCTCACACAATAACAACCACCATGTCGCGGGCTTTATCGCTCTCTAGTCTCAAGTGTCGAGAGCGACCACTGCAAGTAGTGTCATGGCTGCCACGGCCCTACTAGTCTGGTGGTCGGCGACTTTGCTGACTCTCTCTCTCTCACTCGGAGTTTAGATTTGAGCGCTGTGACCCCCCGCTCGTGGTGGTTGCTGTCCTCATGTCAGGCAACCATTGGAAGTAGGTCGGGTGCTAAAACGACCCACTTGCTAAGCAACCACTTCGAGTAGCGTCGCAGTCTCATGTTCATGTCCTCTCTCTCTTCTCAATTATTAAATTTTTTAGAATTTTGATGTGGCACCACATTAGCCACATCAATGCCACATATGCTCAACTTGTCCAAGCAAGCGTTCCGGTGTTTAACTGCCGGCAAAGAACTTCGATGGGACTATTAAGAATTTCATACAAAAGTATAGAGATCATTAGTGATATGACTCCAAAGTACAAATTTACGTAGATTAGCTTGCATACGAATTTCACCATCCGTAATTGCTTTTGAAGATGGGTTAGATTCTACATCCCATTATCACACGTCGTTCAAATCTCATCGACTAGGGTCCGGGTGAGGCAATTCAGCCATCTCAAGTGATTTGACTTTATCCATAGACTCGGGGGAGTTGCAAGTTTTCCTCAGCTCCCTCCCGCGCTCCTAAAAAATTATCTCCACAACTTAAATCATTTCGTGACTTACATGATCCATGGAACTTGTGGGTCGACCTATGCCGTATCCTTCCCTCCCTGTCGTGCATTGTTTTGGCCAACGTCACGACACCCGAGCCTTTTTGAGTTCTCGGCTAATTCTTATCGAGTGTTGTGTGGCATCCCTTCCATGAGTTAGTGATCTAAGGCCTTACATAAAAAGATGGAAAGCTCATCACTCGAACCACCTTTCTAGATTGCCTCCTCTTCCCAACGTGCATTGTTATGGTCGCCTGATCTGCGCTCGCGGACCGTGCGTTAGCTTCGCTTTTCTTCCAGGCACTGACTTGCTTCAGGGCGCCAATTTGGCGTCGTGCTTACCTGGGAATTACAGCGCGAATTAGCTGTGGATTGAGCGAGTGAACGTAGCGCATGGGATTCCAATGATTTGGCCACTAAATTACTTCCAAAGTCAGTAAAGGGGGTGGATGATTCAATACATGTCGAGGATGGAAGATCTACGTTTCAAGCTCGTATCTGAGTCAAAGCTTGACATTATGTTTGACAGAGGTGATTAGAATAGGGAAAGTAAAAAAGATCCAAATAAATTATTAGAGAAAAGAAATGGAGTGGTTAGATTGACTATACTTTTCTTTTGTAATTTTATTTTTTCTTGTTGCTCTTGTAGTTTAACCTTTGTTTAAAGTGGTTCATCTAAAACCTTTTTAAAATGTACAATTTAAAAAATTGATATATTCTTTTTCCATCTTAAATTTTGAAAACGAAAAGGGGATGTTTCTTTTTTAACGCAAAAGAAACGAAGCTCTCAATTTTCCTTTGAAAATTAGAAGAAAAAAAATTCGGATTTTGCGCATTGAGGCCTACTCCCATATGTGGGATATAAGCTCTCTTTTGATTTGTTCCAAGTGATTGTTTTCTTCAAGTTGATTGTGTATTGAAGAAAATTCTTTGATTATGTACTTAGGAGGGTCTAACATATGAATAGGATCTTCTTTGTGACCTTTATCTTAATCTAAGTGTTCGAGATTGAAATTTTCACTCGTAATTGACTGACTTATTGTGAATGACTTTATCATAAATTATCTCAAATATCTAAACATTACTAGGTTTATCAAGACTGAGTGATAAAATCAGTTCACGAGATTACATTCCCGAATTTGGTATTACACACCAATTTACATTCATGTCTGTTACACTTATGCATTCATTAACGAAATTGTCATTTTCCTTCTCTAAGCACTTTTATCACGCCGTTTTGAACTCCTTACCTATTCCAAATCCTTGAATAAAAAAGAAACAAATAGCCTAACATAGATTGATTTGTTAACCAAATTTTAGCTAGGAATTTAGTACACTTTGATTCAATTACTCATCCTTAAAGGATATAAGAATTCACATTGAAATCCCTTCGAACCCATTAAGATTGTGTTTCGTCACTTAAGACTGTTAGGATGTGGTTCATACTCTCCAAGGATAGGACGACATGGGGTCTCGTTCCCTAGTGAGTAGGCGGGGGTCCGAGGGCCACCCCACCGGGCCTTCTGAAAGCTAGATGGTTTTATATATTTTGAATTCATCATTTTATCAGTAGTTTTGATTTAGGCCCATAAATAGCTACTATATATACTCTTTTGTAATTGAGAGATGTAATAAAGATGTGTGATGTGCAAGTTATAATGGAATCCTTAGCCGGATGTAGCCCTAGTTTGAGGGTGAACTAGGATAAAACATTGCTTCTCAAATTCTCTTTCTGGCTTTTGCTCTCTATTTTCTTTATGATTATGCGGTGAGTCCTAACAAAGTGTACCGATCTTGCAACGATTGTCCATATATCTGATAGTTTCCCAAAGGCCTTGGTAGCAAGTAACTCTATAATGCTAGTTAAGATAATCTATGATAAAAAAATGGTCTTATGAACAAGTGCATCGAAAGTATTAATTAAGACCACTAAAAATAGTAAAAAAGACTAACGCTATTATATGAAAAGGAACATATTTTAAGAAAGCAAGATGCTTTTAAATAGAGATGTTTATACCTACAAAGATGCTTTTAGTCGGCCCTTTATTTTTATTAACAATCTCCTAAAAAAATATACTTGCTGAGGATAGAAAAGTCGAAAAGCACACGCCGCTGGTAATATACTTGATGTTGATAGGAAAATTTCACATTCTTAGGCTCCGTTCGTTTGGAGAAAAATATTCTCCTTTTGGAAAATATTTTTTCGGAAGTCATTTTCCTGGAAAATGTTTTCCCGGAACATAATTTTCCGGTGTTCGGCGATCAATATGAAAAAGTTTCGGAAAATATATTTCGCCGGTGATCGGCGGCGGCGGCGGCGGAGGGCGGCCGACCGGCGACCGGCGGCGGCGGCGGCCGGTGGCGGCCGGCGGCGGAGGCGGCGGCCGGCGACCGGCGGCGGAGGCGGCGGCCGGCGACCGGCGGCGGTCGACGGGGGAGGCGGCGGCCGGCGACCGGCGACCAGCGGCGGCCGGCGGTGGAGCGCGGTTGCCGGCGACCGGCGGCGGCGGGCGGCGGCCGGCGGAGGAGGCGGCCGGCGGGCGGCGGCGGCCGGCGGGTGGCGGCCGGCGACCGGCGGCGGCCGGCGGCGGAGGTGGTGGCCGGCCACCTTAGTGAAGAAGAAGAAGAAGAAGTTCCGGAAAATGATTTCCACTTTTAAAGAAGTGGAAATCATTTTCCAAAAACTTAGGCTATTTTGTAAGGGGGGAAGGAAAATATTTTCCTACGGAAAACATTTTCCGCCCCCCGAACACCGGAAAACCCGAAAAATATTTTCCGGAAGAATATTTTTCCCCAAATGAACGGAGCCTTAAAGCACAAAAAATGAGGCCTAGTCAACATTATTCAACATTATTCAAAGGCTGATGCACAGATACTCTTTCACGTTTCAAAAGTCGCTCGCGACGGCGGAATTTTTGTGGGAACGTGCAGGATTTCTTTGCGGACGAGTACTTATGTGGCAACGTGTTAACTTAAGCCTGTTTATTAAGTTGATCGTTTTCAATTCAACGTATTGATTAAACATAATATGAGAAAAAAATTGTAAATTTTTTATTTGATTATTTCGCTTAGGGGTGAGCGGTTCCAAAGTCGGTCCGGGTTCCTATTTGTTGGAACTGATTTCAACCTGGAACCTATTCTGCATACTCTAAAACCTGGAATCTACCCTATCACAGGTTTTAGATCTAGCTAGGTCCCACTTGTATTCTAATTTGAGCGATTATAGTGAATTATCATCTCTATTGATTAAAATTTATTGTTACAATTCATTGATCATAACTCATATTTAGACATACGAAAAATATGAAATATTAACAAAATAAAAGTTTTAGTCATGAATGTCGCAAACAAGAGGAAGAGCAAATTAGTGGTTCCAAATTACACGCTCGTCATCGGAAGTTATGAGTTATCGTAATATTACGCGAAGACATAGAGAAAAACTAACAAAGAGATTTGTTATAGACTTCAGGTTTCAAGTCTACCTGGAACCTAAACCCTATCCGTTGAAACTGATTTCTCACTTTTCGGAACTCGAAACTCGCTCAGCGTGCCTTGAAAGTTGAAATTGAACCGGTTCTCGTGGGTCACGGGTTCCCAATTTTACCTTAGAACCGAAGCGGTTCTCACTCATAGTTAATTTTCAATTCTGCTTTGGAATCGTACTCGCCCCCACTAACTTTACAAGCAGTCGTACACATGTCAACAGGAAGCGGAGGCACTGAAAAAACAAAAAAAAAAGGAACTTTCCCCGCACGCTCTTCCCCTGTTCATCAAACCGACAAAGAGGGCGACAATGGAAAGCAGCGCGAGTTGCGAGTCGCGAGTCGCGAGTGCCGACCTCCACGCCCTCCTCGTCATCTCGTGGCGCCACTTCCTCCAACCGGGTCCCGCGGCCCGACCCGCCCCGCCCCTCTCCGCCACCTCCCCCCACCCAGATTGCCGCCGACGGCGACGACGACCCCCCACCGCCCCTCCGAGGCGCGCACACTACCGCCCCCGCGCGCCCCTCGCGCGCGTTACCGCTCCCCCCGCCCTTTTGGAAGGCACCCAGCACCGCCCCTCCACGTCCCCTCGCGGTAGGGTGGGGTGGGTGGGGGGAGCGCTTTTATCTTTCAACGCGGGGCAACAGCGCAACCAAGCGTGGTTGGGCGCGCGGTCTTTTTACCTTTAGCACCCCCTCCCGAGCCCGAAGAGAGAGAGAGGAGATTTCCCTGGGTCCATGTCTGTTTCCCGCATGGGGTCGGAAGATGGCGCCAAGAGGGGCTGCTTTCCCGACGATGATGACCAGCGGGCGCGCCTCCTCGGCCCCGACAAGATCCCCCCCTCGCCTTCGATGCAACATTGCGGCGACAAGCCCGCCGACAGGCTGCTCACGTTGCCGACGGTCCTGACGCTCGGCCGTGTCGCCGCCGTGCCCCTGTTCATCAGCAGTACGTCCGCGATTCCCTGGGATTTCCGTGTTTTAGAGCGCAAAGTCGCCCTTTTGATCTGTCATTTTGGAGCTTTTGTTTCGTTTGCTTTTGTGGGTGTCTGTACTTTTCGGCGTCTGGGGATGTGTTTGATGAGACTTCCCGTAAAGTTCTGTCGGATCTCGTATGCGTTGCAAGGCTTCTTGGTTTAACGTTGATCCGTTCTTGTATTACCGCTCCTTCCCTCTCTCTCTCTCTCTCTCTCTCTCTCTCTCTCTCTCTCTCTCTCTCTCTCCGGGCTTTTGTAGAATGTTGGCGATCAATCTGGGTTGATGTCGCTTTCTGTTCACCAATTGCAAAAACGTTAGTCTTGCTTCAGGAATGCAATTGATCCCAACCGCGTGTTCTGTTTATCTTACGAGTCTGACCTTAAAATTTATTATAGAGGCCAAAATGCGCTTTATTTTGGTATGCACGGAGCAGTTTTTGGCATTTCAATGGCGTTTTGAGATCTATCTTAAGCTTCTTTGCATCAAGTAGTGCATTTCAGTGGCATGCTATTGGAGATGATGGCATTTGAAATACAAGGTTCACTTTTACATATGTGCTTGCACGTGCCTATATTGCCATTTGTGTTTTTCTTTCTTTCTCTCCACCACTGTTGAGATGTTATGACATCTATGCTTATAGAGCTATGCCAGGCGATCACAATCGAGTCCCTTTGTCTTTTTCACTGTGGTTTTTATGGTGCTTGTTTGCTTTCTAATGCTATTGGTAGTGCAAAAAGTCATCTCCACATTGTAAGCTTGACAGGAAACAAATTTGTCTAAAGCATTTTGTGCAAAATTTACCATGATTCTGCCTGAGACTGACTTAACATGCGATATGCCAGCATTCTATGTCGATAGTTGGTGGGGGACAACTGCTACGACGAGCATCTTTATTACTGCTGCGATCACAGACTGGCTTGATGGGTATCTTGCTAGAAAGGTATACAGTTTTCCATCTGCTTTAAATTTGAAGGAGACTTATTGTTTATTTTATAACAAAAGCACTGAAACTGTTCAATGGCTTCCAGATGAGATTAGGCTCTGTATTTGGTGCATTTTTAGATCCTGTAGCTGACAAGGTATGTGCTATCCGCCTTATCGAAAGTGCAACGAATATACAACAACTAGCTTATACACTGATGTCTTTAACTTGGAGTTAGAAAAGGCTAACTAATTGCAATACTTAATGCAGCTTATGGTAGCTGCCACATTAGTCTTGCTATGTACCAGGCCTCTGGAGGTTGACGTTTTTGAGCAAGTACCATGGCTAATGACTGTCCCTTCAATAGCTATAATTGGTAGAGAGGTAAATTTCATCACCCATTTCTTAGGCATCCTTATTCATCAACGTCTTTCTCTAAGTATGATAAGTTTGAGACGATGTGGTGTAAATTTATCTCTCTTGATATTGTAGATTGTCCTGGATATGGGGCATCCTATTGACATTTGCCAAATTGATAACCCATATAGGTTTTTCTCAATTATTTGAATGTCCCAAAATTGCACATGGGAGTTTTGGTTTCAATTTGGCCAATATAAAAGGGGCAATTAGAAATGAAGAACAGTAAGGAAAGTTTTACTTTGTCTTATTCTTGTGTATTGTAGGAACGCCACCCCTTCCCTTTCAATGATGTCTGAACTTCTATGCTCGAGTGATTTGTTCTCTTTTCCTCTGTTGATTTATTGACCAAGGGTTTTATTAGGAAAAATTCACAAACTATAGAACACAGGCCCAATTACCCGAAAGACCATGCAGTTGAAGGATTTCCTTTTTCTCCAATCTATCCTGTACTATAAGGGCTTCCAATCATACCCAAGTTTCGCTGTTACTTCAAATTCTATGCTTGTCCTATTATTGGGTTAGCGTGACTGCTAATTGTTGATGTGGCAGCTGCTATATGAAATGGTCACGACTAACTGCTAAATGCATACAGCTTCATACGATTCGAGTAAAGACAAACAATACACTAGAATATACGGCTCCCTTTACTAAATGGCTCAGATGAAGGCAATTTCTGTCAGCCTAGTGTGGGTAAACAGATGTGAATAGATTTTGGTTGGTTGGTTGGTGGCCAAATCACTAATTGCGCTCGTAGCCTTCGTGCCTCTCGTTTTCTTGCTTTCTTGCTATTTAGGTACTTCCTCTTTCCATGTATGCTTAATAGTGCTGCATTTTCATCTTTCCGGAGAAGTCAATTCCACATCATCGCTAGGAAAGTACCATGTCAACCATCACATTAGACAATGGCTCTGCTAATTGTATATGAAGTTTAACTTTGAATTGAGGCTTTTAAAATGCTGAGTACAATTGATAAAACCCTGAAGTACAAGATTATCAGTCAACTAGGCTTTACAGAAAAAGAGATTGCATATTATTGTTATCGTTCTTACTTTGAGACGCCTCTTCAGTTACCTGCCAAAGCTTCAAAATGATAAATAGGAAGAAAGGAAACTGCAAATTTTTAGAGTGAGTGTTTTGTAGGACTGCATCTCAAATCCAGACCTTACAGGACTAGCTCCTTACCATTCAGTTACCTTGAACTGTAGAAGGGAAAGTGACATCATTTCATGGAATTTTCAGGACCTGGTTGATTTGGAATTTTCCATATAATCCTTTGCTTTGTTTTCCAGAAGCATCACTTGTACTGCTTCCAAGACATGATGTTGCTTCACATGTTTACTTACCGGTTTTTGTGCTGTAGGGCAGCTTGCATATCATTCTGTGGAGTTTGGTTTTGTGTTTATTCTTAGAAGGATCATGAAACATGCCTGAGCATTCAGTAGATGATTGATTAGGATGTCATTTTATGAAGTAATTCACTGATTAATGACAGATATTCCTTATTTTCTTCATCTTGACAAGTTTTGGGATATGAATAATTGGACACAGTCACTATTGAGATGAGAAACCAAGTTCTTTAGATATGAGTCTATGCATTTTTCTGAGTGTATTTTTTTTGTCCCCATGTTCGTGTGAATTAGTAGGAGCTCATGTGACTGATTCTTTTCCTTTGTTTCGCTATCTAGTGTGATTGTTCATAGTACATTCCAGCTCAAAATTATTTCGATTCGTTGTGACTCATTACTTGCTCAACTGGTTACAGATAACTATGTCTGCAGTTAGAGAATGGGCTGCTTCTCAGAATAGTAAGCTTTTAGAGGTGAGACATTATCTCTGGTAGTCCTTTACCCGCCTTTGAATTGGTTAACAAGTTGTCTGAACTGCTAGTCTTTTTTCCTTGGCCCCACTCATTAGGATGTAATTTTTTCAGGCTGTCGCTGTAAATAATTTAGGGAAGTGGAAAACTGCTATGCAGATGACTGCACTAACCATTTTATTGGCTACTAGAGACAGCAGGTTCGTGACAAATTTGCTTTCCTGCAAGAAGGTCGTATAGTTTTCTCTCTCTGAATCAGAAGGAATGCGGAAGATGATATCTTAATCATCGCTTGGAGATCTAATGCTCTGAGCGATTCATGTTTTCCTGTGCAGTCTTGGAGGATCTGAGACTTTAGTAGCTTCTGGAGTTGTTTTGCTTTATATCTCGGCAGGGCTCGCAATATGGTCCTTGATTGTGTATATGGGGAAGATATGGAAAGTATTGGTCAGATAAGTCTATTTGCCCATTATAGTCGTGGTTTTGGGGCATGATAATTTCTACATGCAACTTGTTCAGCGCGACATTGAACCAGCATGACATGCTTATCTTGGATATAGAGCCAATCTTGAGCACCTTGCTCAAGGCAACAGATGCTTGTGGATAGTCCCCTGCTTCTGGAGCTATTGAAGCTGAAGTTTTCAGCATCTAGCAGTTTATTATTATTTTTTGTACGGAGATGATATTTACTTAGTGATATACAACTTCTGAGACACAATTGGGATGAAGAATGATATGCAGGTGTCAAGCATCAGGCATCCCGTCTGTAATAGATGAAGTTACAATTTGAGAATACTTTTATTTGATTTGTTATGTGTGGATCCAATGTAGCTCCCAACAAGATTATTCATTTATCCAGAAATTATTGTTGTTGGAATTCTTTTTCTTGTTTTTTGGTGTTTTCATATGTGTATATTTCAATAGAATCCAGAGTGAAGATCTAGAAGTAAATTTAGATTCTCACCAGAAAAAAAATTCCAGCCATGTGAGTAATCATATGCATAGAATCCTCCTCAATCTGGTCACGGCAGAAACAAAGTCCTAACAATATTTGATCCATCTTAGAACTTCGGACAACAAACAAGAACAAGGGTCGAATGACGATCGATAATTAGGTTCAGTTTGACTTCAGAAGTCGCAAAGGAGTAAAATTTTGAAGACCCTGATGAGCCCTTACATTATTGCATTAGCTTTTACTGCATTTTTGCGCTAGTTACTTTAAATCAACGCAGAAACAAGAGAAACTGCGAGAATACTGCTCTTACTCTTGATAGACAGTTTCTCTGCAAAACCAGACATCCATGTTCCCTCTTAACTCTAGTGAGGTGATAATAGACCACTTGGGCCTCAGGATCAGCGAGACAGATCAGAGATGGGCCTGTACAACAAGGATGAAGAAAAGGATTAGCTTGCATGCCTATATGCACGGCGACAAGCCGAATATCGTACACACAGGAAGTTTGTAGGGCATACCGAGAATCGTTTCTTGTAGCTTTCCACAAGCTCCTTGGGGTCACGGCAGGTCTGAGTGTAAGCCTCATTTTTGTTCATCTCCTACGAGGATAAGTAAAACACACGAACTCAGTTCTCTTTAGGAACTCAAATTGTTCTTATATCTGATGACGTTCATATAAGAATACTTTCTCCTTTGCTAAAAAGTAAATACGATCATTCTTTCCATATAAGGAATTCCTACATCTGATGAATAACCATCCTAACTCATTGTTTTACTTTGTACAGGACAACTCAGTTTCCTGATGGAATCAAAGATTTCTAAAGCTAAAGTCACAAATTTTCCTACTCTAAAATAATCAATCGGTGCGGTGAAAGTGGTAAAAATAAAGAAAATGGATTGTGCCAATACAATTCCGCATCATGATCCACAAGCGAAATTGAATGCATGTGAAGTGCACGTGAAAGAAATGAGAGAATCAAAGGCCAGATCAAACATATTTTCGCTGAATGATGTGCAGGATCATTGTAAGTCACAGAGAGATGTTCTGTTTAGTACCTCTATCCAGGTTGCCAGTTTTGGCCTGCCCACTGTAATGTCAGTGCCTTTCACTTCTTGTAGATATGGCTTGAATCTTTCGATGAATGGAGCATAAGCAATATCAACCTGTGGAGTTTCACACAACACCATAGAGAGGCAAACTCGAATGATTCTCCAATTCCGAGCAATAATTTCTAAGTTCCTTTCTCCAATATGACATGCATTTTAGAAAAAGGAAAAGGCTAATGTCTAGCAGATATGAGTCAAGTTAAAGAAAACAAATGTCTGCTTACCAGGCTGAACTGCCCAAGGAAGAAAGGTCCGTCCTCAAATTTGGAAAAGGCCTGCTCGATGAAATCAAATGCAGCGGCTGTGGCAATCGCGAATCACCGTTACTATCATTCACTATTTCAGATTGAAAGAGAAATGGCAAATGGAATTCAGACATACCAGCTTGGTCATCCCCTTCTCCTTTGAACGAGGAGACAACAGATTTGCCGAATGTGTCGGTGTACGAGAAGAGCTCTTCTGCAAACTCTTTCTTTGCAGGATCCTGTATACCGGAGGTTAAGAATTCATCACAGTGAATACTTGGACATAGCAGAAAAGTGTTAATGTTCCTCTGAAACTTACCTCAGGCAAAAGTGAAGGTCCTCCAAAGTAAGCATCTAAATACTTAATTAGATCCAGACTCTCTCCTCTTACTTCATTGTTGTGTTCCAAGGCTGGCACCTGAGTCAACACACCACAACAAAAAAAGTTTCATGATCCTTAAGCCTTGTAATTTCGAGTGGAAAGTAATTCCAGCTTAGCGCTTCTATCAGACCAAGGTATTGTATGAAGTACAACGAATGTCCACAACATAATCCGCAACATGATCATCAACAACACCATAAGTTGCACAAATTTCTTGTTTATGCAATCTTGGCCATTTGAAAAACGTTACTAGCTTGTTCAAGAATAAATTTCTGATCCTAAATGCTTCATAAGTACTCTTCAGAATGTCTTATATGCACCTTACATTCACAAAACATTTCACAAGTTTCCTTGGAATTTCACCTTGTTAGCTGGGTAGACTTTCTCTTTGTACCAAGCAGGCCTGTTTTGCAGATCAATAGGGACCAACTTGATCTCATCCTGCAATCCCTGCTTGAACCAACAAGGCAAGTCAATTAACAGTCAATTCTACATCAATTTAGAATAGAAACATGATGACTATACACATCTTTCTATTTGTTAGTTCGAATTCAATACAAATTTACATTTTTTGGAAAATCTTTCTCATTTTTTCAAACCATTATAAAAATGCGTGAAGAGAGAGAGAGAGAGAGAGAGAGAGAGAGAGAGAGAGAGAGAGAGAGAGAGAGAGATTATGAACAACCTTGCAGTTCCGGGTAATCCACACACGCTGCGCAAACGGGCATGTGTAAGAGATGTATAATCTGTAGTAAGATAGGCAGAGAAGTGCTTTTAGAATTATTGAAGGGAAAAATCACTGTTTTCTATAATGTTGTCATTACATTACAATCACTGAAGCGAAAAGAGCAAACCTTGTCGTTCCATCAAAGATTGGAGGTGGGTCTGAAGTAGAGGTAAGAGCCGGTGGAAGAACCTCTTTCACTCTTGCCCACAGAGAAATGAGAAAAATAGTCAGTAACCAGAGCTAAAGCAAAATTAAACTAAGGCACAAACCACTGCATACGCAAGAATGACAAGATACTTTGTTATTAAAACAGGGGGGGTTTCATTTGCTTGGCAAGATGAGGGAAAAAGTTAGTTGGCTCAGCTAACTCTTAACATACCAAAGAGTCCAAAGTCTCAGACTTTTCCAGTTCTTGACAGAGAAAATACTCTTCATTCAGCTGAAATAAGTCTCGTAGAAAATACCCAAGCATCCCAAACTTGCAAATTTACACAATCTTGAGAGTTGACAGCACTCTTCTTAAAGCAAAAGGTAGAAGAGGAACAACCCAGAGAAAGGAATGTAAAAGAATAAACGATCCATAGTGCCAAACTAAGCAGAGTGAAATTTCTCTCAATTTCTCAGCAACCAAACAAAGAACAACAAGCAATCAAACGGAGAACAAGAAGCAAACAAACAAACACTTACCCAGTTGCCATTGTTGCAGAAAGGCTGGCTCTGGGTCTGGTTCGAGCAAGAGCAACGCGGGCTAGGACGGGCTCGTGAGGTTGGGGACGAAGCAGGCAAACGATGGCCGAGTCGGCGGGCCTTATCAGTCTGCTGGTACGACGGCAAAAGGAGAGAGGGGCCGAGGAGGGAGAAATATCTGGCGACGACGTCAGCAGTGACGAAGAAGAACAACAAGTGTGATAGACCAAAGTTTTCAAAGTGGCCATCGCCGTTCCTTTCGCTTGAGAGTCTTGTCAAATTCTTTCCTGTGCTCTGCACATCTTGCAGCCACCGAACATTCTTGACAACAAAAGCTCTCGAAGGGGGCATGATTGACGCGGCGTTCAGAATAATTCAAGTAAAATTTTATTTAGAGCGAAAAATTTCGAAATTTAATATTAATGGTAATATTTTAATTTTTTTAAATTTTTTTAAAATAAGCTCATATATCCTAAACCAAACCCTACTAAGATTATAAAACATGAAATATCGAAATTATAAAATTATCCTTAAAATTAAAATTCATAAAAAATTATTAAAAAATAAAAAAAATTCATGTAAATAATCTCGAATCGCTAAAATTTATCGTTAGTCATAGCTAAAGGCTTTGTGTTTTGTTCAGAACGCCGTTTCGCTTCAAACGACCGAATTTGAGCTCAATCCGATGTTATCAACCGGATTCACTGGTTCTAATTACATCACCGTTTTTCCTTCCGTTTGGATTTATGCCTATCCAATCGGTTCAGAAACGCTTCATTAATAGATTCTGCATCAATGATTCCCTTCTCTCGCGAGTGGGAGGGTGCATTGCCACGCGGAGTTCGGAAAAGCTGTTGTTCTCTAACCTTCACCAACGAAGGCTGTACAGCTTGCATGAATGTAGACTTGAAAGCGGGCAAATCCCACGGAACAAATCGATATCACTCTATCTACCTCACTTCAATAACTCAGCACTTGGTTGAGATGAGCCTAATCACGAATTGGAATCCATTCACTATTCCAAAGTGGATGTTTTTTCACTCTTTGTTTGAAGATAATTGTGCGAAGATTTTATATCTGGATCAGTTCTTTCATGCGCCTAAATGGTGCGCATGTGGAACCTACTCTAATCACTCTCTTTTGTGCGGGGCATGCTTTATGCATATCGTTGCGAAAATAAGCGGTCAAGCAAGAATATAAATAGAACAAAGAAATAAATCGGACATTCGTGATTTAGTCGATGTGACTTACGTCTATGAGGAGAACAACGGAGAATTCCACTATAAATTAAATAATACAATAAATATTACAATCACGCTCGAGTCTCTTAAACACTTCAATATTTCATTACATTATTGGGTGTAATCAGAGTTGTAAAAATATTGAGAGTGTTTCAATGATTTAGGTATGGTTGTAATCTCCGTTGTATCATTTAATATATAGTAGAATTCTATGCTACTCTTTCGTGGACATAAATCATGTCAATCGAATTATGTATATCTGGTATCCGATTTATTTTCATTTCCTATCTATATTATTGTTCGATTACTTGTTTCTGTAACACATATATTTAAATGGTCTTCATTGTTGAGCGCAAAGTGCATCAAGGAGTCTTCCTTGTTTGCTCTTTGCAGATCAAACTTTTCTTGGTGGGTCTCAAACTGTTATAATATTTGAATATTGGCGCGTTCATCAGATGATTTAAACTTTTATACGGTCAACAATATAATATGTCTCTAGTTTGAGCAGGTATCCTAGTATGAGTAGGTTTTCTAAAAAAAAGCTGGTTATTTTAGATAGTAATTATGTATATATCTTCTACTTTGATGTAAGATACAACAAAGGAAACAAAAAGAGTATAAGATTTTCTCACTGAGTTTTTTAAGAGAGATTACAAGATAATACCTGTGGTTTGCTTTGGATGGGAAACATCCGAATTTGTGAGCGATTGTAACACTGATTTCTTAGATTCATAGTGGTTCTTCCTGTGGAGTAGGTATGGACACTCGGATTGAACCATTTAAATCTCTTGTGTTCCTTATTTTTTCCCGTGGAGTGGGTACCAATACTCAGATTGAACCATTTAAATCTCTTGTCCCTTATTGTTCCTCGTTTTTGTGTTGATTGAATTGCAAGATCTGTTAGTGTTTCCGGTACATATTACAAGGGTTCCTACAAAATTTTACACAAAGAACCCTGATATCTACAAGGATAGATTCACACTGCAGGTTCCGGTGCCTTTTTAGTGATGCATTTTTCACGCAAGAAGGCTCCATGGAGGACGGCGACTGTGATCGAGTAGAGGCAGCGAACGACACTGATGATCAGTACTTGAGACTCACAAGAGGAGAAAGAAGAGATCGGGCGCCCATGGCGTAATGCCATTATCGTGGAACTCTCTAGAAAGGGAACTTTCTGAGCTACATGAGATTCAAACTATGTGACATTTGAAAACAGGAAGGGGGCATAGAACGCATAGATCTTGGGTAAGATTCATTTTATGCTAGCTTTGCCACAGTGGACGACCTCAACAAGGTCTTAAAGGACGGCCCTGATTCAGTAATGGATGATTCTTGTCTTTCTGATACCGAGATTTCAACCGTCTAAAGCTGATGTCTTGTGGTTGCGGTTTGGATTCGTACTTTTGAAGTTGAGTCTTGAGCATTATAGAACGAAAGTGTTGAAGAAGGTTGCCAATCTTATTGGTCCTCCCCCTTCACATCGGTGTCGAGACTGTTGGGGGTGAGAGGAGTAGATTTGCTTGGTTTTGTGTCCAAATTACCTTGACAAGCCCCTTTAGAAGACGATTCTGTGGGGATGGAAGAAGACTAGTAGTTTTCTTTACGAAGGTTTTGTAAAATTTGCGTTGCAACTACGGAGTCATTGGCCGCAGGAAAGACAGCTGCCTTGATGCACTTTCCTTCATCAGCGTTGATGGAGTCTCAAACCTGCACAAAGCTCTAGTAATGGTTACAAGTAGAGCATAATAGTTACCCTTGGATGCTTCTTGTGGATTCTAGCGAAATGCTGACCGGTAGAGAAAATCTTGGTGGTAGGTCTGTGTATTCTTACTGTGCTAGTCTCTATCAAGACTGTATGAACTGCCGCAACCTCATTGACATCAGTTTTACTGATCCTAGATTCATTTGGAACAGTCCTCAGAATGATGACACTATTGTTCAAAAGAGGTGGCACAAAACCAGGGCCAGTCCCGACAGGAGGCTGGTTTACCCAGAAGATGTTCGGTCAACTTTACGCATCGGTAACTTATCACCGCCCCATTCTCTTGAATGTTAACTCTCCCAAACGAGACATTTGATAAGAAGCAGTTTAGATTCGAACCTGCTGAGGAGTTTCCTCCTCTTTTCCGTGACATTTGGGAGTTTATGAATCACTGCAACTCAGGGTCGGAACAGAAAAGAAGAAAGTTCTTGTAGATTAACCGGCGTTTGAAAAGCCCTTGGTCCGAGACCTAGCCAATTTCTCAAGGATCTTGATCATGAGTATCAAAAGACCCTGAAGAAAGAAGTTCTTTACCATGAAGTATAGGATTGCACATGATGAGAGAAATACCGGATTTTATCATACGCTTACCAATTTCAGAAGGCGCAAGACTGATGATATTTTGACTAGTAAGGACAGCCTTGACAATAGGATTCTATTGTAAATTGAAAAAAAATTTTGAGAAGCATGTGGTCACTGTCTTTTCTAACTTGTTCACTAGCTTGTTTCCTAACCTAAGTAAGTTCTTAAACTATTTTATGAGGGTCTCGTCTAGACCTCGAAATTCTCATGATGTAAAACTCATAAAAGGAATTTCTTCTTTTTTGGAAAAAAAAAAGATTATGGGGGAATTAGGGATGAGGGGTGTGCACCAGCAAGTTAATAAGGAACGCATTAGTGGAGTCCGTCCGGTAGGATCAGGACAAGCTGCGGAAGCCTTTGGAATCTCCTAATACTGATGAACTCATCAAGTAAGTACTTTGGATCTTCATATTGATGGCACTTACAACTGCATAGATGTTCCCGCAAGATCCAATGACAGAAATTACAAGCCTAAGGCATCTTAACAACTCCAGCAAAACAGAACTTCTGTTCAACATAAACCACTAGAAAGAGAAGATATATACAGAGCTCATTGATCAGCGTGATGATCGACGTACTATCAACATGTCTTAATCCGTATCACATGCGTAGAAAGAAACACGTCGCAGTATTTGTCATAACATGTCATGTAACCTTTGTGTCGTCGTCGTAAGTATGTAACACGGCCATTGCCTTCGATCAGCTCAATCCATCAAACCCCTACGCCTACAGATTTAAGACTCTCAACACGAGGAGGCCTTCGAACTCCATCGGAAACATCCTTATTAGGAACTGGAGGTGAGTCGAGCCCGATGGCAGAATCGCCTGTATCGAATTCCTGAAGGTGCACGATCTTCCGGAACAGGGACTTGTTCACAAACCTCTCAGCCTTCTCCGCCACCACCTCTGGCTCCACCACCTCCGGCAGCGTCTCCCTCCTCGACTTCCTCACCCACACCGTTGGCGAGTCCTTCAGTTCCCGCATCGCCGTGTAGAGCCCCAGTGAGGTGGAGAGGGTGATCATCCCCACCGCCATGCAAACCGGCACGAAGTCGCCCTTCTTCGTCCGCTTCTTCACTTGGTCAAGCTCACTCATGTCGATTGGCAGCGCGTGTGCTCGCATTTTTGGTGTTGTCGAAGTGGTAAAGCTGGCAGTCTGATTCAAGCGGCCGGAGAGCGATCGCAACAAGTTCTGGGCAAAAAGCAAAAAAACAAACAAGCCAAAGAACAATGAGCAGAGTCAATCCTGTACAAAGCCTAGCCTGGATCGAAATTAGCCATGATGAGAGCGTTTCCCGAACACAAAGCCTACCTTGGATCGAAAAGCCATGATGACACCGAGACCAGTTTCGCAGTCGCAGGGAGATCAAGAACCAAGATCATCGTTTTATCTAAGCGAAGAGACGAATCTGGAGCCAGTAAAGCTACAGAATCTAGAAGACGCTCGAATGAAGTGATGCTAATCAAATCATGAATTTTCTTTAACTTATCTTTCTTTGTTGAAACATAAAGTATGTCCCCGTGAGCTCCCGACATTTTTGGTGGAAAATCCCGCAGTGAAAATGACTGCTTTCTAGGATGATCTGGAGATGACTGCACTGAGCCAGAAGGTGCCATTCCAGGTGGTGGGGCTCCGAAGTGTTGTGACGTTTGCTCCTCATCTTCTTACTCGTACATGATCGCAATCACAATGATGCACCCAGAGGACCGGTGGACCCGTTATGCGACTAACGATGGATTTTTGCGATTCGGGATCGTTTAGATATTTTTTTTAAAAATTATTTTAGTAATTTTTTATGGGTTAATTTAATAATTGTTAGTTTCCTAATTTACGTTTTGATGATTACGTTTCCTAATAGGGTTAGGTTTGGGTCTATATAAGCTTGTTTTAGGGTTTCCTTTGAGCAGACTTTGAATATTTTTTGATTTGATAATCATATTTGGAGGACGAATTGTTCTTCTATCGAACTTTCTTGTTCAGTCAAATTTTCTATCACGTTTCGGCATCAATTGGTATCAGAGCATAGGTTGCTTGATTCAATGGCTGAACAAAATCGCGGTCGTGGACGGCGGGCTCGTGGTGGCCGGGGGCGTGGAGGCGTTCCTGAAGCAGACGACCAACCGCGTCTAAGAGATCTGCGAGACGTAGAAATTGAAGAACAGAGAAGACGAATCCAGGATTTGGAGCGACAACTTGCGGAGGCAAGATTAGGCGTTCAATCCGAAGAAGGAGCGGATTTTGAGGATTCATCCGATGATGAAGAAGAAGACGTAAACCCTTTTGGGGTTCTGAACCAAGGGCGGAATCGAGGAGTACGACCTGGAAATCAGCATTCTTCTCAAAATTTCGGAATGAAGATCGAAATTCCTGAGTTTAATGGTAAGGCTCATCCTGATGAGTTTATTGATTGGTTGCATACGATAGAACGGATTTTTGATCTTAAGGATCTAACTGAGGGGCAAAAAGTGAAGTTAGTGGCTATTAAGCTGCGAAAACATGCTTCGATTTAGTGGGAACACGTGAAAAAGCAACGCGCTAGAGAGGGGAAGCCAAAGGTGGATCACTGGCAGAAGATGAAAAAGTTATTGCAAAAAAATTTTTTGCCTACTCATTATAGGCAAGAGGCGTTTATTGAATATCATAACGTCAAGCAAGGTGATAAATCAGTTGAAGAATATACTGAAGAATTTGATCGTTTGCGGATGCGTTGTGATGTGGCGGAGGAAGACGAGCAGACGATTGCACGATATCTGGCAGGGCTGCGATATGAGATTTCTGATGTTGTCCAATTACAGCAGTATTGGACTTATGAGGATGTGTGCAGACTAGCCCTAAAGGTGGAGGGGCAGATTAAAAGTAAAGGCAGTAAGTCCAAGTGGTCTAACAGTGGATCTAAGTGGACAAGCAACAATTCCAAGTGGACAGATAAAGAGTCCCGGGTGAAAGCAGGGAGTTCTTCGGCCCCGGCAGCAGTTAAGAGCGCTGGTTCAAAATCTACAACAAAAGGAGAGTAAGGTGGCAGTGCAGAATCTAGCAGGGGAGGAGCAGCAGGCAAGCGGTGTTTCAAGTGTCAGGGATTCGGGCATTTTGCTGCTGATTGTCCGAACCGACAGATTGTGACGCTTGTTGATAATCCAGTTTTTGATGAAGGTCCAATTTACGATGAATCTGAAGGCGAAGAAGAGGATGCGGAACAGGAAGAAATTATTTATGCTGATTCTGGTGAGTCTCTAGTCGTTAGAAGAATATTAAATATTGCTGAGGTAGATGATGAATCGTGGCTCAGGCATAATATATTTCATACTAAGTGCACTAGTGGAGGAAAGGTGTGTAGTATGATAATTGACGGGGGAAGTTGCGAGAATGTAATATTTACCACTATGGTGGAAAAGTTGGGGTTGAAAACTGTCGAACATCCTCAACCATATAAGCTGTCGTGGCTTAAAAAAGGGAACGAGGTGAAGGTGAGCAAAAGGTGTCTTGTGCAATTTTCAATTGGAAAAAATTACATCGATGAGGTGTGGTGTGAGGTAGTCCCAATGGATGCTTGCCATATTTTATTAGGGAGACCGTGGCAGTTTGACAGAAAGTCACGGCATGATGGTTTCAAAAATACCTATACCTTCAAGAAAGATGGCCGAACCATTACCTTAGGTCCTTCGAATTTCAAAAAGGAAGTGAAGAATAATCTGCTGTCCAGGTCAGAATTTTAAGAAGAGGTAATGAGCGCGCCTGAGCTTTTTGCCATTGTGGTGATGGAGCGAAATTCTGACAGTTCCAAAATTTCTACTCAAGTTTTGCCCTTACTTGAGGAATTTACTGATGTCGTACCAGAAGAGTTACCACCTGGGTTACCGGGTGAGCACAATGTTTCTAGAATTTTTAATATAGCAGATTTGTCACCTTACTACGCTAAAGAGGAAGAAGATCCCAAGGAGATTGACGACAATGAAGGCGAAGCAGATTCGAGGACGAATCTTTCTCTAGCAGGGGAGGATGATGCACCCAGAGGACCGGTGGACCCGTTATGCGACTAACGATGGATTTTTGCGATTCGGGATCGTTTAGATATTTTTTTTAAAAATTATTTTAGTAATTTTTTATGGGTTAATTTAATAATTGTTAGTTTCCTAATTTACGTTTTGATGATTACGTTTCCTAATAGGGTTAGGTTTGGGTCTATATAAGCTTGTTTTAGGGTTTCCTTTGAGCAGACTTTGAATATTTTTTGATTTGATAATCATATTTGGAGGACGAATTGTTCTTCTATCGAACTTTCTTGTTCAGTCAAATTTTCTATCACGTTTCGGCATCACACAATTTGCTCAATAAACCCGATCACAATCGCATAGAGAAATTAGTCAAACAACCTACTACCTGTACTAAAACATGTTAGGACCGTTTGATCCAATGAGATTTATGTGAAATTTTTATGTTGGACCCGCTATTTTTGAATTGTTAACAAGAATAATGAGATTTATGAGGAGCCAAATGATAATAAAGAACGATATTACTGCATCTTCTCTCTGGTATTACTGGATCGTAGGTCCATGGATGAACTTATTTGTCTTGAAATTGATCGCGCATGACCTAATTCGTTTATCCGGATGAATACGTTTACACTATCAGATTGCCTAATACGTTTCCCGAACATTAATCGTTAACTCTAACGTAAATGGGTGCTGCAGCTTTTACAAAATATTTGGCAACCTCTTTGCAACTACAACATCCTCGAAGTTATAGCAGCTTATAGTAATTTTCAGAAAGTTGCCTCAACCATACGCGAAGAGAATTCTAAACATGCAGCGGCCCACAGATGAGAGCTCGACTTTGGAGTGACGTCTCCAGGATATAAACAAGAGTATAACCGATCTAGTCATATTAGGAATAAAAAAGCTACCATGGAAGAAGGAAGTTGGAAGCGACTGAGAGAGAGGTAAGCTACCTCTCGAAGCATCTAGTTTGTTCAACTTGACTGAGTACAGATCGATATACCCTAATAGAAGGGAAATCCATCGACGTTTGAGATCAAGTGGCTGCCTCTCAGGCGAGGGGCACGAACGACACAACCTCATGCAGGGGGAAGGAGGCCTGTCGAAGATGTTTCGCACGTATTATATTTTTCATGCCATTCAGAGGATGGGGGAGTCCGCCCGATTCGACAGACATCTAGCACAGACTAGTATTACCTATCCGATCGCAAACATGAATTGGCTTGTGAACCAGTTTGTGATTTTTCTGAATGATAAGCCCTGAACGTTATACCGAGATATCAGAGGTGAAATAGGTTCTGAGAAAGACATCACTAGAAACCCTGCTTCTGTTCTTGCTCCTTGCGGTGAAGTTCTCTTTTGCAGGGGGAGTCTAGCATGAGGCTGGAAGCTCTCTCAAACCAAAAGGGCCATTTCTAGCCAGACTTCCCTGCGCTAAGAAAGGAGCGCAGGTTCTATATAGAATGGAAGTGGTTGGTCACGGAAAAAATTTCAAAGTAAAGGAGAGAACTCTAAATTTCGAAATTATTGCGTAGCGATGCTAAATTTCGACGGTTTTGAGACATTGACATCATTTGTTTCTTTTATATATATTGATAAAAAATCAAATGTACAAACAATGATAATTGTTAACGTTACAACATTGGTTTTTTTTTTTTGTTGTTGTAATTTTGCTATAAAATCATGAAAAAATTGTTCAAAAAATTTTGAACTTATTACACTTTTACTAATTAAGTCCTAAAGTTTTCAATTTTATCAATTGAGTCATAAACCTTTTTACTTTTTACCAATTAAGTCCATTTGACCAATTTTGGCCGACGTGGATGCTGACCGTCTTACGTGACATCACTGGAGCTGACAGTGTACAATTATTAATAACATTTTAATATTTTTTTTTGAATTTTTTCTTTTTTCCTTTTCTTTCTCTTTTTTTTTCTACCCTTCTTCCCTCTGGCCGACAAGGATGTTGCTGGGTTCCCCCTCGATAAAGGTCGGCGGCCCGGCACCGGCCCTTGCCTCTTGAGAAGAAGGGTAGAAAAAAAGAGGAAAAAGAGAAGAAAAAAGGAAAAAAACAAACTTCGAAAAAATATCAAAAATTAAATAAATTATCACGTCAGCAAGTTTAGGACTGAATAAATAAAATTGAAAGGCTCGTAATTGAATTGACAAGAGCGCGTTAGGTTTGTGACTTTTTGGATAAAAGAAAGAAAATGGTGGGAGATACCGGAACGCCGTCGTTCCCTCCAAAATTGGCGTTTGTCTCGGTCAAAAAGAAACAGAAAATGTTGGGAGATGCGGGAACGGCGTCGTTCCCTCCAAACTGGTGTTGGTCGCTGACAAGAAGCGAACAGCTTAAATCTTCCCGCAGCACACCACCTGAGCAACCTCCAGGTCACGCTACCTCCCCGGAGAACCGCCGCGATCCGTCCCGGAAATGGAGATCGATCCCCTCCCCAACGGTACGCCGGCCGCCGCCGCAACCGCCGTCGCCGCCGCCGCCGCCGCCGCGGCCAACGCCCCGTCGTCGAGGCTGTCGCAGCTGACGGAGTCGCTGAAGCTGGAGCACCAGTTCATGCGGGTCCCCTTCGAGCACTACAAGAAGTCGATCCGCGCCAACCACCGCGCCGTCGAGAAGGAGGTCTCCGCCGTCATCTCCGCCGTCTCCGACGCCGCCGAGGCCTCCGGGGAGGGCGACGCCGTCGATCGGCTCAGCTCGCTGGTCTCCAGGCTGCAAGGGCTCAAGAGGAAGGTGCTGTGATTTGCTTGACGCATCGGTGAAATGTAATTGCTCGAGGTTGAATTGTTGCTAGTTGGTTCTTGTGGTGCTTAGGTTGGTCAAGGGGTTGGTTTGTGGGCTGGCTAGTTAAAGCTTTTGACCTGCTAGTGATTATCGAATCCTGGCGAATTGCAGGGAATTAGGTGAAAATTGAAAGGAAGGACCTTGAAGTGAGGTTTGGGCTGTTTACCTGATGAGAATTGTGGTCATAAGTATGGGGAGGGGATTTGATAATTTTCTTCTTAGTATTTTTTCATTTTTGAAAAAGGATATAGTTGATCAGCTTTTCTCTCTGGTTTTTTTTTTCATGGATGAGTAAGGAATTCAGTTGATCATATAGCCAATTCAATTCTTGAGGATGTTTTTTTTTTCATGGATGATGAGGAAAAAAAGTTCAGTCTGCTCATATAGCCATTCAATGCTTGAGGAAGTTAAGTAGTTGAGGGGAGGTTTATCTAAGCTGGTTGTGTTCCAGGAGTTGAATTAAGTTATATGGAATTTCACTCGGTAATGTTCCGCAATTAGATGACTGAGAGTGCTTGCATGTCCAACCAAGTTGCTTATTGTAGCCTAAAAAAAACTCAGGATTTCTGAGCGGTCGATGACTAAAAGGATATGATGTGAAATTTGGACCGTGATATCATTGGTCGAGGTGCTATTAGAACTACTTGTATTGTGATGAGGAACTTTTCTTGGTCAAGGCCGCACATAATGTGTATATTCTCCCTTAGCTGTGTGTCTGCTCAGTTTTGTGTTTTTACGTAGCTGTGATGACATGTGACTTTGTACTTTTTTAACTTGAGTAGTTGGAAGAGGGAAGTCGGACAGAGCACTTACAAGCTCAGAGATGCCGAGCTCGATTAGATCACTTAGAATCAGCTGACCCGGAGAATTTATCTGAGTGGAACAACACCCGGTTAAAGAGAATTCTTGTAGATTACATGTTGCGGATGTCTTACTACGATACTGCTGCAAAGCTTGCAGAGAGTACTAGTATACAGGTACTTGGCTTTATTCTCCTTTATAATCTGGAAAAATGATTATGATCTGTGTGATCTTTATGGGATAGGATCTTGTCGATATTGATGTCTTCCTAGAAGCCAAAAAAGTTATTGACGCTCTCCAAAATAAGGAGGTTGGTCCTGCCCTTGCTTGGTGCGGTGAAAACAAGTCAAGATTAAAGAAATCCAAGGTATGTAGTCTCCACTTAATTGGTCCTTTCTAAATGTTTAGTTAGAACTCTTTCGATGTACCTTTTCTCTTAATGTACTTGCTCTCTTGTGATGGCGATTTAATTTGAAGCCAAATAAATATGAATTAGCACTATGTTGAATAATGGCTTGACACAGCTCATCTGTCTTTTCTCTATTTAAATTTGACAATTTTTTTAGCCCACTTTGTAGGTTGGATTGCACTGACTTAGTAATCCTAGGGGATAAGCACTTACATCTTACTGCTGCTTTGATATCGAATGAAGAATGCTGTACATATTGAAATGACTCGACTAGTTAGACTATTTATATGAATTAACGGATCATAAACTGGATGCCTTTTTTCTATTGACAGTTGCAACATCACTATGTTGACGGCTTAGTTATTGAATTGAACAGAACTTTTGCTGCACTATTCTTTCTGGGGCTTTGTAAGTTTGTGATGACCACTTGAAGATAGTTTAGTATGGCTTGGCTTCATGGATATGATTGATCTGAACATCTAATCTTGGCTACAGTTTGCTGGAACTTTGTTTGTTGTATATGCTGACTTTGGTCCACAAGTCCTCTTCAAGGGTTGTCGAATAGTGTTATGCCAAGAGAATGGTAAAACCCAACAGAAACCATTTTCTTTTAATTTCTCATTTTATTCTTTTGTTCCTTGTCAAAGTTTATGACATGGAATTAATGAAATCTAACAGATATGTTTAGGTCTTTCCTTTGACATACTAAAGTGGCTCTTGCTAAGTTTTGGGTGAATGATCATTTAACTAGTTAGTATATGGCTTTCCCAACTTTTTATGCTGCTTTAGGTTATATGATAAGATCTTTAGGCTTTTATTCTAAATTTAAGATTTCGAAGACTATTTGAAACTGGGGATTTTTGCTCCGGTACAACTGTAGATCTACTTTGTTACCTGATGAAAATATCCATTCAGTGGCTTCATACTTCATTCAATTGAGATATCCATTGAGGTGGATTGAGTTATTAAATTTGTGCCATTACCTGCATGAATGCAATTGTTTCAGTTATAGTGAGGTTGCCTTTATTAACAAGCTACTGTGCAAGTTTGTCGATACATAGTATAAAAAGAAAATGGTGTGCTTTGGCATTAGTGTTGAAAGGAAGGAGATTGACTCGCAGTCAATGTGCATACATTCGAGGAATCTTTTGGTTGGATATGTTTGGCGAACATTATGTTAGGGCGACTTTCATACTTTGCCACCCTTAAATTGTCTCGAATCACTGAATTTTTTGGTATTGTTTCAATGTTTTGACTCTGTCAAAGCGCACTAAAGCCACAAACAGAAATCTAATGTGCAAATTCACATAAAAAAGATATATGTGGGCATCTCTGTGGACATTCACGAAAAGAAAATTTACCTCACATCTATATAATTAGCTAGTTACCATATCATTAAAAGAATTGCACATACAATGTTGGGATCAGATTTTTGTCTGTGATTTTGATGTCAGGTCGAGAGAGTGGTGACCTTGAAATAATCTCAAAGTTGACGGGTTACTATACCAATAATTGTGGTAGAAATGAAATTCATCCCAGTGTCTATCGCAAAAGAAGAAAAAAATTCAGCTTTCTTCAACTAGTCACCTCTATTCATGTCATTGTCTTTCGTCCCCGAAAATCATGTACTATTCTCTTAGTGAAGAAATGATATCTGCATCTTTCAAGGATAGAATAAATTAATTGGTCTCTTTATCTATTTTCTAGTAATTAGTCTGATCTGAACAGTGTTTGGAATTACGTTGCAATAATGCTTGAATTATATTGTGGAATTTTAAGACATGCAATCTGTCTAAAGAATGTTTCTTTTGACAGAGCATTTTCGAGTTCCAATTAAGACTTCAGGAGTTTGTTGAATTGGTGAGAGCTGAGAACAGCATGCGAGCTATTGCCTATGCCAGAAAGTACCTTGCACCATGGGGATCTACACATATGAAAGAGCTGCAGCGAGTCCTGGCCACATTAGCATTCAGGAGCAACACTGAATGTGCAACCTACAAGGTGATCGGCATTTCTCTTGCTCTGATATGATGGATCCTATTCATTAAAATGAAGGCCGTTCATTAGTGCTTGCTCAAGCTAGACTACTACCATGAAGCAATGAGCTTAACTTCATGATGGCTGTCTGTAATAATTGAAAACAATTGCTTACAGTCTCTTAGAATATCATGTGAGAGGAAAATAAATTTATAGACTGTTTTATGTGGATCATGGATTTTTTATGTTGCAATTGAAGTTTAGTTGGGAGTGCTGCTGAGAATTGAGTTCGTTCCATAAAGCCAGATTTAAAGTGCTTGTGTATTTGGTATCTCACAATTCACTGTGGGTGGGTGAGGTGCTCATTGGAAGTTTTCTGTTAAATACTCTTAAATTTAATCTGACGAGTTTTAGCTCTTTTAGGTGAAATTTGTTCATTAAAAGTTATTTAGTTCATTCATACCTTGGCTACTGTGTTAGCAGGTACTTATCAGTCATATGTCCAGTTAGGACCCTTCAAGATTCTCACTGAACTTTGACCAAATCTAAAAGGCTTTCACCGACAATGTGTTATTGCCAATAACTTATGTACTTTTAATGTCTTAGCATCTGTCTGCGCATTTTCATATTATGTTTTGACTTGGAAGGATATGGCTATTTTTTTTTTAACAGGTTTTATTTGAACCAAAGCAATGGGATTTCCTTGTGGATCAATTCAGACAGGAATTCTGCAGATTATATGGAATGACTTTTGAGCCCTTGCTAAACATATATTTGCAGGCTGGATTGTGTGCTCTGAAAACTACGTATCCTTTTTTTGGTGTGATTACTTCTCTGCATTCATTTCAATTCATTCTAGTTTCTAACATGTGAGTGCCACCTTATGCATCTACTATTTTGTTTTGCAATTTACCTATAGGATTTTCCTACTATTGTCATCAATCTATCAAGTGGATAGTGATTGAGTCAATTTTACTAGGAGGGATTGCGAAGATTTGCATGCTAGTCCGCATACTATTTCATTTTGCAATTTACCTATAGGATTTTCCTACTATTGTCATCAATCTATCAAGTAGTTGTGAAACCAAAGAGTACCACGAGTAGGCATAATAGTACTTATTTTCTGGGGCAAATATTTTTATGGGACTCTATGTATTAACTTTTGAAGAACAAGAGTGTGGATAGGTTTGACACTTTTGCACTTGAGTTGTAAAATTTGTTATTATGGAGTGGGTAAGAATTCGAGATGTAATACTTAGAGACGCACCCAAACTTAGGCCCGGATTTGGGTCCACGTTGATTCAGACTTGGCTTGTTACACATAAGATCCATGGAACCTCGTAGCACACAGGCCACATAATTTGTTCATCTCTGGTGCAACCATGTCCAGTGAGGCCTTGGTTTGCAATGAACGGTGGGAGATAAGTATCATGGGGCCATGGCTTTTGAACTGACATTGGCCTTAAGTTTGCAGAGGACCCCAATAACAATATCTGGAATGGAAAATTGTTTAAGAAGTGGTACCTTGAGCAACAGATTAATCCTAAAAGTTAACTATTTGTTTTGAGGATTACCCGTGTTAATTCAGCCTGGATTGTTACCTTAGTTAGCTTTTTCGTTTCTTTTTGCTTTCAAATGTTTTATGCCTTGACCTAATTTAGATTCTGCACCGAAGATGGTTGCACAAAGGAAGATCCGTTATCCCAGGAAAGTTTCCGAAAACTTGCAATGCCATTACCTTTCTCCAAGCAGCATCACTCGAAGCTTGTTTGTTATATAACTAAAGAACTTATGGACACAGAGAACCCACCTCTAGTCCTACCAAATGGTTATGTCTATAGCACCAAGGTATGTCTTTATGTGCATTTGTTTACTAATAAGTGTCTTGAGTTTTTGTTTAATTGATCCTACATTTTATTTTCTCCTGAGACAGGCTCTTGAAGAAATGGCAAAGAAGAACAGTGGTAAAATCACCTGCCCTAGGACAAAGTATTGCTGCGATTATTCTGAACTGGTGAAGGCATACATATCTTAATGTACATTTGCAACAGAGCTTACGAATCCATTGAAATAACTATACTGAAGGACTGGACTCTGAAGCTCTGTAATTTGCCCTTCCTTGGAGAAACTCCTGAAAAGTCGTATCTATATTTCTGGGTAATCTCCTATGTACATAACGCAGAAAAGCACCCTTATCAGTGTCAACACTTCTATTGATTCATAAGTACAATAACCAGAGTTGTTCTTTCTCTTTTGTCATTTGATGTTTAATTGATAGCAATTGCAATTGCATGCATTCACATACTCAGATCAGACTAGTTGCAAAGTAACAGTCGCCGCCGCGGTTCGATATTAATATTTTCTTATTTCCTTCCTATTTAACTTCTGGTGTTTTGACTCACAAGGTTTGCTAGTAGGTTATAAGGTAAAAGAAATCTTCATCGTATGCATGGATTCAAGATTTTGTCTATACATAAGGGACGCTATGCACCAAGTAGGGAGACAAATTCGAATTTAAAAGTAATCATTACTCTTCGCAGGATGCTTACGCTTATACTAATGTTGCAAGTTGCAATCACTGTACAACATTGTGAAGATGGACGTTATATTTAACAAATAGTCGAAGTTTTGGAGAGGGTGCAAACTTGAGTCTTGCCTTCTTGTGTTGGTACGGAAGGAAGGGAGAAAAAAGTAGAAGCTCCCTCTGTCCCTTGAAGAGGAGTTGACTTTGAAAGAGGATGTCACGCATTAAATGTAGATCACGTCTTTAAATGTCTTTAATCCATGGTGTATTAACTATAGCGAAATACAAGATCTTTCTATGTTTGCATATCTGATAAACTTAATTTCTACTCATCATTTAATTGAGAGTGAGAAAGGACAACTATTAGCGGCGTTGGAAATTTTATATATTCCACTGGAACTACATACAGAGTACCAAACAATGACAATATCCAATCTAACTTTAGCGGCTGTCCTCATTTGTTTTCTCATTTTTGTTCAGCCCTTTGGAATCTCATGCCAATTAATCGATTTGATACAACACTCTTTCTGTCGAACCTAAGCCTAGAAGAAAAATACTTTGGAATCTTCGAGATATCTCGAATTCGTGTTCACCAACTTGAATTCGCAGCTTCTGAGTTCCGTGGGCTAGAAAGTGTTGACAGAGCATGGCCCAAATACGCTAAAACCTCCAACTGCTTTGCATGTTACTGGTTATTACGCAACCACCTTGTCAGTCGGCATACCTCCACATATTGTGTACTTAGTCATGGTTACGGCTAGTTATTGTGAAGGACAAGCTAACAGGGCAAATTCTACACCACGGTTGGATTGAGAATGGGCTTTATCCTATGCAGTTCCCCAAACCTTGCTTCAAGTCTCAAGTTTCATTTTCTTCTCACATTGACTCCTCCACCTAGCATCATCGTCTCAGCCACCCTTCTGCAGCTATTCAAAATCTTATTTTTAAACAACTTCGAATATCAGATAAGCGTGACAACTCTCTTTATTATGCATGTCAGTTAGGCAAAAGTTGCAAGTTACCCTTTTCGTTGTCTCACACACGCGCTCAATTTCCACTTGAACTGATTCATTGTGATGTATGGGGACCAGCCCTAGTATCTTCTATTTCAAAATTTTCCTACTATGTATTGCTTGTCGATAATTTCTCTTGTTACAATTGGATATTTCCTATGCGCCATAAATATGATTTTTACAAAAATTTTTCTGGCATTCAAACCGCAAGTTGAAAATCAATTTAACCATCGAATTAAATTTTTCCGCTCCGATCCTGGTGGCGAATTCACTAGTGATGTAGTTGAATCTTATTTTCATACTCATGGCATTCGTCATCAATTTTCCTGCCCACATACGCCTGAACAAAATGGTGTCGTTGAGTGGAAACATCATCACATAGTTGAAACTGGTCTCGCTATTCTAGCTCAAGCTGGCATGCCCTCTCGCTTTTGGTTTGAAGCCTTCAATACGGCTATATATCTCATCAACCGCATGCCTATTATTTCTCAAATTTCGCCATGTCAACAATTGTTTCAACAAATTCTTGATTATTCTCATTTACGAGCCTTTGGATGCCTTTGTTATTCCTGGCTCCGTCTCTATTGTTCTAACAAATTGGAGTTCCGCTCTTCTTCCTGTTGTTTTCTAGGCTATAGTACCTTTCATAAAGGGTATCGCTGCTATGACATGCAAAGTCACCGAGTTTATATATCTCATCACGTTAAATTTGACGAATCTGTTTACCCGTTTATCACAAACTCTAATTCTTCACCATCTCCTACCACTTTGCCCTCACTTGGTCCTATCTCCATCTGGCTACCATCAATCTCTACCCCTACAGATACCGCATGGGTTGAGCCCACCATCAGCCCTGGCAACGGTGCCGCCTCCGCTCCGCTAACCATAGATGACCACCCATCTCCCCTTTTACCTTCCCCTATACCACCTACCACCATACCACCCCCTCCCCCACCACCTCCCAACCGCACTCATCCCATGATCACATGTTCTCAACATGGTATTTTCAAACCAAAAACCTTTACTGCTCGTTACCCCATTGCTCTTACTTGTTCTCTTCCCTTGGAGCCGACGTGTTGCACTCAAGCTTCCAAATCACCTGAATGGCAAAAAGCTATGGATGAGGAATTTAATTTCTTACAAGAACAACACACCTGGTCGCTTGTGCCATTTAATCCAACCATGAACGTCGTTAGCTGCAAATGGGTTTACCAGATAAAACATAACCCAAATAGCATCATCAATCGCTATAAAGCTCGACTTGTAGCGAAAGGATTTCACCAATGGCTTGGCATTGACTTTGTTTTAGTCCTGCCGTAAAGCATACTACTATTCGGGTCATTCTCACGCAAGCTGTCACTTATGGATGGGTGATTCAACAAATTGATGTCGAATGTGCATTTTTACACAGCGATCTCCAGGAAACTATATATATGGCTTAACCACTAGGCTATGTTGATCATGCTGCTCCTCATTCTGTTTGCTTAATGCACAAATCCATCTATGGCCTTCGACAACCACCTCGCGCTTGGTTCGAAAAATTCATAGCTCGGCTCGAAGACATTGGTTTTTCAACCACTATCTTGGATCCGTCGCTCTTCATTTACAATCATGGCTCTAGCATTATCTATCTATCATCATATGTTGATGACATTATTTTAATAGGAAATGATTCCACCGCTATCTTTGTTATCATTGAGGAACTTCGCCACTCTTTCAAGATGAAGGACTTAGGCCCTTTGACTTATTTCTTGGGCATTCAACTTGTTCGACGAAGCCCCCATCATATCTTCCTTAATCAGGCAAAGTACATTCATGATCTCTTATATCGCACCAATATGCTGGACTACAAGCTTGTTTCCAGCCCTACTACCTCAGATAAACTCGATCATTCACGCAATGACCTTGTCTCAGATCCTACTCTATACAGGAGTGTGGTTAGAGCACTTCAATATGTTACTCTCAGTCGTCCTAATGTTAACTGCACTGTTAACCAGGCTTGTCAATTTCTTAAAGCACCTGAAGAACACCATTGGTGAGTTGTAAAGGGTATCCTTTGATACCTTAAAGGCACAATCTCTTATGGCATGCAACTTCAGCCTGGTCCTATTTCTTTACATGCCTATTGTGACGTTGATTAGGCCGGCAGTCCTAATGATCGCCGCTCTACTAGTGGCTATTGTTTATTTCTCAAGGCCAACCCTGTTTCCTAGAGTGCAATGAAGCAACCTATTGTTGCCCGTTCTTCTATAGAGGCCGAGTATTGTTGTCTTGCTCAAACAGCTGCTGCAATTCAATGGCTCCTCTTTCTTCTCCAAGAACTACGGATCTCGCTTCCCCGCACTCCTGTATTGTGGTGCGACAACATCTTTGCCATTGCCCTAAATCGGAATCCCATTTTTCGTAGTCACACTAAACACATTAAAATAGATTATCACTATGTTCTTGAATTAGTGGGTCACCAGTTACTTGACATTCGTTATATCAACACCTGTGATCAAATCGCGGACATCTTCACCAAAGGATTGTCATCAGCACGGGTTCGTCTTTTACGGTCCAAGCTTCACATTGTTGACAATGCTTCACTTGCGAGAGGGTGATAATGTTCCTAGTCAGCAATCTTATCTCTTGTATCTAATTTAAGAATATTGCTCCCATAATCCCTACTTACCTTAATCATCCTCAATCATCCCTATTTTAGGGCTCTTGTAATATCTATATATACAATACACTTGTATAATACAAGAGAAGATGAGAAATACAAAAACAGAAAAACACAATTTCTTCATAGGGTAACTTCAACAGAACTCAATCGCGATCATATTGGCCCATAGCTCATGACGATCCCCTTTGTTTGCCTAGGATATATGAAAATGATAGTTGTATGTATGAAATTAGGTACCTCGGATCTGGAAGTTTTGATTCCTATAGCAAGGGACAAGTTGGATTAGACACCTTTGTATTCGAGTACGGTACTAGATCTAAAAAAGGATTCTCTAACACTGTTTTTGGTTGTGGCCTAGACAACTATAATATGGTATGGGACAATAAGGGATGTAATAATTCCATATCTGGAATATTCGGCTTGGGATTAGGAATGTTATCTATCTTTTCACAATATGGCAATGAGACTAAATGATGTTTGTCATATTGCTTACCTTCAATCTACTCTCGAAAAAGGGACCTATTCGTTACTTCAATTTGGAGACGATGCATCAATTGGTGGACGTCTAGGGGCAAAGGTCCAAATGACAACACTAGTTCCTAATGTGATCAGTCACGCAATAACAGTCACGGGTATTAGTATCAATGGAAAGCGCCTTAGCATAGATCCTGGAGTATTTTGGATGAGACCGAACCACATCGGTGGGTTTGTTTTTGACATCGGATGTCCTCTTACTGTTCTTGATCGCCGTGCATATACTGTTGTAAAAGATTAACTGACCCAAAATTTCCTCGAGAAGTATGACTGGCATCCTTGGCCTCCTCAACCGAGGAAATATGGGTTGTGCTATGACTTGCCTCATGATAATTATACATATCCAAATATGACATTCCATTTCAAAGGAGCATATCTTTTTCTCGACGAAAAACATATTTTTCAATTCTTCAAAGGGAGATTTTGCTTTCAGATGATGCCTCTAAACGATGGTGGAACCAGCTTATTTGGAGAATTTCAACAAGTAATTTATCGGTTCTTATTTAGTTTTAGATCAAACACATTGTCTTTTGTACAAGAAGTGTGCCAATTCTATTGAGAATTGAACACTAAGGAGAAGGAAATAGCATGTTAAGGTCCTTCAGGTACTTCTCTTTTGTGTTTCCTAATGATTTATTTAATAAAGGGTTAATACCACGAAAAACCCTAAACTGGTACACCTGTGACAATTTTACCTCGAACTATTTTTTTACCACAAAAAATCCCAAACTAGTACACCTGTAACAAATTTATCCCGAACTATTTTTTTGATCATAAAAAACCCCAAACTGGTATATTTGTGATAATTTTACCCTAAACTATTTCTTTGACCATAAAAAGTCCCACACTGGTACACCTGTGATAATTTTATCCCCGAACTAATTTTTTGACCACTAAAAATCCCAAACTGATATATTTGTGACAAATTTATCCTCTATTAGTGTTCGTTAAATTATATTAATATCACAAAAAATCACAAATTAGTAAACTTGTGACAAACATAGGGATAAAATCCAAAATCGGTACACATGTCAATTACCACGTGTCATTAAACTTAGCAATTTGATAGTAAAATTTAACAGAAACTAACGGAGGGTAAATTTATCACATGTGTACCAGTTTGGGATTTTTGGTGGCCAAAAAATTAGTTCGTAGGTAAAATTATCACATGTATACCAGTGTGAGGTTTTTGATAATCAAAAAAATAATTTAGGGTAAAATTATCATGGGTGTACCAGTTTAGGGTTTTTTGTGGTCAAAAAAATAGTTTGGAGTAAATTTGTCACAAATGTACCAGTTTGGGATTTTTCGTGGTATTAACCCTTTAATAAAAGAAAATTTCCATAGTTTCTTTCCGACATATAACCCTTTAATAAAAGAAAATTTCCATAGTTTTTTTCCGACGTGTCATTCTTTCCAAATCCTTCGAGGAATGGTGGGGCGGCGGCAATGAGGCCTGAAGGCTCTTGCCTGGTTTTGTTTTCCTTTTTTGTGTTTTTTTAATTTAGCCTAGTTTTTTAATTTAATTTAACTAAAAATAAACGATATCATTTTAGATTTGTGACCACGATATGGTGTTCGCGAGCGGCGCCACTAGAGAATAAATTGGGGAGGTTTTCTGTTTTTCACCTCTAGTGTGGGTAATTGTTTAGTTAGACAAATATCTTATTTGAGTGTTATAACAAATCTTGGAATAGATGGGTCTCGAGTTGAAAAAATTACCAAAAAAGTTATAAACCTATTGTATTTGTGCTAATTGAGTTATAAACTTTTCAATTGTACCGATTAAGTCATAAACCTTTTGACAATTTGTTAATTTAGTCCTTCTAATCAATTTTGGCTGAAAATTCCTAACGCGG
Organism: Syzygium syzygioides; assembly: GCA_031216285.1. Classification (NCBI taxonomy): domain Eukaryota; kingdom Viridiplantae; phylum Streptophyta; class Magnoliopsida; order Myrtales; family Myrtaceae; genus Syzygium; species Syzygium syzygioides. The sequence continues at coordinate 2,355,495 of CM062251.1, read as the reverse complement.
ACACTGGTCATCCTACGTGGCACAACCGATGCTGACGTGGATTTTTTTCTTAAATTTTTCATTTTTTAATTATTTTTTAAATATTTCATTCTTTTCTTTCTTCCTTGCCCAATCGCCAGCAGCCTTGCCCTAGGCCTGCGAGGTTGAGCCTTACCCAATCCCGGCAAGCTCGAGCCTCGCTAGGTTTGGGTGAGGCTCCACCTTGCCAAATCCAGCAAGGTCGAGTCTCGCCCAAGGCCAGATAGGCTTGAGCTTGTGGGGATCGCTCGAGCCAATCGGACTGGGATCGACGTAGGAGGAGTCCATTTGTTTACGGTCTTAGGGTTCAGAAGTCGGTTTGTCGAGATCTAGTCTCACTAGAAAAAGCAGCAGGCATTACCAAGTCACCACATCGAATGTCATTAATAGGGTTGAGCATGGTCTAGATTGGGCCGATCCTGCACCTAACCCTAGGACCAACCTGCATAGTATTGGTCCTCAATTTTTGGGACTGAGGACTGACCCTGTTGAGCTTGGGACCGAGGACTGGATCGACCCTAAGAGTCCGATCCAGTTCCAAGGTCAACCTGGACCAGCTATTTCTTTTTTTGTTTTACCTGTTGTATTCGTTGAAAGTACATACTCTTTCAAATTTCATAGTTATCAATAATGCGACATCGAACAACCAAACTATGAACACCGATAAGTATCAAACATAATTCTAAGATTAGATAACAACATAAATCTCCATTTACTAAAAGCAACAAACCATAAAAAAAAAAACGAACACTTGAAAGTGAGGCAAAGGCGAGCAAAGAGGCAAGCAGCGAGCAAGGCAAGCGAATAGAGTTGAGAGCGAGGTGAGCAATCAGAGGTGAGTGGCGCGAGGTGAGGAATAGGGTTTCACAAGCGAGTAGCAAGCAAACAAAGCGAGGCGACATGCGAGGAAGATGATGGTTTCTATTTTTTTTTGGTCAAATCAAGGCTGGGTTAACCGATTAAATGGGTTTCTTTTGACTAAAAAAAGTGGGTTTTTACTTTCTAATTTACAATTCATTCGACCAAAATTTTTTTAATAATATCATATAATATATTATATATAACATATACAGGGTTGGTCCAAGTTGGACCAACCCTAAAGTCCCAGGACCGAGAACCAATCTGCATAGTGCAAGTCTAGCACTGTCATGCCCCGGACCTCAACTGAGCCCGCGACATCCTGTCCATAGTCGAATTGAACACGACGTCCCAGGACGCGTCGCTGACCCCAAACGAAACACCCAACAATAAAGGCAAACGGAAGCGAATTTAAAACAACCCAGACAATAAAATATGATAAAGGGATAGCACAAAACAATAATTGCATAACATCATAAAGTAGTCACTATTACAGAACGATAACCTAGGCTACCAATTTCAAATCACAATTTTAAAAAGGGGCGATAGTTGATAAGCTTATCTCCTATACAAAAAAGTACCTAAAAGACAGGGTAAATTTGATCTGTCCTTCAATCCTTGTAGTACTCTGGCGGCATCTCTGAATCGATCACGATCGCGGATTTGAAAGTGGTTATATAATAACCGTGAGAACAAGTCTCAATAAACAACACCCTAAACCCTACGCAGGTTAATGCGTACCCAGACAAGTCGTACAAGCAATCTAGCCCTCAACACAGAGAATTCACGTCATTATACTTACCTCACCATCAAACGCATGCCCTGCATGTTAGTTAAACGTGATAATGCAATATTAATAGCCTAATAACATATCACAATCACTCAAGCACCAATCACACTAGCACTCAATCAATCCAACCAATTCAATCACACATTCAATCAGTCAGTCCAATCAGTTCAATCAATTCAATCACACTCAACTCGCATGCGTGGTCGAACAACTTTCCACGACCTCCCAAATCCTCTCACACTGTCTGCGCCACTGTGTTTCAGGCTCAATCTCACAGCTTGCGCTACTGCGCCTCAAGCTCAGCCCTCAGATCAAGCCGGGCTCGGTCCCGCGTAACCACGCCTCAGGACATTTTTCTCCTTCCAATGACCCGCGTAACTTATGCCTCAGGTCTGGTCATGCCTTTCTCACTACACCCGCGTAACCATGCCTCAGATTGGCAGCCCTCCGATCAATCCGGGCTTTTTTTCATGCACATGCACCACAACACAATTCGCCATTCTCACAAGTCGCACCAATCAAACTCAAGGCATGCTCTCCACAATATTTCACCAACCCGACCTTCAAGTCAGTCGCATTCAGCTATCAATTCCACTCACAAACACCACGTTAAGCCAATCATTGATCCACCAACAATAGCCACAAATATGTGTGGCGTCCCAGGCATACCCCTTCCTATATGTCATTCTATCCTCATACGATTATAAGAGTTCGCACGCGGAAACATTTCTTTATTTTTTTTAGCAATTAAAACTTGAATTTATAACAAATAAAAAATGTAAAGACATCACCGGCACTAAACTTCAACATTTCTTTATTTATAAACATGGATGATACAATGGTGAGTTCATACTAGGGAGGCTCTGTACATTGCTACTCCCATCACCATACTATCAACATAAGACTCACCATCTCGTCTATCAAAAGCATATCACCTATAATGTGACCCTATCCCAAAAAGTGTCGGTCACATGTCCCAAAAATGATCCTCCTCGTCCTCCAACTACAGCTCACTCCACTCCACTAGAAGCATCGTCATCCCCGTCGTCGGACATGTATGGTATGGGCCCTACCAGTCGCCCACCAACACGAGCATACACCGCCAAAAACCCTAACAATATAGGTCCGACAGGGGGCCCAATATCTACAATCAAAACTGAGATACATCGCACGAACACTATCCCAGGGACATCAGGAATCTCGAACTCTGACAAGTGTTCCAAGAAGTCGATCGGGGCACCATAGCTAACTGAGGAGGAGGCGGGTAGGATAGGCATAGCTAACAATCTGAAAAAGTTTGTCAACAACAACAGTGAGCTAGGCTCAACAAGTAAAATGTCCGTCAACCTATACCAAACAAGAATAGAATACATATCAACAGGCATAGGTATCATGGTCTTCTAGCTAGACTTACTAATCATAAAAATCATATTTTGTTGTGCTCATACTAGTAATCATCTCAGGTGTGATACTTTAACTCAGCAATCACATTCAACAGCACGATTCAAACATACACACACAACTTTACTCTTGCTTAGGTATCATTATCCCACTCCAAGTCACATGGCCGGTGCGCTCGCCGGACACGCAAGGAGGAAAACTCCCGTCTAGCGGGATTCGGTGCGCACTTCGATCCGCTGCGGTGTACGCCGGAATTTTCAACGGCCCGCGCAGGCTTCGTGATCCACTGACCACGACATCCCAATCAAACTCCCGGGGCATCTAGGGCATTCTCATCCTAGGCATCGTAGTCCACTGACCACGGCATTCCGCATTCCCTACGGCTCCTCGGGGCATCGTCGGTTCACTAACCGACGGCATTTAATAACCTAGCAAGTCCACACAACTAATCATTTCGTGTAGTACACAGTTCATCAACAACAATCGTCCTTTCTCGATATTACACAATTCACAGTTATAGCTATAGTAGGAAATATCGTAAGTCACATTCACGATCTCGTTCACTAAAGCACCGCCTTGACTAATCGTCAGCAACACATCCCACGACATATGGCTAACCACATCAAGGTCTAGCATGACTAATTGGAAAGATCAGAGTTTATACATTTCATCTCCAAAAGACATCAAATTGAGATTCCAGCAATTTCACGTGGAAAATAGTAAGTTTTTATAAATTGGTAAAACTGGGCAGTCTTGCACCCGTTTTAAAATCAGACTTAAATAAATAGTGAATGAACTTTAAAAATTCTAAATTTTGGATATGTCACCGAAGACACCTTGATAAACATTTTTCATGAAGGATTCAAAGTCTAATTATGTCTTTAAATGCCTCGTTCGGGAGCTTAAAGTTAGACTAAAAACTATTCATCGGGACAGAACCCTTGCCTCTCAAAATGATTTCATTTCAGTATTCAAATCATCTCCAGAAATTCTAAAATTTAAATATGTTGTAGATAAAGATGTCCTCAAGAACTTTTGTGAAGGAAGTTTGTTCATAATCATTCTAGAAAACTTTATAAAAATTCAAGAATGAGGAAAGGTCGCTGAAACAGAGTACCAGGGCAGTCAAGCACGGATTAGAGATTTGGTGTTCGTGCTATCCAAAACAACTCTAAAAATTATGAAATTAAAACATGTTATAGTTCCAGATGTTTTGAACGACTTTCATGAAGGAAGTCTTGCAAAATTCTAACCACAGAAATCTCTACAAAATTGGAAAGCAGTAAAGGTCCAGTGGAAACCGAATCTGGAAATCACAACTCAAGTTCAAGAATAATCCATGACATTATCTACACGGATTTGGTGTTCAAAAACACCTAAACCAGTAGCTAATTTCCATCATCACCATCCATTTCCATCAATAATCTAAAGCCATGCCAATATGCAACCCATTCTGATCTATTATAGGGAGGCAGAATTTCACTTGCCTTAACGTCAGCTTGCGAGGACCGTTGTCGCGGAAGATCAGGGTCGCCGAGCTTTTCAGCTCTCTGGTCGTGTCCTCTGCTCACGGCGTGCAAGATTCGTCGGCGTGAGGGGCTTGATCGGTTGGGCGGAGTCAACGATCAACTCTAGTTTGTCGAGACAAACCGAACAGCAAAGAAAACGGAGAGGGGGGTCGGCTAAAGTAAGTGACCGAACAGCAGAGCACAAGTAGAGAGGAAGAAGAAGTCGACTGAGGTAAGAAAAATCAGAGGCTTGGAGAAGACACCAGATTTTTCTCTCTTTTCCCCCTTTTTGTTTGCCGGAGCACGGTTGAGGCACCACATGTCCCCTTGGTGGCTTGAAGAAGAAGCTGAAGTTGTTGATCGAAGAAAGAAATGGACAGCTGGCGGTGGGGCAGCAAATGGCGTGGAAAATGGAAAGCAAAATAGGAGAGTGGGCTGATCTTGTTGCATGATTTCGGCGAGAATAAAATAGCGACGGGAATTTTGGGATGCCACATATTCATCCACAATCATCCCAATTCCAAATCACAAGCTCACGATTCCGACATTCAAGCCGGCCAAAACCAAACGTCAATTTTCCCCACACACAGCACGACAATACGGATAATTAACCCACCATAATTAGCTACTAATTAAGCCCCACAATTATCACAATTTAATCTAACAAATACGCACATACGAATATTGACCCTAATCCACGTTTAGCCCCTAAATCGGTATTAATCACGTCCTAAACAAGTTTAAAAAAACCCATAGTCCTATATAAAGATTAGGAGGTCACTTACTTCAATTTGGCCTGGAAAAACACGCACGGGCTCAAAACGGGCCGGATGAACAGTAACGGGCGAGGGCGCTATGGGCGCGAGGCTCGACCACAGCTTGGTACACGGCCACGGCCTAGGCACGCTTGGGCTGGCTGGACAGTGGCTAGGCGAGCTTGGCCACGGCCTAGGACACTCGAGTAACGGCGACGACAACGGCGATTGGGTTGTCCCGGTGAGCACGGCGGTTGCAAGTGGCTGGGCAAGGTTGTCGGGGGCTGGGTGGTGGCGGACAGAGCAGCGGCGGTAGCCGGAACGGCAACACTTGGTGGCTGGGCGAGGTGGCGCCGAGGAGAGCCTAAAACAGGGGAAGCGTCGGGGACAGAGAAACAGGGGAAGGAAGGTGGTGGCAGCCAAGAGAGGGCAGCAAGGCGGTAGAGGTGGCTGGGGGGAAAGGCTAGGTGGCGAAGGCGGAGCGGTAGCGGCCGGAACGGTGGCACGCGGCGGCGGCGAAGCTAGGGGCCGAAACAAGGGAAGGCGCCGGGGAAGAGAGAAACGGGGGGAGAGGAGGTCGCACGGCAGCTGGAGGCGGCATGGTGACGCCACGGGTGGCTAGGCGATGGAGGACAGGCCGGCGAACGGCTGGGCAACTCCGAGCCGCGACGAACGCAGCGTCAAGCTGCTGCTTGCGTGCAGCGCGATAAGGTTAGTGACAGGCGAGCAGGGCTGGCAAGCGGCGGTCACAAGCGACGAGCGATGGCGCGGCTCGGTCAGGCGATGGTGGAGCGAGGCATATGGCGGACGGTGGCTGGGTTGATCCTGATGAGCAGCAAGCAGGAGGCCAGAGCAGTCGCGGTCAAAAGAGAAGACCAATGGAGAAGAAGAAGAATAGAGGAAGAAAAGAAAAGAAAAAGGAAAAAGAAAGAAAGAAAGAAAAGGAAGAGAGAGAGGAGTGGATGGGTCTGATAGGGGGGACAGACGTGCCCAGGGGGAAAGGTGACCGAAGAGAGAGAGAGAGAGAGAGAGTCATAATGTCATCGAGTGCGATCTAACAGTCATGATTCGAACTCACAAACGATCCAACGGTCCAAATTAATCCTAGAATATAATAAGAGACAAAGACCAAATTAATTAAATCAAACTACCCCGAGGGAGGTCTACTAGTACAAATCCGCATTCAGTCAAAAATTCACTTTTCACATATCCCTAGTAATGTCGAGGCTGGCCACAATAATATCGATACCGTCCAATTAAATTCGTTCCGAAACTCCGAGAAATTCGACACCAAAATTAAGGTTCTAAATAACAGCAAAATTCGATTGAATGCGATTCTAGCAAAATCTCAAATTTAAAATAATAACCGGGAGTGATCAGTTCTTAAACAAGATTTTACCATAAGCACATTGACAAATTACACATTTTATAAATCTCAAAAATGAGCCGAAATTCAGAATGTCACAAAAACCAAGGACCAACCCGGTCCCCCTGAGAATCGGCTCAGGACCGGCCGGGTTGGGCCGGTCCAGGGTCAGTCCAGGATTGACCCTAGACTGATCTTCACCCCTAGTCATTAATCACTTCAAGTAGCAGTAGCAGTGCGCTCGATCGCAGTACTTAAACAATGAAAGTATTTGCATCGAGCTATATAAACTTGGGATAACACATAGAGGATATCATCTGAGGTGATGAAGCTATATCTTCAAGCAACGATGGTTTGCTCCAAAAAGTGAAAGGTGAAAGCTGGCAAAGCTATGTAAGTGTTTTTTTTTTTGATAACCCAGGGAACCCCCGCACAGCCGATAGCCGGGGAGTAAACTCTAGGGGCGACACGTGCTAGTCACCACACACGTGTCACCGGTTAAGTCACCCTGCGGCGCCCGGGATTCGAACACTCAACCTTTTGCGACAGGAAGAGTGCGCGCTCCAGCAACGCTACCCAGGCGGGTGGTAAAACTATGTAAGTGTTAGCAGTATTGACTAGAAGATTGGCTACCACATCGTATTTGATGATGCAAAGACACCGGAGGATACTTTAAAAAGCTAATATATATGTATGTGTATCGGTCCCGTCCGAGTGGGTGGTTCTACACTTGAAATCGAGAACCGGACCACTACTCACTGGTTCTAATAAATTGGACTCGAGAACCGGACTAGTCCCCATGGGAATTGCAGGTTTTGAGCAGTGGTGATGCCGGCAGTTCCTAGTTCTTTTGCACACCTCTAATCTATCTATATTATCAACTTAAACGTGCCTTTTGCTTAGGTTTTAACATTCCTAAGTTACCCTTCTAATACATAATTAATACTCATGAAATAACCATCAACTATAATATAAGTCACCATGCACGCATTGTATTGATCGTCAATCTGTTTTACATCTATTGATACTTCAAGTAAATTATTTTTCTTCACTTTTTGTTAACATTATTTTAGTCGCATTTGCTTTTGTTTGGTTAAGTTTTGTACAGTCGAGATCTCAAGTGTTTGGTGTGAGAAATTGGTGGTCCGTGCTGAATTAGCTTCTAGGCTGTGCTGATATGTAGGTGAAATATGAAGAATGTAGTCTTGGGAACCCATATCTGAAGAAAATAAATTGAGATTTAAAAATATGCTAAAATCCCTAATTTTGCTTTAAGGTTTTGGTAGATTTGTCAAAGCTGTCCTAGATTTTTGTGACACGAAGATTAGTTGAGTATAAATGTGGCATATTTGAGATTTTTTGTGACATGAAAAATGGTTTGTGATAAATGTGCACAGTTGTACTGATTAGAGATTTTTTTTTAATATTAACCCCAAAAGAATGGAAGCTCCCTTGCATTAGCTTACTAAAAGAATCGTTAATACTTCTACATCTTTTATCTCTTTGCATAAGGGACGCTATGCACAAAGTGCCAAATCCACAAGAATTCATCGAAAAGGGATATCAAGCATTAAATGTAGATATCACGCACTAAAAGAGAGAAGAAAGTAGAACCTCCTTTCTCTTGAAGATGAGTTGACTTTGAAAGAGTATATCATGCATTAAATGTAGATCACAAATCTAAAAGTCTTTTAACTCTTAGTGTATTAACTAGATGGAAATACAAGATCTTACCACTAAATGATTTGTTGCCTTTAAATTCTTCTCATCATATAATTGAGAGTGAGAACTAACAGCGTTGGATGTTTTATGTGAACCCATTTGAAGAACACACAAACTAACAAACAATGACAATATCCAATCTCACATCAACAGCTTTCCTCATTTGTTTTCTCATTTCCATTGAGCTCAACATTAAGCTCGTCCCAATAGATCGATTTGACATCACACTCTTTCCCAAGAACCTCAGCTTAGAAGAGAGATACTATAGAATCTTCAAGATATCTCGAAATCGTGTGCACCAACTTGAATTTGCAGCTTCTTTGAGTTCCAAGGGTCAAAAAGAATCGACAGAGCATGGCCCCTATATGTTACAACCTAAAACCGCTTTGCATGTTTCTAGTTATTACATAATCACCATGAGTGTTGGTATTTCTCCATTAACTATCTCCCTAGTAGTAAGTCAAGCTAGTGATGATACTTCGATGCAATGTGAAGGATGCACCAATTGCTTCCTCACAATGCAATGTAACTTCGACAGAAGTAAATCGCGAACATATCGGCCCTTAGCTCATAATGATCCCCTTTGTTCTCCTAGGATAATAGTAAATGGCAGTTGCATGTACGATGCTAGGGGCTTCTCACATGGATGTTTTATGTTTTAATTGCTATAGCAAGGGACAGGTCGGATTAGACACCTTTCTCTTTCTGGACGGTACTGGATCTGTCAAAGGATTCCCGAACACTGTGTTTGGTTGTGGCCTAGACAACTATAAATTTGGATAGGCCAAGACGAGACAACATTTTTCCATATCTGGATTTGGATTGGGATTAGGGCTATGGTCTATCTTTTCACAATATGGCAACGAGACTAAAGGACGTTTGTCCTATTGTTTGCCTTCAATCTACTTCAAGACTGGGACCTACACGTTACTCCAGTTTGGAGACGATGCATCAATCGGTGGACCTCCAGGGTTAGTGATCCAGACGACATCACTAGTTCCTAATGTGACCCAATATGTAGTAACAGTCATGGGTGTTAGTGTCTGTGAAAAGCGCCCTAATATAAATCCTGCAATTTTTCGGATGAGATTAGACCATACAGGTGGGTTTGTTTTTTACATTGGATTGCCATACACTACTCTTGTTCATACTGCCTATATTGCTGTAAAAGCAGAATTGATGCGATATTTCTCCGATAAGTATGGTTGGCACCCTAGGACTCCTCAGCCCGGTACATTTGACTTATGCTATGACTTGCCACATGGTAATTACACATTTCCATTTATGACAATCCATCTCGAAGAGGCCAATCCTTTTCTCAATGAAAGACAACTTTTTCATTCCTTCGTAGGTGGATTTTGCTTGCAAATGTTGCCTATAAGTGGCAACGGAATCAACATATTTGGAGCATTCCAATAGGCAAATTATCATTTCTTGTTTGATTTTAGATCAAACAAATCATCTTTTGTATATGAAGTGTGTCAATTCCACGGAGAATTGAACACTAAAGAGAAGGAAATAGCAAGTTAAGGCCCTTCATGTAGTTTTGTTTTGAGTATGCTAATAACTTGTCTAATTAAAAGAAAATTTGCATAATATCTTTCTTTGATAAACATGGGTGTGAAAATAGATTATAATGGCAACTAAAAACCGATGGCTTCAGAGTCAAGCTCATTTTTGTAGATTGCATCGATACAACGGTCTTCCCCCTAAACTCTCACCGTTGAAGAAAGATACGAAGTAGCTTGTGTCTGTCAACTCGAGTTTTATCTCTTCACAAGAGGAACAACCATGCACAGTAAAGTTGTTACTTTAGGATTCTAGATTGACAATCTTAAACCTAAGAATATTGGCTGGACTGAAATTGACCCGATCATTTCGTTTTTTGACAGTGGAGGTGGTGGTCGTGGAGAGGTGGCGGTGGCAACGAAGCCACGGGATAGGATGAATGAGTGAGAGAGAGTAGAGAGACTGGCCAAGAGTGCACGCCAGTGTTAGAATATTACCTTTACAATTGGATGGCCGAATCTCAAGATATTGTGTATTCCAAACACCATCGGGTTGATCTTGCAAGTATCGGGAAATTGGTGATCTTTACCGATCAATTGATATCACTGTTTTTCGATGCCTAAAAAATCACATAAATTGGATTTAGAAGGAAGAAAGTATCCCAACTTTCCATCATGACCGTCCCTTCGACTCAAATTCCGGAAAACCCAAGAACTTTGGCATTTTTTTAATGAGCCGGCCGCATTTTGAGAAAGTTTGAGTGGCGAATTATTCGTGGCGCAAAAATAAGTTAATAGGATATCCGATGAAAAAGATAAGCAAGGCAAAATTTTGTCTTAAAGAAAATTAAAAAAGTTAAAGGGTTGGTAGTGTATCCAATCATTGTTTCTAGGGTCTTCCCAATTCCTAGGTTCAAGTTTTTTTTTTTGCTATAAATTAAACTTTTCATTACAAACAAAGCATTACAAAAAGGTTGCATTACCTACATTAGAACGATATATAAAAGAAGACTCTACTAGTACAATATTTTTTAACTCTAGACAGGAGATCGTGGAAAAAAAGAGAGGATGTAGTGCATATTTGATTAGAAGCCCAATTTGCAAGTGTATGAGCAGCTCCATTCTTGGTTCTACGGGTCCAAGCCGAGTTTCAACCTGAATTGTACTGAAATTGAAAGCGAGAATATGCAACAAAAGGGTGAATACTCCAAGGGCGGCAAAGACCCTTTTGTTGGATGGCATCAATTAAGATCTTACAATCGCTTTCAAAAATTGCTTTTCGGATGCCTATGGGACTAAGCATAATTGTAGGCGAGAAGTATAATTGCTGTTTCCACTTCCATTGGCGAGTTCCAACGTCCTCTTCTTGTCCAAGTGTGGACTACTAAGCCGCTAGCCGATCGTGCAATGATACCTATGGCTCCTTTGTTATCTTTCCACACACCATCTACATTAAATTTAAGCTCTTGATATGATGGTGGGAGCCATAAGTCTATTCCTATCCGAATCGAATCGGCTTCTGAACTTGTTGCAACTATGTTCTCTTCCCTGAACTTGTTCGAGAATTCCATGAACTCCTATGAAACCAACTTAGTTGCTTGGGAAGGATTTGGAATAACTTGATCCTGTAATATAGAATTCCTATAAAACCACATTCTAGTACATAGAATCGCTGCATAGAGAGTGAAGAGTTTGCAATCAAACCCCATTATCTGTGCAATTCATCCAGGGTCAAGGAAGTGGTTTATCATTTCCTCCGGTGATGTGAAGTTTCAAGCAGACGAGATGATACCCCACGGACTCTGTCTCCATAAAATCTGGGCCAAAAGGACATGCTATGAATAGATGGACTGAAGTTTTTTCTGAATTTCCATATAACTGGCAGGAAGGGTCTGGAATGTGAAATAACCTACCCAGGTTAGCTCTACAGGGCAAGACATTGGCTGTGTTCCTCCAAAACATTATCTTGTGCCTCTCATGAACTCTAGCTTTCCAAATTTTGTTCCTAATTCCAGAGTTGGGGCCATTTTCTATAGGCACTTTGATGAGCTTATAAACGGATCTAAGAGTAAACAATCCATCAAAAGCTAGCTACCAATCAGTTTATCCACCCAAATGGAGGATTGAACCTGAATCTAAATAATGACTTGCATTGAGGTTGGACAAAACACCTGAGTTAGACTGTTTACATCCTAAGATTTTATCTTTGGGAGAAAGAAGCTTGCTATTTTCCTTTGCTTTAAAATAGGATCGAGATCAATAAAAGAAGGAACATGATTTGATATGTGTGGAATCCAAGGGTGATTACCGACCTCAATTGACTTACGATCCCCTACCTGATAAAGAGTGCCAAGCTTGAGTATTTTTCTAGTGTCCATGATTGCCTTTCATAATGGAGATGCCGATACCTTAACCTCATGGTTCCAAAAATTGGATCTCCGTAGATATTTTCCCTCAAGGACTCGAACCCATAATTTGCCTCTATCTTGTATCAATCCCCAACCGAGTTTGAGGATCAAAGCATCATTGAAGTCCCTAGTTTGTCCGAAACCCAGTCCGCCACTTTTCTTATTTCTTCTACAAAAAGAGTTCCAACATTTAGGTGTGAAGAACCTGTTTTTCTCACCTGGGACAACCCACCAGAATTTCCTAGTAGTTGCATCATGTTTGTCACAAGTGACTCGTGGCAACCTATTGGATTGCATAGTATAGATCGAACTATTCTAAAAAAACCGATCAAATGAACGTTGCTCTACCCACCCAAGACAAGGACTTCCTTTTCCAATGACTAAGTTTGTTATCAATCTTCTATTCAAGGAATTGGTATCTAGCCCTGCCATTTTCACGTTTGAAGAAAGGGTTGCCAAGGTACAATGCATCGGGGTCTATCTTCTTCATGTTGAGTTCATCTATGCAAAAATTTTTCGTTCTTGTGGAAGTGTTTTTTGAGAAGAAAATAGACGACTTTTGACGATTTAAGCTTTGACCTGATCAGAAGCAATAAATTTCAATGCATTCCTTCAGTGCTCTCACATGTCTCTTTGTGGCTTGAACAAATAACAATAGGTCATCAGCGTACATAAGGTGTGTCAGAGAAGGAATGTCCCACCCTGCTCTTATCCCTATATTATCTTTAAGTCCTCTGCCTGATTGAGTATTTGAGATAGTAGTTCAGAATAAATTACAAACAAGTATGGTGAAATAGGATCACCTTGTCGGAGACCCTTTTGAGGTGTAAGACCTCCGGCCGGCCTACCGCTGATGAGCAGAGTATAATGAACTATCAAAATACATCGGTTTATGAGTCTACAAAAGTGATTAGAAATCCCCCATGCTACGAAGTATTGTATCGAGAATATTTCGGTCAACTCTATCTTAAGCTTTGGACATATCCACCTTTACTCCCACAAAAGCCCTACCATTTTGTTTCTTTCTCATGGAGTCTATGATTTTCCTGTGCCATAATTGAGTTCTCTTGCATACTTCTACCCAGAACAAAAGCCGATTGTTGAGATTAAATCAAACGGCTCAGAAACCCTTTTAGTCTATTAGCTAACTACTTATAAATAAGTTTGTAGCTCACATTACATAGACTTATGGGACGAAACTGGGTAAAAGTATGTGCATTTTGCGTTTTTGGGAGAAGTACTGTGAAAGTATGATTAATGAGGTGAGGCAATTGACCAGTGCAGAAGAAGTGCTGTACAAATTGGATGTCCTAGGCCATCACCACGTCCCAACATTTCACATAGAAGATAGCATGAAATCCGTCTGGGCTTGGTGATTTAAGAGGGGCCATCGCTTTAGGGACCTTATAGATTTCATCTTTTGTTGGAATCTCCTGAAGTTCAAAGTTTTCCTCTTCAAAAATTGCATTAGGGAATAACTCCCCTAAGCGAGGGTGTGGATCAAGTGTTGGTCCCGAGAAAAGCTCTGTGTACTTGGATAGAAAAAAGCCTTTAATCTCATCCATATTCGTGATCCATCAGCCCCATCATCTTGCACTACTAAGATATAATTTTTGCACCTTCTTATAGAGGTAGAGAGATGGAAAAATTTGGTATTTCGATTACTCTCCTGTAGCCACGATTGTCTTGATTTTTGCTTCCACATCATCTCTAGTCTCTCTCATTGCTCATTAATATCCGCCTTGATTTCTTTTTCTCTCATGCTATTCTCTTTTGAAGGATCATCCCTTTGAATGGACTCAAGTGATGAAGTCAAATCCTTAAGGTGTTGTTGGCAAATGCCAAAGTGTTCCTTATTCCACTTTTTGAGGGCTATCGCTGTTGATTTTGGTTCCTATGCCACAAGGCCTTTGAATTGCCTTCCACCTAGGTGTTCCAAGCCTCTTCCACTACATTAACACAGGTTAAGTCCCGCAGCCAAGCGGCTTCAAATTTAAAAGGGCTTCATGAATTGTCCTCAAGAGAAGTCGAATAAAGTCAAATAGGAGAATGATCCGAATTTACGGCCGATAAGTGGACAACCCCTGCCCGAGGGGATTTCTCATATCACGAAGTTGAACAGATTGCTTGATCCAATCTTTTTCAAACACTTGTAAAGCCTCCTCTGCCATTTGCCCAGGTATAAGGTTTGCCTTTAAACCCAAGATCAACGCATCCCACTAAATCCATAAAGTCCACTAGGAAGCAACGAAATAGGCCCAGGCCCCTTCTATTGGACGCTTCTGAATTAGAGATGGTCTCATTGAAGTCTCCAATTTCAACCCACTCCTCTCCCAAGTTTCGAACCCGACCAGTGAATTCTTCCCAAAATGCTTGCTTAAGACCAAAATGAGGGGGTGCATACACCAACGAAAGCTACCATAAATGCTCAGGATTTTCTCTGTTAGAAACCTTTGTGTGAATTTGGTTTTTGCCTACAAAGGAAATGGATAAGACCACGGGATCTTTCCAAATGATGGATAAACCTCTGGCTGTATTATCCATAGGAATTGAAAAGGAGTGGGTAAATCCAATCCGTCGCGTATGAGTTTCCATCCGACTAATATCACATTTTTTCTTTGATATAAACACGATATCTGGATTACAAAATTGGCATGTAGCCTTCAACTCTCTCTGTGGGTATTCCTACAATGCCTCAGCAATTCCATGCTATAATATTCATGGCTACGAAGGGGCAATGGCCCGCCTCCCTGAACCACTAATCACAGAAAAAGATTTACTCCTCAATCACCAACCACCACCAAAGAAAACACCTCACTTCTCTGACAACTTTCTAGCAAGCATTACAATGAACACTTGGTGTGCGCTCACTGATACCTAAGCGATTGAAGTACAAATGGGGAGCCACTCGAGCAATGGCATCACCAAGCACCACCAAATCGCTGCTTAAGGAGCTACTTCTTCACTGGCACACAACCAGCAGAGAATATTACAGCACAGAGCAGATCATCCTCGTCTTGGTCAAGGCGAAGTCGGCGACCTTGGATGAGAAATGGATGAAGAAGGAAATAAGTGAAGTTGATGTGATGAAGAAAGAGAACACTCCAACCAAGTGGAGAGGAAGACTCCCGAAGAGGGAGAGGAAGACCCCCGAAGAGGGAGATGGAAGCTCTCGGGAGCAAGGTCTCTTTTTTTCTTTTTTTTAAGGCCCTAGGTTCAAGTTGACTACAAAAGTAGATGATACCTTCGAATTATGAAAAATGTAGAAAAGAGTCGCCACAGATTGATTTTGTTCCATTCGTCTTTACTTGGGTCATTTGACCAATTATGCCTAAGTAATTATAGGGACATAAACTACCTAGGTGACGTGTAAGGTGACTGGTCTATTGCGTAATCAAAAGGTTGAGTTCGCGTGTTCGGTAACATAAGGAACACATTAGCATCCCACAACACCCCTTGCTACCACAACTCTTTGATTAACCCTTAATTCATGATTATCGTGCATTTTTAATTCATTTGAAAATATTTGAAAAATCGAATTTTGGCCACTATGCAATGCCTCCCTTCAACTAAAAACTCAAATTGAGTTGCTTTCAGTAAATTGCAATACGAGCCAAGATAAATCCAAGCCAAAGGTGACTAGGCGTGGACAAATCAAAGCTTCAGCATAACAATCCAAACGGATAACATTAATCAGAACGACCAAGCGACCAAGCAAACGACAATATGCATAGAGATCCCGAGCCGGAGGAAGAAGGTAATGCTTCAAATACATTAACAAGGGTACCAAAACTCAAGGCATTGATTCAGAAATCAGATGCTTATCTGCATTAAGGGAGCTTAATGTGCGTGGATAACAGATGACCTCTTCTAACTCTGAAGAAGAGAACATTAAAAATAGATAATCCGCACACCTGATTTGCACGCACCCAAACAAGAAGGCTCTGACTGGCTGCCAACTGCGTTCAGATATTTGCACGCCCCCATAAAAAATACAGAGTGATAGGTTTCTCCCTTCACTGGTGCTCCCTTTGATTTCTGACATGGAAATTGTCAGCTTTCTCAATTGTTTCACCGACTAACAATGCCTCCGGCCAGTTTTATGCTGTCACAGGTTGGTTGTGTAGTTCCCTAGCCATGATGCAGCAGATTTCAGAATACGAAGTTCACCAGCTAGTAGATCACATGCCATTGACTTGCGGATGCCATCTCTTTTGCTTGCAGGACAACCGATAGGCTTCACTAACTGTACATATAACCACAAAGATCGTCACCATATGCACAATGACGTTAAATGACAGTACTTATCAAATTCTGACCGACCATTGACCTCCCATGGTAGCTCTCAAGCACTTAAAGTCTGAGACTTTTTATCACGGAAGGGATAATGATAATTAACCTCATGTATAGCGGACATCCTAACAATCATAATCCCACATTACAGGGTCTGGGGAGAGACTATGACTGACTCAAGCTTGAAGTTCAGAGAAGCTCTTTAAATGGGTTGACTTTTTTTTTTTGGTCGATAAATGGGTTGACTTAGAGGGCTTACAATTGCGTTTGAGCGTCTCTACAAGTAATTCACTACAGTACAAATTATTCCCTTGCCAAGACAGAAACCTTCGAGGCATATTAAAGCAGTTACCTATAACCTGGATAAAGAAGCTGTATCGCTTGCTCATATCATATTCCAACCTAGCAACACTACTGGAATCCTTCAAATCGAGTGTCGAACCTTTAGTAATTTGATTGGCCCAGCTAAAATTGCATAGTCTAGCAAAGAACGGGATAAGAGCCTAAGCATATTGATACTTGATGTGCAAGCTCACTTCTTTTGCAGGCTTTTGGAGCTTAACACACATAATAACAAGGACAATACCTTCACAGATGCATTGTATTGGTCAATCAAGTTAGTGATATGTGATAGCAACAACTGATGCGCTTGTATCTCCCTGTTGACGTTCTTCAAAGGACGTCGGCCTAGCCGGCCATCATTTTGGGTGGCTTCCTCCTCCATATCATTCAGCTCTGAAAATCAACCTATCAGAGTACATTCACTAAAGCAGGTGTCTGGTTCAGAGTAAAGTTCGTTCTGAAGATTACAGAACTATGTGCAAGGAGAAAAATATGATTCACACACCTTCAAGAGAGGTGCAAGATAGCACACGGGCAGCAGCACGGAGTGATTGTGGAATCCCAGTACCTTTTCCTTTAGCAGATCTCACTTCCCTGAAAGACAACAAATTATCAATAGATTCAAACCTATAACACAATAATGACATTGTCACCGCTCAGTATTTATGCAAGATCACCTGCTTATGCAGATCAAAGGAAGTTACAGAAATACTGATATGACTTAATTACATCAAAGCAGTTCCTTGTTTCTTAAAGGGAGAGGGTTTTTAAGTCATACACCACCTTAGCAACTCTACCTTCAAGAACTAGTCAGGGTCACAGGTGCTAATGGTTTATGATGTTTTATCAGTCACCAGCGTTTCTCTTAGAAGCTACATAAGAAGCTGCAGAGCTTTTACTATGAGTATGAACAATCAAGAAGACCAGGACAACATTGAGAAAAGTGAGCATCTTCAGCCTTACATAGCAATTGCAAGAACTTAGAGAAAGCAGAAGATATTTCATAGGAGCCAAAACTACTCCCCACTTTCTTATATGGTGAACTATCCCGACTAAGAGTTAAGTGTTTGTAACTAATGAGTGTCACGCGACAATCTCAAAAGGGAAAGTTGGTTCTCGGATAACTTTAAGGACCCGGATCCATAGCTTCAGTTGGACATACCATAGGAAACATACCAATTGATAGAGTCTCAAATTAATGGCATCTAGCATATGGAAAATAAAGCATCAATACCAACTTGATTGTGAAAGAATCTGCGGAACACTTGGAAATGCCAAATCTGTGAGTTATCTGTGAGCAATGTCTCTGCAGAAGATACCGCTTCATTTTGTATAGAGGATCTTGAAGAGGAACATTGAATTGGATTTGAAACTGAAAGTAGCCAATAATTTGTCAGAAGCATTCACCATGCCAAAACAAATGTGCAGTGCAGTACTTAATGAGCATGCAATGAAAATACTTTCTACATTCATATATGCTCCCGTTGCTTTCTTTCTAGTCGTTTGTTTGTCAGGGTCTCCTGTCATGAACATCTATATACAATAAAGTTAACAAGTACTGGCGTCAAATTTTCAGCTCGAACCTTCACACTGTATCTATAAGACAGCAGACTCTTGGAAGATGCAGTCTGTGAAATTTCTAGAGGTACATATGAGAAAGAATGGCATGGCTGATTTTTACTTTCGCATTGGGAAATGTAGTATAATTTAAATTCAAGGAAAAACAACAAGAGTGAACAATTTATCAAGAATGATCATATCAGCCCAGTCGTTAAGCATACTTGAAGAAACTTTCCATTTTCCAAAGCGATAATCACATCTAAAATGAGAAAAATTAGTGTATTGAAATTGAAAACTTTCCATGTTAGTTAACAAGTGCCTAAGGACACACTCCTACAAAAACCTATTTACAAACGTCATATGGCTAAATTTAGCAGGAAAAACAAAAATAACTGTAGTCCTCGAGATTTAATCTAGCAAACCACGATCCAAGATTCTGGTCCCAAAGAAATCTTGAAAGATTAGAACGATCAGTATACACAAAATCAACTTATCTGATCATAAGAAATCAGCAGAACAAACATATCATTCGAGGAGGAAATTAGTATTCTCATGAAGACTATCTAACACAAACTGTGCATTGCCACCCTAAAGTCGAGGACGTATATTTCATCCAAAATGGATGAGCACTGAAATCATCATATGTTCATCCACCAAAATACAAGGCTATGAGAACATGATTAACAAAAGAATGTCCCAGACGCAAAGCATAATTTCATTAAATTAAACTAAGCCACTGCTGCAATAATCAATTCCGCATTGCAAATCACATCTAACTAGTACTAAACATGCACCACTGTATGAAACATGGACCACTGTACATTTGTTCGATTAGAATCTAAAACTGACCTCATCATGAATGTTGTGTGGAAGGGTAAACCCAAAATCCAACACTAAGATAGCATTTGAAAACTTCCCGTACGATATTAGTACCTGTACACAAATGTCAAAGGTTCCTCATGAGACAAACGTATCAAAAGTGGACTACTGAAGATGTGATGAGTTTGCATCCATGTTTTGTTATTAATTTTGTTCTACATGTCCTCAACCAAACAAGAGCAAAATCTCATACATAACCATGAAAACCCTGAACCATGATCACCAAATAAAATTAACATATTAATGTGAGACATCAAACTTCAGGATTTTCATAAATATCAAATTTTTGTTTTGATGAGCAAATTAAGTTTCTTTCCGTACTTGGAGAAAAAGAAGCATCCTATGGAGAAGAGAGTTATGCAATCACTAGAACAATCTTCTAATAAGAGGAATCCAAACATAGTGCGTGCAAAATCAGTTGACATTGTGGTACAAAGTCCATGTATTATTCCCTCTCATGGTTTGAGATCAACACTTTGAGAATTATTGACAAGAAAGCAATTTGCAGTTACTGTGTAACTGGTTTAAATATTCCAAAACATTTCATTAATGCACATTGATTAGAAACAACGAGATAAAGTTTAGCTGCGAAAACGAAGACCAGAAGTATCAACAGCCAATGGAGTTGCAAAACAGGGGCAAGTATACATGCCATTTGGAACTGGTTTGATTACAGATGTTGCCTACAAATATTATTGACCAAACAACTTTTGCAACTTTTGGCATGAGATGTTTAGAATGTACATCGGAATGTAAAATTTTCTTTACTCAAAACTCTCTCAAGGATATTGTCATCTTTGTGTTTTACTAATTTGCTGCAGTTTCTTGCTAATAAAGAAAACGGTTGAGAGTCCTCTTAGATTGACGATAGGAGCATTAACTTACAAATGCCTGGAGAACTTGTAATTCCACTAAAAAGGAAGATGGTCAATGCAATCTGTCCAAAGAACAGAACTCAAGCAAGAAACTTAGTACCTAATGAAAAATGTCATGAAAGATGCTCCAGTAGAAGTTTAGGAATATATTCCCAAGTAGCTAAAAACCTCATCATTGCAGCATCGAAAGCAGTATCAGGCTATATGGTCTTTCTAAATAGAGATGATCATTAGCAAAAATCCATCTCACGAACAGAAGCAATTCTTAAAAGAGAATGAAGATCCAAAAAAAGAGGATAAGAGTATCTTGAAAATTGATGCCCAACCTGTTCACCAGGAGCATAATTGCGATCAGCAATTACCTGAAATTTTTTTAAGCTTATAAGGAACAAAATCACCAACATATAGTACACTCGACTTCGACAGGAAAAGTTTTTGCTATGGGCAAGAAAAGAACAAACAAATCAAATTTTGGCAAAAGGAGAAGTGGTAGACGTGGTGCTAGGAGGAGATTACCTCTGAGAATTGCTTTTGTTCATCCCTCAACAAAACTGCTTTTGCAAGCTCATCATGGTTTAGAAAATCTGCAAAAGGAATCTACCAGAAGATTATTCAATTTCTGTATAGACATTAGCAAGAGAAGTGCTTTGTCAATCTTATACTGGTAATCTTTACCAGAGAACAGCCCTTGCTGCTTTCCCATGCGCGAGATTCCACTGTCATAACAATCATGTATTCATCAGGAAACATTAGAAGTTGTACCAGTTAAACAACATAAATACAGGTGGTAAACCAAATGGCAGCCAAAAACCTACAGTGACTACTATGGGACATCACATCCAAGACATCAAACTGCGAAAAATGTATGATTTAAAAATGACCGTCTTAAATTCGAGGAAAGGGCCATTGCAACAGCAGGTGGTCTATAAGTACCACAACTATTATAATACGGAAAATGGCAACAAAAAAAAGTAAACCGCTAGCAAGTTCTTCCAGTTTCATGCGCTTAAGGAAAGCCACATGAAGAAAATCACAAAAAGGTGCTAAAACAGTACATTACTTCAACACCTAAGAATATGTATAACCTCATAGGAATGCCAACTCGAAGTAAAAAAACCAAGCTTTGCAAGCTGAAATTGAGATAAAAAGAGCAGAGGGGGATATAAGTCTTTAGAAAGAGTCTGTCATGCAAAATGAGCAGGAGTTGGTTCCACATGCAGTGAGAGAGCACTATAATGTCAAACAAAGTTGCTTACCTAAAGCACATGCATGCATGAAATCTTCAAATTTCATATCCTTGGAAACTTGTGGGAAGTGTTGATCAAGAGCCTGAAATTATTCGCAGTGGCATATTAAAATTACCATCTTGAAGAACAGAAGGTCATTGCATGTAACATCAAGCTGACGACCGGACTTGACAAAGGAAAACAGGGATATGTACATTGAAGGTGTTCTAACTTAGGGAGTTTCCATTTTGTATGAGTACTTACTTTAGCTGTTTCACTTGGATACACCAACTGCTAAGTATTTGGTTAGAATTTACGAGTTGATATACTTGGAAAGAAAAATTCAACTTCCAGCATTTAAATGGAAGTATCCTGAAAGTGTGACCACTTCTGATGCAATTCGTCCCAAATACCAATCAATAGAACCACCGTGAGTGGAGCTGTTTCATAAAGGAAGATCTAGCTTACTTGACCCCATGTCTTGCTTTGGATAGAGATGGAGTTGTCATGGCTGAGAAGGTGATGTTGATAATGTTTTTGCTCAGATTAAACAAACTTCCACACTGTACATGGTTTAGCTGGTCTAATCTTTGTCATGTATCGACACCCAGAGTTAATAATTGATTCGACCATATTTTTTGCTTCTCTTCGTCACCCTGTATTATTTAAACGTACAATTGTGTTCTATTCACCAAAGGCTACCTGAAACTAACCGACTAGTTTCACTAGCACAGTGCCATACTCAAAAGCACTGCTACTTGATAGACATTTATTAATCTTAGGTACGTATCAATGGCACCCCACTTAAAGATAATCCTGTTGCCAGCACAGCATCTTGAAGAGGAAGCCATTTTAGACTGATGAAACCACCCTATAGGATAAAGTACTTTTTATCCAATCAGCAAATTAATATTGCAGGAAAGAAAAATTAGGCTTGTTCATTCAGGACACATTCTGGATATGATCCGTATAACAGTTATCTAGTGAGTGCAACTATAATCACATTCTACACATGCCATAATGATGTATTTGTTCCTAATCACATATGAATAGCCAAATAAAATCGCCTCAACAATAAAAGTAATATTGCTGGGGGACGACACCAAATACTTACATGCCTAAGAACTGAAAATTCCCTCTCCATTCCAACTTTCTTGTCGATGGTTTTTTGATAGACCAAGCTTTCTTTAATCATCTCCAACTGCTCATCGCTCCAGAATACCTGGAGCCAGTTTGTAGCCATGTTCAAAATCCATACCAACCTTCCTGTCGGCTGTATGCTTATGAAAAACTGAAGCACCTAGACTGCCATTTTGATAACGACCTTAAGTGCTGGTAGGGAGTATGAGGTTTCAAAGAGACATAGACACCACAAAATTACCAATCCTGAGAGTAGAATAGATTGCACTATATCTTACTTTAGTAGCACAGTTCGAAAATATTTGTTTGTTTTCTTAATCTTGATTTTTCAATGATACGTAAATATAGATATATATGCTAAACAAGCACTAACAAATTTTCAGACTCCCAAACATTTTAGCATTTCCCATGATAATTATATCCATACAGATCCCTCTTGAATTAATGAAGCCTCCACAGCAAACAAAATTATATTGCTATCAAACTGTTCGAAATATAAATATAGCTAGCAAATCTTGCTGCAAGGGATGCAATTTATGGCAAGATGACTTATGCTTAACATTCAACTGCATTTCTATTGTTTGAATATTTAAAATCCTAACTATATTAAAAAAGAAAATTCTCATAATAGATTTATTTTATTATTATCCTTCGATAATATGCTACAGCTACAAGAAGAAATATAGAAGATAGAATTTTATTGCTCTTCATTGACTATAAAAAAGCAGCAATGAAATGCAAATCTCACTTAATCATTATGAGGACCTCCAACTTTCTTGATGAAGGAAGTTTTGACAATATGCGATGTATTTCATTTTCCCAAGACTACAGAAATTCAGCATTGATAAGATAGGAAGAACAAAATTTGAAAATCAGAGTGTAAGAACATTTAGCAAGACATTCAGACCGTGCTATGCATCTCCTCGGGCTGTGGAAGACATCTTATATAAGGAGCCCAATCAGAATCCTGTTAAATAAAGGAAAAACTGATCAATTGCAGAAGCTACTGCAATGCACAAATAAATACACAGCACTGCTGTTCAGTGGAAGTTTAGGAAAACAGAAGGAGCTACAACAGCATTACTGGACCCATTTTCTGTTCTTTCAGGACGACGGCAGCAAGTTTTGCTACATTTCCTACTTTAAAGGACCCAATTTCAGGAAGGAGATCATCTGGTGATATTTCCTGTAAATTTGAGGCAGAGAATTCAACTTAAGTATGGTTCTTTCAATCAATCTATCCTTTATTTGAACCTACGACAAATAACTTACTGCGTCAAAAGGGACCTTCAAAATGCTGTCCCCTGCTCTTATCGCCTTTGAAGCCAACAGGGACCTGCATCGACAAATCATGCACAGATAAAAGTCCAGCGCAATGAAGAGCAAAAGAAAGGAGCATAGTAGGATAATCTCTCTTTCACACACACAGAGACAGTCAAGAAAGCCTATTTTCTTCAAATCTATTTTTTATACTCCTTTCAAATAAGCACAGTGTCAGAGAAACTGACATGTTGTCAATTCTTTTCACGCTTGTGTTGAACAGAGCAGATGTTCGAAAAGGCTGAGAGGATTGCAGATTTAGGACTAGGAGCAAGATGATAATCCGCATAACGCCAACTTGAAACTTAAGACAAACTCAAGTACATCATCAAAAACAGGAATTGTCCTGTCCCATAACGTGCAATTCTAGGTAGCAGGTTTCAAATTCGACCGTCGCATTCAATCCTAGACAAAGTTAATAAAGCTCAGCAGCTGCCAATTCGAGCTCAAACAACTCCATGCACACTTCAGACAACAAGACTACGGCACACGAGCTAGCGGAATCGCCGCCTCCTGAATCAACTCCCAACCGGACATCACTGACAGTTCCAAAACATCAAAAGGTGAAAAGGGAAATGCAGCACGCGGGAAATGACCTTCCGTAGACAGATTTCCCGACCGAAAGGAACGACGAGATCTCGACGCCCGCTTTCCGCTCCAACCACGGCAAGAAACCGCCGCACCCCTCGTCCACGGGCGGCCACGGCGAGACCTATCACGTCGACGTAAGCGCGGGATCCCCAAGTCGGTGGACGGCGAGGAAATAGCGTGAAGGAGACGAACCTGCCGAGGTGGAGAGGAGGACGAGATGGAGCGTCGGAGATCGATGCGGCGGAGACGACGACGAGCCGCGGCGGAGAGGAGCAGGCGCGGCGACGGCCGGAGCTTCGCGAGCCGACGGGTGCATAACATTTGCGCGTTGCGAAAGAGAAGGCGGAACGGAACGGAAGTGCGTATTGCTCAGTGTAAACCCAATAAAAAAAAAAACACGAAAACAACAAGGTGTAATTAATCCGAATCATGGCCCGGCAGGGGTGAGACTCGCCCGAGGCCGGTGAGGTCGACCAGGTCGGCCCTCGGCTCTAGCTGGTTGCTGAGGGCCAGTGATCGGTTGGAGAAGGAAGGAGAGAAAGAAAAAAGGGAAAAGAACAGTAAAGAAAAATAAAAATAAATTCAAAATATATTAAAATATTATTAAAAATTAATTCATATTAGCAATTTCCGGTCAAAATTGGCCGAATAGACTTAATTGACAAGAAGTGAAAAGATTTAAGATTTAATTGGCAAAATTAAAATGTTTGGAATCGAATCAACAAAAGTGTATGCTGTGTTCATTTTCGAAAAAATATTTTTCAGGAAAACATTTTCCGCGTTTTCCGGTGTTCAGAGGCTAAAAATGTTTTCCGTGGGAAAAAATTTTCCTTCCCTACCCCCAAATCTTTTATTATTTTGAGGAAAATGATTTCCTCTTTTCACAAAGAGGAAATCATTTTCCCTCAAAGTAAAGGCAAAATTGTACATGGGAGCGAAAATATTTTCCGTGGGAAAGGAATTTGATTGTTGGTCACCGCCGTCGGCTATCGGCTGCCGATCGCCGCGCGCCGCCGCCAGCCGTGACGTTGCCGCCAACGTCGCCGCCAGCCGCCACCGGTCGCCGGACGCTGCCGAACGCCGCCCTCAGTCGCCAATCGCCGAATGCCGCCGGTCACCGCTGCCGCTAATCGCCAAACACCGTTGGACGCTGCCACTGGCTGCCGGTTGCTGATCGCTAGATGCCGCCGGTTGCCAGACGCTGTCGGATGCCGCCACCGCCCGCCACCGATTGCCGCCACCAGTCGTCGAACGCCATCGAATGCCGCCGCTAACCGCCACCGGTTGCCGATAGCCGGATGCCACCGATCGTCGGACGCCATCGGACGCTACTGCCACCCGCTGCCACCGCCGCCGGTTGCTAATCGCCAGACGCCGCCAGTCGCCAGACGCCATCGAATGCAGCAGTCGGCTACCGGTTGCCGATAGCCGGATGCCGTCGATCGCCAAACACTGTCAAACGCCGCCGCCGCCAGTTGCCGCCACCGGTCGCCGGACACCGTCGAACGCCACCGCCAACCGCCACCGGTTGCCGATCGCCAGATGCCGCCAATCGCCGGACGCCACCGTCGGCCGCTGACCGCCGCCAGTCGCTGATCGCCAAATGCCGCCGGTCGCCGCCGCCGATCGCCGAATACCAGAAAATATTTTCCGAAACTTTTTTAGATTTTAGCCGAATACCAGAAAATTATATTTCAGTAAAACATTTTTCAGGAAAATGACTTCCGGAAAAATATTTTCCAAAAGGAAAATGACTTCCGGGAAATATTTTCTAGCAAACGAACAGAGCATGGTTTTGTTATGTAGTAACTCCCGATCTTTATCATTTTGACCCTATAATCCCTTGAGCTCATTGTCGTTGATGATAATGGCCTTCGACAGGTGGACTTTCGTCGCGTGCACGTTTCACGCCTTTCTTAGGATAATTTTGGTCCAAACTCACCTCAAACCCAAGACCCTCAATTGACCCTCAATCCACAACGCTCTCGTGACGGCTCTCCTCTCCCATATGCGGTGGACCATGGAAGCCCCTATTCTATTAAAGCAGACACGAAAGTGTCATCTTGTTAGTATGTACATTTTCATTAGGTAGGGTGCCCCAGACTTTGTAAATAATGCTGTCATTAATTCAAGATCGTAGACATTTATAAATGTCTACTTTTAGCATGTGCTAAAACTTAAAAAAAGACAACCTAAGGATGACAGAATAACCTTTCTACTCAGCCTCCAAAAACCTCCTAATTGACATTTGCTGATTCCATAGACTTTGCTGTCTTAGCAATAGGTGATCTTGTAGTTTTTTTTTTAGTAATTAAATGATTAGTATTGGCTATAGCCTCTAAGAATGTAGCCTCTAAGAATGTCAACATACCTATTAAATTTCTCTTCGATGGATCAATCTGTGGGTTTTTTTTTTAACCTGAAGCATTGATCTTAGTGCTGTCTGAAATTTGCAAGTATATGCTTGACCAATTAGGGATAATCGATAGTGTTGCGCAAATAAGCGATCGAATAATAAGATAGATAAAACAAGAAAATAAATTGAACACCAAATTTACATGGTTCGGTATGTTTATGAGGAAAGCAGCAAATAATTTCACTATAGATCAGGTGATACAACGAAGATTACAACTACACTGGAGTTGCTTAAGTACTCAGTATTTCCCAAGCCCCCAATTACACCAATTGACTCACACAGTATTTAACCTCACAATTTCTCACGAAATAATCTCTTAATCTCATAAAGGAATTTACAAATCCTACCACAAGATTTATTAACTTCAACACTTGTGGATATCTTTAGAATGTAATTCACAAGTAGAAGCTCCTCTTTGATGCTCTTCACAAAAAAGATCCACTTCTTATATATAGGCAAGAATTGGATCTAAAAGAGAAAATTTTCTCCAATTAGGAAATCATTCAGTTAGGAAATTTAATTGAATCAGAAAACTTTCCTTTTTGAACTCAAACTTGAGATACATTTTCAACAGGTGTATAGCTGCCGTTGTCGAGTCCATTTGATTGCGGTATGCCTAATTGTAGCAACGTTACGTTGTTTACCTGCAGGAGAAAGAAACAAAAAAAAAATTAAACCTATTGCATTTATATCAATTTATTCTTAAACTTTTGAATTATGTCAATTCAGTTATAAACCTTCTCACATTTGTACTAATTCAATCCATCTACCCAATTTATGCCAGTAATTACTGACTTAGATGCTAGCCTTTTTACGTGACACAACCGGTGCTGACATGGAAATTTTTTAATAATTTGTAATAGTTTTTTCAATTTTTTTTCTTTCCCTACATGCCATAGTCAGCAAGGGTCAGCTTTACTGGGCTGCGCTTGGGCAAGAACAAGGCCGACGCTCACCTGGACTAGGGTGGCCTAGGCGAGCCTCTCCTGGGCGAGGGTTACCCTAGACGAGCCTCACCAAATCTGGCAAGGAGAGCCTTGTTGACACTCGCCCTCATCTGTGTCATCGGAGTGGCACATTAATGGTTGAAGTGTGCATGGAAGTGATAGAACAATTGGCAACGAGAGCATTGTGAAATTGAGTGGGGGAGAATGTCATAGACCGTGATTCTCCCGTACTCGTGTATTCTTGTGAGCGGAGCTTGTGGCATTTGGGTAAAGAGTAAGTGATATAGAATGGATAAATACAACTAGTTAGTGAACGTGATGTCGGGGTGTTTGTGCTAGGAGTTTTAGGTAAAATGGTTATAACTATTAAGAGCTCTCAAGGCGAGGTTGCCTCTTGTGCACAGACCGGTTGGGAGCTGATGCCGCTCTGCTGATGAGGCCATGGAAGGCCGAAACCAATTATTATGCCTTAAGTATTTTGTGTGTTTTGCTCGAGGGACTGGATTCCCTAGCTAAGCTAAGTGTGGTACGATTCAATACAGGGATGCTATTCGCCATACTATTCTTAGAAACACCTATATAACGAAAGCTTGCCTAGTGTTATTAACTTGTTAGGCGCTGCACAAGCTATTCCGCGGTCAAGGAATTGCCGGCCCATGACACTTGTCTGAGCCTTAAGAAAGACTCCTTGTGGTCCTGAGCCGCCCTTTAGCAAGTTAGCATCATTTCCATCCCATTTACATGTTAATAGCATTTTCGTTCAAGTTCTAGCCTTGCATTTAGTTTATTTTTTGTTAGTATGTATTTAATCTAGTTTAGGTCCTATATAATGTTTTTTTAGGTCCTATATAATGTTTATCGTGAGAAAAAACGAAAAGGAAATAAAATAGGTAAGTAAAAAAAATGGTCTTGCATTTAGATAGGAATTACATTATAGGGATTAGTTTAGTTTGAACAAATTCTGATTTTCTTTGATATCAATACCTTATTGTCATCATCTAGTTTGGAAAATTTGCATTCCTTAGTCTAGGTTAATTGCACATTTAATTTTAGCATAACTCACGAGGTATCGTCTTGGGGCTTAAACATGGCGCTGTTCAAATTTTGCACCATACGGCTTTGAGTTATCTTTGTTTACCGCCATTATTTGCTTTGTTAAGATTATATCTTGCTTGGATGTTATCTAGATTAAATTTTGTTACATAAGTAGCATGCATGATCATCTAGATTTATATGTCTCGGACAAAAAAATTGTGAAGGATTGCTTGAAACATTTGCTTTAAATGAGAAAATATATCGAGTGAGTCTTAAATCTCTCAAAAAGTGCAATTGAGTCTTAAAATTAATCACAAAAGTGCAATTGAGTCCTAAAACTTTCAACATGTGCAATCAAGTCCTAAAATTTTTCAAATTGGTTTAATCAAATCCTTCCGTTGATTACACATTTTAAAAATTTTAGAACTCAAGACTCAATTGTACTTTCGTAACAGGTTTTATGACTTGATTACATTTTTTAAAAATTTTATAACTCAATTGCACTTTCGTGACAGATTTAAGAGCTTCCATTGCATTTATCCAAGAAAAAAAGAATTATATGGAGCAGCCCTATTGGCTAGCCATAGTAATTGCTCCTCCCAAACAAATGCACCGTGATGGTGTTCATGGGGATAATGCACCTCCACGAGCTTTGCGACCTCACCACCGTTGATCACTCCCTGAACTCATCCTCTTCCTCCTCCTCCAGGGCTCACTCTCCCCATGTCAAGGTAATCCATCGCAACATTTGACTGCATTGTCGTCAGCAGCAATATCCTAGTTTGTTCGCTTATATCAACAATAATAGAGTCCTCGTTCAACATTTTGTAATAGTTCGGAGACTCTTTATACCTTTATTATTGTTTTTTGTGCATATAATAAGGCTTCTCAATGAACTTACACAAGGCCAATAGCTCGTGCAACGTATGGCATTGTTGAGAACTATTCAGGGCTACTTGTAAACACCACAGATTGTGGTGAGAAAGACGTTTTGAATTAAAATAGTTTGCACACAATACATACTTTGTAAAAAATTGTACATATAAGATAATAATAATAATAACACTTTATCAATGAGAAAATTTCAAAAGTTACCTTAAAATGGGGTCTTTTCTCAAAGTTCATTCACTTTATATCAAAATAGCCTCTAAACTTGATCGCTTTAACTCAATAACTCCTGAAGTGGTGCCCATTTCTTGAAATTCTTCCACACTTAGTTTTGTTCCAAAATAACGCCTGATCTTGATCATTTTGACCCTATAATCCCTTGAGCTCATTGTAGTTGAAGATGATGGCCTCCGACGGCTGGACTTTCGTCTAGTGCACGGTTCGCGCCTTTCTTAGAACTATTTTGGTCCAAAACTCACCTTAACCCTAAGACCCTCAATTGACCTTGCCTTGTACTGCTCGCACGATGCTGCCCTGACAGCTCTCCCCTCCCATATATCGAGGACCATGGAAGCCCCTATTCTTATATAGCAGACACAAAAGTGTTATCTTGTCTTTACTAAAAAAAAAAAGTGTTATCTTGTCAATATGTACATTTTCATTAGGTAAAGTGCCCCAGACTCTTCGAAAAGTTGAACTATTTTACATTAGAGAAATCACCCAGTCTCAGTAGCTACATCCAGGAATCCTATGTGGAATAGAGATGATAAGGCTTATTTGAGTCCCTAATTCAGGGAGTTCATTACTAACAATTTATGCTTTTAAATGGAATTTTGGATCTAGCACAGTTTGTCAACGTCTAGCTCACATAGACCACCATAATCTTTTGTTGGAACGATAAGGATGCGAGATCGTCTTAATCCCAATTTAGTACGTAGGAGATCTAGTTGGGTTGTGCGATAGCTGTAGTTACCAAATTAATGACCGTAACCCATTATATTGCTCTATATTAAAGGATAATGAATCCTTCTCTAAGGTTGGCTCTATTGACAATGCTTCTTAGTGGTGGATATAGCTAGTGATGATACATGGATGCAATGCGAAAGTTGCACCCATTACTTTCCCATAGCGATAGGTAACTTCAAGAGAAGTCAATTTTGATCATACCGGCCCTTAGCTTATGAACACCCGCTTTGCGCACCAAATTTACACGTAAATGATAGTTGTGCCTATGATTTTAGTTATGGTGGAGATGGAGGTTATAATTGTCAAAGTAAGGGACAGCTTGGATCTAATACCTTCGTTTTTAAAGACAGCACAGTTCTGTCAAAGCATTATCCAACAACGTATTTGGTTGCAGCCTAGAAATATACAACGTGAGCTGGCTTTCGAAGGTTTGCTTTTGAAGTGTGGTCTATCTTTTCACAATAGTTTAGAGTCTTTATCTACCTATGTCATGTTTCGGAAGTTTGATTTGTCAAGAATAATTTCGTGATTAAATAAAAAGAAAATGAGTTGACCATTGTAATAGACCAGTTGATGTCAGAGCATTCCTTGAAGATCGTTAATTTAGTCACTTTGGAACTAGTAAACCATGGAGACCCTCAACCAACTTAATCTATAGTTACTTTCTAGTAAAGCTAGTTTTATCTTTCTTATGAGTCTTTTGTCTTTTGAAAGAGTCTTGATAATTACTCCTGCTCTGAGGGTTGTTTCATGCTCATCTATATAAGCATGCTATGATAAATAAAAGAAGAAGACTTGATTAATTCATAAATTATTTTGAGCCTTTAACTTGAGAACAATAAGTTTTTCTTGTTTTGCTCTTATATCATAGGTGAATTCCTACGGTGGCAAGTATTGTTCTTATCTTTTAGGTTAATTACCTACAAGTGGCGAGCAATCTATCTATTTAAGTTTTCATTTGTGTTACTTCATATTTCTCTACACTCTCTTCGGCATCACTAGTCATGTTAAATCCTTGTGATTATTGTCGATCTTTTACCCTTGAATTAGAGAAATGGTTGCAAATGGGAGGATGCATGGATTATACACTTCCAATGTCAAATCAATGAGTTGCGCAATGTGCTGTTACATCTGTCAGACCATTTGGACCAACTCACCGTGACTCTATTTCCTACTCTTAAGCTGGAGGAAATGATTTGAATGGGGGCTACCAATGTCAGTCCAAAGAGCGAAGCTGTCGTAGCAAGCGATTTTTTAAGTCTCCTGATCCAATGAAATTGAGCACCTTGCGCTCGAAGTTTATGATATGCAGACAAGGTAGACCTGGTTTTCCTATTCAAGCGTTACTTCCCCAATAAAACAGGGTACAACCATATCTTGGCCAACAAAGAAATCGTAAATCACAATAATATACGTCGCTCCCTAGGCCCTTGTCTCAAATCTTGCCCATTCTCCTGGAGAAGAGATTACTCGCTAAGGAACCAAAGCGCACGAACCCTAAACGTTTCCCTAACTAAGATCCATTTAAAACATGTGACTATCATTTGGTTGAAATAGGATTGCGTTGTCTTGAAGAATAAGGTCCAGAAACTATAAGATGCGAATGCGTTCTCATTCTGCAGTGCATGGCTTTGTAATGGAGAAATGACCTTGTCGTGCTTCACATCTAGACCACATTCCCTGCCCTGCAAGAATAACGCATCAAGAGGGGGGGGTGATTGATACCTTGGGCCAACCAAGTGACAAGTTTGACTACTCGTGAGGTATTATGGACTTCCAAGCTTTTATGCCCCTTGAAACATTGTTTCGGATGGAAGGGAAGGCATGGATGACATAACACCATTGAAGCAAGAAGACCAAGATAACATGCTCAATGGGGTTACCGACTTGTATGACGATCTCTTCATAGGCACCATTGATAATGGATCGTCGTGGGGAATGGGTGCTAGCCCACAAGAGTAAAATCCTTTTAATTATTTGCACAATCCTATGCATGTGAATTTTCATTGCTTTAGAGGATTCTTTTTATTGCTATCTAGGGTTTCATTCTCATAGGAATTGATTGTCGCATTTTTCATTTCTAATAAATGTAATTCATGTGATGAAAATCAATAAAATTACAAGCTTTGTTTTGATTGCATGTTGAGGTACACTTAACTAGCCTATAATGATATCCAACCTTCAAAAGAAAATACGATCCAAGGGTAATTCTGAAGGCTGAGCTTCCTCATGCTCCCTCTCCCAAAAAATATTTACGAAAATGAAAATCATTTCAAATTCATTTCCCAAAACTTCCATTGGTTTAACCCTATTTGTCTCTCTAACTCAAATACTTTATGTTTCAGGTAAAACCTTATGGGACGCAATGGTGCGGGAATGGTCCAAAGCAACGCATCAAGTGCGAATGACGATAATCCCAATGATCCCAATGACAATTCTACTGAAGTTCAGCGGAGCTAGGAACAACATGAGAAGTCTTAACCTCTCGCTGCTAAGTAGACGATCATTGTCAACTTGAGTGATACTAATGATGCTAACGAATTAAAAATCGGAGTCAATCTTCCTGAAGGCGAGGCCAAGCACCTAGCTCAACTGTTAAAGGAATACCAAGATGTCTTTACCTAGATGTATGCAGATATGTCTGGCTTCAACCCATCAATCGTGGAGCATCCCCGACTAATCCCAACGTGTCTTCTAAAAAGCAAAGGCTATGAAGAACCAAGCTAGAGTCGTTGAAAAAGATAGAAGAAGAGGTCATGAAGCTCTTAAAGATGGGATTCATCGAGGTCTCGCATTATCCTAACTGGGTTGTAAATGAAGAAAAATGGTCGAGCTCGAGTGTGCGTTGACTATCACGACCTCAACTAGGCTAGCCCGAAAGATGATTTTCCACTACCCCACATTGATGTTCTTGTAAATAGTACTACTGGATTTGAATTATTTTCCTTCATGAATGGATTCTCTGAATATAATCAGATAAAAATGAAGAATGAGGATAAAGAAAAGACAATTTTTATCACTCCATGGGGAACCTTTCTTTCCAAGATCATGCCTTTTGGCCTTAAGAATGCCGAAGCGACGTATTAACATGCAATGATTACTCTTTTTCACGATGTGATGCACAAGGAGATATAGGAATATGTCGGTGATATAATTGCCAAGACTAAGCATGGAGAGAGTCATCACTACAAAAAAACACGAAATTTGCGACGAAATTTTTTCCGTCGCAAATTCCGTCGCAAATTTCGTCGCAAATTTACGACGGAAAAAATTTCGTCGCAAATTTCCGACAAATAATAGTACCATCGCAAAATCCGTCGCAAATTTGCGACGGCAATGTCTGTCCGTCGCAAATTTGCGACGAAAACACCCGTCCGTCACAAATTCGCACTTTATTAACCGATGACATTCTCTCTCTCGCTCTCTCTTGCTGTCTCTCGCTCTCTCTCGCTGTCTCTCGCTCTCTCTCGGTCTCAGTCGCTTTTCTTCCTCTTTCATATATCCGAAATCAGAAAAATCCACGCATGCACGTATTAATCTCTGCGAAGATTTTGTACCGGTAAGTGCAAAATTGCTAGCTTCATGACTATTCGTCATTGCATTGTAATTTTTTTTAATATATGTTTATGTTTATTTTTTTTCCGTATCTGCATCACCGGTGTAATGACCGGCGACCGGCGAGACCTCGCCGGCCTTCGGATGTGCAGAATGGCCACGCCGTTTTGCGACGGAACCATTTTTCCGTCGCAAATTTGCGACGGAGATAAAACGGTTTCGTTGCAAATTTGCGACGAAAGAGTTTCTCAGTTGCAAATTTGCGACGGAAGAGTTTGCGACGGATTTGTGTAATCCGTCGCAAATTTGCGACGGATACAATAAAACAGTTCCGTCGCAAATTTGCGACGGATTATTGTATCCGTCGCAAATTTTGCGACGGATTTGAGTAATCCGTCGCAAATTTGCGACGGATAACCTCTTCCGTCGCAAATTCGCGACGGAGAGCGGTTCCGTCGCAAATTTTGCGACGGAGGACCGTATTTCCGTCACAAATTTGCGACGGATACAATAATCCGTCGCAAATTTACGACGGACACAATAAAACGGTTCCGTCGCAAATTTGCGACGGATTATTGTATCCGTCGTAAATTTTGCGACGACGATCTTTTCCGTCGCAAATTTTGCGACGGAGAGCGGTTCCGTCGCAAATTTTGCGACGGAGGACCGTATTTCCGTCGCAAATTTGCGACGGACACAATAAAACGGTTCCGTTGCAAATTTGCGACGGATGATTGTATCCGTCGCAAATTTTGCGACGGAAACGGCTGTTTATCGCAAATTTTGCGACGGAAACCGCTATCCGTCGCAAATTTGCGACGGAGAGCTTTTTTCCGTCGCAAATTTTGTGACGGACAGCCGTTTCCGTCGCCAATTTGCGACGCATTCTAGTATCCGTCGCAAATTTACAACGGAATTTTCATTTATTCGTAACAAATTTGCAAGGGACGACTTCCGTTTCCATCGTACATAAAAAATTATTAAAAAATATTGATTATTATGTGATTAATCTTGTTTCGGTTTGTGCATAATTGAAGGTCTCGCAATCCAAGTAAACTTTGCAATACGTGTCAAATTCATCACTTTGTCCTACCAATTTTTCAGTCAAATATTTAGGTAAGTCTTCTTTACATTGTAATTTTTTCTATTTTTACAATTTCATATTAATTGTTGCTTGAATAACAAAAATTATAATTTTCAAAATTCTATAGTTTTAATTCAAAACAATAGATATGATATTTTGAATATTTTACCAGAATTTTATATTTTAATACAGACACAATGCAAAGAAAAAGGGCTTGGATGTATAATAAGAACTTACCTGGACATCAAGGATTGACAGATGAGTTTCGTACTGGGTTGGAACTATTTTTAGAATTTGTTAGTAGTAAATATGAGTTTATGGATGGAAATAAGTTAAGGTGTCCGTGTAAAAAGTGCGGTAATGGTAATTTTCTTGTGTGTGATCAAGTTAGAGAACACCTTACTAGATTTGGGTTTACTCCGAACTATTATAATTGGACTTCCCATGGTGAACCATTTATATCTGACGAAGGATATGGAAGAAGTGATCAATTTTCAGTTAGGGAAGAATATGGCTATTATGAGCAATTGAACCCATACGAGAGGATGGTGATTGATGCAGCTAGTTATAATTTTGTCCTAGAATCAAATCATGCAAGTACTAGTTTTACTCCTACACGTGAACAAGTGGGTACTAATCATGCTTCACAATTGGAAGATATAGGAGTAACGGGTTTTGAGGAGAATGTGTATAATGAAACTTTTCAATCTAATCAGTTCTGGGATGTGTTGAAAGCAGCAGATGAACCTCTATGGGCAGGTTGTGAGGACCACACTAAGTTATCGGTGACAGCCCGACTATTAAATATCAAGGCAGAGCACAATGTGTCTGCAGATTGCTTCAACTCCTTTGTGAAGTAATGCGTGAATCATTGCCTCGTGATAACAACATGCCAAGTGATTTTTATGATATGAAAAAACTGGTGGATAACTTAGGTCTTCCGGTTGTAAGAATTGATGTATGTAGTAGGGGTTGTATGATATATTGGAGAGATGATGTAAATGCAGAATCTTGCAAATTCTGTAGCCAACCTAGGTACAAGATTAACAGGAGGCCGGGTCGTAATCAGAAGCGTAGACCATGCAAGCAAATGTTTTATTTGCTATTAATCCCCAGATTACAAAGGCTTTATGCGTCTAAAGCCACTGCTGAACACATGACTTGGCATGCAAATCATGCAACAGAAGAGGGTCTAATGTGTCATCCTTCAGATGCGGAGGCATGGCAACATTTTGATAGAACATACCCAGAGTTTGCAATGGAGCCTCGGAATATCAGGTTAGGTCTATGTGCCGATGGATTTGCTCCATTTGGGAAAACAGGAAAAAATTATTCATGCTGGCCAGTTATCTTAACGCCGTACAATCTTCCACCTGGTATGTGCATGAAGACACCTTATATGTTTTTGACATTGATCGTGACAGGGCCGCAAAATTCGAAAAAGTTGATAGATATTTATATGCAACCATTGATTGAGGAGTTACAACGGCTATGGGTTGAAGGTGTCCCGACGTATGACGTTTTTACCGATCAAACATTTGTAATGAAAGCTGCCCTTCTTTGGACGATAAATAACTTTCCAGCTTACGGAATGTTATCTGGATGGAGTATAGCTGGGATCTTAGGATGTCCGATATGTTTGGAGAGGTCAAAGTCATTTAGATTAAAACATGGAAAGAAGCCTTGCTATTTTGACTGTCACAGACAATTTTTGCCGGCAAGTCATCTTTTTAGAAGGAATAAGAAAGAGTTCATCAAGAATAGAACTGAAAGAACCCGTCCACCGTTGAGGTTGACCGGCGATCAAATTTGGGAGCGTGTGCAGGACTTTGCAACCGTTGTTGAGAACCCGCACGGCACGACTTTTGTGTACGGAAGTTCGCATAAGTGGACAAAACGCAGTATATTTTGGGATCTACCATATTGGAAGGCGCATCTTATTCATCATAATCTTGACGTCATACACATAGAAAAGAATGTTTTCGACAATGTCATAAATATTGTGATGGATGTCGTTGGAAAAACAAAAGACAACTTGAACGCAAGGAAATATATGGGAGATATTTGCGATCAGCCAATACTAGCTGTGGATGCAAGTAGCAGGGGACCAAAATCGAAAGCAGTTTATACATTGGATAAGGAGCAGAGGCGAGTTGTTTGTCAATGGTTGAAATCTGTGCGGTTTCCTGATGGATATGCTTCGAACCTCGGGAGATGTGTTGATTTGAATGAATGCAAGTTTACAGGTTTGAAGAGTCATGATTGTCACATTCTGATGGAAAGACTAATTCCAATAGCTTTGAAG
This sequence comes from Syzygium syzygioides, assembly GCA_031216285.1. Classification (NCBI taxonomy): domain Eukaryota; kingdom Viridiplantae; phylum Streptophyta; class Magnoliopsida; order Myrtales; family Myrtaceae; genus Syzygium; species Syzygium syzygioides. The sequence goes on along the minus strand of CM062251.1, from coordinate 2,317,739 downwards.
GAAGTTCTACCGAATTTTGTATGGGGCGCCATTACAGAATTAAGCAATTTCCTCCATGATATTTGCTCGACAGTGTTAAAAACATCGCACATGGAACAACTAGAGAGAGATATTCCAATTATTCTTTGCAACTTAGAAATGATATTTCCTCCAGCGTTTTTTTATTCGATGGAGCATCTGTTAGTTCACTTGCCTTATGAGGCCAAAGTTGCAGGTCCCGTCCAATTTCGATGGATGTATCCATTTGAGAGGTAATGTTTTTTTTAAATACAGTTCAAATTAGTTTATCATATAATATATTCCGATAAGCTTCTTTCTATTTCAACTAGATTCTTATATCATTTGAAGAAAAAAGTAAAGAACAAGGCACGTGTTGAAGCTTCAATTTGTAATGCATATATTGTTGAAGAAGTGACAATATTTGCATCATACTATTTTGAGCCACACGTTCAGTGTAAGAGTCGGAGAGCAAGCAGAAATGATGAGGGCCCCATTGATCCTAATTGCATGGCATTCCCTATTTTCAATTATCTGGGTCGACCAAGCGGCGCATGTCGGTTTCGTTACTTGTCAGGCGAAGAATTTCATGCAGCCCATACTTATATTTTACTGAACTGCCTAGAAGTCGAGCCATACTTCAAGTAAGTGTAAATTTGCAAATATATGTTTTGCGTGTCAAATATTTGCTAATAATGATATGATTTTTAATATTAGGATTTTCCAAACTTCAATGTCTGGATTACAACCAAATGAGTTTGACCGTTTGTGCAATGAACAATTTGCAGCATGGTTCAAAACATATGTAAGTTGCCTATGGATCAAAACCAAGTTATTAAAATTATATACATCATTTAGTAAAATATATATTATTGACTTTGCATGTGTAACTTTAGGTTCACAGTAATTATGATGAATTTGGAGGGCAAGGATTGCTATATTATCTGTCATGGGGTCCACAGTTAAAAGTTCGAAGTTGACCAGCATATTTCATAAATGGATATAATTTTCATACTTAAGAATACGGCATGGGAAAATCCACAATGAATAGTGGTGTGTCTGTGCGGTCATCCAATGGTGACAATTGGAAAGATGATTTTTATGGCTTGTTGAATGAAATCATAGAGATAGAGTATCCTGGACCATTAATGATGCGTGTTGTGTTATTTAAGTGCACGTGATTTGACCCCGTCAAAGGAATGAAGGTGCATACGAAGTTTAATTTGATTGAAATAAATCACAAGAAAAGGTATATGAAGTATGAGCCATTTGTGTTGGCACAACAAGCAATTCAAGTATGTTATGCATCATATCCTAGTTTGAAACATGACAAAGCTAATTGGTGGGCTGTATGTAAAATCAAAGCACGGAGAAAAATCGAGGAACACTGGAAGGATAGAGCCTACCAACAAGAGGAAGTGTGTAACACGGTTGAAATTGAGGAATATAACATACCAACTTTACGAGATCCGTGTGGAGCAATGATAGATGTGGATCCAACTGAAATTTGCGAATTAAATGTACAAGAATGCTATGAATCTGAATTTCAGACAGATGACGAAGACGAGGACGAAGACGAGGACGAAAACGAGGACGAGGACGAAAACGAAGACGAAGATGAAGACGAAGACGAAGACGAAGAATAAAATTTTTGTCACAAAACACTACAGATGTGCAATTATTAATGCTACAAGTGCTATTTTGGTTGTTATCATTATTGTTCTTGTTATTATTGTTATTGTGCTTTTTTATTATTGTTATTGTCTATTATTCTTGCTATTTTAATTTATTGTCCGAAATTTTGTCCCTAAATGCCGACAAGTCAAATATTATTAACGTGCCGTAACATTTCCGATATTCTAATTTCCATTGCAAAATTTGAGATTCCAAAATTTTGGACTGAAAAAAAGACATAGCAAATTTAGGACCCTAATCAATGAGACGCTAAATTTTTGACAGAAAAAAGACGTCACAAATTTACAATGATTATTTTGTATGCGCAAAATTGCGATGGACTCAAAACCTATCTATCGCAAATTTTCAACGGAATATACTGGTTCATCGCAAATGTTGTTATGGATTTTCTACCGTTTGAAATTTGCGACGGAAAAAACTCGTCCGTCGCAAAATTTGCGACGGACGGGTTGTGTCCGTCGCAAATTCGAGAGTGAATTTCACGTCGTGCATAATTGAAATATTTGCGACGGACTGACCATATCCGTCGCAAATTTGCGATGGACGCATCCTGTCCGTCGCAAATGTGACGAGGGAAGTTTTCCGCCCGAATTTTCCGACGGATTTTTAGTTTCCCGTGGAAATTTTTTTATCAAAAATTTGCGACGGACGCAGAATGTCCGTCGCAAATTTGCGACGGACATGTTAGGTCCGTCGCAAATTTTCGTCGGTTAAATATTTGCGACGGACGAGCATTTTCGTCGCAAATTTGCGACGGACACACCATGTCCGTCGCAAATGTGACGAGGGATATTTTCCCGCTCGAATTTTCTGCCGGATTTTTCATTTCCCGCGGAAATTTTTTTATTGAAAATTTGCGACGGACATTCTACGTCCGTCGCAAATTTTTGTCGGTGAAATATTTGTGACGGACACGATAAGTCCGTCGCAAATTCTCAATAATTCTGCCCGACTTCGTTCCTTCTTCCTTCCCCGACCCCCCTTCCCCGACTTAGATCTCGCGACAAATTGCAGAGATCCGTCGCCGCCCAGCCGTCCCCCAGCGCCGCCCAGCTGTCCCCCGTCGCCGCCGCCCTCGCGGCTCCGCCGCCCAGCCCCGCAAGGCCCCCCCGCCCGTCGCCGGTCTGCCTCGCGCCCGCCCCGCCCAGCCCCGCGCCCCCGTGCTGCCCGTCGCCGGTCTCCCTCGCGCCCGCCCCGCACCCCCCGCCTGTCGCCCGCTCGTCGCCGGTCGCACCGTCGCCCCTCCCCCGCCCCCGGCCCGGCCTCCGCCGTCTCCCGTTGCCCTCGCCCCCGCCCCAGCCCCCGCCCCCGCCGTCTCCCCTCGCCCCGCCCCCTGCCGGTCTCCTCGCCTCCGCTCCGCCCCGCCCCGCCCCCGCCCTCACCCCCGCCCCGCCTCCGTCGCCCTGGCCGCCGGCTAGCCGCCGCCGGCCCCCGCCCCCGCCCTTCGCCCCGCCCTCGCCGTCTCCCCTCACCTCGCCCCCACTCCGCCCCGCCCCCGCCCTCGCCCCCGCCCCCGCCCCGCCCCCGTCGCCCTCGCCGCCGGCCAGCCGCCACCGCCGCCGTCGTCACCACCGCCCCGCCGGCCAGCCGCCGCCGCCGTCGTCACCACCGCCCCGCCGGCCAGCTGCCGTCGCCGCCGTCGTGACCATTGCCGCCGGCCAGCCACCGCCGCCGCTGTTGTCACCATCGTCGCCGCCGCCCTCGCCATCACCCACGCCCGTGCCGAGACCGCCACTGTTTATTCTGCCTGTTTTTATTGTCCTTGAACCAAGTAAGTCAACTCTCTAATTTCTAGTTAGTATAATTAAGTAATTAGTCGGATTTGGTTAGGGATTATTTAGGATTACTTTTCATTTGCTAAATTACGGGTCGATTTCACGATTGCATGTGGCTTTGATTGATAGTCGACTGGTTAATTTGTTTATTATGTGGATGATTGAGCGTTAAATGACGATAGGATGATTGTTTAAGCGTTTTCATAGAAAATGCTTGAAAATTAAATAATTCTATAAAAAATCATGAAAAATTATGGAAAATTTAAAAAAACGGTATATGCTGACAACAAATATGAAATTTGACCGTAAAAGTTTTTTAAAATTTTTAACAAACTTAAATTTCATAATATCACAAAATAGCAGAAATTAATAGTGACCACCCATTTTCAGTGAAATTGAGATTTTTTAACGTTCCGGGGAAAAAATTATTCAAAAATTTAAAATTTCTATAACCTGATAAAATGGCTTAACATAAATGTGGTAACCCATTGTGAGGGAAATTTAATTTTTGTGAAGACAAATTACAAAAATTTAAAATTTAAAAAATGCACAGAATTGCCTAGAAAATATGTGGCCATCAACTTGCAGTGAAATTTAAATTTCTTTAGATGGCAAAAAAAATTAGAATTTAAAATTTCAAAAAATTTCACGGAATGGCTTATAATACCTGTGGTCACCCACTTTTAGTTATATTTAATTTTTTTAACGTGCCCTAAAAATTGTTAAAATAAAGAAGGACTAAAATTTGGGAATCTTTACCTAATAGTTTAGACTACCTGTGGCCACCCAATTTTAGTATGGAATTTTATTTGTCACGGAAAAAATTTTATATTAAAATTAATAATTTATAAATTCTTAAAATTCTAAAATTTGCACAACTTTACAGAATGTCTTAGAATATCGGTGGCTACCAACTGTTAGCGAAATGTTTTTTTAGTTCCCAAAAAAAATTTAACAATAATAATAATAATTTCTTTCTTACAAAACTTTACAGAATGACTTAGAATATTTGTGGCCACTCACTTTCAGTGAAATTTAAATTTTTGTACGTGGTAAAAAAAATTTAATGAAAATGCATGCGATTCATGTAGTGATGTTTGATACCTGTGGCCACCCATATCGTGCTCATACATTGATGTTTCATATGAAAATGAATGGGATTCATAGTATACTTGTTTCTAGGAAATTGCACGTCATAAGCACTCGACATTGGCTCATTTCAAGAAAACTTTTTCTCAGTCTTTCCATAAAAATGGTAAGTTTCGTCATGTACATTATTATGTGTTCGTAATACGTGTCAATAGTTCTTTACATATTCGTATAACCTTCCTACATATCAGTTTAAACGTGGAGGTCACATGTCTAGAAGACAAGGCTCTTCCTCGTCCTCGTCCTCGTCCCCGTCCCTTTCCTCTACTCCTGTCCCGGCATCTAACCCTCAACCACAATATGATCCGTCACAATATGGCCACGTTGGCCCTTCCTCCCACGCTCAACATGTTACGGGACTTCACCACATGCCAACTGAACGTTCTCCAGTTCAATCTCCTCTAGCTCCCCCTCCTTCCGTTCCACCCCATTATTCGGCGGAACAATCGAATATTGACGGGAACAGAGGTCAAGAAGATAATCGATTCTTCATATGCCCATTTGGAGATTCGTAAGTGTTTCATTTTTATTTTAGTATATGTTATATTTAGGGTTTTAGATATTGATGTTAACTGAATTATCCATGTTGCACAATATTCGTATGAATGCAGATTCACGGATGCTAAGTTTGTTGTGAGGGAATTGAACAAAATAGTAAGAAACTTCTAGATGGGAGAGTATATTAATTACAGAAGTGTTCCACAAGAAGTGAAAGAAATGTGGTGGAATGAGTTCAAGGTAAGTTTTACATATTTTATTTTCTCACCAATTAAGTATGGTTTAGTATATTGATGGTCAAGAATGATGTAAAGGGATCAGAATAGCTCTGTAGTTTTCGATACATAAAGGACCAGATATTTTCCCTAACATGAACTTTACAAAATCTGTCTTTATGTGTTTGGTGCATGGTTATGGATATGTGATCATCATAATAATTTCCAATTTGTGTTTTCATTCATTGCAGCGGAAGTTCACGTGGGACGAAGCGGAAGACAGTGAAGTGAGAAGAATTTTCGATAAGAAAATCAGTGATTTTATGCGAAATGTTATGAATAGAGCGAAGAGCAAGCAAGCGAAGCCGTCTTTCTTTACAGCTGACAATTGGGTGGCAATTAACACATTTTGGGCATCTGAACAGAGTCGGTAACTCTGTGAGCAGAATAAGAAGAATCGATCTTCTAGTTCTAGTGATGGATCGGCCACATATGCTGGGGGCTCTATCAACATTGCGGAGCATCGCAAACGACTGGTAAGTCTGTTAAATGAGTTATAAGTTAATTTAATTCAATTACTCAAGTTTACATTTTGTAGGCACATGAATTGGGGACGGAACCGACATTTGCAGCTACATTTGAACGCACATTTCAAAAGAAAGACAAGACATGGACTAGCGATCGAGCAAAAGCTGTTAAGGTATGTAAGGTTATACTTTGGCTTATATATAAACTATAATGCAAAACCGTGAATGCTTTCAATATTTATGGTATATATATATTGATTTTATTTTCATCTATATTGTTAATGTAGGAAAAATATGATGATCTTTTAATAAGCAGTGCTAGTGGTAGTGATGATTGTCCTGAGTCTCGGCCACCAGTTGATAATATGGCATTATGGATGGAGGCAACGGGTGGGGCGAAAAAAGGAAAAATATTTGGGCTGGGATCGTTGTCAAAGATGTACATGCGGAATAGTCCTGGAGCTAGAAGTTCATCAGCCGCTGGGACTGGTCGAAGGAAGGCACGAACAGAGGAGCATTTGACCCATGAAGTGGATCGTCTGAATACTTTACTTGTTAAGAAGGATGAACAAATATATGACTTGCAAGAACAAATGAGAATAGTTATGCAACACCTTAACCTCCAACGCAATGCCGGGCCTCTTGTACCTCCAGCCAATCCAATAGGTGATGACCAACACATTGATGCCGAGAATGCTGATGCTGATGCTGCTGATGATGATGATGATGATGATGATGATGATGATGATGATGATTTTCTCCAGTCTCCCTAGGTAAAATTTTGAGTAAGCTTGCTTCGTAATGCGGGTTTTTCATAATTTCACTCATATTCATACGTAAGAACATTTATGTTTGTCCTGAAATGTATTTTTGTTATTTTACACCTAGTTCCACATCCATGCTTAAACGCTATTTTTATATTTTGGACTGATTTATGTATCGATATTTCCTCAGGTCTTGACAAAGGTGACTACTTTTGGTCTCATGCCATCATACCAAAGCCGCCTCTTCTTCTGTATGGTTTTTTTGCATCTTCTATGGTTGTCCCGTATCTTAGTTCATGTTTTGAATGTATTGTAAGATTGGATATCAAATAGTATCATGTCAGACTCTATAACTTTCCTTCTGTTATTTATTTTAATTATATGTCATTGTGGCTATTTATGGTTTGTTCGTTTTTTTGTTTCAATTATATGTCATTGTCTCCTTTGATTGATATGGACAATAATTTATGGTCGAAATGATGTAAAAATAACAACGAATATTTTAAACCGAATTTTGCTATTATTAAAGTTTGTCGCTAAGTTGCGATCAAATTCGTGACAAATTTTCCGACTAAATTCGCGACGAATTTTCTGATAATTTTGCGACGAATTTTGCAACGAAATTTGCGACGAATTTTGCAACGAAATTTGCGACGAAATTTGCGATGAATTTTGCGACGATTTTGCGACGGAATTTGCGACGAATTTGTGATAGAATTTTGCGACGAATTTTGCGACGGATCATGTCCGTCGCAAATTTCCGATCGAATTTGCGACGAACTTGCGACGGAATTTTGCGACGAATTTTGCGACGGATCATGTCCGTCGCAAATTTGCGACGGAATTTTGCGACGAATTTTGCGACGGATCCTGTCCGTCTCAAATTTGCGACGGAATTTGCGACGAATTTGCGACGAATTTACGACGGAATTTTGCGACGAATTTTGCGACGGAATTTTGCGACGAATTTTGCGACGGAATTTTGCAATGAATTTTGCGACGGATCGTGTCCGTCGCAAATTTGCGATGTAATTTGCGACGAATTTTGCTACGGAATTTTGCGACGGATCTTGTCCGTCGCAAATTTGCGACGAAATTTGCGACGGAATTTTGCGACGAATTTTGCGATGGATTGTGTCCGTCGCAAATTTGCGACGGAATATTTGCGACAAATTTTGCGACGGATTGTATTCGTCGCAAATTTGAGACGAATTTTTTTCCGTCGCAAATTTGCAACGAATTTTTGAATTTTCCGTCGCAAAAATTTGCGACGCCCGATTAGCAACGGAATGTTTTCCATCGCAAAATCCGTTGCAAATTCGATTTGCGACGGATTTTTCCGAAATTTCCGTCGCAAATTTCGTCGCAAAAAACAAGTTTTTTTGTAGTGCATGGAAACTATAAAGAGGTCATTTGACTGGATTAATGAGTTCAAATTGTGCCTTAACCTTACTAAGTGCATATTTAGAGCAACTTTTGGCAAATTACTCGTATTCAATAGTAAGGACATTGAAGTGGATCCCTCAAAAGTCAAGGCAATATGCAAGTTACAACCTCCGGCGATCGTGAAGAAGTCCGGAGCCTCTTGGGAATTCTGAATTATATAGCCCGATTCATCTCCCAACTATCTGAAACCACCAAGCCTTTCTTCAAACTCCTTAAAAAGAAAGAGCAAGTGTAATGGGATCATGACTGTCGAAAGGCATTCCACAAACTTAAGTAGTACATGATGAACCCGCCAGTTCTTGTCCGCCGATGCCAAGACAATCTTTGTTTCTCTATCCCACAATTAATAGTGAGTCTTTTGGGGCCATGCTAGCTCAAAAAAGGCCCGATGATGGAAGAGAGTGCTATCAACTACTTGAGTAAAATGTTCACTATGTCGGAGATGAACTATTATGAAGTTGAGAAGACTTGTGCTACATTGGTGTGGGTGCTACATAAGTTGCGCCAATACACATTGCGCCACCGAACATTTCTAGTGACTGAGAATAACTCCATCAAGTACCTACTCAAGTTGGTAGGAAAGTTAGCAAAATAACATATCCTAATTCAGAGTCCGTTGTGCTAGCTATGCCACAAAAGTCAGATAAGGTCATTCCATTGCATACATAATGGCCGAAAACCTAGAAAGGTGTATGATAATGATTCCCTAGATAATCGCATTTTATCTATGAAGGAAGCTACAAGGACCATGTTCTTTGATGATGCTCTGAATTTATCTAGTTTTCACACTGGGGCAGTTATGATATTCCTAGATGGACAGCATTATCCTGTAACTGCAAAATTGGTGTTTTATTGCACCAATAACATATCTGAATATGAAGCTTGCATCCTTGGTCTTCAAGCTGCAATGGAAATAGGGGTGAATAAGCTGAAAGTGTTTGAAGATTCTACAATAATCATTCTCCAAACCGTGGGGAAATGAAGGATAAGGGATGCCAAACGTGTACCTTATCATGACTACTTGGAGGAATTAGTGAAAGAGTTCAACGAGATCTCATTTGAATACCGATCAAGGTTACACAATCACTTTGTCAGCGCACTTGTAACTTTGTCATCTATGTTAAGTCACAGACAGGTTAAAGGTAAAGCCTTTGAAGATTGAAGTTCTGGCGAGACTCATAAATTGTATGGTTGTAGTTGAAGAACCTGACGGAAAGGCATGATAGTACGATATCATGAATTACATCTGTAAATAAGAATTCCCTAGAGAAAGTAACCCTCCTGATCGAAAGTATATAATGAGGATGGCTTCAAAGTTCTTTATTAGTGGTGAGAAGCTATACAAGAGATCATAGACTCAATCTTTTTGAGATGTGTGAATGCTACGAAAGTTACGTGAACAATGCAAGAAGTGCATGACGAAGTGTGTGGTCCACACATGAATAGACATATATTAGCCAAGAAGATAATAAGATTAAGTTATTATTGTCTTGTTTTGGAGAGTGATTATATCCGGCATGTCCGAAGTTGCCACCATTGCTAAATTCAAAGGGACAAAATAAATATTCCCCCGAGTGAGTTACATCAATTATTTGAGTCATGGCTATTCTCAATGCGTGGCATCGATATGATTGGTCTAATTAACCCCAAGGCGTCCAATGGACATAGATTTATTATTGACTATTTCTCCAAGAGGATCAAAGCCATGTCTCATGCGAATGTTGCAGCACGAAACAATGTGAAGTTAATCCACCGTGACATAATTGCTCGTTATGGTGTTCCTGAAGCTATCATTATAGATAATGGGTCTAATTTAAATAATGAGCTTGTCAATGAGTTCTTCAAAGAGTTCAAGATCCGACACTTGAACTCATCTGCTTTCTGCCCTTCGATAAATGGTGCTGTGGAAGCGACCAACAAAAACATCAAGAAGATTTTGGCTAAGATAGCTGAGAATTACTGAGATTAGCATGAGAAATTATCCTTTGCACTAATAGCGTATCGAACTTTGATTCGAACCTCTATTGGGGCAACTCCTTTCTCTCTAGTGTATGGAATGAAAGCAACCTTGCCTGTGGAAGTGAAAACCCCTTCATTGCAAGTATTGTCTCAAGTCAAGCTGGCTGAGGTAGAGTGGATGCAACAAAGATTAGAGTGGCTTGATATGATCGATAAGAAATGACTCAAGTCTCTTTGCCACGGTTAGTGTTATCAACAAATGATAGCTAAACTCTTTAATCGTAATATTCATTTAAGACATTTTAAGGTAAATGATCTGGTCTTGAGAAAGAAATTGCCATTATCCCTAATCCTCAGGGAAAATTCACACCGAGCTACAGTGGAACATATGTTGTGAAGATGGTGCTCCTTAGAGGTGCTTTGATTCTAGTCGAGATGGATAGATGGAAGTTCTCTAATACGATCAATTCTGGTGCTGTAAAGAAGTATTATCCATGATAGATAGATGCTGACAGTTTTGAGCATTATTTCTTTTGCGTGTTCATTTTGAATCAGTACAAGTTGAATCATTTTGAACCATTGCAAATTCTTGATGAAAATGTGTTGCATGATTATTTTACTTTCTGGATTACGATTTCCATTCAGACAATTCCATGAATGATGTGCAAATGCTTGAGAATGCTAAATGAGACGTGTCAGAATGATGAAAGGTAAGCCCTATTCTATAAACAGTCCCATGTTTATCCTCAGTGTGATGAGTGAAAAAATTCCATGTCTACAAGATAAAGGACTTTCTTGCGAAAGGTACGGCAACCAACATAATGAAAGGCATTTCACTTCTCTATCCTAAACACTGCAAGTTGCCATTGTTTAACCTCTTTGAGCATAAACAGTTGAAGAAGTTCTTTCATTTTACCCCTGTTAAGAACCACCCCACGCCATGGCAAATTAAAGGTAAAGTTGACATTATGCGGTGAGGAAAATAGATAGAAATTTTCTTACTCTTACTTGCATCAATCTTCGAATGTCTTTATTTATGATGAACTCAGGTGAGAATTTAGGTGCCTTAAGATAATGAAAAGTATTTCTTTCTCTATAATATACACTTATATCCCTTGCATAGCCTAATTGAACCGACAAATTCTTTTCTAAACCCAATTGGTGATGATCCCCTACATTGGGGTAAGGCAGATACATTGAAATTGCATGGTCCAGAGCATTGATAGAAGATGAAGACTTCGAGAGTCCAAAATGCCGAGTTGTCGAAGTCACAAAAGCCAAAATTTGGCTGATCTATGATTGTGCTGCGAAAAAAATGTGTCGAAAAAAAGTGAGAAATTTTAAAAAAAGATAGCATAAAAAAGAGTGAAAAATTGTTGTGTTGGGGCCAAAGGCCCAAATTTGCAAGATATTGTCCCTATTGGAGCAATGGTCGTCCCACAAGTTCGAAAAGTCAAACGTCAAGCTCTTATAACCAATGAAGAAACTACGTGAGAAGACAATCCCTATTGAAGATAAAAATTGGTGACAATGCCAAGATAATTACCAACTTTTAAACCTCTTCACTGAAAAATCTTTGAGTTTAACGAATCTTTTCGTCTCTCAAACCATTACTCAACCCATTACCTAAGCCTAGATTACATCTCTTATAAAGTCTCTTTAAATAATGGCACTTGAATTTAACGTAGGAATTTAAATGTTTATAAGCTTTTTCCAAAGAAGTGTGGCAAGATTATTTCTATCTCATTTTGTAGGACTTTTGACTTGTAAACTTGGTGGCAGTCACGAACGAAGAATATTTCAGGATAAAAACAGCAGGAGTATTATAACTTTTGTATGGCGCTCACTTGAATGCCATAACCTTAAGTGAGCGAAAAAAAGATGTAATCTTGAGTGCCATCGGCGATTTGCTTCGCCAGAAATCCGATGTGAATACCGAAAAATCCAACGTGGACAATTTTTGAAAAATTATTTAATTTAATTATCCTTTTTTATCATGTTTTTTTATTGTTATTTGGCCAATCTAATTTCTAGATGGGCACGATGAAGAACTTCATCTTCCCCATGGTTGAGTACTGTAGCATCTAGGGATTTTGGCGAGCCAAGGCCAAACCCAGCGAGGGCTCCGCCGCACACCTCACTGCTCAAGACTTGCCAATCTGGGCTCACTCGAAGACAGAGAGGTTCTTCATGAGGGACTATACTTTGGGGCTGTTTCTCGAGGTGGGTTTGATCAATTTTGAGTAATTAGGAGGGGAATTAGGATTTTCGAGAGAGAGGGCTGTGGAGGAGAAATTGAAGCCAGCAGCGGGACATGCAGTGATCTTGGGGGGTCTCGAGGGCGAAGGCAAAATGAGGGAGTTGAAGTGAGTGAAGAGGCTTCTGTATTTGGATGGAATCGGGTGGTGATTGAGTTGCAGAAATGGGAGGTCGAGAGATGTACAGAGCCTTCCTTCCATTCTTCCTCTCAAGCTTTAGCTCTCAGCTGCCATGGCTGATCAAGCTTCAGGCTCATGGCGGAACACCTTTGACCAGTAGCAGAAGACGAGGGAGCACCTAATTTGTTGTTTGTCGGCGAGAAATTGTTCCCTCTGACCTTCGACTTGTGGCATCCCCATCTTTATTTTGCTCACGGCGGCCATTGTGGCTTGAAACTCCAGTGGCCATGGCCGCCCGAAGCTTAGAGCTTGAGCGGCCATGGTAGCCCCTCTCTCTCTCCCTAAGTTTTTCTTTTTCCTTTTTTTTTTCTCCCTTTGTGTTTTTCTCTCTTTTCTTTTATGTTACATGGCATGGCAATAAATTTATCCTTTTATTTTTAAAAATTTCAACGTAGAAATGAAAAATTAAATAAAAAAATCTATATAAGATGATTCGCCGAAAATGGCACTCAAATGATTGATTTTACTCCGATGTGGCACTTAAGTGAGCAAAAAAAAAAGTTATGGCACTCAAGTGAGCGCCGTACGAAAGTTATAACACGTTTTCTATTCTTATCCCTAATATTTCTATCAAAGCCATGAATGAAAATATCCTTTACTAAGCTGTTGACCAAGCCTACATTACGCTCATGATAAAGATCGCTCATATTGATAAGGTTGTACTGCTTGTGAGAATACTTTGACCCTTGTCGGCATAATAATAATAATGGTAAGAGCGAGTGATTCTACTAGTCCTGCATCATGGTTGGGACAAAATAGCCTTCCTAAATAAAAGTGAGTGAAAAGTCCTTTCAGACTAAAAATCTATCACATAGCATTTTCTAGAAGCCTTCCTAATGACGATTTTTCCCATTGAAAATTTGATGATGCAAGCATGGTAAAACCATCATGCATGAACTTCCAAAATGAGTAAATCTTGAAAGATACTTTTTAGAGTAGCCTTGCTTGCCTATCTCTTCAATGAATGCATATTGCCTTTAATCATGTCTGATAGGTAAGAGCTTTTGAAGATCCAAGAAGTTCCTTGACATCCGTATGACTTACTTGTTTCAATATCCTTTTAATGTCAGAAGTGCAATCTGGATATTTCAATATGAACTCGCCTAGTATTTGAAGTGTAATCTAGGTATCTTGTGAAAGCTTTCTTTGAATGTTCAAAGTGTAATCCAGATATTCAATATAAACTCTCTTTGAGAATCTGAAGTGTAATATGGATGTCTCATTTCAAATGTCCAAAGTAAAATTTGGATGTTTTACAAATCCTTTTGAGTATCCGAAGTGTAATACGAATATCTCAAAAAAACTTTTATTGAGTGTCCGATGTATAATCCATATATCTCATAAAAAAACCATCTGGAAATGTTTGAAGTGTAATATGAGTATTTCGTAAAAGCTCATTTTCGATTATTAGAAGTGTCATCTGGATATTTTGTAAAAATTCTTTCCAGATACTTGAAGTGTAATCCAAGTATTCAACAAAAGTTCATTTCGAAAACTTGATGTGAAATTCAAGTCACATAAGGTCTCCCAAAGTGTGTCTTCCTTCCATTAAAAAAATGGGATTTACATTCTTGCAAAATTTCATTATCATCCTAATTGCATTAGTATGGTCAAAATTTAGGCATCATATTGTCTTTGAATGGAACCTTGTCGAGTTCCCTTTCAAAGAGGAGCAATGGTTGATACCTAAATTTCAGCTAATTATTTAATAATTTAATATATATATATATATATATATAATTAGGGACCGACCTCAGCCCATAGCAAAAATAATTTTCATTAAATTGCATTTCATGGGATATAAATAAACTCAGAAAAATCACCTTTTAATTGGACCAACTGTGGATTAAGGTTCTAACCTTAATTGAATTATATGGATCGAATCGGTAAAGAAGGGTAAAATTCGACCAGGCCATAAGGAGGTAGTGGCCGAAATTTTCATGAGCCAAAGAAGGGTTTTAAGCTTCAATTGCGATAGGTTAAGCCTATATAATTAGGGCTATAATTTATTTAGAGTTTTGAGCTTAAATGAGCACATAAGCGAAATTGAACTTGGCCAAGCCCATGCACTATGCACTAGCCAAAATTTACTAGAGAGGAGAGGCTTTATTGAAATTTCGGTTAAATCTAGCCCATTAGAGTTTAATTAATGAAAGGCCGTAGGTTGTTATAGCCCATTGCTTTATCAAGGCCTAAATCAAGCCCTTATTATTAAGTTTAGACCTAGGTTTTTGCTATATAAACATGTCTAGGTCTCATAATTTCAGGTCGGCAATGTTAGAGAGAACACGTAAGAGAGAAAAACACTTGAGAGAGAGAGAGAGAGAGTTAAAGGTAAGAGACGCTGCCGAGAATCCCATCACGACCGCGCCCCCTTACCTCAGCCGCTACTCTATCTTGCCATACTTGGCCTAGCCGATGCCTCAATCTACGCCCCGCAACACTAGCTTGAGAAGGCTCTGCACCGCGACCTACTCTAATCCTCCAACTAAGCCGCGGTCTCAATGGCGTTGTCCTTGCCTCGCTAAGCTACACTGAAACCAACTGTATCTGTTGCTTCCTCACTCGATGATCTGCTGCACTAGCCGAGATTTGGTCAGAGACGATGACAACCAAGCGAGTCGCGGCCTTGATCGCGACCTATACGGCCACCCCTTCGTCGAGCCTTCACTAAACCTGTTCCGAGCTGAAGAGTGCTGCTTTTTGTTTTTGCAGGCTTTTTAGCGAAACATCACTGCCCGTATCCTTCCCGACGTCCTTGATTGACGTCGTTAACCACTGAGAGACCCTCAAGCTCCATCGGTATCCTGGTCGAGAACCATTCCTCACCTAGCACCGCGATACCCCTATCTGGCCAAGTATATTACTCTATTTTATAGGTTTATTTTCGCTGAGACATCATCTGCGTATCCCAACAAGCTGAGCACCATTAGCCGAGACCCTAGTGAGATAGCCCATTGGTGAGCCTTGTGGCGGACCAACCCCCAACGCAAGCATCTTTCTCGTTAGCCAGCCTTGCCGAGCCAAGCACCACCGCCGGTCATTGCCATGAGCCCTTAATCGCCAATCATTAATTTTGGAAATAAAACTTTAAACTAGGTAATTATTCGATCCCGATTTAAATACAATATATCGTTACCTATTTTGATGATACTATGATCTAACATGATTATCTTCAGATTTCAGCATATCCAATTAGGATTATTTCCTAATTTGACAATGTGAACATGGTCGGTAGTTCGATCTTTAGCAATGAGATAAAATTATCGACCCAATGAAAATCAACAGCTTAATCCTTAAGCCTGGGTGGCGCTGCTGGAACGCGCACTCTTCTTCTCGCAAAAGGTTGAGTGTTCGAAGCACTCTTCCTCTCGCAAAAGGTTGAGTGTTCGAATCCCGGGCGCCGCAGGGTGATTTAACCGGTGGCACGTGTGTGGTGGCTAGCACGTGTCGCCCCTAGGGTTTACTCCCCGGCTGTCGGCCGTGCGGGGTTCCCTGGATTACCAAAAAAAAAAAACAGCTTAATCCTTAAGCCTTAGGATAAGGTTATTTGTCACCAAATTTGAGTTGATTAGAATCTCCAATCTTATCTTTCGCGATTTGGTGGTTATCTCTTGCCATGAATGTTTATCTTGTTTGATTTGTTTCCTGCAAAATAAAAAATAAAAAAGATTAGATAAGATTAATATAGATTTTAAAATAGATTGTAGATAATAATTCAAAATATATTAGGATAGTTTTTTTTACTAGATGATTGCATTAGGATAGGGTTTATCTAGTTAAGATAGGTTTCCAAATAAAATAGGATTTAACCTAGTTTATTTCCTAGTTTGAATTGGAATATATCTCACTTTAGATAATTTATTCCATTAATTATTAATTACGAATTTTAATAATAAAAAACCAAAAATATTATGTGCATGTCATGTAGGATTAAATACATATAACCATGCCATGTCATATGCTACGTCATCAATGCTTGCCATGTCACCATGCCATGTCATATGTTACGTCATCAATGTTTGCTATGTCACCATGCCATGTCATATGCCATATCATCATGAACGCCACCATGAACGCCACGTTATTGTCATGTCGTCAATTCCACGTCATTTAGTGATTGTCATTTAATGCACATCACATTAGAATAGTTCGTGCTAATTCTTGCCTGTTATTAGAGTTAGGTCATGTCACATGTCATCGTGCATGTTTTATCTAGATTAGAATTGCAAGTAATTGGCTTTTATAAATAAAAGCAAAAATCCAGAAAGAGTAAATTAAAATGGCATAGCTATTTGGAAAATCACGGTTAGGCTAAGTTTAGTATATTTAGAGCCTTAGTTTAATTCTTGATTTCTTGCAATTTATTAATTGCGCATCCGCATGATCATCATTCACATGTTCGAGGTTGGGTTTAAAATTAATCCAAGTTGCCAAAACGTTTTGAGAATAAAAGAGAAAAGGTACTAAAAAGTTGTTAGAGTAATCTAGCAAAATCAACTCTCCGTATCTATTTAATCTTTGATTCGTAATAGTAAAATTCTCTCCACACTTTATTTGGGTTTCTAATCGATTGATCAAAAACTGATTAGTGGTGACTCCAAAATTTAAATTGATTTGTATGTTAAAGATTGAACCTAAGTTAACAATTGGTACAAGCTTGAGAGAGTCCAAGTTGGATGTAAATTTAATAATTCATTAGTCAAACCCTAACGTGATTCATGCGAAGGGATGGTGGCGACAATTACGGAAGCTTCCTTGTCTTCCCACTTAAGTTTATCAACCAATGACATGTTTTTAATAATCTGCACGTGCGGGTTTTTTTTTTTTTTGTAATGTAAGAAGAGATAGAGCGTGCCTTCAAGAGGGTCCAAGAGTCCTCTCTTTGACTCTGCAATTGCCAGCGTGCACTCACAACGCGACATGAAAGGGCACTTTAGAGTCATTTTTCTTCAATGAAAATTCGCCACTACCTTAAATTTGACGTCTTGGCCTTGCCACTTTCTGATTGTTGGCGTGTATTCACGATCCCAGATGACGTCCTCGGCTGCCGCGTGTGAACCTTTTGATATTCTTGCGGCGAAGCACTCTTTGAAGCAACTTTTGGGTTCGACCAAAGCACAAGAAAAAGAGCAGCTTTTGGGTAATTTGATATCGAACTTTGAACAACATCGTCATAATGGAAATTTCTACTTGGAGTACTATAATGGTCAACATTTGATTGATTAATTTGTGCTTTAATTAGAATATCGTAGCCTAACGCCCACTTAGGTTTGATTTGAATATTTTGATTTTGACCGAGCGAAAATTATCTTCTTCTTCTCTATCTTATCCTCGTTAAATGGAGGAATTCTGTGTTTTATGTTCTAACTCGAGTGGGGCTACAAACCTACCCTATTACGATCTCCTTCACGTATTCATCTATACATTGTGATAAATAAAGCATTAGTGGGTAACGCACCAAAGGAGTGAAACGCTTGAATCTTCGTACCATGAACCTTACCTATTGAGGACATTTGGTAATGCTTCTTCCACTGCCATGCAAAGGCTTAAAGACATTGATTTGTTACTTCTCACCCACATGCAATGGAAAAGAAATTATCTGTGTGCACGCTACTAGCCCATCCCCACACCATGATGAGCCCTCATCGAAGCACCTCAATCAGACATTAAAAAATCACCAACATCGCTAAACCTCTTGCATTCTCTCTATAGGGATGGTTATCGAAAAAGTTATAAACCTATTACACTTGTGCCAATTAAGTCATAATCTTTTCAATTATGCCAATTGAGTCTTAAATCTTTTTATATTTTGCTAATTGAGTTCATCCAGTCAATTTTGACCAGAACTTACTAACATGGAAGTTGGCAATCATATATGACATGGCCAGCACTGACGTAGATATTTTTAAAATAATATTTTAATAATTTATTTTTGGTTTTTTTTTTGGATTGATGGCCCGCCAAGGTTGTTGGCACTGGGTGAGGGTGGCCCTTGCTTGAGTCAAGCGACCTCTGCTGGTCATTGATGAGATCCGGCGATGATTGGCAAAAGGAAAAAGGGAAAAAGAAAAGAAAAGAAGAGAACAGGAAAAAAAAATAAAAAAAGTAATGAAGGCAAATAGAAGAAAATAAAAATAAAATAAAATATTCAATAAAATATTAAAATATTTTTAAATTTTATCCACGTCAACGCCGGTCGTGTCATATAGGATAGACGACCGGCCGGCTAACGTCCATGGTAGCAATTTACGGTCAAAAGTGGCCGAATAGATTCAATTGACGAAACGTGAAAATATTATTGACTGAATTGACAAAAGCGTAATAGATTTAAAATTTTTTGTACAATTTTAGGCATAAAAACTGTTAGCATAAATCAGTTGAACTCCTCTTTCAACACTACTCCTATCTCTATCCTCCACCCCTAGGCCGAAGCCACTTGAAATGCGAGGAGTGTTGAGAAACAATCATCACATCCCAATCTAAGAAAGCTCTCAGCTTCGTGGAAGGTCCAAGGATATAATTTTCGTGAGTGTGAACATGTGATTAGATGAGCCGACTATAGAGACTGGCTAAAGTAATCATATCACTGCATTAAAAAATTAGGGCCGGGAGCAAGCTGGCGAGACGGTGAAGACGAGGTTGACTATGTGGTGGGAGACGAAGAATATTACCGTTGTTGTCTTCTTCTTCTTGTTGTTATCGTTGTCAGACACCTAATGTTTTGGAAGTCGAAGACAGAAATCTATTTCTCTCTGTCTTGCTCTCTCTTGGTTCTTCTGTTCATTTCCCTCCGCTGGAATGTTTCCGGTGAGAAACATGATGTGCGAAAGGGGATATGCTATGCAGATTGAATTAGAGGTGAACATGATTACATGGTAGAATTTGAAACCTAAGAACCTGACCGGTAGAAATATGTAGGTTCTAGTTTTCAAGATATGCAAGGTAGTTTCTAGGTTTCAAAAATTAGGAAACCTATTTTAACGGATAAGTTTCAAGTTCTAAGTAAGTGGAATTTGAAATATGAAACATTAAACAAGTTTTTTGTGTTTTTCTTAATCTATGTCTTCACGTGATCTTGCGTTGTTCCATGGCATTAGATGATGAGTGTATAATTTGGAGCCACAAGTCTCAATTTTCATTTTTTGACTTGTTAATATTTCATATTCTTCATATATATAATTATAAATTGTGGTCAGTGGATCATAACAGCAAATGATGATTATTAAAGGTGATGATTTACTACAAATGGTCAATTAATAATACAGGTGGAACCTGAAATTTGTGATAGGGTAGGTTTCAAATTCCAAAATATATATAATAGGTTCCAAGTTTCAAAAAATGAGGAATGTGTTCTGATGCCGAAACACGATAGAAAATTTGACTGAATAAGAAATTCGACGGAAGAACAATTCGTTCTCCAAATATGATTATCAAATCAAAAATATCTCAAAGTCTGCCCAAAGGAAACCCTAAAACAAGCTTATATAGACCCAAACCTAACCCTATTAGGAAACGTAATCATCAAAACGTAAATTAAGAAACTGCCAATTATTAAATTATCCCCAAAAAAAATACTAAAAAAATAGAAAAATCCATCTAAACGATCTCGAATCGCTAAAATCCATCGTTAGTCACAGCCAAAGGCAGTGGGTATTGATCAGCACGCCGTTTCGCTTCAGTTGATCAAATTTGAGCTCAATCAGACATAGTTGACTTCAAGCCCGCCAGTTCGTCCAGTCGCATAACGGGTCCCGCCGGTGCATTATGTTCTTTGGTAGGATCCAAGTTCCCGCTTACCCCTAGACTAAATGGGGAAAGTATCCTTACTAAGGAATTTCTAAATGATGCTTGTTTACACATTTCAGCCTCCACCGAAATTATTGTGCTTTTTCAACCTTTTCAGTGTACTTAAGTGGAAATTGAGATGCGAACTAACATGTTAATGCCATCAGCTATTGTCCATGTTGAATTTTGTCTCTCTTTCTATGGAGTGTGGATGGTGATCCTATCAATCATGATTCACAATTTAAAAGGGCCCCTCGTTAATTAGTTTGACGTTCCGAGGTGAATGCTAATTTTGTTTTTGCGAAAATTAACATTAAGAATATATTTTCTTCTCTTTTTTCGAAGTTTGAACCCTAATGCCTCACATCCAAGGTCTCGACCGTTCAAACTCGAGACCTCGATTTCCGCACCCAGATCCCAAGGGCTCCACTCGAGGTTTGTTTTTTCTCAAAAAAGTTTTTCAAAAGTTTCTGATACCAAATATCAGAAAATGACTTCTATCTTATTTGCAAAAGGCAACCAAACACAGGAATATTAAACCATTTTTCTAAAATAGTTTTCTTTTGAAATTTTTTTTCAGTAAAGCTCATTTTCTATGAACTAAAAGAGACACAAAATCTAGCCAACAATCAGAAAAGCTCATATGAACGAGTTTTTAACGATAAAATTCAAGCGTTTGTTACCAAATAAAGCAATTCTTAAATGTTAAAAAGTGGAATATTAAAAAAGAGAGCCACACGAAATGGACTTCAATGAACCGAAATATAATGTACTTAAAAATTTTTTCCTTTTCAATCCTGTTTATTGACTCATTGCATACGCTAAAAATTTTTCCTCTTTTATGGACCAAGTGGTCCACTTCTATATATAGGTCTAGTCCAGATCCATTATGTTGTCTAAAACACAAGCTACCAGTTCTGTTGTCAAGTGCAACACGCCCGATCGCTTCCTTATCTTAGAACCCTAGGATATAGTGAAAGAGAAATATGACGGAGGATCGTCCGACAGGCTTCAGGTTCTATCCAACGGAAGAAGAGCTCGTCTCTTTCTATTTGCACCACCAGCTCGAGGGCTTGCTACACGACCAGCTCCGCCGGATCATTCCGATCCTTGACATTTATGCCACCGAGCCATGGAACCTCCCAGGTTAAAGAACAAGAAATCATGCATGGCATTTCTTCGTTTCTCCGTGTTTCTCGTTCATTGCCACCGAAAGAAATCATGGGTTTAAACTTTTCTTGTGGTGTTGTGTGTTTTGTTGCTGCAGAGCTTTCAGGAGAGCTGTGCCGAGAAGACAAAGAGCAATGGTTCTTCTTCGCTCCGATGCAGGAGAGAGAAGCCAGAGGAGGGAGACCAAGCAAAAGCACGGCGGTGGGTTACTGGAAGGCAACCGGGTCTCCCGGATACGTCTACTCAACGGACAACAAAGTGATCGGGATGAAGAAATCCATGGTCTTTTACGTGGGAAAAGCTCCAGCAGGAAGAAAAACCAAATGGAAATTGAACGAGTATAGAGCCGTAGAAATAATCTCACCTCCCAATTCAAATTCTTCAAGTTCTAGCATGCCCATGCGTAGGGTAAGCGCATGCATGAACTAATCGAATCTTAATCTTCATTTAAGTTAATTGCATGATCAGTCTTGGACCTTTGTATGCATTACTTAATCGATTATTGAGTTTAGGGTAATATGTTAAACGTGCGTGCGCACCCCTCATCTCTGTTTTAAGTCAATGCAATTGAATAGATGAGTTATATTTTTCTTCTTCCTTAATTGGAGAAACCGTAATTTTGACCAATAGGTTACACTAATGAATGTTACCAGATTTGTTTTAAGTTTGCAAGTGAGTCTATGTTCATATTTATAACCCACCTATTAGAGGCTCAGTTGGATGAAATTAAGATTAGCGCTGGTAAATTAAAATGATTATGCGCTTAGCTTAGTTTGCCATTGTTATATAGTAGTGTATAAGAAGACATTCATTTTCTCATTTTCTCTCCGGGAGCAACTAATTTGTTTTCATTTTTTCCCCTCGATATGCTGTAGTTGAGGCATGATTTCACGTTGTGCCGAGTGTACGTTGTGTCCGGTTGCTCCCGAGCATTTGATCGTCGGCCTCTGGAGTTGGTGGCTGGAGAGACAATACAAGGTGTAGATGGTGATGGTGGCAGCGGCAGCAAATCCACGCCACCATCAGGATCAGTGAAAGAAAATAATGCTGGAATTTCCCGTTCCATGGAGACGACTAGCATGGAAATGGAAGAACCTATATGGGATTGGGATCAACTCAATTGGTCTTAGTACGGTCCTTGGAAAATATATTTTCTCTGGATGAATTTTTGTTTGTGAGATGATGCTTTTTCCTTTATAGTTTCCATTGGGCGCTGAGAAGTATCCATATTATGTATGGATCTCAACCAATGGAAAGAGTAAAACTCCCGATGGAAGAAGGGTTAATGACAATGTTGTGTACTCTAATTATGTACAGCTACAACTTATAACAAATCATTGATCAAGATCAAGTATGATGAGCCTTTCCTTCAGATAATTGCTTTTATATGTGTCTATGCTCCATGAATAAGGATAAACATCGAAAAGTAGTGCTAGTTGACATGCATATGATTGTTCACTTTGTTCTTTGCATGTCGGGAGAAAGTGGATACAGAGTGTGCAATTGCGAACAAATTAAGATAATCGACAATTTTGAACAAGTTATAAAGAAAAACCAGAAACAAGCGTTTGCGTAGTTTGGCTATTTAACCACATTCGTGGACAAAGGAGGAGTTACTTCACTCTGCGATCAATAAGAATTACGGTGAGCTTCAAGAACAAACTCTCAATATCCAACACCCTAATGATGGTAGTCACGAACGGATATGAAGAGACATGATACGTCCAAAGGATACTACAAGTCAAGAAAACCCTAAACACTCGCCAAGCAATGATTCTCTTCCCATTTTTTTCTCCTTTTTTTTCAATTTCAAAGACTTGCGTGCATCTTCCTTTGTTGAATTCCTTCCTTCATAAAGAAATTTTATAAGGTATTGTAGCAAGACTGTAAGGTGTACTACTGTAATTCATAATACTATAGCATACCACATAGCGTAATGCTTGTGTCACGGTGATTTGTAAATAACAGATGCTTATAAATATTAGTTTGATATTTTTTGTGATAAAAAAATTAGTTTTGAGTAAATTTATCATAAATGTATCAGTTTAGGGTTTTTTGTGATATTAATCCTAAATTGGAAGGCATTTTTAAAGTGTAAGATCTTCTAATCTCCTTTCCTCCCTTTAAGGGGAAAGAAAAAGCTGTTTTGAGGCACTTTCTTCCGGTCGCTTCATTCCAATTTGGCTTCTCTTGATGAACTTAATTATCTTTACTTCCGCCCTACTCATCCCAAGTAATTCTTCCAGAGTGTCCACTTACTAATACTTTAATCACCAAATGACACTTCCACTTTCCCCAAACATTTTTATAGCCTTTTACCGGTGGTAAAAACCAACTTTCGCTAAATGGTACTAAGTATTGAGAAAATATCAAGTATATACCTCATTTTTGACTCGATGAACATTTATATATCTCCATTTCAGTATGTTGTGGAAGCCAAGCGATCGAACAATAAAATTAATAGAATAAGAAAATAAATTGGATACCAAATTTACATGGTTCAGTTGTAATGACCTACATTCATGAGGAGAGCAGCACGAAATTTCACTATAGATCAAGCGATATAACGGAAATTACAATCACACTCGAGTCACTCAAACACTCTCATGTTTTCCCAAGCTCTAATTACGCCGAATAACTTGCGTTGTGTTTAGCCCAACAATTCCTCACAAAATAATCTCTCAATCTTACGAAGGAATTATACACAAATCTTACCACAAGATTTAATCGCTAAAAATACTTGAATTCTTGAATGTAATTTGCCGAAGAATGACTTCACTGCACGAAGACCCGCACTACCATAGCCATGAAACATCAAGCACTCACATTAGCGGCACTTCAGAGAATCTTCTTGTGACAACCATAACACACCCTCTGTTCCAATGAAAGAAAGGAAGAATAGCCCATATTTACTCGTGGGTCTACACTGTCAACCTTTTCCTCTGGGAACAGAAGTCCAACACGGAAAAAGAAACTTTTGTAAAAATACACTTTCCATTCTTGACCTTGACTTATATAAATATATATATATATATATATATATATCAATTTTATAAATGGAAATTAGACGATGGCCATGTCATTGAGTCTAATCATCCTCCCCTTACAAAAATCAAAATTGAACATTGAGAAATTGAAATAATAGCTTCTCCTTTCAAAACTACCTCGTAAATAGATGGCATAGGAATCAAAAAGATTGTTGAACAGAATAATTTTTCAAATCATCATCTTCATACCATAGAAAAGCAATTAGATCTAATAGAAATTTCTGTCCAAAATAGCTTTCCATCCTCCTTGATATCCACTTCTAAAAGAGATTTAAAACCACCACTCTTTAAAAATTTTGAAATTCCAAAATATCCTAGTCTTGAATTTGCTAAAGCACTAGAAGATAGGAGAAAACTCCTCAAAGGAAAAGCAATTTTAATCCCTAAAAATCCTATAATTTTGGATACTTCTCTAATACAAAACCTGAGTGCCAAAGACACTCCTGATCGCATTAAGCCTTCCAATCAAATCAACCTTTTGGATAAATCTGATAATGAATCAATCGTTGAAATAGATCGTATCACTTGGAAGGGTCCCCAAAAGTTATATTATTCTCATGCCACTCCCTTTAACATTCTCACGAAAGAAACATCTTCAAAAGCTATTCTTTTGATGCAATTTATGAATGGAATATAGATGGTGTTTGTAACGTCCTGAATTTCGACCCATTTTCAGGATCAATGAAATAGATATTATTGCTCATTTAATTTTAGTAAATCTCATCCGGAATTGATCACTCTCGGGATACTAACCAAAAGGAAATGGCTAACTAGGAAAACGGTACGTGGACTAGGGACTCGATCGCGAATCGAGCACCGATTTCGAGAAACGACGAGGAAATATTTTAGGTCAATGTGGGCCGATCCTAAGAGGGTGATGGATTTGGTTTGGCCAATGATGTACAATTGGATCGCGGGTGATTCCGCATGATCGAAAGTACACGTGACGAACAAATCCCAAACTTAAACCGAACAATCACGACCTCCGGAACTAGCAATAATTCCTCGCGTTCCCCCGATAATCAAGACAGTCACGACTCGAGTAACCCTAGGTCGATACACGCAACCCCTAAATAGCCGCATGTTAGTGAGAGATCCTAAAATCGTAATTGAGTAATTTTGATCACGAAATTAGATCTGGACTTGGACGTCGAATTTCGTGGATGTACGCGACTATTTTGAGAGGACGACGTCATTTTATTGTGGCCAACTATATTTAGGATCGGTACGGTCGAAAAATAGAAATTCGACCCAGAATTGAAAAATTACGATTTTACCCATAGGCCTATTTCCAGTATTTCGAATTTTGGAAATAATTAGAGGATATTTTGGGGATTAAATTGGACATTATTAGCTCCAATAATTCAGAAAATTATGGACTAAAATGCCCTTGGATATTTTTACAAAAATTAACCTTGACCCTTGAATTAAGGGGCAAGATGGGCATTACCAAAAAGTTGGTCAAACCCCACTATTTCACACCAATAATTCACTCTCTCTCTCTCTCCCCACTTTCTCCCTCATCATCTGGCCACAACTCCCTCTCCCTCTCCCTCTCCCTCTCCTCTCTTCCTCGCTAATCTCCCCCTCTCCCTTGCTCGGTCGAGAGGGCCGCCGGTCAGCCGCCGCACATCGCCCGCCGGACCACCGTGTGCCAAGACCGGCCACCTCACCCTCCAATTGTTCCAACCGACCCTCTCACCCTCTCCATCTCGTCTCTCTCTCCCTTGTTCGGCATGAGCACAGCCCGTCGGAGGATCCATCACCGCTGCCACAGACGCTGCGCGAGAGCGCCGCCGCCCGTCCGCCACTGCCTTGTCCCACCATCACCACCCTGTCCCACCGTTCTCTCTCCCTCTCCATTTTCTCTCCTCCCTCAGCCGCCGAGTGGCCCCTTAGGCCGTGAACAGCCGCAGCCACACCATAGCCGCCGTCGTGTCCGCCGTCGTGAACCGGTGATCAGCCACTGTCCCCCACCTATCCAACCTGCTTTTGGAGCTTAGAATTAGGTGAGTTTAGTCCTTAAACCCTAATTAGGCTAGTTAAGCATTTCTAAATAGGTTTACGATGATTTAGGGGTTAATTAGTGTAGTTTAAGGTTGATTAGTGGACTATTGAGTTGTGGCTGACTTGATGATGATTTGGGGAGCCTAATGAGGTATTTTGAGGATGATTTATTGGCCTAAACAGACCTGGTTCATGGCTGTCCCCGTGGAATTAAATTGGACTAAGTTTGGATACATTGGGATTAAATTGAGTAATCGTCGAGAGTGCTTAGATTGACCGATTGGTGGCTGATTTGTGCTCGATTATGCTCAATTGTATGGTGCCATGCCACGTGTATGTGTGGCCGAATGGTGCGGTGTGTGGTTGGCCAATGATTGGCGTGAATCTCATTGATTGAGTATGTGAAATAGGAGTGCCGATATTGTGCCATGTAAGATTGAATTGAGTTGGTTATTTGGAGCGTGCTATTATGTTAATTGGACACATTGTGGCTAAACTGAGCATGTTGATTTATAATTTGAGCAAGCAATTGTGGTATTGAGCATGTGGAGGGCACATTGCATTGACATTGGGTGATTATGTGCCTATGGGATATTAGGTGCTTACTGTGTATTTTTTATTGCCCGAGTATTGGACTACATGGCCATGCATTTCGCATGCTGAGCATTGGCTTGATACGAGAATTGTGCAAGTATGTGTGCCTGACATGAGCATGTGATCACTTAATTGCCCTGATGCGTTTTACGTGGGGTTCAGATAAAAATTGGTTGTGTGCACATGTGATCATTATAAGCCCTAATGCGTGTTACGTGGGGTATTGAACCTGTCCCGATGCGTTTTACGCGGGACGTTGCCTAGTTTACCAGAAGACGGCCAACCTAATGTGTTTACACGGGTTTTGGTATGTATATGGAGATCGGTATTGCGTCTGATGCATTTTACGCGGACTACAGACACTGGGCTTGACGTGTTTTACGCGGGCCATGAAGTATTGGTATTGATTGATAGACCTGATGCGTTTTACGTGAGTCAAACTTTAATTGAGAAATGAGCACTGTGCAGTAACGAGTTGGACCATGTGCATGAGCATATTGTTGGCATATGTATGCAAGTATGTGCGCATCAGTGATTCATGTGTAATGCAGACACTAATGAGCATGAGCATGTGTATAGCGTACGTGTGACTAAGCCTATCGTGTATGTGCTAATATTGTGATTATGATATGACTAACCTGCATGGTCAATTGTGTGCTCGATCGGGCCTGAGGGCCTAGGACAATTGGTTGTTATACTATTGTATGTGTTTTGTTTGTGTGTCAAGAGGTGTATGTTAGCCTAGTTTAGGTTTAAGGGGTTTTACTCACTGAGATTCGTTCTCACGGTTATTGAAACCTAAACTTTTCAAACCCCCAGCCCTGAGGATGTTCGAAGTTCCTGAACGTTTTGGGATTCTGCATCAGATAGAGTGAGCGTTGACCGAGTACCCCTTAGGGAATAGGGATACGTATATTAGGCATTATACTATAATATGGGTTGACGTGGGGGAAACGTATTACTAGACCCATAAGCACATAGCTTGGTGCTTTAGGGACCATTCTGGGGAGTACAGACCTCTTCGGACTTTTGATGTCCCGTTGAACGGGCTGAGTGAAATGGATCTGTAGAGCGCCGATGGAGACCTAGTGCACCTCGAAGCTTCGATTGAGGGGAGTTTGAGTGCTAATACTGGACCTGTTGTCTGGGAGATGGACGAGCCAGACCAAATGGATGAGGAGCCAAAGCCCATGAAGCAGGACCCCGAGCAAGAGAGCGAGCCTGAGGAGATGGATTCTGAGGAGAAGCCGATAGAGGCCGAGTCCGAGCTGAATTCTCTAGACTCCGAGATTGAGCTGTCTAATAGCTCTTCCAAGTCCTCAGGATCCAACCCGGACTAGGTTCCGTAGGGTCAACCCTAGTTTTAGTTAGGTCGGGCCAGTACCTTTTTGACCGGAGCCCCACCTTAGCCTCGTAGACTGACCGCTCTAACCACTTACCCCTTTTTGTTAGTAGTGATCGTTGACCTGCTTTTGAGTCGTTGTATGTACCTGTTGTAAATGGATAATGTATATGTTTCCCTGTTGTTAATGTAAGTGCATATTCATGTTGTTGTTGTTGTTGTTTATTGTCCATGCTATCCATAGTCACGGTGTTTTATTTGTACAGGTGGTTTATATATGTTGCTTCCGCATGTGCATTGATCTCTGTATTGGGTTTTGGGTCGGCGATGCTTATTAGGACGTCGCACAAATTCAACCTTGGTTGGAATGTTCGCGTGCTGTAGGGTTCAAGGCGTGACAGTGTTTCTAAGCAAAACCTTATAAATATTTTAACCTAGATGGTTATGCTTGCTAAAATCTATAAAACCATTTCGGATACTTCTGATCATTTTGTTGCCTACCTTTTAATAGCCGGATTTATAAGCCAGCTCAAAGGATGGTGGGATAACTACCTGAATGAAGAGCAAATGTCTCAAATTTTAAATGCTTATAAACTCGATCCTTTTGGTCAAAATATTCTTAACGAAGATGACCAACCCATCCAAGACGCTATTAATACTTTGATATCTTCTATATTCCAACATTTTCTAGGAGATTCTTCTCATATTCTTGATAAAAACCAAGATCTTTTATCCAATATGAAATGTAGATCTTTAGGAGAATTATGGGAATATAAAGAAATATTTCTACAAAGAGTTTTCCAAAGAATGGATTGTAACCAACCCTTTTAGAAAGAAAAATTTCTTGCTGGTTTACCAAAACTTATAGGAGAACAAGTTCGCAACAAGATAAGAGAAGAATATGAAAATTAAATTCCATACGACTATCTTCTTATGGTGAATTAACCTCTTATATTTATAAGATAGGAACACAATTGTGAACCAACATTTGTCTTCAAAAACAGATAAAAAAGGAATAAAAACTCTCCAAAAAAGGATTAGGAGATTTTTGTACTCAATATGATCCATCTTTTGAATCCTTTGATAAAGCCAAGTGTTCAAGAAAATGTCTTTCTAAACGAAAAGATCAAAAGAAATCTTATAAGAAACCTTATAAAAAGAAATTCGATAAAAAGTTTTCTAAAAGGAAAGAAAATGAAGGTTTTGATAAAACCAAAAAGAAACTTTCAAAACATCATTTGCTATAACTGTGGTAAGAAAGGCCACACTTTCCGATTTTGTAAAATCAGTAAAAAAGTTAATGAGTTAGATTTGGATGAAGAGATTGTTACCCAGCTCAACCAACTAATAACTGAAGTTGACAGTAGCTCTTCTGATGAATCTAGTTTTGAAAAGGGTTTACAGATTTGTGATTTAGAAACCTCTTCATCATCAACTTCAGATAGTGAAGATGAAGATGATACCAATTTTGAAATAAAAGTTTTGACAAAAGAAGAAATTCTTTTGCAAACAATTGATCAAATTACTGATATTGAAACAAAAATAACATATTTGAATAATTTTCAAAAAACCAAACCAGCTTCCAAACCAGCTTTTCAATCTGACAATCCTTATAATATTTCTACTATTCATGGCAAGGCTAAGAAAGCAAGTCTCAAACCCATTTCTATAAGTGATCTTACCCACGAAATCAATAAACAAAAAGAAGAGATACAAAATTTCAAAGCTGCTCAGATAATTATGCAAAAGGACATTTTAGATATTAAAATGAAAAGTTTAAAAGGAAAACAAAAAGAAGAAGATTTTGAAGAAAATAATATTCCTCAACTCCCTTCTTCTTATGATACAAACTTCCTCTTGATACTTTCTGAAATCACCACTAGGAAATGGATTATCAATATTTCTATAAGAATTCAAAAATAAAATTGTTTTAGAAACAACGGCCCTTTTTGATACCGGTGCAAACCTTAATTGTATAAAGGAAGAATATCTGGATTATGCTAGTACATGTAATCATAATATTCCTTTTTTATTTCTAGTGCTTGCTTTTGAAAATTATTGAAAAACCATTCTCTAATTTGTTTGTTCTCAGAAGAATTGAATTCTTGATTTAAAAATATTTTATCAGGTTCAAAAATTGATTTCAAAATATTGATTTCAGGGTCTTCCATTTCATAAGGAGTTGGATTAGCGAAATCAAGAGTATGCTGATAGACTGGTCTGGAAATTCCTGACCTACTATCTATACCACTGATGTTTGGAAGATGAGAAGCACTTGCAATTGCTTCCTCAGAATTATTCAAAGGGATATTAGGAATAGTATCTACTGATATTCGAGAAGAAGTGGAATGCCAAGAAGGGATTGATCTAATGTCACAAGACCTCTTAGGAATATCGATAGATCTTCTAGAAAATTAAATAGTTACTCTTCCTTTAGGGTGTTGAATAATGTTGGTAGGATCAGAATTTTGAATAATTTGCTGAGGAATTCTGTCTTTCAATTCCCATTGATCAGAAAGGGTTATTTGATTCTAAGGAATAGTCCTAGGAATGGTAACATTTGCTTTGAAAATATCTATTTGTAAAAGAAGGATTTCTCTGTTGGAATTCAATTTGAAAGCTTTGCTGCCGAATGCAGAATTCATTACCTTGTAATAAACTCTGTAGATGAGAGCTATGGGGATAGAACCTTCAGCTATAGAATAATTATGGGTCTTTATTTGAAGAGTCGGGAATTTTAAAATATTTTTGTCCTTGAAAGAAACAGTGAGACCAGGATGACTATCAAAATGAATCGGTCCACTGCAAAAGCTTGTTTCGACAACACCAAGAATAGATTCTTCATATTTTAAAAATCTTGCATTGCTTAAAATAAGAAGCAAAGAGTATCTAATCCTTCTTTGGTAAGGGATTTTGCACCAACCTATACCAAACTTATATGCATATAATTCCATTTCACATATATATATATATATATATATATGCAAAATCCAAGTAGGAAACTTTGGTTTGTGACTTCAACAGGAAATAGGAAAGAATATTTTCTTTCTTTCTGCTTTCTATTCCAATGCCAAACGTGAATTCTATACTTCCGCGGCAAACGTCCACATATAATCAATTTTGGACTTTCCTTTGACAAATCTTGGGTTGGGTTTCGTTTAACGGGCTCAAACTCAAGATATATTTTTAATACAGTAAATACCATTCACGTATCTTTAAATAAACCCTACATTGAAAAGATCAACTTGCCCATCTTGCTTATTTTTTGGTAGTTTTGTTTTGTTAGGATTCAGTGTATAATTACAAGAAAATAGAGAATAAAAGAGAGAAAAACAAATCAAGACATAAGGTTTTAATCTTGATTCACCTTTAAACAAAGATACGTTCAGCAGAGGATTCCACAAAAATTAGCACATTGCACCTCTCTATTACATCCTTCAATTATAAGAAAAAATATAATATATACTCCATAGCTATTTATGGAGGGGAGTATGAATCACACCCCTAATATATTTTAAGTTGGTTTTAAGTGTTTTTAGGTGGGCCTGAAAATTTAGAATCCTGGAGATAGACATTTGTTTTTATTTTTGTTAATCGGGAGACGAGGATGATAGATGTGAATGAGTAAAGAGGTCTCCAAAAATAAAGCTCATGTATATTTGGTATTTTCAAAAGTAAAAATATGAAAGCGGCTGCTCCTTTGGCGAAAGGTCGGGTATGAATTTCTATATATATATATATATATATATATATATATATATATATATCATCGAACGGTGGTTTCGGCAATTTATTATTAGTAGAGAAGGCGATTCTCAAAATCTAACTTGTCTTTGTCCCAAAAGTTACTTTCGTCCTCGATGCACTTGGGCTCAGATACGATGGCATGATAAATTTCTCCAAAGCAACGGTCTTCCCACTATCTTCAAAACGTCCATGGCGTTTTCCGCGCGTTAGACGAGTAGCATTGTATGTGTAGAGATCTTAGACACGACGAAGCCAAACCTTTTATGAAACTTTCTCCAAGTCTTCGTCTTTGTGGCTTGTTGCACATGATTTCTTGAGCTTCAAGTAGTGAAGTCTTGTATGATGCATAGGAAACTTTTATGAAACTTTCATTCAGTTTTTTAGATATGTCATCTCTAGTTTCGTAAAATATGATTATCAATTGGCAAAGTTGTCGAATGAAGATCAATTCCTAGGGTCCACGATGGAATCGGACTTACGGTATAATTTCTTTCACTATGAAAGTAGATCTACTTTGCAATTCTTTTAAAAATGAAAAAAACAATGTCAAATGTTGTTTGGTTAGGATCATGGTTATTCATGCAAAACCAACTCATAGCAAAGGAGTGAGATAATTGTCCAAAAAATCCTAAATCTATTGTATAATAGCCAATTCAGTTTTAAATCATTCAATTATGCTAATTTAGTCATAAATCTTTTAACGGCTTATTAATATAGTACTTCTTGCCATTTTTGGGTCCAGAAATCACATATGTGGATGCCAGCCATTTTGTGTGGCATGACTGCCCACTAACATGGATGATTTTTCAGAATTTTTAAAAATTTTATGAATTTTATCTTTTTTTTCCTTTTCTTTTCCTTTCGCTTGGGGCCTGTACTCGGCCATGGTGAGTGACAGGTAGGAGTGTCAGAACTGAACCAAAAATTTGAATTGAGATACCAACTAGGGTTCGGTTTTCAGTTCGGATCATTAAAACTAGCCATTCATTTTTTAACAACTTGGTTTATTTCAATTTGGTTCAATTCTGTTCGGATGGAACCTAACTAAAAATAACCTTTTGGTTTTTACCCTAAAGCTAAAAGGGCTAAAACTAAAACTAGAAGGAGCGTCATTTCTCTCTCGAACGCATCTCTTTTATCGTCTCCTTTTCTCTCTCTCTCTCTCTTTCTGCAACTCTCTCTTCCTCATCTGATTCTGAAGCCACCCGGGTGTATAGGACTTGGTGCTGGCAAAGTCATGGAGCTTGCCAGTTCTGGAGAATATGATGACCCCAAACTCCGCGTCACATAGGATAGCGAGCTCCTTTGCCTTCTTTAGCAGCCCGTTCCTCTACTTCAAGAAGGTCACCTGCTTGCTCGTCGAGTTATCGATCCTCCTAATTCCTAGACCCGTTAAACGGGTGGGTCGGGTCTAATTTGGGTCGGGTCATAAATGGTCCAACCCAAATTGACCTATCAACCCGTTTATAACCTGTTTATTCATAGTGTAAATATCTCGACTTATACCCGACCCGACCCATACCTAACCAATACCTGATCTGACCCATATTGTTAAAACACTTTTATATTTAACCTAATCTAGGAATACTTGTTTCTTATGATTTTTTTTAAAAATTATACTGTTAAAACATTTTATGCAATACAAAATTAGTGAAAAATTTTTATAATTTTTTTAAAATTGAGGTTGTGTTTGTTTTACGAAAAATGCGACATTTCTAGAAAATATTTTCCATAAAGTCATTATCCAAAAAAAATTTTAAAAAAATAATACATTTTTTATTTTTAAAATCGAATTTTTAATTATTATTTATTTTTTTTCTTTTTCCTTTATTTTTGGCAGATTGTCGGCCGCCGTGGCCAGCGACCGACCACAGGCGAGGCAGGCAAGCTTGAGCATCGCTGGCCTCCGATGAGGTCGTCCCGCTCGGGTGGCCGGTCGCCATGGCTGACCACCGGTCGGAATAAAAAAAAGAAAAAGAAAGAAGAGAAAAGAAAAATAAAAAAGAAAAAATAAAAGAAAAAGAGAAAAAATAAAAATAATTAAATTTCGATTTTTTTTAACATTTTTGTAAAGAGGGAGAGAGTATGTGGATAGGTCTAGTAGGTGGGTTGGACATGGGTTCTAAACTCAACCCATTTAGATCTATTTATCTTTAAGCTTTAAAATTTGAAACCCATTTAAACTTAACTCTTTAAAATTAAAGTAACCCATATGTGACCCATTTAAAATAAATGGGTCATATATGGGCTTAAGACCCATTTTGACACCTCGAATGATCACAATCTTCCCTCTCCCCATGCCTACACAAATCACCACACCCCACAAACACAAAAGTCCAAATCAAACCCAACCTCAAAGAATCCGTTAACTTCACCACCCACACTAAACCCATCAAAAAAGGAATCATCCTAACTAAGGCTCCGTTTGTTTGGCGAAAAATATTGTGTTTTTGGAAAATATTTTTTCGGAAGTCATTTTCTTAGAAAATGTTTTCCCGAAACATAATTTTCTGATGTTCGGCGATCAATATGAAAAAGTTTTGAAAAATATTTTTTGCTGGCAGCTGCCGGCGACCGGCGACGGTGGCGGCTGGCGGCGACTAGCGGTGGCGAGGGGCGGTGGCTAGAGGCCGGCAATCGGCGACGGCGGGCGGCCGACGATCCGCAACGGCGGCCGGCGGCGACGGGCGACCGACGATCGGCGACGGCGGCTGGCGTTGCCGGGGGGTGGCCGGCGACATGGGCGGGGCGCGGCCGACGACATGGGTGGCGGCGACCGGTGACCAACGGCGACAGGTGGTGCCTGACGACCTGCTCCCGACGGCGGCGACCGGCTACTGACAGCGGTGATCAACATCCGAGGGGCGGCGGCGGCAACCGGAGGGGGTAAGGAGTTTGGCGAAAATCATTTTCCACTAATTTGGTCATGTTTTCCCTTATTGAGGGGAAAATGTTTTCCGCTCCTGAACACCGGAAAACTCGAAAAATGTTTTCCTGGAAAACATTTTCCGCCAAACGAACACAACCTAAGAATCAAGCTAAAAGCAAGACAAGACAATCAACTCCATCCGTATCCAATATCAGAAAGCGGACTCAGAAGAAATCCTAGCAAAAGAGGGGGCGAGAGAAAGACAAAACCCGGTCATTGTCACCTTGCATTCCCGAGAGATGAAGATGTCAAGAGAAAAAAGATGGAGCAGAGAAAACGAAGAACCCAAAAAATTACCGAACTTTCCGAGAGCCAAGAAAAGGGAAACAAATTTACCGAAAAAGAACTAGGAAAAAGAAAAATTTATAAGGGACTCGTTTTGGTGGGTTAACGGAGACAACGAGCCCTTCTCCCATGCCTACATCGAAGACGAGCCCTTCTCCACCTCTCACCACCTCGCCTCCTCCTCCTTGGCCACCGCCACCAACTCAACCCTCTCCTCCTCGCTGCTAGCTTGCAATAGCACGGTCCTCACCAAATCTGAGCAAAGGATGAAGCTTCGGCACATCATGTTCTGAATCGCCGCTTCGGCCAAGCTCTGGGAGCAGAGGAAACCGAGCCGTGAATAAAAAGCAAAAAAAAAACAGAGAAGAACAAACCGAAAACCGAGCAGAACCAAATCAGTTTTTCGGTTTGGTTCATATTCAGTTCAAGCTAAATTCGGTTCGGTTCAAGAGTACACTCCCAACGGTTCAATTTGGTTTGGTTTTCTTGAAAAATCGAAACAAACCGAACTGTTTACACTCCTAGTGATAGGCCATAGACAAGATGTGGCTAGCGAGCGCCTCAACACCCTTGTCGAATCTAGGTGAGGGGTGACTAGCAAGGGCAGCCCAAACCTCCTGAGAACTAGCAAGGTCGACCCTCACCAAGGCCAAGCTAGCCATAGGTAGAAGGAAAAGAAAAATGAAAGGAAAAAGAGTACTCAAAAAAATTTAAAAAATGCAAAAATTACATCAAGGCCCGCCATGCCACGTCACGTAAGATAGCCGGTATTGACTGAATCGTCATGTCAGAGATTTCTGACCCAAATTGATTGAAAGGATTACATTAACAAATTGTCAAAAGGTTTATAACTAAACTAATAAATTGGCATAATTGAAAGGTTTAAAATTGAATTGATTACTACATAATAGATATATGATTTTTTTTTTCAATTTTCCCACATAAGAGCTGGCCTTTTACTAATGCAGCTACTTTCTCTTTTATCGTGTTAGTTTTCAGTATACGAGGCATTTTGCCTTACTCTTTCATTTTAAATGCAAATAAACTAATGGATTAACTTTTGTAAATGTTTTCTAATCATCAATCTCTTCGAAACTTGCTAAAAGAAATCTATTTTCAGTAACGGCCCTTGTCTTGATCGTGAACTCCAGTATCAGTAAGCAAGAATGACATATAGCAAGAGAACATTTGCCAAAAAAAACAAAAAAAGAATGTGCCATTTAAGGACGATATAATACCGGACGCTAGACATGACTGTATGCAAACACCATGTCATGATCGAGTTAATAAGACGAATTTTGGTCAGTCGAGAAAGACTTTTATACTTATGTCAATTGTTGAAAATATGTCTCGAGTTTGAGCCCGATAAATAAAACCCGACTCAAAATTATTTGTGTGGATGTCTGAACATTTTAAATTGGATATTTCTTGATACGAAATTGGAATCAGCGAAAAAAGAAAGAATATTATTCTTTTCTAATTCTTGTGGAATTCACGGCAAGAAGAGGAAAGAAGAAAATATTCTTTCCTATATTATGTTGGGCTTTTGGACTGAAATTGGAAAGTCCAACGTGGGGACAATATTCAGTCAACTTTGTTTTCCTTCCTGACCAATATGTGCTGATCGAATTGGACTTCTTCCGAGGCGGTGGACGTATATTATATTTATAGCTTATACGTTGGTTTACAAGGTAGAGAGCTATTGTTGATAAAGAAGTCTTGAAGCGCCGCGGTTGACGTGAAGACGTTCGTGAGTGCTTGGCAGTAGGTGTTTCCATGGATTCTCGTTCGTGAATTATATCCAAGAAGAATCAGTGTTCAAGCGAAAATCTTGTGTTAAGATTTGTGTACAATTCTTTTACGAGATTGAGAGATTATTTCGTGAGGAATTGTGGGGCTAAATACTGCGTGAGTTAGTGGGTGTAATCGGGGCTTGGGAAACACCTAGAGTGTTTGAGTGACTCGAGTGTGGTTGTAATCTCCGTTGTATCGCTTGATTTGTAATGGACTTCCGTGCTGCTCTCCCCGTGGATGTAGGTCACTACGACCGAACCACGTAAATCTGGTGTCCGATTTATTTTCTTATTCTGTCAAATTTATTGTTCGATCGCTTGGCTTCCGCAACAATTGGTGTCAGAGCCTGGCTTGGCTGAGTTGAAGCAAATCGATGGCGATAGAAGAAGGAAAAGTGAAAATCGACTGATTTGATGGGAAGGATTTTGGTTTCTGGAAGATGCCGATTGAGGATCAACTATATCAGATGAAACTGCACGTGCCCCTGTCTGGGGAGAAGCCAGAGACGATGAAGCAAGCTGATTGGGAATTGCTGGATAAACGAGCTTTGAGTGTTATTCGGCTGACGTTGGCTCGTAACGTCGCGTTTAACATCGTGAATGAGAAGACCACTGCGGGTTTGATGAAAGCCCTGTCGGACATGTACAAGAAGCCCTCTGCGATCAACAAAGTCTACTTGATGCGACGTCTGTTTAATTTGAAGATAAGCGAAGGTGTATCAGTTGCTGATCATATTAATGAATTCAATGTGATTGTTAGTCAATTGAGTTCAGTTGATATTGACTTTGAAGATGAGGTACGTGCTTTGATTCTATTATCCTCATTGCCTGATAGTTGGAATACTACTGTTACTGCCGTTAGTAATTCCTCTGGATCAACAAGTTTGACGTTTGATGGTGTTCGAGATTTAATTCTGAGTGAAGACATCCGTAGAAGAGAATCTGGCGAACATGTATCTGCTGCTTTAGTAGGTGAAAATAGAGGAAGAACTGGTACACGTGCTAGCAGAAGTAGTATGAACTCGAATAGACGAAGTCAGTCTAGGACTGGTGGTATTGTCCGTTGGAACTGTAGCAAGAGGGGGCATATTCGAAGGGATTGCCTTAAGTTGAAGAACGATAAAGGTAAGGGAATTAGAG
Organism: Syzygium syzygioides; assembly: GCA_031216285.1. Classification (NCBI taxonomy): domain Eukaryota; kingdom Viridiplantae; phylum Streptophyta; class Magnoliopsida; order Myrtales; family Myrtaceae; genus Syzygium; species Syzygium syzygioides. The sequence continues at coordinate 2,279,434 of CM062251.1, read as the reverse complement.
TTGATCCTGCGGATGATATTGCAGCTATAGCTGATGGTAATTCGGATGATGCTGATTATGTCTTGTTTGTCACTAATAATTCGTCGTTTGGCGGATGGATTATGGATTCTGGTTGCTCTTTTCACGCTACACCAAATAGGAACTGGTTTACTACTACTTATCAGTGCACGGATAATAGTAAAGTGCAGTTGGGGAACAATTATGAATGCGATGTTATTGGTGTTGGTGATGTTAGAATCAGAATGCATGATGGTATCGTGTGGACATTGACTGGAGTGAAGCATGTTCCTAAGTTGAAGAAAAATATGATTTCCTTGAGTGCCCTAGATTCAGCTGGGTGTCGGTATTCTTCAGAATGTGGAGTTCTGAAAGTTGTTCGAGGTGCCTTGGTGATAATGAAAGGAATCAAGCATAATGGCCTGTATGAGCTTCAAGGAGAGACAGTGACGGAATTTGCTGCGGAGACGTCGAATGCATCGGTTCGAGAGTCTGAATTGTGGCATATGCGTTTGGGACACATTAGTGAGAGAAGCCCAAAGGTTCTAAGTGAAAGAAATTTGCTATGTGGTTATGTGGCTAACGAACTGAATGTATGCAGGTGCTGTGATTTAGATCAACGGCGGAAAGTGCAGTTTAGTACGGTTGTCAGAGAAACCACGGATATTGCAGAATTAATTCACTTGGATATTCGTAGGTTGTCGCGATTTCCTTCGAGGAAGAGTGCCAGATTTATGTTAACAGTTGTTGATGACTATTCGAGGAAGACGTGGGTGTTTGTGCTTAGGCACAAGTTTGATGCTGTTGTCAGGATCAAGCAGTTAAAAGCTTTGATAAAAAAGGAGACTGGTAAAACGATCAAGCAGGTGCAGACTGACAATAGTATGGATTTTTGCTTGGAGCTGTTAAACAAATTCTGCATGAAGGAAGGCATAGTGAGACACCGCACTAGTGTCAATGAACCACAGCAGGTTGTAGAGTTGATGAGCAAAATATTACTAGAGACGGCCCATAAAATGCTCTCTAGTGCTGGTATGGCTAGAAGATTTCTAGCGGATGTACTTAGTATGGCGAGCTACCTGAAGAATAGATCTCCATCGACTGCGATTGAATGTCAGACTCCCGAAGAAGTGTGGTCAGGTAACGTTGCTGATTATTCTGTTCTTAGAATATTTGGTTGTCCATGTTATGTTCGAGTTAGTGATGGTAAGCTCGATGGAAGGACAAGAAAGTGCATGTTCCTAGGTTATGCACAAGGTGAACGCGGCTATAAGTTGTGGTGCCCGGAATTAAATTCACTTGTTATCAGCAAAGAAATTATATTTGATGAGTCTCCAGTACTTCTAGCTAGGAGTGTTAATAGCAGTGTTCATACGGATCTGAACGGTGTTCAGCTTGAGGTGGAGTTGCAACCAGAAACTCCTGAGGTAGCGGGCGCTAGCGAAGTAATCGACACGGATGGTACTTGTAGCGAGGTGGAGCCTACTAAGCCAACGGTTGCTGTAACTGCTGAACTTGACAAGGTGCGTATTCGGTCTCCTGATAGATATGGATGCAATGATGGTTTTGCTTTATCTGCGATTGAGGAGGTTGTGTCGGAAAATCCTTGTGGAGCGGTTAAAGGTGCATGTAGAGTTGGTATTCTGATGAGGTCCACGGCTATGGCGAAGTTCAAGCGAGGCTTGGACTTGAAAGACATCTGTGGCGGTTGAGCCCATCGGGGGCTGTGGGAGAGTAGTAGCGGAATTCGGATTTTATTAAAGCGATTGTAATTTGACTCAAGCGTCGAGCCAAGGTGGAGATTGTTGAAAATATGTCTCGAGTTTGAGCCCGATAAATAAAACCCGACTCAAAATTATTTGTGTGGATGTCTGAATATTTTAAATTGGATATTTTTTGATACGAAATTGGAATCAGTGAAAAAAGAAAGAATATTATTCTTTTCTAATTCTTGTGGAATTCACGGCAAGAAGAGGAAAGAAGAAAATATTCTTTCCTATATTATGTTGGGCTTTTGGACTGAAATTGGAAAGTCCAACGTGGGGACAATATTCAGTCAACTTTGTTTTCCTTCCTGACCAATATGTGCTGATCGAATTGGACTTCTTCCGAGGCGGTGGACGTATATTATATTTATAGCTTATACGTTGGTTTACAAGGTAGAGAGCTATTGTTGATAAAGAAGTCTTGAAGTGCCGCGGTTGACGTGAAGACGTTCGTGAGTGCTTGGCAGTAGGTGTTTCAATGGATTCTCGTTCATGAATTATATCCAAGAAGAATCAGTGTTCAAGCGAAAATCTTGTGTTAAGATTTGTGTACAATTCTTTTACGAGATTGAGAGATTATTTCGTGAGGAATTGTGGGACTAAATACTGCGTGAGTTATTGGGTGTAATTGGGGCTTGGAAAACACCGAGAGTGTTTGAGTGACTCGAGTGTGGTTGTAATTTCCGTTATATCGCTTGATCTATAGTAGAATTCCGTGCTGCTTTCCCCGTGGATGTAGGTCACTATGACCGAACCACGTAAATCTGGTGTCCGATTTATTTTCTTATTCTGTCAAATTTATTGTTCGATCGCTTGGCTTCCACAACATCAACGTTAATTTAACCGTCTTTAAACACCTTGATGAAGAATTGATAATTTCTTTAAGCGATCATCAATCTTTGTCGCGACCTTCCCAGAATTGAACCTCTAAGAGGAAACTAAGGGATTACTAAGCGTGACGGTTAGCACAAGCTCTCCCAAACCCTACCAACCGCAACTTAATACTCAATTCAATCATGATATTTATTTAACATTTTGGAACTGCTGCTAATTAGTCATGGATCGATTAGACACCGAAGTTTACTTATGTGAATTAGAGATTTATTGGATCTGGGGACTTATTACGTTAAATTAATTTAACGCCCTTTTGATACCTTTTTTTTTAAATTTCAGAATAGTGTTTGCGTGCAATTTTGGTCAATTTCGGTACCCCGTGATCATCATCTTCTTCATGATTCCTCCATTAATCTCACATACTAACCAATCATCTCTACCATCAAAGCCAGTTCTATTTTAAACCCCCCTTCGCAATCGTCATTTTGACCCTCCCCGGCTTGAACAATCATCGTCCCTCAAATCTGTGGACTGAGCCATCGCTCGTGGCAGCATAGGTTTGAAGTTGCGACTCGATGAGCTCATTGCTTCCTCGCCAGACCAGACAAATCCTCACCTCTCATCGCGTCGCCACTGCAACGTAGTCTTCGCGTCACCGCACGTTTCATGGGTTAGCTGGGATTGAGCCATAAAGCGGGCAGATATTGCCAATGCACGCCACAGGCGTTCCTCGTTGATAGGTTACCTCTCTTGGCTATTCTTCGCCCAAATTACCAGCGCTACTCACTAGTTTCTGGTATATCTTCATCAGCCGAGGCGTTGGTTTTGTCCTCTGTCCTCCCTTGTTCACAAGATGTTTTGTCGAACGGAAAGAAGTCAACATCACCGAGTGTAGATTACTATGTTACTGATGATGTAGCTAACAAGGATCATCTAGAGGGGTGTGTAGATCTTAAACAATTTTGATCAATTTACAACGGAAATGATTGATCACAGCTAAGTTTGAATAAAATTCAAATTCAAAACAGTTATATAGACATTACTCTTGATGTGCAATATGTAAAGTAAGAGATAATTAATAGAAAAATTGTACACAAGTTTATAGTGGTTCGGCTTATAGCAAGCCTACATTCACTCTCCCACACCGATAGCCTACTGACTGGATTTCACTATGTAATCAAGAGGACCCTTTTGTGTATAAAAAAAAGTGATAACACTTTTGTGTATGATATGACCCTCTATCTCACACAATCACTCTTATAAAGTATCCCTCAAGATCTTAATGTTTAGCTTAAGAAAAACAAGAGAAAGGATCGGAGTATGCTCAGATTTTAGACATGTTGATTCTCGATTTCGTACATTGGCTTCCACTTCTTGTAGATCTCCTTTTATACTTCTCCACTCCCAAACTAGCCGTTGGACAGTCTTCAGAGGATTATTTTCCAATCTTCATCTTGGACAGATTTGTATAAAATGGATTGAGTAGTCGTTGGTTGACAAAATCTGAATCCCGCTGATTCTGATCGCTTATATAATCAGAATCTTGATCTCCATAAGTAGAGCTTTTATACATTGTAATGCATATTTTGTCATAATGTTTGATTGTCAATCAATTATAGCTTTAGATTGAGACAATCAAAACTTTCTTTTTGTGAAATCCATGCCAAATCACTGCTGTTGTGTTTCATTCCGAATGAGTTTTGCTTCTGCGTTCGAAAAACTTCTGCGTCTGCGTCTGCATAATTTCTGCGTTTGAAGAATTTCTGATTCTTGCTTTACATTTAGAACTTGAGTCAGCGTAGATCTTCAATAAAATCTAAGTTCTTCAAAATTAAAGTATGAATGACTTTTATGGTAAAGTTTGAACTTCTCATTTCTGAGTCTGAACTTTTAGTTTTAAGATCTTGTAGAGTTTGATATTTCCTTATAAACTTCCAGAATATATTAATCTAGAATAGAATACTTGTCAGATTGACAAGATAAACATAGAAAGTTTTATCAGCTTCAAATTTTATTAGGAGTTTTTCTCAACAATTGATCCCAAATTTAATTTATAATTTTCTACATTAATTCCGTGGTTTTTTTATTTTACGCATTAAGTTGTGTGATAACTATGGTGATCCCTAGACCTATTAATGTAAATGTGCCTAATGTTTATATGCCATGCAATTAAAAATATTTTGTTATGAGGCTTAAAAAATTAACTCATAATTTTGGTGCAATTAGTTTTAATTGGGCAATTAGATTTTAGGTGTCAATAATATCTAGCCTCATTCATCTCCATCTTTCGTCATTTAACATAGGCTCCTCATTGTTCTAGTTCATTTTGATCCCTTGGTCTCTTTCCGAGCACCAAACCGAAGTCTAATGCCGGGTATGCTGGCTTGCCCCGCTCCAACGAGTGTTGCCAGCTTATTACATCGGTCTATCAGTTTATTTAGCTTGATTAGGATGTTTGATCTTGCTTAAAGTTTAAGTCTTATGCTAGTGCCTCCTCATTCCCATAAAAGTTTAAGATCTTAATGTTTAGCTTAAGAAAAACAAGAGAAAGGATCGGAGTATGCTCAGATTTTAGACATGTTGATTCTCGATTTCGTACATTGGCTTCCACTTCTTGTAGATCTCCTTTTATACTTCTCCACTCCCAAACTAGCCGTTGGACAGTCTTCAGAGGATTATTTTCCAATCTTCATCTTGGACAGATTTGTATAAAATGGATTGAGTAGTCGTTGGTTGACAAAATCTGAATCCCGCTGATTCTGATCGCTTATATAATCAGAATCTTGATCTCCATAAGTAGAGCTTTTATACATTGTAATGCATATTTTGTCATAATGTTTGATTGTCAATCAATTATAGCTTTAGATTGAGACAATCAAAACTTTCTTTTTGTGAAATCCATGCCAAATCACTGCTGTTGTGTTTCATTCCGAATGAGTTTTGCTTCTGCGTTCGAAAAACTTCTGCGTCTGCGTCTGCATAATTTCTGCGTTTGAAGAATTTCTGATTCTTGCTTTACATTTAGAACTTGAGTCAGCGTAGATCTTCAATAAAATCTAAGTTCTTCAAAATTAAAGTATGAATGACTTTTATGGTAAAGTTTGAACTTCTCATTTCTGAGTCTGAACTTTTAGTTTTAAGATCTTGTAGAGTTTGATATTTCCTTATAAACTTCCAGAATATATTAATCTAGAATAGAATACTTGTCAGATTGACAAGATAAACATAGAAAGTTTTATCAGCTTCAAATTTTATTAGGAGTTTTTCTCAACAATTGATCCCAAATTTAATTTATAATTTTCTACATTAATTCCGTGGTTTTTTTATTTTACGCATTAAGTTGTGTGATAACTATGGTGATCCCTAGACCTATTAATGTAAATGTGCCTAATGTTTATATGCCATGCAATTAAAAATATTTTGTTATGAGGCTTAAAAAATTAACTCATAATTTTGGTGCAATTAGTTTTAATTGGGCAATTAGATTTTAGGTGTCAATAATATCTAGCCTCATTCATCTCCATCTTTCGTCATTTAACATAGGCTCCTCATTGTTCTAGTTCATTTTGATCCCTTGGTCTCTTTCCGAGCACCAAACCGAAGTCTAATGCCGGGTATGCTGGCTTGCCCCGCTCCAACGAGTGTTGCCAGCTTATTACATCGGTCTATCAGTTTATTTAGCTTGATTAGGATGTTTGATCTTGCTTAAAGTTTAAGTCTTATGCTAGTGCCTCCTCATTCCCATCAAAAGCGGCTCTTGGGTTCATTTGTTCAACAACCGGTATTTCTTTGTTTGAAATCGGGAAAAGGTGCCAAAAAAGTTCTAAATCTTTGGCATTGACATAAATCCTGCGGTTTTTAGACTAAGATTGAATGGTATAGGTAGGTTTATTTTCGACACTAGAACTCCCCACGCTATTCTTGTCCGAACCGCCTATAATGTTGTGAAAGGCTAAAAAAATCTAATATTTCTTTGAGACTTATTCTTGGCATCAAGAGCCTCCTCAACCAGAAAATTTTGATCATTATGACTTGCCTGTTGGCGACTACACATATCGAAGTAGGACATGCGATTTCCCAGGTGCTGGCCTTTTTCTCTGTGACAAAATTATATTTCAATTCTTTAGTAGGGGATTTTGCCCGATGGTGTTGCCAATACATGGTGGAGAAACCATCAATTATTGTTTGATTTTAGAGAATTTACAACTTCTTTAGCATAATAGTGTTGATAAAAGAATATCATTTGTCCATTTAATCAAGTGGCCATGATGATGTGGTGTTATCAATTAATCATTATTATGGCGTATAGACAAAAAAAAATACTATGTGCTGACCTTTTTCTCGATGACAAAATTGTATTTCAACTCTTTAGTAAGAGATTTTGGTCCATGGCGTTTCACTTGGAGCGTTTCAATAGGCAAATCATCGGTTATTGTTTGATTATAGAGAATTTACAGCTTCTTTGGTAGCTTAATAGTGTCAATAAAAAAAAATACCATTTGACTGTTAAATCACGTGGCAGTGATGATGTGGCATGATCAATTAATCGTTATTGTAAGGGTTAATACCACAAAAAATCGTAAACTGGTACATTTATGATACATTTACCCAAAACTATTTTTTTTACTATAAAAAACTCTAAACTGGTATACCTGTGACAATTTTACTCCGAACTATTTTTTTGGCCACCAAAAGCCCTAAATTGGTACACCTGTTACAAATTTACCCTGAACTTACCAAAAAAAACTCCAAATTGGTACATCTGTAACAATTTTACCTTGAATTAAAATTTTAATATTTTTTAAATATTTTTTATTTATTTTGAATTTTTTTTCATTTTTTTTCATCTTCGACCTTTGGCCAATCGCCGGTCCGACAATCGGCTAGAGGCGAAAGCCGGCGAGGGCCGCCCTCGCCCGATCAGGCGAGGGCCGCCCTCATCGAATCTGGCGAGGGCGACCCTCGCCTACGTCAAGCGAGGGCCGCCCTCACTCGAGGCAAGCAAGGGTCGCCCTCGCCGGCTTCCGCCTTTGGCCAGTCGTCGAAATGGCGACCGACCAAAAGTTGAAAGTAAAGAAATAAAAAAGAAAATAAAAAAGAAAACATTCAAAAAAATAATAAAATAATAATATTAAAAATTAATTCTGGTTAAAATTGTTACATGTGTACAAGTTTAGGGTTTTTTGTGATATGTTCGGGGTAAAATTATCACAGGTGTACCAGCTCGGAGTTTTTTATGATCAAAAAAATAATTTTGAGTAAATATATCATAAATATATCAGTTTAAGATTTTTCATGATATTAACCCTTAGTGTAACGTTCAGACCAAAAAAAAAAAACAATTCACTATGCGGCAAGACATGATTGCGGACGGGGGAGCTAACTTGCCACGTCACTGATCCGGAGTCCCACTCACCCTCTCGTGATTTCGACCGTCCAAAACGAAATCGACGGACCACAAACGCTCCTCGCGGACGCCGCCCAGGATCGTCCCCTCCCTACAAATAGGCCTTCCCCCCTCGCTGCTCCGACTCAGTGTAGTCGATCCCGAGCTCTATCAATTCCGTTCCGTCCGTTAGCGTTTTCGCGGCGAGAAGGGAGTGAGGATGTCGGGGCGCGGGAAGGGAGGGAAGGGGCTGGGCAAGGGCGGGGCGAAGCGGCACCGCAAGGTCCTCCGCGACAACATCCAGGGGATCACGAAGCCGGCGATCCGCCGCCTGGCGCGGCGGGGCGGCGTGAAGCGCATCAGCGGGCTGATCTACGAGGAGACCCGCGGGGTCCTCAAGATCTTCCTCGAGAACGTGATCAGGGACGCCGTCACCTACACCGAGCACGCCCGCCGCAAGACCGTGACGGCCATGGACGTCGTCTACGCGCTCAAGAGGCAGGGCCGGACTCTGTATGGGTTCGGCGGTTAGGGCCGGGGTTCGGAGGGGGGTCGGTCGTGGGGCAAAGAGCAAGTCTTGCTGTCAAGAAGAAGGAAGAAGGGAAGGTTTTTGGGGGGATTTTTCTTTTTGGGCTTGTGGATTGGGGGCGTGAAATTAGGGTTTCGGTGGGGATTGGATTGTGGGTTTTTCAAGGGTAATCTTGTAAAGGAAGGATATTGACTGGAATAGGAATGGGTGGGGACTTGGGAGATGCTTATCCATAGTTTCTATGTGTGTACTGTGAACTTGCCCTTACGATGCTTATAAGCTTTCATTTCATGGCAATTGTGATTTCTGGTGATTTTTGTCCTTACTTGATGCTAATTCAGAAGAAGATTCAGTGTATTTCGTTCAATGGGCGCATTCTTTTTCCCTCACTAGTTAAATGGGCATTTGAGCAAAGACAATCTTTAGTTGGCTGTAGTCATCAATTGAAGAAATTGAAATGGATGATGGATGGTTCAAGTTTGCAGTGAGCACAACCTGTTTCTCCATGGTAGTAACTAGCAAAATGGCTTGCTTTTGGATTTCGGATCACCCATTATCCTGAAGTTGCAGGAGCCAAAGATCGAGCTCAAGTAGTCAGAGCTGACCGGAGCTTGTTGGACCCTTCGCTGAAAGTGTGAAATTCACTAGGTTGAAGAAATATTGACACAGGATAAATTGAAGCCTTCCCTTCGTAATTCAACAAAACTACATTCATGTACTTTATTGCTTTCTGATTTGATTTCCCAACTTCCGGGTTGGCAACCCCAATCACTAGTGTTCTTTTTTCTCGATTCATACAAGAACAGGGTATTCTGAACCTGATGTCCAACATATGTTACAAACGACTGCTCGTATATGCATAATTCATGAAGTGAAATGTCATTTTGACACTCGCAATCCAAAATCTGGAATGCTGCTACACAGCAGTGGCTCCTTTTGAAGCAGACCCTGGTAGACGGTTTGAACCGAGAGTCTTACCTCATTTCCTCTTTCACCATGTTGGCGAAAACTTTGCTCATGGAGATTGCTGCGAGATTGCCTAGGCTTCCCATGCTGAATTGAGTGGTTGATGCACCGTTAGTAGTCTCCTGATAGCCGATCCGATCTGCTCTCGTGACTTGCCCATCTTTGTCGCTCGGTTTTTCTTCCTTCACTTGGAGTTGAAGTGCACACTCCAGGTTCCACAGCACATGTCCCATCGAAGGCCGACTGAGACTGCTTTCGGCTAAGCATTTTTCAGCAATCTCCATGAACTTGCAGAGGGACTCTTCACTTGCTTGATCCACAAGATGAGGGTCTATAGTTTCTTGGATTCGGCCTCTTTCTCGCCATTTCATTGCCCATTCGACTAAATTCACCTTTCCTCTAGGAAGCGACGGGTCGATTACTGCTCTACCACAAAGGATTTCAAGCATCACGACCCCGAATGAGTAGACATCTGATTTTTCCGTGAGCTGTTGCCTAGTCAGGTATTCAGGATCCAGATATCCAAAGCTCCCTTTCACAGCTGTGCTCACGTGCGTCTGGTCTATCTCAGGACCTGTCTTTGAGAGCCCGAAATCGGCAACCTTGGCCATCAAATTCTCATCCAATAGGATATTTGCCGACTTGACATCGCGATGGATGATTGCCCTTGTGGAGCCGGTGTGAAGGTAGTGAAGTCCTTTAGCTGACCCAATGCAAATCTCCAGCCTTCGCTTCCAACTCAGCACGGGAAGATCCGAGCAGTACAGACGACTCTTAAGGGTCCCATTTTCCATGAATTCATAGATAATGATCTTCTCATTCCGTTCGTCGCAATACCCGATCAGCGACACCAGATGGCGGTGACGAAACTGGGACAACATCTCGATTTCTGTACGGAACTCCGTCAGGCCCTGTCGCGAATTAGATTGCCCCCTCTTCACTGCTACCTTAGTCCCGTCTCTGAAAATTCCCTTGTAGACCTTGCCGAAACCTCCCGTCCCTATTATCAAATCTTCGCTAAAATTATTCGTAGCCTCTTCAATCGCTGTGAATGGGTAGCGATAGCCAAAATTTGAGTTGGAAAATACTGCCAAGCTGTTTGACCGCTTATCCCGTGTCTGATTCATGACAGAATTGTCCTCCTCCTTTGAGTGACCCACAGCTGCCAGCTTTCTTCTTCTCCTGCAGAGTAAGAAGAGCCCTAAAACGAAGACAAGAACGGTGCAAATCCCGCCGGACAAACCCGTGATCAGAATGATTTTGCTTCTCGATTTTGTCATTGAAGAACCGATCTCAGAATCTGCAGTTTCAAGACTGCCCTGAGAATTACTTATCTTCATGATCTCTAGCCCGTTGAGGATGGCCATGGGGTAGTAACTACCCTCAGAAGAAGGGCCAACACTAACATTCAGGGCACTGCTACTGGTGGAGCTTTTAATTACATCAAAAAAATACGGGGTGCCGATGACGTTGGATGTCAGTCCGCTGAGATCGAAACTTCTATAGGCAAACCAGGAATTGATGTAGACATTGAAAAAGAACGGCCCTGTAGAAGAATTCACAATGTCGCAGAAGTGGAATCGGACTAGATAGTCGAATCCAGCATCGACACTGAAGAGCCAAGTTAAATTGGCATTAAGCTGAGGGTCACGGATCGAGTCCAACTGGGTGGCCGTCCCATAGACTGATGCGGGAGCGATGTTCTCAGTAACATTCCCCTTCTTATAGGTGACAGCAGCAACGTTTGACACAATGGATACTGCACTGTGCTTCAAAAACGTGTCGTCCGAGACCCAAAGACGCCACAACGTATCCTTCTGCGGATGCACGGTTTGATTTCCCATGTTCACTCTCAAAACAGTCTCTAGCGCCCGATTCTGCAGATTCCTGTAGACTCTGGGCGTTTCGATGATCCTGGCACTGTCGGGGATCAGCTCAATCGGGAGAGAAATGACTTCCAAAGCATTTACGAAGGCAAATGAATCGGAATTGGGCGTGAAAGTAAGAACGAGCTGATTAGTGGTGATGTTGAATGAGTACTCCTTTACAACTGAGCCCTTCTGTAACTGGAAACCCTTGAGAAGGGTGAAATTCTGTGCGGAGACGGAGAATTTTGCCGTGCTCATATTGTGCTCTCTATAGACAAAAGGGAAGAAATAGAGGCGAATCAAGTGCCTGCCGTTTTCCTTCATTGAAAATGTGTAGCGGGAGGGTTGGTTGAAGATCCTAGCGGTCAGATACAGAGTCGAATCATAGGAGGACGAGAGAGAACTCGAGTTTGTGTCAGCAAGAATATTTTGTGTAGTAGAAAGTATCTCGGAGTAGAAGTTGTCGGCCAAAAACGTGCGATTACCAACGGATGAATTCCGGGGGGATCCACAATCTATCAGATAATTATCCACAGGAACGAATCCTGAAGCTATACGAATCAAGCAGAAGAGGTATGAACATGAGAGGATCAGCTCAAGACTCACATTCCCCATCTATGGAACAGCTCGGAGAGGTGGATAACAAAAAGGAGCTATACAAAATGATCGTGGACCGATTCCCAGGACATGAATTCACGGAACTTGATCGTCGACAGCAGTTGGATAAGTCCAAGTATCACCAGGTAATGGCAGCAGAGCTTACAAAGAATTTGAAGGGCACGAACTAAAGAGCGAATTCATGACGAACTCGATGAAGAACTGCTAAGGGGAATCAAGGAAGGATTGAAAGATCACTTGAACTGACATCAATGTGAGGAGAGATGCAGCAGAACTCCCATTAAAGAAAAGGGAAATGAGCTCTTCACTCTTCAGCTGATTGATCAAAAGTGGATAGCAAAAAGCTAGAAAACAAGTGTGAGTGCGGGCAAAGCACGACCACCATGACAAAATACAATTCACAACAGCCCGCCTTGTTCCCTTTTGTTCTTTTGCTCGTTCTTTGTTGACTTATTTGATAAATTCTCGGCATTGGAAAAGAAAAAGAACTAAAAAAACAATCATGAAAGAGCAGAAAGTGATAAAGTTCAACGCGTTTGTTATCATGGAATTTAATTTAAAAAGGACAGCTATGAAGTAATGGTTCGCAAACCTTCAGCTTCTCCACGTGGATAGAGAGCCGAATGGAAGGTGTTGAACGTTAGACTCCACTGGTGTCTGTATCTGACTTTTCTTTTTTAAAAGGGAAAAAGACACTAACAGTCTTTAAACTTTCGCCAATATGTAATTTGATCCACGAACTTTTAATTTGTTTAATATAGTCCCTGAATTTTAACCTAGTGTTCAATGTGGTCCCTGAACTTTTAATTTATTCAATGTCGTCTCTAGATATTTGTTATATGTTCAATTTAATCCATGAACTATATTAAAATATTCAATGGGCCAAAGTTCAATGACTGTTTGTATCATTATCCCTTTTTAAAATCCTAACGTTATCTCATAGTCCTGAATCAATCTTTGTTGGTTTAGGTAAAACTTCGATGGGTCAATCTCACGGCCTATGTGATCTAGGACTCTAGGCACTTCCTTTGACCTTAATTTTAAAATCTATCTTTAAAAAAAAAATCTCAAAGTGTTAAGAATAACAATTGATTGTGTCGGCGTTCACTTATGTGCCATAACATTTCAATTAATCACTTAAGTATCATAATTTTTATAAAATGTTCATCACAAGTGTAGGGAATCATAGTAGGATGGCACTTCTGATGAAGATCTATTAAAAGCTATTTTCACTCAAGTGATCAATTGAAAAATTATGTCATCCGGTGAGTGTTCTTTAAAAGTCATGACACTCATGTAATCGATTGAAAAGTTATGACACTCAAATGAACCCATTCGAAAGTTATGACACTTATAGTGTCATTATCCTCAGTAGATTATGACCTTTTTACACGACTCTTCTAGTTCCGTGTTTGACTTTATACAAACCAAAGAACATGTAAAGTTGTGTAGGGTGGTTACACAATACCAAACCAAATATGATAAGTAGTGGGGTCCTGCTCCTATATGATTGTAGTTTGTGGTAACAAACGTTTCAATTACTTATGCAACAAGATCTGATTTGAATTCACATTGGACACCTAACACGACAAGTGTAATATCAGACACTTTTCCAAACGATTATCATATGAATGATACCCATCTCGAGGTCGTGCTTCTAGACGTATTGAATAATACTCATGATTGGTTACATTGTGTATCTTAAGCCGGAGGATAGGAATTCAACCCAGGACTCCTTCAATATGAACAAGGTGAAGCAATTGGACAACCGCTATTCTAGGTAACAATTTTCAATGTATCCGATGCTTAAAATTCTGACAACTACCAATACACTGACCATGTGAATAATCGAACCGATGTCAATAACCTTAGTTGCACGCAAAAAATAAGTATCCTCGTTCTTTGATAGTGACTTTATAAATAGGTCTGAGTGGTTTTAAAATACTAATGAGTAAACTTAACTCTAGTACTTTTCAGTATTGAGTCAATAATATTTTGGATGTATGAAAATGAAATAGATCGGGGATAAAGACATTACAAGTATCATAATTTTGCATTTACTTGATTGTCATAACTTTCTTTTTCGATCACTTGAGTGCTATGTTTTCTAAAAAAACATTCACTTGAGTTATGTAACTTTCAATCGATCCCTTAAATTCTATAACTTTTAAAAAAGTATATCCAAGCATCCGACATGATATGACACTCGTGGTGAACATTCTTAAAAAGTTATTATGGCACTTACATAATCGATTAAATATATATATCAATCAAGTGATTGAGAAAAAATAATTATGGCGCTCAAATGAGTATCGTAACTTTGAGCGTCATATAAAAATTAGGACACTCAACCGATTGAAAAAAACGAAAGTATAATATTCAATTGAGTATCGTACGAAAATTATGACATTTTTTATATATTTTTTTAAATAGATAGACAACTTAATTCGAATCGTCTGCGATGGCATCATTAAAAAGCCTGAACCTTCTGTAAGCAATAAGTACCAACTGGCAAAAGAATGGGTGCAGCATGAGATGTCGGGACGAAGCTTTCTTTATATACCTTTCAAGATCTGAACGACGATAATGGTGTGGGGCCTATCGAAGATGAGAGAGGCATCGTTCTGTCGTACTTGGTCGTGTGGGTGTGCGCATTACGCGGTTTCCACCGTCCACAGCTCCGCGCGTTTGTCGTCCACAGCTCCGCGCGTTTGTCGGGCCTGGACGTGCGTCTCCTGACTCCGTGGAACCGGCTTCATCCTGGGGGCGGAGACAGACCTCGTTTCCCACTAAGCACGATGCACGAGCATCGTTTTATTTCACTATTTGCTTTTTCTTGAAAAGCGAGTCGCTACCATTTCTAGTTTCGTGATGAGAAAATGACGTGAATGATTTTTAAACTCTCTCTCTCCATATACAATATATGATCTTTGGATTATTGATTTGTTCAATGTGGTTATCAAATTTTTAATATAATGTGTAATGTTGTTCTCAAACTTTTGATTTGTTCAGTGTAGTTCATAAACTTTCGATATATATTTAATCTGATCCCCTAAACTATAAGAAAGTATTTAATATTGTCCTTCTATCAATTTAACTAAATGGAAAGTTTGCTGATCTTGCTTTCAATCTGGTACATTTGAACGATGAACAAAAAGAAAAGGTTACACGTGGATTATTCACGTAAGATATTTAACCCAAACTAGAATGTTATAACCCTTTAATTTGTTCAACTTGGAAAAATGATTATTCAGCTTATTTGATAACATGGATTATTATATCCCGGTTTGAGTTGAATATCTTGCATGGATAAAGCATATGTAGTGTTATTTTTTTGGTCAACCGTCCGAAATTACCGAATTAGAAGCTAAATCGGCAAATTTCATTAACTTGAATTAATGGAAGGATACCATTGCATATTTTCATATAGTTTAGGGACTTGACTGAACATTAACCAAAACTTTAAGGATTGCATTGAACAAATTAATAATTTATGGCACCGCATTGAACAAATTAAAACTTTATGGACCATATTACAAATTGAGCAAAATTTTAGAACTACTTATATAACTACTCCTTCCATGAACGAGATTAGGCGAACGATGGGTGACGTGATACTTTCAAAATGGAGTACGGGCTTGTCCTCAGGCTCCCCGTCCCCAACTCCTTTTGACCATCCTACGCGTTATTGGATGTACTCCATGCAACATGCATATATTTCTAGGATTCATCTTGCAGGTATGGAATTATTTTACATCTTCAAAAACCAAATAACCCTTCATTAGCGAATCTCAAACAACTTAATTTTACCAAATCCACTTAAAACCCAAGACCCTAGAATGTCCAAGCCCCGACCTAATTTACCGAATCCACTTTTTTCAGAAGGGTCTTGCCAGCATAACGGCATCGTTGCTTCCAAGTAATAATGGTGCAAGTTGGACCACACATCTTACATCATGTTCGATGGGCAACTAATGCGCAAAATCAGCGGGCCTTAGTTTAAACTTTCAATAATACTAGACTTCATATTTTACAAGGGAAAGCAAAATTTGGTGACTACATTCAAGCAAAAAAAAAAAAGATCTTCAGGAAATTATATATTATTTTAAGGTGGATATTCTAAAAAAAAACAGAGAGTAAGGATAAAACTATGTAAGGATTCATACGTTCAGAAAGGTAAATATACAGTACATATATAACATACATTGAGGACTTTCAACTTTCAAAATTTTCTCATGACGTGAGCACCGACTTAGCTCTTTTCTCTTAGTCTCTCTTTCCAAATACGAAAGTCTACCAAACTGTCGTTGACTTTGATCGAACCAAACTGTCGTTGACTATCATCGAACATAATTAAATGGTACTTCACATTGAATCTTAGCAATTTGTCAAATGTCAATATAGTCATTTATTTTTTATAGAAACTAAAACGCTTAAACCAGTTTTCTGGGCTGTCTCCGATGATGGAAGTTCCCTTTACAGTATTTGACTGATAAGAAATTTTGGCAGAAAGGTTGAGACGATTGTTTAATTAAAGATGCTAATGACGAAAATATTATGGCAGTAAGGAACATTGAATTGACGTTACCTTAAATAGGTATAGAGTTCCACTTTTTTTTATTGATAATTCGGAGGCAAGGTCGTGAAGAATCGGTTGCTTGGGGGCCAAAGAAACATCCTGCAAACCCTATGAACTGATTAAATCCAGCTCTTTGGCTTGAGTATATGGCTCTGACCTAGAAAAGTTAGATGCAGTTGGTAAAATAAGAATAAGAGCTGGAAATTTCCATCTTGCTCAAACTAATTGCACCAACCCTAAGGTTGCATTTGGTCGTCCGGATTCGGATTATGATATGATAGGATAAAGGGGGATTTAAAATCCTCCACATATCCCCGGATTGTAAAAATATCCTATCATATGTTTGGTATAGATATGATTTGGAATCTTTGAACATAATATTTGAAAATCCTTGAAAATACCATCTCTGGCTTTGCTCCTTTTGTACAATCTATGGGAAGTCGAGAGAGCATGACGTCTCTCTATTGACATGACTTCACATAATTTTGCAATGCCCTCGTGAACAGCGAGAGGCACTTCCTGTGTCGTATGACTGGACTCCATTGCCGAAGAAAGTGGCTAAGAGAGGCAATAGTGGAGAAGGTGTGCATTCTGGGATGGGTCCGCAGGAGGAGATTCTACACCACTGTGCTGTTGCAATGTTGTTGATGCACAGTAGGTGGAACTTGATACTCGAGAGCGTGGTCGCCAAGAAGCTAATGAAGTGTTGGCCATTCTTCGTCGACTAGCAGGTAAACGGTCAGCTCATGAATGTTGTGTGAAAGGTTGGGCTCGATGTGAAGGACGTAAGTGATTGGGGCGGAAAGGATGATCTATGTAAACTAGCTTGACGATCGCCTCTTTTCACCCTCACTTTTCGGAACATGATCGCTGGCCGGGGATGATGACCAGCGTGGTTAGAGGTGACGACCATCAGAAGTGACGATTATCAGTAATTTTAGTGATGGTCGCAATATCCGAAGTGGCACTTTATCACTTTGTTAAAAGATAAAATATGAATTTATTTAGTTATTTTTTAAATTTTACATCCAATCTGGGCTTATCCCATGCTCTAGGCCGGATTCCTTATCCAACATTTTATCCGGATTTATCTGGGTGTATCCGGTCCGGAGGACATTACCAAACACCACATAGGATAATTTGTTATCCTATCCAGACTCAAATCCAAGCTACCAAACGTAACATAAGAAATTAAGTTTAACTTTCATAACGAAGTAGAATTTGGCATCAGAGTCTTAAACTCATGTGAAAGGAAAAAAATATTAAGGAAAGTATGATTCTTAAGAACGTAAATGAAGATTGATATCGAAAACAAAAAAGAAAAGCTAAGTCACAAAGCGATATAAGAACTAGATCTAGTGAATATTATCTCATACTTGTTATTTCATTCATGGTGATTTAAGTTTTAGGTTTCTTTTTCTTCCTATATCCTTTCTTTGGCCATTTCTTTCAACAGATTCTTGATTTCCAAGGAAACCCAATGGGAAAGTATGTGATGCAGGACTGCATCATCACTTTTGCAAGAATAACGTTGCTCTCGGCTTATATTACTTAAACCATATGGACGCCGTGTCAACACTATTTGCTTTTTGGCATTTCGATGAGCTCATCTATGGCTTCGGCTTCTTCTTGCTTGTAACCTCCATTGCAGTTCCAGAAAGCAATGCAATTCTCGGTTACTTTGTTCGTGTATTGCTGTCCCGTCAGTTGAGTGATGAACGACACCTGTGTGAGCTTCTCGAATGGGCCTATTTCGAAAATAAGACAACGCTCATATTCAGTTTGACTAAGCATAAGCATAACTATAAACCTTAAAAAGTAATAATCAAAATGGTAGCACTCTTTAGTTTAACAACCTTACTTCATATTACATACATTGGTCGAATTTAGCGAGTGTGATTGCTTCTGTTAGGTCACAATCAGTACTGCGTTTAACAATCTTTATTTCCCAAAAGCAGAAGTCCAGAAAAGCGAGCTTTTGATAAAATCAGAATGGTGCATAGATGAAGATATTATTTATACTCATGCAATATGCGGACAAAGATAATTACAGTTTAATAATGAGATCGGTCAAAAGGCACACTCCCCCGCATCGGTCTAGTGCATTTGGGATTTCACTCTCGGGATGATCCCAATAAGATTTGAACCCAAGACTATACACAGATAAGTAAACTCCATTTACATCTAGGCCAACACACCTTAGTAGGAAGGTAGTTGTTCTCTACAATAAGCTAATTCTCCTCAAAGCTATTGGCTTTACCTGTATTTATGTCTATTGATAATACTCACAAGTCACAAACAGTGTGTTTGTGTGTGTAATAATCAAGTCAGATCCAAGAATAATGGAAAAAGTCAAC
Source organism: Syzygium syzygioides (assembly GCA_031216285.1). Classification (NCBI taxonomy): domain Eukaryota; kingdom Viridiplantae; phylum Streptophyta; class Magnoliopsida; order Myrtales; family Myrtaceae; genus Syzygium; species Syzygium syzygioides. The sequence goes on along the minus strand of CM062251.1, from coordinate 2,260,534 downwards.
AATTGTTTACTGCTTCCTACTCTCTGATCGTAGATGATGCTCATAATGTATTCGAAGTTCCCTTTATCCCCCACAGATATGCTGATTATATACAACTTTTGCAGAATTTTTGTCATGGAGCCAGCTGGGCATCGAACAAGTTCAAACTCCAAGCGTTTCGTCATTTCATAAATGACACTGCCTTACGTATTTGTCTTACCCAACATTGATTACACGATTTCACGAGTTTATCTTATTTAAAAGGATAAGTAAGAGTGATAGACTAGAAATTAACATCAGTTGGATTACCAACGGCCGTGTATTTCACGTACTTCGCATCAACTTTCAAGCCCCTCACTCCTGCCGGTGCCATGTCCATGGATCCATTATTTCATTCCATAGTTTCACTCAAAGAAATGCAGTGTGAGGTGTCATAACAATAGGAATAAAGCTGCTGTGAATGCATAGCGGAGTAGAAACCATTGACTGCTAAAGTTTTCAGAGGTTTGGTTATTTTTTCCTTTTTTTCCAGCAGGTACTAGCAATTGTCCATGGTTTAAATTGGAGCTTAGTTGGGGAAAAAGCTTTTAGGTAATGAAGATGGAAAAACTTTAAAATTGGATGCGTCGTACTATTATAGTAGGTATTGTCTCTATTAGGAAGATTTTTAGCATCTATAGAAATCATAAGTACAAATGTTCTTCAAAAAAAAGTTCCGGGAAGGAACCATGCATGGTAAATGATCTTGTCCAAACTCCGCATGCACCAAGTTTTCAAAACAGTTACATCTTATGGATCTCACGTGGACCATATGAAATGTTTGAACTGTAATTATAAAAAGAAAAAAAAGAGAATCAGCAACAGTTCGGAGAAGGCTTTAAAAGCAAATATCGCATAATTGATTTCCACAGTTGAATCTAATTCCCATGAATAGTCATGAACTTCCAAAGTTAATTCTCTCTGACCCAACAGAAGGAAAAAAAATTCAAAAAATCATCCCCACTTTTCATTCACATGTCAACTTGCATCTCCAAACAAAATCCCCAATGTGCGTCTCTCTCTTCTCGGTCACGGCCAGGCTCAACCCTCGACCAAGCTTCGTTGGTGTCGAGCTCAATTCGAGCTCTGCCAGCGATTCGAGCTCTACCAGCATCAAGATTGACTTGAGCTCTACCAGCATCGAGCTCAATGAATCTAGGTTAAGCTCGACGGGTCTGAGTTGAGCTCGACATCGGCGGAGCTCAACCAGATCTGGGTCAAGCTCGATGCGGAAGTGTTCAACAGGTCGTGGCTTAGCTGGAGATGGCGGTTGGCTACAACGAGATGAGCGCCAGTCGTGCTGAGGAGGAGGAGAAGGCCTGAATAGTGAGTGGGTGGGTGGGCGGGTGAATCATGGTCAAGGGCAAGTGTTTCTAATTGTTGGGGGATTTGAAATAGTTGGACGGGCAAAGTTGGAATGAAAGTGAAAATCCATAGACAGGACTAAATTTTTTTAGTACAACTTAGGATGCTAATTATAGGATTTAGAAAATTCAAGGGTTAATACCACGAAGAACTTAAAACTGATATACATGTGATAAATTTACTCTAAATTAATCTTTTCATCACCAAAAATTCTAAACTGGTACACTTGTGATAAATTTATTCAAAATTAATCTTTTGACCATCAAAAATCCCAAACCGGTATATTTGTGATAAATTTACCATTTGTTAATTTCCGTTAAATTGAATTAATATCACGAAAAGTCATAAACAAGTATACCAATGACAAATGGAAGGTGAAACTCTAAACTGGTTTTCTTGTTAACTGTCACGTGCTATCCAACTCAGCAATTTGATAGCAAAATTTAACGAAAATTAATAGGAGGTAAATTTGTCATAGGTGTGTCAGTTTGGAGATATTAACCCAAAATTCAAATAAACTTCAAATAATTGTCATGCATATACATGAGGCCACACACTTATTATTTTTATTTCATTGACAGCTGACATAGAAAAGTTTCGACAATTACCCTTAATCACTTACCTCTAGAGGATAAATAATTATATTGAAGAGAATTATAGTTCCTCAACCATGTAGTAGGATTGATAATGGATTAGTAAAACATCTACTCGAAGCTGTGTACATCCTGCTATATACTATTTAGTTATGCAATTCTCACTTAATTTGTTGATAAAAAAACCGCACGCAAACTTTGTGATTTCCAATGATAAAACATCACTTGTAAATGTTGACCGTTCTACTTAATATCGATGCAAATAGAAACTCATTGAACATAATTTTAGTACTAAAAATATATAAGGACCTGCCCCGCCGAGGAACAGGGTGTTGCCGGAGCCCGGAGGCTTCGCCGTCGGCAGGAAGATGAAGCTCTCGATCCGAACCTCACTCACTAGCGGCACCATCAATGGAGACATTTCCCAACCCGTTTTTCTCCTCTTCTTTTCTCCAAAAACTATGTCTCTAAATGCAGGCAGGAACACACCAAAAAAGAAAAAAAAAATGCAGGCAGGAAAGTTGCTGGTGCTGAGGATATGGACTTCAATTTATAGTGGCCACGAGGAGAAGTGAAGTTTTGGATCCGTGCAGGATTTTAATGTTCTGAGCAATTTATAATTGATTATAGATAACAGTCCCTCAACACTATTCTAAAACATGTGTGTTCTCCTCTGAGCAACCAATGGAATTTTGTTGGAAGTATTGTAATTCGGGGCCAACGAGGCATGTGCATGGCGTTACCTGGGCGGGTCCCTAGAAATCGAGAGATCTGCACACCTTTGGAAAGATCCTCGTCACTTTACAGCTCTACGCGCTCTGTCTATGTTACAAAGAGCCAATGACTCACCAACTTACATCGATGCTGCGAACAACAAAAGTGAGACAATCCCTCACCGCCAGCTAATGATGGGGATGCCCTGTCCCCCACACCCCATGTCCCACACAGGAAGTATTTATAAAAAATTATCCGAAAAATCCTAAATTTATTGCGTTTTTGCCCGTTCGATCATAAACATTTTGATTTTGATAATTGAGTCCTAAATATTTTAATTATTTGCCGATTGAGTCCATTCAGTCAATTTTGACTAGAAATTACTGACGTGGACGTTGACCGTCCTATGTGACACTACCGGCACCAACTTGGATTTTTTGGGCAATTTCTAATAATATTTATGTACCCCTTGCCAACACCAACCGATATCCAAATTTATCTGCCTCGCTTGCATAAATTAATGAGATTATTCATGCTAGTATCTGTGAAGAAAATACAATACTTTGTATTACCAAATTTATCCATCTCATATACAGATATTAGCTTAAGTCTTGGGATTTCCAAATTTTAAGGTTATGACCGTGAGCGTGGGTGGGATAGGGCCGACCATATCCATATCCATACCATGCCACATGCGGGAAGCAAAGTTCGCTCAATCCCCATACTAAAAACTAGACCTGTCAAAATGAGTCTGGATTATATATGGATCACTACAATTTTGAAAGGTCCATATTAAATGGGTTTTAAAATGTGAAGCCCAAAGCAAATGGGTCTAAATGGATTAAATTTAGAACCCATTTCCAACCCATTTGCAAGCCATTCCCTCTTTAGCCTTATAAAATTATTTTTTTAAAAAAAATTGAAATTATATCTTTTTCTTTATCTTTTTTTCTTATCCCTTCTTCTTCGGCCGGCTAGAGGCGAGGGACAAGCTCGCCTGAGGTTGGCGAGGCCTCGCTAGATTAGCGAGCTTAATGCTCGCCAAATCTGTGATCTCAAGCTCGCCCTTGCCGATCTGGCGATCCTCGATCTCGTCAACCTGGTGAGCCCAAGGCCACATCGGCTTGGCCGAGCCTTGCCTAAAGCTGGCAAGCTTGAGCTTTGCTAGTCGTCGGCTGTTGCCGTGTCCGATGATAGGCCGAAGAAGAAGGAAAAAAAAGAAAAAGGAAAAAAAATAAAAAAATTCGATTTTCTTAAAAAAATAAAAAGAAAAGAAAAAGTAAAAAATAGAAAATAACTAAAAACTCGATTTTCTTTAAAAATTAAAAATAAAAATAATTAAAATGAGAGCACCAAGGAAAATCAAATAATATTTTTCATACGAAATGATGGAAAATATTTTTTAATTCATTTTCAAATTTTAGCCAAATACTGGAAAATATTGTTATTTTCTTCGAAAATGAATTTTTCTAGAAATGTCACATTTTCAGTGAAACAAACAGAACGTCAATTTAAAAAAATTATAAAAATTATCCACGAAATTTGTATTGAATATAAGTGTTTTAATAATATAATTTTTTTAAAAAAAATCATAAGAAACAAGTTTTTCTAGATTGGGTTAAAATGTGGAAGTATTTTCGTAATATGGTTGGGTCAGGTATGGGTCAAGAAATTTACATTTTGGATAAATGAGTAATAAACGGGTTAATGAGTCAATTTAAATCGGAATATTTATGACTCGACCCAAACTCGACTCAATCCACCAATTTAACATGTCTACTAAAAACCGTAAGGATCTAGGCATAATACGACTATCTAGTGGGTGGATAAAATTGCTGTTCGCATAGGACAAGCCAAAATAATGTACACATGGGGATTTAACAAAAAGTACAACACCCGAGAGATTCAGTAATCAATATATACCTTTGAGGTAACATTAACTTTGCGTGAAAGGAAGGGGTCAATTATTTCGATACAAATGCACCGAGGGTGCGTTTATTTTAAGGAAAATTCAAGAATTTGGAAACATTTTCCAAAATAGTGATTGCTTACAAAAATGAATAAGTGAAAAATATATCATCATTCATGAAAATAGGTAGGTATAAATTGTTGTCATTGAAAACATTTTATGTTGGCTAATTAAGCGATATAATCAATCAATTTTGTGGAAAATGTTTTCTAAATTTGGAGTTTTCTGTAAGACAAATACACCAAAAAATGGTGATTCCTTTGGCATCAATTTAAAATTTATGTCAATAACAACTTTTTGTCATGTGAAATTCCTGTAAAGCAACCTAGGTGTTTTGTTCTCCTAAAAAAACAAGATTGAAGTTGCAATATCTCAGGAAAAAAAGGGGATGAAATAAAAGAAAGAGAAGAAAATTTGGGAAAAGAAAAAACAAGGAAGCTCTTAAGTTTCTAAGGCTATGTTTATTTTGCGCAAAATGAATGCTTTACAAAAAAATTTCTTAAAAAAATGATCACTTGTATTATTAAAATAATTAGCCAAAAAGAAAAATATTTTCATTATCGACAGTAATTTATATTTGAACATCTTCGTGGATGATGAAAATATTTTTTATTTATTAAATTTTGTAAGCGATATAAGCAATCATTTTTAGGAAAATTAATATTTTTCAAATCATTGATTTCCCGCAAAACAAACGAAGCCAAAGTTTAAATAAATGTCCTACCTTCTCCGGTAGTGCTTTGGCAAATTTCCCTCAATGACATCCTTGACGTGAATGGATACTCCACATGACGGCGAACACGTAGAACTTGCCAGGGATATGACTCACTTTTGGTCATCGTCTTTGGAGATCAGAAGCGCAATTTAAAGTCATCTAATCTCAATTTCCAACAATGACATCGGTGTTCGGTTAAGACGACAAGAGCAGGAGGAGGTGATGATTTGTGAGTGAGGAATGGTGAATATGAGGAATTGATAATTGATTCTAGCTACCAGTGTCTCTACACTATTCTAAACATGTGCATTCTTCTATGAGGAACCCAACTTAGAATTATGTGAAAGTATGGAATTCGAGGCCAACAAGGAATGTGCATGGCGTTATCCGGGTGAGTCCCTATAGAAGTTAGTAATTAGAACACAGATTTGAAGATCTTTCCACAAATGTGCAGGAAGTAGATCTGTCAAAATGGATCACAAAATCATTTCTTAACTCATGTATGATGGACTTAATTATTATATTTTTATATGGGTCAATTATATTATGTAGATAGATCATAAAATTAACTTAAACATAATATGGATGTTAAATAGGTCATAAATAGGTTTACAACTTATTTAGACCCAACTCACTTTTGTGACTCCTTCTCTTTTTATTTTCTCTCGCTATCACTCAATCTCACTTAATCTCATTTTAGAGTTAAATACGTAAGTGTTTTAACAATATAGGTCAGATCGGGAATGAGTTGGATATGAATCAAGTCGGATATGAATCACTGGATTTATATGAAAATTGATCAAAACGGGTTAAGTGAGTCTATCGGGTATAAACATTTTCAACCCAACCTGACTCGTCCGTTTGACGAATCTAATAGAAAGTAATGATTCGGACTGAGATTTGCACACCCATCAAAAGGTCCTCATCGCTTGGAACTAATACTTCGTACGTTTTGCACGGGTTACAAAGAGTCAAATGACTTATCAACTAGATTGATGCGGCGAACAACTAACGCGCAAAAACAAGGAAGGCGATAGGAAATGACCGGTGCGAGGGTTTTTCGTCCCTCACCGCCAGCAAACATAATGGAGATGGAGATGCCGTTAATTTGCCCTGTCCCAACACCATGTGGGATTCAACAGAAAGCACAAATGCCAGAGAGACTCACTAAATACCTTGTGAGGTAACATTGTCTTTGCACAAGAGAAAGGGGTCAATTATTTCGATACCAATCCACCAAGGACGCGCTCCATATTTGAAAAATATTTTCCAAAAATGATGATCGTTTACATAATAAGTGGAAAATATTTTTATCATTAATGAAAATAGTTAGGTATAAATTTTATTGTCAATAATGAAAACATTTTACATTGGCCAATTAAGCAATATAATCAATTACTTTTCGGGAAATGTCTTCTTAATTTTGAGTTTTCAATGAAACAAATACACCATAAAAATGTCTGTTCCTTTGGCATCCATTTAAAATTTATATCAACAACAACATTTTTTCATGTGAAATTCCTATAAAGCAGCCTAGGAGTTTTGTTCTCCTAAAAAAAACAAGATTGAAGTTGCGATATCTCAAGAAAAAAAAGGGAAGAAATAAAAGAAAGAGAAAAAAAATTCGAAAAAGAAAACAAAAAAAAGGAAGTTCTTAAGTTTATAAGACTCCGTTTATTTCGTGGAAAATAAATAATTTGAAAAACATTTAATGATCGCTTATGTTATTTAAAATAATTAGCAAAAAAGAAAAATAATTTTATTATCGACAGCAATTTATATCTGAACATGTTCGTGAACAATAGAAATATTTTTCGTTTATTCATTTTTTGTAAGCGATCATTTTTAGGAAAATTAATATTTTGCAAATCATTCATTCCCACAAACACAAACGAAGCCTAAGTTTAAACATATGCCTTACCCTACCCGGTGATACTTTAGTGAATTTCCGTCAATGACATCCCTAAAGTGAATGGATACTCCGATGATCACGTAGAGCTTGCTAGGGATACGATGCACTTTCGGTTGTCGTCTGTGGAGACCGGAAGCGCGATTTAAAATCATCTAATTCTAAATTTCGGACGATGATATTGACGTTCGGTTTAAGACGACAAAGAGCAGGCAACGGGAGGTGATGATTTGTGAGTGAGTGAGGAACGGTGAATATGAGAGAAAGAGGTGGGGGGCCGAATCAAATTCGTGGCAAAAGAATAAAAATTTGCAGTTTCTCTTCTGCCCCACCACCCAGTGACCGTTTGGGGGCCTCAAGGCCCATTTAATTTGAGATTGGGCCTAAAAGGCTAAGTCCGATAAAAATGGGCCTGAGAGCAAGGCCCAAGAGAGCCAGTGCTCGGCACGGCTTGGCTCATGGGCCGGTCCAAAGGATTAATTAACTCGCGAAATTACCATGGAGGCCTTGAAGGTTCGTCAGAATATCCAAAGTGCCCATGTCACGGGCCGATCGATCTCGCGTTCCCTAACCCGTGCGGCCTTAGGAATTTCTCCCCAAGTCAGCCTTCCCCACACTCAACTCACAAGAACTTTTAGAGAGAGAGACTTCTAGAGAGAGAAGCTCTGGATTTCTATTGCTTCTTGAAAGAATGAGGTGATACAATGAGGGGGAGGAGACCCCTTCTTATACAAGTACCGGACTGACAGTATCCGTAGATCTCTCCCCGATCTTACGGTGGAGATCGTATCTCCCCAACTACCCAACTACCTCATTAATTACAGAGGTTTACAATTAATGTCCCGCCCCCAGGAGTATTCTAGAATACATCAAGAAACCCTAGTACTTAGAACACTCGGGACTTGCTTTCTCGTTCAAGGTTCGGTCACGGTCCATCGTCCAGGAAACCTCATGAACGATCCATTTCTTTGGACCGTGACATTCTCCCCCACCTATTCGGGCGACGCCCTCGTCGCGTCTTCGGCATGGAAAGCATCGATATGTTTCTTGAATTGCCAAAGAGCTTCCTCGGGCTCCCAACTTGCTTCACTCTTCGGAAGACCCTTCCATCGGATTAAGTATTCTCGCTTCGGCGCACGATATCTCTTCCGTATGACTCGATCCGCCATGATGAAGTCGACGTCTCGATCATAGGAGGTTTTCGCTCCAAGTGGTGCCCGTTGCGACTCCCCTCGGTCCGGGTCTTCTTCGTCTACATGGAAAGGTTTAAGCATACTAACATGGAACACCGGATGTACCTTTAGCTTTGGTGGAAGTTCCAATTTGTATGCGACCTTCCCAACCTGATTCAACACTCGGAATGGCCCCTCGTAGCGACGTATAAGCCCTTTATGCACGTCCTTGTATCGGAGCACAAGGTGTAGCTTAGCCAACACCAAGTCCCCGACTTGGAATTCCACGTGCCGTCGCTTCTTGTCGGCCCACTTCTTCATGCGTTTTGAGGCCTTGTGTAGACACGTTCGCGCCAAGTCCGCCTGCTCATGCCACTCCTTGGCGAACTTGAAAGCGGATGGGCTACTCCCCTTATAGCCCGTTGCAATCGTACTCGGAGTGAGTGGTTGTTGTCCCGTCACGATCTCGAACGGACTTTGGTTCGTGGATTCGCTCTTTTGAAGATTGTAGGAGAATTGGGCTACATCGATCAACTTCGCCCAATTCACTTGCGTCGTACTTACATAGTGTCGAAGATACAACTCCAAGAGTGCATTGACTCGCTCCGTTTGTCCGTTGGTTTGAGGATGCAAGCTTGTGGAGAAGTTGAGGTTCGACCCTAATAATTTAAAGAGTTCAGTCCAGAACCTACCCGTGAATCGAGGGTCGCGATCGCTCACGATCGTTTGTGGCACTCCCCAATATTTGACGACGTGCTTCAAGAATAGCTTGGCCGCTTCCTCGGCCGGACAATCCTTCGATGCGGGCACGAACGTCGCGTACTTGGAAAATCGATCCACCACGACCATGAGAGTCCGACACCCTTCGGACTTTGGCAAGTTGACAATGAAGTCCATGGAGACACTCTCCCATGGACGCTCCGGAATGGGAAGTGGCTCCAAGAGCCCCGCCGACGACTTTTGTTCCAGCTTGTCTTGTTGGCATACAAGGCAAGTCCGGACATATGCCTCAACGTCGTCGCGCAAGTGAGGCCAAAAGTAACGATCCTCCACAAGCGCCATAGTGCGGTGGATCCCCGGATGACCTGCCCACTTGGAATCATGGCACTCTCGTAGGATTTCCCTCCTTAGCTTCCCGTGAAGAGGCACGTACAATCGTCTTCCTTTGGTGTAAAGTAAGTCGTCTTCACTCCAAAATTGCCGGGTCTTGCCTTCTCGAGCATGGTCGAGGAGTGCTTTGGCGGTCGGATCATGTTTGAGCCCCTCCTTGATCCGCTCGTTCCATGGATTCTCGGGACGAGTTATGGTCGACGCCATCCTTGTCTTTCGACTAAGAGCGTCGGCCACGGAGTTCGCCTTCCCAGGCTTGTATTCGAGCACATAATCGAACTCCGCCGGGAAATCTTGCCAACGAGCTTGCTTCGGGCTTAACTTCCTTTGGGTTTGAAAGTAGCTCGTGGCCACGTTGTCCGTCCTTACGACGAACCGGGACCCCAAGAGATAATGCCTCCAGGTACGAAGGCAATATACCACCGCGGTCATCTCCTTCTCTTGGACCATGTATCGTCGCTCGGTATCGTTTAACTTCCTTGACTCGAATGCTACCGGGTGTCCATCCTGCATAAGAACACCACCAATAGCAAAATCGGAAGTGTCGGTTTCTACCTCATAAGGTTTGGCATGATCGGGTAGCACGAGCACAGGCTCTTCGGTCATGATTTGCTTCAACCGATCAAATGCCCTTTGGCATCGGGCCGTCCACTCCCACGGTTTCTCCTTCTTTAACATATCCGTGAGTGGCACGGTGATGCTCGAATATCCTCGGACGAACCGCCGATAATAGTTGGTAAGGCCAAGGAATGACCTTAGATCGGTCACTTTAGTCGGCGGCTCCCAATCTACAATGGCCTTGATCTTGGCCACGTCCATCCGCACACGTCCACCCCCCACGATGTGTCCCAGGAATGGAACTTCCTGCTGTGCGAAGGCACATTTCTCCCGCTTGACATATAAGTCGTTCTCCCATAGAACTTGGAAGACTTGTTTGAGATGCTCGATGTGTTCCTCGAGCGTCCGGCTATACACCACGATATCATCAAGGTAAACCACTACAAATTGATCTAGGAACGGGTGTAGTACCTTGTTCATGAGTGTGCAAAATGTGGCCGGGGCATTTGTCAAGCCGAATGGCATGACGAGGAACTCGTACGATCCATATCGGGTTACACAAGCGGTCTTTGACTCGTCTCCTTTTGCAATCCGCACTTGATAGTATCCCGATCGAAGATCAAGCTTGGTGAACCACCGTGCTCCTCCAAGTTGATCGAACAAGTCCGCAATGAGAGGGATCGGGTACTTATTCTTGATTGTCAGCTTGTTTAGTGCCCGATAGTCGATGCACATCCGGAGTGACCCATCGTGCTTCTTTTGGAATAAAACCGGAGCACCAAACGGAGACTTTGAGGGTTGAATATACCCCGCATCGAGCAACTCCTTGAGTTGTCTTCTTAGTTCCTCCAACTCGGGAGGCGCCATGCGATAGGGTGCCATGGCGAGTGGTCGAGCATCGGGCACGAGCTCGATTTTATGATCCACCTCCCTTTGAGGCGGAAGCTTCTTCGGGAGTTCGGGGGGCATCACGTCCTTGAAAGAGTCGAGGACTCGAGTTACTTCCGTCGGGACTTCATTCCCTTTCTCCTTTGGATCTTCAACCTTCAAGGTTGCCAAGAAAGTAGCTTCCCCCTTCCTTGCTCCCTTAGTAACTTGCATTGCCGATATTATCTTTTGGTCACGACCCGACTCTCGGGTGACCGGGACCACACATTGACAACGTGCGTCCAAGATACAAATACAATCGGCAAATGGGACAATAAGAGCATCTATTCTATCAAGGAATCCCAAGCCAATGACAAAGTCATAATCGTCAAGTGGAATTACCTCGATCGTCTCTTTACTCTTCCATTGTCCGAGTTGAAACTCCACATCCTTAGCCAAGCCGTTGGTAGGGATTTCCTTGGAGTTCACCGTCTTGAGCCAACCGGCCCCCTTCTCAACCCGAAGATTGAGTTTCTTCGATGCTTCTTCCGAGATGAATAGATCGGATGCCCCCGTATCGATGAGCGCACTCATCGTGGTGTTTCCGATCGTCACGTCCGCGAACATCAAGCCTTTAGGCTTATTTGCCTTCTTAGACTTTATGGAACTTAGGATTCGCAACGAACCGAGTCGCGTCTCCTCTCGTTCCTCTTCGTGTGCCTTGACAAGCGCCGCTAGCTTGCCTCGAGTTGGGCAATCACGAGCCATGTGCGCACCGTCGCACAAGAAACACTTGAAGATACGTCCCTTCTTGTGTTCTCCTCCGCTCGACTCCGGCTTCGCCCTTGGAGGGGCCATTGGTGGTTTGTTTCCACCTGGGCGGTGGAATTTGTTACGATCTCCCCCACCAACGCCCTTGTCCCTTGGTCGGGTGTCCGGTTTGTTCGCGGGAGTTGATTTGTACTCCACCAAGGCCTCGGCTATGGACATGGCCGCCGAAAGGTCCTTCGCGTTGCATCGCTTCAACTCTTGTTTAACCCATGGTTTCAAGCCACCCATGAATTGATGGTAGGCCTCCGTATCATTCATGGACGGAATTTGGAGTAGCAACTCCGAGAACTTCCGGACATAATCACGGACACCTCCTTTTTGCTCAAGACGACGGAGTTCATCTCGAGCTTCTTCATCCACATAAGCGGGATAGTATTGACGTCGAAATTCCTCGACGAACAATTCCCAGGTAGTGATCGGTTCACCACTCCGATCGTCACTCCTACGACGCCACCATAAGAGTGCATTATCAGACAAGTACATAGACGCGGTACTTACCCGAATCGCCCCATCGGTGATCCCCATTGCTAGGAAATACTGCTCCATGTACCATAGGAAGTTGTCCACGTCTTTGGCCACCCGTGAGCCTTTGAACTCCTTTGGCTTCGGGGCATCCACTCGTGGACTGGCTTGCACGGTGATCACCCCGTTCATGCGTGCTCCTTCCATTTCGGCGACTTTCGCCTTAAGTTCGGCCATCTCCGCGCGCATGGCCTCCACCAAGGCCTCCAAGGCATCGTCCCGTTGTTGAAGTTCGTTGGTGGTGTCGGTCAGATTGCCTAGCATCTCCCCTCGGAGTTCTCCGAGTCCGGACTTGAGCTCCAGCACCTCGGCCTCTAGCTCCCCTGTTCCGGTCTCGCCTCCTTCGATGCGTACGGACATATCCTCAACCATCCCTTGGACGTCAGCCATGGCGATCTCCATCTTTGCCACGCGGGTCTCCAAGTCACCAACCATATTCCTCGAACATGATCTAGCACGGTTCTTCTTTGCCTTGGCACCTTGCTTCTCGGGAGCCCTCCCACGATCATCGCCTCCACCCATCTCGGTTTGGGACGATACATCGGATCGTGGTTCCATCGCGCCTTTGGTCATCGTAGCTCTGATACCACTTGTCACGGCCGATCGATCTCGCGTTCCCTAACCCGTGCGGCCTTAGGAATTTCTTCCCAAGTCAGCCTTCCCCACACTCAACTCACAAGAACTTTTAGAGAGAGAGACTTCTAGAGAGAGAAGCTCTGGATTTCTATTGCTTCTTGAAAGAATGAGGTGATACAATGAGGGGGAGGAGACCCCTTCTTATACAAGTACCGGACTGACAGTATCCGTAGATCTCTCCCCGATCTTACGGTGGAGATCGTATCTCCCCAACTACCCAACTACCTCATTAATTACAGAGGTTTACAATTAATGTCCCGCCCCCAGGAGTATTCTAGAATACATCAAGAAACCCTAGTACTTAGAACACTCGGGACTTGCTTTCTCGTTCAAGGTTCGGTCACGGTCCATCGTCCAGGAAACCTCATGAACGATCCATTTCTTTGGACCGTGACACCCACGCCAAGGTGGAGAGCGCGAACAGAAAGCCCTCGCCGCCCGCTCGCTGGCCCGCCCGCCGTGAGTCCGCGACTGCAGAGTTATGTGGCGGAGGGTTTTGCTGAACGTCGCTCGTGAGAGATGGGGCGAAGGATACTGAACGATGCGTTGAGGACGATGGTGAATGTGGAGAAGAGAGGGAAGGCCCTGGTGGAGCTACGACCCATCTCCAACATGGTCTCTTCCTTCCTCAAGATCATGAAGGACCGAGGTTGGGTTTCTTGCTTCCTTGCCCCCTCCCCCCTTTCCTTTGCTGCTTTTTTCTTTCAGGGTTTCTTGTCAAATGGAAGTATTTCTCTTCAATTGCCTTGCCCCCACTGTGCGATTCCCTTTGTTCGGTTGCTTCATTGTGGACGGCGCACTTGGAAATTTGATATGCCGGTGGAGTGCCGTGGTTGCCCTTGCCGTCGTCGAGCGAGAATGAGCGGAGCGTGTCGAGATTCTGCTCTGTGTGAGAGCACTTCTTGTGTGTGCGCTGATGAGGAGGGTGCATATTGCTTAGTGTTTGTCTCGTGCTGATGGAATATGCAGTTTGAGGCGCAGCTGGTGACGACCGGACAACAGTTCTGCACTTTAATTTTAGAGTGATTGGGCCTTCACGTGTCTGTGACTTTGCGGTTGGACAATGCATAGGAAGTGACACGAGAATGGTTTTGTGAAAAAATCGGATTTTGAGAGATGATGGGCTCGGCTACTATTTTGAACTTGTTTGACTTGACTTTATGGCAGTTTTATGTTGTAGACGAGACATGTTTGTAGAACTGACCAACTTAAGGGGCTAACTAGAGTTGGGAAGAAATTGGCCATGTTGAGAACCATGGTGCATTCGAAAATGTCAGTGATCTTACTTCAATTTTATCCAGCATCTTTACAAGCTTCTTACCAAACAAAGCTTCAAGTTCATTCTTTTGTTTAACATAATGTTAGTTGACTGTAGTATGAGTTTTGGGGATTTAGATTATTCTTGCCATTATGTGAGGAATGGGCTCTTTTGGTTGGAGCTTATGGAGAGAGGATATACTACTACAAAGGTAAGTCCGTGAAGTGCTTTGAGGTTGGGCGGTAATATCAGCTATGTCTATATGCTTGCGTAAAAGAACTACTACCATAGATCAATCAGTTGTTCTTCTAATGTTTTTCTTCGGGCTGAATGGTGGTAGGATCGAAGGTGGACAAGTTGGAGAAATTTATAAGTTTATGATTGAGTAAAGAAAGATGGGACGATTTTCATCTGTCTCTCATTGAAGTGAAGCTTAATTGCGTGATCGTGTTTGTTAACTAATTCTATTGCCGACCCACATACCACTTTAATTCACCTGACTTACTGATTGTGAGAACCTGTTTGGGGCCAGATCTATTGAGAAAAAACTTTTTATGTTGTGAGATTTTTTTGAAGGGCTGATGGGTATATAAGAGTTTTCCATTTTGGTTTTGTTTTTTCAGGATATGTGAAGAGTTTCCAAGTTCATGATCCCCACAGAGTGGGGAGGATAACCGTTGAACTACAAGGCCGAATAAAAGATTGCAAAGCTCTCACTTACCGTCAAGATATCAAGGCTAGAGATATTGAGCAGTATAGAGTGAAAATGCTTCCAACACGTCAGGTACTTGAAAATTTGACTTCTTGTCTGGTCTACTTCTTGATGCATGCGGAGTTTGTTGATGGTAATGTCTTGGAAGCTATTTCATGTGCTAGGGTGTTCAGATGACACGCTTGTTTTTAGCTGAAAGAAATATTTGTT
Organism: Syzygium syzygioides; assembly: GCA_031216285.1. NCBI lineage: Eukaryota > Viridiplantae > Streptophyta > Magnoliopsida > Myrtales > Myrtaceae > Syzygium > Syzygium syzygioides. The sequence continues at coordinate 2,245,375 of CM062251.1, read as the reverse complement.
AATTGATTGTTTACTCTCTCTGTCTCTTGGTCTCTCTCTCTCTCTCTCTCTCTCTCTCTCTCTCTCAGTGGGGTTATGTTGTTATTACAACACCTGATGGCGTTCTGGACCATGAAGAAGCCATTAGAAGGAACGTGGGAGGCCAAGTTATTGGTTATTTTCATTAACCATAACGTGCTCTCAAATTACAAGATGGATCCCGAAGTGATTAACAGGAGAAGATGATGCTGTTGGGCAATAAGGCAATGATGTATAATCTGTCTCCCTGCACTGACAAACTTGATTCAAGCTTCAAATTGGTTTTGTTGTATCAGTTTTGGGTATGATGAATGGCAGATGACCAGGGTCTCATTGTCTTATAAACTTTTCACCCTTTCTAACTATTATTTTACTGCTTTGAAATTTTATGAAAGCAGGACTTGGTTCTCGATTCAGAAGAAGATTGATTTTTATGCAGTCGATTATGGAAGCATGCATGGGTGAAACACTAAGACATTCATAATTAATTATGTACTTTCTTTATGTGACACCTGAGGTGAAGTATTTACATCATGAAGCCAGAGAAAATTTTTTAGGCATGCATTATTGATAGCAAATTGGAGGGATTACAATCATCTTTGAAAGTGCAGTCTAAAAGATAGAATTATATTGATCTGTCTGGGTAGTTAATTTTAATGCTTCTGGAAACAAACCAACATTAGCAAACTCTAAGGTTCTGGTTAACTTTCTAGTTGAATTTAGAGATGATATCTCCATCATGATTCAATTATAACCTGCCTTTATAAGTCAGACACATATCCGTTAAGTGTCATTTCTTCTCCACATTCTCTTAATCCAAAGCTCAAAATATATATACCAAAATCTATTGGGAAGCTGTCTCATTTATCTATATTAATAATGACAGCATCATTCTGATTTTTTTCACTTTTCCATAGAATATCAGTTTTGCATTAGAATGTAGCTGCTCTCTGATTACTGCACTTGCACAAATGATAGATTTGAGCTTTGAGTGAGATCTCTGTCTGACCCAGCAATGCCCGTCTGTATCTTGAGTGAAGTGTTGCTGGAATTGCTTGTTACTCCAAGTTGGAAAAATCTTTAAACTTAGCTTGTTTGATAGGGTGTGCAGCTTTCATGGTGGATAGCATTTGCCTTAATCTTGGCGCGTACCCAATTGTTACCTGTTCCGGATTTTATGAAACTTGGAACCTACCTTATAGGCTCTCGGGATCACCTTGGAACTTGAGACATGTCGATTCCACGGGTTTCTACCTTGTATTTTCTTTTCAGATTTTTATTATTGGAAACAAAATTGTCGTGGTAGTCCTTGTACATTTAACACAAAATATATGGCTTACATGATATAATAGATATTCATGTAATTGTACATTAGTAACACATTCCTAAAACAACAATGACATCGAGAGTAAAAACCAAAGAAATAAATCAATTTCTATCTATCGTTTAAATCTATGAGTTTACATGAAAGCTTGTCTCACTTTATTGAGAGCATGAATTAAAATGTTTCCGTATAGACATATCCAAGCTCGTCACAGAGAGTGAGGGTGAAAGGGAGTCGGAGATTTGTTTCTTCTAGTGGAATTGGGGATTGGGATCAACTAGAGCTTTCACATATATTAATGTGAAAATTTCAAAAAGAAAAAAAGTTATAAATAACTAAGTACACATAATTATTGAATAATTATTATGTCCACTATCCGTATAAATTTCTTTTACACATTCACTGTCAGATGGGTGACATGATATAACATATGGAGTCATGTAACCCAAATGTCACTCACAAATGTCACACCATGCAATGGTGAATGAGTAAAAAAAATTTGCACTGGAAGGTTACCTTGAACCTTTCTAGGATACCGTGCATAGGTTCAATGCGGGATGTTATGACTGAAATTCTATAACCTACCCCATACTCACTGGTTTGGAAATTTTGAAACATGAAACCTACCTTTTTTTTTTTTTTGGTGGTCAAAACGTGGAACTTACCTTGCAAACTCTAATATGCACACTAAAACCTACTCAACTATGTCAGTTGCACTGGGTAGCTCCACAGGTTCTCCTACATAATCCTAGTTGTAGAGACTGACAGAATTGTGGGGTTGTGATCCTTAGTTGTATTGAACTCGTGATTTGTTTAATCTGTTATAGGGTCGGAGAAACAGCATTGTGCTTGGCCTTGAATAGACTGTATAGTACAGTGTTCTCTTTCTTTTCTCTTTGGGTTCTTAAGAATATGTGTATCCCTGAAAGGTTCTTTTGAAGACGACCCGTCAAAAGGGTTGCTGGCTCCTTTGTAGCCATTACAATCTTTTACATCCATCATTGCTGGTGGGTTGCCGGGCAATGGGCCCCCTTCAATCTTTTTTTTTTTTTTTTGGGGTCGAACCTTCAATCTAATTGTCTACTTGCTAGTCTCTGTTCCAATGAGAGATGCTCTAGCCCCCTGATTTTGTGGGGGTGATGGGTCATTCTGAATTGCTCTCTTTTGCTAGATTTGATGAGCATATTAACTTGCTCTTGTTTGGCTTGTGAGCAGGAAAGGGTCATTCCAAATAAAATGCCAATTCCCTAATTCTCCAAAAGCCTCACTATTTTCGTTCCTTAAACAAAAGTACAAAAATTTATATATTGGAGATTATCTTCTTATAATTCATTTTACTAACTTATTTGATGTTTGAAGTTAATCATTTTTATTTTCTTTTTTTTTCTTTGTCATGATGAAATATGGGAACTGGGGTTCCCATTCCACTCTATTCCTTTTTTTTTTTTTGGTCAAAGAGGTAGCTTTCACTACTAAACTACGGAAGAAGCGCCACAAGGTTCATAATCAGTACATAATAAAGCCCATAATGGGGAATCAGTACATAATAAAGCCCATAATGGGGTGGGGGGGGGGGGCGGCTTAGATAGCCAATTGACGGGAAGTAAATTTCTTCGGTGAGCTTTGACAACCCAATGCACAGTCAAATTAGCTTCGCGGGACTCATACTTAACTGAGACTCCATTAAGATGTGCCAAACTAGATTTGCTGTCTTCAATAATCGTCTGCACTGTCCATAGGTTTTGGACTTGGCCTAATAAGCACTCCAGAGCTGATAAGCTATCTGAAACTACTTCCACTTTCATGCACCGATCAACTGAAGACTTTAGTTTTTGTGTCTCCACCATTCCACTCTATTCCTTCACTTACTGTACTTTTGCCTTTGTCTGTTCTAGCGTGCCGAACAAGTTTTATGAATTCTTCTGAGTCGCCAAAGAGATCTTTTTTTTTTTCTTTTTTTTGGGATTGTTGTGCCCTGCCTTGTTCTTTAAGTGTTTTGCCTTCATACCTTGGAGCTAGTAACACCATAAAACTGCATGCGTCTTTCCTCAGAAGTTGGCAGCTGCTAAGCCAATTACAGGTATCTCAATATATGGAAAATATTGACAAAATCTGTGAAAAATTTGAGTAGGTGACTAGACCCAATCCTTCCAGCAGACCTAATGTATGCTTCTCATTTTCCTCCTTTGATGTTTTGGGTTGATAGTGTCAAGCAAAAGATCTTAAACCAGAGGAGCGTACACTGTTCACACAACTAAAGAAAAATAAAAAGGACGAACCATCATATGTGCTAATGCCAATGCAGCTGCTAGAGCTTGTTGGCGGCTTTTATCATCATCCCAAATCAATAGATCTTACTTAAAGACTTATAGCAATATATGAGTCTAAATCAGAGGACAAAGGACTTCACTTTCTATTTTTTATTAGATAGTCAGTTGTCATTCACAAAAGATGATGAAGATAGTCAGCTTTAGCTCTTGATTCCAGTAAAAGATAGGGTCCTAGAAGGAGAAATCGTTCCAACTACCCTGTCAACTATACAAGTCGATATTTGTATACAAACTGCAAAGGTCACCATGCATGTTTTATTTGCTTCCCTGATTCCTCATTTTGATTTCTTTGAACCTTTTGATGTTAAGTTGGTGTTGTAATGAATGGATAGTATCTTGACATTCTCTTTTGGTTGTGCCGACTGTAGAGCAGAGCTGTTACTTGCACAGAAAGATTCCGAACTTGATGAATATGCATCTTTTTTTCCTTGATAATGTTCTTATCCTATGGGTTCAAGGAGTCTGGGTCTCATCCTTGATCGTCAAACCCGCCCCTCTACCTTTTGCCTGGTGGAAATGCGTTGACGTAGCAAGCACCGAAAATTCTCTCTGAAGTGTCCCTGTGTTTTGTCATTGCTTTTCTATCCGCAGGGCTGTATTATAGGTGTTAAAAACTAGTGTTCTTTAAGATCTGATTGCTTTGAGTAGTGATGTTTGGCCTTTGTTCTTATTGCTGCCTGAGTTCTGAAAGACCCTAACCTTGAGGAGAAAGAAGAATAAATTTAGCTCACATCCATGTTAATAGACATTTCAATTACAGTGCAAGCCGTTCTCTAACCCACTAATGAGTCTATCCAATATTATTTGGTACATAAAATCTCGACTTTCAACCGATGCATGTGGTCCATCCGTAATTTCCTTAACTGCACCCTTTAATGTCTGATCACATGTCTCTGATCACCATTGTCAACTCTCTCTCTCTCTCGCACGCGCACACACACATCTGAATGGTGTGCAGCTCCTGCATAAGGAGTATTAATCCGACAATAACAAAGAGAAAAGACAAGAAAACATAAACCTGTAATCAATCTACACAAAAAGACAATTGTCAAAAGACAGGGATGATTAATCTAATAAAGAACCCATTAGGGAGTTAAATCCAAACCCAGGAATCCAGCAAAAGTACTTAAACCAGGGAAAGTGACAACCTACCTCAACTGATTTGTCTCTATTGGTTAAAAGAGTTCATAGAAAAGAGGGTAACAAATGTTATGATACTTGGGGCAGAGCAGAAAACCAGGAACAAGACAGGTACCTGTCTTAAATTCAAACAGTGCATAAGATCCGAGAAACTATTCTATTATTTATTTAAGCATGCTCTCGAAACAATGATCTTTTTTTTAGATGGATATGATGTACAGAAGGGTCTTCCTTACAAGTGAAGAGTGACATTTTCTATGGATGTGGGGCATATTTCTTGAGTCCTACACAGATACACTGTACCAATTTGAAATTAGCCTCTTTGCATTTTGTCTGTTATCACGACATCTTTGTTTGCCTCATTATTTTGCAATAAACAGTGACAATTAAAAAATAAAAGCATCAACAATGTGGGATCAGCAAGGTGGTTCTGCTTTTACATTTAACTTTATCAAGAGCCTTTTTCTAATATCTTCTTTCTGTGAGCGGAGTCCGCTAATAACTAAACAAAATCAGTCAGTACAGCTTCTGATTATGAGTGCCAATCCTAAATTCAAAAGGCTTATTATTTTATGTTTAAGATAGCTTCTGATCAATGATTTAGAATATGGTCCCAAACATCAAAAGCTATCGATGATATCATATTCACTTCCCTGCCTTGTGAAGAATTTTGCCTGTAGTGGGGGAGATGGTGCTTGCTCACATCGCATAAGCTTTCCAAGTATTTCCTTTTGGTGTCCAAAGGCAAGAAAAGAAAGGGACAGGAGTCCTGCAACGGCAATAACTACAAAAACAATAGTCAAGACGAATTGAAATACGTATTGAGTGGAAAACACCGCAAGAGAGAATCCATCAGGACAAATCCCACAATTCCATATATTATGTGGAAGCACCAAAACAAAGTTCCTGATCACTCTCTCTCTCTCTCTCTCTCTCTCTCTCTCTCTCTCTCTCTCTCTCTCTCCTTCCTCCCACCTTTATTAGATGCACATTTCTTCCCTCTGACAAACCACTATATCTGTGTACTGTTCCACATATCCTAGAGTGCAATTTGGGCCATCTGCAGTGGACATGAACCTTCTGTCTCCTGATCATGCAGATGATGACTACATCGACATGGAAGTCAGCTCATACTCCAGTTTCCTCTCCCACTCGATGTCCTCTCCCCAACATCCTCGAGAGTTTGAGTTCCAGATGTCTTCGATCTCTCTAGAGAAAGAAACAACCACTTCACCAGCTGACGAGCTGTTCTACAAAGGAAAACTCCTCCCCCTTCACCTCCCTCCATGTCTAGAGATGGTAGAGAAGTTCCTCCAACACTCTAATCCGTGTTACGATGACGGAAGAAGTACATATGAGGAACATTACAGCACTCCATTGGTGACTAACCCTACCACCCCGACTACTACGAGTACCCCGTTTGAGTCGTGCAATATATCGCCTTCCGAGTCGTGTAGGGCCAGTAGAGAGCTGACCCAGGAAGACTATATCACTGAGTACTTGACCGAGACGAGCGACTCCATTAGAGAAAATCCAAAGAAGTCCTGGACAAGAAAGATTAAGTTGATCAAGCAATCCTCACTTGGTTCCAAGCTTAAGGCTTCTCGCGCTTACATCAAGTCCTTGTTCGGCAAATCGGGTTCCTCAGATGTCACTCATGTAGGAAACGCTAAAGCTTCAGGTGAAGAATCAGCTCCAAAAGACAGAGATTCCTCAATTAATTGCGAGAAGGTGGCCAAGAGAATCCCATTTGGCCAAATCTACAGGTGCAAGAATCAAGGTTCAACTTCATTGCTGACACACCTAAACGAAGAGAAAAGAACTGACAATGGAGTTGGGGGTCATAGGAGGTCTTTTTCCGTGTCTATTAAATGGCATTCACCCAACAAGATTACATCCTCCTCCTCATCATCTAAATCATCTTCGTCCTCGTTCTCGAAAAGTTCAAATGGATTTAATGAGTCGCAGTTCCTCAGGAGAAGCAGCAGCGTGAAATCCGAGATGGAAAGCCCAATCCAGGGAGCAATAGCGCATTGCAAACGGTCTCAGCAGTTTTTCCGTTCCAGAAAGACTGCGGGAGAAGTTGGGTTTCTATCGCTATCAACGTCAAGAATTTCTGTTAGTAAGGATCATGAAAAGTCCAGTTACCATTTGAGGGGATGAGAGAGAGAGAGAGAGAGAGAGAGAGACAGAGAGAGAGAGAGAGAGAACAAGGACAAAGCAAACTTTTGATTGTAATTTCATGTGTTCCTTCTTCTTCTACGATTATTTTAATGACGAGTATGCTTTTTACTTTACGAAGTATAGCTTCCTGCATTGTAATATCGGAAGGAAGTTTCTCAATATGCCTAAACTTTTACTTTCTGGCAGTAATGGAGATCAGGAGTCACCGCACAATTTCCCAGCAGTTAATGAAAGTCAAATGATCGATTTCAAGCATAAGGACAGGCCTAACTTTGCAATAGCGAATACCAGTTGTGAGGAAGTATCGGCCTAAGTCCTGAAACTGTACACTTTAGAGTTTAGACACTAATGGCTGATGGAGTCATTGTTCTAGTTAAGCAGAAAAAGATCCTGATATTTTGGAGTCAGACCGTCGCAAAGACATTCAAACTGGAAATTGTTAAAAGCTCTCGAGACATGATGACCACATCGAAAAAGCCACGGAAATAAAATAATCCTTTCCTTCAAAGTGAAATTTGTTATAGAACTCCACGGGCCCTCTCTCCTCCTTTCTATTGAAAGAGAAAAGAAAGAGGATGCTGAGATTAGTTTTTTCTATCCTGAAATCATATGAATAAATCTTGAGGTTGACCATCTTGCCCCAAGTGGATTCAACTAGAACTCTGTAATATCATGATCAAAGTAACAGAGCAGATCAGGATTATGATTGCAGAACCACCTCTATGTCAGAAACAACTAATGGAGTCCCGAATTCGTTGATGTAAACAGACACTCGCTTACACGACAAAATCATTTCTTCATCAACCAATAGGACGTGTAAAGCCGAAGGGAAGCAATACTTGGCAAAAAACTAAGCAACAACCAAGTTAATCGCAACCGAAAGCCTTCCCACTTCTTCAAGGAAAGAAAGAAGAAAAGAGGATGATAACTTCTTTAAGTGCAGACAAAAAACTTTCTTTTCTGTTTTCTGGCACAGCTCAAGTTGATTGTGGATGACCCAGACCCTTAAACTAAGTATGTATGTCAGTGGGATACGTGACAGGATTAGAGCCCAAAAGAAATTAGCAAAAAGACTAGTATGATGCTGTTGAGCACTAACTGATGCTGATAAGCATATCATAAGCAAGTGTTTCCCCACTCAAATTAATTCCGTCTAGTAGAGAAAGTTAAAAGCTTGGCCTTATGTGCCTAGCCACTTCCTTTTTGGGAAGAACAATCCTGATCCTTCATTACCCAGTGAAGATGCTGTTCAAAGTTAACCTCATTATTGTCGTGCTATCAGTCAGGTGGCTGCTCATTTTACTGTGACAAAACTTTCAGAACAGTTAAACTTTATTTTGCTGATTACAAACACACATTCACACTGACATGCACGCGCATTTATATTGGTCTTCACACAATCGCAAGGCAAAAAGAACTAGTGGGAAGAATAATTTGTTCGATGGTTTCACGATTGAGTTCTTTAATGGACGACAAAGACTTGACGCAAAGCTTTGTGCAAGGGAGTCAGGTTCAGGTACATAGTGACTAGCAAACTCCAAACCCTCCTTATCATATAGCGTTTTTAACAATTCTCTACTTCCAAAAACCCAACACTAGCTTACGTCCTTTTAGGCATTGGGTGGGTCGGGTAACCGATTATGCCCATGCCCCTTCCATCTACAGGTTGAGGTTTCTTCTGTATTTTCCATAATTCTTTTATCGAGGGTGGCTCTGAGCAATCTTAATGAATTGCATGACAATGCAGAGACTTTCCAGGTTTCAAGGAGGCAAGAACCTTAAGCCGTGTGTTATTTAATTCGGATACAGGCAGCCTCACCTAGCCTATTTGTGGTTAATTGAATTACCTGAGGATGCATCGGGTAAGTTGAAGGTAAAGGCTTATGATTGTCGATGAAGTCAGAAAACAATGTTATTCCAACCAAAGTACGACTAGTTGACTATCCATGTCGCAACAGCTACAAAGTATCATGCATACTTTACAGCTTACGTACATATGAAAATATCCATCTCGTGTGCATTGCAGTTTTGGTCTCACAACCACGATCACAAGTAACAAAGTTGATCCCATTTCTCATGTGGTAGGGCTGAAACAATACAACAGAACCCACCTCTTAAATTTAAGAAGAGAATCTGACCAAAAAAAAAATTCAGGAGAGAAGAAAAGGAAACAGGCAGAGATATTGATGGATTCAAATGCTTGATAAAGATCAATATCCGGCCAAAAAATGACCACAAACTCGAGAGGTGAAATAATTAGTCCTGCAGTCAAATGACATTAGCTGATAAGGGAAAGCCCAGCAAAATTTGTGCTTCTGCTGCACTAGATCTTGCAGTGTCTTTGCCTGAGAGGCAGGTTCTGACAGGTGCCAGACCCGTCACTTTTTTTTCACTTTTTTTTTACCACTTACTAGATAAGAAAGCATGCCCAACTTCAACATTCAACGACTGAACAATCCGATGTTGTGGAGATCAATCTCTGAAGTCCTCATCCCTGCCATATACATTAAGGGAGCATGGTGCACAGATCTCACTTTCGATGACTTTCTCACGTTCATTTTGGTTGCTCCCAACACTACAAAGCCACCAAGCAGTGCACAGTCCTGTCTAAAGAGCATATATTTTATCAACCTCGGAGTTAGAGTAGTCGGAGGGAAGCAACGAATTGGACCCACTTCTCCTGGAAGACTTCCCCTTCTTCCTCAGCGATCTGCTCCTCTTTGACTTCACAACATAGTATGACATCGTACTGAGCACCCCAGCCATAATCACTCCCCCAACAGCTGTAACAAGGTCTGCAGCCCAAGCGTGCCGCCTACCAACAACTATGTACGATGCGGCCATAAAACCTACTGAAGTGCACACAGAAGCCAACCACATCAACTTGTTAATAATTTCTACAACTCGCCTCTCTGCTTTCGTTTCACCCCTGACCAAAGTTATTTGGACCACGACAACAGCCAAAGAGGTAAACAGGGCAATGGCATTGAAAATGAAGAATATTTTGAAAGACATGGTGGACACCACCACAGCCATCCCATTATCATCATCTCCACCAGGAACCGTAAATATAGCTGCAAAGGCAACTGTTGCAAATAGCACAGCCACCACAGTCACAGAGTTGGTGGCATTGTTGATCCCCTCACGATGGAGCTTCCTGAGCTCTTTAGATATGTTATGAACATTTTTATTGGTTCTTTTGGTTTGCTCGAGCTGTGTGTGGACATCTTTCTTGATTTCGGTCACAGTTTTCCTCAATTCGTCTCTTGGTTGGTTTAGCTCATTAGCTCTAAGCGCACCACGATGTCTAAGGCAATCTCTAATCTCAGAGGAATCTTCAGACAGGGGAAGTCCTTCAGCTATATCTAGAGGTGTATTGTGGTCTCTATTCAGTGCATTGACGTTTGTATCTGGAAGCATCAATAACTCATTCACAATCTGCAAAAGAAAGGTGAAGATCCTTGTTAGAACAAATGAGAGAGAGAGAGAGAGAGAGAGAGAGAGAGAGAGAGAGCATGCAACAGGGCAGGGCAGGGCAGGGCAGGCAATAGCAGTACATTAGGCACTAGCACGTAATAAAGTAGCATTTGACAACCTTTCACCTAGCAACATGCGGATAGCCAAAGGTCCAAGAAAAAGACAGCATCTGGTATCAAATTATGCAATCGATAAACCATCTGCAGACACCATGGCAGAGACACTCAAATGTATGGTTATTACTAAATAAAATGACGCCTTTGACCCAACTTTGTCCAATTCAATAAAGAAGTAGGCATTTCAGGAAATCGATACCACTCATGCAAGAGAATTTTTAAGCCCAGATGGTAGTATCACGGGGTTAAGGAAGTTATCCACCAATAAAGAACATATACACACTAACTATTAACCGTGTCTTCAGACTTCCTTTATAAAACATGTACCTCTGCTCTCTTTTTCCTGGTTGCCACATGCAACGCAGTGTTGCCAAATTTATCGGGAAGCATCACTATAGCAGCATCTGCCTCGAGAAGTAATCTCACGACCTCAGAGCTTTGACCTTTCACAGCCATGTGCAGCGCAGTCTGCCCTTTCTTGTCTGTCCTCCGTGCCAACTGGGGATCTTTCTCCAGTAAAGCTTTCACAATATCAACATGACCCTGTCGAGCAGCTAAATGTAGCGCATTTTTCCCGTTTGTTCTAGTATTCTCTATCAAGCTGCAATCTTTTGCAAGAAGTTTGTTCACAACTGCTGTATGTCCCCTTGTAGCAGCAGAACTCAAAGGTGTTGAATTAGAGGGGCCAAGTGTCTTGCTTAATCCAGGGTCATGATCCAAAAGCACTTGCACAATGGCTGCAAAAAAAGAAACTAGCATGAGACTACTGGAGATAGTTGACAATCATGTAATTATAAGTGGTATTGGAACTTGGAAAGACACTTGGACAAGTCTTGAAAGGAAGTAGTATTGGAAATCAACATTAAGTATCAAGGATGATAGCCTATGAGAAGAAGAGTAACGTTTGACTCCGAGGCCTATTAGTCCATATGTAACGACCACGGGTAGGTAAAGAGTAAGCAAAACTTGGCTAAGTTGCACCATACTGCAAGATAGTGCTGCCTTTGCAATTAGAGGATGAGTATTATGTAGCACCGACGGACGTATTTTATAGCAAAGAACAAGTTCTATGCTTCATTCTGCAACATGTATATCTTAAAATCACTTCGAAGGTACCTTTTCTTTCATGGACTATCAAAAACAATCTAATGGTAACATTGAGATCTTAACATCGATTTCTAGCTATGTATATTTAATTAAGCTTTTGAAACAAAAGCTCGAATCTCAGAAAGAAACAGATGAGTGGGTAGAAAGGCTTACCATGGTGCCCTTGACTCGCAGCAATATGTAACGCGTCAAACCCAGACCTATTCTTCTTCATAACACAATCCTTATTCGAATACTTCAACAACTCCTGGACCACATCAAGGTGCCCTTTCTCCGCAGCGGTATACAAAGCTGTCTCTCCCAATTCATTTATTTCATTGACCACTGCAGCCCTCACCTCCGCAACCTCTGCATCAAAATCTGTGCCACTCAAAGTCCCGACCATCTGCGAGTTGATATCATCAAGAATCTGTTTCACGGCAGCCAGATCACCCCGCTGGGCAGCCAAGTGGAGCTCGGTGTCATTGTGGCGGCCCGTAACCTGTTTTACATACTTTTTCTTCCCAGCCTGATCAATTCGCTTTCCGGAGTTGGATAACACAAGGGCAGGGCCAGTTGATGCAGACGATGGTGATGGAGACGGCGAGGGTTCTGCAGTGGCAATTTTGCTAGTTTCCACCGACGCTAGTCCCTTCTCTAAGTCCCTCTCAGCTCCTGTACAGCCAATGAATGTAAAGCCAGCACAAATTAATCCAACAATTATAACCACCGAATTCCATCTTCATCTGCTTGTTAAAAGAAAATGATTCGAGAAGCCGTATCCAAAAGGTAGACTTGAGACTTCCCCACCATCAAAATAATAACTTGCATTTACTTTACCATATAATTCACCTAAATTACACAGACTTCAACCTCAACTTCAAATCAGATACGTTAGTTGAAACATTATGCATCGGGTAACAACAGGATCGGAGCTATAAAGAAGAATCTTACTTTCACCAAAGATTTCCCATGTCTTTACTAAGCAGAACTTCTTCTCCAGAAATAGGAACCATGACCAACAAGATTATAAAAAAAAAAAAAAACACATAAACTTAATCGAAATTTATGCCAAATAATCGACCCAAATTCACGTGAAATTCAACCTCAATTACGAACAACGTCCAAATCTACACAAGACGAAGCAAGAGAATCGGAGCTAGAGCGAAGAGATACTAAAGCTGGCCAAGCAAAGAACCGCCCCAAAGCCACTGGGAAGATGCAACCCTCAGAACGACACAAACCCACAAACCCACCGAACCAGAAAAACTCATCCAACAAACACAACAGACGGGAAATGGAAAAGGGGTGTGAAGCAAGAACGGAAGAATCGAGTCAAACGGCGGGCCGAGCGTACGGACGCGAATCTCGAACCCGCGAGCGGGCAGCAGCAGCGGAGCAAAGCAACAGGACCGACTGAGAGCGGGGCGTGGGGAAGAGTGCGCGCGGAGGACTTTACCTTCCTCGATCGGAGAAGCCATGATCGCAGCTCAGGGGAAGGCAGGAATCAAGCGAGGAGAGACCCGACCGAGCGATCCCAGATGGTCTCGCCTAAGCACGAGCACAGCACACAGAATAAAGAGAGAGAGAGAGAGAGAGAGAGAGAGAGAAGGAGAAGGTTGTGCGCGGGTGAGTCGTGAGAGGAAAAGGGGAAGGAGAAGAGGACAAAAGGGAGAGTGGAGGGACGAAGGAAGGGGGAGGGGAGGGGGAAGTTGCTGAGCAGCTTCAGCTTTTTGATGGCGGTGGTGGTCGTCGTGCCGTGGGGAAGGGAACCTTTTTGCTTTCGGACAAAAATGGCTGCTCCCACTCCGCCAGTCCCATACGTCCAGACTCCCCCACGTTCTTACATTACATGTACACTGATATTATCCTATCCATGTCCAGAAAAATGTCTTCTATGCATATATATATTTATATAATAATCATTGATTTTATTAAATCTCCTCATTTTTTTAATTTGTTTTCTCGTTCTCCTCTTTCGAATTCGTGCTTTTCATTTAAATAATGTCTCGAAGGTTTCAGAAAATCGAGTGAGACCGCTCAATCCTTTATTATGATTTAGGTTTGTAGGATGAGTGATTTTTTGCGAGCGTGCGAGTTCCAACCATGGTTCAAAAAAGAAGAAATTCTTGAGGTTATAGTTACAACCATGGTTCAAGTTGGGGGAAGGGTTTTGAACGGTGACATGCGTTTTATTGACAGTTGTGGCGCCATATCAGTACTCGTTGCTCGAAATTTATCATAGTTTTTATCTTTTTTGTTTGCATGGTAAAGTGAATATCATCCCTTTGCAGCACGGTTTGGAAAATTAAATATGATCCTGTAAAAACAGAGGTTTTCAAAGCATTAGCAGTTAGGGGTCAACATTGGTCCTTATTCAATTCGGGGATGAGAACTAGTCTAAATCGGATTGAATCTGTTGGTTAAAAACCGAAGAACTAGCGAGGCCGGCTCCGTTCCCATATTTATTATCTGAATCGCCGAATCATCTTAAAACTAGTATATTGATATTCGGTCCTAAGTGACTCAAAAAGACTCTAAACTACTTAAACCATTTTACCAAAGGATGCTAATATGTCAATAATGCAATAAAATTCAATATATCTAAAATATGAAAAAGAGAAAAAGATTGTAATTATATTTACCTTTACCAAAAAAAAGAAAAAAAGATTGTAACCCAATTATTGAGTTTATCCAAAGGGTCGGGATTCGGTTCACATTTCACAAAATATGGTACTAGCTCTAACTAGGTAATTTCCAGATTCTCGATCGAGAATCGACTCCCTTTGAAATCAATCACCCCTCGAAACCAATCACCTTTGTAGCAGCCCAAGAAATTCCAACGATGGCTAGACAATTGTTCCCAATGGGTCACGGAGTCAACCGCCTCCTTGACCTGAAATATAAAAATGATTGATTCAAGTAGCCTATCCAGATAGAAGAGGTTAGTAAGGAGGTTTTGAGTTTCCAGCTGACATTTCACCGCTCGAGAAAATCTGCGCCTTTGTGGGCAAAAATTCTAACAAAAAGCGTCCTTGTAGTTGTTAGTCAATTATGGCGGGCATGTGTCGAAGGAAAGTCAGCCACCTGCCAGTGCTATTTGCTTTCCTCTCGCATTGTTCTTGTTCTGCATCGCATACTTGGTCACCATGTCCAAGCAAAGCCACCTGGGACGCCATGCCATGTGAAGGATTTCGTACCGCAGCATCGAGTTACTGAAGAAGTTTTTGCGCTGTTCGAGCGCCTTTCGGGAAGTAAAAGCTTGGGCGAGAAGCTGGATGCTCTGTTGCAGTCTTGCAGATGACATAGTTTACTTAATGGATTGAGACACCAAGTTTTGCACCACTTTGTTAGGTATCCCATAAGCATAGAAGTAGTTGGTGACGGAGGCTTTTGTCAAACTTGTTGAGGAAGAAAGAGAAGTAAAAGAAAAGATGAGAAAGAATTGCTCTCGGACCATAGAGAAGATATTGAAAAACTTGAACTTTCTTGATACTCGGAGTCGGTGACTCAGGGTCACGGGTCGCAACAGCTGAGAAGAGTGCTCGATTAATGTTACCATTTCTTTTTCGTGTGCCTGTTGAGTGCGAGTCTATGATCATCATGCTTAAGAACATCCCCCAGCGAACCGGATCAGAAAGCTCCAGCTCGATATCATATCCACTGAGTGAACTCAATGTAAATTGAGCCAATTGATTCCATCATGAGACGCTACGTTACGCTAAACACAGAGAAATGATTCACGCTGGAATTGGAATCCGACATAAGATTAAACATGAATCTTACACATCGAAACAGTAGAGACCATATAAGACCTACATTGCACTTTTCTTATCCTTCTTTCTAACGGCGATCGTGCCTCCACCCCCCATAACCGATTTGGGTTAGCCTCAGCCTTGGGACGACCACAATGGCATGCACTCGGCAAAGGCTGAGCACCTAACGCTCATCTGTGCCTTCATAGAAATTGCCCAGTATTGATGCACAGAATCTTCAACCAATAGAAAATCGCAATTTTTGGTTAAGATAAATAGGTGCACAGAGAGAACCGCAGGACTGGAAAGAGAGACCACTTATTCGAACACCTCTTGGCCTATGTCTCCTTTTTCCTTATCGACCTAATCCTCCTTAATTTCATCACATAGTAAGTCTGGATGCCAATAGTTCCCAGTAATATAACTCCCCCGATAACCGTAATCAAGGTTGAAGCCCACTCGTTCTGCCTGCCGACCACTATATATACTGCAGTCATGAATACCACAGAAATGCAAATTGTCGCTAGCCATATGAGTTTCGCTGTTACCTCTGCCGCCATGGCAAGTGCCTCCGGTTCGGTCTCTCCTCTGGTCACTGTGACCTGAATTAGCACAACGGCTATGGACGCGAAAAATGCTATGGAGTTGCAGATGATCAATACTTTAACGGAGGTACTGCTCATGGCTAGAGGAATCCCACTATTATCACCACCGCTGGGCACAGTGAATATGGCTGCAAATGCAATTTGGGCTATGAGAATGGCAGCCATATTGACGGAATGTGCACTGTTGATCCCTCCCTGAAGAGCTTTATTGAGTTCTTTGACAGCTATAAGGTCATTAGCTCGGCACGCACCCTTACGAGAAAGGCAGCTTGTGATGTTAATGGACTCTGGAGAATAAGGGAGCTCTTCAGCTATGTCAAGAGCAGTTTTGCGGTCCTTATTTGTTGCATTGACGTTGGTTTCAGGGTACAGTAATAAGTCCTCCACTATCTGCAAAGCTCTTGGGGGAAATCTGATTAGATGACACTGAATTCTAGTTTCCATGGATATCACAAGTTATAATTAAATAGTTGGGAAATGACAATAAACAGGTTATCTTGGTGGACTCCACGCATGGATATATTGATAGGAAAGAATAAGCTGGGTTTTTACAATGCATAAGAAGTTGCCTTCATTTGTAAAGATATCATCTGATTCTCAGCATCAAGAAAGAATGATTATAGCAGGCAGTTAGGACTTCATTTCGTTACAGATAGGGCTTTGAAAGTACTTGATTTGTAACCATCTGCACACTTTATGCATACGGCTCTGATGCTGAAGGGATGTTCCCTGACACTGACTTCAGGACGGTTGCATGACACTCGTCCCTCAATCAAAACCAAGCACCTGTGTCTACAAGTTACAGTTCTTATGTTCCTAAATTACCCAGTTCTGGGTTTCTAATTCATGGCAAGTAAACAATGTGACACAAAAAACGAATTTCAGTAAAAACTAATGAATTTGAAAGCATGATGGCACGTTGTCATGATGAATATGCTCGAATACCCTTTGAGACCAAACTAAATCACAGCTTGCAAATGGGCTATTTAATACATATCATGGACATCTCGTATTGATAGAAAAATGGCAACTACTGTAACTTAAAAAGTGATTGAGTACTACACACATACTCTAATTATGAACCTCAAGAAGTACCTTATCTCGGGCCTTTCTTGTAGCAACATGCAATGCTGTATTACCAAGCAAGTCAGGAAGCACAACCACTGCTGGATCTGCCTCAATAAGCAACTTAACAACTTTTTGACTATGTCCTTTCACGGCCAAATGCAATGCATTTTGGCCTTTCGAATCACCCCTCCGTCCCAATTGCTTGTCTTTGCCGAGCAAGGATTGAACAACCTCTACAAGCCCAAGCCTTGCAGCTAGATGCAACGCATTTCTTCCATTTGATTTGAGAACTGTTAGCAAGCTACAATCCCTTGCTAGAAGCTGATCAACTACAGCAGCGTGCCCTCTTGTAGCTGCAGCCATAAGAGGGCTGCTATTTGAGGGGCCAGCAGTCTTGATCAACTCAGGTTCATAATCTAAAAGCATTTGAACAATGTCTGCAATAAAAAGGTCCATATAAGCACAAACATGATTATTGGAATGCCATGACCCTCAGGAAATCCACTTCTCATCCTTGAGGTCCTCGCTGATTTGATTCTAGGTAGCTAGGATGTTTGCATTTCACTGAGAGTACAGATTTTACAATGGTGCACCTCTGGTTAGTGCCAAGTGTGTACCATTTTTTACATCTGCATTACAAAAAGATCTGCAAAATGGTAATTGCTTTCTAGAACATTTTCTGAGTCAATGTTGTTGGGACTTCAAAAAAGTGGATGGAGCAAGATAAATGCAAAGCAAACTTCTAAATTTAATTTACACTACATGAAAATGTAAGCTCCTCCCTGAAATGTTTTCATATGG
Source organism: Syzygium syzygioides (assembly GCA_031216285.1). NCBI lineage: Eukaryota > Viridiplantae > Streptophyta > Magnoliopsida > Myrtales > Myrtaceae > Syzygium > Syzygium syzygioides. The sequence goes on along the minus strand of CM062251.1, from coordinate 2,227,471 downwards.
GCAAGGCATCAGCCCATGACTGGCTCATAGACTTGAGCTATAGCCACTCATTATGTAACGACACAGATGCGATGGTAATGATATGAAATTGTCCCCATGGTTTCAGTTGAGCTCCACCCTTTTGCAGTATAATGGTGCAAAGATCAGTCTTTCAGCAAGAATATAAAAAACAAAACGACAGAAAGACCAGACTTATCCTCAGAAATCAGGGGACATGAGGGAGCAACTGTCTATTACAATTTGCGGACTGGTCGAAGCTTGCCTCAGACAGAGGATTCCAAGGTCACTTCCATGCTTAGTGAACACATTTCTGTCCCAAAGGCTACACACCAGTACTCGAGAAGGCTAATTCCTAATCGGTTTAAATGAGGTCACTTCACGTTCAATGACTGAGTATCCAACCAACCATAAAAACTAGACGCCAGAGCCAACAATGAAGAAATTAAGAAATGTAGACATCAGGAATTAATCACCAGCATGTCCATGACCAGAAGCAATGTGCAGGGCAGTCAAACCGTCGATGTTCTTCCTCATAACCCCTTCTCTGGTCGAATGCTTGAGCAGTTCCTTCACGATGCTCGCATTCCCTTTTTTTGCTGCCACAAACAACGCAGTCTCTCCCGATTCGTTCACTTCATCCACCGATTTCAGAGGAGCAACGCTTACTTCTGTGCTCGCACCATGGATCGGCCGTCGGCTGTCGATTTCGAGAAGGATCCGCTTCACGGAAGCGACATCATCCTGCTCTGCCGCTGAGTGCAACTCCGTGCTCTTGCGCGGCGTGGCCTTGTTCTTCGTCAAAGATTGATCAAACTGCCCAGTCGTGCCCAAGTTTGGCGGTGGCAGAACGCCACTCTCTATGTCCCGGTGAAATCCTGGACATGAAAAGCACCCCAATCACTCGCTAACTACGGATAAGGAATTTGACAGGACTCAGGAGAGAGCCTCGAGGGATAAAACTAAACCGAAATTCTCATCCCACAATTTGAGAAGATATCGGTAGATATGAGGGGGAGTGAGGAACCTTCTGTGGCTGCCGAAGCCATTTGAACAGCTGCAGAGCGACCGGAGAGGTTGACCACTGAAGAAGAAGAAGAAGAAGAAGGAATGCTCGAGTTTCAATGTCATGCTGGTGTGTTAATGTGAAAGACCGGCGGTAAGAACGGAGTTGATCCTGACTTGATGTGTAGTGGCTGTTTGAGTGAAAGTGAAGGGACGGGGAACTGACGAAGTCAAACGCAAGGAGAGTAGACGCGGAATCGCAGACCCCATGAACGTATGATGGCCCATGCAATAGTATGAACATGTTGACTCGCCGAAGGTTTCTTTTTGTCGCTTCGTTAGAGTGATTGACGATCTTTCCAAGAAAGACGAAACAAATCCCACAAGCACTCCTCAAGAAGACCTATCTCTTTCATGGGATGGAATGCCAGATTTTATACTATTTCTTTCCCTCCAAACACGCTAAAGCCCGGATTTCAGACGTTGCTGCTTGATGACGCATTTTGTGGAATTGTTGTATCGTTCCATGATAAATTTAGAGACAGAGAACGCAAACACAATTTAACGAGGTTCGGCTAAGTAAGCCTACGTCCTCGGAAATCCTCTCTCAAAGTTTCTTTGTTGTTATGAATTCTTTGAGAGAGGGACTGCCTTTTTATTGATAGAGGTACATAATTGTTTCTAGAATTACAGGGAATATACAAAGTAACAATTGAACATGGGAAGAACACCAAATCAGGAGAATATCCTATAATTTTCTCCTACCAAAATAGGAGGATCCTGTCGATTTGATCAACACTCCCCCTCAAGTTGGACCGAAGATATCATCAGAGGTCAACTTGTTCACCATGTCCTGAAATGGTCCTTTAGCAAGGGCTTTGGTGAAAATATCGGCCAACTGATCTTCACTTCGAACATAGGGAATTTCAATGGTGTTATCCTGAACCTTTTCCCGTACAAAATGGCAGTCCACCTCAATGTGTTTTGTTCTTTCATGGAACACGGGATTTGAGGCGATATGAGCAGCAGCTTGGCTATCACAAAACAGCTTCGTAGGTGACGTTCTTGGTTTGCACCCTAATTCCCGGAGGAGAAGCTGCAGCCAGACTATCTCACTAGTAGTAGTAGCCATTGCTCGATATTCTGCTTCAGCACTTGAACGGGCAACAACATTTTGCTTCTTACTTTTCCAAGTAACAATATTTTTTTTTGGTAAGGTCCAAGTAACAATATTACCTCCTACGAAGGTGCAAAAACCCGTAGTAGACTTCCTGTCATCGGGGCTTCCTGCCCAATCAGCGTCTGCATACCCAACAATATCTGTATGCCAATTGTTCTTCATTAAAATACCCCTTCCTGGTGTAGCTTTCAAGTACCTCAGCAATCGATCAACCAAATCCATGTGCCCCTGAGTCGGATTTTGCATGAATTGACTTACATAGCTAACTGCGTAAGTAATATCTGGTCGAGTAATAGTCAAGTAAATCAACTTACCTATGAGACGTTGAAAAGCTCCAATGTCTTGCATGGGAGTATTATCGGTGGCAAACTTACTATTGTAATCCATAGGAACATTTGCCGGTTTGGCCCCCATTTTCCCTGTTTCTTTTAACAAGTCCAAAATGTACTTTCTCTGTGACAGAAACAAACCCTTGTGAGAGCTGGCCACTTCAATTCCTAAGAAATACCTCAGTTTTCCAAGATTTTTGATATCAAATTCTCGACGAAGATACTGTTTGAGAGCCTCAATTCCAGATTTATTGCTTCCGGTGATAACGATATCATCAACGTAGACGAGTAAAATTACAATACCACCCTCATTAGATTTGGTAAACATTGATGAGTCGGCCATACTTCGTACAAACCCAAACTTTGTAAGTGCACCACTGAGCTTGCCGTACCATGCTCGAGGAGACTGTTTGAGTCCGTAGATGGACTTCCTTAATTTGCAAACCATCCTTTCTTCATTTTGCAAGGCATGACCTGGGGGAAGATCCATATACACTTCTTCTTCAAGGTCTCCATGAAGAAATGCGTTTTTCACGTCCATTTGACAAAGCGACCACCCACGATTGACTGCTACGGACATAAGAACACGAACCGTATTCATCTTCACAACTGGAGCAAATGTCTCCTTATGGTCAATGCCGTAGGTCTGGGTGTAGCCTTTAGCTACAAGGCGGGCTTTATACCTTTCGACTGAGCCATCACTATTGTATTTAATCTTGTAAATCCAATGGCAACCAACAGAACGCTTTCCATCAGGTAATCGCACCACATCCCAAGTGTGATTTTTATCAAGCGCCCGGAGTTCCTCCTTCATAGCTGTAATCCACACTGTTTGATGTTTGGCTTCTTCAAAACTGTTGGGTTCTCTTGAACTTTCAAGAACAGATAAGAAACACCAAAATTGATGAGAAATTTTGTCATAATTGACATAGTCTTGGATGGGATACTGTACCGTGTGATATGTGGTAAAATCCTGAAGTCTAACAGAGGGCCTAGAAATCCTCATAGAACGGCGAATTGGTGGTGAAGATGCTCCAGATTATTCTTCTGTCATGATTTCTTCCCCGGAGTGAGTTTCAACCATCGGCTCTAGATTTTGCTGTAGTTCGGTGTCATGTTCTAATTGTCCTCCATCCCTTGTTTCTGAAGTGGGTACATTCGTGGGTACCACAGGTGAAGCAGCAATAGGGACAGGGGCAACTTCTCCATAATTTGTTGAGAGTTTGGTGTACTCCCCCTGAAGTTGGCTCCTGTCAGAATAATACATATTAGTCTCATCAAAGTGAACATCACGGGATATATAGAGGCGCTTTGTGGTGGGATCGTAACACTTGTATCCCTTTTTAGCTGAAGAATAGCCAATGAACACGCACTTCCGAGCATGTGGATCGAGTTTACCATCATTTGAGTGAACGTAGCATGTGCTGCCAAAAATCCTCAAATGTGAGACATTGAACTTCTTCTCATATAAAATTTCTACCGGAATCTTGTATTCAAGCACTCGGCTAGGGAGCCGATTAATAATATAGCAACTGGTGAGAACAGCGTCGCTCCAATATGTTTTAGGCATATTCCCCGAAAAAAGTAAGGCCCGAGTAACTTCTAGAAGATGACGATTTTTCCTTTCTGCTATGCCATTCTGTTGGGGCGTCCCAACACAGGAAGTTTGATAAATAATACCCAAGTTGTGCAAATAAGCTTGAAATGCTTGATTGGTGTATTCCGTCCCATTATCTGTGCGCAACACTTTCAAGTTTGTCTTAAGTTGATTTTGTATCATAGCACAAAATTCCTGAAAAACAATAAGAACCTCACTTTTGGTTTTGAGTAGATACAACCACGTAGTGCGAGACTTATCATCAATAAAAGAGATGAAATATCTATAGCCATCCCGAGACTCAATGGGAGCACTCCACACATCAGAATGAATTAAATCAAATAATTCTGAAGAGAAATGTGTACTCTTAGGAAAAGGAAGTCTATGTTGTTTGGCGAAATGACAACAATCACATGAACTAGAATCATGAGATAAAGATCTATCAAGAGTGTGTAAAATTTGATCAGACGGATGACCCATGCGTCTATGCCATAGTTCCGACGTCTTCTTAGCATTCTGGATTGCACTAAATGCCTCGGGATATTGATCTATGACATAGAGTCCATTCTGCAACCTCCCTTCACCAATAGTCCTCTTGGTGATGCAATCCTGAAGTAACACCTTAGAAGCAGAAAAAATGACATTGCAGTTCCATTCTTTCGTACACTTACTAACAGACAATAAATTTGAAGATAAATTAGGTACAATCAAAGCAATAGAACTTTTAGACAACATCTTAAATTTTCCTGCTCCTTGTGTCGGGACTTGTGCTCCGTTAGCAACAGTAATAGGAGGATAATCATTGGAGACAACTTTAACCATTATCTGATCTGAATTACACATATGGTCAGTGGCACCCGAGTCTATAACAAACTGATTTTTGAACTGAGTCAAGAACACCTTACCAGAAGTTTGTACCATGTGGCTTGATTCAGCAGATGGGCCAGTTGATCCAGTTGCCTTAATGTTGGACCCTTGGCCCTGCAAAAATTGTTGAAATTGATTCGCAAGACTTTCAAGTTTGGCCTTGAATTCAGTCGGGTTAATTGGGTCATTTTGGGCAGCCAATTTTGCTTCTGGCCCCTTCTCTCTACTAACCCGCAAGTGAGGATGAAGAACCCAACATCGGTCCTTGGTGTGACCATCACGATCACAGTGTTCGCAGTGGAAACGACCGGTTTTCTTCGTCTTTCCCTTGGCAAATCTGGTGACAGCTTCCGCCGATTTGTTGGTCACGACATTGTGGGCCGAAATCTTAGTAGTTGCTTTTATGTTCGCTGGTGTTGGATTCATGACCCGACGCCTGGTTTCCTCTCCCTGGATCGTGGCACAGACTTCGGTGAGGGACGGCAAGATTGGGCTCATGAGGATATGTCGTCTAAGATTATCGTATTCTGGCCGAAGGCTAGCCAAAAGTTGAAAGATCCGATCTTCCTCCTCTCTGCGAACATAATCAGCAGCGGATTGAGTGGCGGGGCGGTACTGTCGGAGCTCGTCCCACCTCCTCTTGAAATTTCCGAGGTGTAAGGTAAATGATTGATTCTCTTCTTGCCTTGAATTTGCCAATTCTTGATGGATTTCAAAAATCCGAGAGGCATTTCTGAGTTGCCCATACATTCCAACCAACGCATCCCATAGTGCTTGAGCTGAATTAGAGTATGCAAAAATCTCGTAGATTTGGGGCTCCATGGAGTTGAAGATCCAGGACATGACGGAGTTGTCACTGGCCAGCCACTCTTCGTATCCGGGATCATCTTCTGGAGGAGCTTTGATTTTACCATTGATGTGGCCGAGTTTCGAACGGCCTCCAAGAGCTACGGTAACAGCTCATGACCAAGGAAGAAAATTCCTTTCGTTCAGAAGCATGTTGGTGAGACGTTGGTTGTGAGATTCTTGCAGAAGACCTTTGGTAGAAGGAGTTGTAGTCGGCAATTTCTTGCCGGCATCCTGTTCTCCCATGGTGACAACACAACAACAAGGTAACTAGAAAAATCGTCGAAACAAACAATAACAGGTTAGGCTTGAACCTGCTCTGATACCATGATAAATTTAGAGACAGAGAACGCAAACACAATTTAACGAGGTTCGGCTAAGTAAGCCTACGTCCTCGGGAATCCTCTCTCAAAGTTTCTTTGTTGTTATGAATTCTTTGAGAGAGGGACTACCTTTTTATTGATAGAGGTACATAATTGTTTCCAGAATTACAGGGAATATACAAAGTAACAATTGAACATGGGAAGAACACCAAATCAGGAGAATATCCTATAATTTTCTCCTACCAAAATAGGAGGATCCTGTCGATTTGGTCAACATTCCATTGCATTGCTTTCGACTGCATCCGGCCTGATGTTTCCCTCCCCGTTTACTGAATCAACTACCAGTCGATATCGATCGCCATCCTTTATTACCTACAAATTTGGACAGGTCAATCTAAACAACTTGACCGGAGGATAGGGGAAGAGTGGAGAGAAGCTCGAATTACTAATTCTGGACTGACAAGGCGGTCGTGAACAAGGTCGATTATGTCAGTTAATGTGAGAGTTACTTGTACAAAGAGTCCAGGACAATGCAAAAGACATGGAGTGCAAGTACTTGTTGAAGTTGAAGAGGTCGAAGATTGGGTTATCTCGTCATGGGAATTGTGGCGACGCATCGGAAGGGATGAAGATGAAGGTGGTAGAGAAGCGGAAATCGGAGAACATGGGCTGATAGTTGACCAAACTTTCGGAGCAATTTGGCATATTGGGCATTCTTCATGCAATAGATTCGATGAACTGAAGAATTTGCACAGCGAGCAATGTAAAATGAGAAGGCTTCTTCAGGGTGGCAGACGCCCAGAAAACACTCTCCAAGAGTTCATCTTTTATTGTTACTTTTCCGTCTATTTTATAATTCCTGTACTCTACTTTTCCATGTAATATCAATTCCAGTCGTGCATTTCATTTCCATGTATTTCCTTTCAATATAATCTCAATTCCGTTGCATTTATATTTCTTCACATTTTGATTATCGTGCTTATGTGAGGAACCACCGAGCGATTTTGGTCACCCTCCAATTGTTTGAAGTTTGGATCGCCTTGGCAAATGACAATTTTCGTCGAAGCATTTTCATCATTTCGGAGTCTGCGTAGGCCTTTTTGACCCTTTGAAAGATTTAATAGCCCTCCACAGAGTCACATACTTAAGTATCACGGCTCCGAATTAATTTTCTAGAATTTTTCCTAGTTTAACAAATTCAATTTTAGAGTCGTGATATGTCGAAGTTTTCAATTTACTCATGCAAAGCATTTATTATCATAATATCCTATATAAGCTTAGGTGATGGGTAGATCCCAACATGTCGCCTATTTAGTCTAGAGTTTAAGCACCATATTGATCATTTAACAGAAGAAGTTATACGCATTCCACTCCAACGATAATAAAACGGCAATTCCATTTAATTTCCATCCACCATTGAAATTAAAAAAGAAAGTTACTTGGACAAACAACGCGAATCAAGGGTCCCTATGTCAAACTTAATTAAGAGCTACGGGATGATTCGAAACTGTCTCCTTGGTGTCGGTGGCGTTTGATAAACAACTCTTGTTCAATAGAAAGCAAGAAAAACAAAAAACGAAAGCCAAAACCAGCAATAGTTCCATTACCTTTGATTTTTCACGCGATGGCAAAATGCACACGCCCTGCCCGATCAACGCACCATCTCGGCCTCCTCGAGCCGGACGAAGTTGAGGCACTCGTCGTTGAGCCACCTGTGCTTGTCCATGAATGAGTTGTCGAGGCTGACCCTTGGGCAGTCCTCGAGGCTGTCCTCCCACGCGTTCGGCCCTTTCCAGGTCCCTCATCACCTCCCACACGCACGTGTTGCTCTTGAACCCGGCCCCGGGGCTTATCATCAGCACCTTGGCCCCCCTCTCTTTCGGCCGCTTCTTCGCCTCCATGTAACCCAGCACGTACCAGTTCCCGCTCGCTGACGTGTTCCCGAACCGGCGCAGCGCCATCCTCCATGGCTCGAGGTCATCCTCGCCCAAATTCAACCCCTTCCCGACTGTGTCTATCACTGCCTCCCCCACTGGGCGGATGCAGAAGTGGTCGATCCCGGACTTGAGGTTCGAGTTGAGGCTCGGGCCGCCGTGGGCCCTTCCGATTCTCTCTCTTGGCGAATGGGTTGTTCGCCAGGGTGTTGGCGAGCTTGCATAGGAAGAGCTTGCGGACAGGGAGGACCCGGGGCAGCAGGATCCGGAGGTTTGCCTCGAGGGCCTGCGAGGCAGCCTCGACAAGCAATTTCGTGATGCGGAACCCCTGGTGCCCCTGCCCATCCTCCTCCTGGATGCAGCAGCTAATGGGACTCGTCCCGCGAGCCGTGGTGGACGCGGGCGGACGGAGTGGCCGAGCTTCATGATGGCCCCGGACCTTGGCCCGGGCCCGGTCATTGGTGAGGAGGACGGCACTGCCACCCATGCGAAAGAGGCAGTTGGAGATGATCATGGACTTCTCCTTGCCGCAGTACCGGTGGGAGCCCATGCACTCGGTGCTGACGACGAGGGCGAGCGCTTTGTCCTGTGTTTTGAAGAGCTCTTGGACCAGATGGCTCGCGACCACGCTGGCACTGCAGCCCGTGCCTGCGCGAGTCAGTTCACTACCAAAAAACAAGGATTTAGCGGTGGAAAATTAGCAACGAAAACTAAACTCATCATTAATTTGCAACGAAAAAAAAATTCGTTGCTAATTGACAACGGAATTTACAACAAAAAAAAAATTCGCTGCTAATTGGCGACGGAAAGCAGATTTGTCGCTAATTAGCGACGGAATTTGTGACGAAAAGTAAATTCGTCGCTAATTTGCGATGGAATTTACCACGGAAACTATATTCGTCACTAATTTGTGACGGAAAAAAAAATTTGTCTCTAATTTGAGACGGAATGTGCCATGAAAAATAATTTATCCCTAATTTGCGACAGAATTTGTGACGAAAAATAACTATGGTGGCACTTTCATCGCAAAATTCCTCGCTAATTAGCGACAAATCGTATTCGTTGCTAAATTTTTTATTTGCTGAATTTTTAATATAATAGGTTTGTCACTAATTAGCGACAATATTTACCACATTTTGTATTTGAAATGTGGCTAATTAGCGACAAATGATATTCGTCGCTTTATCTATGTATCTATATCTATATCTATGTATGTACATGCTTCGCTCCAAGGAAAGGAAAAGGAAGAGAAGAAGAGGAGAAGCCGAGGCCGAGAAAGGTAGAAAAGATCACTGGAAATGCTTATGCTTCTTGCTTATGCTTCGCTTTCATTTTCCTCGCAAGACATCATCATCTTCTTCATGGACAACTTCCCAGAACTTCCAAACCCAATATCCTTTCTCCTCCTCCTCCTCCGCTGCTGCCAATGAGTGCAGATTCCGCTGTGAAAAAGAACGTGAACGCGTGAAAAAATAAAGGGGACAAGAGGCTATGATGATTAGCAAGAATATGAAGGAGAGAGGAAATGAAACCGGCCAGGCATCGAGAACCAGCCGTATCTTGGCGGGGCGGCCAAAACCGATCGTAGCCATGATGGAGTTCCTGTCAGTTGCCTGATCTAAGGCGAATCTGAGCCTCGCTATCTTCCAACACCCCTAATCTCTTCTTTTCCCCCCTCCCCCTTTTCCCAGATGCGATTATACGAGTTGTTCTTGTGTTTTACTGTGACAAAAAAGTGGGTTCTTTCATAGCCCTTTTCTTGTATGAGCTGTAGTTGGCATTTGATTTTGCAACTGCGAAACTTTGGGTTCTCCTCTGACCTAGCAAAGATAAGCGATGACTCTTCGAAATCGTCTCTTTTAAGTTTCTTGAGTTGTGTTTGGGTTTTGTGTTTCTACATTGACAAGAAATGACCAAGGTCATCTCTTTTCTTCTTTTTCTGCTCCTGTAGGAGGGGCATTCTGTTTGCTGCTCTTATTTTGTGGTACCAAGTTTGCCTTTGCACGTCCAAATTTCTGGCTTCATTCAACAGAAACTACCACGGATTGGTTTCCAGATCGATCGAGTCTAAAGAGCTCGCCAGAAAGATCACCGGAGTGGGAAAAAAGAAATGATTCGATTCGATGTTTTTCGCCGTCACCCAAAGACGGCGAGGTTGAGTGGCGGCCATGGCGGGACCGCTCGGCCTCCCCCAAATCTGGGCGAGGTCGAGTGGCCTAACCATGGCCGCTCGACCTCGCCCTGGCCCATGGCCGGCGAGGTCGAACTCGCCTGTCGCCAGTCGCCGGTCCTACAAAGAATATAGGGAAAAAAAGAAAAAGAAAAAAACTCGAAAAAAAATTATCGACGAATTTTGCCACGAATAATTAGCGCAAAATTTTACCACGAATATATTTCGTCGCAATTTAGCAATGAAAATTGAAATTTTTCGTGGTTAAATTTTACAACGCTGAATTGCCGACGAAATTTTTTTCGTCGCAAATTCGTTTAGCGATGAATTTTTTCATTTTTTTTGTAGCAAAATTTGTCGCTAAAACCTATTTTTTTTTGTAGTGGCTTGCATTGTGAATTTTTTTTTTATCGAAATATATTTTTCTTAAGTTTGGATCGCCTAAGAAAATGAGTCAACAATAAATCTTTCCATAGCCAACAAAATATTATGTTTAAATTTTAGAAAAAGATTTCTCTTTTTGAAAAATAAAAAATCATTTTCCATAATACGACTAGACATCAATACTTGGGCCAGAGACCTTGGCGCTTAGGTACGAGAATCCCAACGCTTGGGGACAGTTCCATAGAGGCCAGAACTAGGCACCCAGTGCCCACGCACAAGTCCTCAACAGCCATGCCCGAGACCCTGATGCAGTCGCCCATGTCCCAAGCGGCCATGCCCCAGTACCGAGTTACCCAGCCCGAATCCATTGGGCCGAGATCGATTCCTCAATGGTCAGGCGTGACTCCACAAAGGCTAAACTGACGTACATCGAGGTTGAGTTGTACATGCCGCGCACCCCACTCTTGGACCCAAGTCATCAGCACTTGGCTTGGTCCACCGAGGCCGAGCTCAGGTCCACATAGGCCAAGATTGAAATCCAATGCCCATGCCAGGGTTCCCCAGCGGCCCCAGTCCATCGAGGGCGGTACCAATTCCTTGGTGACAGGGCTCGGGTAAGGCTGGCCCCAAGTCTCTCGAGGTCAAGCCCAAGACCCCCGACACTTGAGCCTAGGCCCATCGAAGCTAAGCTGAGGTCCATGGTGGCCGGGCCCAAGATCCTAGTGACCGCACTTAAGCGTCCGACTGCCGTACCCGAGCTCCCGGCTCCCCTACTCACGTCATTGGCGGCCATGCTCAGGTTCCTAGCAGCCACACGTGGATATCACATTTGCTATATATATAAAGATATTCTTTATAAATTCATCCGCAGTAAAGACGATTTCCTTCGTGGTAGTCTTTTCGTGTGATTTCTGGATGTGTTCCAGGCAGTAAAACCCAGTGGGGTAGTAAGTCCGTTGGTAAGCATCGCCGAAATCAATTGAAAAGAACAAAGTAGTCTTTTGCAATGGATTTATTTAGAAAATCTGAGTCTTCTTCTAGTTCTTTATCACAAATGTCCCTTGATCAAGGACCAATAAATAGGGAAAAAATTAATATAGAAGATTTCAATAAATCTATTGAAAATTGGTTTATTCCGAAAGTGAAACTTGATAAAATTTATGAACACTCTAAGTTCAGGTTCTTTGGGTATAATGACTATGTCATTGTTACTGAAGAACGTGATGTACCTCTTTCTAATTCTTTTGCTTCAATTCAACTTTTGAATAAAGATTCCATAAAGAAACATTCCCAGAAATGGAATTATATACATATAGGTCTAGTTCAGGTAGGAGCAAAACCTCTTACCAAAGAAGGATTAGATACTTCATTACTTCTTGTCTTAAGAGATGCAAGACTTTTAAAATACGAAGAATCCATTCTTGGAGCCGTAGAAACAAGTCTTTGCAGTGGACCGATACATTTTGATAGTCATCCTAATCTCACTGTTTCTCTCAAAGATAAAAATATTTTAAAATCTCTCACTCTTCAAATAAAAACCCATAATTATTCTATAGCTGAAGGATCTATTCCCATAGCTCTCATTTATAGAGTTTATTATAAAGTAATGAATTATGATTTTGGTAGCAAAGCTTTTAAATTAAATTCCAATAGAAAAACCCTTCTTTTACAAACAGACATTTCTAAAGCAAATGTTACAATTCCCAGGACCATTCCTTGGAATCAGATAACTCTCCCAGACCAATGGGAATTAGAAAACCGAATTCCTCAACCAATAGTTCAAAATTCTGATCCTACCAATATTATCCAATACCTCAAAGGAAGAGTAACTATCCAATTTGCCAGAAGATCAATAGATATTCCTAGAAACTCTTGTGATATCAGATCTATTCCTTCATGGCATTCTACTCCTTCTCGAAGGTCAGTAGATATTACTCCAAATGTTCCTCTGAATATCCCTCCTAACAATCCTGAGGAAGCATCCGTAAGAGCTCTTCCTTTTCCTAATATCAGTGGAGTAGATAATAGGTCAGGAATTTCCAGGCCAGTTTATCACCATATTCCTAAATTCCCTGATCTCACTCCTTCCGAAATGGAAGACCCTGAAATCAACGTTTTGGAATTACCTTTTGAACCTAATAAAATCATTTTAAATAACGAGTTCAATTCTTTTAAGAACAAACATGTCAGAGAATGGTTCTTTGATAATTTCCGAAACCAAGCATTTGAAATCAAAAGAGAATATTACGATTACATGTATCAGCATGAAATCGAAGTATTCTTCTTTGATTGGTTTGAAAATATATTTCTGAAAGAAAAACAAATCTTTGTTTTAGATCAATTTTATAAGTGGAAATTAGACGATGGACATATCATTGAGTCTAATCATCCCCCTCTTAGGAAAATCAAAATTGAACATCGATAAACTGAAATAATAGCTTCTCCTTTCAAAACAGCCTCAGAAATAGATGGCATAGGCATCAAAAAGATTGTTGAACAAAATAATTTTTCTAATCAATATCTTTACACTATAGGAAAACAACTAGATAGGATTGAAAATCTTACTCAAATTAGTTCTCCATCCTCTTCTATAACAATCTCAAAAAAGGATTTAAAGCCACCACTTTTTAAGAATTTTGAAATTCCGAAAAATCCTAGTCTTGAATTTGCTAAAGCTTTAGAAGAAAGAAAAAGACTCCTCAAGGGAAAAACAGTTTTAATTCCTAAAAATCCCATATTTTTAGATACACCCTCAATTCAAAATTTGAGTGTAAAAGACACCCCAGATTGTGTCGAACCTTCCAACCAAATCAATTTATTAGATAAATTTGATACTGAATCTCTCCCAGAGATAAATCGTATCACCTGGAAGGATCCTCAAAAGTTATATTATTCTCGTGCCACTCCTCCTGATATTCTCTTAGAAGAAACATTTTCTAAAGTCCAAAACAAATATTCTTCTGATGTTATCTATGAATGGAACATAGATGGTATTTCCGAACAAAATCTTATAAATGTTTTAACCCAAATGGTTATGCTTGCAAATATTTATAAGACCATTCCAGATACTACTGATCATTCTGTTGCATATCTTTTAATAGCTGGATTCACAGGCCAACTCAAAGGATGGTGGGATAACTACCTGAATGAAGAGCAAAGGTCTCAAATACTAAATGCTTATAAACTCGATCCCTTTGGTCAAAATATTTTTGATGAAAATGAAAATCCCATTCGAGATGCTGTAAATACTCTCATATTCTCTATATCCCAACATTTCCTAGGAGACTCTTCTCATATTCTTGACAAAAATCAAGATCTCTTATCTAATATGAAATGTAGATCTTTAGGAGAATTCCGAGAATACAAAGAAATATTTTTGCAAAGAGTCTTTCAAAGATCAGATTGCAATCAATCTTTTTGGAAAGAAAAATTTCTTGCTGGTTTACCAAAACTCATAGGAGAACAAGTTCGCAGTAAGATAAGAGAAGAATATGGAAATCAAATTCCATATGACCATCTTTCTTATGGTGAATTAACCTCTTACGTTTATAAAGTAGGAACACAATTGTGCACTAATATTCGTCTCCAAAAACAAATCAAGAAAGAACAAAAACTTTTTAGAAAAGGATTAGGAGAATTTTGTGCCTAATATGATCCATCTTTTCAGTCTTTTGAAAAATCAAAGTGTTCAGGAAAATGTTCCTCTAAAAGAAAAGAACACAAAAGATTTTATAAAAAAACCTTGCAAAAAGTCTTACAAAAAGGATTTTGATAAAAGGACTTTCAAAAAGAAGGAAAAGGATATTTCTGAAAAACCCAAAACCCAAAAGAAAAGTTTTAAAAATGTTACTTGCTATAATTGTGGCAAGAAAGGCCACACTTCTCGATTTTGCAAAATTAGCAAAAAGGTTAATGAATTAGATTTAGACAAAGAAACTATTAATCAGCTTAATCAATTAATGATTGAAGTTGATAGTTCTTCCAAAGAATCTGATTTGGAAGAAGGAATGCAAATTTGTGATTTAGAAACCTCTTCTTCATCAACTATAAAAAGTGAAGAAGAATATTCAAATGATTTTGAAATAAATGTTTTAACAAAAAAAGAAGAAATTCTTTTGCAAACCTTTGACCAGATTTCTGATTCTGAAACAAAAATAAAATATTTGAATAATTTTCAAAAACCAAAACCTACTATCCAATCTGATAATCCTTATAATATTTCTGCTATCCTTGATAAAACTAGAAAATCAGTTTCTAAACCAATTTCGATAAGCGATCTTACCCATGAAATTAATAAACAAAAACAAGAAATTCAAGAGCTTAAAGCAGTTCAAATTTCTATGGAAAAAGACATTTTAGACATTAAGCTAAGATTTTTAAAACAAAAGGAAGAAGACCCTGGAGAGAATGATATTCCTCAAATCTCTTCTTCTGATACAAGCTTTCTTTTAATGCTTTCTGAGATAACCACTAGAAAATGGATTATCAATATTTCCATCAAAATCCAAAATGAAATCATTCTAGAAACAACAGCCTTTTTTGACACCGGTGCCGATCTTAACTGTATAAAAGAAGGTCTAATACCAACCAAATATTTCGAAAAAACTTCTCAATCTCTTAAGTCAGCATCAGAAGATAGATTAATTATTAATTACAAAATTCCCGAAGCTGAGATTGTGAAAGACCAAATCTCCTTTAAAACTCCTTTTCTTGTTAAAAACATCAAACAAAATGTTATTTTGGGATCACCTTTTATTAATTTGCTTCAACCTTTCAAAGTTACTGAAAAAGGAATCGAAACTGAAGCCTTAGGAAAAAGGATTTGTTTTGATTTCATTTCAAAACCTCAAACCAGAAATCTAAATACTCTTCAAGAATATTCTATTTCTGAAATCAATTGTATGATCCAAGACAAAGAAACTCATCTTCAATTTCTTAAAGAAGACCTTGAATACAAAAGGATTGATAAAAACCTTTCTGAAGCAAGTCTTCAAAAAAGGATTTCTAGTCTTGAGAACCAAATAAAAAATTCCATATGTTCTAATATTCCTAATGCCTTTTGGTCTCGTAAAAGCCATATAGTTGACTTACCTTACGAACCGGAATTTTCTGAGAAAAACATTCCTACTAAAGCCACACCTTCTCAAATGAATCATGAAGTTCTAAATTTCTGCAAAAAAGAAATACAAGAACTTCTTGAGAAAAAGCTTATTAGGAAAAGTCAATCTCCTTGGAGTTGCTCTGCTTTCTATGTCAATAAAAATGCTGAACTAGAAAGAGGAGTTCCGAGATTAGTAATAAATTATAAACCTTTAAACATTGCTTTAGAA
Organism: Syzygium syzygioides; assembly: GCA_031216285.1. Taxonomy (NCBI): domain Eukaryota; kingdom Viridiplantae; phylum Streptophyta; class Magnoliopsida; order Myrtales; family Myrtaceae; genus Syzygium; species Syzygium syzygioides. The sequence goes on along the minus strand of CM062251.1, from coordinate 2,211,509 downwards.
TGGATAAGATATCCAATTCCTAACAAGAAAGATTTATTGAATAGACTTTATGATGCAAAAATCTTTTCAAAATTTGACATGAAATCAGGATTTTGGCAGATACAAATTAGTGAAAAGGACAGATATAAGACAGCATTTACTGTTCCTTTTGGCCAATATGAATGTAATGTTTTGCCTTTTGGATTAAAAAATGCTCCTTCTGAATTCCAGAGAATAATGAATGATATTTTTAATCATTGTTCTGATTACATTATTGTTTACATTGATGACGTCTTAATATTTTCTACATCCATAGAAAATCACTTTAAGCATATCAATCATTTTATTCATGTTGTAAAAGAAAATGGTTTAGTAGTTTCACCAACTAAAATATCTCTTTTCAAAACAAAGATAAGATTTCTAGGACATTACATCCATCAATGTACTATTATACCTATTGAAAGATCAATCATATTTTCTGAAAAGTTTCCTGATGAAATCAGAGACAAAAATCAGTTACAAAGATTTCTTGGAAGCCTGAATTATATCATTGAATTTTTCTCTTGCATTAATATAATTTGTAAACCACTTCACCAGAGGCTCAAAAAGGATCCTCCACCATGGACTCAGATCCACACTGACATTGTAAAGAAAATCAAGCAAACTGTTAAAGAAATTCCTTGTTTACATCTTGCTGACCCTCATGCTTTTAAAATTGTTGAAACTGATGCTTTTGAAATTGGTTATGGAGGAATTCTTAAGCAATCTAAAGACAATAAAGAACAAATCGTTCAATTTGTCTCTAAGCATTGGAACGATTGCCAGAAGAATTACTCTACTATTAAGAAGGAAATACTTGCTATTGTACTTTCTATCTCTAAGTTTCAAGGAGATCTTTTGAATCAAAAATTTTTATTAAGAATTGATTGCAAATCTGCAAAAGATGTTTTGCAGAAAGATGTTCAAAATATTGCTTCTAAACAAATCTTTGCCAAATGGCAAGCTATCTTATCTATTTTTTATTTTGATATCGAATTCATAAATGGTTCTTCAAATTCTCTTCCTGATTTTCTCACACGAGAATTTTTACAGGGAAAATGCCTCCGAAACCTCCCAACAAACCAACCAAGAGAGACAAAGGCAAAGAAATTGTTGAACCACCCTCAGAAAGAAGATCCCCTGGCCTCACTAACATAAAAACATGGCTGCAGGCAACTACGCAGTCACCATCCAACCCATCTTTAAATATTACCACCATTTCTGAACAGGTCAAACCAAATATTGAATTATCATTAAGGCCTTCTTTTGATATTTCCAATATTTCTCCAGAAGAAGCTCTACAACTTCTTCAACAAACTTTCAATAGTCCATCACAACCATCCACGACAATGGTAAGTCCTGATCCTTCCCCTATTGCTACCCAAAAGCAATTGGGAAAAAGAATTTCTAGTGAGGTGGTTATTCAGTCAACAGAGACAACCCCTCCAAAATCAAAATTTTTCCCTAAAACAAATTTTCAAAGTTTATGTCAAATTGAAGAAGGATTTTATAATGAAAACCCCATTGAATTTGCTAAAAATATGTTTTCAGAAAGTTTTCTTTTCCCTCCTCATGATATCTATAAAAACATTGAATTTTATGAAAGAATTTTAACAGAGACAGAATCTGTTACCATTAAACATTTCGCAGATAAAGGACACATAAATTACTCAAAAGCCATCCTTCACAAGGTCATCCACCCACGTGAATGGAAACCTAACCCTTCGTCTGTGAGGAAATTCAATGTAAAAATGTCTGATTCACTCCCATACAGGACAGCATATAACTATTTTGACTATAAGCAAGCCTGGTGGAGTACTTTCTGGAGACAAAATCCAAACCATACCCATACATGGCTTTTCTACTTTGAAAATATCAAGATAACAGAAGTTCCTTATTGGTTCTTCCAATGGTGGGATCAACTTGGACCTATTGAAGAAATTCTTCATCCTCGAATCCAATCCAGCTACCCACACTTTCTTGAGAGATTTCATCATCTTGCTCCTCATGAGCAAAAATTCCCCAAGCTCCTACTCTTTTTCTACTTCTTTGGAATTTCCTAAGTACTTGGTTGGAATTTTGATTACAGAAAAGATGTCAGGAATAGCGTCCATATTTTAATCAGACAATTCAAGGTTAAATGGTGGGACGGCTTTAAATTTTTTGATAGAATATCCATAAAAGCTATTGATCAATTTATGGCAAAACGATCAATCCCTTCTTGTCCTCCTCTTGGAGAAACTACTCCATTTCTTCATGACAGAGGATTTGTTCTTTCTAAATTGGCCTCTGCACAATCGCATCAGCAATTGACTGATTTACTGAGACAAGCCCTTTCTGAATTGGAAGACTCGAAAAGTTCCCGCTCTCATCACAGTGGGAACTCCAATGAAGACGATTGCTACGGAATCCTCCCAAGGATCCCATGGGGAGATGTAGCAGAAGAAGAAGACAATGCTGCTGAAGATTTGTCCAAGCCATAAAATCTTCACGCCGAAAGACTCCATGTGACACACTCATCATTTCTAAAGACGAAAGGGAGTCTATCAACTTTTTCTTTTCCAAGAATCTTATGATTATGTTAGAATCACTGTAACACTGTGCACGTACTACTATTTGGTACAGTACTACCCGTGAGCAATTTCTACAGGAACCTCATTTGCTTATAAAAGGAAGGCCTCTTTCATTCTGAAAGGCACGGAATCGAACATCCAATACCTCTCGGAACCCTTTGAGCTTTCCTCTCAATCTTCCAACCTTTCTAAAAAGAATAAAGAGAATTTTGTCTTAGACAAATCTCACAACCTTTTCTATAACCTTTTCATATCCAGTAAGTTTCTTATACCTGTAAAGATCTTATCTCATATTTACAAGATCTTTTCAAAACCTTTTCTAGTTATATAGTGTGGAAAATCTTGTCGTTCTAGACTACAAAATAGTCTGAGTAACGGGAGAATTTCTACCAAAGAAATTTTCTTTATTCTGCACTTGTACTCCAATATTTCCTTTGTGTAATATTTCGATACCGCTGTTGTAACTATTGTAATCTTTCAATAATATTTATTTACCAGTCATTTATATTTCCTTTCCCGCATTTATATTTACGTACCCCACAAACGGCTGGTCTAACCGCCTGTGGATGGTCTGCACTTTAATATTCTGCAATTAACGTATAACTTTATCTTCTTACTTTTTACTCTGGCTTAGATATACCACATTCATGGTTGGTCTAGAATTTCTTATTATTCTTCTCGTCATTCTTTATATTGCTTACGGTCTTTTTATTATTCTTAATGCTCGCGCTTTTATTTAATTTTATTTATTTAATAATCTTCTGTGTAGAGATCTGCACTTTTATATTAGAATATATTTATTCTGTTGCCAGATCTAGAGACATATCCGAAATACTATATCTATTTTCTCTCTATATTGGATATTTTGAGTACTTAGAATATCAATTAAGATTTTCTTACTTTATCATAACTCTACTCTTTTTAATACAATTTCCCAGTTTCCTTTCTAATAAACGAAAACGTATAGATTAGTTGACCTTCTATATTCAATAAGATTTCCTATTTATAATCCCCAGATCCTAGGACACTTATATATATATATATATATATATATATATATATATATTTCTTGTTTTGCTCTGCGAAGCATAATTAAAAGATGGAATGGTGTTTTTGCTTGAACAGTAGCAAAATGCTAAGAAAAATAATAGGAAAATTAGGCATATAAACAGGCCTTTGTTTATGCACAGAATCCATTAAATCAAATTGAACAAAATCGAATTGTTTCCTTTTCATTTCGGGTTTAGGGTCTTTAGGCCTTTCATTTCTATTGCATTCTCAGAGTGGAACCATCCCCAGTACCTGAGAGATTGAAGGTGTGTTGATGTCGTCCCTGAGCTTGAAGTGTTTCACGATGCTCGAGGTCAGCGCCGGCACACGAGAGAACAGCGACACATTTACAATGAGGATGTCGATCTTGAACGGCGCCACCCTGTTGCTGACGAACACATTGCCGACCGACTGATGGAACACCTCGTTGACCTCCAAGTAGGCCTCGGGCAGGCTGGGGGCCTCCTTGTGACCCTCGAGCACAAGCCTCAGCCCGTAGGTCTCCTCGTTGATCCGGGACCGGTCCATCATCTAGAGCAGGAACCGGTAGTCGTCGAGGTTGAGGTTCCTGTTGCGGGGGACGATGCGGACGCACTCGCCGGTGCTGAGCTTTGTGTCCTCAGGGGGCCTTGTAGCACTTGTAGCCGAGCATGTAGCAGCACCTGCCGCAGTGGCGGAGGAGGAGGCCACGGAGGAGGCTGTGGGTGGCGTAGGACACCGCGAGGACGTACATTGTTGCAAGGAGTGTGATCTCCATTGGAGTGAACTGAGAGACTGAGAGAGACAATTCACTTTCACTCATGTGTTCAATCATTACTGCGTTACTACGTTTGTATTCACGTATCCAATTTGTTTCGTTCATTAGCTTTCATCTGAATATAAACGTGGACACATTAAAGCTAAATAAACCAGAAGTGGACACGTAAAATACAAACGAAGTAAATCGATAATGACTCAACACTAACTCCGAAGGAAAAACAAAGAAACAAAACCTGAAAACATCTAAAACGAACTGTAATAATGCTCCGATCGCTCTCCCCGTAATAACTCGTTCAAAGCGGGGCACCGTCCTTTTCTAGCTCCTGTTTCTCTTTATCTGATCTCTCTATCTCCTATTAGTCATTCGTACTAAGATGGAAAGCTGGTGAATACAAAGTCGTACCAACAATGCAAAATTGAAAATCGGGGTCGATCCACTTCTCTTTTTCCAATGACTGATTCGTCTTTCTACAAGAATTGATGAATTTAGGGTCTATTTGATAACGTTTCTGTTCTCGAAAATAATTTCTATTTATAAATAGTTTTTAATAATTCTATTCTCAGAACGAGTTTCTCAACAAAAGAACGTGTTTAGTAACTGTACAAAAATTCTATTCCCCGAATAGAAAAAGAATGACCCTAAAGATTTCTACTCCCAATTGTTTTCATTTAATTATAAAAATATCGGTTGAGACTTAATAATTCATGTGTGGAGTAAACTGGACTAGAAATAGAATTATAATATATTATGATATAGAATTAAATGATCTTAATACAAACATAAAGAAAATTACTCACTATAGACAAAGTAAATATCGGGTGGTGATTGAGGAAATTACAGTTTAGGGTTTAGTGGTTTAGGGTTTCAAGGTTTGGCGTTAGGGTTTAGGATTTTAAGGTTTTGGGTTTTGGGTTTTGGGATTTTAGGGTTCGGGATTTATGGTTTTAGGGTTTAGTGTTTGCGGTTTTTAGGGTTTGGGTTTTGGGGTTTAGAGTTTTAGGGATTTGGTTTTGGGGTTTGGGGTATATGGTTTAGGGTTTTAGGATTTCGGGTTTGGGGTGTTGGGGTTTAGGGTTCGAGGTTTTGTGATTTAGTGTTTTAGGGTTTAGGGTTTTATGTTTAGGATTTTAGGGTTTGGGTATTGAGATTTAAGGTTAAGATTTAGGGTTTTTGGCTTTCGATTTTAGGGTTTTTTAGTTTATGATTTTAGGGTTTAGGATTTATAGTTAGCATGAGAATATCTTATGAAAGAGAGGAGATGATCTTATTTCTCTATTGTTTCTTTTTTTATTTCTAGGAACAAAAAAGTGGATTTTTTTTTACTTTTTATTTATGTTCCAAATCATTTCTCAGGCCACTTTTTTATTCCAAGGAATAGAAAAATTAACTGACGTTTACCAAACAAATTTCTGTCTTTTTCTATTACATGGAACAAAATAACAGAAAAATAGAGAAATAGAAACGTTTCTAGGGCCTGTTTGGTAACGTTTCTGTTCCCATAAATAATTTCTGTTCAGAAATAGTTTTTTCCTTTTTCTATTCTCTAGATGAATTTCTGAATAGAAAAATGTGTTTGGTAACTACACAAAATTTCTATTCCCAAAGTAAAACATAAATACGTTTGATGCAATCTTAAAAATTTCTACTCCCAATTTTTTCATTTAATTATAAAAATGTCAATGGAGAATTAACAATTCATGTTTGGATAAAATTAGACTATAAATAGAATAAGAATATGTTATAATATAGAATTAGATGACCTTAATACAATCATAAAAAAAATTACTTCTTATAAACAAAGCAAATACCAGATGGTGGTCGAGGAAGTTACAGTTTAGGATTTAGGATTTTAGGATTTGAAGTTAGGGATTAGGGTTTTAGGATTTTAATTTTGGGGTTTATGTTTTTAGGGTTTAGGTTTTAGAGTTTTGGGTTTGAGGTTTTGGGTTTAGTATTTTGGGTTTTGGGTTATGGGTTTTAAGGTTTGGGTTTGGGGTTTAGTGGTTTAGGGTTTTAGGGATTTGGGTATTGAGATTTAGGGTTTAGAGCTTAAAGTTTGGGATTTATGATTTAGGGTTTGGGATTTTGCGGTTTAGGGTTTTAGGGCTTAGGGTTTGGAATTATGGTTTTAAGGTTTTGGGTTTGGAGTTTGGGATTTTAGGGCTTAGTGTTTTGGGTTCTTGGTTGGGGAGAGTTTGGGATTTTGGGTTTGGGTTTTAGTTTTTGTGGTTTTAGGATTTCAGGTTTCGAATTTTTTTTTTTTGTGTTATGGGCTTTAGGGTTTGGGTATTGAGGTTTTGGGTTTTGGGATTTATGATTTTAGAATTTAGGGTTTGGGGTTTAGAGTTTAATATAAGAATATATCGGAAAAAGATAGCTGATATTACTTCTCTATTGTTTCTCTTTTTATTCCAAAAACAAAAAAGTAGATTTTTTTTACTTATTTTTTATGTTTCAAATCTATTCCCTGACCACTTAAGGCGCGCATGATGACCATTCTGTTTTTCTGTTTATTTTTCTGCTTTCAAGAACAGGTTTGGAACAGAAATCCATTTGATAACGCAATTTCATTTTTCTATTTTTAGAATACATTTCTACTCCAGAAATAGGTTTGAAACAGAAATCAGAAGTAAAATTTTTTTACTTTTCTAGAACGTAAAAGAGAAATAAAAACTCTTATCATCACTTGCCTGCACTACTAGCTGGCCGTCCACCCACCGCCCCCCCGTGACCGCCAGTTGCCTCCCATTGCCGCTGCCCATCATCCTTCACCACCTACCGGCTGTCATTTGTCACCATCCACCGCTGTCCTCCTTCGCCGGCCGCCTTTAACCACTTGTTGTCTACCTTCCTCCACCGCCCAACGCTGGTTGTCACCGCCCGCCTCCCATCACCACCTAACATCGACCACCTCCTGCCACCGCCCACCTCCCATTGCCGCCCAACATCACCCACCTCCCACCGCTGCCCACCCGCCAGCTGCCTCTTGTCATCGCCCACTGCCACCGGCCGCCTCCCATTGTCGTCCTTCACCGCCGGCCGCCATCCTCCTTCACCACCCAATGCCGATCACCTCCCACTACCGCCCACCTCCCTTCACCGACCGCATCCCCCCACCGCTTGCCATCCATCGTCCATTGCCTCCTAATCAAAAGGAAGAAATTTTGTGTTGTTATCAAACGAATTTCTATTTTAGAAATAGAAATTTTATGTCATTATCAAATGCATATTTTGGCTCAGAAACTCATCTATGGAATAGAAATAGAAAAATAGAAAAATCAATTTCTGGAATAAAATAGTTATCATTCGCGCTCTTAACTGATGTTACCTAACGCATTTATTTTCTTGTTCTCTTTCAGGGAACAAAAGAATAGAAAGATAGAGAAATAAAAACGTTACCAAACAGGTCCTTAGAGTTCCAAAACTTAGGATAAAAAAAAGAAATAAAAAAGCTCTTACAACAACATAGGAAAAACGTAAGCTAATAACCTCACGTTGGTACAGTTTGGGGCGACAAGAGATTTATAGGTTAAAAATTAGAAGTTATCTATTCAAATCCTATCGATTATGTGCAAACTGCTTTGAATGAGAGTCAATTGTATAGGTCAAAGATCTTATATTGATTTGTTTGAAGGACTTGTAGGGTAATTCATAAAATTTCAAGTAGTCGAGTCTCTGAACTCGTGCCTCTAAATTATTGTTGTGACCCTCCAAAGGATTACATAGAAAATAGGTTTAAGGGTATTACTCGAAGGACGATCCAAATGGTTCATCAAAATGAAGGTTCTAAGGATCCATCTAAGGACAACTCAAGTAGTTCATCAATTAAAAGCATAAGCTCTCCCAAGCCCATGCCTCGCGTGGCATTGGATTTTCGTTTTTTAAGTTCTTAACAACCTAAGTCTTTCTAAGAGTAGCCACTATTCATTTGGGGTCTGTTAGAAACCAAATGAGACGCGGGAATGTCGTCTCATTTTCAATACCACTAACTTGGAAGGTCGTTTACCAAAATGGCCAAGCCATCTTGATTATCAATTATGATCCTAAAGGTATTAACATTGCTAAGTGATCGTGCAAATGTTATTATGATCCTAAGGCTTTCCCTAACCATGCTAAAAATGGAAAGAACGCTTAATATATTGAAATTGAGGGAAGTAAACACGCAAGTATTGAAAGCGCCTAAAGTAAGGTATGAGAAATAAAATCTGATACTCGTTGGGCAAAGAATATACATGGCCATGATAAAAGCCCCGGTTATGATTGCCATGAACCAAAATTGAATGAAGTTCAATTCCTTATCTAAAAGAATCTTTTAAGATTAAACTAAATCAAAGGTGTCTTATAAAACCCCTAAATAAAGGGAAGCTTACCAACCAAAATTAAGCCAAATATACTATAAACTATTAACCTAATCAAAGGCAATTCCCAAGCTATTTTCTTATTTTTCATTTTTTCGATAATAATTTTTTAAATAAATAATAAAATTTCAGAAAAATACAGCCCGAGGGCCTGGTCAGAAAATGGGCTGCCATAGGCCTTCGATCGGGCCATGGACACAAATTGGGCCATTACACCAAGCCCACTTTGATTAAAAAGAACTTTCAAAACCCCCTAACTTCAACTAAAGCCACAACAAGCCCCTGCCCAGTTTCCATTGCGAACAGACTAACCCCAAAGCCCAGTGTCCAATATGAACGAAATTAGCCTATTCATCAGCATACTGACACCAAGCCCACAACCTCTATGGCCGCACCGAACGCCTATTCACTAATTCTAGTTAAGCTTACCCAATAAACCCAATTCAACCTAAAGCTCATTAAGCCCCATAACTCAACACCTACCGCATCCTCCTTTTCCTAAGAAGACCGAGAACCTCCAAGAAGAGAACCAGCTCCATCGTTGGAGGCAGCTGCCGGTCTACCACTAGTCATATCCACCCTTTTCGGCAATTGTCCATTCGAAGCTCACATACATCGCCATACCACAACCGAAGCGAAAAGACCGGAATAGATGTCATAAACCAAACTATCACGAAAATGCTTGCAGGAAAAGGCTATTTGAATAGCCTGAGCCGTAGAACAACAGCCAGCAACGACTCTTAACGGCTACTTACTCCTCTGGACGATCTTCAATGGGAAGAGTGAAAATGTTTATATAAGAGAAGCTCGTTGTAGTCAAAAAGAGTTAGACAAAATATTTATAGAACAAGCTGAAAGCATTATTCGTTGTATTCTAAGAAAATTGTGCTCCATACTTGGAGATTTCCAAAGTAGTGTTCTTGCAGCCTTGTAATTGTGAAAAGATTAGTGTACACACTTGATAGCAGCATTTGATCCTGATAGTAGGATCTATCGTCCAATAGGATCAGTGCTTATTGGTTGTAACTTATCTTGATGATTACTAATGTGATACAACCCAACTTGTGGCTAGTAGTCGAGAGAGTAGACATAGACTTTGTGATTAAGCCGAACCACTATGTATTGTTGTGTACTCTTTTACTTCCGCTCCTATTTGATAGCTGCACATGAGCATCACTAGATATTCTTAATATTTGTTTCAACTTATTTTTAAGCGATTAGTTGCTAATTTCTGCAAAATATCAAACCAACCTATTCACCCCCTCTAGGTTGCTTAGTTAGCCTTAACACATCCAAGAGGAGTTTGTACTCGTAAATTTCATCTCTAGTGTTTAAAACAGTGAAAATCTTGTGTTAAGATTTTGTATAGTTCCTTTATAAGATTGAGAGGTTATTTCGTGAAAACTATTAGGGTTAAACAGTGTGTGAGTTATTGGATATAATTGAGGGTAGGAAACATTAAGAGTGTCCGAGTAAGACAAGTGTAGTTGTGGTCTCCATTGTATTCCTTGATCTATAGTAAAATTATATACTACTCTCTCTATGGTCGCAACTTTGTAAATCTTGTATCTGATTTATTTTATTATTCTATTTATTTCATTATTTGATTGCTTGCTTTTCCACAAGAGTTACGTGGTGTCGAGTTCCAATGCCAACGTGCGCCTAAAGGCCAATGCATCAAGCGGGGAATGGGCATGGCAGGAGGAAAAAGAGGGGTGGATATGTTTTTTTTTCGAGTGAGGTCAAACATTAAGTAAAACGGACAAATGTGGCGACCTCGTGATTGGAGCGGGCCATCGTGACATAGTCCCTGGCCAAGGATCCTCCATTCTATTTGGCATAAGCTTTTATGTTTCATAATCTAACGTATCGAAGTTAAAGAGGCACCATTATTTATGGCTACGAGGTGATTGCCAAACACTCTATAAAAGTCACGATTATCCTCTTCGCTTGTATAGTTAACTCTTTTAAATTGGCAAGGTGTCATATACATGATTGTTTCAAAATATGCCCCCTATTAAGGCAACAATAGGGAAAAGTACCAAAAAAAAATCCTAAACATATTGCATTAGTATCAACTCAATCCTAAACTTTTCAATTGAACCAATTTAGTCATAAATCTTTTCACATTGATACCAATTCAATCTATCCGGCCAAATTAAGTAGAAAATCGCTGGCGTGGACGCCGGCAGTCCCACGTGAGACTGTCGGCACTCATGTGGACAAATTTTATAATTTTTTAATAATTTTTTTAGGTTTTTTTACTCTTTTTTTTTCTTTTCCTAGAACTGGTTGGCCGGCTAGGTTGCCAGCTGACCATCGTCGGCCATAGGCGAGGTCATCTGGACGAGGGCCGCCATGCCCTCGTCGGCCACTGGCGAGGGTGTTGGGCCCTCACCTAGATCCAGGCGAGGGCATCGCCGCCCTCGATAGCCAACATACGAGGGTTTCGGCCTTTGCCTGGATCTAGGCAAGGGCCCGACGACCTCGTCGGGCCACCAGTTCTGGGAAAAGAAAAAAGAAAAAAAGAAAAGGGAAAAAAGAAGAAAAAACATTAAAAAAAATACAAAAAAGTATTAAAAAATTATAAAATTTGTCAATGTAAGCACCGGTTGTCCTTTAGTACTGGCGATGCCACATAGGACTGCCGGTGTCTACGTTAACAATTTCCAGCCTAAATTGATCGAATGGATTGAATTAGTATCAATGTGAAAAGGTTTATGACTAAATTGATCAACTTAAAAGGTTTATGACTAAGTTGGTATCAATATAATAGGTTTATGACTTTTTTAGATAGCAATATGAATGCTGTTACATTGTTGCAACTTTGACCAAGTTAAAGACATGCGCGACATACAAGAAAATTATTCCGTCGTAAACCGACCTGGAGTTGAGTAGTTGTTCTCCTGAAAAGAGCATTGTAGGGCTTACAGAACTTTAGGTCTTGTCTGGTCACGTCCTATAATTGGTTAGATATAACATCCATGCTCTGCAAAAAGTAGTTAAGTTGTCCATTTTCTTCTTTAAAAACCTATCTGCTATGGGGGACCTCCACGTCCTTTGCTAAAGTTATGAAGCCTAACTACTGATTAACGGGATGAAAGTGAAGCCATATCCAAATGATCTAATCAGAGCAGAAGAAGCAAACATTGCGTACACTATAGTCTATACACCATGTTGATCATTCAACAGAAGAAGTCGCATGGCATTCTACTCCAACGATAGTAAAATGGCAAGGAGACTGCAAAAAAAAATTCATAAACCTTTTACATTTGTATCAAATTAATCATAAACATTTCGATTTGATCAATTTAGTCTTAAACTTTTTGAAAATTTACCAATTAAGTTTTTTTGGCCAATTTTGACCGAAAATCACTAACGTAGACACTAGTCGCCGAACGTGACATAGACGGCATTGTCGTGGATAATTTTTGTAATTTTTTAAAATTATTATTTTTTATTTTTTATTTTTTCCTTTTCTTTGTTTCATTGTGTCGGCGAGTGCTGTCTTGCCCGTGGCCAAGGGGGTCACGAAGGCTCTCACTCGTGGCGATAGAGGTGATCAGTTCCAAGGTAGGAAAGTTCTAAACCTGAAACATACCCTCTTAGATTTGATTCCTAATTTTTTGAACCTAGAACCCAACCTGTTTACCTTAGAACCAACCAAGTTTTCCGGTCTGATTATAAGGTCTACTCAAAAAAAAAATTTTCTTTCGTTCTTTTTTTGTTTCATTTTTTACAACATAATTATATGAGTGTTGACACCTATTTTTTGATTCGCCCAAATTTAATTATGCAAAAATTTGGGAATTAATTTTTTAATTCCTAAAATAAAGATAATTTTTTATCTAGTTGCATTGCATAAAGATATTAGGTACATTTGCATTAATAGGGTCTATTAGAGCATATTTTCTTAATAAATTTTTAAAAAAATTAATTAAAAAAATTCAAATTGGGCAGGGCCAAGGCCGACCCGACTTGACCCCCTCTTCCTCTTCCCCTTGCCCACATGTGGGCCTTCTCCCCTTCTCTCCCTCCTTTGCGCGACCGACAACCTAGCCTCTTCGTTCGCCCGCACACGACCCGACCATCTCTTCCCCATGCCCGGGCATGGCGTGGCCCCTCTCCCTCTTTCCTCTTCCCCTCCCCTACAACCATGGAAGCGAGATACAGAGGAGCAAAACGTCTCCCCTGCACCGGCCTAAAATGGCCACAAATGTCAAAGACACTGAGTAGGTCAGTGCAGGTAAGTTAATGGTGATTAATGGAGCAGAGACAGGTTATATCTAGCCATAAAAGACGAGAGAAGAAGAGAGGCAGGCTCGGACGGGGGCAGGCGACAGATAGAATGAAAAAGAAAACAGAGCAAAGAAGGGACCGAGAGATTTAAAGAGAAAGGAGAGATCTAGAGGGAAAAGAGAGCGAGAGCGAGTGAGTACAAAGCGTGAGGAGGTCCCGCACAACCTTGCCATCGCCTGTGAGCCTATCGGCGACCCCCAGAAACGACCCCGACCAGTAAGCTTGCTCCGGTCCTTATTTTTCCCTATTTTTATGTACGGGATGATCAAGACTCGTGCTGGCTGTTTCGCGTGAATCCCGATCCATACTGTTGTTCCCTGCAGCCTATACATCATCACCAAAGGTAAGGTCAGATCGCCGGAGCACGCTAGAGCCTTGAAACAAGTCAAAGTTGTTGCGTTTTAGCCGTGCACGTCAGGTTTTTGTTTAAATGCCTCAATTAGGCTGATTTGGTTTTGGTTGCCGGCTGGTGATCGGGTGGTTGAACGGAAAACTAGGTAGCTGTAGGGGCTTCATGGTGGTCCTTAGGGGTGAAAACCAGGCCAGAGCTGGCTGAGAGGCCAAATCTCGCTTGGCCGACGTCCCCGAGTGCAAAAACCGACCCGACCCAATTCAGGACCCAGGTCAACGACTCGGGTTGACCTTGACCCAATTCAAGACCCGTGTCAATGCTTTGGGTCAGACCTATGAACCCGAATCAGATTTAACCACAACTCTGTTGATTATTATATAAATATTTTATTATTTTTAATTTAAAAAATTTAAAATTTTTAAAATCGTGTTTTATTATTATTATTATTATTATTATTATTATTATTATTATTATCAGCATCATTATCATTATTATTATTTCTAAAAAATATAAAAAAATAATAACTTTTTTATTTCTTTTACAATTAGGAAATAGTTTAGAAATTAGTATTTTTGAATATTTCTCTAAATTATGTGAATTATTTTATTAATGATCATGTTTAAATTGCATAAGCCTATAGGGCTATACGGTAGTATTTTGCGTGTTATTTTTATTTCTGTTATATTAACATTATACATATTATTTGTAATTAGTATATAATTGCTTAAATTGTCTTGTTTTGAATGTTGTTATCTTAGTTAGGGCTAGAACCTTAGGCTGCATATTTAGTTTGATTGCTAATCATTAATGATTGTGTACTCACTTGATCACCTCACATTTTAGGATGAAAGTCATAAAATCAATTCAAATTGTCTGACAAATATTTTTTGAAATGAACAGGGTAAAAAGGTATCGAAAGGATATTAATTACCCAACTGGTGTAACTCATTTAATCTCTAGTTCATAGAAGTAGGGTGATTCTCCCGTCACCTTACTTGAATTTCTAATCAACCTATCCCAAATTGAGTAGTGGAGACTCCTAGATAAAAATCACTTGCAAATTAAATAATCTATATCCTAAGTCGCGATATGGCATGGGTTCGGGAGAGTCCGAGTTAAGCCTCAGATCTAAACTTAATGTGTACCAAGCTAGACACCACCCTTTTTTATGTCAAAAGATGGAGGTTGGTCACGACAATGAGCAACAAAACAATTCAAAGTAAAAAATGAGAGAGAGAGAGAGAGAGAGAGAGAGATCAAAGGCGAGCCAGCCCAAACGAGCGAGGGTGAACCATGAGTGAGCCAGGAGGGTGAGTCGTGAGTTCGCAAGCGAGAGAAAGAGAGAGTTGTGAAGTGTCTGATTGAGGCTGGAGAGAACAAATAAAAAGAGAGATAGAGAAAAAGATGTCAAGAGAAAGGTTTTTAGACTTTATGAAACAGATTTCAAATGCGGTCTGATTCCTGGATGGTTCTTCGCGTGAAACCAAGAACTAGATCAGTTCCCATTGGTTCAAAAAATTTGGAACCGGGAACCAGACCGGTTCCAATGGGAACCTCAAACTGGACCAATTTTCAAGGCAGTCCAGCTCGGTTCCCAAGTAAAATAAATCTAGTTGCATAGCCCTAGCCAGGGAGGTCGCACTTAGGGTTTTCGGTGACCCTCACTGGCACAATGAAAATAATAATAATAAATTCCAAAAAAATTCTGAAAATGATAACGATTGTTGACGTTAAAGCCGACCGTGCTACGTAAGACAGTTGGCGTCTACGTCAATGGTTTTCGGTCAATATTGGCTGGAAGAACTCAATTGGTAAATTGTCAAAAGGTTTAGGATTAAATTTGCCAAATTGAAAGATTTAGAATTGAATTGGCATAAATGCAATAGGTTTATGATATTTTGGGTAATTTTCCCAATAGAATTCATTTTATTTCCATCCACCTTTGAAAAGAAAAAAAAAAGAAAATTACTTTTACATTCTAGGTGAATCAAGGGTCTATGAGTCCCAACTTACAATTACAGAATCATATGGAGCTGTCTACTTGGTGTTTGATAAACAATTCTTGTTCAATGAAGCCAAAACCAGCAATAGTCCAGTTTCCTTGATTTTTCATATGATGGCAACCCACGCTGCCCGATCAACCCCACATGTTGGCCTCGTCGAGCCGTACGAAGTTGAGGCACTCGTCGTTGAGCCACCCGTACTTCTCCATGAACGGGTTGTCGAGGCTGGCCCTTGGGTAGTCCTTGAGGCTGTCCTCCCACACGTTCGGCCTGTCCAGGTCCCTCATCACCTCCCACACGCACGTGTTGCTCTTGAACCCGGCTCCGAGGCTTATCATCAGCACCTTGTCCCCTCTCTTCAGCCGCTTCTTCGCCTCCATGTAACCCAGCACGTACCAGTTCCCACCCGCTGATGTGTTCCCGAACCGGTGCAGCGCCATCCTCGACGGCTCGAGGTCATAGTCGCTCAAGTTCAAACCCTTCCCAACAGTGTCGACCACCGCCTTGCCTCCTGGGTGGACGCAGAAGTGGTCGATCCCGGACTTGAGGTTCAAGCCACCACGGGCCTTGCGAGTCTTTCTCTTGGCAAACGGGTTGTTCGCAAGAGCGTTGGCGAGCTTGTAGTGGACGAGCTCACGGATAGGGAGGACCTGGGGCAGCAGGATCCGGAGGTTTGCCTCGAGGGCCTGCGCGGCGGCCTTGACGAGGTATTTCGTGAGGCGGAACCCCTGGTGGCCCAGCTCGTCCTCCGCCTGAATGCAGCAGCTGTAGGACTCGTCATGCGAGCCGTGGTGGATGCGGACGGAGTGGCCTAGCTTCATGAGGGCCCTGTCCTTGGCCCGGGCCCTGTCGTTGGTGAGGAGGATGGCGCAGCCGCCCATGCGGAAGAGGCAGTTGGATATGATCATGGACTTCTCCTTGCCGCAGTACCAGTGGGAGCCCATGCTCTCGGTGCTGACGACGAGGGCGAGCGCATTGTCCCGCGTTTTGAAGAGCTCTTGGACCAGGTGGATAGCGACTAGGCTCGCGCTGCAGCCCATACCTGCAAGAGTCGGTCTAGGCATTAGGAAAGAGAGGGCAAAGGAACATTGAACCATGAAGAAGAATTTGCTCGCCATACACGGTGAGTTTAGTAGATTTATAAATAGAAGGGTACTAAAATAAAAAGACAAAAATCTCAAATCCGATAAATCTACTTGAACAAAATTAAGTCCGATTCTGTTTCGGCTTCGACTGGGGCTCTGATCATAAATCAAGAATACTCTAATCAATTATGACAAATCTAATAATGTTATATCATGATTTGATAAAATTGTATTATCTATGGGTATTGTTTTCCTCAACGAAGCATGTTCAAAAGATGGAATGGTGTTTTTGCTTAAAACAGCAGCTAAAAACGGACCCTTAGCTGTTCACATCAGACATATAAAAATTGCAAAGAAGAATAATAGGAGAATTGGACATGTAAACAGGCCTTCGTTCGGGCATAAAATCCGTTAAACCAGATCCAACCAAATCGAATCAGGTCCTTTTCATTTTGAGTTTAGAGTCATTAGGCATTTCATATCGGTTGTGTTTTCGGAGTCGAACTGTCCCCAGTACCTGCTAGATTGAAGGTCTTGATGTCGTCCCTGAGCTTGAACTGGTTCACGATCCTCGACGTCAGCGATGGTGCCGGTGAGAACAGCGACACGTTGACAATGAGGATGTCGATCTCGGACGGCGCCACCCCGGTGCTGGCAAGCACCTTGCTGACCGTCTGCTGGAACACCTCGTCGAGCTCCTGGTAGGCCTCGGGCAGGGTCGGGGCCTCCTCGTGACCCTCGAGCACAATCCTCGGCCCGTAGGTGTCATTTCCGATCCCAGACCGGACCATTGTCTTGAGCAGGAACCGGTAGTCATCGAGGTTGAGGTTCTTGTTGCGGAGGATGACGCGGACACAGTTGTCGGTGTCGAGCTTCGTGTCCTCAGGGGGCTTGTAGCACTCGTAGCTGAGCATGTAGCAGCACTGGCCGCGGCGGCGGAGGAGGCCCCGGACGAGGCTGAGCACGGCGTAGGTCGCCACGAGGACATAGAGTGTTGCAAGGAGTGTGATCTCCATTGGAGTGAACTGAGAGAGAGAGAGAGAGAGAGAGAGAGAGAGAGAGAGAGAGAGAGAGAGAGAGAGAGAGAGACTTCACTAACCCTTATGTCCTAGGGTTATGTCTTGTGGGAGTTAGCATTGGGTTACTGCATTTATAATCACGGGAATCCAAGGTGGTGTTCATTCTATCTACCAAGAACAACGGTTACCAACTTCGGCTTACGATGTCGCAACACCAACGGTTACCAAAACCCCGTTTTAATTGCATTTGATCTCATCTGAGTGTGTCGCCTTTCATTAGTGTCTGCATCGATTTATTTAATGTTTTCTGGACGAGTCTGAGGTTCATAATGATGAATTCCATCTACCCGCGAGCATTTCAACCACTTCTTGCCGGGCTTTCCATCGGTACCGTCGTATTAGTTTCTAACCTGGTTTTGTTGTTTTTGGCAAAGGTTTTCAGTCGGCATGCGTTGCACTCATACTATTCATGATCTCTCCTAGGAGAGGAGGTAGATAAGAACAACAGAAGTAAGTCAGAATGTTGCCCTCAGCAAGTGGTTTCGTTCTTTTTCGTATTGCTCAGGGACACGAGCCCAAAAGCCTGACTATGTCGAGAGCCGTAGGGCATCAGCGTACTCCATGACTCTGTCAGGTCAGGGCATTCGACATCTACAAGCGGCCCCGATCGCGAGCAATCTGCACGTAGTTTGTGAATCTGAATAGGTAACCACCTGGTTCTGGACTGGAAATCCGCTGATGCCCTGACCGACTGAGCCGACCCTATGGGAGTCGAACTTTCGAGTTCTTGTCCTCAAAATTTGGGGAAAAAAAATAGATTTTGGGAGGAAATAGAACTAGTCGAAAGCCCTACTTCGTCAATTTCAGTATTGTCCGTGGTAATTATGCGTTGTTTTGGGAAAAAGTAATGTTGAATGTCATGAAATTTTCTATTTAACGAAACCACATCGCTTTATGCGTATTAAATGAGGAAGACAAAGCTCGTACGAAGTAGGGCATCGCCCTTTCTCATCTCCTACATCTCTTATCTAATCTCTCGGGTGAATTCCCTAAAAAGCCCCAAACTTTAGATCAAGTTTCAAATTTGTTCCGAACATTTTTTGTCTCAGAAAAAACCTCAAATTTTAGGTCTAGTCCCAAATTTACTCTGAACTTTTTTTGTCTCGGAAAAAATTCTAAACTTTAAGCTCAGTCCCAAATCTGCCCCGAATTTTATTTTATGTAAAAAATCAGTAAATTTCAATTTATTTCAAAAATATATCCGTGATCCAGTCCCAACTTGACGTGACACTTTCATATCGATAATAAATCATCATCAGCAAAGTAATAGGGCAATAGATATAGACTTACGTCGCATTTTCACTTCGATAACAAATCAAACCAAATAAAAATTGTTGAAATTCTCCAAAATAAAACCAATCCAGGATATGAAAGTTAGAGACGATAACAAATCCACCCAAAAAAAAACTTTTTTTAATTTAAAAAAAAACCTAACTTTAAGATTCAATGCAAATTTGCTTCGAACTTTTTTTTGTTTAAAAAAAAGCCTCATTATTTTATTGATATGGATTTGTTATTGACGTGGAAGTGTCACGTCAAGTTGAGACTGGATCACAGGGTATGTTTTTGAAAATAAAATTGAATTTTGGTGATTTTTTTTACACAAAACAAAATTTGGGGCAAATTTAAAATTTGGGATTTTTTCTGAGATAAAACAAAGTTCGGGGCAAGTTTGAAATTGGACCTAAAGTTTGAAGTTTTTTCTAAGATAAAAAAAAAGTTCGAGATAGATCTAGGACTTGAACTAAAGTCAAGGGGATTTTTTTAGAGAATTAGGCCCCAATCTCTCTATCAGCAATTAATCTTTCGTACCAATATGGAAAGCTGGAGTTGCAGAGTCAAACGAACAATAAACACATGCACGCCCAAGGAAGAGACATAAGCAAAATTATAGAAGCAACTGATTAATGACTGGTCACCGTCTAGCTGAAAAATTAAATGGTCATTTATGCATATCCCATCGATTACATGCAAATTGTTAAGATCGCCTGTGCAAACTAAAGATCCGGTCTTAACTGATTCATTGGTCTCATGGGGATGGTCCATAGAATCTCAAGTAGTTGGGTCTCTACGTTCGTGACCTCGAATTATTGAAAACAAAATTGAAGAAAATTGATGAGAGAGCTTGAGACAACCATTCGACGGTGTGAAGAATTCAAAGATTTTGCTTTTCCTTAGGTTATTGTTAATCTGCCATGCTGATCAGTATGTGGCCTCTGCATGTCCATATGCTCAAGGATTAGAATAGGATAAATAATGATGAAAAATGTGATTGAATTATCATATCCGATCTTTTATTTATAAAAAGCGCCAGACATTAGGGCGAATCTTCATATACAGATGAGAAACTCAAGCAAGTTACTTAAAAACACTAAACAAAAAAAACTGAGAGGGACGCGGTGGTTGCAGGTTCACTTTCGCAGCGGTGGCCTTGCCCATTTAATGGCGATTGGCGACCGCTACCCGTCGTGACATCTGTCCGCGACCAGAGAAAGAGGGAGAATGGTAGAGATTTGGATCTCCATCGCAAGGATGGCCGCCGTCACGGAGCGTCGCGTCGATGACAACCACCACGACGGCGGTCTCGAGAGCCGGCACGGTCGTCGATCCCCCATAAAACTAGAAAGAAAGACGAGGTAGACGAGGTAACCAGAGGGCTAAGAGGCTCAACTCTCAAACGACGGGGTCATCCGAGAAGTGCAACCGTCAATATATAGACAAGCGATGACTTTTCTTGATCTCCATATATAGATATAATTTTATGAGAAAAAAGATAGGGCTCGGTAACTGAGCATGAAATCTCAAGTGCATATGCACCTCTTTACCCCATAGGACAATAGAAATGCTAAAAATTTCGTACGATGCCCACTTCAGTGTCAAAACTTTTCGAGCAAACATATAAGTACCGCTTTACCATCACCGATTTGTGTGGTTGAAAAATCCGACGTGGGAATTTTTAACGCCGGCAAAGTGAGTCAGCATAATTGATGCTAAATGGCGACGTTTAACACATTTATTTGCCCCCGATTAAGGAACTGGGGCTAAATGGCAATGTTCTTCTTCATACCCCAACCCTAAATTGAGGAATTGGGGCAGAAAAGAAGACGACCACAGACGAAAGAATCTGAGAAGGCAATGTTCGTTGCCTACCTTATTTCCAAGGAACCCTAACCTTTGCTTCAGAGGAAAGAACATTTTTTCGGAGATGAATATGGAGACCAAGAAGAAAAAGTAGGAGAAGAGAAGGCAAATTGGTGAGTTAAATAAATAATTTGCTAGGTTATCGTGCCGCTTGTCCATGTTGGAGTTCAATGTTTTTTTAAACAGCCACGTTGGAATTAAAATTTCATTAAAAAAAGTCACATTGGACGAATTACCAGAAACACTTAAATGATCATTTTTTCACTAATGTGACACTTAAATGATTGCTCGAAAAGTTTTGACACTTAAGTAAGCGTAATATGAAAATCTTGACATTTCTTGTATCATGTTTACTATATTTTAATGTTTTAGTCTTAAGGGAAAGTTTAATTTGCGCGAGAGATGAAGTATCATGCCTTCATCCGATAGATTAATTTTCATAAAACAATCGGCAACCGTCCCATAAAACATTCGAAAGATCTTATGGGCGAAACGATAGCAACCTCAAATTGTGCATTTTAATCTTGAACTGCAATGCGAAATCCGAGATTGCCTTATGGGCGAGATCCTATGACATACTCCCCTAGAACCGTTTCCGATCAACAACCAAATCGCGAGATTTTAGCTATATACACGTGACGGGCCAAGCATCGAACCGTAATCTCGAACACGACGAGGGTGTACCGATGGTGTACCTAGGGAATAATGACTTGAAAGCATTAAAAAAGCGAGATACGGGAGCAATGCTCTTGGAGCATCGAACCGTAATCTCAAAAACGATGAGGGCGTACCGATGGCGTACCTATGGAATAATGATTTGAAAGCATTAAAAAAGCGTGACCACTTCTCATACAGCCAATACACAATGCGCGTAGACATGGCGATCTGCAGCTCGTGTCGTGCGAGCGATGCAACAAGGGGGCAACCTGTAAATGCAGAAGGCATGGGTCCACTCCATAGCCAACACTGAGCACAAAATGAAGAGAGCCACCACCCAAAACTGTGAGGTCAAAAGTTGCAGTAGCATTTAACGCAGGAACAGGGACAGAAGATGACACCTCCCTCAGTCCGCCAACTTTTATTTAGTTTGGCCCCAATGCTTCTGTTCCCCCATTGATTACCAAAGAGAAAAGGTCCACGCTGCAACCTGCCCAACGGCTAGTTGATGAGCATCATTATCAGCCTAATGAAGGCTAATTTCACAGATGATCTTGATATTTTTGGAAGGGGAGCGCGGGAGGGGCCGGTGGTGGGATCGGCTAAGACTTGGGGCATGAATAATAAATTTTATCTTCTCCGGCCCTATTTTTGGCTAGGAATAGAAATCTATTTCTATTCTCCAAACAAGTTTATGAGCAAAGAGAAGCGTTTAATAACTACACAAAATTTATGTTCCTGAAATAGAAATTCATTTGAAAGGTTATTCTTAAATTTCTGCTCCCGACAGCTAGCGGATGAGTGGCAGTGAACAGCTATAGTCGGCCGGTGAGCAAGCGGTGGGCGAGCAGCAGTAGCTGGCGGCGGTGGTAGGCTGGCAGGGGGCAGTGGGGGACGACTGGTGGCGGTGGACGGACACCTCAAGCAGGCGATGAAAGATGGCTAGTGGTGGGCAGCAGGGGACAACTGGCAGTGAACTGTGGGGGACGGCCGGCCAAAGAGGGCAAGCAATAAAAAAAAAGTAGAAAATTTTAACTTCTCATTTATGTTCTAAACCTGTTTCTTGGCTAAAAATTTGTCCTAGAAATAGAAAAATTAAATTATTTTATCAAACAAATTTTTATTCAAAATCTGTTCTCGGGAACAAAAAAAAAATAGAAAAATAGGGAAGCAAAATGGTTATCATTCATGTCCTTAGTGAGCTAATTTTTTTGCACTTGTGAAGCCAAGCGGACAATTTTTGTGGAATTTATTTTGTGGAAACGGAACGTCCGAAGCACCATAGACTAATGTGAGGATTTGTTGCATCATAATTTTATTAAATAGCGAGATTGAGGAACTTATCGAAGTAATCAAATAAGGAAATGTTTAATTTTAAGTGTGTTGTTTTTTTTCCTTATATGTCTTATGAGTGCTTTTACAAATCAAATTTCCCCTTATTAGGTGTCCCAAAACTCCTAGGCTATGCTTAGTCATTGGCAAAAGGACACTACAAGTGTCATAAGTTGTATACAAAGGACACTTTGGTATCATAACTTTTTTTTGGAACACTTTGGTGTCAAGTCAAAGGAAAATAAATCACTTAAGTGTCAATTTGACCGGAAATCCGACGTAGCATTTTTTAATTAATTTTTGATACCGACGTGGCTCGCTGGAGGATAAGTCAGTGTGTACAGTCAGCATTTTTTTATTTTAAATAATTTTTTTCCTCTTCTTTCCTTTTTCCTTTCTTTTTTTTTTCTTTTCTCGCCCCGTCGGCCGGTTGCTGGTGGCCGGCCCGGCCACCGACGAAGCCCGGGAAGGGCTGGGCGAGGGTGGCCTTACCCATTGCCAGCGAGGAGCAACCTCGCCAGATCTGGGTGAGGCGACCCTCGCCGGCGACAGGCGAGGTTGCCCCTCACTGGCCATGGGAGAGGGGCGGCCTCGCCTGCCATGGGCGAGGCCGCCCCTCGCTCATGGCCGGCGAAGGGCAGCCTCGCCTGTCGCCAGCGAGGGTTGCCTCGCCTAGATCTAGTGAGGAGTGGCCTCACCCATGGTCGGCAAGGGGCAGCCTCGCCTGTTGCCGGCGAGGGTCGCCTCGCTCAGATCTAGCGAGGCTGCCCCTCGCCAGCCATGGGTAAGGCCGCCCTCGCCTAGCCCTTCCTGGGCTTTGGTGGCCGGCAAGGGGAGAAAAGAAAAAAAAAAGGAAAAAGGAAAGAAGAGGAAAAAAAAAAGGAAAAAAATTATTTAAAATAAAAAATACTGACTATACATGCTAGAAAAAAATTATTTAAAATAAACAATGCTAACTGTATACACTGACACATCCTCCCACGAGCCACGTCAGCGTAAAAAATTAATATAAATTGTCACGTCAGATTTCCGGCCAAATTGGCACTTAAGTGATCTTTTTTCCTCCGACTTGATACCAAAGTGTACCGAAAAAAAGTTATGACACCAAAGTGTCCTTCGTACACAACTTATGGCACTTGTAATGTCCTTTTGCCCTTAGTCATTAGGATAAGAATTAAGATAAAATAGAATAAAGATATGGATAAAATTCCAACTAAAGGCCAAAAATGCCCTTATTTTCTCAAAAAAGGATCCAAAGTGGACTTTGTTTCGGATAAGGGTATGAAGTGGCCATATTAGTCTCAAAGAAAGACGCCGATGGATCAAGTCTTCTGGCCAGTAAAGGGCATTTCCATCCAAAGACAATTTTTCTTTTTTATTTTTCTTTCTTTTCTTCCTTGTTCGTCATCTGCTTCGCCTTAAAGATCAAATAAGGACTAAGCATCATGTTATAAACTACTCAAAGTTGAATTCTGCACAAGGTCTGGGAAAAATGCAACAAAACGAAATTTTCATTGACAAATTCAATATGGTTTTCATGCTCCGGACTACATTTCTTGAATGTAGGAACTCGGTGGTTGCTATTTGTGTATTTTTTTATTTTTCTCTCTTTTATTTTACATCCCCACTTCTACATTTCTTTACTGTCGGGTCTTCTCTTTTCCTTCTTTTCACTTTTTTATTTTGGTCGGCGAGGGTTGCCGAAGCTTGCCGGCCAATGCCGAGGGTCGTAGCCCTCACCCTAGCCTCGCCCAGATCTGGGGGAGGCCATCGTGACTGCGGCCTTGCCCTAGTCTGGGCAAGGCGACCTCACTCAAGATCATGTCAAGACTGGGCTCACCCAGACCAATAAAGAGAGCATCGACCACTAAAGAATGTGAAGGAACCAATAAAGAAAGAGAGTAAACATGAATTGAGATTTTTAGAAGGAGAGAGCATGATAACCCAAGAATTTAAGGCAAATTCTTTTGTTCAAATCAACGAAAGAGAGGGCGAGAGATAGAGTCGTTCTCCTACGAAGATAGGCACATGATTTTCAATTAGAGCTTCAGCAACGACTTGACCAACAAATCGACTTTTAGAGAGAGAGAGCATCGACCATAAGATAAGATAGAGGAACTGATAGAGAGAGAGAAAACACGACCAGAGATTTTCAAGGGAAGAGAGCATGAAGAACCCTGGAAATTGGGGCAAATTTTTTGTTCAATTTAGCGAGAGAGAGGCCATTGAGAGCCGTTCCCTTACGAAGCCAGATATGATTTTGAAATGAAAACACTTTTAAGCTGTAAAATTGATCGCTGAGGTCAATAGACAAAAAGAAAAGGCATTTCATCTCAGCGAAACAAGTGCTCCTGGACGAAGAAGATGATGAATAAGGAAGAAAACAAATAAAATAAAAATTGTCTTGGACGAAAATTCCCTTTTACTGGCTGGAAGATTTGGCCGACCAACATGGTTAGGCCATTCTTTGAGACTATCATGACCACTTTAAGCTCTTATTTGAAATAAAGTCTACTTTTGATCATCTTTTGAGAAAATTAGGGCATTTCAACCTTTTATTTGGATTTTCCCAAAGATATATAAAAAAAACTCTCTTGGATAGTACATGTGGACATATTTAATCTTATCAAGTGTTTGGAACACTTGAGGATAAAATCGAATGTCAAAAAAAAAAATCAATGAAGTTAGACAGCTGATAATTAGAAAATTCAATTAAATTGAAAAACCAAAATGGAAAAACCCTAGATCTAGGGATTGTGACCACCGCTGCCGCACTGAGGGCCTCAATCAAAGACGATAACCACTAGCATTCCCTCTGCACGGAGATGCAGGTTCGTAGATTTGAGATCACGACGGGAAGAGGGGGCGGAGGAATTTCAGGCGACCACCAGCATCGCCTAAAGTCCCGAAACTCCTAGGCTATTTTTGGTCGTTAGGATAAAAATTAGGATAGAATAGAATAAAGATATAGGAAAATTTCCAAATAATGACCTAAAGTGTCATTATTTCAAATGAGGGTTTGACCTAGTCGGCCGACCAAATCTTTCGGCCGGTAAAGGCATTTTCATCCAAAGACAATATTTTTTTCTTCCCTATTCGTCATCTTCTTTGCCTTAAAGATCATATAAGGACCAAGCTTCATGTTACATGAACAAACGAATGGATCAACTACTCAAAGTTGAATTCTCCACATGGTCCGGGCAAAATGCAACCAAAAGAAATTTTCATTGACAAATTCAATATACGTTTTCATGCTCCTTACTATACATATATATATATATATATATATATGTATTGCTTTTATTTTCTTCCCCACTTCTACATTCTTCACCGCCGGGTCTTCTCTTTTTTTTAATTATGGCCAACGATGGTCACCAAAGCTTGCTAGCCATTGGGTGAGGACTGTGAAGCCCTTGTCGATCGCTGGTGAGGGTCGCAGCCCTCGCCCAACCTCGCTCAAATCTGGGTGAGGCCATCGTGGCCAGCCTTGCCCAAATGTGGGCAAGGTGGCCTCGCCCAAATCAATGAAGAGGGCATAGATCACTGGAGAATGTGGAGGAAAACATGAATTGAGAGTTTCAAAGGGAGAGAGCGAGCATGACAACCCAAGAATTTGGGGCAAATTTTTGTTCAAATCAACGAAAGAGAGGTTGAGAGAGAGTCATTCCCTTGTGAAGTTAGGCACATGATTTTCAAAAAGAGCCTTAGCAACGACTCAACCAACAAATCGACCATTAGAGAGAGAGAGAGAGCATCGACCACAAGAGAACATGGAGGAACTGATAGAGATAGATCAAAACACGTATAAAGATTTTCAGAGGGAGAGAGCATGAAGAACCCTATAATTCAGGGCAAATTTTTTGTTCAATTTAGTGAGAGAGTGGCCACTGAGAGTCGTTCCCTTGTGAACTAGGTAGATGATTTTGAAATGAAAACATCGTCTAACTGTTAAAATGGTCGTCAAGGTCGATAGACAAAAAGAAAAGGCATTTCATCTTAGCGAAACAAGATGACATTCGTATTATTACCTGTTCATCTTCTTCCTCATTCTAATGACGAAGATGATGAACAAGGATGAAAAGAAAGGAAAAAAAAATTGTCTTGGACAAAAATGCCCTTTACCATCCAATAGATTTGACCGGCCGGCAAGGTCAAGTCGTTTTTTGAGACTCACATAATTACTTTAGTTCCTTATTTGCAATAAAGTCTACTTTGGACTTTCTTTTGAGAAAATAAGGACTTTCCCAATGATATATTAAACCCCCCGAATAGTAACTATGGATATATTTAAAACTTATCATATGATTGGAATACTTGAGGATAAAAATACTAAATTAAAAAATTATATTAAATTAAAAAAAACTGAAAATTGGAAAATTCATTAAACTAAAAACTAAAATGGAAAAACCCTAGATCTAGGGATTGTGGCCATAACCGTTGTACCGATGGCCTCGATCAAAGACGGTGACCACTAGCATCGCCTCTACACGGACATGCAGATTCGTAAATACTAGGGGCGCGTTTGATAACGTTTCTATTTCTGGGAACAATTTCTTTTCAGAAATAGTTTTTTCTATTTCTATTTCCTGGAAGAGTTTCTGAGTAAAATAATGCGTTTGGTAACTGCACAAAATTTTTATTTCTAGAACAGAAATGCGTTTGGTAATTGCATAAAATTTCTATTCCCAATTTTTTGCATTCAAATCTATATCTTTTATTTAATTATAAGTGCAAGTTATAAGTGAAAAAAAAACCAATAAGCATGATTTATTGGTTTGTCTAATCCTTTTTAGGGATTTAAAACCCCTTTTAATCCCTAAACTAAGGAATCTTCAAAAATACTACTTGGGCACCTCAAAAATTTAAATTTCATTCAAAGTGGGTGGCCACAGGTATTCTAAGCCATTATGTAAATTTTTTTTATATTTTTTGTGGTAAAATTTATTAAAATTTTTTACTTTCCCTAAATCTGATTCTTTTTATTTTTCCAAAAATTTTTTATGAAATTTTTTTAATTTTTTCAATTTCGAAATTTTGCAAATATTTAAGAGTTTTCTGAGTTTTTCTAATTTTATGGATCTTCTGAGAATTTTTTTGATTTATAAGAATTTTGGGAATTTTTTAATTTTCTAATTTTTATGGGATTTTTCTGAAATTTTTCTAATTTTTATGAATTTTCGGAATTTTTAAATTTATTCTAAGCCATTATGTGAATTTTTTATTTTTTATTTTTTTGGGGAAAATTTTATTAAAACTTTTTACTTTCCCGAAATTTGTCTCCTTTTATTTTCAAGAAAGCTTTTTATGAATTTTTTTAAATTTTTTCAATTTCGGAATTTTTCAAATTTTTATGGGTTTTCTGAGTTTTTCTGATTTTTATGGATTTTCTGAGAATTTTTCTGGTTTTTATGAATTTTTGGAATTTTTGGAATTTTTTATAATTTAATTAATTTTTTAAATTTTTTATTATTTCTGCCAAGAATGGATCGGACCGGTGCTTTGAGACGGTTTATAGACGACGAAGGATGGAGGAGGAGCTAAGGTTGCGGCTTGAGGACCGGACCTTTTTATTTCTATTTCTATTTCTAGGAACAAAGAAGTAGATTTTTTCTACTTCTTATTTCTGCTTCAAATCTATTTCTTGGCTACTTTTCTATTCCAGGAAATAGAAAAATAAAATGCGTTACCAAACGAATTTCTGTTCTTTTTTTGTTCCAAGAAACAGAAAAACAGAAAAATAGAGAAACAGAAGTGTTACCAAACGCGCCCTAAATCACGACAGAAAAGAGGGGGCAGGGAATTTCAGGCGACCACTGGCATTGCCTCATAGTGACCGAGGTTGAAATTGATCTGCAACCTCTACATCACCATCTTCACCTCGCTCCTGAAGAGGTCGGCCTACTCCCCCAAGATTCTCGCGTCACAGGTTATCGTCGCCGTGAACGAGGCAGCGTAGGTAGGAAGTCTTGCAAGATTTTTACTGAGTGGAGTAACGCTAGGACCACAGCCACGCCCAGGAGCGAGGCTGGGTCGCTGATGAGGAGGGTCAAATCAGCTCAACGGCAACGGTGCTTTTGTTTAAATTGGTTGATCCACCCACTGGGACTTTTACCCAGTGAAATCCCTCTCCAGATTCGTAGATGCCATCGCTCTTTGCCCAACATCAGCTTGTTCTTCTCGTTTTGCAGATATCATCGATCTTATCGATTCCTCAAGTACATGATCAGACAACAAATTCTTGTCTGTGACCTGTTGGACCAACATGTCCCCTATCACTCTGTCGATGATTGCTATTCGCACTTTTGACCTTTGGCAACCCATCTTGAATGTTCTTCCTATCCGATCAACAAATAGTTTCCCATGAAATTTCTGGCTCTCACTAGTCACGCATAGCTCCATTGGAAAAAGGCATGGCTAATTTTCAGTAAGCTTTGGCTAAAATTGTTTACACAAAATAATGACAAACTTTTGGTTATTTTCAACAAGTAATAGACTTTATCGATGATAACAGAGTTTGATCATTTATAAACAAAATCATCGATAACTTGAAAGGAATTGACAACTTAAGAGTGAAGGCGAGCAATCGACACAAAGATAATCCTTCGATGGTTATGTCTATATCCGTTAATTTAGGATTTGTGTAACTACTTTTGGATAAGTGTTCTCGAAGTAACTTCAAGTAAGCACCGAAAGTATTAAGGAGTTATTTATTCTTTCAAATTTAGTGACCGTCATGTGTAACCTCCATCAGGACCTTTTTTATTTATTTGAATTCCAAAGTTGTAACCGCTTATGTAATCAGCGATTGTCAGCTATAAAGTGGCTCTCAATTGATTAAATTACTCAACTTTCTTTATTTTTATGATTACTTTTCGCAATTTATCCATTCCGCAATTTAAATATCTTTCAATTCCTATACTTTGATATCTTTATCGTCAATTATATGCTAAGGTAACTTTATCATCTCACTTTCTCGTCAATTAAATTCCGGTAAAGTGTTTTATACTTCATCATTGATTAAATTCCGACGAAGCATATTTGATCCTTTCGATTCATTGAGACTCTTATTTGAAATCGCCACATAACCCGTCTCCTCTTTATAAAAATCAAAGAACCAATTTGGGTAAAAGATATTTCATCGATTGGGACACTTTTCGGCGAAACAAAGAGGAACAACTTGTTTTTCTTGCTCTGTTAGGTTATTTTTTAATTTTCTTTTATACAATCTAGATCTATCCCATCCCCTCTTCCAAATCTAAACATATTCGGAGTTATCCGATCCGTAAGATGTTCCTAAATACTTGATAAGATAATTTGTTATACTATCTTGAGAGGCACATTTAGAAAGTTTATTGAGGAATTAGTGTGGTATGGAGTAGTTAATGTATCATTATTGATCCATAACTCATTGACTTCAATTTTAAATGAAAGTAAGTCCAATTAACCATGTTGATGGGCTCGGAATTGCACTCACTCTTGGCTATCATCTTAGGTGTAGGTAGCGGGACTTCTGCAGTGCATTCCCAATGCTATCCTCACCTAATCCACATTAGCAAACGCAGCCACAAGGAATTAGATAATTGCTTGAATAAGCTAGAATAAGTTTCAAGACTAGCCCGTCAACAGGTAAGTAAAAGCTCATTTAATGCACATGAGGGCAATTGAGTGCACCATCATGGATCTATCAAGTCGAAAGGTCAAATGTCCTATGACATAAAATATATAAGTACGTTTGAAATCACTTTTTTTTATAATTCAATTTCATGGCACGGGTACGGAGACCGGCTTATCCAAAGGCCGCGAAACACCCTGTCTTCAAAAATCTATTAGCGGAAACTTTTGACCTGTGCAATTGACCTTGAACTCGAACTGTTTGCATGCAGCTGACAAAATCTGAACATCTGACAATAAGTTAATTCCCGAATTGAAAATTTTTATTGCCCTAATTGATTGCGTTAATTTGGGGGAGTTCGAAACCCCATTTATATTTATTGGAAAGGAAACAAAGGCAAGGCCAGAGAGGAAGCACGTTTACCAACACAAGGTATAATTTGAATTTGATTCAATGTGAATAAAGTTGAAAGGGTATTATGTTGAAATCACGCGGCTGGGAGGACCTACCCATCATCCGGCAGAAGGGTGAGTGTCTGGGCAGGAGCGCGGATGTTGACAGTTCGTTGCAGGCTTCTGGTATTGGTCGCCATGAAGTGCACCGGTGGAGAGTCATTAACGAGGGGGTCCGGGTGCAGCGGCTCCGCACATGGGCATAGTTATCAAAATTATATTGAGTTTAGGTACGGGGACTATGACTTTCGACCTAAATGGTTGTTCCCCACTTGTTCGACTATTGCCAATGTTTGGACATCGAACGAACCTCCCCACAAAGTAATTTTACCGGGGCAGATTTCCCCTCTAGGGATTGCCCCACATGGTATATATCTTACTTGTCGCCTTGCTTTGCATCATTTTTTTTAAGATTAATACCACGAAAAGCCTTAAACTGATATACATATGACACATTTATCTCGAATTAATTTTTTAATTACCAAAAACTCTATACTGATACATTTATGATAAATTTATCATAAACTAATTTTTTGACTACTAAAAACCTCAAACTGGTATAATTATGATAAATTTACCCTCTATTAAATTGGATTAATACCATAAAAAATCATAAACTGACACACCCGTGACAAACGAAGGGTAAAACCCCAAACTGGTACACCCATCAACTGTCACGTGTCATACAACTCAAAATTTGATTAGTAAAATTTAATGAAAATTAACATAGGGTAAAATTATCATAGGTGTACCATTTTTTGGTTTTTTGTAGTAAAAAAATTAGTTTTGAGTAAATTTATCACAAGTGGAGCAATTTGAGATTTTTCGTAGTATTAATTATTTTTTTAATCTACCAAAAATATAGGTATCCGTAAAATCGTAAGACTATATATGGCGCTTGACACCTGCCCGCTTGATTATTATCGAGCTGGAAGAATCTATTCTTCTGTAATACCCTGATTCAACACTAAAGAGTTTCCCGACAAATTTGACTCTGCATTGTTCAAAG
Source organism: Syzygium syzygioides (assembly GCA_031216285.1). Classification (NCBI taxonomy): domain Eukaryota; kingdom Viridiplantae; phylum Streptophyta; class Magnoliopsida; order Myrtales; family Myrtaceae; genus Syzygium; species Syzygium syzygioides. The sequence continues at coordinate 2,179,729 of CM062251.1, read as the reverse complement.
AATTTCGAGTCCTCCTTGAGCACGGTTTTAATTGAGCCCAAGACTAGATAAGAGAGGGTAGGGTCATTACCTTCAAAAAAGAATATTGTGATAGATTGGCAATGAGCTACACCGAATTGTGTGATTGAATATGTCATTGTGAAAAAGGACATGGAATGGAAGATCTAATGTGAATTGATTCCTTATTTCTTGTATTCTAAATGTACATATTTATACACCATTCACAACTATATTTCCTAAATACTCCTACAGCTATGGTAAGTACAATTAAAAGATAAAATAAAACAACTCATGGGATAAGGATGCCATGGTGGCATATGATCACGCTAAGACTCTCTGTCACGCCCCGGACCTCACCGAGCCCGCGACATCCCGATCACGGTCGATCATGTGAACGCGACGTCCCAGGACACGTCGCCGAACCAAACGAATTACGCAAGCGGAAGCATATAAAATCACCTAGACAATAAAAACATGACTAAGGAATAGACATCGAAATTTAATAAACACCCAAACATTTTAAAGCCTTCAATATTACAAATGATGACCCGGCTTCCAAAATTAAACCACAATTTTCAAAAGGGAGCGGTGGTTAACAAGCTTATCTTCTCTACAAAAAGGTACTCAAAATACAGGGTAATTAATCTATCCTTCAATCCCTGTGGTACTTCGGCGGTCTCTCCGAATCCATCACAGTCGCGGATCTGAAAGTGGTTATGCAATAACCGTGAGACAGAGTCTCAATAAGCAACAACCTAAACCTAACCTAGGCTAATGCGTACCCAGACCAATCTAACATGCGAACTACCAGTCATACAATCAATTCACATGAAAGGCTTACCTCGCCTCGAATCACGTACCAATCCTGCATATTAGTTCAAGCATAATAATGCAAGAATAAATCACCGCCACATCACAATCACCAGCACACACACTTCCACTCGAAATCAATCAATCCAACCAGGCACCCAACCCATCCAACCAGTCATCCACACGCACCATCAATCAATTCGATCAACATCCACACGCTCAACCAGCCAATTCAGTCACACGCTCAACCAACCAATCCAGTCACGCGCTCAACCAGCCAATCTAATCACACGCTCAACCAGCCAATCCAATCACACAATCAACCAGCCAATCCAATCACACAATCCGCACACGTGGTCGAACATCTTTCCCACGACCCGCACTACTACGCCTCAAGTCCATTCTCACTGCCCGCGTCAACACGCCTCAGGCCCGTTCTCACAGCCCACGTAAACACGCCTCAGGCTCATTTTCACTGCCCGCGTAAACACGCCTCAGGCCCGTTCTCACAGCCCGCGTAAACACGCCTCAGGCTCATTTTCACTGCCCGCGTAAACACGCCTCAGGCCCGTTCTCACAGCCCGCGTAAACACGCCTCAGGCTCATTTTCACTGCCCGCGTAAACGCGCCTCAGGCCTAACTTTCTTTCCAATGACCCGCGTAAACACGCCTCAGGTCCAACCTTCCTTTCACAGCCCGCGTAAACACGCCTCAGGCTCAACTTTCTTTCCAATGACCCGCGTAAACACGCATCAGGTCCAATCATGCCTTATTCGCCACACCTGCATAACCTACGCCTCAGGTTGGCAGCCCTCCGATCGATCCGGGCTTTTCTCATGCACATGCACCATAACACAATTCGCCAATCAACACATCGTACAAATCAAACTTAATCATGCTCACCACATTACATTCCACCAATGTCACACTGACATGCCACCACACTTAATTCAACTCAGTTCAATTCACACTTCGCCACCTCAATTCACAAACCCGACGTACAAGTCGGTCACACACGATTTTCCCCAAATTAAGCATACTGTCTAATCCAATTCAAATTGTATAATTAAATCACAATGTCACTAAATTAATGCACGCCCTAGCCGTTCTAACCCGAGACTAGTCAATGAATTACCCAAAAGATTAAGTAGGGTCTAGAAAGTTGCTTACCAAATTTTGGCCCGGGAAAAGTCGGCTCGGGCCCAAAATGACCCGGTTGAGAAGTCCGGACTAGGCGCGGGCGCGGGCGCGGGCCACACGGGCGCGCTGACCGGCCAAAATGGGCACAATGGCCGATCGGCGTGCCTAGTGCTCGAGCGCGGCGAACGTGCAGCGTGCCCGGGGCGAACGAGCGCGCGGATAGGCAACGCGCTCGGGCGACGGGGCACGGGCACGGGCACGACCGCGAGCAACGGGCACGGCACGGCGACGGGCACGGCGCGGGCACAAGCTTGGCCGGCCGGCGGGGCTGGCCGGCGACGATGGCGACCGGCGGCGGCGGCGACGGCGACCGGCGGCTGAACAGTGGACGGGGAGGGGCTGGCCGAGGGGGTGAGGGGGAGAGGGGAAGGAGAGGGCGGGGGTGAGGGCGGCTGGACGGGCGAACGGGCCGGCGGCGGTGCGGGACCGGACCGGGCGGGGCGAGTCGGCAAGCGGCGACTGCGACGGCGACGGGGCTAGCTCGGGCTCGGGTGCAGCTGGACAGGGGGAAAAAGGCCGAGGAGGGGGAGAGGTAGGGGGTGGCGGCGACGGCGACGGGGCGGAGGCGGCGGCCGGGCGACACGCCGGCGGGGCTGGGTCGGCTCCGGGCGCGGTGGGCAGCGGCGACGAGCTTGCTACCGCGCACGCGAGAGAGAGGGGGAAGCAGCCGAGGCGGGCGGGGTGGCTGGGGGGCGGCGCGGCGGAGCTGGTCGGTGGCGCGGCGCGGCGGTCGGGCTGCGACGGCGGCGAGCTCGGCGACGTGGCCTGGTCGGGCGGAGCAGAACCGACGAGCAAGGGGACGCGGGGGAGACAAAACCAGAAGAAGAGAAAGAAGAGAAGAAGAGAAGGGAAGAAGAAGAAGAGAAGAAAGAGGAGAGAGGAGAGAGAGGGAGAGTGTCAGGTCAGCAGGAGGGAGGGGACGTGCGCGCAGGGGTAGCGTGCACGGGGAAAAAGGGGGAGGGAGAGAGAGAGAGAGAGAGAGAGAGAGAGAGAGAAAAGGAAGAGAGAGAGGGAAAAAGGGAGAGAGAGAGGGGGACACGCGCGGGAGAGGGGGGGTCGGCCGAGAGAGAGAGAGAGGAGAGAGAAAGAGAGAGAGAAAAGTTTAAAATTTTAAATTTAAGCGCGAACCAATAGACACGGTCCAAATTAAAAATCGACCTATCGGTCCCGATTTAAATCCGGAAAAAGGCCTAACAACCCACGATAAATCCCAACAATATTCTAGGGCACACGACTAAAATAAAATACCCCAAACCACTCTACGAGGGAGGTCTACCAGTCCAAATCCGCACCCGATCCAAAAATCCGCTTTTCCACTATACCTGACAATCTCGATGTTGGCCATAATAATATCGACACCATCCAATTTATTTCGTCCCGAAACTCCCGGAAATCGACTGCCAAGTTCGGAGTCTAAATATCGACTTAATTCGATCGAGTGCGATTCTAGCAAAATTTCTATTTTTTAAAAACAAGAACCCAAGAGTGATCAGTTCCCGAGCGAAATTCTATTACAAGCACACTGACGAATTACACGTTTATAAACCCCAAAAATGGGCAAAAATCCGGAATGTCACACTCTCCCTCAAGTTGGTGCCTGTAAGTTACAGACGCCCAACTTGGACAGTAGCCGCATGTACTAAACCTAGCTTAGCGGTTTTGTAAACACGTTAGCTAGTTGTGACTCTGTACCAATCTTCAATGGAGTAATGAGGTCGGCTTGTTATTTTTCATGAACGAGATGGCAATCAATTTTAATGTGTTTTGTTTGCTCGTGGAATAGTGGGTTGGCAGAAATGTGGAAGGCAGCCTAGTTATCATAGTGCAAGAAAACCTAGGCTTGGAGAGGCATGCCAATGTCTTGTAAAAAGTATGATAACCACGAAATTTCGCATGTAGTCACTACCATTTCACAATATTCTGCTTCAGCAGAAGAGTGTGAGACTATGCCTTATTTCTTGATTTTCCAAGAAATGGGGCTAGCACCCAATAAAATGCAATACCTAAGTGTTGAAAGGCAAGTCATGAGGCAACTAGCCATGAGTTGGAGTTCGTTTTTAGCTAGGTAAAAGAGCCCTTGGCCTACAGTAGCATTCAGATACTGTAGAGGACAGTGTGCTGCATGTAAATGTGGTTGGCATGGTCCATGCATAGATTGACTCCAGATGATGACGCTATAAGTAATGTATGGCCTAATACTAGTCAAATAAATGAACTGGCCAATCAAGCATCGATAGATAGGCAAATCTTCCAATAGAGTGCCTATATCAATGCTCAATTTTATATTATGTTCCATAGGAGTTTCAGTATGCTAGACTCCACTAGAACCACAAGAATATCAAGGATATATTTTCGCTAGCATAAATAAAAACCATAGCAGGATCAAGCCACCTCAATACCCAAAATATATTTTAGAGGGCTTGAGGTCCTTAATGTGAAATTGATTGTGCAACATAGTCTTCACTGGATCAATCAAAGAAGCATCAATACCAGTAATGACTACATCATCGACGTATAGTACCACAAAAATAGAGTAATTGCATTGAGCAAGACAAAGAGGGAATGGTCGGACTAAGAATGTGTGAAACCAAAGTCACATAATGTAGTAGAAAACTTGCAATATTAGTGACGAGATGCTTGTTTGAAGCCATATAGAGATTTGTGAAATCAGCGCACAAGATTCTCCCCCTTACGCCAAAAACCAAAGGGAGGTTTCATATAAACTTCCTCATCCAAGACGCCATGTAAGAAGGCGTTGTTGTTGAGGTTGATGTCTTGTATTCTGCTATATGGAAAAGCTAAATATTTTAGGCTATGTGGGCAATTTTGTAATTTGTGCCATGTAGGTTTCGATATATATGTTTAGGGCGAAACAGATCTCTAAAAAGAGAGAGAGGGAGGGAGTGAGAAAGAGCGGACGTACACTTTTCTACGTTATTAGTGAAACAGATCACATCTCCTCGTGGACATAGGTAGGCGGAACATCTCCCCTGCTGAACCACGTAAATTCTTATGTTATGCAAATTTTCATTACTTTCTTGCATCGTTGATAAGATCGAACTTATATATTCGACAATTGGTATCAGAGCGAGTTTCGGCGAGCTATCATGATGGCAGGAAAGGGTTTGAGTGTCAAGTACGAGATCGAGAGGTTTAATGGAAAGAACAACTTCACTCTCTAGCGACGAAGAATGATGGATCTTCTGATTCAGCAGGGCCTGTCGAAAGTGCTGCTGAGGAAAGGGAAGAAACCAGAAACAAGTGATGAAGATTGGGCGGAGATAGAGGAAAGGGCGGTAAACGCCATTCGATTGAACATATCTGATGAAGTTCTACAGTATGTGGTGGATTTCAAGTCGGCACCACAGGTGTGGGCGAAACTTGAGAGCATCTATATGACCAAGTCCCTGACGAACAAACTTTTTTTGAAAAAATAATTATACTCTCTACAGATGGAGGAAGGCTCAGATCTATTAGAACACATCAACACATTCAATCAGATTCTAAGTAAACTTGCAAGTCTGGAGATTTCAATGGAAGATGAAGACAAAGCCCTATTACTGCTATCGTCGTTATCAGCATCTTATGATCATCTGGTGACGACACTCTTGTATGGAAAAGAGACGCTTGAAACATATGAGGTTACTGCTGCCTTATTATCTAATGATACAAGAAAGAGGGTTAATAGTGCTACGGCGCAGGGTGAGGGTCTCATCGAAAAAGTCAAGGAGCAGGAACGAGGAAGAACAATCCAGCGAGGATCCAAGAATAAGGATCGATCGAAATCAAGAGGGGGTAAAACGAAATTATCTTGTTATTATTGCAAAAAGGAAGGCCATCTGAAAAGAAACTGTTATAAGAGAAAAGAAGACTTGAAGAAGCGCGAGAAAACTTCTAATCAAGCAAGTGTGGCTGATAGCTCAGAATGATGGAGATCTTCTCTCTATATCATCAGGTAAGAATTAGTTCGCTGATTCATGGATTTTAGACTTTGGACGCTCTTATCACATGTGCCCAAATAAGGATTGGTTTGATTCATATCGGTCATATAGTGGTGGATCTATTCTAATGGGGAATGATGTGGTTTGCAAAACCATTGGAATAGGGACTATTAAAATCAGAATGTTTGATGGTATAGTCAAAACTTTAGTGGATGTAAGGCACGTTCCAGATCTAAAGAAAAATTTGATATCTTTGGGTGCGCTTGATGTGAATGGCTGTAAGTACGCAGCAGTAGATGGAGTTCTCAAAGTCATCAAGGGAGCTATGGTTGTCATGAAAGGAGAGTTGACTGGAAGTTTATACAGGCTCATAGGGAGTATAATAACAGGTGGAGCATCTGTGACTACAGTTGCAGAGTCCGATACAGATGACACTCATCTGTGGCATATGCAGTTGGAGCATATGGATGAAAAGGGTATGATGGAGCTTCATAAAAGGAAGCTATTAAAAGGTGTCAAAAGCTGCAAATTGAACCTATGCAAATACTGCGTTTTCGGGAAACAGAACAGGGTTAGTTTCAGAACTATGAAGCATACGAGCAAGGATGTACTTGATTATGTACACAGCGATGTATGGGGTCCTGCATTGATCAAATCAAAAGGTGGAGCTGAATATTTTGTGACCTTCATTGATGATTACTCAAGGAAAGTCTGGGACTACTTCATGAAGCAGAAAAACGAAGTCTTCTCTAAATTCAAAGAATGGAAGGCTGAAGTAGAAAGGCAGACAGGAAAGAAGCTAAAGTGCTTGAGAACAGACAACAAAGGGGAATACAGGTACACACCATTCCTGAAACTATGTAAAGCTGAAGGGATCACACGTCACTTCACAACATCAGATACACCACAGCAAAACGGTATAGCTGAGAGGATGAACAGGGCACTTTTGGAAAGGGCTCAGAGTATGAGGCTAAATGTAGGGCTGAGTAAAAGATTCTAGGCAAAAGCAATTAATATGACATGCTATCTCATTAACAGCTCTCCATCTACAACCATTGAATGCAGAGTTCCTGAGGAGGTATGGACAGGTAATCCGATTGACTATTCTGATTTGAGAGTATTTGGTTGTCCAACCTATGTTCATGTACAAAGTGGACATCGTTCCAAGTTAGACTCAAAGTCTAAACAGTGCATCTTTCTTGGCTATGAGAAAAGTGTGAAAGGATTCAAGTTATGGGATTCAAATGCACGGAAAACCGTGGTTAGCAGGGACGTTGTTTTTAATGAATCTAACATGGTGAAGGAAAATAACAGTTCACATGCAGATGGCAAAAGTGAAGAAGGATCTACTGTACAGGTGGATTCAGGTGAACCAAAAATAGAGGGAGGAAGGGAATTATCCAGTAACTCACCAGAATTACAGGAGACAGTAAAAGATACCTACACCATTGCAGAAGGTACAGGAAAATGTACTCACAAAGCACCTGTGAGATACAGGTTTGAGGATATGGTTGCTTATGCCCTCACAGTAGGTACATGCGATCCATCTTCCTATCAGGATGCGATATCTGATGCTGATAGTGATAAATGGATGTTAGCTATGATGGAAGAAATGGAATCCTTACAGAAAAATAGGACTTGGAAGATTGTGGAGAAACCTAAAGGGCGAAAGATCATTGGGTGTAAATGGATCTTTCGCAAGAAAAAGGCAATGTCTGAGAATAAGTAGGTAAGGTACAAGGCTAGACTTGTAGCTAAAGGGTATGCACAGAAGGAATGGGTGGATTATCATGAAATATTCTCTCCAGTAGGAAAGCACACTTCTATTCGGGTTCTACTTGCTTTTGTAGCTATGTCTGATTTTGAGCTGGAGCAACTTGATGTGAAGACGGCATTTCTTCATGGAGACTTGGAGGAACAAATTTTCATGAAGCAACCTGACGGGTTCAAAGTGCTAGGAAAGGGAGATCATGTTTGTCTACTTAAGAAGTCACTTTATGGCCTTAAGCAATCTCCGAGACAGTGGTACAAGCGTTTTGACTCTTTTATGGTGAAAATTGGCTATTCGAGAAGTGAGTATGATTGTTGTGTTTATTTTAAAGTGTCAGATGAAAATTCAATTATTCTTTTGATGCTTTATGTTGATGACATGCTCATTACTACTAAGGATATGCATGATATTATCTCTTTAAAGTCCTTGTTGAATAATGAGTTTGAGATGAAGGATCTTGGTGCTGCTAAGAGGATCCTTGGTATGGAAATTCATAGAGATAGAAATGCAGGTAAACTCTAGGTATCTCAAAAGAGGTATGTTGAAAAGGTGCTTGAGCGTTTCAACATGAATAAAGCTAAACCAGTGAGGATACCATTAGCTAGCCACTTCAGATTATCTGAACAACAATGTCCCACAAAACATGAGGAAATTGAGGAGATGACTCGAGTTCCCTATGCTAGCGCAGTTGGGAGTCTCATGTATGCTATGGTGTGTAGCAGGCCAGATTTATCTTATGCAGTCAGTCTTGTTAGCAGATACATGAGTAATTCAGGGAAGAAGCATTGGAATGCAATCAAGTGGATCTTTAGATATCTGAGTGGGACTGCAAACTTGGGTATTATGTTTAGTTGCGATAGAGATTCGAAGGAGCTAGCGGGATATGTTGATTCAGACTTTGCCGGTGACCTAGACAAGAGAAGGTCTACTATAAAATATGTCTTCACATTAGCTGGTGGACCTATCTCATGGAGGGCGATGCTCCAATCCACAATTGCATTGTCTACTACAGAGGCAGAGTACATGGCAGTTATAGAAGCTGCTAAGGAAGGGCTCTGGTTGACTGGGTTGGTTCGTGAGTTGGGTTTAGAACAAGGAGGTGTGGTGCTACATTGTGACAGTCAGAGTGCCATACATCTTACCAAGAATCAAGTGTTTCATGCAAGAACAAAGCATATAGATGTGAGGTTTCACAAAATCAAGGAGCTTGTATCGGATAGCAGCATTCACTTGAGGAAGATTCACACGAATAGCAATCCTGTGGATTGTTTTACCAAGCCAGTCACTATTGAGAAGTTTGGATCCTGTTTGGGCTTAATTAATAAAACTCGCTATTGAAAATGAGGGACGCACTCAATGAGTGCAGGAGTGTACCTCTTATGGAGGTACGGGGATGAAGACATCTATATTTCATATTTTTTCACAGGTGACTTTACAGAATCCAAGCCAAGTTGAGGATTGTTGAGGTTAATGCCTTGTATTCTATTATATGGAAAAGCTAAATATTTTAGGCTATGTGGGTAATTTTGTAATTTGTGCTATGTAGGGTTTCGCTATATATGTTTAGAGCGAAACAGATCTCTAAAAAGAGAGAGAGGGAGGGGGTGAGAAAGAGCGGCTGTACACTTTTCTACGTTATTAGTGAAACAAATCTCATCTCCTCGTGGACGTAGATAGGCGGAACATCTCCTCTGCTGAACCATGTAAATTCTTGTGTTATGCAAATTTTCATTACTTTCTTGTATCGTTGATAGAATCGAATTTATATATTCGACAGTTGTTAACGTCCATTTGTTCAAGAGGTCATTCCTTAGCTGTGGCAATGGCTAAGAGTATACGAACCGTAACCAATTTGGCAACAAGTGCAAATGTATCATGATAGTCATTCCCTTCAACTCAAGTATAGCCTTTGGTGACTAAGTGAGCCTTTTATCGTTTGATATTGCCATTAGATTTTCGTTTAATTTTATAGACCCACTTGGAGCCTATGGCCTTCTTGCCAGGTGGAAGTGGTACGAGGGACCATGTATGATTCTAAGAAAAAGCTTTGATCTTAGCCTGCACGGCGTCTCTCCATTCCTAGTGCCGCATTGCCTTAGTGAAAGTGGATGGCTCAATGGTAGTAGATAAAGAAGTAAGAAATGCCAAATGGGTTTGTTTAAAATGAGTACATTTGAGAAAATTAGACATAAGGTAAGAGTTACCTGGACCATTATCTTTGGTAGAACTTAGTGTTTGAGTAAGTAAACGATGTATCCATTGGGGTCTAGTGGATCGTTCAAATGGTGGAGGTAAAGGTGTTTGTAGTGGTGTGGGGTTTGTAGGTGGGGGTTGGCCTATCTCGTCACATTATGTGATAGGTAATGGTAATATAGGCGACCTTAACAAGGTAGAGTTGGGGAGCATCGAGTGAGGAAAAATTGTTTCATGAAACACAAAGTCTTGACTCACATATAGCTCTTTGGTGAGAAGATCAAAAATACGATACCCCTTTTTACCATTGGGATATCCCAAAAAAAGCCTTGGAGTAGCACAGGTATCGCGACCTACCCTCGGCCAAGATTGGTTTAGGCCAAGAGATATTTGTCGACAAATATGAACATTAATTAATTCGTTTGAAAGATCAACTAAATAGTTCATTAATCCAAGGACCGAGGCACTCCCGAGCCTCATACCTCGTGCGACAAGAATTTTTTAATTTACGCATTCGATTGGAGTCGCCACTAGCCATAATCAAGGATCGGCTAGAAACTCTAATTAAGACGTGGGAGTGCCGTCTCGATATGCGCGAAAATCAGAGATTATAAATTTCAGGGACTTGATTACATTAGCGATCTAATTAGTGCCCTTTCGGTACCTAAACTTGAATGTTTGCAAACTAACATACCGGGCAGCCTATTGAAAAAGTTAAAATTCCACCTAACCGTTCTAAAAATATAAAATAACAATCACTGTATTAAAAGTACGCAACCAGATAATCATAAAGAAAATAAACAACCAGCGACTTAATATCGTATCTAAAAAGGAATATGCAATCAAAAGCCCTAAGATAAAGTCTTAATGGCTTATTCGATTTTTGAAATTTTTTTAAGGATTTTTCTCATTTTTTTTCATTTTTTGCGAGTTTTTTTAAAAGAAATTAAACCCTAAAAGTGATTTCTGGATATTTCCTAATTTTCTGGATTTTTTTTGGGATTTTTCTGATTTTTATTTTATTTTTTAATTAATTAATTTTTTTGGAATTTCCTGAATTTTTTTATTTTTTTTTGAATTTTTTCAGAATTTTTAATATTTTTTGAATTTTTTTAACATTTTCGTTTTTTTGGAATTTTTAAGATTTTAATATTTTTTTATATTTTTTTTTGAATTTTTGAATATTTTTATTAAAAAAATAAAAAGATTTCACCCAATCCGGCCCAGATATCTGACCCGACTTTCAAACCTGCTCGGAACCTTTTTTTTTTTTGGTAACCCAAGGAACCCCCGCACGGCCGACAGTCGGGGAGTAAACCCTAGGGGCGACACGTGCTAGCCACCACACACGTGCCACCAGTTAAGTCACCCTGCGGCCCACGGGATTCGAACACTCAACCTTTTGCGAGAGGAAGAGTGCGCGTTCCAGCAGCGCCACCCAGGCGGGTGGTAAATTTTTTATACCTTTCTTTTCTAATTTTTTGTATTTTCCCTTTTTTTTTGTATTTTTCTTTTGTTTCTCTTTTTTATTACTCTTCTTCATCCGCTTTCGTGCCTTCCCAGAACTCCTCACCTTCTTCTGCACCGAGAGCTCCCACTGAGAACGTCTTCTTCTCAGTTGTTCATCGGCGACCACCACACCGACCCAAACCGACCTCCTTGACTAGCGCTGACGTCGAATCTGGTCCGGCCAGAATCTCGACACCACCATCACCGAACCAACATACTTAATCCAGAACCACCAGCCACCAAAACGCTAACTTCAACGATCGTTTCTTTTCACTTATCGATCACCAGATTTACTGCGGCAACAATACGTGCTAAAACGCAAGCAAACAGACATACACGCATATAAAACGGAGATAGTGAGGCAAAGGTAGCGACATCAGACCGCGAGCCACGCCAGCGTGGGGAATAGATCTCCGGCAAAGGACTCGTCCATGGCTGACTCGAACGACGAGAGATACACCACAAAACCGAGAGAAATCACAAAGAAAACACAACATCAGGCACCATCCAACAAATATAAGAACTAACCAAACATAAAAATCGAGTTCCAAGCACCAAGTTCACAGCAAAAATGATTTGGACCTCCATCTAGGCGTTTTATCGAACGGGTAGTATGCGGGTTCAAGCGAAGACCTTAGGCCGAGATTCAAGGTGTTTTTCGGTTTAAACATGACGTGAAGAGACGTAATCGACTATATTGATCCACAAAATTGTCTCGGTATGCATAGAATCGACCAAAAAAAGCAAGACCAGATTCGGAGTTTTAAACTCAAAGAGCTTCATTAGGGCATTTCAACAAACAGGTGCGAGGCGCCTAAAAATAGGGGTTTCTAAGCCGATTTCAGTGGGATTCAAAGTTTTTTTCTTGCTAAAAATTACTCAAGAACACTTCGTGATGAGAGAAGACGTTTTGCTCATTTTGTGGTGCCGGATGACCAACGAATAGGCTCGGTGTGCCCGGCATCCGAGAGGCAGGGGAGAGGAGCAGCCAAAACAGGGGAACGCTATGGAGACCCACCTGCTTCGTGACCGACCGGGATGAAGCGCGGCGACCGGAAGCTCGGCGGGACCGACAGCGGCTCAGGCGGCCCTCCGGTGAGCGGGTGAAGCTCTCTCTTCCTTTCTCACCCTCAAGATCTCTCCTTTTCACCTTAACCTCCTCTCAAACTCTCTCTGTTCTTCTCCTTTTTTTCAGCACCCATATCTCTCGGTCTCTCCTCTTCTTTTTATCCCGAAACGGCGCCTCTCTCGCTTTGGGACCACGGGCTGCCGTCTGACATCTGTCCTTCGACGCGCGCGACCTTCCCCCGCAGCTGCTGCGCGTTCCCTTCTGCTTTTGAGCGTCCCCCCCTCCGCCTCCCCCTGCTTCTTTTTCTCTCTCCTTCCCTTTGTCGTCTCTGCCTCGTACGAGCATGTGAGTGGAAAGCTGAAGATTGGATGTGGGCTGGGCATAAAGAGAGACGAAAGAAAGAAAGGGCCAAGCCCAGAAAAGAGAAAAATAAAATGAGCTATATGGGCGGGGCCCAAGCGTGAAGAGAGGAAGAAAATAAAAGGGGGGTGGGCTTAGTTGGCCCTGATTCACCTCCTTTTCTCCCCTTAAAATAATTTTAATTTTTTTAGAAAGATAAATACAAAAATAAGAAAATAAAATATGCTAATAAATTCTACAAATGCAAATGCACCTAGTGTCTATATGCTATGCAATTTAATGAATTTTTTTAGGAGCTAAAAATTAATCCCTAATTTTCTATGTAATTAAACCCTAAATAACTAATCAAAATTTAGGTGTCAACAACGGGTATCAAATTTATTTTGAATGGAGGTGTTGTGCCCAAAACACAAACAACTGAAGACTTAAAGGTAAGTGAGATTCGAACTAACCATGTAAAACCTCATATGAAGTTTTCCCTTTCAAGATGGCAGTGGGAAGTCTGTTTATGATGTAGGTGGTGATGAGGACGCATTCACACAACAAGTCGATGGGAGGTTGGATTGCAACCCTAATGCATAAGCAATATTTAGAAGGTGTCGGTGCTTGCGCTCCACCTCCCCATTTTGTTGAGGGGTGGACACGCAACTCAATTGATGAACAACACCCATAGAGTTTAGGAATGAAATGGTAAGCTAATTGACAAATTCTTTTCCATTGTTAGAGCGGATGCAATAAATTTGTTTACCGAATTGGGTTTTTACCATGGAGAAGAAATTAATGATAGAACGATTTACAAGAGATTTGATGACATTAAATAAAGCCACATGCTACGGGAATAATCACCAAGTACAGTTCGAAAAAAATGCGCCCCAGTTAAAGAGGCGTTCCGATATGGGCCCTAAACATCCAAATGAATTAAATCAAAGCATGAAATATTAGAAATGTACTAGAAAGAAATGGCAAACGAGATTGTTCCGCAAGTGGACACACAATGCAAGGAAAAGTATTGGAAAATGAAATATGTCTAAAGCTCGTATATGATGAAAAGAAGATGAACCCAAATATCCCAACTGCTCGTGCCAGAGGTCAAAGTGCATGCCTTGTGTGGTGATGGATGTCAAAGAAGTGGGTTGGGCCATGGAAAGGTAGTGTAAGCCACATGTGGCTTACCCGTTACTAAAGTCCTCATCGAGATTGGGTCTTGAAAAAGGCAAGTATCCGAAGTAAATGCAATATTGAGAGAAGTAAGAGTAATAAGTTTACCAATTGAAAGAAGATTAAATCAAAATTGGGGAACAAATAAAATATCATCAAGAGTTAGATCTGGTGGTAGAGAAATCTAACCAATTAGTTGAACAAGAACCATAGTTCCGTCATAAAAGAACACAGGGTTGGAAGTTGTATTATCATAAAATTCAAAAAACAAGGTTGCAACTACAAGATATAGGATCCGTTGCACCAGAGTCTATGATCCAAATTGAAGTGGAATGTACACAAATGGAGGCACCTGCTAAATTCACCAAACGGTGAAAAGAAGCTAGTCAAAGGAGTTGTTCTATTTGTGTAGCAATATGGGTTGGTGGAGAAGAGGAATCAACACTGGCAACTACTACAACAATTGGAGGACCAGTTAGGCATGAACGTCGTTGGTGGCTAGAATCATTGGTGGGATGCTTCTTACGATCATTCGACCATTCCGAATATTCGTGCTTCTTAAAATACTTGCTGTCTAGATGTCCATCCCTTACACAATGAGTACAATGTAATATGAGTTTGGAAGAACCCGTAGATAGAAAAGCGCGAGCATCATTAAGGCGAAGCGATGCCACGGCAATAGGACTAGGAATAATAGTGCAAGTGTCCTGAACAGTGCATTGTCGTTCCTCTTATAAAGTAAAATATATGCTTTGTTAAGGGAGGGAGTGGATTGATAAGGAGGATCTGACTCCGAACTGCGGCATGAGATTCATTAAGGCCTTGGAAAAATTCTAATAATGACTATGTTTTAAGAAACTATAGCAGGGTCGACGTTGTGGAACAACTGCAAGTCGACAAGGCTCGATAGAACACTAGTTCATCTCGATAGGATTTAATCACAGTGTGATAAGTACATGTCGAACTTGTACCTTGTTGATGTGTAGATAAAGTCCTACGGATCTCAAAAATCCAAGGACTGTTAAGAGGGGAGAAGTGCTTGCAAAGATCAATCCATACATTATTTGCAAAGTCATGCTAGAGAATTATATGTGAGATTGTTAGTATTGTAGAATAAATCAACCAAGACCTCACCATGCTTCTCATAAGGGATTATTCAAAGAGGGTGAACTAGGGCGTAGCAAGGACCCATCAACAAAGCACAGTTTATTTTTCGCCTTAAGGGGCATGAGCACGGCAATATATGGCACGATGCCATGTTGTATAACTGTCTCCATCTAATGAGATGAGACTAGAGGGGCATTCAGATAGTCACTCGAGTGAAGAAAATATGGATAAGTTACGTTGATCTTGGGAGAGACACTGGAAGTTTCTTGATCGGCCATGAAGAAGAAACAACACTATGATTGATATTTGCTCTAATACCGTGAGAAAGGACACAAAATGGAAGATCCCAATGTGAACCGATTCCTTGTTTCTTGTATTCTAAATGTACATATTTATACACCATTCACAACTATATTTCTTAAATATATTCATATAGTTATGGTAAGTACAACTGAAAGATTAAATAAAACAACTCATGGAATAGGGATACAATGTGGCATAGGATCCCGCTAAGACATTGCAAGCAAAATTATACATTAAGGTATAGTGCAATGTTATCAAGGAGCAGGAGTAAATATATGCCTGGATGTGTTTGTGGGTCTTAATTCCCCGAGCAAGAGAGTGCTTACTCATACTAATCAAGCTTAATTAGCAATTAAACAGCATCGGCTAATTTTTCGACCATTATGCCTTCCGGGCGCCCACACGGATACCTACGGTCACCCGAACACTGGCTAGAATGGGTTTTGGACTTCCCACACAAGCATCTAGGTGCCCCGACCCCTACGTCCCATCGCCCAGCCCTCGTAGAGTCAAGAGAAATGGTGAATTTTGTACTTGTTTCAAAAACCACTTGAACTGAGTAAGAGCAACGATATATTTCAACATAATTAAAGGTAATTATTGAATCATCAAAACTGGTTTAGGGTCAATGATTAACAATTTTAAAAAAAAAAAGTGAATATTTCTTGTAGAAAGAAAAAAAATAAGAACAAGAAGTGATGGTAGGGACTGGCCCAAAAGGGAAACCAGACTATATCATTTTGAATATTCTATGGGTTTGGAAATTTGAATAAGTAAAAACAATTGGGATAATGTCATATTAGTTCTTATACTTCTCTAATGTTCAATTCGTTTCTTTGACTTTAATTTTGGCCAATGCGCCTTTGTACTCTTTTAACGAGATTAATTTAGTCTTCCAAGTCAATTTAGTCTCATTGGCATTTGAAATAATAATCTGACTCAGACATGGAACACACGTTTGTTCACGTGACTGTAGACGCGATCACTAAATCAGCAAAGTTTGTAAAAAGGTAAAGAAACACCAAAATAGGAGAAAAAAATTTAACTGAAAAAAGGAATAGACAAGAGGAAAACATCACAAGTTAGAGTCGTGGATCCAGGCGTAGGCACACCATTACCAGCAAGTGAGCCTCGACCAGATTTGGCGAGGGTACGCAGGGTCTCTCGACTAGATTTGGTGAGGGTATGCAAGCTCTCTGCAATGGCCATTCGAGGGCACCAAGACCCCTGCGGTGGTCATGGGCAAGGGAGGGCGGCACCCCCTTCCCTTTTTTTTTTTTTGACATTCATCCATTCTTGTTTCTTCTCGCATTTTATATATTTCGAATTTTGTCGATGTAGCAATGATGTGTATAACCACATCAACAAATGTAAGTGGATTGGCAAACTCGAATTGCCAGCTCAATTGGACCAAATTGGCCTGAAAGATGAATTAAGTCTCCTTAAAGGGGGACAAGTATCACATTGACTATAATTAGAAAAAAGGTTAATACCACAAAAAACCCAAAACTAGTATATCTATGATAAATTTATCTCAAACTAATTTATTGATCATAAAAAAATCCAAACTGGTACATTTGTGACAAATTAACCCTCCGTTAAATTGAATTAATAGCACAAAAAATTACAAAATGGTACACTTATGAGAAATGGAGGTTAAAACCCAAAACTGGTACACCGTCAACTGCTGCGTGCCATCCAACTCAGAAATGTGATGGTAAAATTCAACGAAAATTAACGAAGGGGAAAATTGTTACAGATGTATCGGTTTGGGGTTTTTGGTAGTCAAAAAATTAGTTTTTTGTAAATTTATCATAGACATATCAATTTGGGGTTTTTCATGATATTAACCCTTAAAAAAATCAAGCATCAAATTGAATACTATTAAAAAGTACGAGGATCAATTGATGTTCTCCCAAAATAATTTCAATACTTGATTGTTAAAAGGCTAATTGTCAAAGGACATGAATTAAATCTTGGAACAAAAATATCCCGCTTATCAAAGTAACCAAGAAAAAAAGAATAAGTATACTGGAAGTTCTAAAACTTGTAATGAAAGTGCAATTGAATCCTAAAATTTTCAAAAAGTGCAATCAAATCTTAAAATTTGTCAAGTTAGTACAATTAAGTCTTTTCATTAACTCCATCCAACTTGACAAACGAAAAATGCTAAAAATTTTTAGGATTTAATTGCATCAATTTGACAAAATTTAAAATTTGTATTTTTTGAAAGTATTAGGACTTAATTGCACTTTTATCATAAGTTTTAGGACTCAATTATATTTTCGTAACAAGTTTTAGGACTTCTAATACACCTATCTCACGAAAATACATCAATTTTTGTTCCTCAGTGGTGAATTATTCTATCCGGGCAAGCTTATGTGACAGCTAACATGGCAAATGATGAAAATTTATGTGTACAAATGATAAAAAGACATAGATCTTGCCAGGGTCAATTGGTGATGAAAATGTGTACAAGATCACCATTTGTACACAAATTTTCATATAGCAAATTTTCATAAAATTTGTGTACAAATGATACGCTATATGTGTACAAATGTTAACGTGTACCATTTGTACACATAAATGATCACCAAATGATGAAAATACATCAATTTATGTGTACAAATGATACGCTATATGAGTGAAAACTAGAATGTTAACGTGCACCAAACAATGTTGTTTTGAAGCAAGAAAATTAAACAACAACTCGGATTAATGACAAAATGACGTCATTTGGTACACGTCATTACCTTATTTTCACTTAAATGACATGTCATTTGCCACATCATTATCATTTGTCGTGTTCAACTGCCATATCAGCTTATTTGGATGGAAAAGTTAACGGATAAGTATTTTTGAGCTAAAGAAAAAAATTGATGCTTTTTTTTGTCAATTTAAAAAGTGGTAGTGTTTTGCTTTTTTTTTTTTGCTATTATTAAAAGGATCTTTTTAATGAATGTCCTTCGAGCACTACTTAACCATACCCATAGTCTCTTTTTGTTTTGCAAAAAATCAATTATTTGAAAAAAAAGATTTTGAAAAATAATTACTTATCGATAATGATTTATGATGAAATATTTTCCTCGACAATGAAAATATTTTCATTTATTCATTTTTATTTTTAATAAAATATTTTCCGAATTATTTATTTTTCGTGAAACTAACAAAGCATAAATAAAATACGTTATTTTCTGTATCCTGATTGCTTATAGCACAAGACAAATAATGAATTAAAGATGACAACATTTCCTAAATGAAATGTATAACAATGCAACTGTTAATAAAATCCTTGTACACAAATGGTTTTTGAACTTTGTCCCAATATGTAATGTTCTTCACGATCTTTAGGTTAATGTGTAACGTCGTTCATGAACTTGTAATTTATCTACTGTGGTCTCTAAATTTTTTGTAAAAGTTCAATGCAATCTCTGGATTAATATTTTCTTGAATTCAATATAGTTATCTCATGTACGAAAGCTTCAAAGACCACATTGAATAAATTAAAATACTCATGAATGATAGTGCATATTTAAGACAAAATTCAATATTATATTAAATAAATTAAAAATTTAAGAATCATCTTATATATTATATCAAAATTCAGGGTCATTTGCGTTATTTTGGTATTTGGACATCGGAAATCCCACGGAGAAATGCTGTCACGAAGAGTCGTAAAGAAAGAATTTCCCCCAACGACGTGCCGTTGATCAAAGCCAACCAGAGCTGTCCGAGGAAGACGGTCATGGCGACGTTGCCCTACTCCGACGTCGACTTCAGCTTGAGAGGGATCGCCGGCCGGGCCGAGGGGTTCGGCCGGTCGGCCGTCGGCGGCCTCCACGGACCTCTCTATCACGTCACTTCTCTCTCGGGTGTTCTACTTCTTCTTCTTCTTCTCTTTCTCTTTCGGTTTTCCTCTCGATTGTTGAGGGTGTGCGATTCGTGGTCATTTCTTCTTTCGTTGGTCTTTTACCTGTTTGAGATGTTGCTCTTTGGCTCTCCCCTGGCTTCGATCACCATTGTAATGGAGTAGGATGGTTGCATTTCTGTTCGGAATGTTCGATTCACGTCGGATGTTTCGTGAAAAGTCGCGCATTTTGAAGAGCTGGACATGGTTTTATGTTTTCTTGTGTGCACGAACATGTCTCGGCCATCTATGATCTGAAATTTTCCACGAATCATTCGGAGACCGGGTATCTGTGTGAATAGATATCTCTTTGATCAGGAAAATGACATGGGCAACAAATACCTTATTCAAGTCAAATAATGTCCAACCCAAAATGGAATTTTTTCTAGGCGGAGGGTGTGTGGTGCTATGTCGTATCGGAGTTATTTTCTTTTGAGAACCCACCTTTGGAATACAAATTTTTTTTTCGCAGATGCTCTGTAGTGATCCTGTTGTCTAGTTTCGTCCGGTTCAAATGACGTGCTTTTTGGTCACTTTTGTCTTTAGACGATAGTCCGGGATCGCTACGAGAAGGATGCCGGAGAAAAGAACCGTTGTGGATAGTGTTTGAGGTTTCGGGTACCATATGTCTTTCATCTTATCTGAGTGTGTCATCTCACAAGACAATTGATGGCCGAGGCCAAAGGATAAAGCTCACTGGCAAGGGCTTGAGACTGAAGGATTGCGAAAATATTATAATATGCAACCTGGAGTTTGAAGGCGGTAGAGGTCATGATGTTGATGGTATCCAAATTAAACCAAATTCGAGGAATATATGGATAGACCGCTGCAGCCTTCGTGATTATGACGATGGATTGATAGATATCACCCGCCAAAGCACCGACATTACAGTTTCTAGGTTGGCCACTTGACATGTGTCACATTACCATACAAGTGTACATGTTTGGATGATGTGTTTATGTGCTTGAACAAAAGATGCTAACTAGTTCTTTTTTGTATTGTGCCAGGTGTCACTTTTCAGATCATGATAAGACTATGCTTATTGGAGCTGACCCATCTCATACGATGGATAGATGCATCCGTGTAACCATCCACCATTGCTTCTTTGATGGCACACGGCAAAGGCATCCTCGGGTAAGGTTCGGAAAAGTTCATCTGTACAACAATTATATCAGAAACTGGGGCATATACGCTGTTTGTGCGAGTGTAGAATCCCAGGTACTTGTTCCTGGTCTCAGAATAATTGTTTTTGCAGTCCAGTGCAAGATGCACTTTTTCCCTCCCTTATTGTTCTCGTTTATTATTTTAGATTTTCTCGCAATGCAACATATATGAAGCTGGACAGAAGAAAAAAACTTTTGAGTATTACACTGAGAAGGTAATGCAACTGTTATTGTGTTGTAGTTACTGCATGATCGATTATTCTATGAGGTCAGCTCTCCTTGAACGTTATCAGCTTCTATGGAATTTATTGGTTATGACTATGCACGAAAAAAGTGCATAGAGGTTAAGCTTCTCTATCTGGCTTCTCTATATTGCTAATTGGTTTGATCTGTTGTATATGTAAATTGGTGAACCTACTCTTTGGAAAAACTATTCTCTGAACCCAGATATCTGATCAAGAAATAGGGTCATGTGCACAAGAATTTGACATAAACTTTTCTAGGAAAGTTCCTGAATCTGTTAACCTTGAGAAGTAAATCTAATATGTAAGTTGGGTGCACAGTTGATTACTTTAAATACTCAAGCTATCAGAGAATGGAAATCCTTTACATCTTAGCACACTCTGTCATGCAAATGCTCGTTAGATGACAATAGCCTGAAGCGTGTGTACCCAATACATCTGGGTGAACAAATTATAGAAACTTATGAAGTATAAAATCATAAACGGGTGCTGGGGAAGGTGAGCAATTGAAGTTGAGATCTCTATCTTGGTACAATCTTAAGTTTAGTAAACTGCAATTTCCTCCAAAAGCATAATGGTTAGCGAATGGCACAATTTATAGTTTATATCTTAAAACTAACATATATAACTGTACATTATTTATAGCTTGATGACATGCTTTTATTTTTATTTTTTTTGGTCGAAGATGACATGCTTGAGGCAGCCAAAATTAATTTAGATACGTAAGTGATCTCAAGACTCCATCGGGCTTCATTGTTGCCTTTGTTTGAGGAAAATAACTGTATGCAATATGGTTTGTTGCTGAGACCAGGAGTAGTATAATTAGCAGGAATGTCATGGGTCTCTTTTTCACTGATTCAGGATCACAGAGCACTTGTTGCTACTCTTTTGACCAGATTGTATTTAACCCCCATATTTATTATCCCCACTGTAATTATTTTTGTTGTTAATAAGGGGGACAAAAGGAAGAAGAAAGTCATTTTGATTATGATGCAGAAACAAGCTTTTAGTATAGTCTAATAGATGAGGGGAATTGCGTGATAACAATGTAGATATATATGTGCATTATGACTTTTCAATATGTTTTAAATACTGCCTTTGTGATGAAATTGTAGGCAGCAGATAAGGAGCAGGCAGTATCTGGCTTAATAAGATCTGAAGGAGACTCATTCTTGAATGGTGCACAAGCATGGGTGCAAGCTGGGTTTGGAGAATGTGGCATTTTCCATCCAAGTGAATTTTACCCGAGCTGGACCATAGAAATGCCTTCTGATCCTCTGAAATATGTTCTCCAGATATGCACAGGTTGGCAATCCATTCCAAGGCCAGTTGATCATATGGTAGTTGGCTAGTTTTGATTTTGATTGATTTATGTGTTTTTGGCCTTTTTTATAGTTGAGTTGCAATCATGGGCAATTTTCCTGTTGTTTCATACCCAATTTGCTAGTACAGGAGAGATCAGATTTCTGGTTGTAGATATGATTATTCAGTGCTTTAACTTAGCAAGC
Source organism: Syzygium syzygioides (assembly GCA_031216285.1). NCBI lineage: Eukaryota > Viridiplantae > Streptophyta > Magnoliopsida > Myrtales > Myrtaceae > Syzygium > Syzygium syzygioides. The sequence goes on along the minus strand of CM062251.1, from coordinate 2,157,488 downwards.
TCATTGAATTATTTTTCCTTTCCAATCATTTCTGCAATGAGTATTGCCCATATATTAAATATGTATGTTCATTTTTTCTTCTGGAGAGATGGAAATATGCTGGTGCAGCCTTAAAATAGTTTGAGAACTTGCATATTTCTTTCCTCATTCCTCCTTGAAAAGTTTTTACCTTTCCGATTGGGTCTATCACGAGGTATGAGGACTTGATATATTCTTGTTGTTTTAGAGTTATTTTTCCATATTATGGAAAATACGTTCTACTCTAATGACAAGTATATAGAGATGCTATGTTGCTTTTACATGGTTAAAGCAAAAACGCACATTAGAAGCCATTGAGTATTAGTTAGGCCAAGTCCAGTGGACCCAGCTCAGAAACAGTATTAGCTAGGCCAGCTCAAATTCCCAGTTAAGACTTCACCAGTAGACCGAGCACAAAAGTGTATTAGTTACGCAAGTCCATGAATTGAAGGCCGATTAGCCTTAATTGATTCTGACCGATTGGTTATTATGTTTTATGTGCTTTCTGCAACTGAATAGGAAATCCTCGAAGCTAATGCTTTTCTTTTGACATTTTTTAAGCAAAGGTTACATATTGACTATTCAAAATACTATTAAAATTTTAAATACTTATGAGAAAATTATATGTGAACCAGCCTGTCAATATGTATTTGTTTCTGAAAGATTTCAGGTTTTGCAGAAATAAACTTCGAACTGCAGGAGCCTAAATATTTGAGAAAAATAAGTAAAAGTCATCTCAAACAAAGGCAAATTCTGAGTTAGAAATTTGTGTAAATTAGCTTGTGGTCAAGCGGGCTGGTGTAAGAGGAAATACCGAGTGTGAATTTCCCAGAAGTAGTATCAACTAGGAATTTGAAATTCTCGCAATCCTTGTCTACTATACTTTTGAGCTACAACTAGGGATGTAACGAAATTGGATTGATTGTGAGGTGCAAGTCATCATATAATGTCAATCAGTTTTTGCATTGTGTATTTTATAAAAAGAATTGTACTTGTGATATAATAAAATTTTTCATATTTCTGGCTGTTTGTCTGTTATAGACCGAATCTATCAATTGAATTCTTCGTCTGTCAACCTGCCTTTAGCGTGGTATTATTCTCTCAAATTTCCTAACTCAAGTTACATTATCCATTCGACCTAACTAAGGGCAGTGTTTGGATTGGCTGCTTTTAGGTTTCGCTTTTTGCTTAATCTAAATATTGTAGCGCATGCTCTTTGCTTAACCTAAATCTTGATGTGCATTCACTTTGACCTTTTTTCGGCCCAAAATACCTAAAACTTTAGCATATAATTTTTCATTACTTTCTGAAATTTGGACAATATACTAAATTTTTTATGGAAAGCAAAAGGACACTCTTTACTTATTGTTAATGCTAAACAAACTAGCCCTAATACTTAGAATGATTCTTTCTTCTATGTCCAAATATTCTGATGACAAACTTATACAGAAAATTAATTTTCAAACTAGTTTTTAACTGCTTTTGGATGGAAGACAGTGGTCTATGAATTGGAATCAGATTGAAAGCAATGCAGAATAGTGGAATAGCAGGATGTGGAATGATTGAAGTAAATTAACATGCCTTTACTCAACTAGGCCTGATTGGCAAAAAATTTCAATTGACAGAAAGAAAAATTTTCAATTGTTAAATAGTTATTTGTACTTGAACTTGCAATTTATTGTTTCATCTGGGCAAGCAACCCTGTGAATGTGAAGAAGACGGCGAGGAAGAACTCCCTGATACCACGGTACCATGGAACAGATCCGACAAATAATTCTCCAGATCATCTGGACCAAACCCTACCAGGACTCCCAAGATTTTTTCCCCACTCAGCATACCTAAATAAGTGTCGTAAAATTTTCTATATGCAGGTGTAAGTTTCTTCGCAATTGACACCTTTACTTTGTCCCTTAATTTCCTGTCTGGTATGACCCATGAAGTCTGCTTCTGGTATGCTTCTTCAAAGGCTGCATTGAACTTCCTGAAAACACCCTTCACTGCTTCTACAGATGCTCCTGTAGAGTTGCTTTCAGGCAGTGATGAGAATACCTTATTCCAAGCCAGTGCTTCGTAGCTTGATGCATATTGCTCGACTTTCCTCGCATGCCTTGAGAACCACTCGTGGCCAAGCAGGTAGTTAAGGTTGGTCAGTTTAACGTTTACAACAACAAAGTTAATGTTGTTTGCTAGGAAGAGGTAGGACAAAGAGACATCCTTGTACCGCTCGGCTTTGATATCTAGTTTGCATAGAAGAACTAGTATGAGCCGTGCCAGGTGGAGTGGCACAGCTGAGGTCGGGCCATCTCCTTGGCCTGGACTCTCAAAATATGACTCTGGCATGGGAAAGTTATTTGGCAGCGGGTGATCAGAAAGAATCTCAGAGAGGATTTTGCTGTAATCAACAAGGGAGGAAATGAAAGCCATGACAGATTGGGTCAGGGGGTGGACCCCACCACCAGGAACCATCGTCCTGGAAGAGTCGTTTTGAATGGTGGACTCAAATTCCGCAATAATGTTGTGGATCGTCTGGCCAAGTCTAACTAGTGAGGAGAGTGCTTGTAAATTGACCGCTGAGGTGGACTCGTAGCTGAATATTGATTCAATGTCTGGCCAGAGTTCAAACGTTGCTTCATAGAGTTCCATGAAACGGTAGATCTTTCCTGTCGATGGTTTATTTCTGGATGCCATTTCAGGGAATCTGAATAAATTGATTGCTCCTTCCTTGGTGATGTCAGAGAAGCAAGATTCTCTGATTGTGTGGGATGCTGAGAAAACGTGATCACAGAGGTTTCTTTCCCCACTGAAGATTGTTTTCACTGCAACCTTCACTGCAGTTAGCCAGTTGTTGATCATGTGATCAAGCGCAGTCCAGCTTAGTTTTTGAATCTGGGCGGATCTGAATCCTTCGATGCCAAGTTGATATAGATTTTCACCGGTAATGGACTTTCTGACGAGTTTGTAAATTTTGACGCACTCTTGACCATAGCCAGAACTGATCATGCAATCTGCTATGGACTTAAGGTTCGCCATGGCAAGTTCCGAGATGGGCCCTTCTTCTGTGGTCAGCTCCCCAGGATATTCCTCCTCGATTTCGCGATCAAATGTGCTTGATCCACGTGAGAATCGACCTGAAATCGACTCTGGATCCAGTTGGTTCCGGTTGGCGGACAATATATGGTGGAATTCTTTTTCAAGCCTTTTCATGGCGATTTGCATAAGGTTTTGGGCAAGTACAAGCTTATCAGAATTAGAGTTTGTAGAGATGAAGAAATCCATGGCTCGACGCAGGTCCTTGACGGATTTGAGAAACTCCACGGATTCTCTTATGTTGTCATGGAAGAGAGAGGGGACCGTGTTGTCAGAGTTGTTCAAGTCCCATCTAGTGATGACGGACTCGGCAATTTCCATGTTCTCTTCCATCATTGACTCTGAGAATGTGTGTTTAGGTGCGAATCGAATGTGAGGGCTCGGAAAAGAGTAAGAAGGAGAGAGTGGTTTGGACGACGAGAAGAGTTTTGATATGCCTTCTCTTGGCATGGCTTGGTTCGCTCTTGGAGTTCCTACGATTGGCATTTAGCCTTTCAGCTTTCTCCTTTTCTTGTTGCTCACACGCTCAGAGAGAAACATAGAGACAGAGAGAGAGGGGCTTGTTTTATGTATAATTTGCTTATGAGTATGGGTTATTTATAAGGAGAGTAGACGAATGAAAGTTTCCACTTCATGTGGTGGTTTACTTGGATTTGTTGACGGAAGATAGTCGACTGTTTTTGGGTCAATCAGTGGAAGATTTCGAGAGAAAATGACGTGGTGTGGTGAGTAGAGGCCAGTTAGTCATGCCTCTCTTTTCTGGTTTGGTGCTTGCTAGTTGCTAATTATAATATTACATCATTTGGCAATTAGTATAACATTCTTGCACTGGATTTGTGTGTGGAGCAGAACATGGCAATTGCCGGCTAGGAAACAACCAAGAAAATGTCAGAGGAACTCGTCTGGTAGACTCTTTCTAGATCAAAATTTTCTTCTTGTCTCGATATTCAAATAAAAAATCAGGAACTGCTAACCTCAGTCAAGCTTCTCTTTTTAAAGTCCCCTAAAGAATCCGGTGACTTGACTGTTCTCTTTTAAAAGTATCTGTCCAAAGTCTCCTAAAGAATCCGGGCACTAATCTAATATCTTTGTTTATGAATTTGTTTTCCATGAACCTATACCTTTTACTCACCTACTTTAGTTCCATGATGAAGCGACTCGATGAGCCATGAGTTGCGAAAATCTAGTTAATTATTTCACGTTGAAGTCGTCAACAGCCAATACGTTACCATGACTCCGAACTGTCCTAGTTTAATTTTGCAATACATAGTAAAGTAATTCTAGAAGCACAAACCGTTTGGGACACCTGAAGTATGAAAAACTGAAGTGATCATGCATATTTGCCATGCTAACAAGTAGTGTTTCCTGTATACTAATACGGAGACGATGAATGCTACATGACAGCGTAGGCTCTTTAAAGGTGGTCTTTGTAATTTTATTTAAATTTCTAGCAATGCTCTGTTTGCGAGTGGTCACCACAAGTTGCACTAAGAGAGTCACAAATTCGCCGTGGCGCTTAACATTTGGAAAAAAGAAAAAGAAAACAAATTGATTTTCCATGTATTAGCCGAAGTTCTACCAAGAGTGGACACATACATCGTGGCTTTTCAATTAATCACTATAACAAAACTAAAATGTTTTCCTAATGAACTTGTCGCAATTGCTTACTTCAATTTTCATGCAGTAATTTGTAGAAGAAAACAAGCTCGTAGATCCTTTAAGACCAAAAGAAAAGAATAATCTTTTGATTAATTTGATATGAGGATTGGTTGAGAAGACTGATTAAATTTAAGAACATGCACTCTCGCAAATACCTTGCAGGCAACGACATGGTCAAAGATCAATCTGGATTTGCTCACATTTCACATCCATAGTAAACGGCCTGGAAATATTATAAGCCTCCATTGTTTTCCACACATCTCAATCAAGGGATGACTTACATTATCTGGTTTGCTTAACCATCACTTGTATGCGTAAACACCGCTTCTTACTGGGGAAATTAGCAGATAACCAACATAAGATCGATATGAATGCCAGCAGGATCATTAGCGACTGCACGTTGATGATCTGTCTCGTTCGCTCGAGATTATGCAAGAACTCTGATGAGGAGACCGTAACGATGATGAAGCATAGTGAAAAAATAATGGCGATTTCCTAGTATATTTTATGGGTTCGAGGAAATTGCGATAAAGTCAGAACCTAAGAATGTTCGCACAGAAATGCCCGCTATTCAACGAATCGAAATTCAGATCTTTGACCGAAAGAAAATTGCTTGCTCGTGATATATATGACCAAGCCTAGATAACGACTGGGAGGATAATCGAATCAACTAGGGTTGGTCTATCCGCCAACTTTGTTTTCAACTAATCCTGAAGAAAAATAATGGCGAAAAGCTGAAGTAGTTATCGTCAAGATCAACTGGTGAGATTTAAGGAAACAGTGCAGTCTCTGTTCATATGGTTATCAAATATGCCCTAAATTACTTCTTCCCTGGCAAGATGGAACTGACAATGGTCGGGATCGTAGAGCGCAAGTCTGAATCCATAAGCAACACGTACGTAAAGTTGCAAATGCAGGAACCCTGGCTTCTTAACTTTCGATTTGTAGATTCTAATTATCGGACAAAGAGAAGGAGACTAGTGCAGATACGCATGTAGCTCTGCAAAATCTGCACACAAGTCCGAAGAGATTCAAAGTTCAAAAGCTAAGAAACAGGATGGAAATCATAGAAAACCCTAGCAGGCTTTTATCTAGAGAACTAGCCCCAGATAAATGACGAAAATGCGATTCAAGGTCTTACCCTATCAAACTGGTAAACTTCACTCGAGATGGCACAGGACACCCCGGAAAAGCTTTTTCGACCAGTGCTAAGGGTAGTTTTTTCACAAAAAAGGAAAAACATCGTATGACTTAAGGACAACGTAGACCAAATTCATCTAGACCAGTGATCACGTGCCTTCTGCAATGAGACCCACATAATTGATGGTGCTGATGATATTGGTCTACATGGTCTATACAGATCTTGCGATAGTAACTTCTCGGTGTTCATAGTCTAAGTAATTCCATCGAATTGTGAGTGAGACTTGGATTCCGTGAATGAGGGAGATTTGCCGTGTGTATAACGGTTTGGAGTTTCTCAGAAGGTTATTGACGTTCTGTGCACTTCGAGTTTCAAGTGCAATGAACCTGAGCTTACCTTCTCGATCATTTCCGTGAAATAAACAGGCCAGTTGGGGAACGCTCAATAGTCTACTTATACTTCTCTTTAATTACTTCTTCTAATTTTCTCGGTTTTGGTTGCTTTCATTTTCTCCCGGTATACTATCAAAATCCCACTCATCTAGCGAACAAGGTGTTGGCTTAGATGGTAAGAGAGTTTGCTTCTCTCCTTATAGTTTGGATTCAAGTATTGTTGGAAGTGAAATCCTGAGTGTACCCTTTAATGATCAGCCACGTAAGTGTGACTTATTAAGGTGTGCGAAAAATAACCTAAACATCACCGACTGCTGTGGAGAGAGAGAGAGAGAGAAAAATGCCATTATACCCCATTCAGTTCTACAACTCGATGCACAGCTACCAAAAGTTAAAAATTTGCTCTCTAATATTATATTATTGTCAATCAAAATGATAGAATAGGGTTGAAATTCTTTTCATCATGGACTTGTCGAGGTGCACAAAAATGGGCCGGCCCGGACACCACCTTACCATTAAAAAAATGCCACTACCCACTCAGTGTACAACTACCAATAGTTAAAATTTTACTTTAGAAAAATTTTCTTTTGTCAATGACATCAAAGAGTAGGATCAAAATTCTTTTCATTATGGGTAATCACCTCTCTATTTATCTATATGTCAATATTACTTATCAAATCAACCTTCAAATTTGGTGTCGATCCTTCAGATCACTAAAATGTCCTAGTTCTCAATATAAAAAAAAAATCAAATGCAAATAATGGCAATTTGATATCTCTATGTAGTTACCTAACAAATTTCCTACTTTCATGATGCTTATATGTCAAAATTTGAGACTGACATCTCCATTCTCCTACTAAAAAGAAACTTGTCTGTCTATATCACTTATCAAATCAACCTTCAAATTTGGTGTCCATCCTTCAAATCACAAAAATGTCCTAGTTCTCAATATAAAGTAAAATCAAAAGCAAATAATGGCAATTTGATAATTGTACGTAGTTACCTAACAAGTTTCCTACTTTCATGATACACATACCTCACATTTGAGATTGACATCTCCATTCTCCTACTAAAAAGAGACTCGAATCCGTCTCCTGTGTGGCATGTGCGTGTGCGTAGGATCTATTACTATTACTGAGTGAAAATTTCCAATGGATCTCACACTCCATCTGAAATAAATGTTTCATGATAACTCTACAGAAAGTCTAAGATCTTTCAAATAGGAATTTTTTTCTCTAAAATGCAATAATTTAATTCTTGGATAATTTAAGAACTTTTCCTATGATTATACCATTTGAATGCTTGCATATAATTCGAATCCCAAGTTCTATTTAGCTTTGAATTTTAAACGAGAGAGAGAGAGAGAGAGAGAGAGAGAGAGAGAGAGAGAGAGAGAGAGAGAGAGAGAGAGAGAGAGAGGGGGGGGGGTTAAAACTTCTTGCCAATTGCGTGGAGCAACAGGACATACAAATTTTCCAAGTCGCCTTCCAATTGAAGGTCAGTGGGATTTTTGCAACTCTAATGCTGTTCATCCATTGACCTCCTTGCGCCCGAATGTTTGAACGACCAAGTTGGTTCGAACGACGTTTGACTTTTGCACGGATAGAATCTATCCATTCATCTATTCATGTCTCAATCAAAAGTTGGCTTCCATACTTTATGCATAAGCAATCGCCACTCGCTTACGAACTCGACTCCAAACGATACTATCCAATCACGACCACAAATAATATATGAAAGAGCATTTTATATGATGGATCCACAGCGCGGAAGCAAGACGTGGTTGTATGCACATGTGACATCAAGTAGGATAAGATTCATGGCACATGGATATTGATGGCTGATCAGTTCGTCAAGTCATTACTGTCACATGGTGTATCCGTTTCATAACATGCTTTCTTGTGGTATAGAGCTAATCTTTCCGTGAACTCGTCTAGAAGTCTCCAAAATGATTTATTCTCGACTAGTGGTGAAATGTTGTTTTAGTTATTAACCAATCTCACATGTTTTTTTTTTCCGGGGTTTGTTTATAGTTGAATTAATAGAAGTTTTGTGGAATACTTATCGCCAGATTATTTGACTTTCTAGTTAGTGCTGCATTTTCTTTCATTGGAGTTCACGATATACGACATGCTTTTGAATACTCGTATAGATCAGGAACTCATGAAAGAGGCTATGAATCGAAAGCTAATATTGGCAGCGGTCCAAACAGTACTTGCCATGGTCATTCTTCAGCTTCTAATCATAATTCCTAAAATTAATGGAGATGGTGAGAAGTCCTCTCATCTCTTCCTCTTTTCCTCTAGCTACTTAAATATGTATTTGACAGAGATTAGAATAAGGGTGGTATCACTTTAATTGATCTTTTCATGGCAGGAATACAGGTTCAACATAGGTAATTTGGGATTATGGGCTGAAGTTCTACTTTGCCCTTAAATCCAAAGATTGTTTTATATGTTGATGATTAACTTGCTTTGTACTGTATTGCGAAACCATAACTACATATCGTTCTCTCTGTCTCTTTATGTTAGAAGTACAGCATTCATTCGCGAGACAAATTTCATTTTGCTAGTTTTGTGGGATATGGTTGGTTCGCCATTGGACGCTTCAACTTCCGGCTTTGTCTGCGATCTCTACAAGAGAGAGTTGGGAGAGGAAGAGTCCGGAGCATGTACGGGGTACACGGCGAAAGAAGCCTGAAAAGGCACCAGCCTCTCTGTTCTACTCTAATCGAAGAATACCATAAATCACCTCCGTGTTAGCTAAAGATTCCTTCATCTCACAGATTGGATCCACTATCCCAACATAAAGGGCCAATTTATCTTGGTGAATTCCGTGTCAGGACGAATGCTATCTAGACCACTGCTTGACCGGACAGAGGCTAAGAGCTCTGCTTCCTTCCCCCAATCGCAGCTACTAATGAAATCACGCTAAAGGCTAAAAGCTCCTGACCCTTTCCAGTTTTGCTTCACAATTAGAGTTCCAACTAATGATAACAAACTGTGCTTTCCTAAAAAAATTTCAACTACTGGAATAAATCGCCTATAACTATGCTCATATTGGCAAGAAGAGCGTCAATTGCACACCTTACTAGCAAAGCCTTAGAATTCACAGCCCGTGAAATAACAGCTGTGTCGCACTGAAACAACAAGCGACGCATCAGCTATCGCTCCTAAGTGTCTCAGGAATCATGGCTGCAGTACCTATGGATTGTTCCATTCTAATCTGTGTTTAGGAAATAACCCAACATGATATGTACATTTTCTATCACGTACAGTGTTCTGTCTATTGTGTAAGACTAGATTTAAGATAGATAAACCATCAGATAAATTTGATAAAAAAAAACGCACGCCTGCATGCATGGTGGTTCTCAAATCATGATCATCAGTTGTTGAAGATTCAACCCTAGCTATAATTTACGAAGTAAAAAAAACCTGAAAATTGTCCTCAATGGGGAAAAATAAAGCGCCAAAGCTAGATTTCTTGTCGCCTAACTGTGATGCAGATCAAGATACCCGAAAATTTGATCAACCAAGAGATTCATAAAAGCCAAAGCTCCAATACATCGTGAGCGGTATCCCTACTATGCCTTAATGGCATACTTCCTCAGGGGAAAGTACATCTCTTTCTTCTTCTCGCGCTCTGTCTTCAAAGATGCCTGAGCAGAAGCAAGATATACAAAATCAGTCTGCGAACCAATGCATTACTGATTTGAAATGTGCCGTGCCAATTCAAGCAAATGATGAATCACAAAGACAACTTGGAGAAATAGTCCAGTACAGAAAACTTCATCAGAAAAAATCTTTACAAAAGATTTTAAGAATTCATGAAGTGCATATAAAAAGTTTAGAAGAATTTAGATGTAAAGACATTTTAAATTCTCAGTATAAATGGGACGTGGGAAGCATGCAAAGAATACAATATAAACGAAAGAGAAGGATATGAAAGGCAGATCATATGGTCCGTGTTAAAGAGAAAAATCATGCATCTTGCAACAGCATATGGTCCCAGCTGAGACAGACGGTTCACAGAAACTAATTATTACAGCTTAAACCCTCTGAAATTTTCACTCATCCCAAAATAATATCCTCACCAAGCAATGTCCTGCTTTTGCTCACAACATTGAGCCAGCAAAGGACCATCCAGAATAACAAGCACTGGCCATTTTTAAAATATCCATGTGATATATCTTTTTAGTTTAAGAGCAATTCCAAAAGGAAGATGCATTTTAACAACTAGATATAAAGGCTTAGAAATAAGGAGCAAATCACCACCTGGTATTTTGTTAGCCTTCTCCGAATGGCTCTGGTCTTCTTGGGACGGAGATCAAGGGGCAAGTACTTCTTGTTCTTGTAAGCCTCCCTCAAAGCAGCCTTTTGTCTCTGCGAAATCACAGTCAAGACTTGTGCAATCGACAGCCTCACCACCTTTCTGCAACAATCGATGTTCAAAAACCAATTAAACCAAAGCACTAGTTTCCCTATGTCCAATTGGAAACAATGCCCACCGTTATATTATACCCATGAAGCTACCATAATTGCACTTCGAAGTTTCAGTAGGTAAATTTGCAAATAGAACACTCTTTGCATTTTACATACTTGAGATTCATCAACAAATCAAGCTACTTCGAATTTTCAATGCCTTACAAACTATAAACCGACCAGCTTCCAGCACAGAACTCAAAGTTGCTATCACCACCCATTACCATAAAGTACTCATCACCCATCAAATAAACAGCAACAAGACAGCATGCTCTGACTTACTCAAACACGAATATCAAGAACAACCGAAAACCCAACTTTAACCAGCATAACCAAAGCTTAATAATCATCCCAAAAGCGACATTACCATCTACCACAAACATAAAGCTCTCGACTTAGGCATTCAAATCGCAAGAAATCAAGTGAGAACGGCGACGTACATCTTGGAGAGCTTGTTCGGCGCGCCGCCGGTGACCTTGGCGACGCGGAGGAGGGCGAGCTCGGCCTTGAGTTCCTTCAGCTGGCCCAGCAGTTCGGCCTTCGTCTTCTGCCTCAGCTCGTGCACCTTGATCCTCGCTGTTCACACGGTTCAAGACGGAAGGGCAAAAAGTTCAGGTCGCGAAAATTTCAAAGACAGCACGCAAGAAGACATCCAAAACGGAATCGACAGAAAGAGGGAGGCGGAGGCGAGCGCCGTCGCTCTCACCCATTGCTGCTGTGATCGGAGGTCCTCTCTCGGCGGCGGCGGCGGCGGCGCTCGGCGGCGGCGGCGGCGGCGCTCGGCGACTGCTCTGCCCTGCTCTCCTCCTGCGACTGCGAAACCCTAGGGACGAAATGGGGTTGAAGCATTTATATAGGGCTTTGCTTCCTCTCGTGCCGTTTCATATGGGCCGAGTTGAACCCGGCCCAGTTCGTGGCCCAAATAGGCCTATGGTTAACCGAAATGGCTTGAGTTGTGGGCCTTTCGGCCCAATGTTGGGCCCAATATCAGCTCTCAATTCTAGTTCGCATGTCAGCTTGTCAAGTTCTTTTTGTTATGAATAAACGTGTCACGGAAGAAGATCCCGATTGTTGTTCCTTCAGTTGAACGTGCTAAGGAATGGATTTTCTTTTCGCATTTTGTGATGTTTTTGAGTTTGTTAATGTCCATTTCCATAGCCGAAGCAAATTCATGTCAAAGAAACTGTCGGTCCTGGTCTGTGTCTTGAAAAATTTGAGGGACGAATTGAAATAAGCGATCTTTAAATGACTGAATGTCCAAGAAGTTTGGAGATTCAACTCTAGTCATTATAATTGAGAAGTATTTTCGAATCAATTCGTTCTGATGTAAAACAAAGAACAAAATATCTCAGCACATGCCAAAATCATTATCTCCATATGTTGTGCATAGATAGCAATATGGATAGAGTAAGATGATATCGGTCTCAATGTAAAATAGCCACGAGAAGCATGCGAAAGGCGTTGGATCTTTCGACTCTTTGCCAATTGGCTAATACAAGATTTAAGGAAACAGATTTACCTTTAAAAGTATCACATGGCTCGGAAATTAAGGTCTTGATGACTCATTGCGAAATACAGTCTTCCGCAGAAAATGTTTCGTATTAATGTTTAACAACCACTTTTGTCTTCAAATGATCGAGAGAGACAACTCTAACGTGCGATCACAAGTTCGGAAGAACCATACTGTCATGGAGCAAAAGTGCTGTCGATGCGAACTCTCAAAACTTGTGCTGATTGAGAGGGAAATTGAGAAGGAATTTGTTATGAGTAAATTTATTAGCTATTCACAAAAAAAAAAAATTAAATGTGGGAAGACCAATACCCACTATAAGCACTTACGTAGTATCCATCATGAGCTATATGAGCAACATCTGGTAGTTGTACAAGCCAAGGACATGCTTCAGGAACAAACAATCCAGATCAAACAGTCATAGCTAGAATATGCAACGAATCCAAATGTAATGAACACAGATTTTCACACATGAAGAACCAAGCAGCAGTTGCATTCGGCTTTTTAAGTGTCGCGAAATACCCAAGTGAATTAGCTATGTAATCTCTGTGATTTCTCAGATAGTTTTACTGAATTGCACTTTCGGCTGTTGCCTAAACCAAATCACCTATATACATTTAGTTCCTTAAAACATAACCACATAATAGATTCCTTTCATTTCGACACAGAGATGTTAGAATCATTTATTTGAATCGAGGATACTTAAGGAAATTAGGTTCTTCTTTAGTTATGGAATATGCCTCACACCATTCAATGCCCTCATAATACTATCATGTATTATCATTCTAACTTCACCAATACCTACAATATTTCACCCAGCATTGTTCTCCAACTACACTTTTATCACTATCATTGCACTGATAAGGAATAAACAAGTTCATGTTTGGTGCAGCATGGAACGAACAATTAGACTTCATAACCCATCCATCAAATGACGAATCTTTAGTGATAAAAAAAAAACACAATCAGTACTAAACGAATTACTATCAACTATAGCTGCAATATCATCTATAGACTCAATTATATTTCTCTTACTTTTCTCATTCTTCAGTTCTAGGCAATCCTTTTCAGGATGCCCCCTTCTTGCCACAATTACAACAGACATCACCACCAATCTTACAACTGACTATGTCACTCTAACTCGCACTACTCCAATTAATGTGAGCATTAGTTGTTCCTTTACCTTTACCACTTCATTAGCAAGCACAAGTTCACCATTTTTTTTCCATGAATATCTTCATTCTGAATCAAATCACGAACCTCATCAGATGTCAAACTTCTTGATTCAGAGGAAATAGGAACACTAGTAACAATTGTATTCCAACTATCATACTGTGAGAATAACAAAATCAAAGCACATGTTTCATCGTCAAAATCAATCTTGACTAAATCCAGTTGACTAATGACCACATTGAATTCATTGTTATACTCAACAACCGATCCATCTTTGCCCATTTTTAAGTTAAACAATCATTGCATCAAGTGGACCTAGTTTATCATAGATGGCTCCTCATGCATGTTCGATAGGGCATTCATTAGTCCCCATAGTGACCTCCTCTTTCACGATGTTAAACTCGATGTTACAAGATAACGACAATCGGATAACACCCAATGCCAATCTAACTAACAAATTCAATTAGCTTCCTCTATTGAATTTGGCTTCTCCCCAACAAGTGCAAGTGCAAATTTCTTTAGTACAGATAATCCTCAATTTTCATCTTCTAGAAACTAAAATACTTCCCATCAAATCATTAATTTTCACTTTTCCTTCTTTTATTATCATTGATTCGCTTCAACTCAGCCAAATCTAGTATTGATACCAATTGTTGCAAAAAACAAGCAATCAAATGCTAAAATAAACAGACCAAGCATAATAAATCGAGCATAGATTTACATGATTCAGTCGGTGAGAACTATTCCTAATCCCCAATTACACCTAATAATTCAAACTCAAATAATGTTTAGCCCTCACAATTCCTCGCAAAACAACCTCTTAATCTCACATAAAAAATTACACAGATCTGAACGCAAAATTTTCATGACTTCAAACACTCGTGATGTAATTCATGAGCACACAACACAATTGATTGTCACAGCCAAAAGCTTCGATTAGATATGATTCGCAAGTATGTCATGTCTTGGATTGCATGCCGAATCATGTCACACACACCTGGTCGCAACTTTTCACATAAGGCTTTGCATCAACCTTGTTACAAATAAAGGGAAAATACCACCAAAAAATTCAAATTATGCCACTTGTAACAAATTTGCCCTGAACTTTTTTTTGTGATACGAAAAATACCAAACTATGTAACTTGTAACACATTTACCCCGCAATACTTTGGCCCAAGGGTATTTTCGTCTTTTTTCCTCTTTTTGTTTTTTTTCCTTTATTCTCTCTTCCCTCCATCGTGGCTGGCAGAGGGAAGCCAGCGAGGGTGATCCTCGCCAGTGTTGGGGTTGGGCGAGGGCTGCCCTCGCTGGATCTAGTGAGGGCAACTCTCGTCGGCATTAGGCAAGAGTTACCCTCACCTTGGCGGGTGAGGGTTGCCCTCATCGACATCAGGCGAGAGTTGCCCTCACCTAACGTTGGCGAGAGCGACTCTCACCTAACGCCAGCAAGGGTTGCCTAGGGTGGCCCCCGCCCAACCCCAACGCTGGCAAGGGCCACCCTCGCTGGCTTCTCTCCACCGTGATCGACGGAGGGAAAAGGGAAGAAAGAAAAAAAAAAAAAGGGAAAAGAAACATAAAAAGGAAAATGACGAAAATGCCCTTGGGTCAAAGTATTATGAGGTAAGTGTGTCACAAGTGATCTAGTTTAAAGTTTTTTCGTATCACAAAAAAAGTTTATGATAAATTTATCACAAGTGACATAGTTTAGGGTTTTTTGTGGTGTTTTCCCACAAACAAAATCCACAAGTACACACACCATGCGCACACGCACATATCTACCCTAAAAAAGACCAATAACCCACAAATTGAATACATGCCAAAACAAAATAGGAAATCCTTTTCCTTCTCCAGCATCGGAAAGGAAATCTGGATTTCCATGGCACACATCCACAAATTGGGAAAAGTGCAAAAAAAGTCTTAAACCTTTTGTATTAGTGCCAATTTAGTCATAAACCTTTTTTTGGTACCAATTCAATCTTAAACCTGTTAAATTGGTGCCAATTCAATCCTAAACTTTTTGTTTTTGTGCCAATTTAATATTTTTTGGCCAATTTTGACCAGAATTTGCCGATGTGGACGCCTGCCGGCCGGCGGCCAATCATCAATGTCGATGTGGACAACTTTAATAATATTTTACTAATTTTTTGAATTATTATTTTTTTCCTTTTTTTCACTTTTTTTTTTGTCTCTCCCTCCTTCCTCTGGCCGGTGGCCAATCCAGCGACCGACCAGAGGCCAGGGGCCGACGAGCTCGACCTCGCCAGCCACTAGCAAGGGCGAGCCTCGCCTTGGTTGAACGAGGCTCGACCTCGCCAGATCCGGCGAGGTTGGGCCTGGGCCTCGCCCTCGCTGCGGATCTGGCGAGGTCAGGCCTCGCCCGACCATGGCGAGGCTCACCCTTTCCAGTGGCCGGTGAGGTTGAGCTCATCTGTTCCTGGCCTCTGGCCAATCGCCGGACTGGCAATCGACCAAAGGAAGGAGGGAGAGACAAAAAAAAAGTGGAAAAAAAAGAAAAAAAAAGAAAAATTCAAAAATATATTAAAATATTATTAAAGTTGTCCACATCGGCGCAAGTGACCGGCCACCGGCCGGCAGGCGTCCATGTCAGTAAATTCCGATCAAATTGATTGGAAGTATTAAATTGGCACAAAAATAAAAGATTTAGGACTGAATTGACATCAATTTAAAAGGTTTAGGACTGAATTGACACCAAAAAAAGGTTTAGGACTAAATTGGCACTAATGCAAAAGGTTTAGGACTTTTTTGGCACTTTCCCCATCCGCACATCCGCAAATATCCAATTTTTTGGACTTTCCTTTAATTGACCAAACTTCCTTACAATTCCACTAGCAACGAGTTTCATTCATAGACTAAAACTCGTGACACATTTTGACACGAACTTTGGTCTTCAAAATGATAAGATCCAGCTCCATGACTTCGTCATTTGATTAAAAGTTTTTTCCATCCCTGCCCATGCACAAAACCCTTGGGACTCGCTGGTCACTTTGGAAGAGTAGGTAAAGCCAGTACTTGCAATATCCGTTGACTCTTAGCTGGAAAAAAGAATGAACAAAGTGATTGCTTGATGATACATCCCAAATTTAAGAAACAACCGAACTTCCTACAAAATAAACTAACAGATTTCCGCTTGTCGATAACGTTCTTGTAAATTCCTTTTTCAGGCTTTGAATTTCATTTCCACTACAGCATGATCTGAGCAATTGGTCTTTTGATTGAACCAAAATGACCAAGTCAGCTTTTAATTGGAATGATAATTCAGAATCAAATGGATTTTGCACTTAATATCTTATCGTCTAGCGGGTGGTCTTTTGCGCCCCATGATTCCATTTAAGTTTTGAAGCATTCTTTCCTTCTCAAACTTCCACGTCGTAATCTCACTTGTTGGGACAGTCGTCGAGTTGATGCTTGAGGAAATATTAAGATTCAAAAGGTCTTGGTGCTGGCTCATGTTTGGCCTTTAGTTCTTGTTAACAATGGAATAGGCCTTGTGGGAGTGTTTCTCTTATTGCATGTTCTAGTGTTATACTGACGATATTGGTCCATCAGCACAGTCCATTTGTCTGACTTCGCGTGGATCCATATAATAATTTCGGGCTGACAAGTTTAGAAAATTGAGAACGAGCAAGGTACAAGAACGTTTCCATAGTATTGCTAATACCAGCTATAGCCTTTGTGCTACTGCAGATTTCTTCGACCATAACCTTCCATCCCTTGCAATAAAGCAAAGAATCAATTTCTGAGTAGGAGGACCGAATTGGACTGAAAATCCTTATGTTGATCATGCTCTTACGTACGCTCCCAATTAAGTGAAATTGCTAAAGCATCCAACCCTCTGCTGCAAACAAGAGAGATACATGCAACAAAAAAGAGTCTATGGGAGTGTCATTGCTTGGATTATACTAGAAGCGGGCCAGCGCAGGTTGAACTATGTCTATATTTATCCGAAGATCCAATGTTTTATAGAGTTGCATCTAATCAAGATTGAAGTACTTAGATAATTGGCATAAGTACTTACTGAGAAAAACTTGTTTGATTGCTTCATGTTGCTGCGCACGCACATTAAGTGCAAGTCTCATTTTTTTAAGAAGCTATTACATGAATGAGAATGATAGAACTTATATATATCACTCCATACATAGTGATGTTCTGTGCAAGCCGAGCAATCTGTGTCGATCCACAATTCCCTTGAAGACCGTTGACAATTATCCCAATCTTAGTTTTCCACGAGAAGTCGGAGAAATTAGATAGACTAAGGCTCCGTTCGTTTGGGGAAAAATATTCTCCCGGAAAATATTTTCCGGGTTTTCCGGTGTTCGGGGGGCGGAAAATGTTTTCCGTAGGAAAATATTTTCCTTCCCCCCTTACAAAATAGCCTAAGTTTCTGGAAAATGATTTCCACTTCTTCAAAAGTGGAAATCATTTTCCGGAACTTCTTCTTCTTCTTCTTCACTAAGGTGGCCGACCACCACCTCCGCCGCCGGTCGCCGCCTCCGTCGCTAGTCGCCGCCGCCGCC